>OU824204.1:2848081-4271831 GCA_917499995.1 Ichneumon xanthorius | reverse complement strand
ATATTAAATTTCATGCAGAGAAGATGAAAAATTAATGATCAGTATATTAAAAACTTTGGGAATACTTTATTTTTAATAATTCATTTTTATTTCAGTGAAAAAGTATATTAACTTTTTATCACAATTGTACATTGCATTTAATGCACCAGTTCTTGCATAAAAACTCCCAGTCTGGTACGTGAAATTAAATTTTTTTTTTTACATCGTAACAGCAGTTCTTCTCGACGCTCCAGCGAGAGTATTTAATTCACAAAAAGATCCTCGTGACTTCTTTAGTTAGATAACACTGTAAAAAAATTAGTTTAGAAATGAATGAACGGTATTGAGCTTTTCCACATAAAATGTTTCGGAAATTTCAAACACACGTACATAACAATTTTACAGTAAAATTTTTATTTGTAATGCAAATTTTTGTAAATTTCAGTTTAAAAAATTGCAATTTTAATATGTGGTATTTTCATTTTCCGAAAAAGTATATTAATGTTCAATCGATGTAACTAACGCAAGCAAATTAGAAGTTCCAGTACATTCAATTTACAATTTATTTTTACAGTAAACTATTTAACTTGTATTATTAACAGCTCGATGAAAACGTAGTAAGCTTGTTATAAACGAAATTCGATGCGTGAAAAGTGGCTGCTAATTGGTACATCGATGGCCACTAATGGGCGCGACTCTGTATCGAGGGTGCCACTAATAGGAACAACGCCATTACTTCACACGTTCATTCGTATCTTTTTAATAACAATAAATAATTGGTCACATTTGTAAGCTTTTGGTTAGCCAATGAACTGAACCTCCCGATGGAATCCATTTCAGTTACTGGATACTCACAGTTGTTTAAAATATTTCGTGTTTTTTCGGCCACAATCCTTAAACGGCGACCAATGGGAACATTTATACCTTGGCGCCAATTAATCAAATTTAATAGTCGGAAGTCAATCAATTTTTTTTGCCGTGCGAGTAACAAACTTTTATGCGGGAGAAAAGCTTGCACAGTAAAAAAAGATTTGTACATTTAACAAACATTTTTTTGTCCACATACGTCCACAATTATTTTGTTCTTGATTTTACCAAGAATATTCGTAAAATAAACTGACATTTTTGTAAAATGGACAAAATTTTTTGGTAAACTTAACATGAAAAGAATTGTGGACATTTGTGTTCAAGAAACGTTGGTACTTATTTTATTGTGAACGCCCGTTAGGAAGAAAATGAATTACAATTTTTATTACCCACTGAGCCGAATTTACTTTACAGCGCGAGTAGCAAATTTCGTTCTTGGAGAAAAGTTTAGCGCTCTTGAAAAGAAATGGATTACTGTTTCATTACCAACTCAGCCGGGTCAGTCTGGAGGGAGGGGGGGGGGGGGGGACTTTTCACAACTCCTCAATGGGCATTCGCCACACCTGGATTGACATAACAGTGCCACTACACCCAGAAAAAAATTTATTTGACGGCCACCGTTTATTAGGTTTAAGTAAAATATGTATTTGATTGAAATAAATATTTATTTCATTTAAGTAACTATTTACTTAATTGAAATAAATATTTATTTCAATCAAATAAATATTTTACTTAAACCAAATAAACGGTGGCCATTAAATTTTTTTTTCTGGGTGTATATTGGGTCTGTTATTCAATATCCTTTGAATATAAATCGACTGCTCAGAAACAAAAGGGCGCATCCTGAATTCTTTTACATCCAAAACAGTGTCGGATACGCCCTTCTCTTTCCGAGCAGTCGATATACAATTTTCTGACATGAAAGCCATTTTTACTTTTGTTTTTGCCGTCGAGCTGATGTCATTCGTGTATAATTTTTTTTTGTTTACTTTTTTTTTTCAACTCCCGACTCGACTCCGAATGAATAAAATCCCCGAGGGTTTTCCTCTCCCCTCCATTCTGCGACCTGTCTCGGCCTACTCCGAATTTCCCATCGGTGCCGCGCACAGGGAGCATTCCCAACTTACACCGTTCGAGAAACGCGTGCTGCAGTACAGGAGCGACTAAAAAAAAATAATAATAATTTCGCGTCACAGGAAACGGTGAGAAGGCCCTGCTCCGGGTGAAACTCGAGGCGAACGAGGAGAGCCCGGGAGTCTCGTCGGAAAATAATTAAAAGCTACGAGGAGAGAGGGAGAGTGAGATGCACGCATTAAATCATAGCTCGCTACGGTTGTGCCATGGTACAGAGCTCCGTGAATGTAGGTTTCTCGATCTTCTCTATTTTTCATCAACCCCAACTTTTCTTTTTTTTTATTACATTTTTTTTCATCTTCTTTTTTTTCGTTGCATTCACTTTTCCACTTGGCTCGTCGCACTGGAAAATTTACTCCGACGTCGACGACGGAATTACCAGGCGCGCGAGATGGAAACGCGGGTGTGGGGAATAGAATGAAATAGAATGACGTATGAAAGTGCTAAACATGAGAGCGATGTAAAAAGAAGAAGAAAAAAAAAACGAAAAGAAATTACCTCTTCTCGTTTCTGGCTCTTGTTTCGCGCCCTTCGCGAGCATCGACCCATTTGTGTAGAAGAAAAACAACAACGAAAAACGTTCCGTTGGTTTTAGTAACGTTGTTTCTCGGTGCTCGTTCCCAACTGGTAAATAATAAGTCGGACGTGTGAAACGGTTTGCCAGCTTCAATTACCCCGAATCTCATCCCCACAAACAAGATTATTTAACATACCAGCAATGAAACAAAAAAAAATCTTGTACTCAAAACATTGTTATACAGTCCGATAAAAAAATGTCACGGCTTCGATATTCCCATAATCTTTTCCTGATAATTCGCGATTCACTCGAATCACCGAGACACACGTCACGGACACGGTTTTCATCAAGTTCAAGTAACATGTTGGGGGATTCTTGAGCCTGTGGGAATAGGTAAAAACTAGTAAATAATACACAACTAGTAAAGAATACACAACTAGTAAAGAATACCCGACTAGTAAAGAATATCCGCCTAGTAAAGAATACCCGACTAGTAAAGAATACCCGACTAGTAAAGAATACCCGACTAGTAAAGAATACCCGATTAGTAAAGAATACCCAACTAGTAAAGAATACCCAACTAGTAAAGAATACCCAACTAGTAAAGAATACCCAACTAGTAAAGAATACCCAACTAGTAAAGAATACCCAACTCGTAAAGAATACCCAACTAGTAAAGGATACCGAACTCGTAAAGAATACCCAACTAGTAAAGAATACCCAACTAGTAAAGAATACCCAACTAGTAAAGAATACCCAACTAGTAAAGAATACCCAACTAGTAAAGAATACCCAACTAGTAAAGAATACCCAACTAGTAAAGAATACCCAACTAGTAAAGAATACCCAACTAGTAAAGAATACCCAACTAGTAAAGAATACCCAACTAGTAAAGAATACCCAACTAGTAAAGAATACCCAACTAGTAAAGAATACCCAACTAGTAAAGAATACCCAACTAGTAAAGAATACCCAACTAGTAAAAAATAGTTTTTCGCCCTCGTGGAGTAATGTGCTATCTATGTGTTTTCCAGGTGCACTTACCACGTGCCTCATACCCACAAACAAGATTACTAGACATATTCACCGCTTCGATACTCCCATAATATTTCCCGATAATTCGCGACTCACTCGACTACCGAGACGCACATCATGCAGACAGTTTTCATCAAGACCACCTAACATGTTCTGGGACCCACGAGCCTGTGGGAATAGTTAACAAGAAAGGCGCGTTGGAGGGGTTGCGTACCGCGGGGGAGGGGGTGGGTGTGGAGGTGAGCCGGAGAGGGTGTGTGCACGTCTGAGTGCCGGGGCGCGGTTCGGTTCTGAAAGAACTCGAACTGTCGGGTGAGAGTTTGAGTGAGCGAGAGAAGCCGCGGGTAGATGGGGAGTGCGTCGGTACGGCGAGACGACGACGACGACGACGTTGCAACGAACGGAAAAAGGGTGCGCGCGGGGATGACGGCGTCGGGGACTTGAACCGCACGCGGTCGGGAGTGGAACGCCGGAGCCAGAGGGAGGAAGTCTCGACAGGGTTGACGCAGCAAAGCTCGCCAGGCTCTGGCCCGGCTGGCTGTTAATTGGCGTGAATTACGTCTTTTGCGCCCGCAACTACAGCGAGAACCGGGGGGGGGGGGAGGTCGGGGGCGGAAGGGTGTGGAGCTACGAGAGTCGGCGACCGTGAAGAAAGTGGAATGCGAAGTCGAGCCGGAAGGAAAGACCTACGAGAGGGTCGTAGGGGAAAAGAAACAAAGAGGAAGAAGAAAAAAAAGAAGCGAATACGGAAACGTTGGCCGGCCCAGTGCGGCGCGCAGGAATCGGTTGGCAGGAGCGACAAAAACACAATTACACGGACCAGATTGCAAAGATGTAATTGTCGCCGGCCCTACACCCAGAAAAAAAATGTATTTGACGGCCACCGTTTATTAAGATTAAGTAAAATATTTATTTGATTTAAGTAACTAATTACTTAATTAAAATAAATATTTATTTAAATCAAATAAATATTTTACTTAAACTTAATAAACAGTGGCCGTCAAATAAATTTTTTTTCTGGGTGTACGTGGCGCGCGCCTTCGACGCCAAAATGTTCAACTGCAACACAAGCGAATTCCCCGCCGTCAAAAAAAAAAAAAAAAAAAAAAATGTTATCACTATATCGAAGGCTAATGGAATATCTGCTACATGTAGATTCGACAATGGAGCTACCCGCAATCGACGTCGATGATATTAACGTCGAAAAAAAAGGATCGTCGAGCGGCGAGCGCTTCTATAGGGGGGGGGGGGGGGGGGGGGCGAACTTTTGTTCACCGATGCGAATGATTCGCGATAATAATTTTAGCGGTCGGTGGGGTGGGAAGGGGGGGGGTGAATGCATTCACCCGGGCCGCGCCACCCCGTTTTGCCGCGCTTTTCATGAAGAGCTCGACGACCTGGATAATACAGTAGCACGTCCGAGCAAGTGGCGAACGTTATAGTTCGCGGTCGCAGCGCTCCGGAGGGTGCGGGAGATAAAGAGGGATGCATCGACAGTGGCAAAGAGCATGGAGGATGATGACGAGCGCGATGGGCGAAGGGGGGGGGGGGGAGGAGGGTGCGGTACTGTTCGAATTAACGTTAAAAGGACGTGTTAGCATTATTCCGGATGGCCTGCCGGCCTCACGGCACACAGAGGCGCGGACGGACACATAGTCAGGCGTGTACACAGCTGCAGTTGTAAAGCATAAAGCGTAACGGCTATATTTTACGAATTATCGAAAATTCGAGAGTGAGGGTTGGGAGGGGGCGGGGGAGAGTTGAACGGATTGAGAGAGGGCAGGTTTTGAAGGGTGGAGTAGGCAGAGGAGGTCGAAAGCTCGGTGCGCAGTCGAATAATTATCGTGCAATTTATATCTCTTGCAGCGTTCGAACGTTCTCCACTATATCTGGCGAACGTAGTGGCGGCTCTGCTGTTACCGCGCTGTAGTAACCGGCGCTGGTATAGAGTGCAAATATGTATTACGGTGTGGAAGGCGAATCGCGGCGGAGTCTCCCTCGCCCGCCGCGGATATAATTTATAATTCATAATTAATCATACCGCGGAAAACGGAGAGTAACAGGGCTGTTCGGATCTGGATCTGCGGAGTTTCGCGGAATGGTCCATTAACGGAAAAGCTCAAAAATCTGCGGGAGTGGAAGACTCACGATAATGAGCCACGTCTCATTTTTTTTTTTTTTTTTTAAGAGTGACAGTCTGGAACTCGCTCACCGGAGGCCACGAGTTAAACGAGTCATACCGAATAATTGTAATTTGCTATACTAGTGCGGTAAAGTGAACTTTATACGCACGCTGTGAAGTGAGTCGACTTACTTCACAGTACGCGTATGCTGATCGTGACGCTGTACAGTCAGCGTGCGTGAAGTTCGAAACCCGCGCGTGAACTACGAGAAGCGTGCGTAAAGTATGAGAAGCGTGCATAACGTATGAGGATGGTGCATAAAATACGAGAAACGTGCATAAAGTACGAGACGTGTGCGCGAAGTACGGGAAGCTTGCGGCAAAGTAAAATCGGCTCGATGTGCAAATGCGCCGAGTATTTATAGAACACTTGGGTGTAAAGCGCCACTTACGCCACCCTCGTCAGGCACAAAGAGTAGCACTTTTCATGCATGAGTTACACGGCTGCATTGGTGGTTTCCAGCGTTTGTCTCAGTAATGAAACAGCAAATGTGTATCGCGGTATGGAACGCGAATAGCGGCGAAATCTCTCTCACACCGCCATGAATATCATTTATAATTCATAATTAATCATCCCGGGGAAAACCGAGAGAAACACCGGCTCTTCGACTCTGGATCTGCGGAGTTTCGCGGAATGGTCCATTAACGAAAAAGCTCAGAAATCTCCGCAAGTGGAACGCTCACGATAACGAACCACGTCCCATTTTGAAGAGTGACAATCACTCTCTGCAACTCCCTCACCAGACCCACAAGTTCAACGAATAACACCAAAAAAAAAAAAAAGAATAACACCAAATAAATTTTAAAAAACGAATAACACCAAATAAATTTAAAAAACGAATAAAACCAAAAACATTTAAAAAAACGAATAACACCAAATAAATAAATAAAAATAGCATTCACCGTCCGGTATTGCGTTGTGTTGCACAGCTGCCTTGGTGGCTTGTAGCGTTTGTCTCAATCTCCGATGAAAAGTTTCGCGTGGTTCCCCGGCTACTTCCGGTATATAATGTTACCGCTAGCCACGACCGGGTGGGAGGGGGGGGGGGGGGGTGGTGGTGAAGAGAAGGAGAGAAAAGTTTTCTGACGCCCCGGGGTAATTTCCATTTCGTGAACTGGAAGCTGCGAGACCACACGCCGAGGGAATTAACGGCTTTCAACCACCGCTAGAATCGGGGCTCATAAGGAAGCTTTGTAAATGGTTAAAGTTCCCTTTTATTTTCTCGCTACAAACAGACGCGGCGCGGGGCGGAGGTAATTACTTCTGTAATAAACGTTTGTATTTACCTGAGTGTGAAATTTTTCCTCTCGAAGATTAATGACAATGCTGTCCGTATCCTGTTTGAGGTCAATTTTCGTTACGAAGTTTGACCCTCTTTCGCGCACACAGGGAGGGAACGCCGAGCGACGTATCAATTTGGGGCTTTGGTCAGCTTTCTCGAGCTCCGGTCTTATCCCGAAGCAGGTCGGAAGAGCAGAGGGGAATCCCCGTGGGACCGCCGGCCGTCACTCGTTCGACGGACAGAAAAGCGGCGCGGAGGGTGAGGAAGAGAGCGGCCAGTGGATACGGTCGGGCTATGGTCAGACAACCCAAAAAAAAAAAAAAAAAAAAATCGTACAAAGGAATTCTCGAGTATGAAACATTTGAGGTCAAAGATGAAAACAGGAGAGGGAGATACGGAGAGTCGCAGTGGGCGAAGCACCTCCGGAAAGTGGAGCGGGAATTTTCTTAGGGGGCGGAGAAGCCGCTGAGAAACGAAACGTCTGGCTCGTATCGGTGGATGAAACGAAATATAAAACGAAAGACATGGCCGGGGCGAGCGATGAGTGCGCGCCCGGGAAACGCATGCACGAACGATTTCCTTTTATGCATGCTCGAAAAGGCCACCCCACTCTTACGGCATCAGCCGCGTCTCGCTTCCACACATATATATATTTTTTTGTTTTGTTTTTTTTTTTTCATCCTCTTTTATACTTGCGCAACCCTCGCCGACTGCCATCCGTCGTTTTTCTCGCGGGTGCGGAAGCTCCTCTCGTTGCGCCAGCGCCATTCTTTTATAGATCTGACAACCCCTTCTCCGCCCGTTCCGCTCCGCGAGGGTGCAAATTCTTCGCTTCAAACTTCAGACTCACACCCCCCTCACCGGCAAACGTATATGCTGTCTCCGCATATTTCCTTTCAGCTACTATTCCTTATACTTTTATCAGCTCGCCGGGCGGGGGACTCGTTTACCGTGCACACGGGAGAGGCTCCTCGACGGGAGACGCGCGATTCCCCGTCATTGATAGATGTCTATGGAATTTCCGCGAAAATAAGCCGTAAGAGGGAAAAATACAGGATCCTCGGAACGAAAGATTGAGCTGTTCTGCGGAAACTATCGGCGGGGATGCGTTCGCTTCCCCCGTTTTTTTTTTGTAGTTCTATTTTTATTTTTATACGACAAGCCCGATATCGCCTCATACAAAACTGTCTTTTATCATTTTCGTCCCATCGATTTCGGTCCCTCTCCGTCGCTCTTCCCTCGCCGCTGCTCCCGGTATATTGACCGTAAACAGTGGAAGCGGATCGCGCACGCCGCCGCCGAGAGACCGAAATGTATCTTGCCACGATCGCGTCAACCCCGAGCTATACTTCACACGCAAGAGCGTCAATTTTCATCCCCCTCGCTTCCGTGAAAAGTCATTTCTCTCACTGTCTCACTGTGAGAACCCCTCGGTTCACAACCTTCGCGATCTTCTTTTTTTATACGGTATTCGACGTCCCGGGCGGCGGTTGACCGAGAATCGAGTACCCGGGGCGAACCCCACGTATTTGCGGTTTCTTCAACCCCCCCCCCCCCCCCCCCCCGGAAGGAATCAATCGATGATTCTAAAATAAGACAAGGAAGCTGGTGAGCGCGTTCTAGCAGTAACTGCTGAAAATCATCCCCTAACAAGCTTCCTATTCGCTGGCCCACGGTGAAAATATCAGTCACTGAGAGATACTGTTAGGTCCCAAACTGTAAGACACAAGTCTTGTGAAATTTAATGTAACGGACTGAAAGTGTTCACGCGAAAACTGGTATATTAAATTTCATGAACGATTGCGATCGAAAATTGTATTAAAGTGTATTAAAAATATTGGAAATTCATCACTTTTAATAATTTATTTTTATTTTACTATAAAGGTACTTTAATTTTTATAATTTACTTTAATTTCAATGAAAAAGTATATTAATCTTTCATCACAATTGTACATTAAATTTACAATTTTTGTGTACAGTGTACACTGTAAAAAAAAAATGTGACATTTAATCTACCAGACTGTAAATTTTTGTGCGAAGACTGGTATATTAAAGTTCATGTACAATTGTGATGAAAAATTAATATTCAAGTATTAAAAAAATTGAAAATACTTTGTTTTTAATAACTTACTTTAATTTTCCTATAAAAGGACGTTAATTTCAATGAAAAAGTATATAAATCTTTCATCACAAATCTACATTAAATTAACATTTTTTTTTTTTACAGTGTACCCAACACGTTGGAGTGAGTTCGAAATTAAGATGAAACTTAAGCGCGAAATCAAGTTTAACACGCAACGTTACATAATATGTAACAATACCAAAGCGCCGCTGCTCGTAATGTCACGCACGGCCAGTGCTGGCCTAAGTCGGCCGACCCATGGCCGACGCTTCGCCGATACCGGCCCGGCGCGCCCTCCCATCAGGATCTCGGGACACCGCG
Organism: Ichneumon xanthorius; assembly: GCA_917499995.1. Classification (NCBI taxonomy): domain Eukaryota; kingdom Metazoa; phylum Arthropoda; class Insecta; order Hymenoptera; family Ichneumonidae; genus Ichneumon; species Ichneumon xanthorius. The sequence continues at coordinate 4,262,391 of OU824204.1, read as the reverse complement.
TCGGATTTCCTCCGCGCCTTTCTCAACGTTTCCTGGCTTTTCCGTCCTGCAGCCCTCTTCCACCCCATCCGTCCTGTATTTTCGCGCTCCCGCCGTCAAAGTTCTCCGAGACCGGTCGGACAACGCCGCCCGGTACTTTACGGGAGAGACGCTTCGGGCAAAGTTTTCCGCGGGCGGGATCGAAGTCGCGTTAGTACCTCGCTGCGTAACATCCGGTACAATGAAACTCGGCTTTAATGCGAAAAGCCGAGCTCACACTCTCTCTCACTCCAGTTCTTACGCTTCCGATTCTCTCCGCGCGGACGTTGCCTAGCTCTGCTTTTTCCTGCAACCCGCTTGTTGTCCCCCCCCCCCCCCCCAGCGGGGACTTTTCGGAAGAGCCGAAGAGCCGCTCTCCTCACCCACCTCACGCCACATCAACGAGAAAAATAAAAAACCACATCAACGGTAGAGAAAAAGCTCATAGCCGAGTGCGAGAACACAAAACGCCCCGCCTCGACGCGCAGCGTCCCGCGGAGTTGAAATAAAGGGGAGACACCGGTGAAAAAAATATTAAAAAAAAAAGAATGAGGGAAAGAGGACAATTCACTCTCTGAAAAGTCGTTCCCGACACTCGGTTTTTCGCCGCGTCTCTCGTGCCCTACACTCTCGTCTCTTCAGCGACTGGCTGTCCCGTGACTGTCGCTGCCTTTGCTTTCGCGTTCTCGTTACACTGGCAGTGACCCGACGAGCAACCAGTTTATTTTTTTAATAGGCTCGCCCAGGTGCGGCTGCGACGAAATTGTTGCCGTCGAGGACTCCGCCCTCTCACCTGCCCTCCGCGAGGCTCCCGAGTAATTAAACTCGTTTATGCGTTTTTCATATCCCGCTCTCGTCTCCGGCGCCGAGCGAGCTTCGCGTTTACTTTTCTGTTTAACGTGCTCGCTTCTGTGAAAATCATATACTCGCCGTCCGAAGTGGAACGTACACCGAGGGAAGGCGGGGGGGGGGGGGGGGAGGGGGAAGGGAACGGAGGAGCATCACTTTGAAAAATCATCCGGGAAGTGGAAAGACGCGGGCGACGATGGGTCACGTTCCCTCGGGGACGTACCGGGCAGACGTTTTCCGTGAATTTCCTCTCTCGCCTTGGCCGAAGTTTCCTTTGCTCTCCGCGGCTTTTCCTCGCCGCTCCAGTCCGACCTGGTCCGTGCGTTCCCTCTCGCTCTCCGCTCCGGTATTTTTCTTCTTTCAGAGGAGCGGGACCGGGCGCCGTTACGCTTCCTTAACCGGAAAGCAACGGAAGGGACGAGGTGTATCTCGACCTCTCGCTCGAGCCGCACTCGCTCGTGATGTTCCAACGAAAATACAGCGGCTGGTCCGCTGTGTAGACAAGAGAATGCGAGATAAAGGAACGGTGTTTGATGCCGAGTGAACAGGGGAGAGGCAGCCGAGTGGGAGGTTCGGGTCAGCGGGCAAGAGCTCGACGCACGAGGTGTCAATTGTAAGGTAGCACACTGAAATAAATATCGTTGATTCAAGTAAAATTTTCTTGCAGGCTGCCAAAGAAGTAAAAAAGTTGTTTCAATTCTACTCTGAATTCGTACAATTTCATACCGGATTGAAACGATGACATGTCTTACTGTCGTTGTTTCAATATCATATGGAATTGTAAGAATTGAAAGTAGAATTGAAACAAACATTTTTTTCTTCGGCAGCCCGCAAGCGAATTTTTTTTCAGTGTAGGATGAAAGTGGTGAAGGTTCGTTTCAGTGGTGAAGATTCGGTGGTGATGACGTACATTTACGTGCAGATGAGGGTGGTCCATCTTCACACATATTAATGGTTTTGAGGCGAGAAACAAGTACTGAAAGCAAAATGGTCAAATGCTTCGTAAAATCTACGGTGTCTTCTCCCATGAGCTCAAGCTTGAATCACGAAGAAATTGTAAGGTATTCGTAGGACAATCGTGGTGAAGATTACCCGATTCATACGTCATTCATTTATGTGTAAATCAGGGTGGTCCATATTCACCCATATTAACTTTGATTTTAAGACAGGAAGCAAGTACCGAAAGCAAAAGGGGCAAAAGCTCCATAAAATTTACCCACTAATTTCCCATGGGTTCAAACGGGACGCGCGAGGTGTCAATTGTAAGGTGTTTGTAGGATAAAAGCGATAAAGATAACCTGGTTCATACGTCATTCATTTGCGTGCAAATCAGAGTTGTCCATATTCACCCATATTAACTTTGATTTTAAGACAGAAAACAAGTACCGAAGGCAAAAGGATCAAAGGCTTCATAAAATCTACCCACTAATTTCCCATGGGTTCAAACGTGACGCGCGAGGTGTCAATTGTAAGGTGTTTGTAGGGTGAAAACGATAAAGACCTGGTTCATACGTCATTAATTTATGTGTAAATCAGGGTGGTCCATATTCACCCATATTAACTTTGGTTTTAAGACAGGAACCAAGTACCGAAAGCAAAAGGGTCAAATGCTTCATAAAATCTACCCACTAATATTCCATGGGTTCAAACGTGACGCACGAGGTGTCAATTGCAAGGTGTTTGTAGGATAAAAGCGATGAACATAACCTGGTCATACGTCATTAATTTATGTGTAAATCAGGGTGGTCCATATTCACCCATATTAACTTTGGTTTTAAGACAGGAAACAAGTACCGAAGGCAAAAGAGTCAAAGGCTTCATAAAATCTACCCACTAATTTCCCATGGGTTCAAACGGGACGCGCGAGGTGTCAATTGTAAGGTGTTTCTAGGATAAAAGCGATAAAGATGACCTGGTTCGTACGTCATTAATTTATGTGTAAATCAGGGTGGCCCATATTCACCCATATTGGTTTTAAGACAGGCAACAAGTACAGAAAGCAAAAGCGTCAAATGCTTCATAACATCCCCCTCATACGGTCTCATTTCCCATGGACCCAAGTTTGAATCACAAAGTGTCAATGGTAAAGTATTAATAGGATAAAAGTGGTGAAGATGACCCGATTCACATGTCATTCATTTACGAGCGAACCAGGCCGGTCCATATTCACACATATTAATTCTGGTTCTAAGACAGAAAACAAGTACCGAAAGCAAAAGGGTCAAACGTCTCATAAAATCTACCGTCTCATTCCCCATATACAAAGTTTACAACGTGTACACCGGAAACGGAAGAATTCTAACCAGGGTCGTCGAGGCTCCCGTTCGACCATTAATTTCTTCCGCGTGGACTGCGCGGGAGCGAATAATAAAAAAAAAATATAAAAAATAAAAATAAAAAAAAAAACATTAGCAACAACAACAGTATCCGTAACAAAGGTAACAAATAAATTTGCGGTTAGCCTCGCATCGGGAGAACGAGGTAGCTCCGGGGGAGGTTTTCATTTCTTGTGCTCTCAGCGGGAATCGCACAGCGGGCGCAACTGCTATCAAACCCATCCTCGCGACGTGCATTATTGTAGTGTAAATACATTTTTTTTCTTTTTCTTCCTCAACTCTCTTCCCGCCGGTTCCTCGCCGCGAGAGGGCGGGTTCGCGAGTCGCGGAGAGTCTGCAAAGCGGAGGAATAACAAAAGCCCAAGTATCAACAATGGGACCGCGCCAGGAAGGAGAAGAAGAAGGGCTCGGAGCTCGTCCCTCCGACGAGGCTCTCGCCGCGGCTCGGCGCGAGTTTTAAGTTGTTGACATATTCAGGGAGAGACGAATAGAGACGATATAGTTTTCCTGCTTGTTTTTCATCCGCCCCGGTCTCCGCCGGCTTCGGCGTCTTCGTGCCCGTCCTTGCACGGCGTTGCGACGTCATCCGCGATTTAATTAACGACTCGCATGGGAAAAGCACGACGTTAATAACTTTATTAATTTTCACATGGACCAGTTAAGAAGCGCCCCGTCGGGGACAAAATTCGAACTTTGCCTCCGGTAGGGCGCCCGGGACGAGCGCCGGAAGGAGCCGAGAGACAAAGCGCGAAAGAGAATGGAGACGATGACGACACGATGGGGGCGAGAAAAATTCCCCGCACCCACGCGAGGGGGTGTCGTGCGTTCGACAAAAGGGTAAACGCGCCACTGCCTTTGAAGGGGTTGAATGCGAGGAGTGCGCGCCCGCTATAGGCCACTGCTCCGGGTGCATGCATGGCGGAGAGCACCGACCGAGAATGTCGTCTGGGACGTTGCGTGCGAGAAAACGAGCGCAGACGGCAGTCACACATCTTTTTTTCACCCCCCCCCCCCAGCCTCCCCCACATCACCTTCAATCTCCCTTGCCTTTCCGCCCTTTCATCCCGCCCTCGCGTTTCCGCATGTGAGAACACAGACGCGCAAATTTTATGTTTCTCGCGGAACACTCCGACTCTCCCTTGTCCCTGACGTCGGCAGATGTTTTTTCTCATACACGAATAAATTTGTTGTTATTATTATCAGTGTTGCCGTTGAATCTTTCATCGTATGAAGTTTTTCACAAATTTTTTGTGCGATAGGGAAGAGTGGGGCAAAATGGCACGGCGGGGCAAAACGGGATAATGAGACAAAACGCCTTTTTCCAATAGGAGTGTTAATTTAATTCGTGCGAGTCGAATAACGCGTCATGGTGAGAGTCAAGCGCCCAAAATTGAATTCAACGAGTCGAATCTCTTGGATTTTTCCTCCTTCGGCGGGGTTTTCCACCGCAGAAGGACATAGGGTAAAAGTGGGGAATATGGCCTGGTCCATATATCATTGATTTACGTGTTAATCGAGGTGGACCATGTTCACCACTTTTACCCAAACTTTTGGATGCTGGCGATGGAGGTCCGTGGGGCAAAACGGGGTTGAAAATTGGGATGTATCGTTGGGATGAAGAGGGGCGTCCAAAAATGATTGGAAAATTAAGTTTTGGCCTCGCTGTTCCGTTTTGCCCCACTGTCCCATTTTGGCCGGCTCTCCCCTATAGAAAAATTGAAAGGCCGACGTCAAACGGATGAGAGGGGTCCGTTTCGGGCGGTCCTGCTAACCTGGACAGATCATGGATTGTCGCAATGAAGCGAGATTCTTATTTTTTTTTTTTCGGACAAGGAACGTGACAAGCTTCGTAACAAGAAGTTTCACCCGACGATCCGTGTTGGACGGCGCGCGGTGAAGAAACGCGAGACGGAAATTTTATGTTTCTCGCGAAACATTCCGACTCTCTCGTGTCCCTGACGTCAGCAGATGTATTTTTTCATACCCGAGCAAATTTGTTATTGTCATTATTATTATTATAATTATATTATTATTGTTATTATTATTATTGAATATTTCATAGTGTAAAGACATTCAGTGGGGCAAAACGGCTACTTTACTAGTTGCTTTCTGATAGAGGAAGCTTTGTTTTTTTCGAAGATATAGAACAATTCATAAGACCCATGCCAAACGGATGAGACCGGTCCATTTCGGTCCGCTCCCACCTGGACACATCACAGATTGTCGCAGCGATCCGAGATTTTTATTTTTATTTTTATTCCGACAAGAAACGTGACGAGTTTCGTAACGAGATTCGTAACAAGAAGTTTCACCCGACAATCAGTTTTGGAGGGCACGACATGATACAATGCGAGGACCGGAAATTGAAGGTAAAACTATTATTATTATTATTATTATTATTATTATTATTATTATTATTATTATTATTATTATTATTATTATTATTATTATTATTATTATTATTATTATTATTATTATTATTATTATTATTATTATTATTATTATTATTATTATTATTATTATTATTATTATTATTATTATTATTATTATTATTATTATTATTTACGCCTCGGTCCGCCCGGACAGATCAAATATCGCAGTAAATCAAGATTTGTATATGAATTTTTTTTTCCCACAACATTGTGACAAGTTCCGTAACAAGAAGGTTTCACCCAACGATCTGTGCTGGAGTGTGGGACGCGAAACAATGCGAGGGCCGGAAATTGAAGGAGAAACTAAACACCGGTCTCGGTTATGCCGGAGGCACGAGAGCAATCCCGGATCCGTCCCCGGCGTCCATCACCTCGCGATCCGGATAGTGTGTCGGTGTTTCCCGATCGTGCCGGCAGCGATCTAAGGGCGCGCAGCCACAGGACAACCACCTCCACCCTTTGTCCACGGGCTGACCTCCCCCCCCCCCCCCCCCGCCGAGCCCCCTTCGGCCCCCGCGCGCGGAGCTCGCAGGGTGTGTTCGCGACGGAGTTATGCAGATCCGCGCCATCGGAGGCCGTCCTAACTGCCGTTTCGCACGCGATATCATGCATTCGAATGCACCACCGTCACGACCAGCAGCGACACAGCAGCGAGGCTCCCTCTCGGCGGGCTCTCCCGTACCCTCCGCCGTCCTATCTTTCCCTCCTCCGGCGAACTTGCATCGTTTAAGGTAGTACTAGCACAATGACTGACGCCGCCTAAGTTCGAGAGAAAAAAGACAGAGATTACAAACACTTCTCGATGAGAAAAAAATCTGAAAAAATTCTAGCATATAAAAGGTGCTGAAAAGATTGTTTGTGCATAATAATAATTTCAGAATGTTCAGAACGAATTAGTGAAAAAAAAAAAAATTGTGCAACAAATTACCCGGCAACCAATTTTTTTTTTATTACGAAAATGATTTGTTAATTTTTCTGAATAGGTATGAATTTTTTCAGAATATTATCTAATACTTGAAAATTACGATTTTAAACAAATTTTAACATAAAGGAAACGAATAACATTTTGGGATCATTATTATGGACGAACAATCTTATCAGCATTTTCCATATGCTTGAATTTGTTCAGAATTTTATCCGATCGAGAAGTGTTTGTAATTCTCTTTTATTCCTCTCAAACTTAGGCGGCGTCAGTCATTGCGCTGGTACTACCTTAATATTAGCCGGGCAACACACACCCGTCGGGCGTGCCGATTTTACTTTTCCACGGGGCCGCGCTGGATCCCGCGGGCGGTCGCTTCGTTACGGCTCGTAATCCAGAACGAAAACCGCGAACGAGAGTCAGCTGATAATACTTTCGCGAAAGTTCTCGCATAAACTGCTCGCACACCGACTTCTCCCGGGGCGGGGGCGAGCGCGCGGCAGGTAACGGGCGCGCGCTAGGCGAATGAGTATAAACAAACGTGGGGAGAATTTTTAAAACACCAATTTTTTTATTTTTTTAGACGAGAATTCAAAGGTATAAGGTAAAAGTGGTGAATATGGCCCTCCTCGATTAACACGTAAATCAATGATATATGGACCGGTCCATATTCCCCACTTTTACCCTATGGATGTTTCCGTGGGTAGGACGGGGCGAGCGGAAAGAGATCGTCGAGGGGGTTGGCACGAACGCGGGGCTCGGTGCGTCGGCCGCCTAAGGGGGTGGGGGAGATTGACCCTGGATAAGTGTGGGACGTTTCTGTGCGGTAACAACCGAGGCACCAACCGCCCCCGGGCCTATTCACGAGCCGAGACCAGATTGCGGCGTGTTTGCATGGTATTTAGCCGATAAGAGCCTTCGCCTCGGTTATCGAGCGGTACGTAAGGATTACACGCTTTTCTTCTCTTTCCTCCTCCTACCTCCTTTCCAACCCCCCCCCCCCCCCCTCCCCCCCAACTCCGGTTAAACCCTATACAGATATTATATGCCTCGACGTGTAGGGACCGTGGGCCATAACTCTCTTCGCCCTGGTAACTCACACCTCCGAGAACGTTTTCCTACCGAGGAATTGTAGGCTGAATGACTCTCGGGCTCTTTGAACCCCGTCTCGAACGGCGTCTCTATTTTCCTAGCTCGGATAATCTGGCGATCGGGCGTATAACGAGGTGTCCGGCTCTCTCCCGCTCTCCCCCCCCCCCCCTCCCGCTCGCCCTTCGGTACACCCTGCAATTAACACTCGAGAAATCACCGTGCATACCTATTTCGATCGTCGGATAAAGCTCCCGACACTCGTAATACTTTAATAACATGGAATGAGAGCCGGTAGCGCGGGCGCGTGGCTGGGGGATGAAATTGTGGGGAGGTTAATTAATAAACACATTGGGGGTTGAGAGTTTCGACGGAGGAACGGAATAGATCCTCGCGGGGATCTTCGTGGCGGGATGATAGCGGCGCGACTAGCTTCTGGAGTTGCGAGCAGAGAAACGCTATTGCACCCAGAAAAAAAATTTATTTGACGGCCGTTTATTAAGATTTTCACGTCACGTGCGCTCGATTCAAGGAGACAGCAGGATTGCTGATCTCTCTGTAACGCACTTGTGCCTTAGTTGGACGCTAACGCATATGACGGAAGGGAACTGGGAAAGCCAAAGGAGTTCTTCCTGCAATTCGGGGACCAATGGTCCACCCGATGTCTATGTATTGTTCACGTGAGTCTATTGTGCTCTGAGTCGCGAACGCTAACATCGAGAAAAATAATTTATTTGACGGCCACTGTTTATTTGGTTTAAGTAAAATATTTATTTGATTTAAATAAATATTTATGTCATTTGATTAAGGTTACTTAATTTAAATAAATATTTATTTAAATCGAATAAATATTTTACTTGAACTAAATAAACGGTGGCCGTCATATAATTTTTTTCTGGGTGAAGGCATATGTGCTTTCTGAATCGAAAAAATATAATAGTAACAGGGCCCGATTCTGGGGTTACGTAGTTGAGGTGTGGTCAATTCTTTGTGGGAATAGGAAAGGACCCCGAGGATAAAGTTAGCAGGGCCTGCATTGCGGTCCCTGTGGGAGGAGTTCGAAGTCCGAAGACCCTCTTTATAGTGGCCCGGGACCACTTCGCTTGCGAGAAGGACTCCGCCGGCTCGCCATCTCGCGGCCAATCGGAAAAACTCTGCCTCTGAGTAGGGCTCCGTTACGGTACACACGGTAGCCTTTATCACGAGTGGATTGACTCAGACGGGGGAGGGAAAAAATATAAGTTGCAAAATATTGTAAGTTTCTATATCATAAAAACGATGGAAAAATTATTCCCTGACTCTCTTTTTCGAAACTGTAATACATTTACAAAAAAAAATATTTTCCGTTTTTTGATCGCGTAATTGGAAACGGTGAATCGAAAGGGAAGAATCATAAAATTGTTAAACAATATTTTTAAACACTTTATTTGTATAAGGAGAAACCCAATCGAGTAAAGAACTCGTCGGGGTATTCCGTCGCTGCGACTGGGCCTTGGATACTTGCGAGCGTGTTCGCTTACGAGGGCATTCGTACGAGTATCGCTGCTCGAACACGGGTATTTACACAGAGGTGCTCAGGCCGGTGTGGGAGTGTGTCCCGACGAGGGTGTCTCGGTGGCCATTTGCGTACGGGGTTTTACGGTGGGCATGTTTGTACGAACGTAAATAACGGAGAGTGGATAGTCGAGGAGGAGGTGGGCGGAAGGGGTGGAGAGGACGAAAAGAGGAAAAGAGTAAAAGAGGAAGCGTGAGGAGGAGGGTGAGGCACGTAGACGGGCGAGAGATCGAGGGCGAGTCTGAGCTGATGGGAAAAGCACCGGTCGGGGAAAGGGAGAATTGTGAGGGAGCGATAAGGCGGGGAAGCGAGGGAATCCAAAGGAAAAGCGAGAAAACTAGAGGGGTGTACCAGTGGCAGTATAACTTTATACAAGAGTTGTACGCGTCTGTAAACGCGCCGAGTCAAATCGAATTGGTCTTTCCTCCCGTGCGAAGTTTCTGGCCCGAGACTACTCGTTTCACGGGTGCGGGCAATGGTAACTTTCGAGTCACGGGGACGACGCCAGCAGAAGGCGGCAGTGCTCTCGGGCGAAACTACGAGCGGGGGCGTTTTCCTGGGGCTCGGATCCTTCGAGTCTGAGGAGCCCTGCACACCTTCCTCTATTCGCGAATTCCGGCAGCGGAGACCGAGAATGGGCTGGTGTATCCCTGGTGGGATTCTGCCATAACTGGCAAAACGTCACTTTGGGTTTATTAAGGTAGCTACTGCACGGAACACTAGTCAAATGAGTGCTAAATTTTTCGCAATTGTTTATTCAAAAATGTTGCGAATTTATTAACTGAGGGTCGGATGCTTCGAGTCTGAGGAACCTTGCACATCTTCCTCTATTCGCGAATTCCGGCAGCGGAGAACGAGAATGGGCTGGTGTATCCCTGGTGGGATTCTGCCATAACTGGCAAAACGTCACTTTCGGTTTATTAATAAAACAATAAATAAATAATGTACCCAACAAATAAAGTAATAAATAAATAAATAATATAATGAATAAGTAAGATAATAAACAAAGATACACCTTTACTTCTTGATATCTCGGTAATGACACCATGTTGTGTAACCTTCCGAAACAAACAGCCTGATTTTCGTAGTTGTATGAAACATTTTCACAAGCTAATGAAGTTCAAAGGTGCGCGAGTTCCTGTGCAAAGAGTCGAGGGGCGCTGAGAATGGGGACGGAGGAACGATCAGAGCTTTTTGAGAAACGACGGAATTCACCACTTATCTTCTTACCGCCAATTCGTTTCCTGAATTCGTTTCGGACCCCGCCCTCCTCCCCGCCGCCGCTCCCATCATCTCACCCCGAACCGCGCGTTTGCTACGCCGGTCCAGAAGGGAGGAAAGCAGAGTGAGGTTCTCGACACCGTTCCGCCAGTAGTGGAGAGCACAGGATTTCCTCGACGTCTATGGGCGGAAGGGACGGGAAGCCCGCGCCGTCCGGTTAGAGGAAGGGAAAAAGGGATTGGCCCGGAGACTCGAAAACGAGTACGAGAAAGAGGGTGGAAAAAAGCTGAGAGGGTTCGGCCGGCGGCGGCGGCAGAAACGGTACCAGCCCCGCAACCCCCGCGGCGACGTTGCGTCGCGTAAATGCGAATTTATCGTTTGAGACCCGACAGTAATAATTTCTGTACCGCGAGCCTGCGCTATACAGCCCCGCCGCGATATAAAGCTCACACGTTCCCCTCGTTTCCCACTCTTTGCTACGCAATACTTTTTTTTTTGCGTCCTCACACCCACGCTAAAAATCTCTCGCCGCTCCACACCGACGCCACTGTGCGCGCATCACCGAGCATAAAACATAAATAAAGTGTTAAAAAATATGAAAATTTTCTTTTTTACCGCCCGCCTGAATTTTTATTACACAGGCGCTATCATCTACCCCTTTCATCCCATCGTTTCCGTGTCCGCGATCAAAAATGGGAAATTCGCTACTTCATTCTGATCGTCGCTTTTATTCATTTTTTTTTTTTTATACACGCTCGAGAGAGAGTCAGGGAGCGACTTTATCAACCGCCGCGGATTAGTGGGCTCATAATTTTTTCATCGTTTTAGTAATGCACAACCTCGCGATGTATTAGCACTGCTTTTATTTATTTCTGCTCGTGTGTCAGTTAACTCACTCGTGGCGAGGGGGCGATTCGTATAAACATGTGTGTGGAGGATCAAACTAAAAATGCAAATGAAGTGTTAAAAATATGATTTTTTTTTGCCACTTCCCACTTTTTCATTCCATCGTTTCCATGTAGACGGTCAAAAATGGAAAATGTTGCGCATAACTTTCTCTACGAGAATGTTCGTTGATCGATTGTGCGTTCCTCATAGAGGAAGCTATGCGCAAAATTTTTATAAATGGGGAGCCATGTGCGAATTACCTTGCATCTTTTTTTCGTTGCTTAAAAAAATTTCCACATCTCATAAAATTGAAACCGTCAAAATTTCCGCAAAATTTATCGTAGAAAATCGCAAACTGAAATTTGGGGATTTCGTCTTTTTGTGGCAATTTTTTATCTGTTCATCACCGCTGATTACAAAAACATAACTCATTTTACTCTTAGCGTGATATTCGATTCGGAAACTCGTGTCGAACATAAAATAAAAATTTTCCACAAATTTCAAAATCCCATGAAATTTGAACGGTGAAAGCTTTTAGACTTTTTTTTTAATCAAAATCCTACAAAATCTGACCGCTGGATAGATTTTGACCAAATTCAATATCAAAGGTCTTCGATCAATATATTATATTCGTATGCAGTTTTATGACGATAGCTGGAAATTTACACGAGTTAAACATACCACAGACATTTTTTTCAAAATCAAAATCCCGTAAAATCCCAAATTCAGCCTCAAGCTCCATAAAAAAGCACTGAACGAAAAAACGTGGCCATTCTACTAGTGTACCAAATTTCAACAGGCTATCTCGAACCCTTGCCGAGTTATAGTCGTTTTAAACGATTCAAAAGTCTGTCACACACAAACATCCGGACACCAGCTAAAAATAACATTTCTCTACCTTTCAGACCACTTTAAGTACTCCGACACTAAAATCTTGAAACATCAAATCTTTTTTTAACGTAAAAATCTTCCCCCTCGAGGAAGGAAAAAAATCGCCGCTTCAATTTCAATCGCCGGGTCGTTTTCAATGTGTTTTTATAACCTACATATTCCAGAAAGAGAGGGAGTGACTTTATCGACCGACGCGGATTAGCGAGCTAGTAATTTTTCCATCGTTTTAATAATGCACAACCCCCACGATATATTTTGCCACACTTATTTTTTTTCTTGCTCGTGTGTGAGTTAACTCACTCGTGATAACGGGTGCGATATGTATAGATATTTATGAATAGGTATATACAGAAGGGGCTACTTTGTCGAAAGGGCCGCGTTGTGCCGTGTCGCCGAGGTGAGCCGATAGTAGTATTGCGCATACGTAATATAAAGTCGCTCGATATTTTACCGGTTCGAAGGCGCATTTCGGATGCATAAAACGGACGTTAGCTTCGCATGCCGTTACCGGCGAGGGAGAACGGTATTTTGCATACGTCTACGAACGGCGTTCGTATACGAACGACGCGAGGACGTCGACGCCCCTGTAGTACAAACCCCATACCTCCCCCCCCCACCCCCCACCCCCTTCCACGCTCTCACCACTCTTGGTCGAGAGCTTCCGTCATTTCAACGAGCCGCAACTCTTCCTGTCTTTGATCACGGAAGAGTGACTAACGCGAGAGAGCGAGCTATTTAATTCATTCTTTAAACATCTGAATTCCGCAAAATGTACCGAAGGGGGTCGCCCGATAACGCCGATTTTCCCGCACTCGTAAATCAAGACGGCAAAAAAAATGGTGTAAAATTTTGCACAAAAAACGATCGGGCGGAAAAGTTCAATCTGCGAGGAGGATAAAATTATTTTGCAGAGTTGGTAAAAGTCCCGAACCCGGTTGGAAAACGCGGGTACGACAATTCAACAGGCGGGGGATAGAGTTTTTTAAAAATTTGATTGAACTTTTCATTGCGCATAGGAATTGCATTGGTGCGGGTTCGGACTTGACCGGGAAAGGAAGTTCCAACTTGAGTTTGAATCCAAGTTATGATTTTTTAAAATTATTTATACATTGTAAATAAAAATGTCAATTTAATGTACCAGACTGCAAGTTTTTATGCAAAAACTGGTACATTACACCTAATGTACAATTGTGATGAAAAATTAGTATACTTTTTCATTGCAATTAAAGTAAATTACTAAAAATAAAGTATTCCCAATGTTTTTAATGCACTGAACAATTTTTCATCACGATTGTACATGAAATTTAATATACAAGTTTTTGCATCCGGTACATTAAATTTCATACAATTTTTTTTACAGTGTACTTTCGATCACTGTTATTATCTACCATCATAGCTTAAAAACATATGAAACACCTTCCTCGTCCATCCCCGGCTCAGTCGGTATCAAAAACTGTAATCAACTTTTCTCACGGGGTTCTCGTGTGTACGTTCAAAAGAAAAGTTACATCAAAAGCGGATCTCAGCTTTCGTTGAGACTTTTCGTTTGATCTTGAGTGCCAGACCCCGTAAGAAAAGTTGATTACAGTTTTTATTACTGACCAAGGTATTGCACAAGCTCTTAAGAGTCAACTTATTCATAACCGATTTGAAAGACCACGGTCGGTAATAAAAACTGTAATTAATTTTCATCAACCAAGCCGATCATTTACATTCAAAAGAAAATTCTTCCGTGAACCCGCATCGATATCCGCTTCGTCCAATAATTTTCTTTCAACCGAAAATGTCCAGCGAGAGTGAAAGAAAATTAAAAAATTAAAACTTAAAGATTCCGTTACCGACCGAAAATAACCGAAAAAGCAGAACATGAAATAGAAAATGAAATAAAAGAATGAATAATACACTGTAAAAAATGTGTTTATTAAATACAACGTACCGGACTGAAAGTTTTTATGGAAAAATTGGTATATTAAATTTCATGTACGATTGCGATGAAAAATTAATGTTCAGTATATTAAAAAACATTGGAAATTCTTCATTTTTTATAATTCACTTTAATTTCAATGAAAAAGCATATTAATTTTTGGTCACAATTGTATATTAAATTTACGCCGGCACACAAAACTTACAATTTATTTTTACAGTGCAGAACATAGGAATAAAATATAATATTAGAGATAATAATTGCACATAATAATAAAGTATATTAATCAAGAGATCGAGAGAGGGGAAGAGAGAGAGAGAGAGAGAGAGAGAGAAAGAAAGAGAGAAAGTGGCGTTTATTCCGTGCTCTGGACTAAACTCTCTAAGAGCACCGTGCCGACACACAAATCATGAACACTGCAGTTAATCAGAACCATAGAGCAACAGGCAAAACGAATTACCTCAACATTACTTACAAGAACCAACATGAAGTAGAGAAAATAAAGAGCATACCAAAAGTAAAGAAGTACCGAATATAAAGAAATGAGTAAAAAGTAAATAATAAAAAAAAATAGAAATGCAAACTAATTCGAGCGCTCGATACATAAAAAAATAAAATAAAATAAAGAAATAATTCTCACGCGCATCCGGTGTAATCTGGGAGGGGTGCGTCGTCACTTAAAAAAGCAATGCGATCTTCGAAGTCTCGGGCACGATCACCGGTCTAAATTTTCGACATCCGCGATCCGGCACAAACCCTTCTCACCCTAACGGCAAGTCCTCCTTATCCGCCGTTCCGACATCGTCTGCGAAGACTTTTGCCCCGGAAACGACCCACGGTGCATGCATCGTGGGTCGTTTCCGGATCAAAATGCGGGGTGCCCGAGGGTGTTGACTCGCCCGCAAGCCCCCTTTCGTCTCTCAAATCGCCGACCTAACACACACACACACACACACACGCCAGTCGGAGAGTCAATATTAATTAAGGTAATGGCGGGTCGACGTTCCCAGAAACGACGACGGACGATTCCACAATGACTGCTAATTATCGTTGTCGTAACTAGCCCCGGTAACGTTCCTGCACTCCGCATCAGCGACATATAACACCACCCCAGCAAACCGTCCTACATCGGCCCCGCTCACCCTCCGCCATTTCTCCTCGACGAGTCGCCCGTCGCGTTTACGTTTTCGCATTATACTCCCGTTCCTCCATTCCGGACGCAGAGTCAACTACAGAGGATTCCAGCGATGACTGCGCACTTGCTGCGCCACCAGTGTGTGTGTGTGTGTGCGTGTGTGCGTTTGTGCGTGTCTGAGAGAACAGTCGGAGGCCATCACGGAGAGCCAATTATTTCGCTCGGATATGACGTCGAAGTGTTTGACGAGCGTTGCGCTGATTGCTTCATCGATCCGTGGGGTACAACAGCTGGAAAGAAGCCCGATACCCACTTTGCCAACCCATCCAGAGCTATACAAACTGCCACGCATATCGAGTTGCAAGTCGCAAGTTACGAGAGCCGTTACGATAGTCGGTTGTATTTCAGTGTCTCCGCCGCCGTTACACAACAGAAATGTTAAGTATCGAGCGCTCGATACATAAATTTTAATTTTAATTAACGATCGCCGAGGGACCGGACGGGAGGGGGAAGGGGAATCGATGCGATATTTTTTTATGAGGAAAGTTTACGGGCAGCTTATTAATTCGTATTAGAATTCGATACGCGAGAGGTATGCGACCCGGAAAATGACCAAGTTTATTAACAATATGCACGCTCCAGGATGACACGAGTTAACTGACACACTGAACTTATCGAAGTCCGTTGAACTGCTATCGACTTTTCTGCTCGATGTTCCTATATTTATATTTATATTTATATTTATATTTATATTTATATTTATATTTATATTTATATTTATATTTATATTTATATTTATATTTATATTTATATTTATATTTATATTTATATTTATATTTATATTTATATTTATATTTATATTTATATTTATATTTATATTTATATTTATATTTATATTTATATTTATATTTATATTTATATTTATATTTATATTTATATTTATATTTATATTTATATTTATATTTATATTTATATTTATATTTATATTTAAAACTTCTGTAAAACAATGATTTTATATGTTATTCAGTCCCATTACGATCGCAATGTATTTTCATGTACAACAAAAAACCCCACGCGGGTGAGTCGATTCAAATTTTTGCCTAAATTTATCGCCGCCCGACTACACACATGTATACACACCCGTGAACCGTCTATTTCGTTTATTCAGTGGCGAAAGAAAAATAGGAAGTTATGATTGTTGAAATATATTCGCGATTGCAAACTTCGCGCAGGATGTCTGTATCGGAAGTGAATAAGGGAGAGCCTTTCTCAACCCCCCCCCCCCCCCACCGGCGTCTCGGAAGTCAGAGCCAAAAAGTCGGCGTGGTCTCCAAGCTGCTGCGTGTAGCGCAGTAATGTTGTACTAAGCGATTTATGAAAGGCAGGAGGGAGAAGAAACTTGAACACGTTGAGTGTATTGCGAATTTTGTCGAAGGGGCGTCCGTGCCTCCCCCCTCTCCTCCTCCCCGTCGTCGAGGAAAGTAGAGTACATTTTAGCGGGTCCCCAGTGATATTTTACGTGGTATTACGTTAACGTTAAGGTATGAAGAGAGGAGGGGGGGGGGGAGGAACAGAGAGATATGAGGGACGAAAGAACATGAACATAGGGGCTTGGAAAATGTAAGAGGAACGAGAGTGAAGCACGCCTATGGGGTTTGCCCGGACGCAGCGGAGGGCTCGCTGACGAGGGGCGTAGAGGGGGGGGGGGGTTAGGGGGGGGGGAATGGAAACAAAAATGAATACGGGAGCAGAAGATGGCCCGCTCCGATAAAATTCTTTTACATCACATTAGAGACTCGAAGCTACGGGTTTATCGATTCGTCGAGTAAGCCTGACGCGTCCGCCTCCCGGAAGCGCCATCGGGAGAGACGTTGAGAAAATACGATGGAAAAATCTTTATTTTATTTTTATTTTATTTTATTTTTTTTGGGTAAATTAATTTTTATTATTTATTTCGACGAGTTTTGATCCGAAGAGGGAATTGGCTGAACGGAGAAAGAGAGTTGGGGTGGAGATTTTTTGGAATGGGTGGACGGCGAATACCGTGGTAAAATGGAGTAAGGAAAAATAATCTGAAGTGGAGGAAACGTACAATCGGGAAGGAAGGCAAACGCGTAGTGGCGTCGTCTGACCCTTCCGGGCTGGCAGTAATGAAACAACGACGACGACGACCGGGAGGACGTAGGATTTGGCCGGGCTCCAGCTAAATGAATCACGAGACGGAGAGAGATAGAAAGACTTTTTCAACGGCAGACACGAGCGTTAACCGTTTTGGGCGTACGAAGCCTAAATTCAATACCAAAACTGCACTCTATATATAGAAGACGCTTTTTGTATTGTCTGCAGGTTTGTCTGCAGACAAACCTGCAGACCCGTAGACAAACCTACAGACCTGTAAACAAACCTGCAGACAAACCTGCAGACCCGTAGACAAACCTACAGACCTGTAAACAAACCTGCAGACCTGTAGACAAACCTGCAGGCCTGTAGACAAATCTACAGACTTGTACAGAGGCCAGCAAATCTGTGGACAAATCTACAGACTTGTACAGAGGCCAGCAAATCTGTGGACAAACCTACAAACCTGTACACAGCCCTATGGACCTGTAGGAGAAAAGTGATGAATATGGCCCACCTCGATTAACACGTAAATCAATAATATATAGACCGGGCCATATTCCCCACTTTTACCCTAGACAAACTTATAACCTTGTGAATAGATCTACAGAGCTGTAGACAGACCTAGAGATTTGTGGACAGATCCACAGATCTACAGACCTACAGACCTGCAGACAAACCTGCAGACCTGTAGACAAATCTGCAGACCTGTAGACAGACCTACAGACAGACAGACAGATGAACAGGCAAACAGGCAGACAGGCAGTAATAGTGAAAATTAATTGGTTTATTCTTGGGTATGTAAAACATGTTTCTAGCATAGCTCGAATACGGCTTGTACGTGTAGCGAAGAGATGGTTGAGGATCGTATTCCATATCCACATTCGTAGTATCCCACACGTTGAAAAAAAAATATCATTGATTTAAGAACAGTGACACTTGCGGGCTGCCATGGACATACGCTGTTATTTCAACTCTATTTCGCTTGACATGACGCATGATAATGAAATTATTACATATCTTCTCACCGACAGCGGTGGATGCGCGGTGGGCGCACGGCTCCGGTGGTCTCCCAAGTCAAGCACAATCGTTCGCGGTCAGTGCTTGGATGGGTGACCGCTCAGCCGTGCGCTAGCTGGCGTATCGACCGGTGAGCGGGAGGCGTTTTCTTCTGAAACTTAGGTGTTTCTGCACTTTACTCAAGTGCAGAAATACCGGAGGATCAGTAGAATATCGCCAGCTGTACCGACATGGGTTTTCCGCAGTTTCCCTGTGTCCTCGGCGAATGCGGTACAGTTAAGGGGAAGTAAGTCGGCTGCAGACTCACGGAATAGGTACACGGTTAGGCTAGGGGGGGAGCCAAGGTAAAAACCCCTAAGGGGGTATACCTGGAACGGAACATTAATAAAAAATAAAAAAATACATATCTTCTCATAAATTTCATAGACATTGGTTCATTTTGATATATAATTGTTAGAACGAAAATAATAATTACACTGACTACATATCTCAATAGCAGCCCCGCAAGTGTCGCTGTTCTTGAATCAATGCTATTTTATTTTGCAAATGGTTTGCAACTTTCTATATTCCGTGCAAAAAAAAAACCCTCGGAGAAATAAACGATTACGCACACGGCAGGGTAAACTGCATGCGATAAACGAGTGAATGATTGATTTATAGTGGCGACAGTGGGAGCGGTAAGGGTCGTACGTGTGAAAGCCGATCATGGGAACGTCTGGACTGATTCGTGTCTGTCCGCTCTGGGCTGGCCGGAGCATCGTCGTGTCTCATCGGGTACGACGGATAATATCCGATGTCGAGCGAGCACCGATCGTTCGTCAAACCCGTGTGTGGCTCGGGGGTTTTCCAATTGCCACCATCAATCTACTTCTCGCCGGTAACATCGGGAATGATTCAGCGAATCCATGACGAATCCAGCGAGTGCAAAACTTTGCAATCGACCGCGCTCGCGTAAAATAAAAACGAATCTCGAGGCATATTCTCCGATTTTTTTCCTTTTTTTTTGGTTCCGAATTCAGGGCGAAGGTTCTTTGTACCCTCAAATGGTAAAATTCGCGCGAATTCGAATATTCAGGCTACGTAACCGTTAATTATCGTAACGAGCGAGAAAGGTAGGACGTGCAGCGTCGGTGCCAAGTAGAGAAAGGCGTGTAAGAGTCGGACAAGAAGGGTAGGAATTGGGAAAGATAGAAATGTGAGAAACCCAGTGGCGGAGTCGAGGCAGAAGAAGAGGAGACAGTGCAATAGTGGAAATTGGATTGGCCCGGAAGCAGCTCGGAGGATCGTTAGTCCGCTCTATTGTGTACCCCCCCCCCCCCCGGGCCCCGTTCCTACCCCCTCGATCTACCTCGCACCTCTCCCGGAAAAGTCTCGAAAATTCGAATAATACCGCGAACGAAAGAGTAACGGTGATAAAAAGTTTGACACGTTTTTCGTTGAGATAGAGGGAGCTACAAAATCTTTACCTTAGAGCCCTTCTATGGGAAGGTTACGTGTCAAAATTGGAAAAAATACTAATTTGTATGTGGCAATTAAAATATAGTTACACCTAATTTAGAGATCAAAATTATTTACTAATTTCTTGAAATTTATCCTCGGAGAGCCTAGGCTCTTACACTTTGAAAACAAATGTATTGTTCTTCGGAGGAAGTTGCTTTTTTTAAAGTGGAAGGCATAATGATAAAAATAACAATTTAAAAAAAATGGAATTTCTCCTACAATCTTTAACTTTTAGAAGTGTGATTTTTTCCACACGATACGAACACCATTACGAACCACCAATCGCAACAGCTAATCGATCCCACCTTTCACAACCAATAAAAAAAAATAAAACATGTTTTTCAACCGAAATTCGACGAATTCCCCTCAAGCAGAAGTATTTAAATAACGCAATAACGGTCTGACAGGCTTCCATTTCTCGCCTAACTTATTTTCTGGAATCAAATCCATCAGCCCCACAGTATTAAAAAAAAAACAAGTTTTCGAGATCTTCGAACAGTGCGAGAAAAAGTGGCGCGTAACATCGCGAGAGACCGGAGGGATCGTTCGAACGGGGACAGCCAGCCGTCGCTCGTTCGATTTGCCAGCCGCGTACGGGGCGCGCTCTCGGCCCACTTTGAGTTATTGCCTTTGCGTTCCCGATGCGTTTCGAATAAATTACCGTGCCGAGCCGGGCACGTCGGCGATGGTGTTGGTAGCCGAGGGCACGACAAGGGCGGACCGTCACGAGTGTACTGGCCTGTTTCTGCGGATGCATCGCCGGAGGGTACGTAGTTTCCACTATGCGCTTTCTGTATGTGCCTTCGGTTTTGTGGGAAGCGAGCGCATCGCGTCGCGACGCCGAGTCGAGTCATCGAACTCGTCGTTCTCTCCGGTCGGGAGCTCTCTGCCGGAAGCCGGCTTGCACTGTCGTAATATCCTGAGTGCTCACCGACTACTCTTTATCTCTATCTCTCGTTCGAACATCCCCCTTTTCCAAATAGAACGTCCGCACCCGAGGAACGGTGCACGGGGGCTGTTATAGTGCGGAGACCGCGTCGTCGGTGTGCGCGCACAATTTTCCGATGCGGCGGGATATCAGATAGTAATTACCGATACGGTAATCACTGATTAATCATCATTCGTCATCCGATGAAGAGGGCCCAAGCCTAGTCCGATGAATGCAGTCTGGCTGCTCCGAAATCAGCGAAATAACATCACACGTCCTCGTACAGCATCCTCTGGTAATCCGCATCCATAGATTGGATTAATTTCATTAAAACAATTTTTTGTACCATTATTCTATCATAAAGAAACTCGTGTCAGATGTAAGAAATGTTTTTTTTTGTAAATTTTTTTAAAAATTCACAAAATGAAAATGATTGATCTGTATTTTTTTCAAATTTAATATCAAACATTGTGCAACGTTAATCCATTTATCTTTCAAATTTCAGCTCAATACCTCCATGTTCACTTGAATTAGTTCCTCGTGGAGGAAGCTATGGTTTCGTAAAAATTTAATCGAGGTTTTTATTTCGGAGTACTTAAAACAGCCTAAAACGTCTAGGAAGGCGATTTTTTTGCTGGCGTCCCAATGCATGTGCGTGTGTGTGTGATAGACTTGCATCGCTTACAACGAGTATTACTGGGAAGCGGCTTGAGAAGCGAGTTGAAATTTGTTACACTAGTAGGGTGGTTGCGTCTCTTTATTCAGCGCAATTTTTATGAACATCGAGGCCCATTTGGCGATTTTATGCGATTTTGAAGTTTTTGCAAAAGCGTTTTTTAGCTCTAACTTGCGTAAATTTTGAGCTATCGTCCTAACTCTGCACAAAAATATGATACTTTGATCAACGATCTTTGGTATTGAATTTAGTAAAAATCTATCCAAGCGGTCAGATTTTATGAAAAATTGCGTTTGAATTTTTTGAAAACATGCTAAAAACGGTGGATTTCAAGTGAACATGGAGCTATTGAGCTCAAATTTGAACGATAAATGGATTAATGTTGCACAATGTTTAATACTAAATTTGAAAAAATTATAGATCAATCATTTTTATTTTCTGAATATTTAAAAAATTTCCGACAAAAAACATTTCTTACATCTGACACGAGTTTCTGAATCGAATATCATGCCAAGAGTAAAATGAGTAACAATTATGTAATCAGCGGTGAAGAATAGATTAAAAATTGCCTTAAAATGGCGAAATCCGAAAATTTCAGTTAACGATCTTCCGCAATAAATTTTGCGCTAAATTTTGACGGTATCAATTCTATGAGATGTAAAAACTCTTTTACATTGCGAAAAAAAGGTGCAAAGTAATATGCACACGTCTTCCTCATTTATTACAATTTGTCGCATTGCTTCCTCCACGAGGAAGCCAAAATCGATCAGAGAACTTTCTCATAAACAAAGCCAGCGCAAAATTGTAATAAATGAGGAGACCACTTACAAATAACTTTGCACCTTTTTTTGTATTCGCCCCACAATCCCCTTTCGGTTTCTTAAACGACGCGCTATGCTGGTATTTACGAAAATTTAACTCAAATTAAGTTTGTCGTGTCGGACAAAATCGTTTCTCCCCTTCTTTCTACGCACGGTAAATTAAATTCTCCACTTGGTCCCCAAGTTGTGCAGTTTCTACGTGAAAGACGACCAGTCCGCGAGTCGGAATTCAACGCGGGAGGTTGCTCGGGCGAGAAGTCCCGGCGAGAACAACGAGAGCCCGGCTGGGTACCGGGCGTGAAACCCTGGAGCAATTAACAACGCGAACTTAATTCATTATATCGCGCGTGGTCGCGCGTCGTGCTGGATGAAGCAAAGGCATCGGGCGTCGTCGGGCGGTCTTGGAACGCGAGCGAACTCCTTGACACTCGACTACAGGCCCGGCCTTGCTCGACCCGGCTTCCTGTATTACCTACTACTTACCGGGCTTTTCCCGAAACTCCCTCTCGCTCGCTCCCGGAGGACACCGGAAGTTGTGCAACCACGAGAATACAGCCCAAGAAATTCGCGACGATTACAGCTGCTGTTGGTGCTCTCGAGTTTACAGCTCCCTTACCCTCTCGCGACTTCCCACTCCGCGGCTGGGACCACTGAAAGCCCTCGGCATTGTCTCACGGCTTTTCTCGAGTTCTCGCGATCCTCGAAAAACTCAATTTTTTATATGTATATTTTATTTATTGCTGCGACAATTTGTGAGCTTTTTCATTTACCTTTTTAACTCCCGACTGCCCGCTAGGGCAAAAAGACGGGAGTTATGCCTATATTTTGACGGAGGCCCTCCGATTTTGCTGTTTTCGTCGACTCCAGTGTTTGTCGGAACGGCGCAACGTCTCTTGACAGAATTTGGCACACTAGTTCTGTGTATGTGTAGCAAAGAAATAAGAAAAATAAATGTGAAATGGCAAAGATAATTAACTTCGAAAAAAACGGGCCAAAACCCTGTTCAGATATATCGACAGACACCCGCCATTAATTCACATAAAAAATACAAGCACCAAAATTTTGTATATTTCGAATATACTCTTTGCATATATTTAATTTTTGTTGTGGATGTCTGTGCTCTCGTAGCATTTGAGCAATTGACAATATCACGATATACGAAAAAAATGTAGAATTTTTTACCGGATCGTTACGGCAAATTAAAGCTTTGCCAAAAAAAGGAAGAAAGAAAAGTTCACGACTCCAAAGCTGTTAATCCGTAAAAGGTAGAAGGAATTTAGCAGCTTGGGAAAAAGTCTCCGAAGCAGTCTAGATAATGCCCGTTGAATTCTTCAATCCGCGTTCCCCGACTGCATCGGAGACCTTTGTTCCGGTCTGTAAAATCATTTTATCCTCTTTGCAGATTAACGACTTTTTAGTCGGGAGCTTTTTTGTGAAAATTTTTTAATTCCCCTTTACCTCTCTTTGTCGGAGCGTGTCAAACGTAACGAGGAATTCCGTCGTATTGTGAACGATGAAAAGAATATATTCGACGCGGAGAGTTACGCAAAAGAATGCGTCTGTGCGCCGAGGGTAGCGAACGAAGAGTGGGTGGCGAATGGGGTGCGAGGCAAGACGACACACACACGCATAGAGGACATAAACAGAAATATTTTTTCGCAAGTTGTAGCTGTGCAAAAATCGCGCGCGGCGCCATTCGCGAGGAAACATTGAAAGAGAACGCGTCGCCAGGGATGAGAGGCGAAAAGAACCAAAGAAAGAAATAAACAGAGGACGAGCGAAATACGAATTTCTTTCTACAGACGCCATTCAAAGGAGAACACTCGAAGCGACGATGAAGAAATGTAAAAAAAAATGTCGAGATATATTAACAAAAAATTCGAGAAGTACGTACACGTGCGTATGTGTATGAGAACTTATTGTGTAGGGCAAAAGTGGGGAATATGGCCCACCGCGACTGGCACATAAATCGCATGGACTGGACCTTTGAGACAATTCCCTACATTTAGTGTATCAACATCCTTCGTAAAATTTTTAAGCATTGTCTTGATACCGTATTATACTTTTTTGACATATTTATTTACTGACAAATAGTGACAAATTTTGGAAACGAGGCGCATTCTGAGTCTCCAATGTTACAATAACGGCTATTGATTTAATCGTGAAAGCTTCACATCTCGCAATACCGCCAAATAAACAGGACAGTAAGAATTTCCTTTCGTGGTGTTCAAAATGTACCCTCATTTTTAGTTCTTTCAGGTTCCGGATAGACGTGTTTGTTGAACTTTCATCGCTTTTACCGTACCGAAAGGGAATAAAAAATAAATATATATAGGGTATGTCGGGGTGATGTGGCCATGATTTTAAATACCAGATATTAAAATTACAACTCTTTTGGCTGAAATTTACAAAAATGTTCATTAAAAATAAAAATTTTACTGTAAAATTGCAACGCACATGGGTTTGAAATTTCAGAAACCGTTTATGTAAAAAAAAGCTTTCAATCCCGTCAATTAATTATTAAGCAAATTTCGTTTAGAATGTATATTGTATAGTGCACAATATATTGTATATCGTATATTGTACAATATATTGTATATTGTATATTGTACAATATATTGTATATTGTATATTGTACAATATATTGTAAAATATTTGCAGAATAAAGGCAGACGACGTATTACAAAAAGAAACTCTAAGCCGAATGTTTATTCTTTCGAATTATATCTCGTGATTGTTTCCAAACGTCGAGGGTCAGTTCGTATTAAAGTCCCGAAGAATTCTGACTGTCAAATCTACGATCGCTGTGAAGTCGATCATTTGTTCATCCGTCAACTGTCCCGCTGTCCGTACGGTTCTTTATGGACGCTCGCCGAGGATACTCGTCTATCCTACAACGCGCCCGATATTCGTTACAATATGTGTCAGAATTCCCCCCCCCCCCCCCCTCAATGCGGTAGCAAAATTGACTGCCGCAAGTTTGCCAGTGTCACAAGCAATCTCCCCTAACGCTTTCCCAGGTCGGCAATAGCGACTCGCGGAGAGTGAGGGATTACCGAGCTGTATATACTATGGATAATCTAGGAATTATGAAATCGCTTCAAAAATCGTCAGGTCGTATGCAATAACGTAGCATTAGCCTCGGTATAGTAGGCTTTCAGCCCCTCCTCCTCCCGTACGGCTATTCTCATATATAAAAGTGGAGTAAGTAGGCATGGATAGCCAGGCACAGCTGCAGTCCCTGCACTCCCCGGGGCGCCGTCAATTGTTTTCCCCCCGTCGTTCGATTTTATACCGGAGAAATTGCGCGAAACGAGCTCGGCCGGCAGCGAAGCTCGGCAAAGTTTTGTCCCGAGCGAGCATCGACTACAGCGGAGATGACTGGGGATGCGAGTTCCGTTTACGCGGCTCTTCTCCATCTCTCTGTATCCACGTATGACTGTGTGTACGCTCGCTGTGAGCAAGAGCCGAAGAACGTGTGATGGATTCGGAGGCAAAGCGGGGCGCGCGCGTTGCATCGCAAATATTGCGACAGCAGCGGGAATCGGCAGTCGGCTGTTTATTTTGGCTTGTTACCCTTATCGGGGACCATCCACCCTCCCGTGTGCTCGACCGTCGGTGACTGTGCGAGCGACGCCAGCAACCTTTCGGGCTGCCGGTGCACTTGACTTCTACCTATGACCGAACAGTCAGCGAGACGAGCCGCGGAGGACGGGTGGGATGAAGCGACGTTCTATGTCTGTTAAGGCGAACATTTTATCGCGATTGTTCATCGAGGGTTCCGAAGATTACGGGCCAATTTTTTTTATTCTCTATTCGATTTATTTGTCACTTAGATTTTTTTTTGTTTTTTTTTTTTTTTATTTTTTATTCTACTTGTACCTATCACCGAACAGCCAGCGAGACGAGGGTGCGAGACGAGCCGCGGAGGACAGATGGGATGAAGCAAAATTCTATGTCCATTAAGGCGAAAATTTTATCGCGATCGTCCATCGAGGGTTGCGAAGATTACGGACCAATTTTTTATTTTCTATTCGATTTATTCATCACTTATGTTTTTCTTTTTTTAAATTTTATTTACGGTGCTCGGGGATGATTTCGCAACTCGATGAAAGTCGTCTCGCTGAACAAGCAACGAGAAGAGGGTGCGATACGAGCCGCGAAAGGACGGACGGGATAAATTGAAATTCTGTGTCGATTAAAGGGAAAATTTTATCGCGATCGTTCATCTCGGTTCGGAAGATAAGGAACCAATTTTTTTATTCCTATTTTATTTATTTGTTACTTAATTTTTATTTAAAAATTTTTTATTTCCGTTGCTCGGGGATGATTTCGCAACTCGATGAAAGTTGTCTCGCTGAACAAGCAAAGAGACGAGGGTCCTATTTTATTTATTTATTACTTGATTCTTTTTGTTGTTTGTTTATTTTATTTACGGTGGTCGGGGATGATTTCGCAACTCGATGAAAGTCATCTGACTGAACGGGCAACGAGACGAGGATGCAAGACGAGCCACGGAGGACGGCCGGGATAAATTGAAATTCTATGTCGATTAAAGCGAAAAATTAATCGCGATCGTCCGTCTCGGTTCCGAAGATTGCGGGATCGTGTTTAATTTAAATTTTTTAAAATTTATTTTCTATTTCCGACGTTCGGGGAAGATCTCGCAACACGATGAGAGCTCTCTGTCGGGTGCGCTCAACGGGGAAAAAAACACACCATTAGCTCGGGAAAATATGGTTGAAGGTTTGAAATCGCGTCCGAGACGAGAGGAAATGCCCCACTAGACGACGCACACACCGGCGGCGATGCGAGGGTGGTTTTACGGGGACGGTGATTGCAGAGTCTAGTCATTTGACGTCGGGGCCCGCGCTGGCACACGTCGTCTCGTACCTTTTACATTTCATTTTTTTTTTCTTTTTCATACAGGCGCCGAGATCTCGGGCAACGGCAACGAGGCGTGCGTGGGCGCTTCAGCGCGCGCCCGTCTGTGTGAGAGAAAAACGCACGGGTGTAGTTCTCTCGCTTTGCGTTAATGCACGCGTATACAGCCGGATGCCAGACCCGCACCGGACGGGCTGCATCGAGGCAAAAAGCTTTGGCAAAAAAAAAAAAAAAAACATCACCGGCAGCGTCGGCGAGGAGACGACTATATTTATTCTAGCCATTCGAGGAAACGAAGGGGAGATAAAAAAAATTTTATATATACATATATATTGAAAAAGGAGAGAATGTGGTGGCTCTTTATTTTTATCAAGCTCACTCTCCGCAGACCTTTGAGAGCAGTCAAGGATTCGCGTTGCTGGAAATCCGCGAAAGCATGGGGAAAGGATCATCGTGTACAAAGGAACGAGAGGCATAACTCACCTCCCAACATACCTTGTCTCCTCGTCACCCCGCTGATTTTTAACGAGATTTTCACAATTTATTCTTTATTTTTATTTTTCTTTATTTTTTTTTATTTTTTATTTCCAACCGCACTCACGCTTTCGTCCCTCGTCTTCGTCTCGGTCGCGACGCCCACTGAATTAAAGCTCGCTCAACGTCACGAGCGTTTGCCACCCAACGGACGATACCGCCTGCCTGAGTTCTTCATCTTCTGGCTTTAGTCCTTTTTCTACTTTTTATTTTATTTTTTTATGGTTTTTTTTTATCTCAACAATCCGCCTGGCCGACTCGACGGAATCGTCCCGAGGGTATCACACACAATTCCTCTTCTCGACTCCTTTATGAATTATGAATTGTGGATTCTTAAAAGTATCCGACACACTGCCGGCGCAAAATGGAAGTCTCTTCCTTTTCTCCTATATCTCTCTATAATATATAAAAATGTCGCCGCCTCCGCCGCTGCCGCCGTGTCAGTCGGGGGGGGATATGGACCCGACCGAAAATATTCTAAGTCCCCTTAGAGGGACTTAGAATATTTTCGGCCGGAGTCACATATAAATGTGAGTGGCAAGTTTCTGTATACTACTGTATTCTGTATTCTGTATACTATTAACGACGTTACACCGAGAATATACCTAAGTAGAAACTGGAAATCGTAAAAGCGAGGAAACAACGTCGCGGATTGCTCGAGCGGCTCTTCGTTTACTCGGGAGAGAAAGGAGCGTTACAGTGACAGCACGTAACCAATGCCTTACGTGACACCCCGTTGGGTAAAATGGTGACGGGGGTTAATTCCGCGGAACGTTCTCGCGCAGCTTCCCCCTCGTTCGTCTCATCCCACGAGAGGATGTCTATTTCTCTCGCATTCGCCGCAAGCTCACCCTCATCGTCCACTCTTATCGCCAAGACGGCTCGTAAAAATGCTTTACCTCCGAGTGTCTCTAACTTGTGGTTAGTACCGAATTTAACGGCGTACATCGTAAAAGCTATGAGGTACGCCGATCTCTGTATACGTTCCTGTATAGTTTCTCTTAGCGCGTCGTCTCAGGATTCTTCCTACTTATCCCGCTCCCCGCTAATTCCCTGTCAGCGTCCGTATGTTCAAGTGCCCAGGTGTAAGACTACTTTCGGTACGACGTCACTTCCGGTCCAAAATCAAGATATTCAAATTGGAAGTGACGTTTTCCCGGATTACGTCACTTCCGGTGGAAAACTGAGA
Organism: Ichneumon xanthorius; assembly: GCA_917499995.1. Classification (NCBI taxonomy): domain Eukaryota; kingdom Metazoa; phylum Arthropoda; class Insecta; order Hymenoptera; family Ichneumonidae; genus Ichneumon; species Ichneumon xanthorius. The sequence continues at coordinate 4,233,461 of OU824204.1, read as the reverse complement.
TTTTAAATTTGGAAGTGACCCGTATTATTTTTACTTCCGTTTACTAGTTTTCCCGTATTATGTTACTTCCGGTTGAAAACTGAGATTTTTAAACCGGAAGTGAAGTTTTCCCGTATTACGTTATTTCCAGTTGAAAACTAAGATATTCAAACAGGACGTGACGTTTCCTCGTATTACGTCACTTCCAGTTGAAAACTGAGATGTTTTTCACCGGAAGTGACGTTTTCCCGTAATACGTCACTTCCAGTGAAAAAATTACGTTTTCAAACCGGAAGAGATGTTTTCCCGTAGTTTTAAAATCTCAGTTTTCAACCAGAAGTGTCTGGTTGAAAACTGAGATTTTAAAACTGGAAGTGATCTCACAAAGAAGTGTTCAAAAAATTACTTTCTGAGATCACTTGCGGTTTCTGTGCTCGGAAGACCGTCTTTGCTCTGACCACCTGCGCCAAAACGATATGGCGTTTTGGCGTACTATCCCAACCCTTTTGGCCGTGGAGTCCGTATTGACTTAAGTATACAATTCTTTATTTAATTAAATTTCAATCCAAATAAACTGAGCTTAATCGAACTAAATAATTTCCAGAAGAGTGCGCAAAAGTTCCACGCAGCTTTTCCGATCATCGCGTCCCAGAAAGATTGCGATACATAATTCAGATCGAGGCATAGAAAAAGTATCGTGATTCATGGAAGAGGCGAGTTTACGATTTTTTTTTTTTTTTTTTTTTTTCTTAAAGAAGTTTAAAAAACTTTCGAGGCTTGATAAATTCATTAAAGTTAATCGGGTTATGAATAGGAATACGGAAGGATGCTGGAAACTCCGGTTGGCTGTGTTCGGAACGAGGGAGGGGAGGGGGGGCGGGGGTTTTATAGGGAAAGAGTTCCGAGTATCGCGTCGGATACGAAGCTACGAATTTGCCTCATCGAACTCTTCCTCTTCTCTGCGCTACCGTCGAAACTGGGCGAGAGGAGGAGAGAGCAATTTAACTGGGCTGCTATGATGCTGAAATTAAATAAGTTTAACGTTCGGCCGTACAGTTTCGCCAGCGTATGTGTGTGAGGGAGAAGGGGGGGGGGCGAGGAAGAGGGATGGAAGGAGAAAGTGGTGCTGAGGAAAGAGTAAAAGCGAAAGAGAAATTGTGATCGATCGATCCTCTTCAGCGTGAAGCCTTCCGGATCGGCTCGCTCGATGGACTCTCGACCTACTTCATAATTACAAAGCCGGTGAAATAACGGGGCGGGGAGAGGGGGGAAAAATGTTCTCTCCACAGCGCGCTCTCCCAGTCCGGAGGCAGCGGCTGCTGCAGCTGCTGTCGCTGTGCGCGAGATAAATCTGCGAAACTCGCGGTGCAAGGCGACGGACGTTTCCAAGGAGGTAATTATTGCCCGCCTATGCTCGACGATTCGAATAAAAATTAAAGAGGCAGGAGACGAATTAATTAAAACGGTGCGGAAACACACAGCTGAACAATTGCGCAACTACGGAGCGGTCCCCGAAATTAAAGAAATTAAAGATAAAGAATCGAAATTACATTTGACATCGTACAGCTTATGGACTGGCGATAAATTTGTGCAATTTATAGGCGATCGATCTCTCTCACATTGTTTATTGGGCGGTGATTTTCTTGTCGTCCCCAGCCTGTTATTAAATATATAAATATATAAATATATAAATATATAAATATATAAATATATAAATATATAAATATATAAATATATAAATATATAAATATATAAATATATAAATATATAAATATATAAATATATAAATATATAAATATATAAATAAATTTGTCGATATATTGTAACGAATATAGAGATGAGGATTGACTGGGAGAAACGATATTACATAGATGACTGGAATAGCTCGATGTGACAAATGACAAACGTACAGATTATCGATCGGCGAGGTGACGAGAGTCTTGATCGAGTTTTGAAAGAGAGCAGACGTCTGACAGTTCGTACTTCAGCACAGCTGAATATGTATGGTTGCAGAATACAAATCCGATGGCCCACGATGTGACAACACCGATGTCACAAACATTAATAATCTTTCCTTCAATATATATTTGTTTCTAGGGATAGAGCAAACGTGCCTATGAATAATAAGGATGCTAATTTGAAGCATAGCTAAGCAGCGAACATGTGTCCTTAATTGACTTCCGTACTATGTTAACTGTTACAATCAGTTACATTGCAGTTATGTAACAGTTACATATCGCAATGCTAATTTTGTGCATCAGTAACATAACTGTTCTGTTTCATCTATATAACACCGTTATATAATATAATAACTATGTTATATAGCTGAGTCGGAAATGGCAATTTACGCGCAATTTACATGTAACGTCCCGGTAACATAAATTGTTACAATCGGTTACATTACCGTTATATTGCTATTCACTGTGCTCACTCGGAAGCTTCCGGACGGAGTAATCGCTTCTTATTACTTTACCTTATTGGAGGAGACCGGGGCAAAATGGCACAGCGGGGAAAAACGGGACAGTGAGGGCAAAACTCCATTTTCCAATAATTTTTGGATGCCCCATTTTGTCCCAACGATACATCCGGATTTTCAAAGCCGTTTTGCCCCACGTAACACAGCGAAAAAAAGGTTTGGTAATATCAAACTAAGCTGCGGTTGCGGGTGGCGAAACAAATATTTGATCGACTGAAAGAAATATTTAGTTGATTGAACGAATATTTAGTAGTTACTTGGATTTAACAAACATTTTATTCAATCGACCAAATATTTCTTTCGCCACCCGCAACTGCAGCTTGGTTTGATATTACCAAACCCTTTTTTGGTGCACCATCGCCTCCATCCGAAAATTATTGGAAAATTGCGTTTTGTCTCATTATCCCGTTTTGCCCCGCTGTGCCATTTTGCCCCGCCCTCCCCTACTCCGTAGCGAGTAACTAAACAGTTCTGCGCATGCGCGCAGGTTAATAATGATCGGCGATTTTCAGCCCGTGTTGTACGCAAGGAATGTGGTTATTTCAGCGAAGTCGGGAAAACAAAATTATTACACTTTTTGTTACCGACTGCGGTATTTTTCACATACACTTTATGTAGGTTCGGAAAATACGAGAGGTCTTTGGGCGAGGCGATGATGTTCCTTCTCCCCGGTGCCTCACCGGGAGCAGTATATCAAAGCGTCGGGACTGTCGGGGATGCCTCTGCACCGGTTGGGGCTGGCACGCGAGACGTGCCCCGGAATAGACTCGCGAGGGGATTGCACGGAGATTCTATATAGACCGGGAGGAAGACGACGGAGAGCTAAGCCGCTATATTGCCACCCCTGATGCGCGATATTAAAATGCTAAATATGTCTCTACTCGTCGTCTCGGAGGAGTTCTCGGTCGGGCGGAGTATCTCTCCGATTCCATTTGCACCTCTCTCCCACAGCCAACGCCATTTCCTCCGGTATGTTCCATCTTACTGTCGCCCCATTGTGGAATTTTAGCTATTCGCTCGGCAATAATTCAAGAATTATGCACCAATAAAAAATGCGGTTGAGTCGAGTAAAGATTCAGGACTCTCAAATAAATATTAAGCTTGGTCGAACTAAATATTTTAATGCCTTAAAAATATTTTGGTGAAATGATCGAACATTTTTTTTTTTTTAATCTGACTATTCTTTTATTTGTAGCAACAAAATATTTATTTGAACGACTCTAGGCGATTCTTTAGTTCATTCGTATTTTTTGCTTCCTCGTAGAAGAAGCCATGTTGTGGTAAAAAATAATGTCGAGATTTTATGAAAACGTGTTCAGAATGTTCCAAAACATCGAAAAATCACATGTGGAAAAAAATCTGCAGATGTGTGTGAATCAGACGGGAAAAATTCAAACCACTATAACTCGAGATTGTCTCGAACGATCAAGGGGAAATTTCACACACAGCATGTGTGGTTAATAATGGTTAATGTTTCTTCAAAGTTTCATCAAAATATGTTCAACTGTTTTTTTTTTTTTTGGACGCCATTTCTAATTTTTTCAAAAATGTCTGTGCGCACTCTTGCTCTAAATTGTTTTTAGCTATCTGTCTAAAAACGCGTACACAGACGGAATATGGTCGCCCGATGATCCCATTAGAATTTCGAGAGAATCGATCGAACCGTTTAAACTTTATCTCATTTTGCATTTTTTGGAAATCATGAAAAATTTGTATTTTCTTTTAGACGCATTTTTCCGTATTAATTATTCATCAATAAATGAAATTAATGGTAGATTCATGATCAGCGTGGAAAAATACATTTACACGCTTTTTTCGTTTAGTCCCAGAGCGACGACTAACGAAAAAAATGTATCCGGAATTTTTATAGACAAAATTTAAGCGATTTCTTTGCTTCCCGATGCCACCGCGGAAATACCCAGGTTCCTATCGTGTTCTAGGACATGAAATACACAAGATTATTGATATGACTTGGTTAAAAAGCTAGATAAGGAGACATCATTTGGATTTTTTGAGTAAAAATCCAAAGTGCCAAAAAAATTCAGGAACGCTAAATTTTTATCAGTGTGACAAAAGCAGGTAGGGTGGAAACAAAAGAGCGGGAGGTTGTTGCTGGGTCGTTTCGCGCTACCGGGATGACGGATATGGATGAGCTCGATGGTTGTCGCTGGTGTTGCATGATCAGGGCTCTATGCTAATTTAATATCTGACGCGTAATGAATTTAATATCGTGTTAACTCGCCGGTTGACACTTGTTTGACGTCCATCAGCATATTGAACAAAGTCATGGGGAGCGAGCGTTGTACCCGACGTATACTATATTCGTCGGCACACAGGCTCGATAGGCTGTTGGTTTTGTTGCACGCGTTGCTGCGTTGCTCGCACGCTGGCTGGACCAAACGAATGGAGGCGAAAGCTTCCGGCCGCAAGCTCTCATGCACAATACAATATCTAGCAAGTATCGCCCGTGTGAGACCCGACACATCGCCCGATCCCTATCTCGCGACGGGGCGCACGCTTGTTGGCCCGAATAATGCTGGAAGCTGCGGGGCGCACCTGGACCGAAAGCTTCGGAATTAAATGTCAATCAATTGACGAAAATTTTCGTTGCTGCTTTGTATGCGCCAGTTCACACAGGAAGGAACCAATTTGGAGGTTTAGAGGTATGTGTGGGAGCGTTTTCAATATTGAACTTCTAAACGGGTTTTTATTTTAGATTTTTTAGTCAATTTGACGCAGGACAAAGTGCGGAATCGTTTACCGAAAAATAAAAACAAAAAAATCGTCCACAATATCCAAATAAATGGTAAATTAAACACAAAGTTTCATCTATGAGGAAGCAAAACAATCGCGTGCAGAAGTGTTTTGGTTCGTTTTTGGCTTCCTCACAGATAAAGCTTTCCGAATGATTCGGAAAATACGTGAGCGACCGGCTGATCAGGTTTGGAATAAACATGAAAGAAAATTGTGAGCTGACAATGTTCGAATTTGAATTTAGTGGGTATTTTATTTTTTTAAGTAGCAAGAAACCCTCCTAATCGTAATTTTTTCACGACGTTCATCGCCCTACGATATCGGTCCGAAAATAATTATTTCAAAACCCCGTCATACACTCTATCGTGGTTATTTTCCCCATAGAACATGATTGGTATTAGGATTTTTTTGCGATTTCAGCAAGCAAAAATTTGGCTGTAAAAAATCAAAGTCCAATAAATTTGACAATATTGACTACCAGCGGTTATGTCGGCTTGCGCGTTTGCATGGATCGCATGGTTCATAGGACGTGAAAATCCATTCCGATTTCGAATTTCCGAATTCCACTCCACATGCTATGGAGTAAATGCTCGGTATCAGCTTCGCCGCAACCTAGCCCAGCTGAGGGGGGGGGGGGGGGGGGAGTGGGACAAACAGCCAACCCAAGAAATAAAACCACAATTTTCCAAAATGTTGTAACGAATATAAAGATGAAGATTGACTTACACACACGATATTACACATATGACCATAACAGCTCGGTATGACAAACGACAAACCGGCAGATTATTGTTTGTCGAGACTTTCAAAGAGAGTCTGACGGTTCGTACGCGAAATACTTATCCGTGATTATAATAACCAATATCCGCCCCAAAACCAAATCCGCGACTTATGTATTCGCTCGCTCCTCACAATACACATATGATAAAAATTCCCCAGAAATTTCTCGCGTAAAAAAAGAAACTCGCAAATCACTCTCTTCCCGATCCCCACAAAATAAATATATTCTGATTACAATCGCCGAGACAGCAACAAGTACGAATCCGCAATCCAATCAAACTTGCGTCATTGCCGAGGCGCCACCTGGCGCGGATTTCTCATCAAAACAAATACCTCACCGGATGCATCGGGGTGGATTCGATGCGCGTACTGTGCCCGAGCCTCTGGGGGTGATCAGATTTACGCGTGTGTTGAGAAAGCCGAGAGAATTGGCGAGTGCAGTGCGCGGGATGGAGGATGAACCGGTGCGAGAAATGGATTGGAGAGCCGGAGTGGATGGCGACAGAACGGGCGAGGTGGCTGCATCCATCTCCGGCTAAGCTCGATACAGCGTAGACAGTCGATAGGTGGATGATAACGGCTCGTCCACATTGTCGCCGATGTCGGGGGACGAGTACACACAACCTACTCGGAGGCACCAGCCGGGAGTCTCTCACGCATCGAGCGCGATAGCAAGATGAGCATAGAGAGGGGAGGCGGTGCGGGTGGTGAGCGCGATGCGGGCATCCGAGGCCGGAGGCTGCGCGTTCTCCGGAGGGACCGCAGAGAGGAAACAGTGCGAAGGCGAGAGAGAAATTGCTCTACCGGTTCCACATTGGAGCGGTAACATCAGCACCGTGCGAGTTTGAGCAAACAGAGCCCGAAGAGGCTTACAGGCCCGTCTGCATTCATAATCGCCGGTTCGGATCCGACGTTCTGTGTACGTTGAGGGCCTCGCACCCCCGGAATGAGCCCGTGGGGTGGGCGGAGGGTCGGCGGGGTGTGTGTGATGCTACCGGTTGGGAGACGCGCTCGGAGAACCCGCCAGCGAGTGGATAGATGCGCCGAGCTGCAGTCGCGATGAGGAAGCACCCAGGAAACTGGATGTCCTCATGGAGAATCTGGAACGCCAAGACCAACGAGGGGCGGAAAGGCAACTTCGCCGCTTCGCAGTGTATGGTTTAAGTGGCCGACGATAAGATAACGCCGTTCGCGGGCCACGAGGGCCTCCATGAATCCACCGGACCGTCATGGTGGGAGGGAAAAACGGTAGCCAATTAATTCAGGGCTCGCTCGAGCGACTCGGTAAACAGCCTCGAGAAATTAAAAGCTATTTGTCACGGGAGAGAGTCGGGAGAGTCTCCGGGTGCGGAGACACCGGTCCGCCCGCAAGAGCGCGATATACGACGATTATCATTACGCCGACCGAGGTTGGGAGGCTCTTTTACCGCACCCCAAAAACCCATCCGGCCGAGCTAACAGCAATGAATTAAGATTAGGATGATCTACCACCCGCTCCGAGAGGGAGTTGATTTTAAGTCACTCGTGGTGGAGTGTACTGCTGAGTTCAAATATTGTTTAAGGATCCCCGGCTAATCTCGTCTCAGCCACTGGGGCTTACAGTCGACTATCCGTGATGCTGTTTGCATCCGGTTGGCTCTTCTTACCTCGGAACTGGGTTCGCCAGCCTGACGGAGATCGGGGAGATTCGGGGCGTTGATGATGACGAGTTTCTCTTACCTGCAACAGCAAAAGAGAAGAAAGTTATACTACCTGTAAATGTGATAGGGTTTCGCTTAAAAAAATATTTTTTTAAAGTACTTGATTGTTCCTTTACCTAAATAATAATAGTGACCTAGTATGGTGTCAATCAGTTCATATTTTATAATGCATTCTTTAAACATCGTTTAAACAATATTTGGTAAAAATTTTTTTTACCAAAAAATTGTTCCATTGCTGCAATAACAATATTGACCAAACTTAGTGTCAATCAGTTTATGTTTGATATAAAAATACTCTCCAGGTCCATCGTGAAGATTTCCGAAGAATCCGAAGAATTTTTATACATTTAGATACGTATAGCACGTATCACCTCACACCCGTATTTCAGGTTCACCTCATCATATCTCGGAAACCGCTGGACGATTATGATCGTAATTAGGCCCATTGGAAAGCTTGGGTCCACATTATATAAAAGTGTCCTTGAAAATTCGATCCGATGCTTCGTTGCCGAGATCGAGCCGTCCGAAAATTATCGCGTTAACTCACGCACAATCGAAAAATTTTGGATCGATTGCTGATCGCGATCACCGTGCACAAAAATCCACCGAACGAATGTTTTCGGAATTAAGCGAACTGGAAAGCCTGGATAGACATTCTATAGTAAAAATCTTATTATCATTTCGATCCGATGATTTATTTGTAAGATAACGTAGAGCAAAGAAATACTTCCGGCATTTTGGAGTATAACCACTTGGTTGCGTCCTTCGCTCGCTTAAAATTTTTTTTTTAAGTACTTGGCGTCGCGATGCTACCGCGTCTCTTGATTGGGTGACGCTTCAGATCGATAAGACATTGTTGTCGACAATAAACGCAACAGCAGAAGAGAAGGTTATTGGATGACGCTCCAGATCGATACGACATTGTTGTTTCATGATCATTACACGCGATGCACGCTGGTATTATCGACTCAGCGCGGCGTACGAAATGTGACGGAACTAGGATAATCCGGCGAGGTAAACGAGCACACACACACACACACATAGCGTGGCAACGATACAGGTGTCGGAACAAGCTGGCTTCTAGATAGCTCGGAGCCAATGAAGAATTCAACCGCTCCACTTCGGGCAACACGCCTCTTGCATAAGTTAAAGGTGGCGCTTGCGGTTAGAAGTTTCTCTCACTTGCGAAACATACTTTTCCGCCTCTTTGTCCTTCGCACGTTTTAACCGCGAGCGCTACACTTGCGGAGCTTCGCGAGAGTATATACACGTGTCGCGACGCGAATAACTTCGAATAACGAAGTTTATGGCTCTACGGAATGTTCCGTCCGAATCGAATTGCCGAGTGGCGTCTCACTTGTCGGAGAGAAGTCTTGCATTACTCGGGTAATGTTGCGGAAAGCGGAATGAAGATTTGGTAAAAATAGATACTTGGAAAAATCATCGAGTGAAAAGTTGTTAAGGAGGTTGGAGCGCTTCACAGTTTTCATATCAATGATACATTTTGAAAGTCGTTGATACAAACTTTTAAGAATGTGTTGATTATTGTGGAAGGTTATTTGTGTCACAGCAGATGTTCTTAACGGAGAGACACATTAATTGCAATGGATTTGCAAAAATATTAAATGGTTTGTGCTAATTTTTGAATAGGTAGATATTCGTTCAGTTTTTTCAAAGAATAATCCGCAATTTTTCAGGTGATGTTGCGGAAAGCGGAATGAAGACTTGGTAAAAATAGATACTTGGAAAAATCATCGAGTGAAAAGTTGTTAAGGAGGTTGGAGCGCTTCACAGTTTTCATATCAATGATACATTTTGAAAGTCGTTGATACAAACTTTTAAGAATGTGTTGATTATTGTGGAAGGTTATTTGTGTCACAGCAGATGTTCTTAACGGAGAGACACATTAATTGCAATGGATTTGCAAAAATATTAAATGGTTTGTGCTAATTTTTGAATAGGTAGATATTCGTTCAGTTTTTTCAAAGAATAATCCGCAATTTTTACTCGATTTTGATGTATTACGGCTCAATCTCTTCCTTGAAAGATGCTCTACGAATTCACACATCTAGATATTTGATAGTATTTTTCCGTTAAAAATGACTGCTGTTTGTTCATTAAGGAATTTCGACGACGGATAAACAAAATTCTGTCATTTTTCCGCAAGAAAGGCGATTGCAACAATTTGACAATTTTATTAACAAATTTGTTTCGAATAACCTTTTTTTGCTTTTTTGCTGGCGAAAACATAATTTCATTTTTTAATGAAAAACTGTTTACAATGTTCGAAAAAATCGAAAAATCATATTTAAAAAAATGTTTGGTTCTATGTGTGCGTGTGTTTGTATGAATGGAACGGCTATAACTCGAGAACGTCTCGACCGATCAAGCTGAAATTTCACACACAGTACGCGTGGTTAATCGTCAATGCTTTTTCAAAATTTCATTTAAAAAATGTACAGTTTTTTTTCAAGAATTTTTCAGATTTTTCAAGAATATTTCTTCGTGCTCTAGCTCTTAGAATTTGTTAGATATCTAGCTGAAACTGTGTACACAGATAGAATATGACCGGCAGATGATCCCTATTCAAGCTGTGGAGAATCGATAGAACCCTTTAAATTTGATGTGATTTTGAATTTTTTGAATTTCATGAAAAATTAAATAACATTTTTATAAGCATATTGCAAAAATGAGTGATTTTTGCGTATTTTTTTTAATGGCCTTGTCGCACTTACGTTTCGAATTTTACAATGATTCGACTCGAACGTTACACACAATTGCGCGTGTAATGACGACAATCGCTAAAACGCGGAGCTTGTGCACTGACGGTCGTAAATGATAAATAAAAAAAGAAGGCATTAATGTCCCCTTAAACTCTCGTTTCAATGATTTCCTCCAGGGATTTTGTTCAGCCGAGAAAAGCGATGCCCCGTTGTGCTTCGACAATCATATAAAACGCAAATGGGATATAAATCGTCGAGTCGAGAAAATTGGAAACGGCGAAACGCAGTGAGAAGGAAAGAGAGAGAGTCCGGAGGAGAAACAAGGATCAACAGGTGACGAGATAAACGTCGAGCGAGATGGGGCTTTGCGGAGGAATATACATAGCGAGAGGCCACGGGAAAGCCTCTGGCTCTCATTGCCGCATCAGCTATTTCGGCTCTATTTTCCTCTGCCGCATCGTGCATACGGTATCTTCATTAATAATCATGAAATTTCCAAATAGGTTTCACCCTCTTTGAAACCCGAGAGCCGAGAGACGAATTAAATTTTCACCCGCTCCGTATGCTCGACGAGTAAAATTTGTTAATAGCTTTACAGAGACATACGATATTGCCACGCCGAAGAACACCTTATGAGTCATGTCACGAGTCAACTTACACGAAAATATCGTTGCAAATCGATATCGAAAATGGCAGCTGTTTCACTTTAAATATTCGCGTGCCAAACGTCAAAAGTTGGACAATCTTATTCACTTCACGCTATAACGTTCTCCAAAAGTGCTCGAGGACCAACGTTTTTTAATTTAATAATTAAATAATTAAATTTTATTAAAATTAAACTTTTATAACAGTAATAAACATTTTTATTTAATCATGATTTTATCCCATTTCCAGATGATATTTGTGTAAAACTCCCACCGACGTTCCACGATCGTCCGCAGAGAGCAAGGGCGAACGGCAAAGTGTAAAAATAAAAAATGAAATTATCATATGTACTTAAACATGAAATCGGCATTATTTACTCTTTTTCCGTGTCGCTGCTCATTTTTGCCAGGCTAAATCAAACATTCCGTGCCATTTCCCTTATTATTTTTTAATTCCCCGACATTTCCACGATTTCCAGCTTTTCCCGGATCGGACCTCGCGAACTCAAGGTATCCATTTTTTCGCCCGCACAGCAATGCTCTCTCCGACACTCGAAATAATCACAGCGAATTAAATGTTTTAATTCCCATCGAACAGTCAATTCGCAGCCTCGGACAAATCCGAACGACTTTTATTTCTGACCCCTCTCGTTTTTCCTCCGTTCTACCCTGCCCACCCGGCCGCATGCGATGGTCCACACTCGCAGCGAACCCCGAAATTCCATTCGAATTTTAAATCCTACGTACAAACCCGTACGCGAGACCGGCGTCCAGACCGTCCAGCATCGATTTATCGACTAATTAATCGTTAATCATCGCGGAACCCCTCGAGAGCGTACATCGTAATTCGACGAGCAATAACGAGAGCCATCGACTTCCGGACGATAATAATTTCCGACTCGAATGCACAGAGCTGCGTATATTCCGAAAAATTCGATACACATGGTGTCAATAAATTTGTTTAAGAGGAGCTTTACGAGTGAAAACGAATCCACCATCGGCTCGAATTGAACGTAGAATTGTCTATAGTATAGATGTATAGACAAGGTCTATATGAGCGGTGTAAATACTATGTAGAGAAATGTACACGGTAAAAAAAAATGTTAGATTTAATGTACCAAACTGGAAGTTTTCATGCAAAAACTGGTACGTTAAATTCAATGTACAATTATGATGAAAAATTAATGTACTTTTACATTGAAATTAAAGTAAATTATTAAAAATACCGTAATTTCATAGTAAAAATAAAGTAAATTATTGAAAATAAAGTATTTCGAATGTTTTTAAGACATTGAATATTAATTTTTCATCACAATTAAACATTAAATTGAATATACCAATTTTTGCATAAAAACTTCCAGCCCCCTACATTAAATTTCATACAAATTTCTTTGACAGTGTATACAGTTATTGTAGAGAAATGACAGCGAATTGTACACTGCGAAAAAAAAATTGTAAATTTAACCCTTCAAGTACCGGGGACTTTTGGCCTATCGCAAACGACCATGCCTTCTTTTAAGGTAGTCCTTGCGAATAGTGTTCGCTTCGCATAAGATTCACAGAAATGACAACGAATTGCAAACACTTCTCGATGATATAAAAAAAATCTGAAAAAATCAAGCATATTAAAGGTGCTAAAAAGATTAATTTTGCATAATAATAATTCCAAAATGTTATTAACAAGTCGATGAAAAATAAAATTATTCAACAAATCTCCCGGAAGCCCAACTTTTTTTAATGAAAATTATTCGTTCATGTTTCTGAATACGTACAATTCACTTCGAATTGTGCGACTTTATACATATTTCTCACATGTAAAAAAAAACTTCATATCCTAATTAATTCAACCTTTTTGATCTCCAAATTCAACGAGCAAAACGAGAGCCATCGACTTACGGATATTCAGAAAAATTCGATATCCATATTTACCCCCCCCCCCCCCCCCGCCCCCTACCCTCTCCACGCACCCTACACGAGTCTATCAATAAATTTGTTTAAGAGGAGCTTTAAGAGTGAAAACGGATCCACAATCGGCTCTTCGGCTCGAATCGATCGTAGAATTGTTGCGCTCCGTCCGGTATTTCCTTCTGCGGAGATCCGCGCACGACGTAGCCGCGTAAATAGTAAAATTGTGGAAATTGAGGGCTATAGAGCAATGGGTATGAGACTCGCGCAAGTGGAACGTAAGCGCCAGGTGCCTTTATCGGCGCTGAGCTATTCCGGTACGAGGCGGCATTCTACTAGCCCACATAGCGTCTCCGCCGTTCTACGGCTCGTCCGTGCCCTCGAAGGGGTTGCTCGGAGCCGGCGAAGCAACCCCTTCGCGCCACTTTCCTCCTCTCCATTGCACCTTGGGTTCGCAACCGATTTCGCTCCCTCGCTCAACCCTGTGAATAACGAATACATTTATTATTGCCGTTTGTGCCCCCACGGTTCGCGCGTTCTTCCTCAGCCGCCCTCGTCCGACTTTAGCGTCTCGCTCTTCGGGGGCGAGCACAGGCTGCGGATGCCACGCGAAATTACACAATCGGATAGCCGACTCACCTTCCACCTGCGAACGTTGCACCTGCTCGCGAGCTCCGCTCTCGCACCGATGGAACGCCACCGAGAGCGTATCTGTTTTTTCCTTCGCTACTTCCTCCCCTCAGACCGCTGGCAGCTATAGTGTGTGTCCGCTACATGTGAGGGTTCTATTACTGCACGTAACACCGTTTCACTCAGTTTTCCCTGTATTTCTTAATCTTTTCTTGGCGCATGTGTCACGCCTCTTCCCAGGTCCGTCGATGGAAAGTTTGTTGCGAAATTTTTTTTTTTTTCTTTTTTTTTTCCTTACGACGGGCTGAGAAATGTGACGGCAATTTGCATGGGCGATGAGTGCCGACGACCTTTGCGACTGAGGATAGTTAAGTGGCGCTGGTGTACGATTCGATCTACTTCGCTTGATTTTCTTTCTTCGAGCGTTACAGTCATTAATCGTATGTCTTGGTGGGAATTTTGGAAGGGTAGGCTCGGGTCTGATACAGTGCAGTGTAAAAAGTACATTAATGTTTAATTAATGTAAGCAATGTAAGCAAATTTCAAGTTCCAGTACATTGCATTTACAATTAATTTTTACAGTGTAAGGTGCGCTCTCTTTGAGGCTGTTATTGGGCCCTTATCAGCCCTTTTATGGACCTGGTCGAATCAAATGTAATTAAAATCTTTCTAAAAAAAAAAATCTCTAATAATGTTTATGTAAATTTCCGCAAAAAAAAAAACAGTCACTCCATCGAATCCACACGAGGTATTCAAGATGTCCTGCCGCTATCGATCCCACCGCGAGAACTGGGACATTCGATAAATCCTAAATTTAACATTGAACCGTAAATTCCGTATGATCCATTGAGAGACTGAATGAATCCGATGAATGAACATTGCATTAAACCTCATTAATTAAACTGCCTGCCTGACCCACCTTTGCCCCTTTCCCACACACGTGCCTTTCATTCGATAAATTCTAAGTTTAACAGAAATAGTAGTCATATTATTAACAACATGTTACATTGCTTGTCGGCAGATCATCCAAGTACGTAACATACATCTTGGTCATTACATACAGGTGTAGCAACAATAATTGCTAAAGAGCCATCGACCTTCGTCCTTCAGCCCGAGAATGTCTTCGGTATATTTATTTATGTAACTCATGCACGAAAAGTGCTCCTTTTTGTGGCTGTCGAGAGTTGCGTAAGTGGCGTTTTACAGCCAAGTGTACTAAATGCCCGGCGCATGCGCACATTTGGCCGATTTTACTTCACCGCACGCTTCTCGTACTTTACGCACGCATGTCGTACTTTACGCACGCATGTCGTACTTTAGGCACGCTTGTCGTACTTTACGCACGCATCTCGTACTTTACGCACGCATCTCGTACTTTAGGCACGCTTCTCGTACTTTACGCACGCATCTCGTACTTCACGCACGCTTCTCGTGCTTCACGCACGCTGGCTGTACAGCGTCACAATCAGCAGTTTACTTGCACTACTCCAAGCGATCGATCCGAGAGTCTCTCCGATGAATGAATTACAGCCCATTAATCCTAGCGTGACCCATATTTGCGATGAATTATTTATCTACCGATAACGATTCGATGTCTGGCGTACGCGACCTCCGCTACTATTCTTTCACCAACCTCGGTAACACTTCTCTCAATCGAACCAAATTTCGTCAATCGGCGATCCCATCTGACCTTCCACCACGCCTCTCTTTCATCCCCATCACCCTCATTCACTCTTTCTCTTCTCATTCATCAATTTTTTTTCATTTTTATTTTAGCCCCTCCGCCTCTCAGCTTTCCGCTTCTTCATATCCAACTTAATCCACCCTACCCAATCTCCATTCGCCGTAATCTCAGTCTTCGCTTCATTAACAAGTAACGCTATTACAATTACGACAACACCCTCCGGCATTCACACACCCAACCCTCGAAACTTCTGGTTCAAGTTTTCGAGTATCGCTAATTGGGGAGAACCCGCGAGAGGTTTGGAGGGGGAGGTCGAAAGTGAGTGAATGAGACTACCGTTGCGAATTCTTGATAACGCACCCCCCTCCCCCACCCCAACCCCCCTCCCCATGCCATCTACTTTCGGGTAGCTGTTGCTGATGGTCCGCTCGAGACTGCCGGTACTGGCCCTATATACACCCCTACTACAGCGGCATAGAAGTAAGAGGGGTTTTAGGGGGTTTGACTTTCGTGAATCGTCGGGATGTGGAGGACGCGAAAGAGGTTGGAGGAGGGAATGCAAGTTTTAACGAGGCAAAGCGCGTACGTGGGCGGAGAGGCTGTGTTGCCTGTGTGTCAAGAGGGGTGAAAAGAGGGGGTGGGGAGGGGGGGGAGGGAAAGTGAGGAGGCAGGAGGGCGAACTAAATCGTTGAGCTGAGAACTGCCGGTTCCTCGACGCTTTCGTAAATCCCTCACGTCTAAAGGCTGATAACTTTTATGAGCGCCCTCTACCACCCCCCACCCCCTACCCACGGTCCCTCTTTCTCTATCCCATACCGCGATCTTTTGTGTACGCTTGCATTAACAGGCGTGACTCGAATCCGCGGTCCACGCAGGATCAAGAGAGGGGAATAACGTAAGGGGGGTGAATATGGACCACTTGAAAGTTTGGGCCCACATCTCGGAATCCCGGAGGGAAATCCTACGTAGGGTGAAGTAATGGGTAGGAAAGACCCTTTATAGAGACCTGTCGATAAACGGTTTTTAGATTTTTTTTTTCATAGATGTCGCGCTGGTTCTTCTTCCTCGTTTTTTTTCGCACGCTCTTTCTAGGTTCTGTACAGCGATATTTTGTGTACGCCTGCATTAATAGGTGTGCCTCGAATCCACGGTCCACGCAGTATCGAGAGAGGGGGAAATAACGTGCATGGTCAAAAAATGTGTACACTTAACAACTTTTTGTTGTCCGCAAATGTTCATAATTATTTTCTTGTTAATTCTACAAAACATATTTTTAAGACTATCACACATTTTTGTAAAATGGACAAGATTTTTTTGTAAAATTAACGAGGGAAGAGTTGTAGATGTTTGTGGACAAGAAACATTGGTACCTATTTTACTGTGTGAGGGTGGTGAATATGGGCCACTTGAAAGTTTGGCCCTGCATCTCACGATCCCTGAGGTAAATCCCACTTAGGTTGAAATAATAGGTGGCCGAAAACACCCTTCATAAAGATCTGGCGATAAACGGTTTTTAGGATTTTTTTGTTGTCATAAATGTGATCTTTTGTGTCGCTTCGCATTATCAGGCGTGACTCGAATCCGCGATCTACGCAGGATCGAGAGAGAGGGGAAAATAGGGTAAGAGTGGTGAATGCAGACCTCGCGAAAGTTTGGCCCTGCATCTCACAATCCCGGATGCAAATCTCACTTAGGTTGAAATAATGGGTAACCGGAAACACCTTTTTTTATAAAGACCTGGCGATAAACGATTTTTATTCATTTATTTATTTGTTTATTTTTTTATTTTTTTATTTTATTTACGGGACGAACCCTGTTATATTTTCAATTTTACAGTTCAGATAAAAATACAGAATTTAACCAAGAATAGAGCATGTGTAAACTTAATAACATCATAATATATCTGTTCATTTATTTTCCTTTTATCTATATTTCTATTTCGTTTTCTTTGACGGGAAGAACAACATTTTTGTCCTTTCATTGAAACCTCAGAACTTTCTCTCCAAGGTTACCGCTATATACCCTTTCTGGACCGACCGACAGATGAGACAAGTTGAGCTTGTTCGCCACAATGGTTAAACGATAGTGCGCCGATCTCTCTGTGAGCCCACTTCGGATAGTTGGTGTTCGCAACATAATTGGCGTCCTCCTTGGATGCACTGGCACTACCTCCCTTAGTTTAGTTGCCAGCGTTGAGCTGTCCACTTTGCCTGATAATATTTTGTACAGGAGCCTTTGATTGTTGAATGTCCTGAGTGATTGTAAACCTGGAATTTTGAGCTCAGTCGATACCACATTTCGACATTTATCATAAATATCGCCCGGTGGTCCGTCTTTCCCGCTTTTTAACACATATTTGGTAACACTGACCAGAATGTTCAACCAATAATGTTCCCTGCCTAAGAATTTCTCGGGAAGTCCTTGGACACTGAGAATCGAATTAAAGTCGGAACTTGAAGATTCGTTCATGGAAGTTAAGTCAATTTCCCTGTCGCAACGGGATCTGTGAAAATCATGAAAGCTCGTGTGATAATTTTAGTCGTCGGACGGAAAGTTTTGCCCTCGAGACATCTCACTGTCTGTCATCGATGCAAGTCAGTGAAAGAACGTTTGGATTTTTCCTAAATCCACATTTTCCCACCGCGCATTGGTCCATCTTGCCCCGAAAAAAATCCACCACTTTTATGGGACACAATAATCTTGGCTCGCGGAAAATTTGAGATTGCCGATATCGATATTATCGACATGTATGCTAGATATAACTGAAACTTGTTGTATCGAGGACACTCGAAGCTTCGGATATTGCCCCAAGTGAGGCTTCCGGGCTTACCCCCGAAATTTGTCCGACTTTATCGCGTCTACGTCACAGATATAGGCATATAGGCATACATGACGGGGTTATCGTTTCGTATTAATAGGATACATAATGGGAATATGGGAGGCAACGATGCATCCGAATCGGCCCGCGGTACAATAATAGGCTCACACCGAGAGGGAGATGAGGGAGCGTTGTGCGAAACTAAACTGCAGCTCGTTCTGAGCGAATGAAATTGGGTAATAACGAAGTTAATAATGCCAAATTATTTCGAGTGCATTCGGCGCTTCTCGACGAGTTATTAGAGAGGCACCGGTCGTGGGGTTAGGGGCGGGGGGGGGGGGGGGGGGGGGGGGGGTCGGTAGATTCACGAGTGGTTGCCGGGATTGCAGTGCACTCGCAGCTAAATGCTGCTCGATACCGGAGGCCCAGAAGGGTCGGGGATAATTGTTGCAGTATTATTATCTTGAATTTTAATAATTTATATGGCAGCGCGTTCCGCATGCGATTTGAATTTAATTTCCACATGATGTTTGAGCGTCCGGAAGGATGGAGAGATGAATTATACTTCATTTTTTTTGCTGGCTGGGGGATTTCAAAATTAATGCATTTTAGAATTCGCCGATTATTTAATAAATTTTTTTTTTTATTCATATTTAAAGAATTTTTTCATTTATTTCCAATCAAAAACCCTTTCCACTTGCGCTATTAATTTAATTTCCACCGGATTTTTAGGTGTCCGAAAGGATGGAGAGTTGAATTATGTTTTTTTTTCTGCCAAATGGGGCATTTCAAAATTAATTAAATTTTCAATTACCCGATTATTTAATTAATTTTTTTTATTCGTATGTAAAGAATTTTTTCACTTCTCGTAATCCAAGAACGTGTTCCACTTGCGCTAACAATTTAATTTCGAGAGCGTTTTCAAACGTCCGACAGGATGGACAATTAAATTATGCTTCGTTTTTCGCTGCATCGGACATTTCAAAATTAATGCAACTTTCAATTCCCAGATTATTTAACTCAATTAAAAAAAATTCCATTTAAAGATCTGTTTCAATTCTTTCGATCCAAGAATGCGTTCCACTAGCGCCATCAATTTAATTTCCATCCGAAAGGCTGGAGAGATAAAGTACATTGTGTGCTAAATCAGGGAATTCAAAATTAAATAAAAATAAAGTACTTCAACGTTGTCCTCCGTTGAAAACCCAAAGCAGTTCAATAAGTCCACAGAAACGACCTCTTCGACGCGTTCCAGTTTCACTTTTAATTAAATCCCTACAGGATTTTTAGGCGTCGGACGGGACGGAGAATTAAGTTACCCTTTTTTCCCGCTGAATCGGAGAATTCAAAATTGAATAAAGGTGCCAAGAGCTCCAGCCTTATCCACCGGGGATGCCGGTAAACAAAAGGGGTTCAAAGAATCTGCAGGAGCACTTCCCTCATCGGCTGGCTGAATGTCCGTGGACACTCACGATACAGTTGCGAATTCCTCGTTTTCAACCCCCTTGCCACGTGCTTTTTGAAATCCACTTTTTACTCCCTGCGTCGTCATCGCGCCGAGGGGAAAGCTTTTTACCTCTGTCGGCACGTATAAACCGTTCTCCACTCCGCCATCCCTTACTCTCCCGACCATTTTCACCCCCCCCCCCCCCCCCCCCCCGCTGCTATCTCTACGGTCTGCTGATGCCTTCCTTTATCTCCGAATAGCGTGGCGAAAGCGAGTTTCCACGGGTCCATCCGGCGACAGAGGAATCACGTTCATGCTCACGCATTCCTTTTTTTTTCCATTCTATACGTCTCTCCATGTCTGAGAAAACTGCCGGTTTCCATCGCTGAAGCTTGCGCAAAAAAAAGGGGTAAAAAGAGACCAAATTTGTGATAAAAAAAAAAAGAAAAAATTGCGAGAGAGTGGTCTTTGCTTTGGGCCTTTGTCCGGCGTGCGAGAGCGGGTTCGGTGAAAATCTAGTGGCTTTTAGCGGGAGGTGCTCTCGGCGAGAGATCCTCTCTACATTTATCTCTATATCCCGATCTCTCGTTCGGCGCGCGGAAGAATGTCGCGACACAACTCTCGTCGCCGGCCACTTCACCCCTTTCCACGCGAGCCGCGCGTTCGTGTGAGGCAGCCCCGACGACTGCCGGCTCCGCTGCAACCCAACGGGCTGATACCTATACCGCCATTATCCTTCCACCGACAGTTTATTATCCCTCCGAGCCAACCACCGCACCGCGATAGCGGCACGAAAGAGGAAACTCCCGCGGCACAAACCGCCCTCGAGCTCGTTCCTCGGCCGACTCTCTTTCTCTACCCGGCGGTTCGGCTCGCCGCGCACACGCGTTAATTAATACCCCGCGCCCGCTGACTGGTAACGCTGGCGGCCTTTTAACGGTACTCACTTTTCTACGTAAATTTTTTTTTTATTTATTTTTTTTTCATTTTCTTTATTTTTCTTCTTTTTTTTTGCGCCTCTCTTTGCTTCACACCGTCGTTCCCGCTAACTCGCTTTTATTCACTGTACCGGCGGTATTTATCCGAGCTTTGGGTATCGCTTCGCTCCTCGCGCTCTCGCACTTTACCTTCGGTATGAGAGATATTCGGGCCGGGACTCGCCGTTGCCGCCCCGGTCATTATTCGAGCATCGATAAACCGATAAGCGCGCGTGCCGATGCCGAGGACCTGAAAATCCTTTCTTTCGACCGGGAGTGACGGATTTTCGGTATGCGGCCACTTCCGGTCGAAGGATGAGATATTCGAACTGAATGTCGCGTATTTCCGGTGTGAAGTCACCTCCGGTCGAAAAATGAGATTTTCAAACTGAAAGTGACGTATTTCCGGGATGAAGTCACTTCCGGTCGAAAAATGAGATTTTCCAACTGAAAGTGACGTATTTCCGGTATGAGGTCACTTCCGGTCGAAAGATGAGATATTCGAACTGAAAGTCGCATTTCCAGTGTGAAGTCACTTCCGGTCGAAAAATGAAATTTTCAAACTGAAAGTAACGTATTTCTGGTATGACGTCACTTCCGGTCGACACATGAGATTTTATCAAACCGGACGCGACCTATTTCTAAATCTTTGGAAATCTAAATTCCTAAGTCGACAACAAGGGTGCGAAGCGCCCGAGCCACAACAACCTGCTGATACTTTATCATTTTAACTCCGTAAATTAATAGAGATGCAAATTTAGCCCTAGAATTCATGTATGAGGTTGAAAACCACACTAGACGATATAAAAAAAATACAATTTTTGCCAATTTTCTTTACGTTTTGGGCTTCAAGTGTAATTTTCACCCCCTAAACTCGAATAAAATCAAATTTGCGCCCGTCATGAGTTAGAAGGTAGAAAAAAATGGTACATGAGATGTAACAATATGCAAGTTGCACAAATGAGGAACGTTGCTTCCTCATTTATTTATTTATTTTTCAATATAATTTTTTTAATTTTAATAAAACATCGCTTCTGGTACGAGGAAGCAAAATGGCCAAAATGTCGTCCAATTCGATGCCGCCGCATGAAACTGTGATAACTAATCAAGCTATCTCAAAGCCGGAGAGTAATATGAGCGCAGCGTCGCATTTCGTATTCACAAAAGATCGGCAATTTTGGGTCCGGGCTCCGCGCGAGTGCGAGGGATCGTCGAGGGTGGAGATAAACCGAGTGTGTGCAGGAAAGTAATTCGCGTTCAGCCAACATTGCCGTATGATCTACAGCGGGAGGATGCGGTTACGTGTGAGTGTGTATCGAGTGGGACTGCACGCTCGGGGCCGAGGAGCTTCCACCGCATTCCCATCAACGTTCACCCGCGGCCGGAGGATGCCGCGGCACATAGACGAAGATGTACACGGAAGAGAGTTGGTACGAAGGCGCACGCCGATAATTAACCACAGTCTCGGTACCACCGGGCTTCCATCCAATCTTCGTCAATCCAACGAGCGTACAAGCCTCACACCCGGGTTGACTTGCCGGTTCGCTCACACACACCGCAAGATCGCTCCGCGGAGACTTTGAACTTCTTCGAACTACCCTGTGAGCATACAGGTATAAAAGTTTCCCGGCAAACATTAATCAGTATCGTTGACGAAACGGGAAACACGGCTGCGGGGCAAATTTTGGTGGAGGGACAAATCCGCACGGATGGGGCAATTGAGTTGAGACTTCTTGCCGATTGAGCCGATCGCCCGACACTGGCCGGGGTGAAATTTTTGGAAACGACTGTGAGGCTCCAACGGTTTCGTCGGGGCGTATGGGCGCATCGTTTGAAATATTGACGTCATATTGGCAACGTTGCTTTTCCAAAAAACAAAAATCGAATAGTTGCATCTGTTGAGAATCAAAGATATTACCGTGCGAGCGGCGCTCGCGTCGCGTTGCGCATGCGCAGAAAAGTAATTTATTTGACGGCCACCGTTTATTTGGTTTAAGTAAAATATTTATTTGATTTAAATAAATATTTATATGATTTAAATAAATATTTATTTCATTTAAGTAACTATTTACTTAATTAAAATAAATATTTATTTAAATCAAGTAAATATTTTACTTAAACCAAATAAACGGAGGCCATCAAATAAATTTTTTCTCTAGGTGTGGGATATGCAAAACATGTTTCTGGACCATAATCTGGCGGCCCAAAGTATTTTTGTTGTTTTCTCAACAATACTTTCTCTCCTCGAGTACTTCGTCTGGGACGAGAGAGTAAAAATTGCGAGACGAGAGGGTTATCGCCCGGAGAACATTCGATTTGGGGAAAGCAGAGGGGATCCGAATTCGCGCGAATAGATCGTACAACGCATAGGTAAAGCCACATTGGCCCGGCGTATATGGTCGGGGATAAATCCTGCTTACGATGCGCCAGTCTGTCGCCGACGGAGGGAAAGAGCGAGGGCGAACCGAGAGGGAAGCGAGGTGAACGAGTTAAATCTCGCTATCGCGTGCCCGAAATGACTGGGCGACGGTTTCAGCGATCTCGGAGATTCCCGAAGTGGATGGAAAGAGTTCGAACTGCCTGGTTGGGCCAACGGCTTCCCTCTTACCTCCGCTACGGCGAGGGGTGAGAGTCGGGCCAGGTGAACGAGAGGACTGTCGAGAGGGCGAGATAGGAATCGATTTAACGGTGAAACCGGCAGCCCGCGGACCAATGCGGCCAGCCAGCACTAAAGTCGCCGCTTTCCATCGTTCACATATCCGCGCCTCCGCACGACCTCAACCCGACACACCCATTGCTTGATTCCCATGCCTTTGCCGAGAGATGCACGAAGCTTTTTCACCTATATAGTCAAGAACGCGGCGCTCTTGCACCGCCAATAAATATCCTTAACACCCCCCCCCCCCCCTTTCTCAGACTCCTTTCTCTCACCTTCGATCCGCGTGGAAAACAAGTTATTAAAAATATATTGACAATGTGTTCAAAATGTATTGAAAATGTATTTTAAATGTGTGTTTTGTTTGGGAAGTAAAGAACGGTATTGGAAGCTTCTTTGTATAAACTGTTTCTGAAATTTCAAACACTTGGGCGTTGGAAATTTATAGTGAAATTTTTATTGTTAGTGAACTTTTTTGTACATTTCAGGCAAAAGATTTGTAATTTTTATATTTGGTATTTTTATTTTACAGAAAAGTACATTAATCTTTAATTAATGTAAGTAATGTGAACAAATTTCACGTTCCAGTCAATTAAATTTACAATTTATTTTTACAGTGTATTTAAAATGTATTAAAAATCTATTTATAATAACCAATTTCTCGCGGAAAAATGTATAAATCGTGTAATTTCGTATATATGGAAATATATAACTTTAAAAAATATTTGCTTGTGAAGAAAATATGTGATGGATATAAATATTATATCCATCACATGCATCTCGTAATGTATGAATTATATAAAAACTTTGGTGAAAAATGTATTTTTCGCAAATCCTTTTTTTCCATCGAGATATACCTACCCTTTCGCGTTCGGTCGTCTACCGCTATCCTGGCTCGCCCTACCCTGCCCGTCTCGCCATTATCGAACCTACCCGGCGAGATGTTAATTGAACGGCTCGCCGTAGATAAAGTTGATCCTGCTCAAACTTTCGTTTCAACAGACTTTGATGCGAAATATCCGCCGTTCGTGCCAAATCGTAGGCACTCCGTGCCTATGAGCGAATCGTACGTACTATGTGCTCTGTGAAATTCGCATCTGACATTTTGACAGCCGAGCCTCTTTTCCGTTGACAGAAATTATTTTTTCCAACTGTTGCGTAGAGCGAAAACTGCCGTCCTTGAAGTACACCCAGAAAAACAATTTATTTGACGGATACCGTTTATTTGGTTTAAGTGAAATATTTATTTGATGTAAATAAATATTTATTTCATTTAAGTAACTATTTACTTAATTTAAATAAATATTTATTATAATCAAATAAATATTTTCCTTTAACCAAATAAACGGTGGCCGTCAAAGACATTTTTTTCTGGGAGTAAAAAGTTCAATTTTGACGCTCAAATAAAAAAGAAACAAAAAAGTACGGTCGAAACATTGGTTTTTCGGATACATTTATATTCGTCTTATCCACGATGTCACTAATGCTATGTACGCTCTCCCCACATTACCTCGGATAAACGGGATTCTACTGTAATGGAAAATAATTCGGGCCACAACAGCCCACTCGAAAAATACATTATCCTAATGCATGCACGTAAAATCACGCTTTCCGTTCGTGTGAAGTGTGCGCAGGAAGGCACTTTCTCGCATCGCGTGCGGGAAAAATACTGCGCATGCGTATAAACGCAATGTGATCTTTTTCCCGCACTAGTGCGAAAAAGTGCCGTTCTACGCACACTTCCAAAAAACGAAAAGCGCGATTATCGCGAATTTTCATGATATAACGAATATGATATGACGAATAATTTTCATGATAATGAATTTTCACACTCGTCAAGAACTCCCTTTCTGTGCCCTTCCCATACAAATAACTACACCGCAAAAATAAATTGTAAATTTAATATACCGGTCTGAAAGTTTTTATGCAAAAACTGGCACTATAAATTTAATGTACAATTGTGATGAAAAATGAATATACTTTTCCATGGAAATTAATGTACTTTTATAGTAAAAGTACAGTAAATTATTAAAATTAAAGTAAACTATAAAAAAAATATATATATAAAAAAAAATATGTTTCCAACGTTTGTAATACACTTTGTCATCACAATTGCACATTAAATTAACCATACCAGTTTTAGCATAAAAACTTCCAGTCCGGTACATAAGATTTCACGCCAATTTTTTTTTTTTGTTTTACAGTGTATTTTCTATTTTTAACTCGGTCCGCGCCGGACGATTCTGAGTCCAACGTCGAATTCGACCGAAGAGCTCAGGTCGACGACTCCCCGATACGAAATACAATAGTTTGGCAGATCTTGCTCGGAGTCTCGAGTCTCGAACGGGTATTCCACCGACCCTCCGGGCACAAGCAATGCCGTATTAACGGTGTGATTGCAGTATTCACCTTCTGTATCGACAATAATATTCCGCGAAGGGAGTTTCACGGAGTTCGATATCGGCAAACGATCCTCCCGGAGTGTGCGGTAGCGCATCGTCGGCAAACAGGATAAATCAGAGTACGAAGTGAGGTGGATGGAGGAGATAAAGGAAGAGACAGGAGTTTGTATCTGTGTGTGTGTATGTGCATGTGTGTGTGTGCGGGAACAAGCCAGCACGGGTAACGAAGAGCAACGAGACGAAGTCTATTCGCAGTAACGACATTGACGCAAGCCCGACCTTATTATATCATGGGAGCGGAATCCGGGCGTTCTTCATTCCCTCGTCTTCCTTTCCAGGCTCATCCATCGCTACACTATCCACGGGACAAACTGGCAGCGAACGCGAACCGTGCCCAAGTCCCGGAAGAACCCCGAGGGCGTCCTTCCACATTCCGCGCACATCATATTGTTCGAGATTGTAAGGCGAGTTCGAGACTTTCGAGAATGGACGAGAATATGCCCGAGTTTGATGCTCGAGAAAACAGAAAAAATAAAATAAATTGTTATCGGTAGTCAATTAAGTTTTGAGACTTTGGAGGATGGTTTAATTTTTTATTCATTATTATTATTTTTTTTATTGCAGAGAATGGCGCTGTTTTCCCTTTAGTCGCAGAACTCGAGTTTCTGGGATTGTTCGATAGTGGATTTGTAAAGTTCCGAGACATCGGTGAATTTCGCTCGGATCTTGAGTTCTCGTGAAAAGGGCGACGGTTAAGGTACGAGCCCTTTTTACGAACGAAAACGTCGAGCTTAAAGCTCCGGAGTCCGGGACTGTTTGCGAATAATTTCTATGGAATGTCTAGTTCCAACTTTTCATTACGATTTCCTGATGTTGGACCGAACGGAACTTTATTAACGAACCGCTCAACGAACCAACCGGGCTGAGAATAGCGAGCGGGAAAAATTCCCAACGTTTATTTCTGTGGAGGATTGCCGCTCCTTTCAACGGCGAATGCATAACACGCCTTCCTTTCAAGCGTATCATAAAAATAATTTTAAAAAAACTCATTGCGCGGAGAAAATACAGTTCTTCGAACAGCGAGAACTTTGTTATCGCAACTAATTTATTTCCTCAATAGACAATAGGATTAATGGGAATAACAAGCAGTTTTTGTTTTGCCGCTCAACAACAAATCATAAACGAATCACAGTTTGGTGGAGTAAAAAAAACTCATTTCACGGAGAAAAAAAATGACTTCGGGCAGCGAGAACTTTGTTATCGCAACTATTTTTTTTGTTATTTATTTTTGTGTTATTTATTAGGTTTCACGGGTCGAACCCTTTTTACAAAATATACAGAATGTGGGTGTGAATTGCACAAGTAACATAAGTAGTATAAGACAATTATTGGTAATTGATTTTATAGTTCAATTTATAAGCTCTAGGGAAATACAACGCTAGTATGGGATGTAGGGATTAGCTGTAGCTAAAACTGAAAATTGTACTGGCGTGATCCGAGTTACTTTATTAGTCGATTTATTTCCTTATTTCCGAGTTAATTTATGAGTTGATTTATTTCCTTATTTCCGAGTTAATTTATTAGTTAATTTATTTCCTTATTTCCGAGTTAATTTATTTCCTTAATAGACGATAGAATTAATAGGGATAACAAACAATTTTGCTGGGACAGCAAAACAAATTGTTTTGCTGCTCAACAATAAATCATAAACTAACCACATTTTGTTGCAGTAAAAAAAGCTCATTTCACGGAGAAAAAAATGTCTTCGCACAACGATGTAACATTGTTACCGCAAGTAATTTATTTACTTAATACACGAGCCACAAGCAATTTTGCTGGTGCCCCAAAACAAATTGTCTGCCCAACTAAACCATTAACGAACCACATTTTGTTAGAGCAACAAAACAATTTTACTCCGTCTATTCAACCCATCGCACGGGCTTCCCATCGAAGGGACTTACTCTCGTAACTCGAGTGCTCGATCCTATTGCTTATTATACGATCGAACAAAGAATTTTACGGGGGTGTCAAACGCCGAACAAACATAGAAGGAAGCGTCGGCGAGGAAGGAAGAGAATATCGGAGTTGCCTCGGCTAGCGCGCCCTTAAACGAAATCATTTTAATGTCCCTCGGCTATAGATTTTCACGGGATAGCTTTAGCGGCCTTTTACGAGCTTTCTCGCCCGCCGCGTTTTATGGTTTACGTGGCCGACCGGCCACGGAGATGGCAAAAAGTTACACGCGCGAGAGACAAGCGGAGGATACGGAAAAGAGAGTAGAAACCATCACCGTCAATCTTCCGTGAATATTGCACTGAGGGCCCGGGTTAAACGCGTGCGAATCCTCCCGGTCCGAGACGACTGTCGCGTCCACGGCTCGTGATAGCTCGCGAAGTAGAAATAGCTCGTACACGGTCAGACGGACTACATCGAGACCGCGAGTTTTTCGTTGTTGATACAACAAAATCCTCCCAAAGACGCAACCCGGTAAACTCGGTGTATGAAGAAGAGGAAGAAGAAGCGAAAGGTGAGAAGACGGAGAACGTAAGAGAATAGAATTATATTCTCAGGCCGTTGCGAATATCGCCCGAGAAGATATTACCCACCGGGGAACATTTGAAAAGTTCGCGAAACTCTCGGGACCCAGTATAAACCGAGCCCAGTAATAACCAGCAGGACGGGCGGCGGTGGGGGGGGGGGGGGGGGGTGGTTGGTTGATCGAATGAAGTGTACTGTAATGAAATTTATACGGCCCAGAAGTCCGTTCATCGTTGCTACACGATAAACCCGAACTATCTGACATAAAGCCAAATATAACTTCGCAGCATCAAACTTTTATCTTGACATAAAAAAAAAAAAAAAAATGAAAAAATAACGAAGGAAGCTCAGAACCTGTAGATTCGGTTATAAGACGCGGCGTTGTATTATTGAGTGACGGAATGCTAATTTCACTCGAAACTGTGACATTGCTTCCAGGAGCTTCTCATCGGCCGGACCAGATATTGGATTTTTTTGAATAGACTCGCCGCTTCTGCCCCCCCCCCCCCCCCCTCGGCGTAATGATAACAGGAGGCACACGAGGGAAATATAAAATACATAATAGGACTCCCTCCTTCTACATAATATTCGTGAGAGGATTCCCTTGCTGGCGGGGCGGGCAAAAAAGCTTTTCGAAGCACCTCGCCCGCTAACGCGGCTGATCCGCCCAAAACCCCATTTATCGAGCTTTCGATGTTGATCCAAGTAAAATAAAAAAAAAAAAAAAAAAAAAATTTAAAAAACTGAAAGTTTATCCCATCGAGTGAGGGAAAACGGCAAATTGCGGGATGTCGCTCTGGGGAGGTAGAGGCGCAGGGACGTGTATGCTCTCGGCGAAGGCGGACGAATCGGTGCGCGCGGGTGCGCTCTGCCCGCGAGTGGATAATGGAATTACGCGGTGACGTGACCGGCTTAACCCGGCGGGTTAACTGTGATTGACCGTTTAATCGACACTTTAATTAAATCGTCCGGCGAGGTACAGCGCTTTCGTCTTAAGAGCCGAACTGGAAACCGAGAGAACTCGTGCGGCCGCGCGGTCGAAGCATCCAGCAGAGCCCAGTAGCGGAGAATTTAATGGGCGAGTCTGACCAGTTACCGGCTGCCACTACTGGGAGCGATGTCTGAACCGCGGCGCCCGCCCTTTCTACCGGTTACACGCTCGCCTCCTCCTGCACACACACACACACACACACACACAGGCAGACACACGGAAACACCCGGAGAGATTTCTCTCAGCAAACGTGCAACGGCGGTGGCCGATCGAGCGCCAATCTGTTCTCGACGATTACTGAACTTCGACGTGAAACTGTAGAAACGCCGTTTTAGCTGACGCGAACACATCGGTGAGAAAAATCAGGCTGAGTCATATAATAATAAAAATCCGAGTGGGAAAATAATGGCTGGGGGTGGGGGGGGGGGAAGAAAGCCGAGGGGGGGAGGGATGAACCAACCGGGAAGGTTGAAATTAAATCGTCGAGGGCGCACGACCCCTGAGATAAGAGTACCGATGCTCGGACACGTCCCAGTCATCGGAGACTCCCATGCAGATTTGATTCATTACGAATTTAAGTATTGGGAATCGAATTTGGCACTTGCAATCGTACACTGAGAAAAACTTACATAGTAAATAGTTCCCAGGGGGGACGTCTACATTTTACAGTTACGACAATGATCAAAAATTATAGTTGTAACTATAATTATAGTTTAATCAATTGAGTATATACTATCACAAACTATCTATATAGACGTCGCCCCTGGGAACGTTATAACGTTATAAAGTTAGTATATAACGTTATAGGATTCGTTATAGTAGCAAATACCATCCTTTTACTCAGTGTATCTACAAACATCGTTGTCTACAAAATCCGAGCGGGGAAAACTATGACATGGGGAAGGAAGCCGACAGGGGCGGTGAACCTGGAAGGTTGAAATTAAGGTAGTCCTTGCTAATGAGGTCTACACGTAAGTTTCACTTCGCGTAAGTTTCAGAGAAAATTAACTTTGCATAATAATAATTCTAAAATGTTATTAACAAATTGATGAAAAATTTAATTATTCAACAAATCTCCCGGAAAGCTAACTTTTTTTTAATGAAAACGATTCGTTCACTTTTCTGAATACGTATAAACTTTGTCAGATGTTTGAATTCAATTTGATTTTTTTTTACATATGAGAGAAATGTGTAGAAAGTCACAAAATTCAAAGGTCATTTTAAAATCTTCATTTCGTAAAAAGACCGATGATATTAGTGTCCGAAAATTGGTACAAGCGGTACTAGAAACGCGACAATGATCGGACAGGTTGGAAGAAGTTAGGTTAGCCAGTTTTCAACGTAGCTTATTGTCACTATTGCCTGGCGTAAATACAAATTTCCATTCAGTCAATTAATAATTGGCAAAAAACGTGCCGAAAAACCGCGCCCTAAAAAGGCATTTAGACTCTCTTGTTATTCAATAAAATCGTTTCGGAGAAACATGGAATATAATATTTTGAGGATATGTTGATCTTTAACCCCTCAAGACACACACGATCGTCGACATGATGTCCCTTTACCGCTCCGGCAGCTCGGAGTTCACTCGAGAGCGGAAAGAAGCACTAAAAAAAAGTAACGACCAGGAGAACCGAGACCAAGATCATCCCTCTTTCCTGCATCATCGCACGGATGATGCTGTGTATCGCGGCGTCACAACGACAGCTCTTGATGCTCCCGCCGGAGAGAGAAAGTGCGCGAGGGGGAGTGAAAGTGATCGATTGAGCTGCAGGACGACATTATTAACCGCGCAACGATCGCGCAGAGCTGCGGGACTTCGATAATAGCGTTCGCACTCGAGAATCTGATTGATTCGCTGGCATCCCTCTGAGAGCGATGGCCTTTCCGGTGTCCGTTTTTTTTTCCTCGAGGAGAATACGCCGGTATAGAGAGTGTCTTAAAGTGTAAGATTGAAGGCCTCCATGGTAGTCAAATCCGCGTTGTTAAATTTTTTGTTATCTTTTGTGGAAAGATTTATGCATGAATAGAGCACAGCGGGGAGTCATTGCAGGATTTACCCTTGATTTAGAAGAGCGGCGGTTCAAAATTGGGCTGATCCTTCGAAACGGATGAATTGAGGAACACATACGTACAGATGCGGAGCTGCGTGACTTCGATAATATCGTGCATTGTTTTTTTTTTTTTATATGGAAAAAATGTGTAGTCACAAATTTGGAAGTGAATTTAGAAATCTGCAAAAATTTATACGTATTCAGAAAAATGAAGGAATCATTTTCATAAAGAAGAGTTAGATTTGAGGTAGATTTTGTTGAACAGTTTTATTTTTCATCAATCTATTGATAACATTTTGGAATTATTATTGTGCAAAATGAATCTCTTCAGCACGTTTGATATGCTTGATTTTTTAAAGATTTTTATACTGTCGAGAAGTGTTCGCAATTCCTTCTCATTTCTCTGAAACTTATGCGAAGTGAACACTATTCGAAAGGTCTACCTTGACCCTTCACGTACGGGATTCTTGTTCAACGAGGACCTAAAAATTTCCCAAGACACTCCCTTCGAATAACTCGAATAACAAGTTGATGTCCTAAAAAAAATTTCTAAAAATTCGCAGACGTACCTTGAAGTGTTGTTTCTTTGCTAACGCAGAAGGAATTTTATTACGCACATCCGTATCGTTTTCGTGCTTAAAACAAGGCATGGTCGTTATGGTGGTCCTTAAATTGAAATTTTTTTAATTTTCTGGGTACCACCCCGTATGCCAACAAACATATCTTTCAAATGAAATATTCGATTATTTTTCCGGTGCTGATTTTCACCTTCTACAACATTTTGTAACTATCAGCTATAATTGTCGAGAACTTTGTTTTTTTAATCCCCCGTAGCGACGCCTAAAGATGTTTCCGTTTCATAGGGATTTCGCGGAGTTTTTTCTTAATCGTTATACTTTGGATGTCATTTTCACTTCAAATTAACATTGTCCGAAGTTTTTCATTTTTTAAATAGCCGGTAGCGACCTCTAAAAAGGCATTAATTTCGGAGATCCTTCGCACGTCGTATTTTTATTTTATACCTCGCGACAATACGGGATTGTCCCCAGAACCTTAAAAACCCTTCAATTCAAGAACCACCCTAATGGTCGTTTGCCCTCAACAAAAAGTCCGCCATTCTCAAAGCATTTAAGTAACACACACCTCACGGAACGTCTGTGCGTAAAAAACCTTCCCGTAGCAGAACAAGCGCGTCTCGATCCATGCAAAAAATCTATCTTAATCTCCAAACATTGTCCGTGGGAATCGTCTTATCGCCGCGACGGAGAATCCAACGCGATCGATAGCCCGCGAGGAGGAAATAAAGAAACGAGAATGCCAACACAGAGCTAGAATGGGGAAAAAAGCCCGAAAAAAAAGAAAAAAAAAAGACAAGGGAAAATAATATCCGTGTACATTGTCAAGTGGCGTTATATCGCGAGCGAAATGGGTAGGAAGTGAATTATTGTCGTACGCCGGGGACGAATCGGGTCTGGCTCTGCCTGGGCCGTCGCAGTGTAAGCGAGGCGGGGGAGGTTGAATGCGCACTCCGCTGCGACCCCATCGCTCGTCCTCGTTCGTCCCCGCTTTTTCGATGCATCGTTCCTCTCTCACTGTCTCTCCTCTCCCTCTCGCCTCGCCCCACACATATATACCCGATATACATATATCGGCGAACTATAGCGATGCGCTTTATTCTGTCGTTTTATTCCATACAAAAGGCGAGTCCGATAGACCGAACCGCAACCCGAACGGCCCCGACGCTCGCGCGCTTCCTACACTCCCATAATTCCTCTTTTCACACTTTGCTCCGCTTTTATCCGCGGGCGCTTTCGTGACTGCTATCGCATCAACGGGAGCTACATCTGAAAAAAAAAAAATAAAAAATAAAAAATAAAAAAATATACGAGCTTGGAACTTTGGACTGAAAGAGAAAAAGGAAGAATTCTCCTATCGAAGAGCTGGAGTGTTATTGCCTTACTGGAATTACCGTGGGATAGTTAGCCGAACCCTCGATTGTCGGAATCGTGACTTCATTTATTAGAACCTTAGCGAAACATAGCGCGAAACATTATAGATTGTTGCTCGTCGCGGCAAGAGCCGCGTCCGTGCTCAAGCGTGTTAAGGAGCGTTTTTCCTCTTCCAATGTTAAGGTAGTGACTTGCGGACAATCTGACCCCACGTGAGTTCGGAGAGAATTGAGAGCAGTTCTTGATGGGATAAAAATCTGAAAAAAAAAAATCAACGGTCGCCGATATACGGAAGAATCAAGAAGTCCCTCGAATGCCTTGCGTCTAAGATGGATACACTGTGAGAAGGATCTAGTAAAAATTACTATATCGCTTGAGAGATAATTACCGTAGCGCATAGTAGTGGGGCGCTAGGGCGCCACCTATGGTAGGAAGTACCGGATTTATAAGAATTTGTCTTAGATATTATGGAAATTTTTTTTGGATAATCTGAGACTTTCTGCCATAGGTGGCGCCCTACTACCATGTGCTATGGTAATTTTTCTTAGACGATCGGTCATCTTTACTAGATCATTCTCTCAGTGTAGTGATGATGGAGCGGAGGAAAGGAAAGTGATGAAGAAATGCGAAAGATGAAGATCTCGACGATGCTACTTCAACGACAAAAGTGGTGGCTTGTACAAAAGTGAAGCTTGGGAGAAGCAATTCCACTCCTGTGCGAGAAAGCTTTAGAATTAATTAAATGAGAAACTCGGAAGATCTGACGATTTGCTCGAAACGCGTAGCATAGCGTTCGGCAATTAAAAGTTAAGGACTTTGTTTCCAAAAATCTTCGAAATAAGACTTCGATGTTAGAAATTATTACATCAATAATATTATTTGATATATATGTACCGTTATTTCATTTATCTATGTCTTATTTATATACGTGTCACGAAACTGTAAACAAAAATTTGTATTTCGCTTAACAGAGAATCCCGAGTAGCCAGTAAATAAAAGTAGAAGAGTGCGGAAGCTCGGGGGATTTCCGAAACAGTACAGAAACTGTGAAGCCTCTATGCCAAGTTCTGAAACAAAATGTTAATTAAAAAAAAATGTTTAAAAAAAATGGCATTTCGATTATCCGAACTAGGACCGGTCCCGACGGTTTTGGGTAATAAAGGTTCTACTGTACGTCGCGAGTCGCACTGCAATAAATAAATGTACGGATCAGAATGGGGGGATCGTACACGAAAGGTAAACAACAAAACGCGGTCGTCGAAACAGAGAATCCCGAGTAGCCAGTAAATAAAAGTACAAGGGTGCGGAAGCTCGGGGAATTTTCGGAACGGTACCGAAACTGTGAAACTTTTCTAAAAAAAAGTTCTAAAAAAGAATGTTAATAACTTTTTTTTTTAAATGCATTTCGATATTCGTTACTAGGCGAGGTCCCGACGGTTTTGAGTAATCGAGGTTCCACTGGTAATAAATAAATTTAGGGATCAGAATCGGGGGATCTTGCACGAAAGGTAACAACAACAACAAGACGCGGTCGTCGAAACAGAGAATCCCGTGTAGCCAGTAAATAAAAATACAAGGGTGCGGAAGCTCGGGGAATTTCCGGAACGGTAGAGAAACTGTGAAGCCGCTAGGCCAAGTACTTCTTAGACTCTAATGGCGGGTATGTAAGCCGATTGCACAGCCGCTTAATTATAAGAGAACGAGCGAATGGAGTCGGGAGAGCGCGCGGGTGGGTCGGGGGGGAATGAAAAGCGACGAGTTTCCTCGTGCGATGAGGGAAACTCCCGGGTCGGGTGCGGACGGGTGGCTGGGAAGCCATGAAGAGAGACGTTATCATCTTCAACTACCTCATCCTCCCCCCCTCCCGTTCAATTTCCAGCTCGGAGAAGCTTCGACGGATCTATCGAGCGCTTCGCCTCGATCCCGCATCCCAAAAAGGCGAATCGAACGACAATATTCTTCCACTCTTATTTTCCTCAACAAGCCCACCCCCACGCCCCGCCCCGCACCGGGTCAATTATTTTTTCCCGAGATCATGCCCGTAGCTATGCCGCTCGAAAATTCACGAGAGCGAGGAGAGGACTCGCTCTCTCCTCGTTCGGCAATTTGCGAATTCGCGCAATTTCGCTCGTACAATGATTCTCCGGGAGCTTTCGGCTTTCTCTCCGTTCGCCGCCGTATTCGGGGATCCTCTGTGCGGAGAGGTCTGCAACGCCGTCTCTCTGCCTATCTCGGTGCGCAGGTAGAGCACTGTAACGGTACCGAAACCGCCGCGAGAACCGGGCTTGCCTCGCCGGGCTGTACCTACTTCCGTGAAATCTCCGATGGCTGCGCCGGGTTTCACGGGGCTGGATTCTAATTAAAGGAAGAAGCCAGGCAGAACGACGACTGTGAAAATTAGCTGGAATTTGTCGTTCGAACAGGGACAGGAGGCGAAGGTTATACAGATAAATTGGAAGCGGGGAGGGGGGGTTGAAAACGTAGTAGTGTTCTGTAGAGGGCTGAGTTTACGGTCATTCTCGACATCACCGCCAATGTCGACGACCGATGCGCTAATTAAATGCTATCAATGAGGATTATCGGTCGATGCTCTCTTTCGTTGCGTAATATGGCTGGGCTAACGAGAACGGCGAAACCTGCTAGCGCTGCGTCGCTAATTATCAACTTTGCGCATTATCATTCATTTCGATCTATTATAGAATTCGGAAAGTGTAACTATTGTTATTTCTCCTTTTTTTCATATGTCGTTGAGAGTAGTCAACGTTCTCTGTTTGTTGGACACTCTAATTGGAGAGGATCTTTTGTTCCTTGCTCATTGCTTTTACCATTTAATTTCGTATTATAGAATTCGGAAAGTGTAACTATTGTTATTTCTTCTTATTTTCATATGTCGTTGAAAGTAGACAACTTTCTTTGTTTCTTGGATACTCTAATTGGAGAGGATCTTTCATTCCCTGCTCATTGCTTTTACCATTTAATTTCGTATTATAGAATTCGGAAAGTGTAACTATTGTTATTTTTTCTTTTTTTCATATGTCGTTGAGAGTAGACAACTTTCTCTGTTTGTTGGATGCTCTAATTGGAGAGGATATTTTATTCCCTGCTCATTGCTTTTACCATTTAATTTCGTATTATAGAATTCGGAAAGTGTAACTATTGTTATTTCTTCTTTTTTTCATATGTCGTTGAAAGTAGACAACTTTCTCTGTTTGTTGGATACTTTAATTGGAGAGGATCTTTTATTCCGTGCTCATTGCTTTTACCATTTAATTTCGTATTATAGAATTCGGAAAGTGTAACTATTGTTATTTTTTCTTTTTTTCATATGTCGTTGAGAGTAGTCAACGTTCTCTGTTTGTTGGATACTTTAATTGGAGAGGATCTTTTATTCCGTGCTCATTGCTTTTACCATTTAATTTCGTATTATAGAATTCGGAAAGTGTAACTATTGTTATTTTTTCTTTTTTTCATATGTCGTTGAGAGTAGACAACTTTCTCTGTTTGTTGGATGCTCTAATTGGAGAGAATATTTTATTCCCTGCTCATTGCTTTTACCATTTAATTTCGTAGCGGCTGAGCCGATGAGTTAAGGACATGTGATACATACGTATCGATGCTCCGATGGTAACAAATCGCTTTCCCTATTTTCTCCATGATGGTTGATGCTTCGACCAAAATCAAATTAGGTTTTTGTAGTCAATAGATATACACTGAGAAAAAGGATGGTATTTCCTACTATAACGAATAGTTCCCAGGGGGGACGTCTATATAGATAGTTTGTGATAGTATATACTCAATTGATTAAACTATAATTATAGTTAGAACTATAACTTTTGGTCATTGTCGTAACTGTAAAATGTAGACGTCCCCCTTGGGAACTATTTACTATGTAAGTTTTTCGCAGTGTAAGTATGAAAACCTAATTTGCTTTTGCTCGTCGTATCAATCGTTTTGGAGAAAACAGGGAAGGCGATTTGTTACCGACTGAGTCTGTACCACATGCCCTTAAGGTAGTCCCTGCGAATAGTGTTCACTTGGCATGAGTTTCAGAGAAATGAGAGGGAATTGCAAAGATTTCGGGACTGTGTAAGGACTATTCGCGAGGACTACCATAAAGAAATTAATTCGAGTTTCTCTTTGAGTGCGGTGGCGGTGTTTCGCGGAGAGCACGGCGCCCTCGCCGGTCGAAGGTGGAGAAGGTTATAAGGTTAGCAATGATTCGCTGGCGAGACGTGTTCCCGGGTCTGCGAACCGGTCGGACGAATTTTGCGCTCCGTCACTCGGCTTGAATTAAAGTCCTGTGTAAACGGAGCGGTTAAGTCTGGCCCCAAGTAGTTTGCTTGTCTTCGCGTTGGCTATTTAAATCTTCAGGGTAGGTTGACCCTGCCGTCCTGTCGGTCCGCTCCGCGCGGCAGCGTTCCGCCTGCAAACGGGACGAGTGGATGGATCGTCCCGACGGCTCGCATCCCGGCTGATTCGGGGCCATCTCTCACTTGGAAAACGCGCGAAGAACAAAGAATAGAACGAAACAGGAGCCATTGTAGACCGGCGGGAGGACCGAGGATGAAGTAGCAAAACCGGCGGTAGACAAAGTGAGGGGAGGGGGCGAAACTCCAAGTCAAACTTCTAAAAGGATATCACCTTACCAAGTTAATACTTGCGCCCTATTTCGCCAGGACTACGCTTTTCCCTCCACTGTCCCTGCTCTCCATCTTGTTCTAAGCTCTCGTACAAAGTACATTTTCCCGACCCTCTTCGTCCTTTGCTGACGAGAGAGGGTCAACCCCACGTCGTTCGAAGGCGGCTAACAGGGGGCCTCTTAAATATTCCTTCGGAGACTCCGGCTCAGCGTCTTTGGCAAGCCATTTGCGTCTCTCCTCTATCGCTGCTGCGTTGTTGTTTTTTTTCGTTCTCTTCTTTTCGGCGAACGTCGCGCCCCTGGAAAAGTAGCCTCCGGGGGCTGCTTCGGGCTCCGCAAATATGCAGACGGCCAGGGAGAGCGACGAGAGAGCCGAAGATCAAGATCCTCAGTACGCGAGGCAGTTGGGATAAGCTGCTATCGCTGTGGTTTCTTCGAGGGGTTCCTCGCTGTCAACGACACCGGTGGCGGACCTCCTTCGAATCTCTCGGTCCCTTCGCCGCTGTCGCTTTAGCGCGCTGATGGTTCGTCGGTCCTTTGACGAAGGAAACGACGAACTTGCCGCTACGAGCCCGACCAGATTGGCGTCATGTTTAGGAGCCTCCGAGGCACTCGATAGCTCTCAGTGATCGTCCGTTTGACCGTAAAGGAAGAGCCGTGGATGCCTGGGAGGGAAGTTAACGACGATGCTTTATCTGAAGCAATCTGGATCACCCGCTCGCACCAGCTATCCATATCGAGTGTCAACAGCTTCGACGACATTGATCTCACTCGACTGTCACCCGAAGCTAATCTTCCATCAACTGTGCCAAGTTCGTCCGATCAACTGCATTAATCGCGTTATGGAGAATACCCTACACATCCGATTAAACGGAAGGCAAGGGTAGTTCATCCGGTTAGGAAATCTTGCAATAGATAGATATTGAAACTCCAGAATTTTGATCCTTTGAGGACAAAGCATCGGTAACGGAAGGAAGGGAGTGAACGCCGAGGAAGCTATTCCGCTGCTTTGAGTCCTATTGGATCTTTGAGGTCGCCCGCGAAATTGGCCCGGATTCCGGGCCAAACGTTGCACACGGGTTATGCGTTTATTATACAGAAGGTATCCGGCTCGCTTCCTCGCGCTGTTTCCGCCGGTGGCGCGAGAGAGTTCGAGAAAGCCGCAGGGTTTGACCACTGAACTCCGGGAGTATCATCCCACTTCGAAATTGTTGTTACTTCGCGCCTCTGACCCGAGCCATTCGTACAGCCAGACGCTACCAGCGAAATTCCAGAGAAATCTGAAACCCGCACGGACCGGTAAGACCGTCTCCGCAGCTGCCGCGAATCCGGCCTGCCAGGAGCTAGATATGAGGCGCTATCGGCCGGCCAGGGTAAACAGGAAAATCTTCGAGGCAGTGTCACGTCTCAACCGAGAGACATTTGGGTCCCGGATAATTTGCGTGGACAGGGGTTGGCGAATCTCCCCTCAGACCTATTACCGAGCTTAGGGACACTCTGACGTCGTTAATTCGAGGTTTTCTCGAGGCTTAGGGCTCATCGGAGAGGACGAGGAGCGAAAGGTCCTGGCTGGTCTCCCGGCGTGCACCCACCGTGAGAATCCGAGTGGATGGATACCGACGGGAGAGATGAAGGGTGAGGACCGAGGTCGTCCGAGCAGTCTGGCGGATCTTATCCTTGTCTTCTCGACCTCGGGCAAGCGCGAACAAAGTTCGCGCAATCCAATTGACCCGGGCGATCCCCGACGAGCCTCCGGCGGTCCTCCCGTCCTTGTCGATGACCTCTCGACTACCAGTCATTCACCCGAGCTTCTCCCAGTCCCAACACTGGCGGTCCCGAAGCTTCCGGGCTCCTCGGGATTTGGATCCAGTCCCTCGGCTTCGCTTAAATCAATTCTCTTCCGTCGCTCACCTCTTCGCTGTGGTAACGGCTTTCTCAGACCTCCGGGGCCTCGGATCTTTCAATATAGCGGTGATAAAATCTTCTTAATCTGTCTTCTATCGTCGTTGAACTCTTTAGTGATTTCCGTTCTTAAGGACAGAAGCGCGGAGGGGGTCGACGGGACAACAGGAGGGTGGGCGACAACCCCTTCTCGCTTTTACTCTCTCCCTGTCTCGGGAAAGGAAGTCAAGAGCGAACGGTAGTTTCCCCGAGAGCCCGGCGAGTCGGGACGACGTCGGGGACAGAGAGGACGGGCCGGGTCACGACTGCCGAGCTTCCAGCCGGATGGAATTAGAGCGAAAGTGGATTAGCGAGCCGGGAGAGGAAAAGGGGTGGGGGGCAAGGGGATAACCTCGGATGCCAGAGCACACAAGGCTCCGAGTAGACGAGGGTGAGAGTGGATAATTCGATCGTTGATTAAAATAGCGTAACCTCTCCTGGTTCCAGGCTATTCCACGAGGCGGAGAGTTTCAGGGAAAAACGACGAAGAAACGAACTTTTATAGTATCGAAGATGGTTCGATGGAGGGTTTCGTTTCGGCTGTTCGGTAGTGGCTCAAGCGCAAATGATGGAAGTGCTACCGATGCATCAACGCTCGAGGTACTAGGCTTTCACGGTCTTCTCAGTTGTACTTTTGGGATTGATTTAAACATAGTTTTTTCCCTTCGGACAGCTTATAACTACCAGGAAACATATGGATTTGGGGAGTTCTAATGAGACGGAGGAAGACTTTGGTGGAGACAAGTTCTTCGCACGTTCCCGGCAGCTCGAACTATTACCAGACGTCAAGGGTGTCTTAGTTGTACTTTTGCAATTGATTTAAACATCGTTTTTTCCTACCGACAGCTTATAACTACCAGGAAACATATGGATTTGGGAAGTTCTAATGAGACGGAGGAAGACTTTGGTGGAGACAAGTTTTTCGCACGTTCCCGGCAGCTCGAACTAATACCAGACTTCAAGGGTGTCTTAGTTGTACTTTTGCAATTGATTTAAACATCGTTTTTTCCTTCGGACAGCTTATAACTACCAGGAAACATATGGATTTGGGGACTTCTAATGAGACAGCGGAAGTCTTTGGTGGAGACAAGTTCTTCGCACGTTCCCGGCAGCTCGAGCTAATACCAGACTTCAAGGGTGTCTCAGTTGTACTTTCGTGATTGATTTAAACATCGTTTTTTCCTTCGGACAGCTTATAACTACCAGGAAACATATGGATTTGGGAAGTTCTAATGAGACGGAGGAAGACCTTGGTGGAGACAAGTTCTTCGCACGTTCCCGGCAGCTCGAGCTAATACGAGACTTCAAGGGTGTCTCAGTTGTACTTTTGTAATTGATTTAAACATCGTTTTTTCCTTCGGACAGTTTATAACTACCAGGAAACATATGGATTTGGGAAGTTCTAATGAGACGGAGGAAGTCTTTGGGGGAGACAAGATCTTCCAACGTTCTCGGCAGCTTCCCACCTTACTGTCCACGACCCCAATGAGCAGCGGAACATTTCATTTCGAGGATATTGCGGATACGA
The DNA here is from genome assembly GCA_917499995.1 of Ichneumon xanthorius. Lineage (NCBI taxonomy): Eukaryota > Metazoa > Arthropoda > Insecta > Hymenoptera > Ichneumonidae > Ichneumon > Ichneumon xanthorius. Next base: position 4,192,249 of record OU824204.1, on the reverse strand, counting down.
TGGTCCCAGCGGTTGAGAATTTGGCATGAAGCTGGTACCGTTGATTCCGGATCTCTCCAATTTCGCCGTAGCTGCATCCGCTCGTCCCGCCTCGGTCTGTCATTGAAGGCAATGCAATGGATAGACCAAAACGCGGTCGGGCGCCGTTCCGTGCCGCAGGATTTCGTCGGTGTCCTCGGCTATGGACCACGATGCAACGTCCTCACTGGTTTCATCATGCAGCAGTGCGAACCCACCAATGATCGATGCACAAACCGACGCGGCTCCGAATGGAACTTGGGTACCAAAGAGTCTCCTGTTGGATGGCGAATTTCATGGTTCAGCATGACATCCTGCCGTTGAAGAAACCGTCATCCGCGTCCCGTCTCGCCCTCTCGGCTTTAAGACATTACGGTCGAAACCATCCGATGAAGAAGAAGCTCCTGGAAGTTCGAGCAAGGCGTCTGAAACTATCGATAAAGTTGCGAGCAACCAGAGATGCCCCCAGTGCGGCACAGAGATGGCCTCTCTCCACCATCCCTTTGGACAATTAGTGAGAGGGGGGAGGGAGGGAGAGAGTAGTCTTCGTCGATTTGTTATTACTGGTAATCTAGCTTGGCTGATAAGGACGTGCTCTCGCGCTCGACTACTCTCACCGGTCTTTGTCGTACTCCAAACCCCCCCCCCCCTCCTCCCCCCGCACTTCAAGAAGGTCTTTCACTGACTAGGGAACTCTCGTTGGGAAGACAATGGAGAAAACTGCGAAAAGCATCTTTCCTTCGTCCTGCCGGAGGTAGAGGACTCTAAAGGAGAGAGCTTTTTGGGCTGGTGCCCAGCGACTGAAAAATTAAAGAGCTCGTCGAACTACTCGGAACAACCCCTCTTCACAGGGGAACCAGGAAGGCCTTCAGGACTTTACTCGTTACGAGATATCAGCTCCCTGCCTTCCGCCATCCGTGCATATATATCTGACGTCCTTTCCACCGCATCGCCGGGCGCATGACGACGATAACGACGTAATAAATATGTAGACGAGGGATGAAAAAGAAAGGGGCCGAACGGCTGTGGAGTAGGTAAAGCGAGGAGGGAAAAGAGGCCGTCCCTCGAGCACATTAATATGGCGAGACTAACGATATGTTACGAGCGAGAGACGTCACTCTCACCGACGAGCGGGAAAGCCGTTTCCTTTTTCGCAGAACGAAGGTTGATGGACAACAACAAAAAAAAGGTAAGAAAGACCTCCGGATTGTCGGGTAACGAGGATGACTGGACAGGAAGTTACCGAAGTGGTCGACGAAGCACCGAGGGCATGAGAGACCGCTTTGCTTTGTGACAAGGCACAGAGAGGGTGGCTTTTTCCATCGCTCCTGAGAAACTCGTCTTCTCCGTGGGAAAATCAAGAGAGAATCGTGTGTGATTTCCGTTTAGGGAAAACTTGGTTTCACTGGTTAAAAAAATTGTAAAATTAATGCACCGGGCTGGAAGTTTTTACGCAAAAATTGGTACATTAAATTCAATGTACAATTGTTATGATAATTTAATGGACTTTTATTATAGTGAAATTTGAAGTAATTTATTGGATTTAAAGTGCTCTTATATTAAAATTAAAGTCAATTATTAAAAGCAAAGTAATTATAAAGTTTTTAATATAATGTACGTTAATTATCGATCACAATTCTACACGAAAATTAATATACAAGTTTATGCATAAAAAACTTTCGGTACACTAAATTACGTACGAATTTTTTCAACAGTTTTTCTTCTCCCACGAGAACGACCCTAAGTGAAATTTCAGACCGCTAAAACTGACCTGACCAGGCTTCGGTCAGGATTTGATGTAACGCTCCAAAATTTCTACCGCGAAAGCCCTCGGTGAGTCCGCTCGGTCAGCCGAAACGTCAAGTGCCCTGCCACGAGGATTCCAAAGCGAATTCCAACAGCGAATTCATGATTTTATGATTAATGTCTCGTCGGAACGGCAATCGCAATATTTTTCATTCGTTTTTTTTTTTATTTTTTAGTCAGGTAAAATCGATACGCCGGCTGAACGACTCAACGTCCAGACGTCCAAATCTGGTTTCTCCCGCAAGCGGGCAGGTTACCGCCCGGGCGCCCGGATATTTCGCGCGGTTCGGCTATAATTTTATTCATTTATTTATGCATTTATCAGTGCACCGAGGCAGGACGGATGGACCTGCACACGCGCGGTCGGGAGGCCAATGAATTCACGACAACTGCACGCTTGCACCCTTCAACCGGAGGCCGGTCCGTGCGCTGACAGTTTTAATAAAGCCGAATCACACCCCGTGCGCAATTTGGCTTCGACGCTCTCTCTCTCTCTTCCTCTCCCCCTCTCATTCCCTGCAACGATTTTCTCCCTGGTTTCCCGACCCATTCTGCCGACCTCTCCGCACCCCGCGCACTCGACCTCTCCGCCCGACGATTTCCGCTCCAACGAATGTACACGCAGAAACGTAGACATGTTTCTATTAATTTGATTCGTTGTTTCAATCTTCGCGCATGACAATGAAAACCGATCGAGGATTTGAAAAAAAATCATACTCTCATCCCAAAACTATTCAACCCAGTGCAAAAAGCAATCAGCGTAACTTGGTGAGTTCGTGCTGAGGGAAACGCAACGGCGGTCTCTCTTTCGAGTCAAGGTGTTGGCCCTTTACATCGGGGACGCAGACCTCGCCTAACACTGCCTTACACCGAGAAAAAAAATTGTTGGATTAACCAAAAGTCGCGGTGACATACGTTCAAAGCTGTTATTTGTTTGATACAAATAAAGCATTGTTTTGTTAAACGATCATTTGCTTCAATTTATTCAAAATTTGTCGATTGAAACAAACATATTTATTGCACCAACAAAATACACCTTTGAACTTATGTCACCCCGCATTTGCTTAATCCAACCATTTCTGTTTCTCAGTGTAGATATGAGCGATGCGTTGAGAGGATACTTGAGACTTCTTAGCCCCTCGCACGTGGTAGAGCATTCAGAACAATTGTAGACTTGATGATTCTGTTTAGTATTCACGGAAATTATATTTTATTTTCTCATAGCTAGGTGATGTACGCGAGAGCGGGGCGAAATGGCACGGCGGGGCAAAACGGGGTAATGATACAAAAAGCAATTTTCCAATAACTTTTGGATGATGGCCATGGTGGTCCGTGGGGGAAAACGGGGTTGAAAATCCGGATGTGTCGTTGGGACAAAATGGGGTATCCAAAAATGATTGGAAAATTCAGTTTTGCCCTCACTGTCCCGTTTTGCCCCACTGACCCATCTTGCCCCGCTCTCCACTGAGGTCCTCGTAGTACAATCGACCAGACTATGTCGACTTCCGAAGACAGCCTTGCAGGGCTATTTAACAGAGTTTCGTCGTACAGAGCTTTGCTCGCTCTTCGGAGTTTCCTAGATTTATTATTTGGAATAGATTTATCTCCTAGATTTATTATTTTAAAACAATTTATTTGACGGCCACGTTTATTAAGATTAAGAAAAATATTTATTTAATGTAAATAAATATTTATTTTAATTAAGTAAATAGTTACTTAAATGAAATAAATATTTATTTTAATTAAGTAAATAGTTACTTAAATGAAATAAATATTTTTCTTAATCTTAATAAACGATGGTCGTCAAATACATTTTTTTCCGGGTGTAGCAGCTCGGTGGTGTCGGTAGGAATAACTGAATTGGGCGTAGTGCGTACGCCTTTTATACTAAATCGCTCCTATACTACATATGGAGATATTTTTATATTATTTTTCTTAGAAAGCGCTTCGAGACTTCTTTGTATGTCACCGCATACTGAGACTTCTTTTTTTTGCGCACCAAAAGGGACTAACGTGCAATTGGCACTGAGTTTTGGGATATAGAAAATAGTACTCGCGCGTAAGGTAAAGGACCCAGTTTCTGACACGGACCCAGTTTGAGACAGGTTTACCTCTAGCATAGTCGGCTCCCCCACCATTTGATATGCAGCCAATGGGGAGCGCGCGTTCGGGGGCTCAGAAACTGGGGCTCTTGGTCCTCCTTGTTTATCCCTATGATTTTACACGCTTAAAGTGAGAGAGCTGCGTAGAGGTGTCATAAACTGGGTCCTTTACCTTAGATGCGACAGTTCCCCTATGTTTACACGAGGCGGTGATAAAAGTGCCGAAAGACATATAGTTCAGCGCAAGCGTGACCAAGATTGTGGAGTGTAGGGACACGTAGCAAGAGGCTAGGGTAAAAGTGGTGAATATGGCCCACCTCGATTAACACGTAAATCAATGATATATGGACCGGTCCATATTCCCCACTTTTACCCTATGTATTTAAAAATAAATTGTCTTCCAGGCGGCAATTACGTCGAGACATAACAAAGCTGCGTCTTGTAAGCTATGTATAAAGCGAGTGGAGAACTGTTCGAAAAAGTTCATCTCCGACTCTACCGCGACGAGTCTTATTTTGCAAACAATTTGTAATTAAATTCCCCGTCCGTCGAGTTTCTCCGCGTCCGGCTGGAGTTGCATCTGAGCTGTTTCAGGAGTAATCGAGATGTCACCGGGTCTGCCGCGCCTCGTCTATCTGCGCGCCGGAGTTTGCTCCTAGTTGGGGGAAAAAAGTCTTCCCGGCGCGGTTGAAGTGCGAAGTGGAGTTTTCGCCGGGGAGAGTTTCCTCTCTCGAATTTCAAAGGCGAATCCCGAGTGTCGACTCGACGGAATTTGCGGTGCGGTGTGGTCCACGCGCGCGCCGCACTGGGAGACCAGCGGAGCCAGCCAGGGTGCGGAGCCAGCCAGGGTGACTGCAGTGCAGTGGTACGACCAGGGTAGACTCCGGCGACAAGCCGACGGAGAATCGCAGACACGCGGAACAATAAGACAATGGGGAACAAGTGTACAATGGACGAGAGAGCGAGGTAACGGTCCGACGTAGGACGTTGTTCTCGGACCCCTCCGAAATCGCTTGGAGCTCCCGAGCGAATGTATTAGGCGAGCGAACGACCGTCCGCCTCACTCCGCGCTGGGTCTCTGCGTGGATGGTACTGTTCGACTGAAATGTGTATCAGCGCAGCTTCCCGTTCGTGCGAAGATGGATTCCTCCATGGCGAGAGGTTCGGCGCCCGGTTTCTCATCGGGATGTTGCAGTCATTCCCAGGTGAGATTTAACCATCGCACGAAACCGCACCAGTTGCGGTCTCGTAGCCCGGAGATTCCGAAATTACGTCACTTCCGCTCGGAAACTGAGAATTTCAAATCTAAAATGATGTATTTGCGGCATGACGACACTTCCGGTCGAAAAATTAGATTTTCAATCCGGAAGTGACGCATTTTCGGTTAAATAATGAGATTTCCAAACCGGAAGTGACTTATTTCCGGTATGATGTCACTTTCGATCGAAAGATTAGATTTTCAATCCGGAAGTGTCGTATTTCCGGTATGGCGACACGTCCGGTCAAGAAATTAGATTTACAAACCGGAAGTGACGCATTTTCGGTTAAATAATGAGATTTTCAAACCGGAAGTGACGTATTTCCGGTATGACGTCACTTTCGATCGAAAGATTAGATTTTCAATCCGGAAGTGGCGTATTTCCGGTATGGCGACACTTCCGGTCAAGAAATTATATTTACAAACCGGAAGTAGCGCATTTTCGGTTAAATAATGAGATTTTCAAACCGAAAGTGACGTATTTGCGGTATAACGACACTCTCGATCGAAAGATTAGATATTCAAACCGGAAGTAACGTATTTCCGCTATGTCGTCACTTCCGATCGAAAATCAAGATTTTCGAACCGGAAGTGTCGTTCTCCCACATAACGTAACTTCCGGTCGAAAAGTGAGATTTTCAAACCGGAAATCTCGACCGCAAGTTTCAACGACTTAGCGCTCGTTGGAAATCGAGTGCGAAGCGGTACGAAGTGGCCACTTCGAATCTTGCCAAAAAAAAAAAAAAAACAACCCGCATCACGTAGCCCGAAAAGGCTGAAAGAATTCATGGCAAAGTCGGTCCTGTGGACACAACGAGTGCAGAAGTACCGCGGGCACCGTTGTTGCAATTTGCTGGTCCGAGAGCGCGGTATGTCGAAGAGAAGGCTCCCTCAAAAGTGCTCGTTGAGTAAAAACGAACGGCGAGAGAATGCGACGTATAGGCGGGTTAAACGAGGTACGCAGAGACAGAGAGTCGGAGCTGGAAGAGAGGATGGAGAAGAAGGGTGAAAAATTAGCGAACGACCAGCCACCGGCACACAGCAATGGCCAGGCAGCTTTTGATCCACGTGCACAGCGGTCTCTCGCTCTCTCTCCCTCCGGTTTTTTTTTCTCCTTCCCGTCGCACTCGTACGAGAAACAGAATGAGCGCACACAGGCTCGCTCACGGTTTTCCCGCACAGTCGCGCGGAGGAGGCCGAGGCCGGGCCGCCGCGCCGCGGCAATAACTCAACCCCTTACTCGCCGTCGAGCGCACGACATAATTCATCCCCATTTATAATGCAGAGCCCCCCGGCTCTTCATTCACTTCGTTCCAGCGGGCAGGCATTAGAAAAAGGTACACGCTCTCCCCGTTCACCGTGCACCGCCTCGGCCGCGCGACGAAAACGGCAGAGAAAGAGAGCCTCGTCTCACCGCTCTGGCAGCACGCCGCTCAACGTACTCGCACCATGACGGGTTATTCGACTCGCACGAATTAAATTAACACCCCGTCCGGAATCTCCGAATCTCCGCTAGTCCGCTCCGCTGTACCGTCGCGTTTTGTTTCGTTCTCGTTGTTACGCTTTTTTTTCTCTCCTTTTGTTTTTGTTGTTCTTTTTTTTTGGTTACGTTGTTTCGTACCGCAATCTGGAATTTTCATTCCCGCCGCGGTCCAGATGCGATGGATAAGACACAATAGTCGTGAGATCGGCAGCTCCGAAACCGGAGCTGCCGATCTCACGACTATTATGTGTTTTTCACCGGAGGAGGACATAAGTGAAAACTCACTTATGTCCTCCTCCGGTGGAAAACCCCGCCGAAGGAGGAAAAATCCAAGAGCCTAGTTGAATTCAATTTTGGGCGCTTGAATCGCGCCATGACGGGTTATTCGACTCGCTCGAATTAAATTAACACCCCGTCGGGAATCTCCGAATCTGAGCTAGTCTGCTCCGCTGTACCCTCGCGTTTTATTTCGTTCTCGTTGTTACTTCCTTTCTCTCCTTTTGAGTTGTTTGTTTTTGTTGCTTTTTTTTTTTGGTTCCGTTTTTTCGAACCGCAATCTGGAATTTTCATTCTCGCCGCGGTCCAGATGCGATGAATAAGATATAATAATCGTGAGACCGGAAGCTCCGGTTTCCACTTATGTCCTCCTTCGGCGGAAAACTCCGCCGAAGGAGGAAAAATCCAAGAGCTTTGCCTCGTTGAATTCAATTTTGGGCGCTTGCACGACCGCAACCCTCGAGAACCTCCTACAGTTTCTCCTTTCTCCTACCCTTCCGAGCTTCTCTCTCTTCATCGTGCACCCTCGAGCGAACGCGCGTTTTCGAGACTGCCGGGGGTGAATTTTCAATTCCGACCGCAGCCGCCGCGGTGGACTCTTACTTCTCTCTTTCTTCTATTCTATATGTCGAGGAAAATAATATCAGCTGCGGGCAACCCTCGTTGCTGAATGGAGAAATTGAAAGAGCCCGGAAGGGTAAGAGAAAAAAAATCCCAAAAAAAAGTATACGCCGCGAGGAATTTAGGATTGTACAGGATACACGAGGGAAAACGTTTTCCGTAACCCGCTCGGGCGATCGCCGTCTGTTTGCCATTCAGACCCGAATTTTTCTGCCATCTCTTCGATTGACCCGCTTCGGCTACAGCAACGCTGTCGACGTTGATGGCACCTTTGTTTTTCTCTACTGTCGAACAAAACATACTTCAACGCAAGTCTATGAATTTTTTTCGAATATTTTACTCTCGATTTTATCACCGTTGGAGCTTTCTGAAGAGCGGAAATTGGCCGGATTTGATTAACTGAATTTTCACAACCATCCAGGAGGAGCTAAACGCGTCGTTTTTCTGGGTCAATTTTTTACGGCAAATTTTTCGGGCGGACCAAAAAAATAAAAATTTTATTGCCAGTGTTGAGTTGATTGAACTCGATGTTTATCCCACATGTCCGAATTCGACGGGCGATCGGATGTCGGTAAAAACGATGCAACGGTGGTTTCGAGTTACACAATTTCCCTGGAAATTTTGCATGATGACGGCGGAGTTTTCCGGGAGCTCGAGGGCATCCGCGCGTGTTTTCCATCATCCCGAGGTATGCGCCGCGGGAGGTAATCCCAACAGCGGAGGATGAAAGAGAAAGCGAGAGAGGAAGGCAAAGAGCACGAAATAACCGTTGCACCACAGCCTTTCAACCCTGTGGGCTTTAGCACGCGCCCTGTAGTTAGCACGCTCTCGCAGCTACGGCCGGCACAAGCCCTACCAGTGCAACATCAACCCTCTAGTCGCCTCCCTGTTTTGTTCCCGTCACTCTTTAAACGCCGGCCCGCAGACTCGAGTTAACCAATTAGAGAGCGCACGCGTTCGTGAGAAGCGGCAATGACGAAGTCGACGAGACGAACTCCAACGGAGGAGAGAGAACGAAGGGAAGGAAGGCGGAGGATGAGGCAACGACGAAGTACGTACAGAGAGAAACGTGACGTCATTACCACACGCTCGCTTGTAAGTGCACAGAGGGTGGACCCGGAACCGAGGCAAATACTGTGGAAAGGTGGATTTTCTTTTGTGATGGAGTCTTTGATAGGCTATTTGTCAGATTCCTTGCTGGATCCTTTACCAGACTCTCCATCGGACTGCTTTCCAAACTCTGGCCAGGATTCTAACGGACTCTTCACTAGACTCGGTACCACACTTTTTATCAAACCTTTTAACGGACTCTTCACCGGAGTCTTTGCCAGACTCTTTACCATACTCTGCACAGCACTCTTTACCAGAATCTTTACTAGAATCTTTACCAGAATCTTTACCAGAATCTTTACCAGAATCTTTACCAGAATCTTTACCAGAATCTTTACCAGAATCTTTACCAGAATCTTTACCAGAATCTTTACCAGAATCTTTACCAGAATCTTTACCAGAATCTTTACCAGAATCTTTACCAGAATCTTTACCAGAATCTTTACTAGAATCTTTACCAGAATCTTTATCAGAATCTTTACCAGAATCTTTACCAGAATCTTTACCAGAATCTCTACCAGAATCTATACCAGAATCTCTACCAGAATCTCTACCAGAATCTTTACCAGAGTCTCTACCAGAATCTCTACCAGAATATTTACCAGAATCTCTACCAGAATCTTTACCAGAATCTTTACCAGAATCTTTACCAGAATCTTTACCAGAATCTTTAGGGGAGATCGGGGACAAAAGTAACACGGGTCAATCGCACTTTATATCCGATGCGTCCGACCATACGCAGCGTTGTGCATACGCTTGTTACAATTGACCCATCTTACGTTTGTCCCCGGTCTCCCCTACCAGACTCTTTATCAGATACTTTATCAGATACTTTGCCAGACTCATGACCAGATTCATAACCAGACTCACTACCAGATTCATGACCAGATTCATAACCAGACTCACTACCAGATTCATGATCAGACTAAATTTTCCAATCCTCTGCAAAGAACACGCTGGCATCGGGAGTTGTCTCAGTTCCGTATCACCCTGTATGTACATGTGTATATGATTGAAGTGGTTGGCGAGGCTTTGCTGCGCAACACGCTACACCACGAGGAACGTGGCAACGTTCCTTCATTTAAGTACGTTGGAAGTTAATTAACGAAACGAATCAACGCTGTTGAGCCGACCGGTTGGTTGTCGCGTGTCCGTGAGCGATGCCTTCGCGCCCGAAGAGGGATTGTTCATTGCCAGTTTCTACGTTCCCTCTCGCGATTCGTTTTCCCTCCTCTTTTTTTCTCCTTCCCGTCCATTTCGGTTCTACGGCCGCGTTCGATATTTCTCCCAGCAGTGAAAAGTCGAGCCCCGAAGAAACTTCAGCCCGGCTCTCGGCCGGGGTGGGGGGCGACCGGGGGTGAGATTGGCCGGAGGCTAATACGCGCGAGATGCGCAACAGGGAAAAATCTCTCGCTTCGATTAAATGAAAGGGGAGCGCGGAGAGAAGCCAGAGATGAGAGGTGAGCAGATAAGCCGTTGGCTACGGCCATGGACGACTGAAGGAGGAACCGAGAAGAAGAGAAAAAGCTTATAAAAATGAGAGCGAGGAAGTAGCAGCGGCGCGGTGAAGAGCCAAGGGGGGTTGTATAGCTGGTTGGCGCATATTCTCGAGGAACAATTTCGTGGATGGAAAATCTGCACGAGCGGCAACGTCTCGAGACGTTGTCGATACCACCCCTTCCCCCCTTTCCTGGAAGAATGTACATAGCAGCAAACCTCCAATCCTCGTTATTCGTCTGAGGGTGAGATTTCCAGGCTCGGCCGGGGCTACGAAGAAAGGCTCGAAGGGGGGGGGGGGGGTTGGTTGCCAACCAACCCCTTGACGAGATACTCTCCAGATATCGAACGGGATCGTCGATATCTTGAATGTCGGCCAATATCTCCAACCGACAGCCAGAGATAGGAACCGAGACGTTTCTTCGTCCATCCTTTCGCCACACGGACTTTCCGTAATTATCGGATCCGGCTTGCGAATACGGCCGCGAAGAAAGAGGAGCAAAAAAAATGTCTCCATATTCATCTGCCTCCGTGACGGGGCTGAGTTATCTCCTTTCACCGACTCGGCAGTTAGGTGAAAAGTATGCCTGGGGACACCATGCGTAAATACGGATGGAAAGGAAATGTCACGAGGAGCGTCCGTGGCACTTTTATCTCCGTTACTTCGTATATATATTTTTTTCCTGATTTATTTTTATTTTCTCCCGCGATATTCAGCCGTTTCAGCTGGGTCGAGTAGCCGGGCTGCGTCGTTCTCCGACCCCTCGCCGGTACCCGCGATATATCTTGTTTAAAGTTATCGGCTACCTAGTTATCCTGAGTGATTGCTCCTCGGCTTGCGCTCACGCTCGCGCCGACTCACGACGCTACCGTTGGCCCGTTCGGTGTACCCTTTTGCCTGCCACCGAGATTCGACCCTCCTTTTTCTCGGTCACGTGATGAGAGGGGGCGAGTAGCTTCGCTTTCCAGGGAGGAGAACGGGACCAGCGATAAGCGACCTTTCCCCCGCAGTCTCGCCCGGGATGGGTCGAGCGGCGGGAACAACCCTCCCGCGACTCCCGGAAATTCAGAAACATTGAGGCTGCAGAAGCAGAAGCTACGGTCTTTTCTACGTTCCGGGCTGTCTCATATAGCTGACGACCTACCTAGACCGTACTTTGAGCCCGTGGAATGTTTCTCCGTTGTAAATCCTTTGCTCCTGAGGATCCGGAGATGTCAACGGCTTTATGTATCCCTTTCGTCCATCCTGTTACAATCCGCGAACGAGGTAGCTTGGCGATCTTCATGAGCGGGGTAGTTATTTGTTATCGAGACCGATTGCTCCGCCCGATCACCTCACTTCGCCGAACGAGCGAAGACTCACTCCTGGGGATGCCACAGCGATGGGGTACTTTTTCGCTTTAGACCGCAGCCCGATGTGTTTCTGAGTTGATACCGGGTTGTTCCTGCCACTTGGCCAATCCTGGGCGAGACTGCGAGAACAACCCTCCCGCGACTCCCGGAAATTCAGAAACATTGAGGCTGCATAAGCAGAAGCTACGGTCTTTTCTACCTTCCGGGCTGTCTCATATAGCTGACGACCTACCTAGACCGTAGTTTGAGCCCGTTGAATGTTTCTCCGTTGTAAATCCTTTGCTCCTGAGGATCCGGAGGAGATGTCAACGGCTTTATGTATTCCTTTCGTCTATCCCGTTACAGTGCGCGAACGAGGTAGCTGCCGATCCTCGGGAGCGGGGTAGTTATTTGTTATCAAGACCGATTGCTCCGCCCGACCGCCTCGCTTCGCCGGACGAGCGAAGACTCACTCCTGAGGGTGCGGAGGCTAGCAGCAGGAGCAGTGAGTAAGTGCCGCAGCGATGAGCTACTTTTTCGCGTTTGACCGCAGCCCGATATGTTTCCGAGTCGATACCGGGTAGCGGCAGTAGCCTTGTGCAGACCCTCCGAAGTCGCCCCATTCTCCATGCGTGCCTCGGTGGGGTTGCCGACTGGCTTTGCCAATCCCCCGCAGCTCGGCCGCTGCCCTGGTTATTTATCGTGAGTTATGGGCCTCTCTGCGGGTTTTGCCAGAGGAATCTGACCTCCGCCAGCATCCTGCGAAAGCACATCTCGCCATCCCCGAGGCCGGGCTCTCCTCTCCGGTTCTCAGCTCGCTCACCTTTTTACTTCCCAGCTCCACGGTCATCGCGCGGCTCACCGGGTAGTCCGGGTTTGCCACCTCCAGCTAAGTACCTGTCCGGCACGTCAGCTCGGCTCGTACTTCCTCAGCGGAGAACAACTTTCTTCTTCCACCATTTTCTTTTTATCTTCAGCGTTTTTTTCCCCTCGCCCAGACTTCCCTCCTTTGACGAGTGTACGAGGGCGTCAATCGAGCCTTTTCGCCAGGCTCGTTGGGCCACGTAAGCGAAGCGTCGCTTTGTCTCGCGACCAGAACATCGCCCAATGTCGCCTCTTCCTTCTCCACCGTCAACGTGTTTCCGCTTTACCGACCCCATCACCCATCGCTACAGTCATTTGTCCTGAGTGATTGCCTCTCGACCCGGCCAACGCTCTCACACTATTTTTCTCCCCACAGCCACCGCTTCCTGAGGAGGCTGCGGACTGCGTCGCTCCCTCGAAGCTGGCGGAACGTGCGGAAGCCCCGGAACTGGGACGAGGGTGTTCCACTGTGCTTCGGGAAATAAGTACCTGTCCGCCTTTAGCGTGCGTCTCTCGTTGCGGTGACGAGAACCGCAAAGAGGAAATTTTCCACCGACGATCCATCGACTCGCCGGGGAGATTCTCGAGGAAACTACACGCCGAGGAAACGAGACAAGAGTTACGCCGGAGGCCCATTATTTTTCCGCATCTTCGACTTCCGCGCGACGGATGAGGGCTGGATATAACCACCCTCATCCGTTCTCCGCGCTTCGTTTTTCGCTTACGGAAAACATCGTGTAGCGCACAATTTCAGACTTCTTGCTTCCCCCCCCCCCCCCCACCCCCCCGGTTAGGGTGGGAGAGGCCGGGAGGGAAGGAAGAATTTCTTAGGCGGTTCTTTCGAGACTCTTCAGTTTACGCACTTTTGCGATTCGAGCCCTCCGCAACGCTCTATTCAGGACCACGGGTAATACTACAGAGAAACCGGCAACGCTGAAGTCGGGGGGAGAATTAAAAAGCTTTTTGAAGCCCGGAAGCAACGAATTCTACCTTTTCCACTCCTTTCTCTTCTCACTTCGTTTTTTTTTTCCTGCTCTCGCTTCTTCTTTTTTTCTTTTAATTCAGCTCTTTTGCTCAACTGCCTCGAAACTTTGGGCGAAATCTCTTCGCCACTCCTCGGCGTATAATTTGGCCGGAGAGCGGGAGCGAAAGAGCTCGCGCGATAAATACACGGACGGAAAGGGGTGACGGGGGGGGGCGGACTATACATAGAATAAAGCACAGAAGTACAGTCAATCGAGAGTCTCGTTCCCTCTCTCGAAAGGGTCGGCGAAAGTGCTGCGTTGCGTCGGATCGAAATTAAATTTCCTCCCCGCGACCTCGCTCCGCTCACCCCGCCGCGCGGCCTGGGAAAACCACCCCCTTTCCCCCTCCGTTGCACACCGTGCCGGTCCTATTTCTATTTATGAGCCTCACGAAACAACCACCCCGACCTCCCCACGGCCACTACCACTCTCAGTTATCGAGAAAATTTTTACGAGTCCAACGTCTCTTCGTGAGCTTCCCACCTCGTGCATTAGATTTTCCTTTTCTCTCGTTCTGTCTCTCCACTTTTTTTTTATTATTATTTTGATCCTCCCGGCTGTGCAGGCCAACGTATCACACTCTCAGTCGCGGAGTGATTTTCGGTCCCTTTCGTTACCCGAGCTTGAAGGAGATGGGAGGGAGCCGGATGTAGGGTGAAAGTGGGGAATATGGCCCGGTCCATATATCATTGATTTACGTGTTAATCGGGCTGGGCCATATTCACCACTTCTACCCTACAGATCGTTTCGTACAGCTGGAACAATATCCACCCCCCCCCCCCCCTCCGAGGGCTAAAATCGAACACGTCTCTACCTATGTGCCGATGTGTTTAACGTGTGTCAAGGAGTGTTTCGGGCCGCGCGGGGGGGGGGGGGGGGGGGGGGGTTGCAATATTCGTGAGTGTCGAAGCGTGTAAAACCGAGGGGCGAGGATGTGTGCGGGCGGCGTATGGGGAGTGGATGGAAAACTGCTGCGGATCGAGTGTCGATAAACTGAACGGTGAAACGTTGAATATGGACCGAGACGGCGGATGATTATCGGGCAACGGGCCGATCGACACCTGTCAATTATTACAAACAGGCCGGAGTGTTCGCCTCCGGCTCTCGGCCGATAACGGAGTTTTTGTCTATTGTCGTGGAGAAAATAGACGGAGTACCCGCTAATCTACGTTCGAGCCAAGCAGAGATTACCGAACTGCGGATTTTCTGATTGACAAGAAATGGGGCCGAATATATCTTCGATTAAAATTCATTGCGATGGAAGACTTTCATGACTGACAACCGCTATCGAACATGCATTTTTTTTTTCGTGGTACAGATCGTGTTAGATATTCACTGTGAGTGACATTCGCTGCGGGCGTCTGTGACAAATGTCCACTGTCTGGGCTAAAATGCAACCGTAAGAAAATTTGACCCAGCGCGTAAAGTAATTGTAAATTATTCCATTAAAATAATATTAGATTATTGCATTAGAATAATAGTAGATTATATCATTAGAATAATAGTAGATTATTGCATTAAAATAATATTAGATTACATCATTAGAATAATAGTAGATTACATCATTAGAATAATAGTAGATTTCATACCATTAGAATAATAATAGATAAGATTAGTAGTAGATAACAAACATGTCTATATGCCGATTTTTTTTTATACAGATTTCCTGTTTCGATGGTTGCTCGTAAATATATTCCATTAAAAAGAACGGGCCGATGATGCGCCGAATATTTCATATCTACCAAATGCCTCTACCGTCCAACATTGATTTTTTTCTTCGTTTATCAATAACTTCACCACCGTTTATTGGTTTTTTTTTTTTTTTGGTTATAGATGATAGAAAATAATGTATAGGACAGCACAGTGGAAAGGGGCGAAATAATTGGAGTGCCACGAGCGGAGGGGGGGGGGGGTGTGGAGAGAAGAGAGAGTTACGCTCGTTATATCGCCGTCGAGGTGAGCGCGGAGGGTAGAAGTGAGCGTAAACCACCCCTATCGTTAGGAGGGTCCTCGATGCGACTCGATTGTAAGTCCTGATAGAAAGCTCGTGAGAATAAATGGTCCATTGGGCGCGAAATGGTTATGGGCAAACGGGATTCTCCGCGGCAATGCGAGAGCAAACCACGAGGACTTTCTCATTCCCTTTCTGTCCCTTCCATCCCATCCTTCGTCCGCTCTCCGCAATGGAAAATACGAGTAACAAGGGCGAGAACACAAGCGTCCGAAAAAAGAAAAACAAAAGGAAAACGAAATAACAGAATTAACGAGAATCGAAGGAACAATGAGGCTCGTAGATTTTCGGAAACTCCATGGAGATTCGGCGAACAGCCATTCGATGCGTCAGCTCGCAACGCGGAAAAACAAAACAACGCAAAAACAATAGAACCGACAACAAAAGTTTCACTCATGTTCTCGTCCAAAACACTTCAATCTCCGACGCAAATCACGTGTTTTTTTTTTTTTTTTTTTTTTGAAAACAAGATTATTATAATATGTCCAGTTTAACAAAATTCAATTTAATGAGAAACAATCAGTTTTCACAGAGATCTTGTCCATTGTGAATATTACATTTATTTATTAATTGCCATTTATCAAATTTACTTATTAATCGCGATTTATTAAATTTTTTTATTTTTAAATTGTAACGAATTTTTGTTTTTAATTATGAAATTTAAGATACAGCGAATTTCTTTTCAATGCCTCTTAAATCATCGTCGAGACATTTTGAAAATCAACAGTCTACTCTGACAGAAATTTCAAAGGTTTCCACAAGGGACCTGATGAGGTCCTGAAAAGCTCTTGTCGGGTCTTTTGGGGCTCTTATGAGGTTCCAATGGAACGGTCTAAAATTGCCATCAAGGCATCGGAGTTAAATAAACTTTTCAAAGGGTTCCGAGTGGTCGTACATAACGATCCACGTACCTTTAAAAAAAAAGCCCGAAGCCGAGGTCTTCGTCGTTTTCCCACTTAGTTCCGAGCGCACGGAATCAAGTTACTCCTTTTTATTTTTTTCCAGCAACCACCTGACATAAATTCCGCATTTAACAATAAAGTAAAATAAAAACAAAAGCTACAAAAACAACAAAAGTTTTACGCTCATGTTCTCGTCCAAAACACTTCAATCTCTGATCCAAATTACAGGTTTAGTAAAAAAAAAAAAAAAAAAAAAAAAAAAAAAAAAAAACACATTATTGTAATCTGTCCAATGTGAATATTGTACATTTATTTATTATTGGCAATTTATTAAATTTGCTTATTAATTGTGAGTTATTAAACCCATTTATTTAAAAAAATGTGCGAATTATTTTTAAACGTTCTGAAATTTGTACAGCGAATTTAATTTCGATGGCCCTTAAATCATCGTCGAGACATTTTCAAAATCAACATTCTGCTCTGATAGAAATTTCAAAGCTTTCAATAAGGGACCTGATGAGATCCCGAAAAGCTCTTATCGGCTCTTTTGGGGCTCTTATGAGGTCCCAACGCAACAGTCTAAAATTTCCACCAAGGCATCGGAGTTAAATCAACTTTTCAAAGGGTTGCGAGTGGTCGTACATAACGATCCACGTATCTTTAAAAAAAACCCGAAGCCGAGCTCTTCGTCGTTTTCCCGCTTAGTCCCGAGCGCACGAAATCAAGTTACTCCTTTTTATTTTTTTCCAGCAACCACCTCACATAAATTCCGCTTTTAACGATAAAGTGAAGGAAAAGAAAAAAAAAAAAAAAAACCTCTTCTTTGCTTCCGCCTCGTAGCGTCGCACACAGATATCCCGCTATATCGCGCGCTTCGTGTGTAAAAAGGGATAATTTCAGCTTCGGCCGCCTTCTCCCCAGCGAGGCGCGAATTTTCGTTGCTGCTCCGAGCTTTTGTGAAAGAGTACAGTAGAAATGTCGTACGCACGGAAACCCCCCCCCCCTTTCCACCCTAAACCCGGACACGTTTCATTAGATATCATTATAATTGCGTCAGGGAGTAATTATTGTTGTCCGACGCGTTCCACGGTCTGGCCGCGGCTTTTCCGTCGGGAGGCTAGCGAGTCTCCACGACCGAGCTCGCCCGGTGCAAAATGACAAAAAAAAAATTATTTTTAAAAAACACACACAAAAAGGGTTATAATAAAAATTAATGTCCCGTACGCTCACGAAGTGCTGGCCTCGTCGAGTCGAAAGAGAGGGGGGCGGGGGAGGGGGGGGGGGGTTGAAAGCAGCTCGACAAAGAAATGAGAGGCCACACGCCATTTTCACTGTACTCCATGTGCCCCCCCCCTCCCCCCCGCCCCTCCGTCTGGTTCCCCGATCTGGTCGTCCTGATTACGCGGAGAGAAAAAAAGCTCGCATAGAATGAGAGTCGGATAGGTTAGCCGGGACGTATAGCATTTGAGTACGTGTGTAGCCATAGAATTGTGGAGGCACGCTAAAATTCAGGAAGCTGCGCCTGGCCCGTTCCCGTGCCGTCGTCGTCGTTCTACGTCGTTAAAATGAGAAAAGAGCGTGCGAGGTTGCGAATAGGAGAATGGTCGGTCGCTCGGATAACGAAGGAAAAAAAGTGTCCTCGCGGCAAGGCGGAGGGTCGGTACGTGTGGGTGCGTCCTCTTTGCAGCGAAAACTTTTTTTTCTTATCTACCCCCGAGGGAGCCCGGGTAAACCCTCGAGGTGGTTATCCCGCCCTCCGCACGCTCCCCTCATCCGCGCGTATCTGCCTCTCCGACTTTATTCGAAATAATTCAAGCTAGGCCAGATAGAGAGAGGACAGGACAGCTTTTTCAACGAATTTCTCCTCATTTCGTATTACCGGGCTGGAGGAGGGCGATTTTTATCGTGATGGCTGCAGCCGCTACTGTGAAATTCCCTTTCAGGGTCGTAACGACGAGGCGAATGAGTATTAAGATTTTTTAAAAATGTTGAAAAATCGGGCGCGCTCTCTCCGCTGCGTACCCAACGTTGACGTTATTCGAAATAATTCAAGCTGGCCTGGATGAGGACCGAACAAATTTTTTTCATACAATTTATCCCCGTGTTATACGCGCTACGGGAGCCTCGGGTGATTTTATCCGGACGGCCGACGTCGCTCCTGCGAGGGACACTCTTCAGGAAGCAACGAGGAGGGAAATGAGTATTGAGATTAAAAAATGTATTAAAAAAAGTCAAAGCGTATCGAATATTGAAGAAATCATTTATTAAAGAATGCGCTCGAATGATATTCAGATAAAGCCGAACCCATCAATTTTTTTCTGCCTCGCCCACGAGGAGGGAAAAAAGTATCGAGATTAAAACATTTATTAAAAAAAACAAAACTCGAAGTGTATCGATTATTGACCGAATAATAATAATGTATTGAAGAATGCGCTCAAATGATATTTAAAAAAGCCGATCCCATCAATATTTTTCTGCAAGGCCCACGCTGAGATAAAAGGCAAGCGTGTCCATATTGGATGTTTTCCTCAGATTCTTTATTTTTATTTAGTAGTAAGTAGTGAATATATTGACAATACATAACGTGGAACAGCTTTTAATAGATAACAAACTTAAAACACATACGGACTGCCAATTGGTCGTCGATCAAATTCCCACAACCGCAGTTTATCTTCTTATTTTTTTAAATATTAGTAGTAGTAAGTGTGTATTTATTAACAATACATATGATGCGTTGATGATGGTACCATTTTTTTTTTTTACATTTATACATTAATATATTTCTAATATCTATTCTACTTGCATTCAGGTATTGTCAACGGGCCATCGACCGAAGTCCTTCAGCCTTTGAATATTTTTTTAAGTATTTATACTTAAAATTAAATTCGCTGGTTTCTTTGCGAGTTGCTGGTAAGTTGTAGGTGTCGGGTGCTCGAATGTGTTACGTTTGGTGTGGCTTGTATGCATATGGCTTGGCGTTTTTCTATTTGGGTCGCAGCGAATCGTTTGAAAAGTTCTCTCTGCTTCTCGTTCTTACGGGTGTCATTTCCGTAGCTTCACATAGAAGAGTATTGTGAGGGTTGTGAAGCGGATTATCGGGATGACGGGTACGTGACGGACGACGAATGGCTCTTGTTTCAGCAGTTTTTACTTTCTTCATTGCTGTTTCTTTGCAATTTATGAAGATAGAATGGCCGCATTCTATTATCTATTGGTCGACAGATAGATTTTTACATTTTTCCTAAGTTTGGAAAGTTCTCTGTTTTGTACGTACAACGTTGCTTGAGTGTGATTTTGTTTCCACATCGTTGTAAGTGGTGATTAAAATTTCGTCAATGGTCGATATTTATTCGTAGGTATTTTGCGTGAACATGGTGGCCGTTTTTTCCCCCGAAAAAAAATTCCCTGACTTTTCACTGACCAGTTAAAAATGTTCCCTGACCAAACAAAAAAGAAATTAATGATGCAAATGAAAATTCCTAATTAATGTAGTAATGTCTAATTATATTTTTTTCGACATGTTCGATACTTTTTTTGAAGTCTCCCTTTTATGTACTTCTTATTTATTTATACAAGGTTCGGCGATAATTTACTTCTTCCCTGACCAATTTTGAAATTCCCCGACTTTTCCCCGATTCCCTGACCAAGATTTATTTCCCTGACTTTTCCCGGCTTTCCCTGATCGCGGCCACCATGGTGAAGTACTGCTGGTGTTTCAACATCGAAGAGGCTGATTTTAGGCGCTTGAGGGGTGATTTTGTAGTTGAAGATGAGAAATTGTGATTTCCGTCGATACGGATTCTTATTTATTTCAACATTTTTTTTTTTTCAGAAACATATTAAAGCGAAGAAACAAGATGTAACGGGCTCCAGACAGCGATACACTAACGGCTTTACCGACAGGTCAGGAAGGGTGTATAAGAAGGCAAGTGGGGAGGGTCGGTGCGCTCTTCGCGTCCCGGCGTGACGGCCTGAATGACAAACGACAAGCGTGTTATTTCTCCTATAAGCTTTTCCCCGGGCTGTCGCGGACCTTCGCCGTGAGGATGATGAAGAAAAAGATGAAGAGGGAGAGGGAGAGAAGGAGAGTCGAGATAGCGGAAGGAAAAGGAAGGAGAAAGTGGAAGGGCGAAAGTATGAAGAAACGAGTGCCATCGATCAAAATCATCCTCCGGAGTGGAGCAGGCGCTCACCCTCCTGTAAGTCTGCACACACACACACACGCACACACTCACATACTCACACACATCTCGAGGACCCCCACGAAGGTCCTCTCCAAACCGAGGAAACACAGACGATAGAGAGAGGCTGGAGGGAGCCGGAGAGCTAATGATAACTTATTTTTAAAAACGCTTTTCACCGCACCGGCTCGAGAGCGTCGAGAATAAGAGAGAAAGCCGAGGAAGGTATATTACGAGCCCCTCGGCGCCGAGCCCCGGCGGTTGTCGGAGTATAAACCAAAAGCAGTTATTCAGCGGATTCGTCGTAACCCCGTGGAATATCGCGAGAGTACTTTCCCGACGTCGGTGTATATACGGCTGGCTGTGTAAATGCATACGGGAGGAGATAGCGGAGAGAAAGGTGGAATAAGAAGGGAGAAACACAAGAAACGTCGCAGCATGTTAACCCTCCAAGCCCGGGTTTCCGGCAACAGCGGGACCGGGAGCCGGAGGGAGGGATAATAAAATAACACAATTAATTAAAGGTCGGCGTATAAGTACATACGTACACCGGTCGGAGTTCGCTATCCTTGGTAATTCAACGCTCTCAAATTTCCCGTGAATAGGGATCTCGGAGGGAGGCGCGGTGGAGCAGCTATCGTTGGAACCAAGCTTGGGGATGGGGTGTAGCGAGTGCGAGTGCGGCGGAGGAAAATGAGGGGACAGGAGGGATGACTCGGTCGGTTTGCGGTGTGCCTTATTCTCTGCCATGTTGAGAACGAGTGCCCACCGAGGACGGGAGAACGGGAGGCGACAACGGCGACGAGGACTACGATGTGGCTGAGGCAACCAGCCGGATGGAACACAGGGAGAAACGCCCGGAGAGAGCTCTGGATTCTCGGTGGAAGTTACGTCGGCGTAGCCAGAGTTTCGGTACAACTGGTTGGCAGGAACCTAAGTAGTCGACTCGATGTCTTTTCCACTCGCGCCTTCCTCCTCCTCCTCCACCTATCATCCATACTGTCCCGTGGCGTCCCTCGTGACGATGCACTTGTCGCTGTATCGTGTCGCGACGCGGTTCCGTGTCTTTAGCACTTTTCGTCACTCGCGCCGGCGACAAGCGCGAGGAAGAATATGGCGCGTTTTACGGATATGACGTCTATCCACGGAAAACAGGTTCGCCCGACCTTTGTAACAGCGCTATGCGGGCCACTCCGAATCCGAAACCAATTTCATTACCGAACAACCCCGGCAATAACTGGCATTACTTGCGATCGCAGATATCCCAAACGGAATTCAACATCCGAATGAAATGATCTGACACGACCGACTATGCATCACACTTGTCGCGTCAGCTAAAAGTGAGTGACTCCAGGACGAAAGACCCGCTTCTTCACGCGCCCTTGGAAGAATACATCCAGGACTACGATGTGGCTGAGGCAACCAGCCGGATGGAACACAGGGAGAGCCCGGAGAGAGAGCTCTGGATTCTCGGTGGAAGTTACGTCGGCGTAGCCAGAGTTTCGGTACAACTGGTTGGCAGGAACGTAAGTAGTCGACTCGATGTCTTTTCCACTCGCGCCTTCCTCCTCCTCCACCTATCATCCATACTGTCCCGTGGCGTCCCTCGTGACGATGCACTTGTCGCTGTGTCGTGTCGCGACGCGGTTCCGTGTCTTTAGCACTTTTCGTCACTCGCGCCGGCGACAAGGGCGAGGAAGGATACGCCGTCGAGCCTCTCAACTACGTCGGTTCTCATTCTTTGCGAAGACTCTTGGTCCGTGCGTCATGATTCCTCCGTCTTGGCGGTCTCCGCTTTTTCCTTGCGCACGAGACTTCGATACGGCGCAAGGACAAGAGTGCCGGCGCACGGTGCAATGTCGCTTTGCAGTCTTCTCTCGTACACCCTGGGCTTTCATTCCCCTTCGCTCTCATATTCGTCCTGTGAGCTGAACGACGATAAAATCTCCGGCGACACGCATTCCGGGTCTCATGACGTTCGTATCGTAGCCGCTCCTGCTAGGAAGAAACTTGGAGGTGTTTATATGACGGAGTGGGTATACGTATTTCAGGATTCTCATCTCTTATTCAAAATTCCAGGGTCTTTCTGTTATATACGCCAGCGAGCTCTCGTGAAAAGCTTCGCGCAGTTGCGTCACTGGTTGAAGACTTCGGTATTTCCTGTGAGGGTGGATAACGCGAAAGTCGACGGAATTCGCCAGTTTCGGGTGGTTTTGAAGCCCGATCTTCACTGCGACACCGATAATCGCCAGGATTTATTCGGAATCGTTGTACCGATTCATTTCCAGCTGGAATACCGATGACGTTCAGAGGTACGCATTATCTCATACCAGTCCAAGAATATACCAAGGTTAAGGATTGCTGGTGAAGAATTGGAAGGTCAGTAATGATCGGTACGACTTGACGACTTGGATTCACCCTGGGGATCGTCAGCGGGAGCGATAGTGAAACCGATGGTTGTGCAAATTATGCGGAAAAAAGCAGAGGGGAAGAGGGGGAAGAAGAAGTCGAAGGGAGAAACATAAGACAAGGTAATGGCAAGCATAGCAGACGGTATCTCGAAGGGATATCGAGAGGTGGTGGCTGGATAGTCGAGTAGTCGTCGATCGAATGAGCCCGGCGAGGAATAGCCCGGCTAGCTTGCTGGCTTGGCTACGGAATCTCGGAAAACACGAAGGATACCGAAGGTACGAAAAGAGAAGACGGAGAGATGGCTAGGTAAGGAGAATTCGAAAGGTTCGATTGCCCAGACTGAGTGCCGTACAGTTGCAACGTCGGGGTGGAGGGGGCACACGAGATCGTCTCGTCCTGAGATAGGCGAGGAAGAACGAGCTCTAGCCTTCCGGTTCTCCACGCGAAAGAGGAGATTTCTCTTTTTCTCTGGCTCGATAGAACGACCCGATGAAGCGGAGAGCGAGGGAAAGAGAGAAGGCCATTACGGATTCTCAGGAGCTTCGTGTCTTCGGGAATAGGGAAGCCACCTGCCAGCAAGGGGGAGGGAGCGAGATGGGGTTTTCCCGTTCCTGGGTTATCCAACTCTGGCTCACCGGCTGGCTGATCAGTTTCTCTCACCGTGAGGCGGTCTCAGGTGTCCCCTGTTTATTTCAAGACAGCGCGCGCGCGCGCATTCGAAGCCGAAAGCAGCAAGAGATGCGGTATCGAATAAGCGGCAAGAGAATCGGTATTCCGAATCTGGTAAATACATGGTCGAGCGTAACGGGAACTGTCCCAATAAATTTACCGGGTACCTACCTACAATCTGCGTGCGCTATTGAGACCTCCCCAATCAATAGGGAGCGTCATCGGGGCCAAGGTAAACTTTCAGATACCAGTGCCCGAGTAGAAATTTTTGAGCGTTACATCGGGCCCTGATAGGGTCCTGATAAGGCTTTATCAGGTCCTTGTCAGGCCCTTTTTAGGCCTTCTCAGGACCTGATCACGGCCCGATGTAACGCGTCAAAATTTCTACTCGGGTGGATCACCATTCTTCCTTCTTGTTTTGCAAACCCACACTTTGATCCTGCCAACATCTTTCCCGCTACGGCTGACCATGTGTTAACAGATAACACCGGCTTCCGGACCTTTTCGGCTATCTCGGAGACCACCAGCTCACCGCCTTCTCTTCCCTCGTCTCCAAGCGCCACCCTCTCACCCGTCCGACACCCCCGTTTATCCCGGCGGCATCCGTGCTTCGTCTTCGGCATTCGCCAGCTTCGAGAGAGCCGGGCTATCAATTCTCTTCGACTCGAATGAACTAACGCGTCACGTCAGCGAGAAACCGGGAGATGCGGCTCGAGCCACCAGCGCCATCAGCCTGTGCGGTTTTCCCTCATAGTTTCGCTGCGTGTCCTTACCCTTGTATTCCGTGTGTATGGCACGTAAATCGGGATGGAAAACAATGTTGGGAGGACCATCGGAGATCTTAGGTTTATAGATTCACCCTTCGTCCAGGGATCATCCCTTCCGACTTGGTCGTGTTCTACGGATATGACGTCTATCCACGGGAAAGTGGTTCGCCCGACCTTTGTAACAGCGCTATGCGGGCCACTCCGAATCCGAAACCAATTTCATTACCGAACAACCCCGGCAATAACTGGCATTACTTGTGATCGCAGATATCCCGAACGGAATTCAACATCCGAATGAAATGATCTGACGCGAACGACTATGAATCACACTTGTCGCGTCAGCTAAAAGTGAGTGACTCCAGGACGAAAGACCCGGTTCTTCACGCGCCCTTGGAAGAATACATCCGGAGCACCCCTCGTTCGTTTTCCGTACTGTAGCTTAACCCCTCGTCATAAAGGCTCGAGGGCTGTTTGTTCCTCTGTTTGACAGAGCGACAGGGAGAGGGAGAGCGGGTTCGGATGTGAGGCACGAGGAAGGCATTTCGCCTCGAGAGTTCGACCGCCCCCTCTGCAGTGGAGTTCGCGGTGTTCGTGCCGCACCCCGGATCCACAAGGGGGTAGCTCTCGCGGTGAGCCGGCACGAATTTCGTGGTGTATCTTGCGCTAGACTGAGCTCTCGGTCCTCCAGACGAGTGCCGAGACCGCAAGGGCACTAGAGCCTCGTTATAAGGTATTAGACCGAGAAGGGTTCGTTCGTTCGACAGAAGGCTTCGGAGGAACGCAATGGACGTACGGAAAATCGGAAAGGAAGACGAAACTTAAAACCCGACTGAATCAATGTACACTGCCAGTTATTGATGTTTGGTTTTTCTCCACCGAAAAAAAGGTTTGGTAATACCAAACTAAGCTGCAGTTGCGGGTGGCGAAACAAATATTTGGTCGATTGAAAGAAATATTTAGTTGATTGAACGAATATTTAGTTGATTGAACGAATATTTAGTTGATTGAACGAATATTTAGTTGATTGAACGAATATTTAGTTGATTGAACGAATATTTAGTTGATTGAACGAATATTTAGTTGATTGAACGAATATTTAGTTGATTGAACGAATATTTAGTTGATTGAACGAATATTTAGTTGATTGAACGAATATTTAGTTGATTGAACGAATATTTAGTTGATTGAACGAATATTTAGTTGATTGGACGAATATTTAGTTGATTGAACGAATATTTAGTTGACTGAACGAATATTTAGTTGATTGAACGAATATTTAGTTGATTGAACGAATATTTTGTTGATTGAACGAATATTTAGTTGATTGAACGAATATTTAGTTGATTGAACGAATATTTAGTTGATTGAACGAATATTTAGTTGATTGAACGAATATTTAGTTGATTGAACGAATATTTAGTTGATTGAATGAATATTTAATTGATTGAAAGAAATATTTAGTTGATTGAACGAATATTTAGTTGATTGAACGAATATTTAGTTGATTGAACGAATATTTAGTAGTCTGACCGAATATTTCGTTGCTTCAACAAATAGTTACTTGAATTTAACAAACATTTTGTTCCATCGACCGAATATTTCTTTCGCCACCCGCAACTGCAGTTTAGTTTGCTATTACCAAACCTTTTTTCGGTGTCGTTTTTCTGTAGTGCTGGATAGGTTACTCGATGTCCTGACGGGATCGAAGATATCAAGTGAGTCATCCAGCGAGACTGGATGTCTTACTGGATCCAGGGCAGTCACGTGACGCAGGCAGTGCACGAGCAATGTACGGTGACGAGGAGTTTTCAGTCTCGGAAGCCTTGCCAGATTTTATTCCACGTCATTGTCCGCCGGTTCGGATTTCGTACGGCTATCCGGGAAAGAACAAAACTGCCGGGGAATCCGAGCAATAAAGCATGACGACTTTGCTATCACTCGGCGGCAACACATTCGGGGTAAATAAGAGAAAATTCCTTTCTCCGCCCGGCTCTCTCGGTCTTCGGGTCTCTCAGTTCCATACATAAATTCATCGAAACCCAGTCACGTCGAGAGCAATCGGTCGGCTCTCTTGGCTCGTCTCACCGTTACCGCTTCTGCTCGACTACCCGAAAAAGTTACCACCCCAAACGGCAAACGGGCCAAAGCTTCTCGACTGTACCGCTGTTGCTGCCGCTTCCACCGTTCCTCTTCTCTTCGTTCTCACCCTCGCTCAACTCCTACCGTCCAGATCACATTAGAATCTTCAATTCTCTTTTATCGCGTCGAAACGCTTAACTTTGCCATTAAAGCTACCGGGAAACGGAGGGGCGGGTGGGGGAGGGGAGAGGGGGGGGGGGGTGGCGCGAGGTTTGCGAAAAGCTGATCTTTCTGGATTTCTCGTCTCTTATCGGATTCTGGCTCTTCGCATCGTTCCGCACCCTTCGGAGGAAGCTTCGAGTTCGTGGACACATGTTTGTTTATTTCTTTTCTTCGCGATTTTCATGCGAACGTGTTCGATGTTCCAAAACATCAAAACATCGCATTCAGAAAAATGTCCGCATGTGCCAAAAACAAGACGAAGAGCATTACTGCTGCATTTTTTAGCGGTTGACTTGACTCAATTTTGTTGAGTTTCAACATTTTTTTATTCACTTAAATTTCATTAAGACTCAATTTTGTTGAGTTTCAACATTTTTTTATTCACTCAAATTTCATTAAGACTCAATTTTGTTGAGTTTCAACATTTTTTTATTCACTCAAATTTCATTAAGACTCAATTTTGTTGAGTTTCAACATTTTTTTATTCACTCAAATTTCATTAAGACTCAACTTTGTTGAGTTTCAACATTTTTTTATTCACTCAAATTTCATTACGACTCAATTTTGTTGAGTTTCAACATTTTTTTATTCTCAGAGCTTTATCCTCGAGGAACCAAAAATTGCAGAAGTTGCTTTCCGATAGAGGGACTTAAGAATTCATGATTTTCCGGATTTTTTTTTCTCGCACAGTGGCGAAAGCTTCGCAAGCTGGATAGGTCGTCGAGTGATGGGAGAGACTCGTATTCTAAGCTGTCTTCGTCCAAAAGGGGGTGGCGGGAGGCGGGGGAGGCGAAGGCCCGAGACAAACCGGCTCGGATCATCGGTCAAGGAGATATCGCGAGCGTCAGGACGTGAGGAAAGCGCGCACTCCATCTTCCTCCAAACTCTTCTGAGGCATCCCCGACCAGGGTGGAGGACGGAGAGAAAGAGCAGAAGCGCCGAGAGATGCGCGACGACGTACCGGAATTTCCACGAGCAGCGAATAAACGGGAGATGGAAGCTCCGGCCCGTCACCGGCGCGAAGGTTATTAAAGGCGCGTCCGAAATACCGCACGAAACACGCGCGGCAGTAATTCATAACGGAGTGGCTTGAACGGAGAGGGCGGATGCGACGAACGTCAAGATGTCCCATTTTTGGACAACGCCCTTCAACGGTATTTACATTCCGGCGGGTCTTCATCGATTCAAATTGTATTAACGGTTTGGCCGAGACATATTCACGAAAGACACAAATAAATGAGGAAATGAAAAATGCACCTGTCCTTGATGTAAACACAGTTTCTTCATTGAAGTCTGTTACGCGCTGTTATTTTTGCACCGATAAAAAGGTTTGGTAATGTCAACTACGCTGCGGTTGCGGGTGGCGAAGGAAATATTCGGTCGATTGAAAGAAATATTTAGGGTAAAAGTGGTGAATATGGCCCACCTCGATTAACACGTCAATCAATATGGACCGGGCCATATTCCCTACTTTTACCCTAGTTGATTGAATATTTAGTCGAGTGACCGAATATTTAGCTAAATTAACTGTTCTGTTATTGATTGTAAAAAACATTTTGTTCAATCGACCAAACATTTCCTTCGCCACCCGCAACCGCAGCTTAGTTTATATTACCAATCCTTTTTATCTGTGTACGTAATGTATTTGTTTTATTCAAGTATTATTCAAGTATTATTCAAGTATTATTCAAGTATTATTCAAGTATTATTCAAGTATTATTCAAGTATTATTCAAGTATTATTCAAGTATTATTCAAGTATTATTCAAGTATTATTCAAGTATTATTCAAGTATTATTCAAGTATTATTTAAGTATTATTCAAGTATTATTCAAGTATTATTCAAGTATTATTTCTCACTAAATAATGTTCCAAAGGATCGAGTTATTTTGTTATCTCAATTTCATTTGAATCAAAATTACGCCACCGGACGTACGCATCAAACTTCTGCAAATCCATATCCGCTTACGATTTCGCGCGAGCCCATACTTTTGTTCGCATTATTGTTTCTCGGTATTCTCACTTTCAAGGTAACGCGTCTGTTACCGTAACGTGTAGGTGGCTGAGGTTCGTTAGCGGTCGAGCGCTCGACGATGCTCAACTGTCCAACGTCACTTCAGCGCCGATGAACATCAGCAGTGCGCGAAGCTCGAGCAATCCATAGTCTAGCCATTCTAAGACACAACGATAGTCCCGATAAAACTATTAATAATCGCACACTGAGAAAAAAATTTGTTGGATTAACCAAAAGTCGCACACACGGTGACACACTGAGAAAAATAATAGTATTTCATACTATAACGAATCGTTCCCAGGAGGAACGTCTATATAGATCGTTTCTGATAGAATAAATTCAATTGGCTAAACTATAATTATGGTTGCAAATATGATTTTTTGTCATTCTCGTAACTATGAAATGAAAACGTTCCCCTTGGGAACTATTTTTTATGGTAAAAAGTCAGTATTGTTGCTTTTACTATGTAATTTTTGTCTCATTGCATACGTTCAAAGCTATTATTTATTTGGTACAAATAAAGCATTGTTTTGTTAAACGATTATTAGCTTCAATTTATTAAAAATTTGTCGACCGATATAAACATTTTTGTTGTATCAACCGATTACACATTTGAACGTATGTCACCGCGCATTTGCTTAATCCAATGACTTCTTTTCCTCAGTGAACAACAGTGTGGTTTCCATAGTATTAGAAAATAATTAGCCAGTCCTAACCCGGACGAGTTTCATTGTACTAACGCGAGCTAAGGATCATGGAACTCTCCGAGACCGATTGTGTGCGGAAAACGGCCCAGCAGAACCTGCCTGGAATTATTTATTGGGTAAAAATAAAACATTGTTTTGTTAAACGATTATTTGCTTCAATTTATTCAAAATTTGTCGACCGAAATTAGTATATTTCGATACTAGAGGCCAAAACGAGCAGTGCGCAAGAAGCGAGATGGCCTCGTGTATCGAACCATGTTTTTCTTTACGAAGGCAATGCAAAATCCAAGTTGTGCACCATTCACAGGCATGCCCAATGGCGCATGCCTGTGGCGCCTCGGTCGCCTCGATGTTACCATAGCAACCGCTTGGTAACATAGTAATCGTTTGCGACGCTAGATGGCACTAGTAGTAAAACCAGTGCGCAAAATATTTTGCGCACTGGTGAAGGCATTTTGCGCACCGGTGAAAGTATTTTGCGCATCGCATTTGCGTATCGTGCGGGAATCAGCCATTTTGCATGCCTGTGAATGGTGCGCAAACGAGGATTTTGCATGCATGAGTAAAGAAAAAACATATTTGTTGTACCAGACGATTACACCTTTGAACGTATGTCACCGCGCATTTGCTTAATCCAACGATTTCTTTTCCTCAGTGCACAACAGTGGGGTTTGCATAGTATTAGAAAATAATTAGCGAGTCCTAACCCCGACGAGTTTCATTGTACTAACGCGAACTAAGGATCGCGGAACTCTCCGGGACCGATTGTGTGCGGAAAACGGGCCAGCAGAACCTCCCCAGTCCCCCCGCTTACACTCGCGTTCTTGTTCGCGGATCTCTCGAGAAGGTAAAGTTTATCCTCCGGAGGTTCGGTCGCGGGGTTGAAACGCGTTGCCGAGAGCGCCGAGCGAAGGAAACGCGAGAAAGCTCCGATCCGGTAGAGAGGTACAATTTTTTAAACCGTAGACCAGTTTCGACGATTCTCGCGGCTCTCGAGATACATGAGCCCGAGCGCAGTAACTTTGCACCCTCCCGCCTCGCCTCGCCGACCGCCCAACTCGTCCCGCACGGATCGGAGGAGGCGAAGAATTTTTAATTGGAACCGCGGAAGGGATTGTCGGTCGCTGGCCTTCTTTGAGAAGCCGCGAACCACCAATCTTCCGCGGCTACCTGCGCTAATGTATATAATACCGATCCTCTATAAGCAAAAGCGAGCAGAATGACGCTCGCGAGAGCGTAACGCTACCCCAGTGGAATCGAATAATAATTGTTTAATGGCCCGTGTCCTCGGAAACTTCGCTAATAGCTTCAAGTACGAAATTGTGTATAGAACGGAGGAAGGCCGCCGGGGCTTTCGGAAGGGTTCTCAACCGTTTCGGAGGGAGGGAGGGCCGGGGGGAGGGGGAAAGTACCGCGCTCCCTCGAGTTTCGCGACTACCGAACCCCCACAATTTTCTCACAATTTTCATCTCGCACTAGCCATCTCGCACCGAGTCATTTCTTGTTTCCCCGATCCTTCTCCGGCATTTTTTGTTCTTTTCTTTTTTCATCCCTCTGCTCCACTCGCCACCGGAAAACATTCGAGGTATTCATACCGTACCCTCACTTCCACGATTCATTCCGAGCCGTTCGCCGGGTCTAACTGTTAACGAGGTATTACAACCCGTTAACGAGCCCGCCGTGTTGTAAAACGACTGGGACCACCCACTTCCCTTCCCCGACCGTTGAATGAGAGAACGGCATCGAGGGGCCAAGCGAAGCCGGGAAAACTACGAGGAAAGGAGATTTTGTCGGGAGATCGTCTCGTTACTCCGTTCTCCGCGGAAGTAACCCGATGAGACCAGCCGAGCAAAAGGATTATACACAGCGGATCGGCACAGTTCCGGAAGGCTCCGCGCTAAGAATCGCACCGGCCGACGAGGCGCAATTTTTTTAGCCGCGTTTCTCCCGCTCCTAGGATGAAAACCCAGGAGCGTCGAGACTGCGTTATTATCCGTCTCTAACGGCGATAGTGAGGGAGTAGGGTAGAGCGGGGCAAAATGGGGCAGCGGGGCAAAACGGGGCATGGGGCGAAACGTCATTGTCGAATAACTTTTGGATGCCCGAATTCGCCCCATCGATACATCACGCTTTTCTGCCCCGTTTTGCCACCTTGTCCGATCCAAAAATGATTGGAAAATTTAGTTTTGCCCAACTGACCCGTTTTGCCCCGTTGCCCCATTTTGCCCCGCTCTTCCCTACGAAAAAAAACCAGGGTTTTTTTAGGTTTTTTTTCTCCCCTCGCTCTATAGGCGACTTTTTCTTTTGCCAGATTTTCTCGGAATGTTCGACTCACCTTGTTAGCTCCGGGAGTCTCGACGAGCGGCCGCGCGCGCGCGCCTTTGCCGTCTCGCTCTCGCCGTGGGAAAGACGGAACGCAAGCTCGTTCCACCGGTGGATAGAGTTACGTATGGGGCGGAGGCCAAAAAAGCACCGAGAACTTTGCCAATAGTAATTCCTGACTCGACTCGCGAGCGGGAGCTCCGCAGATTATGTGTATATAGGTAGATACGCGAGAGCCGAAGACTACGGGGAGTTGCCACCCCTTCAATTAACCCTGCATGGGCGCTTTGAGCTTACGCGACTTTTTTTTCCACCCCCTTCGTCACTCCGTCATTCCACGGTCCTTCCGAATTCCTGAATGCACACTAGCCGCCAGATTTCTTGGTTTTTTTGCTATCTTTTCAGGCAGATGTAAAGCTGAACAATTCCGGTTGGCTTTGTTACTCGTTCATCACTTTGATTTGACTGCGAGGCTTGCCTTACACGCCCAAAGGTAAAGTTTTCTCTCCGGGTTTTTCTCCATCCGACGCTCGGCCCGACGATATCTCGTGGAATCATTTTGTCTTCATAATATTTATCCCTCACCGCGTTGGAAAGGATAAACGGGAGTCATCGCCTCATGATGCGCGTTGGGTTGGGTTGATGTTGCCGCGAGGATTAATGATGCGCGGCCTCTCGCCCAGACTGTACACACTCGGGCAACGAATGGCTTGGGTGAACGACGAAGGAAAGAGGGAAGTAACGAAAGACGAGGATTCCCGGATCTCGGCTTCCTCGGTAAGCCAAAACCTGTCTATAGACACAGTCGGCGGCTGCCGGAGATGTGATAAATTCGCCGCAAACGCAAGAATCCACAGTTGCTCCCTTATTTTCATCTCCCCCAGCGAATCTCCCGGCACTCCCGGGCGTGGGCTCGGAGCTTTCATGGGAAAGCTTTGAGAAAGTGTTGAAGGGAAAAAAAAGGGACGAGCACATTGGGAATTAAAGCCTCACGGAGTGTGCGTGAGATGGAGAAAAAGCGAAGAGCCTCGACGGAAAAATATCGTTGAGGAAGAGAGTTCGGGGACTCGGTTCGGTGAAAAGGTACCAGCAGGCGGGCAGGCATGCGAAAGTGAGATTTCGTGTTGCCCGGGAGAGCGATAGAGGAGATGTGGGCGGGCGGAGGAGAGTTGGATTTATCGGAATAAAAAATGATTTCGCCAGATCGGAGACCCTGGATGAGGAAAAAAACGCCCGCCGTCGAGGCTTTTTTTTCGCATTACAAGAGAGGAACGAGTGCGGCGACGGGGAGCACTTTGCCTGGGCAGACAGCGGGAGGAATACGACGAGTCTACATGTTTCCGGTTGGATGCGGACGAAGAAGAAGACGAAAAAGCGGAGACCGGGAGGGCTGTGTGTCGAAGCGTGAGGGGGATAAAGAGCGCGATGTATGCACGGAGAACGAAAAGGGTGGAGGCGACTTCGCAGGGATGAAGCGAAGCGGAAT
The DNA here is from genome assembly GCA_917499995.1 of Ichneumon xanthorius. NCBI lineage: Eukaryota > Metazoa > Arthropoda > Insecta > Hymenoptera > Ichneumonidae > Ichneumon > Ichneumon xanthorius. Next base: position 4,159,086 of record OU824204.1, on the reverse strand, counting down.
CAAAACGCGCAGCAACCCACTTCGCATGGTCAATTGGGGAACCCGGTATCGCGTTTCGTTTCCCGTAGGAGCGACACACAGGGTCAGTATTGACGGAGCGTTGGCCCGGGTTCGCCCGCCGTTGGCCAGCACCGGTTGTGTGTCATTTCCACCAGGGGTGTGTCGAACCGGGAAATTCTTGCGGAGTAAGAGGACATTCACCGTCGGAATCCAGTGGGTCAGTAGGGGGTCGCGGCGGGTAAACGATGAGAAAGTGGCTGCGGAGGCGGAAGAAGCTGAGGCAACGGCGAGGCCGCCGGGTACTTCGGCCCGAGAAATATTGGGCATTCCCCGGGGAAAGTATACGAATCGGGTTTCGTGTATCCACGACTGACCGTCCGCGAGAAACGAGGGCACACAGCTTGGTCCGCCGAGGCAAAGATGGGCTAGGCTCAGGCATTGGACCCTCGTAAACGAAATCGATGGACTTGGCTTCGGGGACACGTTACTGCCGGATATCCTTGGTTTCTCTCTATACTTTGCTCTTTGTCCGATACCAACTTTTTCTTCGTCACTCAACCCGGTTTTCTCCCACCACCCCCCCCCCCCCCCCCCCCTCCGCTCTCACAAATCCCCAGTGGGATGAGAGAAACAAACCGACGGCGATAAATCCATCGGACAAGACCGATTAATCCGCCTGCGCAGCAAATCGGGCTGCGGATTATTTTTATCAATTCCACGCAAGCTGGAGACAGGCCTTCGTCGTTTGTTAGCTCTATCGGAGCCGGTTTACGCCGACTAAAGGGGGACACAATTTTTATTTCTACCCCTTTCGTGTATTGTCTCCCGCGCCGGTTTGTCCTACTGCGACGCATGCAAACACGCGACGAATGTCCGATAAATCCGGATTTAAGGAATTCCGGACAATTTTTCTGAGTGATATAGTACATATACTCCTTCGCGATGCAGCCCATTTCGAATGACACGTCGAGGAATGGAAGAACCGGCGACAAAGTATAAACAAAAGACTATCCAGCAAATCGTAAGGAGCAAGAGTGCAAACACGCGGCTGCCGTCCGATAAATCCGGATTTAAGGAATTTCAGACGATTTTTCGGAGTGATATAGTATATATACCCTCTTGCGATACAGGCCATTACGAATGACACGTCGAGAAACGGAAGAACCGGCGAGAGTGTAAAAAAAGACTACCCAACAATCGTAAGGAGCAAGAGTGAGTTCACCGGATTTGGGGAAACGCACGAATCTCTGGATAAAGTATCGAGAGGGAGGCGGGATACAGGACAGGGGGTCGAATCTCGAGACAAAACTGCTGCAGGGTGAAAATACGAGAAAAGGTCGGAAGGGTTGCTGCCATGCTGAAATTCGGTCGGTTAACGATATAGCTAAGTGGTGCGTCACTTGAGACGCTAGCATTATTAGTCTATACTGTATTCCATTTATTCACGTTTCTTAAACTATTTAAATACATTTTTTCGAATAACAGTAGGATAATAAAAACAAATAGTGTTTTATCTTCTCTCGTCCAGGTAAAGGGATTGCCGGTGAGGTACGAAACTAGGTGCGGACCGCCAGATAATTAAAAAAAATGATAGGACCGTTAGCTTCACGTCCAGCCAGCGGTCCTAAAAAAAAATCATTTTCCGGCAAAACCAGAAGAGCTAATTTTTTAATTCAGCACCTAATTAGCACCTAAAAAGCACCTAACTTTGGTATGTATTAAATTACGCTAGCTAATTTTCGGTTCGCCAGCTTAACGGACCTAATGTTTTATTACTTCCGATCGAGGATGGTCACCAAATGTTTTATTGCCGCTCTGAGTCACGGGCTTTTTCACTCTTTTCCGAAGTCATGCCCTTCATGAGATAATTAGGTTTTTCCTAATTTCAAAAAGGACGTACCTCGCAGGAGCCCTTCTACTTCGACGAGAGAACATAATTGGTTATTCGCAAAAAAGGGGAACCAATCAGATAGTACAATTTCCCGCCAACGAAAACCATGGGACTAATTTTCTTTTCTCAGTATTTTTTTGACTCAATAGAAAAATTCAGTCTTCAGTGAACTCGCGCAGCAGACACAGCTATCTGCTCGCGAACAAGTACAGTGAACTCACGCGGCAGACACAGCTACCTGCTCGCTAATAACATATTCAAACTCAGTTTTTACGCGTGTTATATTTTAAGCCTTTGTTGTAATTGTTGACTTTTTAAATATATAAACACTCCACGAAATCCACGGCATTTTTTCATCTTCAAATATAAATAGTTGTGTTAAATTAATTTGGAGCACAACGGTGTACGCGTAAGGTGTCATCGTTATTCACATTAACGTAGTCGAAATTTACGACTTCGACGAGGAGCAAAAGAGCCGCGGCGCGTTACCGTACCACTAAGTGTATTGTTTTACCAAAAAAATAGTGACCAGGAGATCTAGGAGAGAACCGTCATCATTGGACCACCCAAGAAAAAAATGTCCGCAATACTTTGTCAACAACTTCTCTCCACATTTGGGGTGAGGTTCACTTGTGCAACCGATTTTCGTTCTCAGTGGACCACTTCGACGGATGAAGCGTGCCAGTCTCCTGTATCGACAACTCAAGACTTTGAGACGTCACTGCCTTTTGGGTCAATCGATTGTAGTTAAATTATGAATTCAATAGGAATTCTATCTACGACTCTGTTCCGATATCTCGAAAGAAGTTTGACCCAGATTCCTTCGCGATTCCTCATCGCGTTACCGAGAAATGAAAGTGGTCCAGTCATTCAACCGGCCCAACCACGCAGGAGCCCCCCTAATGGAGTATAGAAATGGTGCGAGTAGACCAAGCGATTCAGCGCAGGTTGGTAGGTAAAGCAACCCCCGAAACTGCTGCGCCTGTGGCTTACACGCGCCGCGGTCCATGAGTCCCTCGGCCGACGATACAACCGGGCGAAAGATACAAAACCCGAAGTGCAGAAGGGTCGAGAGAGCGATAGAAAGGGAAAGGACGGAAGGACCCGGTAGGATAGCGGACGTGCCTACGGCATAAATCCCACCGGGACGGTCCTGGAAGGGTGTCCCCGGAACACTGTTCACGGAGTTTGAACGCAGAACCCGGAAGTTCCCCGGGTATACGCGTGACCTCTCGTGCCTGCCAGGAGGCCAACAATCCCCCGACCTAGCCCCACAAACACTCCAGTAACACGGCGAACATTGCAGCAGTTCTCTACCCAACCGGCTTACCCCATTCGAGGGGCGGAGGGTGTAGCCCCTTCAGTCTCGAAAAGCCCGTCCCGGAATCGAGCCTCCAGCTAGGTGCGGTACACATTGGGGATGGTAGTGGTGGTACCTGAAGTAGACTCCATTCCCTCGCGGAGCACAACCACCCTACCCAACTAATTGCCCGACTGTCTCCGGGGAAAAACGCGGCTCGAATCGAAGTGGAAAAGGATCGAGTAATCTCTTTCTCGTTTACGAACCAGCCCCGTTGCTCGTCTTATTCTTCGTCCTGCTCCTCCGCTTTTTCGTGCCGTTTTCATCCCTCCAGTGGGGTATGAACCGGGAGGGGTTGAGGAAATTCGTTCCAGGAACAGCGCGAGACACCGCATTAGCCTGCGAGCACGATCACACTTCGTTCCCGTGTGCGCGTGTATGTGTATTTGTATATTTTGCAATGTCGCCGGTGCACAAGTGCCGTTACGACTGGCACGGTGTTCCGCACCACACGTCACGTCCGCATGACAAATCCTCCTTACGGCAACGAAGCCGCAGCCAATTCGGCGGTGTTCTCTCCGGCAACTGGCTCCTGCTGCGCACATCCATGGAAACACACAATCCAACCGTGGCTTTGCTCTCGTTCCCGGCGTCTCCTATCCACAAATTTTTATTACACCCACCTAGAGAATTCACCCCTATCTCTCCTCCGGCGTCGAGGGACTTTACGGGTTTGCTTCTGGGGCGGTCCCGCTGGAGAACTCTGTTGCAAACTGCTCCGCAGGATTTTGACGGACCGCAGGACTGATCCCTCAAGTTTCGTTGGGTGGCAAATCCATCTCGGAAATTGTCGTCGATCCCCTTTGACTTCCGTAAGCACGCGGATGGCTGTTACTCGGAAGATCCGAGGGAAGCTTCTCGTTGAGATGACCAAGCGAGTTAAGAGGAGGAAGAAAAAAACAACAAAGACTTTCGTTCGAGCTTTGGACTTTGGTACTTCCGCGGACTTTGAGAAGCTTCGCCACCGCTGGTGGCCAAAGAAGTAAGTACTCGTTGGTGCGAAGCCTCGAGGCGGGTCGGGCACTTGGTACCAGGCGTCGCGCCGTAACTCCTCGTCGTCGGATTTGACGGGTTGGCTAGCTTCGAGAGTACCAGTGTGTTCATGTCGCCCGGCAGACGGAGACCCTTCACTGCTTCGCCTGCCGCTCTACTATCCTATGCATGGACTTTTGCTACGTGCCACCGGGCGAGATGCTCCGTGGCGTCCTGCCACATCGCGGAAACGACTACGACGAAATACGGGGCCACAGGGCTGGAGACACACGAGGAGAGGCCAGACGGAGGGCGCAAGAGCGACACCGGAAAATTGTCTAACGCCGCTTGAGTGTGACTACGTGTGACTACGTGTGTCTCCCCCGGGACGAGACTGTCGACGAACACCTTGGTAGTTAACTCTTTACAAAGCAATTTTTCTCTCCGCGACCTCGCTTTAATTCTTACTTGCCTCCTGGTACGACGCGACACCAAAGCTATGAATGAGCTTTTCTCCCCTTTTCGCTCCCCCCCCCTCATGGTACCTAACGCGAAGTTATGTCAGCTCTCGTGGAAAAAGGTAAGTAACTGGCGTCCCATTCGGGTAGTAAAGAATCATCAAAGTCTAAGCGGAAAGTAATCTTGGAGGTGGTGCGGCATGATGACGGTAGGTTGAAAGCTTCCGTAGAGCAGCCAGTTTCAACCCCTCAGCCAGTTTCTTCGAACCCGGACCTACGCTAAGGTTGTAACAGTCAAACCGGAAGTGACACGGGGTCGAGGGTGAACTCGACTTTTTCGATGCGTGAAGAGACTCCCTTCTACGAGCTGAAGTCAAACTCCAAGTCCCCCTCTATTCTAGTAGGATAATAACGATTGTAGCGGAGTTGCGCGAAGCTCGGCTGCGAGGCGGGAAGATTCTTTGCCTCAGGGATCGACCGAAAAAGGGTCGGCTGGCTCCATTGACTTTTATTAGTGTTCCCAGAGCCAGACGATAAATGCGTTGCAGACCAATTAACCGGACGGACCAACCGATTGGATGATGGAGAAAACTGATCTCTCGTCTGGCGCAGACATTGGCTGTGGCCACTTAGCCGTTTTACCTCGTAGCAAAACGTCGCGCAAATCGCAGTTTCACAATCGTCATGGATATTTCATGCTCGATTAACGACTTGCAGTGAGATTGTCCAACCGGTCTAATATCGAAGACCCTTCAAGCCGTGAAGGGTTGATTATCTCGATTATCGGGATCGTGACTCGGGTACGTTGGTTCGTTTTTTTTTTTTTACTTCACCAATCTTCGGAGTTTCTCCCTTCCTTCTTGTCATTCCCCTCAGGCCGATCGTGCGACCGATAGCTCTTTAGCTCGCGCCTGCACTTTTCAAGACAGTTTGATCGACAATAATTAGAGAGGGCAGATAAGTAAGTCTTTCTTCCCCTCGGCGTGGTCGGGCCGGATGAGCCAGCAGTCACCCTCCTTCTTCTTCCTGCTCTTCCCGACATCGCTATTCCATCTACCCCTTTTCGTCCTCGGCTCTCCCTTTGCCAGCCTCCGACCCTCTCTTGCTCTATCTAAATCTCAGTCTCGGCATTCTCACACTGCGGATGGGTTCTCCAGCTGCTCCCCCCCCTCCCCCCCGATGGACGATTCCCGCAGTCGCGCGAATCGAGGAGGCCCTGCGGGGGATGCGGAGGAGAGCTGGGGGACGAAAATCCTGCTGACTCGGCAGACGGATTTCCGCGAGCTCCGACCTTGCTCTCGCGCGTCTATGTACTTACGCGCAGCCACGGATTTTACTCCCTTGTCTCTAAAATAGCGTGGGACTCCTCTCCTCCCGCGAGAGAACGCGGGGAGACACGCGTTGGGTAACCGTGGAGTTACGGGAGAGAGACGAGTTTGTCATTTCAGATTCTACATTGTTTTTCATCCGTTCTACCGGTCTTTCTTTCCCATGGAGGAAGAACTCGCGGAGGATTTTTTTTCTGTACGAATTCTACTTGCGCGGTACTCTAGGTTTATCTTCCCTGCGGGCACGACGTTTAATCGAGTGTTGAGCTTTTTATGCTCAGGGACGTCGCAACCGGTTTGAGACTTTCAGTTTTATACCGGCGGTGACGCCAGAGGCGAAAACGTCAATTCCTGGTTAAAAATCTCAGAAGTGACGTCAGTCACTTCCGGTTGATAATACTGATGAACTTGCGGAGGTTTATCTTCGTTGCGGGCACGACGTTTAATCGAGTGTTGAGCTTTCTACGCCGAGGAATGTTAATTTCGATTTGAGAATCGCAGTTTCATACCAGAAGTGAGGTGAGTCACTTCCGGTTGAAATTATACTGCCAGTCAATCAGATCAGAATTATCAGACATTTGGAAAAAATGTAAGTTTTAGTCCGTAAAAATCGGGGCCTGGGACGGCCTTGTTACGTCCAAACCGGCGAATAGTGAGTTCCCTCGGTAAGAATCATAAATGAATAGCCGCTCTTTCCAGTCAAGTATTGGAATTTGCCTAGCAGGGCAAATTACCAAAATGTTGAGACTTTCCACACATTTTTCCCATATAAAAAAAAAATCAAAGTGATTTAAAAAATCTAAAAAAATGTATACGTATTCAGAAAAATGAACGAATCATTGTCATTAAAAAAAAAGTTCGCTTTCCGAGAGATTAGTCGAACAATTTGAATCGTCATCAATCTGTTAATAACATTTCGGAATTATTATTATGCAAAATCAATCTTTTCAGCATCTTTAAAATGCTTGATTTTTTTCACATTTTTATACCATCCAGAATTGCAGTTCCCTCTAATTTCTCCGAAACTTATGCGAAGTGAACATTCGCAGGTACTACCTTAACGCTGCCCGAAGAGAGTAAATTCGTTGAATTTTCCATCCCCCACTTTAAAGCCCCACACGCGTCAAGGATGAGCTGTCTCATACGACCGTGCAGGGTAATCGCGTCTCGCACGAGGAGGTGGTGGACCGTATCGGCGAGGGGTCGGCTCAGGCCCCTTGGCTCATCTTCGACGGTTATGGCCGCGACATACATATAAACCATGGACAGGCACATGTAAACTGCACTGTACGTCTCGAAGAAGCAAGACGGCGATGGGATGCTCTCCAGAACCGAACGACGAGACAAGGGTCGGTACACGACTTAAGCGAACCCCCTTTTGTCACCGTTTCGCCATACCCGTTATCCTCGCCCCCCCCCCCCCTCGCCCTCCAGCCATCCCTTATCCGCCCTCCCACCCCGACCGCAATATTCCTCCTCTTGCGTACACGTTGTAAAATTTTTCGAACGGCCCGCTCCGCTCTCTCACCCACTCCGAAGCTTTATGATTTTCCTCCGCGAAGTTTCTTCGACCCCGCCTCTCCCCCCCCCCCTCAAACACGCTCTTTCCGCCACCCTCTCTCGACGAGATAAGGCAGAGACGGGCCGTTTGCAGGTACGTGCGTTGTAAACTTTGTCACCGCGGCGACAACGACGAGACTCTGTATCGACTCGCCATACCTCGGTGTACTCCGCGAGAAATAATCGTTATCGCGTTGCACCCTGCCCGGTGCGCCGAACGATAATTATTTATTATCGGCAATACAAGTCGCCGGGCGAAAACTGCCGTCAGGAGCCGCGAGGGCGCCCTCGCCACTCTCCTATCGGCGCACCTCCGTATAAGCGGCGTATAAAAAAAAAAAAAAAAAACGAAGACCATCAACCTTAACGCTCGACCGGCTTCGGCATTGTTAAGTTGAAAATTGAAAAGCAATCGACTCTTATCGCGCCCGAGCGAAAGTAGACGAAAGGAGGTTTCGTTCGGGAAAATTTAATGGAGGGGGGACTCCAAATTCAGCATCCTAATTGGATCTCTTCTTTTTTTGGCCACTGCTGTGCATTCGTTTTTCCACTGTTTATGAGTAATTGATATTCTCTCTCTCAGTTTGCTCGTTCATATCCTCCAAACTCAACGACCTCCCCCCCCCCCCCCTCCCCCCCTCGCCACCCGCCCCTCGTTATTATTAACGAGCGAACTTTCTAGTTTCAGGCAGGTGAGCTAGGGTAGTTTGCTCAGTAGGAGTGAAATTGTATCGGAGGGGGTCCAGACATTATGTATCATGAATGTCTGCCCGCCTCCCTTCCTCACCTTCCAACCCCGTTAGCGGAGTTTATTAACCCTCTTAGCGTTACCCGCTGCACTCCGCGCGACTTCATCCACAATTCCCGCTTCTCCGTCTCGCGGATCGAGGCAGCGAAGTGACAAGTGTGACGTATATATCGATCATGGAACGTTTCTGACGGCAGACGACAGGGGTTTGGATCTATTTTCGGTATGATAGATTTAATGTTTTATGAGCCCTCGCGAGGACAAAGTTAACCGGACCGTGCAACATTTAATGACTGAACTTTGCCAACAGTTCGGTGGCGAACGAAGCTGTGATCGGGTATTTTTTTCATGGCGTGATTCGAGCTATTCTTGTTCTTTCGAGGTTTGTTTGTTTGTGAGGAATTATGAGATGTGAAGCGGGATGCAAAATTGGTAAAATATTTATTTACAGAAATGAACACAACAATTAGTTACACTATTGCACTTGAATTATGAATGCAATTATCAGCCTGCAATATGCAGGCTGATAAACGACCCATTGACTCGCGAATTACCTTTTCGTGATTCTTGTCGACTTTAAAGGATTTTTTGTCTTTATTAGAAAGAACTCAGCTGTATTGCAGATGTTTCATTGTTCCGCTCGCAAAGGTCTGAGACAACGAAGTATCTCGACGTTTCGTTAATCCTCACCCAGAAAAAAATTTATTTGACGGCCACCGTTTATTAAGATTAAGCAAAATATTTATTTGATTTAAATGAATATTTATTTTATGTAAATAAATATTTATTTCATTTAAGTAACTATTTACTTAATTTAAATGAATATTTATTTAAATCAAATAAATATTTTACTTAATCTTAATAAACGGTGACCGTCAAATAATTTTTTTTTCTGTGTGCTCTCGTCGAGAAAGTTTATTATACTGGGCAAGGTGTCGTGTAACGCTCGAATCGACACTAGGAGGGACTTGGAAAAATCGTCGACAAATAGCTTGCCCGATAACTCGACCAGGCCTGGTCAGAGCCTCATCAGGTTTCAATGTAACGCTGATGAATGTCCGCCCAGACCGCAGCGAGTCAACGCTGGGTATTCGACGAAGCCAGGAGCGACTTGCAAAAATCCTCGATAAATAGCTTCCCCGATAGCAGTTTCCGGATGGCAAACGAGATAACTGGAGGGATGATTCGAGAGATAGAGGCCACGAGGGGGTGATCGGTTTTCGCCACGGTTCGCTGGAAATCAAAATTGGAGGCATCGAGTTGCTCCTCGCCGCGTCGCTCGCGTCCGACCCTGGACCGTCCCCGCAAGGAGTTCCGGTACCGCGGTCGAAGATCCCGATAAACTCGATTTCCTGCAAACGTTTCCAGGGCCTATTCCCCCTTCCAACACACACACACACACACACACACACACACACACACACACACACACACCGGCGCGCGTAACCGTGGATTTACTATACGTAAAGTCGGTACGTCTATCTCCGCGAAGAAATCCTTCGCCGGTCGACTTTGCCCGTCGCTGGAAAGGAGGACAAGAAAGACGCGGACGACGACTAATATGTAATCCGGTTCCAATATCCTGAGCCCATCCCACGTCGGCGCGCGTCTTAGCCTCTCGTCCTTCGCCGCACACCCCGCAATCTCTTATTCGCCGTCCCGCTATAATACCTCCATACGATTCCGCAGCAACCTTCCCGCCGCAATTCCACGGAATCGCGAAAGTCCACTCCACTCTCGCGAGGATTCCCCGGTATACAAACCGGCGTGTATCTCCGGGCCAGCACGGGGTAAAAAAAGAGAGTCGAATGGGGAAGGAAAAAAAAAAAGATGAGGCGGTAGAAAAGGAAATAGAATCGGAGCGAAGGGAAATTGCCGTACGCGCGGCCGAAGCATGTCGAATCGATTAGTTCCCTGAGAGTCCGAAAGTATCGACGAATCACCAGACTCGGCACGTGTGCCGGTGAAAAGTGCTGTTCTTCGTTTTTTTTTCTCGCCGAGTTGGAGCTTTATAAATCATCGAAATGCGACTCAGCGCGAAGTCACGAAAACAAAGACCGGCTTTGGTCGGCAAAGGAAACTGTGATAAATTTTCTCCATGGGCGCTAAGCGTTTCCGGTTGAGGGCGAATTCTCACACGAAGTGGGTTCGGGCCCGCGTAAGAATTCGCCTCTGGAGGCGGATGGGCGGGATTTTTGGGAAAATTAATTGCAGTTTTCGTTACCGAGCGTCGTAACCCATGTTCTATTAAAGTGAAGTGCAACTCTTCGGTCGATAAGAAAAACTGCAATCCAAAATTCTTTAAGAGCCGAATTTTGAGACGTTAGCTTTAACTTAAGAGCGCTCTTGAGATCACAGTTTGGCCCGGACTTCACTGCGTGCTTAAGATCTATCTGAAGTTCAAACTTACGATCGAATCCTAGTTCGAACTTGATTTTGTGTTTAATTTTCATCTTAAAGTCGAAGTTGCGTTCGAACTTAATATCGAACTTGCGTTCGAACTTAATATCGAACTTGAGTTCGAACGTAATATCGAACTTGAGTTCGAACGTAATATCGAACTTGTGTTCGAAAGTAATATCGAACTTCAGTTCGAAAGTAATATCGAACTTCAGTTCGAACGTAATATCGAACTTGAGTTCGAACGTAATATCGAACTTGAGTTCGAACGTAATATCGAACTTGATTCGAACTTAATATCTAACTTGAGTTCGAACGTAATATCGAACTTGATTCGAACTTAATATCTAACTTGAGTTCGAACGTAATATCGAACTTGAGTTCGAACTTAATATCTAACTTAAGTTCGAACGTTATTACGTTAAGTTCGATCTAACTTGAGTTCGAACTTAATATTTAACTTGAGTTCGAACGTTATTACATTAAGTTCGATCTAACTTGAGTTCGAACGTTATTACGTTAAGTTCGATCTAACTTGAGTTCGAACTCGAACTACACTCGAATTTGAGTTCAGACTTAAGTTCGAACGTAAAATCAAACTTAAGCACGAAATCAAGTTCGAACTTAAGATAGATCTTAAGCACGGAAGGAAGGTCGGGCTAATCTTCGATCTTAACTCCGATCCCAAGAGCAATCTTTAGCTCAAAGAAACGTCTTAAAATTCAACCCTAAGACGGTTCAATTTTAGGGAAAAATACGCGAACCATAAACTATGCGCAGCAATTCTCTAGTTCGCTGTTCTCATAATTTTCCCAAGAAATTGCAGCTATTTCTCTCGCACTCCTAGCGGTTACACTTCACCTTAACGGCACTGAATCGTTGCGCGGTGCATCGCGGATAAAAATTGGTATTCGTAATGCACAATAGCCTATGAAAAAGTGGGTCGCGCACGCGAGGGACAATCGAAACAATAACGTGCGTGGAGCGCGTTACGGGGATTCGCTGCGAAATTCCGGCGCGCCATCCTCGTCCACCCATCGACGGGTGATTAGTTTTTTAAGTCTGTAAACCATCGCAGATTCCAATTTATCGTTCGACAGGGAACAGAACTCTCGGTTGCACGGGAGGAAACTGGAGTGAGGTAGCGTGCGCGCGAGAGTTCCACTCCCTGGCTCGGAACTCGTATCAAACAGACGCACATGTGTATATATATTTTTTTTCGACTGCACCTCCCGCCCTGTGTGCGCTCCGGTTGCAAAACCCAAACTCTCGCAAATCACCTGTCGCGCTGGTCGCGGTACCGCGCACCGTCGAAACGCGCGACGCTTGCACACTTCTCGCGGTGGCTGCGTGAATTTTTGTCTTCTCTTTTTTTTATCCCGTTGAACTCGAAACGCTACAACGAACGCATTGCGATGCATCGAACGCCACAGCCATTGCAGAGAATCTACGTACGCTGGAGAGGCCATCGCGAGTTACGAATAAACGCCCGGCAATGAAGTAACGTCGTTCTTTTGACCTCGCCGTTGCTACGATAAAAACCGAATTTTTTTCGATTTTTTTTTATTTACTCGCTAATTGATTGTCCAAAAAAAAAAAATTGCCGATCAAGAATGACGGACTTATAGAGCCTCTGGCATTTTTTCCGCTGCGACGGTGGGTGCGGAAAACGCTTTAAAAAATTGATAATCATGAGCAATGTTTGTCTGCAAATTAGACTTTATGTCTGCTCATCACAACGCGACTGAATCGAGCTCGCCAGCAATTTTAATCTACAACCAATTTATGAAACTGGACGATACGAAAAAAAACAGGAAGGCCATCCGCGCTCTTGTAATTGGTTTATACGATCCTCTCCATTGTGCATCGCGACGAATCTAAAAATTCATCGAACGGATTAAAACCCGGCGTTCATTTGAGTCACGGCACCGTAAAAATGTGCCGCTGAAGGTACGTATATACGTAACAATCGTGACGACAGTTCGATAAAATATCATTAAGAGACGCTTAATTTCGCGCTTCGGTGGCGACGAATCTCGCGCTCGAGAGATAAAAAAGAAGAAACCGTGTAATCATCATGCCAGAATTCTCGCGAAGAGCGATAAAAGTAGCAATAACTTTAATGCGAAACCGGGCGGAGAGGGGGGGGGGCGAGAGAAGAGTGGGGATAACTTTCCGCGCGGAAGTCAAGAGGTCGACAAATATTTTTCGATAAATTTCACGGCTGAGTCATTTCTCGGGGCGCGCGGGCGCGCGGCTTTCCCAACGATATGGCAAATGAGCACCGAAGGAGGCTCGGGTGACTCTCGGAAGATTCGCATCTACCTGACAAATTGCTAAGTGCCCGGGGAGTTGGAGGAGCACGGGGCAGTTTGAGTTCTCTCCTCGGCTGTTGGTACAGCGAGTCCGTTCTCCTCCGGCGCGAAACCCCCCTCGGCGCGAACGCCGGCAAAGCTTCCCCGAAGCTGCCCCCTTCTCGGCGAAGCTCAGCTCACCGAGAGCGAGGCTTATGTACTCTTCACGAAAGTTTGAGTTCATAATTTAACCCCATAGCGTCTCTTACTCGTCGGCCACTTCGCGCTCACGCTTTCGCGAGCTTTCGACTCTTCTCAATTTCCCTCCCGGTTCGCCTTCGCCGCGTCTCGGCTCTCCTTCGGCGGCCCCTCGTCCATCCGCGCGGAATTTTCTTGAGATTATAATCAAGGAAACCAAGCTGGCCGGTGGTGGAGATAACGGCGTAAGAGGTCGAAGGGAGAGAGGCGAAATCTCGAAGCCGCGGAAGGAACGAACCGGCCGAGATAAAGGAGAACGCCTCGCACTCGGCTAACTGTATGGGAATGAAGAATCGAGCGAGCACGCAGTCACTTGGAGTTTTTTTTTAATATATGTAATGCATTTTTCATAATTGGGATAGCAAGTTGGTGTTCTGCCACCGAGATGAAAAGCAACCTGGAGCAGAGGTGAGAAAAAGAGGTCCAGAGTATGGTGGGAATGCCATAGAGGACCGGTGCTGGCCGACGTTGGGCGAACATTGGCCGACGCTGTACCAATGCTGGCGCGTTATTCTCGAATCATTCGTTTGCACGACGTATACGTTCTGTTGTTGTATTCATTCATATGTTTATACCCTACTGTACGGTACTATATGGGAACCAATATATATATATATATGGAAATCATATACTATATGGGAATGAAGAATCGGGCAAGCACGCGCCACTTTGAGTTTTTTTTTAATATATGTAATGCGTTTTGCATAATTGGGATAGGAAGTTGGTGTTCTGCCACCGAGATGAAAAGCAAGCTGGACCAAACGTGACAAAAAGAGGTCCATTCCCTAGTGGGAATACCATAGAGAACCGGTGCAGGCGGACGTTGGGCTCACATTGGCCGACGTGGTGGAGGGTTATTCTCGAGTCATTCATTTGCACAACGTATACCCAGGTGTGGTTTTAGAGCCTGGTTCACATTGGACCAACTATTACCACCTGAGATAGAAAGTCGACCCGACTCTGGTCGCCAATGGAGGTCCGACGGCCAGTTACACGAGTAGAAATTTTCGCGCGTTACATCGGGCCCTGATAAGGTGCTGATAAGGCCTGAAGAGGGTCTGATAAGGCCTTATCAGGACCCGATGTAACTCTCGAAAATTTCTATTCGGGTAACGTCATGATGATAACATCGGCCAAAAAAAAATTTCTTTGACCATAAATATTTTGTATCAAACATTGGCTGAACATCACTAAGGTAAACGTACCAATGGCCGGACACTTAAGGGAGCAGTCCCAGTCCCTGGACACGCATGAAAAATCGTATTTCCATCTCTCTTGGACGCACGCCTTGTCCGGCCACTGGGACGTGTCCGGTCATTGGTACGTTTACCTTAGTGGGTACCGGCCCACAGTCGTTCGACGTCGTGAGCTTGATATCGCCGAACACGCGTCATTACGACGACACGCCAGCATCGGCTGAACTCTGATATAGGCAGCGTCTTGCCAACTATCGAGCCCAACGCAGCGATGCCAGATTGGAGGGACATTTCTCTCGGATGGAATTTTTTAACACAGCACACTGAGAAAAAGGATAGTATTTCTCACTATATCGAATAGTTCCCAGGGGGAACGTCTACACAGATAGTTTCTGATAGTGCATATTCAATTGGTCAAATCATAATTGTGGTTGCAATGATGATTTTTTGTCATAGTCGTAACTATAAAATATAGACGTTTCCCATCGGAACTATTCTTTATGGTAAAAAGTCGGTATCGCTGCTTTTACTATGTCATTTTTTCTCAGTGTATGAGATAGGCGAGGGAGAAAAAGAGCGGGGGAATCCAGCATCACTGGCCCAACGTTGAAGTGGTTATCGATCGACAGTTTAGCCAATGCCGGGCATTAGTCGATATCCGATAATCGGCTGCCGCCTAACAGCCAAGCGTCGACCAACCGCACCTGGCAACGCATACAGCGATGGAACTTACACGTTTCGCAGACGAGTAACTCGAGAATAGCCCGACGTGGACCTGTGCGGCGCTCCGACTAGGGTACGGACCGGTCCACAGAGCTCCCGGAACGTTTATCAGCTCTTCAGATCATTAATAAGTAATAGCGGTAGTGGCTCTTTAGTCCTGGGTTGTAATTACTTCTCCGGGTAGTCCCGTCTATATTTACAGTTGCCGGGTTTCCGGCGTAACTAAAGCTCGAGGCTGCGATCTCGCAGCCCTTCATTACCCGTTCTCCTCTCGGCAACTTTCTGTCCCGCTTCTTCCCGATGTTTTCTCCGATTTATACCGGGCGAACTTCGGGGGAGATCAACGAGGAGATTCGACACGCTTGATAAAGCTTCCGGGCCGGCGGTTGGGCGGAGGAGCGTTATGACGTCGACGGTCGGAGGTTCCCTCACGGTAACGAAGGAGTGATTTATCGCTGATACCGATCTATATTTATCGCCGCGGCGGACCGAGAGCTCGAAATTAACCTCCCGGTGGACGGGAGGGTGAATATAACCGCCGAAGATCGGGGGTAACTCACGCGCTCCTCCACCGGACGCGGCACTGTTGTGGTTTGTTTGCCGGAACTTGGCGAATCCTCCCACGGGATCGAGGATCATTTTTGGTAATTATAATGAAGATGTAGCTTCGGAGCGAATCGAGACTCGAATACTTCACTTCGTCCGCAGTCGGCGAAACCGCAAATTTCCGGCAATATCTCTCGCGCTTGAGAGAGCTCTTTTGTTATCTGGAGCGTTCAATTGCTAATTACAAGTGGATTTGCGATAGCTTTCGCTTGTAGTTTTCTTGACGGAGTTTGTGGCGCGGGGACCTCTTTTGGTTTCCGGCCTTCCCTTGCCGATCGAGTTTAACATTTCTTTTCCAGAGCAGAGCTGAGCAAATACCCTAAGTACCAGATCTATTTATTAAAGTGGCAAGTACTTGAAGTATCGAGCACTGGGTAGTTGTTGAGAACCGATGTATTGAGCTCAGGCAAAACTTAACAGCTCACGTTCTGAGTACCGGGCATCGACTCAGTACTTGATACTTCTAGTACTTAGTGTATTCGCCCAGCTCTGGCAGATCTGGGCAAATGCCCTAAGTACTTGGAGTATTTATTGAAGTGGCAAGTACTTAAGTACCGAGCACTGGGTAGTTCTTGAGTACTGATGTATTGAGTTCAGGCAAAACTTAACAGCTCAAGTTCTGAGTACCGGGCATCGACTCAGTACTTGATACTTCAAGTACTTAGTGTATTCGCCCAGCTCTGGCGGATCTGGGCAAATGCCCTAACTACTTGGAGTATTTATTGAAGTGGCAAGTACTTGAAGTACCGAGCACTGGGTAGTTCTTGAGTACTGATGTATTGAGTTCAGGCAAAACTTAACAGCTCAAGTTCTGAGTACCGGGCATCGACTCAGTACTTGATACTTCAAGTACTTAGTGTATTCGCCCAGCTCTGGTTCAGAGCAAAAAAATATTACTATGTTTATTGGCGGATGAGAAAAGACCGATGGTCGTAGACGACCAATAATAAATTAGACGCACACAGACGATCAGAAATTAATAAATTAACAGAGGTTTGTCGGCTATCACCTTTATCAATAAATTTTTCTCCGATCCTCGTGCCGCACATTAGCTTTCAAAATCTTAAATTAGCCAATAACATTATGCATGAAAAAATATCGTGATAAATTTCGCTTGAAATGTCAGGTCACTTAGTCACATACAAAGTTTAACCACATTCCACCTTTCATACCCTTACACTTAAAATTTGACCTCTCACCTTAAACTCAAAATTTGACCTCTCACCTTAAACTCAAAATTTGACCTCTCACCTTAAACTCAACATTTGACCTCTTGTCATGATATACGTCCGTCTCCGTAAACCACGGTATTATCGGAGCGGGGAATTCTACCAGACGCAAATAATAATAAAAATATAGTCAAATTTTATTAATCTTTGATTTTAAATACGCTCGCTCGGTGGCTGTTTCGTACGCCTCTGAATCTCGCAGTACTCAGAGGGAGATAATAGATCCAGGCGATATTCCACAAATTTCAGCGGCCAGCCGCGCCGATCCCAGACATCCAACATGAGGCTGCCTCGCTATTTCCGCACCGTAATCTTCCCGCTGAACGCGTTCTCGTCGCGGCGTGCCTAGAGCGAAAGGGGTCGCGTTTTCGGGGGCACCAAGAACCGGCAGGACACCAAAATATCTTTTGCCAAAATATCCCGGACGAAAATATCTTAAGTAATGATCCCAATTGTAAATATTCCACGGGTAAAAATATCCCAGGACACAAATGTCCTGTGATAAAAATACCCCATAATGTCCCTCTGGAAAATATCCCACGTTTGATCATCAACTCGAAGACCGGATATTTCCATCCGGAATATTCTGACGTATTTCCGTTACCTGAGTAGAAATTTTTATGCGTTACATCGGGCCCTGATAAGGTCCTGAGGAGGCCTGATAAGGGCCTGACAAGGGCCTGACAAGGGCCTGATAAGGGCCTGACAGGGCCTTATCAGGACCCTATCAATGCCCGATGTAACGCTCGAAAATTTCTACTCGGGTATTAAATCGACAATAGTAACAATATTAAACTCACAACTTGTAGGATGACGAGGCCGATCGGCGCTCTACGGTGTGAAACTCTCTCGCTTACCTGGAACAAAAATGATAACAAAATTGCGATGAAATGTCGTACGATTGATGCTGAACCGGTAATTGCAATGAAGATAGGATACGGGCTTCTGCCGCTTCCTTTGCCCCGAGGGAATCGATACACTCTCTCCAAGAAGGAGTTGGCAGGAAGAAAAAAGAAGTTCGCGAAGGAGGAAGAATAAGTGCTGCTTCTACAGCTTTTGTTCGCGCCATACCGCCCGTCGACGTTGCCCACCCGGCTCCGAGGCACGAGGAAAAAACTTTTTCTCCGACGGTGAAAACGGTAGTATGCGTTTAAATTGAAATTAGTTGGTGAAACTTTTTAATTGCAGATTCGATAACACGGGAACAAGAGTGGAAAGACGCGGCGAACCGATACGGTCAGCGCCCCAAAGGGACGGAAATGGTCCCAGCGAAACGGCCGTCCCTTCCTCTCGGACGTGACAAAAATGGCGATTCTCACGGAGAAAAAAAATTTGTTGGTACAACAAGATTTTTGTTACCGTAACAAATTTAGTTTGTTAATATCGGGATAACAAAACCAGCTTGTAGCCATAGCAAAATGTTTCGCTTGGAGGGATTTGCTACCGCAACAAAACAGCCTTTGTTACTGTAACAAAAATAATTGTTGTGTGACTGAGTGGGGCTCGTATATGTGCCAACAAATTACGACGAGCTCGAGACGCCCGACGTCCAAAATTAAAACAAATAGACGCGAGGAAACAGTTAATTTGTATTCGACTAAATAAAAATGTCGTGGTATTACGTTTCGCACTTTAACGCACATCCACATACAGCAAATTTCAAGAATTTGCAATTGCAAATACGGACATTATTTTTAATATAATAAAATTAGTCATAAAATACAAATGCAGTGAGTTAATCTTCAAATAAATGTTTATGCGTATCTATAACTCTGCTGTTACCAGCCAGTACTCAGCAGTCAAATTACAGCAGGCGTTGTTTGTCCTCATACCAAACTAAATCGCCGCAGTAACAAGAAAGTTTTGTCGTGACAGCAAAACCAATTGCTTCTACGTAGTAATTATTTTGTTGGTTATACTGATCGTCTTGTTGCGAGAACGAGGTCAACAAAGCCAACACTGTCAACAAAGCTCATTTTGTTAGAGCAACTAAACCATTTTTCTCCGTGGCTCTTCCAGCGAATTTATCATACAGTCTTAAAATACAATCCAAAAATCTACAACGACAATAAAATAAAAAAACACGATAAATTCGAAGGATCTTGGTGGGGGACGCAAAAAAAAAATGAATAAAAAGACAATGAAAAAGATAAGGGAGATCAGCTCTTTTCCGGAAGAGCTGTCATTGCTGCTCGGTCCATTAGCGAGGCCGCGGGGAGGGTGAAGTGGTTCCGCGACCGGAGATCCGCCGACGCCAGGGAGGGAAGAAAAACTGCCGAAGAAACGGGCGGTTTCTTTTTATTTTTATTTTATTTTTTGGGACTTTATCGTCGGATGAACTCGTCCGATTGCTTTTAAATTACCGCGGCAGGCTTGACGTCTCTGGCGTTCCACGTGAAATTTATCGGGGAGGGCTAATATCCCTTGGGAATCCGTGTTCCTTTCTCCCGCGGGACTATCGGGAGGATTCGGGAGCGGGAGCAAAACGTCGGTGGGGCCGGGGAGGGGACGGGGATCGAACTGGCGGGATATCGTCGAGCTCGCGTTTCTTCCAAAATGTTTTTCTACCCGGAGACCCTTCATCTTCTGTTACCGCTTCTTACTTCTGCCCTCTCTCCCTCCTATCTTCCTTTATTTCTGCTTCATCCCACTCGCGATCTCTCCCGCGCGTTCATCTTCCACGTTGTTGCTCTCGCATTACCCCCTCTTCCCCCTCCGCCAAACAAACGGGCGATCCACCCCTCAGTCGATAAGGCAGAGGGAGAGAGCGGAGAGACGAGGAGATGTACCGTGTATAGCCCACCCCTCGACTATCGGATATCCACGAGGAAATGTCTTTCCGAGTGGCAATATAACGGAGACTGTCTCGGCTATATGGAACGCCCGAGTCTAGACGGCGAGGAGCCTTGCCCCAAGATAAAAAATAAATAAATTAAGTGACACAAAGTTAGAGACTCGGTATCGTAAGCGTAGCAGCTTGTATCGTTACGCAACGACCGTCGAGCGACTCTTCGACCGACACGGAGAAAAATAAAATTGTTGGTACAAGATTTTTGTTCCCGTAAGAAATTTGGGTTGTTAGCGTCGGGATAATAAAACGAGCTTGTAACCGTAGCAACATTTTTCGCTTGGAGGGATTTGCTACCGCAATAAAACAGACTCTGCTGCTGTAAGAAGAACATTTGTTATTTGAGTGGGGCGCGTACACCCAGAAAAAAATTTTATTTGACGGCCACTGGTTGTTTGGTTTAAGTAAAATACTTATTTGATTTAAATAAATATTTATTTAAATTAATTAAGTAGTCACTTAAATGAAATGAATATTTATTTAAATTAAATAAATATTTTACTTAAACCAAATAAACGGTGGCCGTCAAATAAATTATTTTTCTGTGTGTATGTGTGCCAACAACTGCGAAAGGTAATAGGATATACAAGGATGTATTAAACCCCTATCGGAGTTTAATACATCCTTATACAGCAGATTTCAAGAATTCGCAATTGCAAATACAGAGACGATTTTCAATATAATGAAATGATGAAATACCAACGCAGTGAGTTAATTTTCAAATAAATGTATGTACGTATTTATAAGTGTCCTATTACCGGTCATTACTCAGCCGTCAAATTACAGCAGGCGTCGTTTGTTCTCATAGCAAACTAAATCGTCTCAGTAACAAGAAAGTTTTGTCGTGATAGCAAAACAAATAGCTTCTACGTACTCATTTTTTTTTTTTTTTTTTTTTGCTGCTCTAGATAATCGTTTTTCTGTGGAAAAGAGGTCATTGTCAGCAAAACCAATAGCTTCTACGCAGTTTTTTTTACTGCTTTAATTAATCGTTTTTCTGCGGGAATGAGGTCATTGTCAGCAAAACTCATTTTGTTAGAGCTGAACCATTTTTCTCCGTGTGGGGCTCGCAGCATCGCGCACCGTTTCTGGACCGCACACAATTTCGCTTGCCTTCGAAGGGAGACTCCTTCGCCAGGAATCAATGTTTCTTGGCTTGTTTGTAGTGAAATCGATACGCCGGAACGTAAGCGATCTGTCTCTCGATGTACAGAATGGGGTAAGAATTATCAGCGCCGGAAGGTGCATGCTCCACCACATCCATCTCTCACGGTCTTCCACGGTGGAATCTATAAGAACTCTTTCATTTCCGAACAATGTTGAACGACGATGAGGAAAACAACGGGTTGGAAAGTAGTATCGGGAGAGGAAATGGAGGTTTGTTCCACCCGAAGAGTTTCCCCACTGACTCAATCCTCCTCGAGCAGTTTTTCCTTTCTCGGTCCATCGACTCCGTCTTTCCCTGGCTCTTATATTTCCCTTTCTCCGCGGCATGAACTCGACTCGGTTGACGAGGTCGTCGTAGTGCAGACTGAAAAGGCCCCACGGTAATTGGCTCGAGATTCGGAGATAGGTGCCCTCTTTGAGGCTGCGGTCGGCCCTCGTCGACGTCCTCGTCATCGTGCGTCCCGGTCGTGGGACGGTCCGCGACAGAAGCCAGAAAATCGGGCGAGAGCAAGCACGGTTACAGCGTTGAGATAGAGCTCTTTGACCGTTTCGCTGCTGTGTGTGCCAGCCGGATAACATCGCGGTTTTCGTAACGTTTCAAGACCGAAACGATGTCCGTTCATCGGATAAGACGAGACTCGCCGGCAAAGGGGTGTCCCTCCTGGAAGTCTCTATATCGAAACTGGCGGTCCAACTCGGACGGATCCTATCTTGCGAGAGGTTAAGCGAGCCGTGTGTGGCTCATTTCGGTCTTGAGACTACGAAGATATAGGGGTAGGTCTCCATCCAAGACTCGAGGCTGATAGACTGGAATATGATGGAGAAACAACTGAATATCGTTTCTTTTCAGGACTACAATTGTATTGTTTATCCGCCAGCATGGCATTGGAATGTGTCCTGCGAGAGATTAACTGAGCCGTGTGTAGCTCATTTCGGTCTTGAGACAACGAAGACACAGAGGTAGGTCTCCATTCAAGACTCGAGGCTGATAGACTGGAATATGATGGAGAAACAACTGAATATCGTTTCTTTTCAAGACTACAATTGTATTGTTTATCCGCCAGTATGGCATTGGAATGTGTCCTGCGAGAGATTAACTGAGCCGTGTGTAGCTCATTTCGGTCTTGAGACCACGAAGACACAGAGGTAGGTCTCCATTCAAGACTCGAGGCTGATAGACTGGAATATGATGGAGAAACAACTGAAGATCGTTTCTTTTCAAGACTCAAACTCATTGTTTGTCCGCCAGTATGGCATTGGAATGTGTCCTGCGAGAGATTAACTGAGCCGTGTGTGGCTCATTTTGGTCTTGAGACAACGAAGACATAGAGGTTGGTCTCCATCCAAGAATCGAGGCTGGAACTGATGAAGAAACAACTGAATATCGTTTCTTTTCAAGACTACAACTCTATTGTTTATCCGTCAATACGGCATTGGAATGTGTCCTGCGAGAGATTAACTGAGCCGTGGGTGGCTCATTTTGGTCTTGAGACAACGAAGACATAGAGGTTGGTCTCCATCCAAGAATCGAGGCTGATAGACTGGAATATCATGGGAAAAAACTGAAGATTCGTTTGTTTTTTCAAGACTCCAACGCTATTGTTTATCAGCCAATATGGCACTCGGATCGGGCCTTCCCGAAGGGTTTTCCAATGGTCCATAGCACTGGAAACGGCGAAAAGGAGGCCACTTGGAATAGCACGGATAGTTCGTGAGGTGGGTGAGATAGCAGTCTGCGCAACTGCTTGACGAGCGAAGCGACAAGTATATTTGCCTAGAGAAGATCCTCCCGAAGTGTTTATCCTTCGGAAGTTCCGAATCGTGAGAGGTATGGACGCGGCAGAGCTCGGGACCAAGGTGGATTAGGGGTGCAACCGTTGCCGGCCAGAAGCTCTTGAGAGGGTAGCCGTGTGTATATAGGCTGTACATACACACGGTATATGGTATATAGCACCGTGAGGGCAAGAGCGGGAGAGCAGAATCGAGTGGAAAACGGGAAATGGGTAAGTGGATTGATTCCATCGGTACGTTACGTGGCGGCCGTGTTTCTCTTCCCTCGCCGCAAATCGTGAGAGCGAACCGGTATAGTGGCCCGGCGTCTCGGAAAGCCCTCGAACGAATTTTTCGACCACCACC
Source organism: Ichneumon xanthorius (assembly GCA_917499995.1). Taxonomy (NCBI): domain Eukaryota; kingdom Metazoa; phylum Arthropoda; class Insecta; order Hymenoptera; family Ichneumonidae; genus Ichneumon; species Ichneumon xanthorius. The sequence goes on along the minus strand of OU824204.1, from coordinate 4,135,912 downwards.
CGAGGTGTTCTTTCTCCTTATCCTCCCCCCCCCCCCCAACCCTGGGCTTCTGTTTCTCGTATCGCTATTTTCCGTCTTCGTTGAAAAGGAAACACGAGTTGCCGCATATCAAAGCTTTCTTGGATACCTCATTTCTCTTATCCCTCGCCATCGACCTTCTCCCCCTCCCCTCGGTTCAACAACATATTTTATATATATTGTTACATTCTCGTGGAATAAATATCTCGATCACGAACTGTCAAACGTTAGTTCTCTCTGAAAGTTCGATAAAAACTGTGGTTATCTGGTCAATCGATAATCTGCACGTTTGGCACTTGTCATAACGAGCTATTCCGGTCGTTTATGTAATATCGTGGGTGTCAGTGAACCCTCATCTCTATGTACGTTACAATATTTTGGAAAACTTGAACTTTTTTGTTGGCTTCTAAGTTTGTCCCATCCTGTGTGGAAAACTATGGATTTGTTTGTTGGTTGAGTGTTTGCCCGGTCACCTCCACCAGCTAAGCCCCTTTTTTCGGAGAAGCTGACACGACCCGGTTTTCATCAATGGAATTCGGGAATTCGAAATCCATCCCGTATGCTATATTTTCGAAAATTCGGATTTCATAGCACATGGAAAGGATTTTGAAATTCCCAAATTGCACTCTATATGGAATCGATTTCCACATGCTATGAACCATACGATCCATGCGAGCGCGCGAGCCAACATAACCGCTGGTCTATTACATTTTACAAAGTCGTTCATTTGTTTATATGTTCGTCCCACCCATAAGGGCGGGCTGATTATTCCAAGCCCCCCCTAGACCGGAATACCGGAAATGAATCAGTTTCGGTTTGAGAATCTCACTTTTCTACCGGAAGTGACGTATTTCTGGTAAATCTCCGAAAATCTAAATTTCGTAGCCCATAGAAAATACCCGAGCCATAACAACCTGCCAGTGGACATACAAAATATGCAATACCGTCTCAAGGATCTACGATCAATGTACTTTTTGATATAATAGTTGAGACTTTAATGGAAATAGCCTTCGCGATATATCGCAGGCGTACGTTTCTCCGATACATGTGTGTTTATATAGCGGTGTAAAGCTCCTGCGCACGGCCGACCACAATCTATTTTGCGCGAGAGGCTTCATCCTCCAGCGGCGGCGAGAATATATCTCTTTCTCGCTGGCCGTGTAGTTTGCCGGCGGTCTACAGGGGAGAGGGGCGGAGGAAATAATTTTCCACGAAAGTTGATTATCCGCGGTCGCACGAGGGTAGACCGAAGTGACTTTTCGTGCGGCGCGAGCTACCACTCACCCATACACCGGGGGCGAACCAGACGGGGTCAAGTGAAAATTGGTGGCCTCTCTCACGAGGTCCGCGCTTCGCTGCGAACTCACCGTCCCTCTCTCGGTCCAGTCGACGGAAGCCGTTTTCCCAGCTTTCGTTTCCCCCGGGAGTCTGGCCAGCGGAAGGAAACTTCGCCGTGGGAGCCGGACGAGCGAGGAACGGTAACGGTCCTTGAGCCGATTAAGCGTCATGTTCGATAGATTTGGTATGTCGACTAATTTTTCTCCCAAAGCTATCTGGAGCCTCCAAAAAAAAAAGAAAAAACCTAACCGACAGTGATAGGTGCGCGGTTGGTGTAACGCTCGAAAATTTCTACTTGGAAATCTGTCACCGAATAACTCTTTATAAAAAAAGAAGAAGACCATTCACTCTAAAAGCGGTCTCATCAGTCACGAATATAAAAACTGTAACAAGTATTGGCCGGTGTGGTTCTGTACCTGTGGCCAGAATCGAACACTTAAGTGTACACTGTAAAAAAAAGTTGTTTGAAAATTAATGTAAAGTATTGGCAGCTTTTTTACATAAGCCGTTTCTGAAATTTCAAACACATGTGCGTTGCAATTTTGCAGTAAAATTTGTATTTTTCATTAACATTTTTGTAAATTTCAAGCAAAAGATTTGTCATTTTTATATCTGGTATTTTTATTTCGCAAGCAAAGTGCATTAATGTTTAATTAATATGCGTAGCGTTAGCAAATTTTAAGTTCCAGTACATTAAATTTACAATTTATTTTTACAGTGTAGTGCTTAGCTTCCGATCCACATTGAAACAAGAAGAAGATTACCCTGTAGGAACACCAATCTCTGGAGGAAGAGCCGTATGGCCGGGTTTTCCGCAGTTTCCTTTGTGCGAATGCGACACAGTAAGGTGGGGTCTGCAAAAGTGGAAGGAGCCCGTACAGGTGGAACACGTATATATATTTCAAAAAAAAGGAAAAAAAAAGGAAAAACATGACTGATGCTGATTGCCCGACGAAAGGATTGATCGCCACCCGACAGGCGTCCGGGTGTCGGAATGGCAAATAGCGCGGTAGAGACGATTCCCCGGTTCTGTACCTGTGGCCAGAATCGAACATTTAAGTGTACAATGTCAAACAAGTTTGAAAATTTAATTTACAATTTATTTTTACAGTGAAGATCACCCTGTAGGAACACCAATCTCTGGAGGAAGCGCCCTCTCTATGGCCCGGTTTTCCGCAGTTTCCCTTGTGCGAATGCGACACAGTAAGGTGGGGTCTGCAAAAGTCGAAGGAGCCCGTACAGGTGGAACACGTATATACATTTAAAAGAAAAGGAAAAAACGGAAAAACATGACTGATGCTGATTGCCCGACGAAAGGATTGATCGCCACCCGACAGGCGTCCGGGTGTCGGAATGGCAAATAGCGCGGTGGAGACGATTCCCCGGTTCCTGATTCCCGGGATAATCTCTCGCACGTGGCACGATTCGGCGATCTCTCGCGTACGTGTGGGACTTATATCGTGTAGTCGGATAAAGGAGGCGTGCGGGATCGTTCCCGACGTCGGTGGTAGACGTATACGACCCGAGGGAGTCTTTTCGTTCATTAACCGTGGAAGCATCGGCGAGGCAGCCCGCACCGGTACGGGGTCGGCGTAGGCACAAGGGGGTTGAAAAGTGGCTCGGTGCCCGCGTCGGGCTCCTTCCCGGTTAAGAAACGAGAAGGCGAAGCCCTGCCTCTTTCGCTTATTGCTCTCCAGTGCCACTCCGTTCCCTCCCGCTCTCTACTTTTACCTTTTACCGATGTGACTGCCTCCTCCGTTTTCTCCTTATTTTTTTTTTCCCTCTTCCGTTTCTCCGCTGCTTTTTCCCTCTTTTATTTAGTTTTCTTATTTCCCCTTCGACTACGAACGAGGCTCGCGTTGCATGGAGAAATCGACTCGCGCGGATAGTCTATGCGCTGCCGTCCCGCTGAACCGGCGCCGAAAAGAGCTTCGGGAGCCTCGCATGGAAACGGGGAATTGGCCGAGGTGCAATGGAAAGTGGAAGGGGGGGGGGGGCGAAGGGCTTGTATGACGCAAAATTGCGGTGAGCCGTGGCGAACCGTAAGTAGCCATAAATTTTGAACGGTTAATATACTGGCTGCACCGGCGGGAGTGGAAATCGTGTGGGGGGTTGAAGGGAGCCTGCGCAGCCCAGACTCCTCAGGAGGTTTGCCGGAAGAGCCTCGGGTGAGGGGGCCGAGCTTCTGCAGAGCGAGAAAGGGAGCGGGACGAAGATGGGGGAGGAAATTGTTGGAACACGAGAAACTCCGCGATTTCGGAAGGAGGGGGAGTGCGTTATTTCGCGACGGAATTAAATATCCTCTCCAGAGCTGCAGCGGACTGTGTCAGTTGTTTCTTTTTTTTTTTAATCCTACCCTCTTTTTTCCTCCGCCCGCGGAACGAGACACGACGAAAAAACCACCCTTGCCGCAGCGCTGACCGAATGCCTTTTTTTCGACCACCGCCGCACGAATAAACCTTCGGCGCTGAAGTCCCGAGGTAACAGAAGTCGCCAGTGGTCGCGCCGGAAGTGCAGTAGGTACCGGCCGGAACCGGCAGGGAGGGGGCAGGAAGTGACAAACGAGTTCGCCGAACGGGTTCTCCGTTCCTCGGGGTTTTTTTTTTTTTTTTTTTTTTTTTTTTTTCATTCATTCACCTTTCTACTTTTCTCTGCGGTGTGATCTACAGCCGGTCCTCTTTAGTGCGGTATTCAGGAGGGCAGAGAAATTTCGTTATTTGTTATCGGATAATCGGTAGCCAATAATTCAGCGGACCATGCAGGCGAGACGAGTCGGAGGAAGGCCAAATATTTCGGGGGACAAAAGAGGGTACCTGGGATATTTCGGGCACCGAATTGAATTTCCTGCTGGGCGCAAAACCGCAGGGCGACCACGCGCGCGCTCCGCTCTCGGACCTGACCGCGCGTCTTTTTGCGTACGGCGAATAAACCGTTCGGTCTGCACGTATATGTATTCACGGACGGGACCGCCGGCGAACGTATCTGGGTCGTGTGCAATTTTCGGGAGGAAGGCGAGCGAGAGAGTTGATGAGGGTGCAGGCTCCGCGCGATAAGGGGAAAGGCGCTGGACACATTACGTAACACACGCGGCTTCCTGCGGTATTTCAACCAGTCGAGAGCCGGTCTCGTAGTTTCGGCTGAGCTTTTTTTTTCTTTTTTTTTTACATTAACCCTTTTTCGCTTAGTTCCTTTTGCCTGTTCGTTCTCTTTGCCCCCCTCTCAACCCCCCCCCCCCTCCGCCCCGCCGCCACCCCCTCGATACCCGTGCAGTCTGGTAAGAGAGCCACACAGGGCCGGTATCGGCACAGCGCTGGCCAGTGTTGGCCCAACGTCGGCTAGTTGCCGTTTATGAGTATAGGGTGTCGTACACAGTAAAAAAAGTTTGTACTTTTTACAACTTATTGTCCACAAATGTCCAGATTTTTTAATTTTTTTATTTTCTAATCGCACCATTCGGTTTCTAGTTTTACAAACAAAAGTGCAAACTACGATTGTTAATAACGCGGGAAATAAAAGGACAAGTTTGTATTCTCAAGCATGGACGAACGAGTTTGTAACTTATTTCACAAAATTATTTTTACGAAACTTCGTATTCTGATTTTACGAATTATTTTTTTTTACTGTGTACTCTATTACTGGTCTGCATACACTTTTGTAAACTTTAGCGAGATGTTTTATCAACAATTTTATTTTTCATTAATTTGCTAAGAACATTTTCGAATTATCATTATGCAAGATACCTTTAGTATGCTTTATTTCTTTCAGATTGTTATACCATCCAGAAGTGTTTGCAATTCCTTTTCCTTTCTCTGAAACTCATGTGAAGTGAACATTCTATTCGCAAGGGCTGCCTTAATGAAACACCCCCTCAATAACCGAGCACCCTAGTGAGAGAGCCACACAGGGCCAGTGTCGGCGCAGCGCTGGCCAGTGCCGGTCCTGTATTTCATTGCCACAATGGCAGCCTCACAGCTTCGCCCGGGCAACCCCCAGCTTTTTCCTTGTCGTATCTTAATTCCGACTCCGTATTCCGACAATCTTAAAGATAAATTTCTCAATCTTCCTCCTCGCACACCTCATCCCCTCGAGGGTTGAAATGACAGAGTGGGGAGGTCCGCCAGCCGACGGTAAAAAAAAATATGGCGGAATCTTAGAAAAAGAGACGCCAGACGTTACAAGGACCGCGCGATATATTCCTCAGGAAAACCGTGAGACTAATAACGAAGTTTCCCGGCGAGAGGAATAAAGCAAGAAACGGCGGGGGCGACCACCGAGAGCAGCAGCTGCCTCCTCCGTGGCTTCATTAGAGAATCGCGGCTGCAGAGAAGGGGGTGCATTCAGGGCGGACTATAAAAAGCCCGGCACTTGTTCTCAGCACGTGGTAGATATACTTGTCATTGGACATTTTCCTCCGCCACGATCTTAACGGCTCGGCGTAAATTGCGAAATTGCAACCTTCTCGATGGTCCTCCATTTTATTTTTTTTTCACTTAATTAATAATAACCGCGCGAGAGACACACGCAGCTCGGAGGAAATTTATAGGCCAGCGAGTTTCTCGCAGCCACGCTGGCTCGCCATTTAATGAAACTCGCAACGCGTGAAACTCGCCACTGTGAAAAAAAACTTCCGAAAACAGCGTTATATCGCTTGCGAAAGTTCGTTTTGCTTTTTCTCTTTTTCTTTTTTTTTTTTCGTGAGTCGGTTCCATTAACCAACGCGAGATCGCGGGTAGCACGTGTGGCCGAGAGGGCAGAGAGATACCTAATCCACACTTTTAGTATTCCCGATGTTTCGGGCAAAGTTTCGCGCTAGTCATTACACGAAGGCGGTGGGATCGTAAACAAGTGAACTACTCTGCGTACCGTATGCCTGCCGCACACCGTTACTCGTACACTTAAACTCGGTGGATCCACACGAGCCGTGTATACAGAATGCAGTATCACGGTCTAGCCGTTACTGCTTTTCTCCCAGGGAGAACCGACAAAAGTTGGCGTGGAGCGTAACACGGAGGGGGGTTTATCCCCGACCGAATGTGGAGGATAGGAAACGGATGAAGGCCGGTGCCGACGCTTATGTGTTGAGTTTCGTTTTACACGGGATAAATCCACCCCCATCACCGGGAGGGATGAAACGCGAGATTGTCGGTAATAAAGAGCCTGAGCTCTTTTATTCCGATGCTTTCCCGCCGCAAGAACAAGTTCGCGGCAAACATTCCCGGGCAACGTCCGTCCATCTCCATCGGATTCCGTCCAAATCAAAGCGGCTAAGCCATTTCGTCTGTGCAGCACAGGGGCGCTTTTGCGCACCGAAACCGGGGAGGCGGAAAACATCGAAGGAAACCTTGGAGCGTGTAACGCCGTGTGCAGGCTGGGCGCGATAATGAACCGACCTCCGAACGAAATTAGAACGTGCCGGAGCCATCGCCGTTCCGCGGCTCCGCAACACTTTCCACCAGGAGGCATTAACCCGGGTTGCGCCACGGGGAACAATAAAAAATGAATAAAACCCCGCGAGCTAGGCCGAAGCGAGGTGGCTGAGGATCCTCACCGGTGGTCGTTGACTGGATCCACGCAACTCGTTAAAGTAAACCCAGCTGGGATGGCGTAAGGAGAGGTACGCGTTGAGAGGGTCGGGATAAGGATGGGGGAGCGGAGGAGCAAGCCGGGAACTCTCGGTTGATGGCTCCTCGGGTAAGGCGTGTTTCCATCGGCGTGCGGTCTTTGCGCAAAGGAGCCAAGTCAAACACCATCAACGGGCAAGGGGGGCGCGATGGTACCGTAACTGAAACTGCTACCGAAGTTGAGATGGATTCGTGTGCCGGCTCGGGCTCCTCTCTGTTGCCCTTTCACTGTAGGGTATACAGAATTTAGGGCGTTTATCCAACGGAAACCTCTCGGCAACCGAGGCCTCTCGTCTCCTCTCCGAACCGCCCGAAATTTCAGGCTCATTTTCATCCGCACCGAGTCACCCGATGAAAGCCAAGATTCGTATGTCGCGCGAGGTGGAAAGTCACCGAATGAGGAACCAACGAGTCGTTTGATGTATCCCGTTACTGAAACCGTGGGGGCGCGTTTTCCGTGTAGAATCGCACGGGATGCGCCCTTACGGTTTCAACGCCTCCGAACTACGAGGCGGAGAGGGGGAAGCCATTCGCGCCGCATTATTGCGCTGCAAAGTGTGCGGCGTCGGGCGAAAGGATGGGAATTTGTGGGGACACAGGATCGCGACGCGGCCTATGTCGAATGTCCCAGACAGCCCTCGGCGACGAATCCGACCCTCTGCGCGGCGTCCCCAGTTCACGCGCCCGCAGCAACCGGAGACTCTCCGTCTCTCATCCCTTTCGCCAACTTCCCGATGACAAGACTCTGCAATTATGCCAGCAGTTTCCCTGATGCGCCACTATCTCTGGCCACTGCCATCTCCGTATCCGTGCGCGTGCACGGGCTGCGCAGTAGGAAGTAGGTTGAAGGGACCGAGTTCTCGGTGCAGACTCTCCGTGTCTATCGTCTCCCGCTTGCTCTTCTCTCCCGTCATAAGTATTCCCACGAACAGCGCGCTGCGAGATCCGAACTCTTGAAAGATAATACCATCCAACTCCTCGGGACGTTCTCGCGCACCGAGGCTCTCCGCTATCCCGTTCCCGCAACACTATCTCGTACTTCTGGCGACTATAGTTTGTATCCGTCTCTCGCAACCCCCACGACGTGCCAGCTGGTATTATCGCGTGTAACTCTCTGCGACAATTTCCTATTTGGAGATCGGCCCGACTGCGGAGGGGGGCGGCTTGGGCAAGAATGGAGATAGAGTCGGTTCCGCCCGATTTGCGGTTGTCGTCACCCATCAACGCCCTCCGCCACTGCTTATAACAACCATCGCTCCAGCGACCCCTCCGCAGACCCAGAATGCCCCGCGGCGCCGCACCGCTTCTAACAACCATCACTCCGACGCTCCCCCCCCCCCCCCCAACCGGCGACCGCGAGAACACCCTCCGGATGCGACGCATTCTTCAACCCTGCGAGATATCGTCGTTGGATGATGAGGAGGGGAGGAAGAGATACAGCGGCTGCTCCCGGAATGCCGTGGCGGGGCAGGGAGCACGCTTCGGGAATATAACGTATTCCACCAATCGCTCATTTATAATCCGGAGCTTCGACAGCCTGGGACGGAGACGGTTTCACCGGAGGAGTGAAATTTCCACTTCGTTTGCAAATTGAATTAATATCGGGGACGGCTCAATCGTTACGATCTTTTTATCTCCGCGTGCTTGCCGCGGCGACGGCGGTGGTGAAACTCAACCGTCGACGACCAAAAAAAAAATCCGATATTTATTCCCGCGGAATCTCAAGCGCTCGCAATCATGGAAATATCGAACTCATTTTTCGTCTGATTGTAGATTTGTATTTATAACCGGCGATCTTTCCATGGTGAATGAAAAATTCAATCTTCGGGCCGGCGAGGTGAAAGCCGCGATGACAATGCGGAGTGCTCGGAAGATCGTTTGGGAATGAAGCAGTCATTTCCCGATAGAGTCTGGGCATTCGAAGCGGGAGGTTTCGCGAGAGCGAGATGTAGTCGAGGAGACTGAGTGTTGAAACTACCTCGGACCCCTTTTGCACGGTTGTCTTTCAGTAGGGTAAAAGTGGTGAATATGGCCCACCTCGATTAACACGTAAATCAATGATATATGGACCGGGCCATATTCCCCACTTTTACCCTAGAGAGTTTGACTTATAAAAAACGAACGTTGTTACCGTCATTCGGGCTGCACCGAGAAAATAATATAGCAATGGCAGAGTTGTTTAGGTAGCACCTCTGGTTTAAAAGGATTAGTATGAGAGTTTTGGTAGCACTTCCTTTGGATAGCGTTACTTTTGATCCTTTTGATTGTATTTATAACCGACGATCTTTTCATGGCGAATGAAAAATTCAATCTTCGTAGCGGCGAGGTGAAAGCCGCGATGACAATGCGGAGTGCTGGGAAGATCGTTTGGGAATGAAGCAGTCATTTTCCGATAGAGTCTAGGCATTCGAAGCGAGAGGTTTCGCGAGAGCGAGACGTAGTCGAGAAAACTCATTGTTGGAACTACTTCGGACCCCTTTTTCCACGGTTGTCTTTCGGTAGAGAGTTTGAGTTATAAGAAACGAACGTTGTTACCGTCATTCGGGCTGCACCGAGAAAATAATACAGTAGAACCGCGCTTATGCGACCTTCCATTATCCGAGCCTCCGCGTTATCCGACGCACCTAACTGATCCGAGCCCTCCGCGTTAACCGAGGTGTAGGCTCGGATAATACGGAAAACTCGGATAAAACGGACATAGCACAGTAGTCTGTAACTGCTACATTGTTGCATACGCGGTGAAACTTGTACAAGTTTGCTGCGTCTTTATATTGCGAGCTGTAAATACATCAGTTTCGATTCTAGAGTCAATGGTTGAACATCGTGATGTGTCAAAAAAGGAAACAAGTCGTAAATTAACTAAAAACGTTAATGTTTATATGAAGTGTGCTATTTTTTAAATATATAATAGTACAAGTTGAATGGAGTATGTTATCCGTGTTATCGGAGTTTTCGCTTATCCGACGTACGCTTTCCCCACATTACCTCGGATAAACGGGGTTCTGCTGCATAGGATTCGCAGAGTTGTTTAGGTCTCATGCCCCCAGAATGCATAAACGGATTTAGCCGGCATCTCTGGTTTAAAAGGATTAGTATGAGGGTTTTTGGTAGCACTTCCTTTTGACAGCGTTACAGCGGCAACCTGAAGGCGATCCGTCTAACACCACGACAGCAATGGTCGCGTGTAGACGACTCATTACGATCAATAAAATATTATCTGAGAAATTAAAAGTAAGGAAAATATGCATGGATGCATTTCGGATGCCACACTGGTCTAAAAGAATTAAGCCGTGGGTTGCTAATGCCGCCGCCCTTTGGCAGCGTTATCGTGGTGAGCTGAAAGCGAGCCGCGGCGACAAGCGTCGCGTGTAGTCGATTAGACGACAACCGCCAAGTGGCTAGGCGCGTGGCTAGAAGAAGATACATCGGTTTTGAGCTAGTGGGCCACGTGCGCCGCTCGGCATGTGTGGATGCTGCTCGCCAGAGCCTGTGGGATTTTCCGTTTGGAAGAATATCACATGCGTATTGGGGATGACGTGGGACGTAACACTGCCTACTATTTGGTTTGGTTTTTGATTTTTCTGGCTTGCTGGATGTCTTATTTGGTATCGATACCATCCCGTTAAGATATCGAGCGAGACATAAAAAAAAAACCAGCCATCAATTACGGGCTGCACCCAGAAAAAAAAGTTTATTTGACGGCCACCGTTCATTAAGATCAAGTAAAATATTTATTTGTTTTAAATAAATATTTATTTAAATGAAATAAATAGTTACTTAAATGAAATAAATATTTATTTAAATCAAATAAATATTTACTTAAATTAAATAAATATTTACTTAAATCAAACAAATATTTTACTTAACCTTAATGAACGGTGGCCGTCAAATGATTTTTTTTTCTGGGTGTGTTCATGACTGGAGGTCATCTGAGAACAACCGGATTCTAGGCTGAGCTATCCCACGATTAACGTGCTAATCCAGAGATCGTTCCTATTGTTAACTCCCAGTAGAATTATCAGAGTCCGAGGACATCGCAATGGGTATATTATAATGGCGCCAAAGTGATTAATATCGTTCTTTCCGACCCGGGAAGAAAACCAACGAGACACTGTGCAAGCAAGCGGACACACGCTTACCCAAGTTCGCCCGGCAATTCGCGGGGGAGGCCCGAAAGTTCGTTGAGATATGTGGCTTCGAACCAAGAACGGCTAGAGACTCATCCCATAGTCGAAAAATCGGGCGCCTACAGCTCGCTCACCCATTCCCTCTCCCCCCTGCCCTATCCGTGAAAAAACTTTTCAGCCACCAATTTCCTAAAGTAACGTTCTTGCGGAGTCGGGTAGTCTCGAGTCGTAAAGTCACTCCCCTCGTTCCGGAAATTATATTCTCGAGCGGAGTCCTTACACGTGTGCGCGTTACACCGTCCTCCGGGGACACGGAGGCGCGGTGAAGGGTGATCGGAAGTGAAATTTCTTGGTCTTCCTGTACGGTCTACGAAATTTTCTCTCTCCACTTTGCCAAAAGTCTTCCTCCCTCCACCCACTTTCACCGATTCTTTTCCATCCTGTCGTTCGTGACCGCGTGGCTCGCGCTGTTTTCAGCCAAACCTGTCGTCGTACACACACACGACTTGTACACCGAACAGCAAGCTGGAAGTCTCCTTCGGCTCGCGGTTAGATGGGGTATATTCGGTTGCTTGTGCAGACACGGAAAAGTTTGCCGATGGCAATTTCCTAAAGTAACCAGTCGTTTCTAGTCCGCCTTTGCCATTCCCATCTGAAAACTACCCGCCACCCACAGCAGTTCCCGTCCGCTTTCTCCCCGTGTAGCCTCGTTCTCCCTCTTTTTAGTTCGCTTAGCGAGCTCCATCCCCGGTTGTGCGATCGAACCTCGAACACCCGAGTATCCGCGCGAGGTTGCCCTCTTCTTTCGTCCGGGTCGTCTTGCACGTTCTCCGATACGAAACCAAGTCGGCTGTAGTGGACGTCTATTAAGACCTTCGAACCAGCCCCGTCTTTGCCAACGAAAACTGCCAGGCCAACTCTGTCTCCGCTCGGCGAGATTACGTCGAGGAAAAATCCCCCATCGTCGTTTCTCTCCTCGTTCTCCCTGGGAAAGAGCGATGCACTCCGTGCGGGGCTGCACGACATAGCCCTGTACATTGCCGCACACCCGTACACTTCCCAGGGCCCCTTCCATCTTCGTCCGAACAAGAGGAAATAATGAAACGTGATAAAAAAGAAAGAAAACCACGGACAAACGAGAAACCCCCCCCCCCCCCCCCCAACGGAAAAACAACAACGAACAAAACGAGAAAGAACCATCTGGAAAGATCGAGTGGAGGACGCTTCGTTACGTGATAAAGATCTTCCGGTTGTACGTGACTCCTTCCCTCTTCCCCACCGTCTCGCAGCTATGTTCGTTCTTCTCTGTTTTCCAATTCCCTTCCCACCGCGCTTATCTCCGTGATAACTCCTCCTCCGATAGATTGATACAAAAATTGATCGGAGAAATTAATTGCTCCGGTACGGAGGAAGCTCCCCAGCAGGAACGCCACACAGGGCCCAGTGTTGGCACAGCGTCGGCCACCGTCCGTCCAACGTCGGCCAGCACCGGTCCTGTGTGTCATTCCCACCAGGGTCAGCGGCTTGAAGGTTTTCATTTTCCCTCCTCGGCCGTAGCCCCTTCGTGACATAAAGTCGATTCAAGTTGGCTATAATCGGGAACGCAACAAATAGCGTGGTTCTAGAATCGCAAGACTGAAACTCTCCGACTCGTTTATTTATCCGAACGCAACACGCCCCTCAACGTTGCGCCCAGAAGGGATCTCGGGGTCTGAAGGCTCTCTGTACCTCCGGTATAATTCATGGAATAATTATCTCACGTGCTGAATCGCTGTCGGGCCTGGGTTGCCTTGTTGGAAAGCACCGCGCGTATTCTACCCCTGGGTACACATAGATTTCACTGGCGCAGACTGGCGCTGTCCAGGTTACGCACGCCCACTTTCCTACCTCCCGGCACTACCTCAGGGAGAGACTTACTGTGGTTCCTCCGTGGAAGTTGGGCCCAGGGGCTGGTTTAACTTGATCTTCTCCTCTGCGAGGCCGCTCTATCTCCATGTTTCTAACTGCAGTTGAACGCCGACTGGTGCGTGTGTGTATCTCGGCAACGTCTGTCCCGAGCAGTCGGTTCTCCGCCACCCCAAGTTAAAGGAACCCCAGAGAAATCTGCTCTCTCATTGAAACGAAACCGGAAACAATGGTGTTCCATTTTGGAAACGTGACGCCTGGCTTGATGAAAACTTATTCGGGAGAGGGGATAGGATCAAGAGCTTGAGATTGCCAGAAACTGGAGGTAGCAGAATGACTGGTCCGTATGACCGTCCATCCACCACGCACTGGTTGAACTTGATCTTCTCTGTCAGCAGGCTATACCTCCATGTTTCTAACTGGAGTTGAAGGCCGACTGGTTGCGTGTGTGTAATCTCGGGAACGTCTGTTCCGAGCAGTCAGCTCTCCTCCACCGTAAGTTTGAGGAACCTCAGAGAAATCTGCTCTCTCATTAAAACAAAACCCGAAACAGTGGTGTTCCGTTTTGGAAAATATCACGCGTAGCTTGATGAGAATTTATTCGGAAGAGAAGGATAGGATCGAGAGCTTGAGATTGCCAGAAACTGGAGGTAGCAGAATGATCAGTATGACCGTCCATCCACCAGAGGCTGTCTCGAGCAGTCGGTTCTCCTCCACCCCAAGTTAAAGGAACCCCAGAGAAATCTGCTCCCTCATTGAAACGAAACCCCAAACAATGCTGTTTCATTTTGGAACACCATTCATTTTGGAAAATGTCACGCATACCTTGATGAGAACTTATTCGGAAGAGGGGGTTAGGATCGAGAGCCTGAGATTGCGAGAAACTGGAGGTATCAGGGTGGCCGGTCCGTCGGGCCATGCTCATGATTGCGGTAGGCCGCGCGGACGGGAGGCCCATCCCGCACGGCAAGGATTCTGTTGCGGTTTCACGCGCGGTTGAATTTTAAGGACCTGCCATGGAGCGACTCACTGTCGGCTATTCCCGGTGTTCCGAGCCTCTGACGTCCAGTGTCCGGGGAGAACTCCCGGGACCGGGAGTTTCTTCGCTCGGAGTTGGACACCGGGCTTTCCTGGCACGTATTCCCTCGGCACGATGGGTTACCTTACCCCACTGGCCCGTTCTCTCCACACCTCTCTCGCGCAGGATTATCCACTTAATTCCGCGGCGCTTTTTCTTTCCCGTTACGCTGAATTTCTCGTACACAAACGACGCAGGGATCCTCATCGTCCGGGACACAGTTTCGCTTTCCTCGCCCAGGGCTCCGAGCAATTCCCGTCCACGCAGCGAGAGAGTCCCAGGATTATCCGTTTGATTCACGCTGCGGTACATTTTCTTGGGAGGCAAGAGAGTTTAACGCAACGAAAAAATGAAACTTGAAAAATTCTCCGGCTTCCCTCGCGCAAAGTTTTGTTTAACCCGCGAACCACCTAGGGGATGAGCCTCCCGGCTCCAGGCAAAAAGCATTCGCGCTCATTTATCTTTAATGCCACTCGGAAATTAAAATCGTAAGAAATTATTCAAGCTCTTTGAATCTCATTCGAGGATTTTTCCTCTCCCGGTTGCTTCAAACTTTCAGCTGCTCTCTATATATCCTACATAAATTTTGAGCTATACATTGTTTCGTCTTTTTTTTTTTTTGTGGTCGCTCGAGTGCCTCCGCGAATTCGGGCCCTTCCTCCTTTCTCGCGGCTACCTCTCCCTCCGGCTACTAAAATACGGAGGACAATGCAAAACGAGAGTTGAGCAAACTCTCTTGTCGAGCTTCATTTAGCAAACGAAGTATTAAGCACACTGTGAACCTGGTTACCGGATGAGGAGGAGGGTGGGGAGGGTTGGAAGGTCGGTTCAAAAGCCGATCCCTCATTGAAAAATGGTCCTTTCGGGCTTGATACCCGACTGTTATAAAGCTCTTTCTCATGCTTTAGGTACTTTTCGAAATACTGTTTTCCTCGAGAGCCCATCCATAAGTCCTGACCCAAAGCTTCTTGAGTTCGATACCGAGTTTTCCCGTCGGGTTTTCGTCCGTAATTCGATACACAGTACACACACAACGGTGTTCACGTTGAGTTACCGGAGAGGGTGGCGTGCAAGACGCGAATAACCGCAGCGAAGGTTTCGCGGATAAGCTCCGTGATGGTTTGAACGAGTTTCTCCGTCCTCCTCCGCCACCTCGACAGGACGGGAGACCTAAACGACATCAACGTGGCTGAGACCGCCGGGCGAACCTCACCGAAATACCCGGGATATTTCCTAGTCTCCCGATATCGCACACGCTCGTGGCAATTATCGTTCCCGTTCGTCGGATCAAAACTTTGCCCAAACAATTCCCTCGATTCCCAATTTGTTCTCGCATCTCGTGGCGAGCCTTTGAGAGGGAGCGGAGCAAGAGGAGACGACGCCGCTCCTGCAGTTCGCGGATCAACCAGCGGCGCAAAGAATCCGAACGGGGCTCTTTTTCTCCCGCGGGAATGAGTTGCGGTCTGCAGCCGGGGTCGGGAGCCGGTGTAGGGTAGAGCGGGGCAAAATGGGGCAGCGGGGCAAAAGTGGTCATGGAGCAAAACGTCACACTGGAAAAAAAATTTGCTTGCGGGCTGCCGAAGAAAAAAATGTTTGCTTCAATTCTACATTCAATTCTTACAATTCCATATGATATTGAAACAATGACAGCAAGACTGTCAAGGTGACATGTTATCGTTTCAATCCGGTATGAAATTGTACGAATTCAGAGTAGAATTGAAACAACGTTTTTACTTCTTTGGCAGCCCGCAAGCAAATTTTACTTAATTCAATTATATTTTTTTTCTGTGCATTGTCCCATAATTTTTGGATGCCCGAATTCGCCCCATCGATACATCAGGCTTCTCTGCCCCGTTCTGCCACCTTGTCCGATCCAAAAATGATTGGAAAATTTACACAGAAAAAAAAATATCATTGAATCAAGTAAAATTTGCTTGCGGGCTGCCAATGAAGTAAAAACGTTGTTTCAATTCTGGTCTGAATTCGTACAATTTCACACCGGATTGAAACGATAACATGTCACCTTAACAGTCTTGCTGTCGTTGTTTCAATATCATATGGAATTGTAAGAATTGAAAGTAGAATTAAAACAAACATTTTTTTCTTCGGCAGCCCGCAAGCAAATTTTTTTTTCACTGTAGTTTTGCCCAACTGCCCCGTTTTGCCCCGTTGCCCCATTTTGCCCCGCTCTTCACTACAGTTCGGCGAACTATGCACGACAGGGTGGAACGGCGATTGGAGTTAAGCCAAAAATTGTGTACCGGAGCCGAAAGGTGAGAGGCGATATCATTCCGTCCCAGTTTCTCAAGTAGGTGTCTGCTTACGGATCGCCGAACCGGCGCGCGGAGGAGGGGCGGCTTTGAGGAGGAGGCGGAGAACCGCGCTTCTTCGACTTCGCTAGGGTTGCACGGAGAGAAGCTCGAGCCGCGATATAGCAGAAGAGGCAGAGAGTAGGTTACCCACGGAGCCGAAAAACTTTTCGCATAAAGCCTCCAAGGGGAAAGCGGAGAGGCGATGGCGAGAGAGGAGGGAGAAGATGAGGAAGAAGACGGCGGCTAAGGATTACGATTCAATCCCATCCAATCCCGCGGTAAGCAGGCGACTCCGAGGTCCTCTTCTTCTCCGCCCACGTGACTTTCTCGTTCGAGACTTTGCTCAACATATTTATATATTTAAGGTCGTGGGACCACGTCTGTTTGCGGGAATGCGTTCGGAGTTCCTCTCCGCCGGCTTGAGAAACGGGAGCGCGGAGAGCGAAGAAGTTGGAACAGATGGTTGTGGCTTCGGGGGGTGGTTCATAAAAATTGTAACCCAAGAAGCCGCACGATGAGGATACGGACAAAGATGGAGCGAGGGTGAGAAGGAGCGCGGAGTCGAGAAATAGGAAGAGAGCGAAAGGGTGCATTTCGCTAACGAGCGAGTTCTCCTCGGCCATTGAATCCTGGGTGGTCCGGTTGGGCGCCTCCGGGCCCGCGGAGGGTTTGAGAACGAGTGATAGGACCGAGACGCGGAGGAACGGTACTGCGAACGGTGAGAGGTTCTGCTTTGGCAATAATTGAATAAGCCCGTGCGGAACTTGCCGGCACGCCGGGGGACGAAGTCGGACGGGTTCCTCGCTCTTTTACCTCCTCCGTCCACCCACCGGCTACTTTACTTTATTGCATCGGGTGTACACTCTCCTCGTCGCGTTCTTTCGTATCCCCTTTGCAATTATCAGGGCCATCCGCGCGACAAAATTTTCGCGGAGCTATCGGGCTCGGAGACGTCAGGTGAGCTTCTCAAAGTTGGACAGCGGAGTGAAGGAAAATTGAATTCAATGACGAAAATGACTGAACAACAAATTTTGCCACTAGAAATTTGTATCGTGTAATGGAATGGTAGTTGGTTTATCGAGTTAATTACGTTTCGCACGAGAAACGGAGAAATTTAAATAGAAATTAAGGCCGGAGCACCCTGGTGGGAATGACACACAGGACCAGTGCTGGCCGACGTTGGACCAATACCGGCCCTGTGTGTCGCTACCCCTGGAACGGAGAAGTGCACCACTAAGTCGTCGGACATAGGGGGGGCAGGGTTCAGAAAGGAAACATACAGTGTTGGGAGGAATGGTAAATAGGGATAAATAGGGATGCGGAAAGAGGGTGGGTAGAGAGATTCGTAATACGGGTTAATAGGGCATCATCTCGTCGACCCACGGCAACACGTGGCTCTCCAACGATGTTGTACAGCTGCATTGGAAGGATACTTCCCGAGACGTCCATCATAATCTCGGGGGCTAAGATTATACGCGTTCATGTCCCAGCCACTCATCCATCCAAATCCTAAACTACCCTCGTCTACGGAATACATTCGCCCACGGTTAACGTGACGTTAAAGCGATTGGTCAAGGACTGAAGTCGAGTGAAGTAGAGGGAAGGAGCCTGGAAGAGCTCTTCAACGTCTCCAGCCCTTACCGAAAGGCAGGAGAATGTAACGCCCCGGTACAACGTTTTGCCACGTACCACCCAGAGCCGCGCGACGCCTCATCAACGTCCACTCAAGCTCGAAGTTCCCGCTCCAGGGGCCAAGCCGAGAAACCTTCAGGATCCATTAATTCGATCACCGAGCCAAGAATTAATTAATCCCGAATACCCAAGGGTAGCGTTTCCGGGCCTCTTCTGCGCGAGGGCGTCGCGGCGGAAGACAAAAGAACGAGGGACCAAGGGACCTCCGCTACGTGACCCTGAACTAAAAGCCGGGACAACAAAAAAAAAATGGGGATGGAAGAAAGACGCTGAAGCGGAAGGCGAGAGATGGATAGAACCGTCCGGAAAAAGAGTTATAAGAAGAAAGTACCCAATCGCCCAAGGAAACTCTCTCGGTACTTTTGGGCCGGCCGAGAAAACGTCACGGAGTCACGGCAGAAGGGAAGGAGACGGGAACTGTACACGTCGGAATCGTACGGTATGAAGAGACTGCGGAAGAAGCGAGTCCCGCGGCTAATCAAGACTTTCGCAAAGTGTCGTTCGTCATTCAGGCAAGGTGGGTGCGAGGTCCGTCGGGGGTTTCTCTCGTTGTCGCATTGTGGAGAATGGCGCGATGGCTGACACCGAAGATGGCTCCTCTTCGGGGGAGGCCGAGAGATCGAGGGGGAGGAGGGAACGAAGCGGCGGAGGACAAGAACGACGGGACGAGGCGACCGAGGGACGGAGAAAGAGAGACCGGTCTGGCAGGAGCAAGGAGTTGATGGAGTTTCCGACTGTTCTCGAGGATACGCCGCTGCTTGCGGTGTTCGGTGAGACCTGGCGGTAGACGGCCAGGTCCGGGAGTCTCCTGCAGCAGGAGCAACACCACCGGCAGAGATACCGACAGAGGCACGATTGAGGCACCACCGAGTGGACTATAGCGGTTGCGAGACCAGAATAGTTAGAGGAACAGACAGTAACGGGGACGAAGGGCCGGAGGGGTTGGACGTCATGGTCGAAAGTTGGCAAGCCCAATCCTCGTCTCCAGGCCCCCGTGTACCCCGTGAAAACTCCACTGCCGGCCAACCCTGCAGGCGATTCGAGTCCTCTCTTGTATCCTGAGACACACACACACCACCAATGGAACGGTGGATGTGTAAGTGGTAGCACGAGGATACACAGTGGGGGGATAGCGAGCTCAAGTTCCTAACGAGACACGCTGTGCTCAGGCATGAAACGAACCCAACCACCCTCGAAGCGAGGACCGCTATAGCCGGCGAACCGTCAACGGACGACGAAAGACCTCCACGTGAACCCTCGCTGCATAGAGTACGGAAGAAGGCACGCCGAGTAGAATGCCAACGGGTACCGGAGGGAAGAGTGCGCGAGGATGTGACGAAGGGGCTATGAAATACGAGTACAACCTACCGACAACAACAGGAAGCATCCGCGCTCCGAGCGTTACCGGAGAGCCGGGCGTCAACACTGACTAATCGTGCAGCGAGACTAACGGGCTCCGCGTATTTCCATCGTTCATTCTCTCTTCTCTCGCAATCTCTCCCTCAGTACTTTCCGCTTTGCTCACTCCATATTTCTCGGCGACCTCGGTCACAACCTTCACTCGAGAAACCATCAACGGCTTTGGCTGTTGTAGCGAAAGCGGGGCAATTTCGCTCCGACGTTTCAGCGAGACTGCTTCTCTCGGATGTCCCCGGATCCGATGCTTCAATGCCGCGAATACTTGAGAGCACCGAGTACCCCCGAGTCGTAACGCTCGCTAATTCACCGTTATGAATCAGCGTGTTGAAAATGAATAATGATTTAATTACTGGTCGTTGAACGAAACAGCGTTCAGCGATGAAGCACCCGGGGAGAAAGGGGAGCTTCGGAGTGCCGGTAACGAATGACCCAGTAAAGAGTTGACAGATAGGAGAACAAGCTACCCGCTGAAAGTGGGGGAGACCGAGGACAAAAGTAACACGGGTCAATTGTAACAAGCGGCCGCGCAACGCTGCGCATGATTGGACGCATCGGATATGAAGTGAGCAACATTATAGACATCACCTTATGGCCATGCAATCACCTCATAGCTGAGTTTTCAAAAATACCAATTCGCCGAATCCAAATGTGATTAATCGTACACCATGGGATGCCGAAGCGTTAGACTCTCGGGTTTGATGGTAAAAAAATTTAAAAGGATTTTTGTTACTTTTGTCCCCGGTCTCCACTATCCGCTGAAAAGCAATAAAGATATTCCCCTGGCACTCTATCTTTCCCGGTGTTCTCCGAGCTATCTTCAATATTCCCTATCTCGCTTATCCGCTCGGTGCCGTGACGACGGTGCGGGACGAAGGGACGGGTCTTTAGTCTTTCCCGCTCGTCCCTCATCGTCGGGGCTCTCGGGTCTCACACGAATTAATGCGGGTAATTAAGGCCCGTTGTCGCGGAAGGATTCCCCGAACGGTTAATCATTGTTTACTGTACACAATGGCCGGAGGAGGGAAGTTTCTCTCGTTGGACCGAACGGGAAAGCCAACCGGCCGAGAGACGGCAGAAGCGAACAGAACGCGCCGGAGAGCCGGTAGGACGCCGTTGAAAATTTTCTAAAGGCCCGGTTCTGCTACCGTGTCCGCTCTTCTCCGCCGGTGTGTTCACCAGCATCAACCCTCGACCCTCTCTCACCCTGGCACCGCATAATAGGCCACGGCGGGGGCCTTAACGACCGCGCTAGCGATTCAATCTTAATGCACGCTCGTTACTTCAACGGAGCTTTCGCCGTGGCTACGGGAGAGAGAGACTCCGCGACGCCGACTACGACCACTACGGGAGAATCGCCCGAGCGAGACTCGGCGAAATCGACGAAGGATTCAAGATGGTCGACAAAGTTCCTCGGGACCGCTAGCCGGATTCTCACTTGAGGATCCTCAATGCCGCCACGCGCGCGGGCTGGCTGCGTTCACGATCAGTTCGTTCCTCTACACATCCATTCTCGGCGGTTCCTTTTCAATGTCCAAGAACCTCCAAGTCCCCCTCATTCACCCGATTCTTCCTTATCCTTGGAACGAAGGAAATGACTGATCCTTTCGCTTAATTAACCTCCGGCATAACCGGTTTTTGCAGTTCCATGAATAGAGCCGCTAATTGCCCGGCTAGGCAACCAAAACGGCGTCGCTGCTCGGTACTACGGTGAGCAAGGAAAGATTCGCCAGGATTTCGACGGAGTGAATCGGGAGGGATCCCTTGGCACGAGTGCACACACTATCCCAACTAGAATCTTATTCCTTTTCAATTTTCCCCTGAGGAAGAGACCGGGGGGCTGGGAGTAAAAAGGGTATTGGACCCCGGACGACTGGAGATTCCGTGCGGGGTCCAACTTCTCCATCCCGGCCGGTCGTCTCTCGTGGAATATCATCCTCCGCAGCCCCTCCACCCACTCTTCCCACTCGAGTTTTACACGCCTCCGTGCTCGTAAGCGGCTGCCAACGAGGTGGCAAACTCCTGCATTATGACTCTACCTCTCGGGTTGCTTGTACATCCGCGGTATGTACCGCGTATGTATGCGATTCATGTTATGTAAGCTACCAGGTGGGAAACGACTCGTGATACGAGAATACGAAATGAACCGTCAGCGCTGCGAACTTCGGAAACCATTCGTGCATGTAAGTAAAACTCACTCCGCATGAAGATATGTGCATACGGAAGAGCTCCGTATACGAGCAACGTGATGCTTCCGTTCACAACACGCAATGAAATATCGGGCGATAAAGGCGAAAGTATCCCCTGTGCGCTCGAGAATACACGAGGAGCCTCGCCGCTTTGATTTCCCAATGAAAGTGCCTCGAGAGAACGACGCTGGTGTAGTTTCGCGGACAATAGCCGTTTTGCTAATCCGAGTCTACACGGTGGAAACTCGACTACGGAGATATTCTCATGATTTGCCCGAAACTCCGAACATTCGTGTAATAACTCCCTAACTACGAGAATCCAAAATCAATGATTCCCCATTGGGACGTCCATTGTTTTCCCCCGGGAGCTCCTCCGAGTAAAAGGCGGCGGTTCGGATCCGACGAGCACAACGTCCGATCGTGGTACAAAGACGCGGCTCACGTTGCTCCCGGAGAAGCCCCTCTCGCTTTCGAGTTTCATGGGAAACTCCGCAACGAACTTGTATTAATCGGCTATAAGTTTGCGCCAAGGGGACCCCCGGCTGGCGCAGTCTTCGGTGCCTCGCCCGCCGCGCCGTGTGCACGCGGCTATGGGGAGGCAACGAATACGGGACCGGGGGGGTTGCCTCAGTGATTGGAAGCCCAGCGGAGAGGAGAAGGTGTTCCTCCTCCGGTTCCGCGGGAGGGAGAGAGCATGGAGAATTCGAGGAAATAGTTTCGCGGATAACGAGGAGTAGCCGTTCGTCCGGTCTTACACGGACTCCTCGACCGTCTATAGCCGCCCGCTTCTGGCGGTCCCACTATAGCGCCAACCTCTTGCTGTATGCTCAAATTCTCGATAGTTACCGAGGAGAAACTTTGCTTCTGGATGGTACGAGTTACGTTCGATCGGTTATACGTGCTGCATCACAGTTTCCGCCGCGTAACAGAGGAGGCCCGGTGGCTTCGCGATCTTCGTGGTTGCGGTCCCTTTCAACCTACAAGAATGCCACCGGTGCGCGCGGGTGGGGTTTGAGAGAAACGCGAATGTGAAACTCCGCTCGTGAAAGCCATCGGAATAATTCCGTCTGGAGGAAACTCTCAGGACCGAAGATGCGCGGGCGTTTCTCACCGAAACGTGACAAATGCTACGGAATCGTTTTCCCGACGAGAGTCCTTTCGGGACCGATGGCGAAGCGCGCTAAGAGGTCACCGAAGAACCAACGATAGGAAACAATGGATCGAAAAAAAGGAGCGAAAAGGAAAAGGAGAGACCATCGAATCGAAGATTGGTCCGGAGGAAGTCAAGCGCGCGGGCTGTGCGGCACCGAGGAAGAGGATAAAAAGAGGGGACAAAAAGGACAAACAAGAAGAACCAGAAAGAAAACGGCTGGGGGTGAAGAGAAAACAAAAAGATGCCGCGAAGTGCTGCCGCGACGCAAACGGGCGGCTAGTTTCTTCTTTTCTCCAGATCTATCTTTACCACCCTATCACGTAATGGTGTAACTTTTGCCGCGACGGCGATGGCCGCAGAGCGGGACGCTCCGATACGGTGGAGACGAGCGCGAGAGAGAGAGAGCGAGTGGCGATGGTGTATATAGGAAAAGTGGTGGTCGGACAGGCATAGGCGGGGTGTCTGGACGACCCGAGGGAGTTTTAACGTACGGTCAGCTCCACTGGCGAGAGCCATTAGGGGGTGAAGCCACCCCGAACGGGACCGACCCTCTGCGCGTTGACCCCCGGACGCCACCTTTTCCCAACCCCACCGATTCACCCCCATCCACCCTTTTCTACTTCTTCCGTCCAACAGTCTCCTTCCCCCTCGCGACTCTCAGCATCTCAGTCCTACATCGGAGTAACTTTTATCTTCGCGGCTTCTCGACGATGTGTCGGACTTTTCTGCTCCACGTGTGTCCTTCACGGTATGGACTCTTCGGGCCGGTCGCGCTGTTGAAGTTGGCGAAAAGGGTATCGATTCGGTAGCGACGATGATTCACCCGGTCTGTTTTAGACGAAAGATCGAGTAAACGCCCCGGGAGCTTCGAGAGCCGGAAGAGAGGAGGAGAATGCGGCAAGATGGGAAAGAATTAGGGAGAGCGGGGCAAAATGGAACAGTGGGGCAAAACGGGACAGTGAGGGCAAAACTCAATTTTCCAATCATTTTTGGATACCCCATTTTGTGCCAACGATACATTCGGAACTTCAAACCCGTTTTGTCCCACGGACCACCATCGCCACCATCCAAAAGTTATTGGAAAATTGCGTTTTGTCTCATTGTCCCGTTTTGCCCCAATGTGCCATTTTGACCCGCTCTCCCCTAAAGTCGGGTAAAAAAAATTCCGAAGAGGAGCGAGGGTGGGTGGGAAGATCGTTAAGATTAAATGGCTCGGGACTGTAAAGAGGACGATAAACGAATCGTAAAAGCGAGGTTTAAGAGCCGGAGCGAGCGGGACTATGTCCAACGCATACAGACACACCGCAAAGCAGAATAACAGATGGAAGTCGGGAAAACACACTTGGATCTCTGTTGATCCCGACGTGCTTTTCCACTCCGTTGGGAACGATAACGCGGTAATATGAATTTAGATAACGCAATAACACGATTCTTCGTCTTGCCTACCGGGCGCTTCGTTTTCCTGGCCGAGGTCCTGCAGAGGGAACCTTAGCGGGGTTGGCTTTGCTCTCGCGGTTTTGATGCGCGATCGCTACGGCAGACACGGAGATCGGATGCTGGGCGAGGGAGATTCATCCCGCGGCGGATAAAACGACGTAAGCTCGTTTTCTCATCCGGCTCTTATTAACGAAGATGGTTGGGAAACGAGAAAGAGTCTCTTCGGTTACGAGCGGAAAAACTCACGGGCGTGCACGCAATAACGGATCGTTGAGCCACTCTGCTCCTCGCTCTCGGCCATAAAAATCTTTCGTTATTTCTGTTGCGTTCCTATTATTTTGCTTCATATTTCTTCTCTAATTTTTTTATCACTCGCGCGGAAATCTCCCAGTTTTTTTGTTATTGGCAGCTCGGTCGAGAAAGTCGTCGAAGTCGAACGAGAACGAGGTTTGGAGTTTCGCAAAGTCTTTCCAAACTAACTGTGCCGAAGAGTCGTGTGTAGCCATACATACATAATACCCAGAAACAAAAAAATTTATTTGACGGCCACCAAATTTTTTTCTGGGTGCACAAACATCTTCGATATCGATCACTGCCCAACTATCTTAATTAAATAAATAAAATTATTTGACACAAATATCCGTTCATTAGGTCAAAATAAACATTATTAAATAATAAGAACAATACTATAAAACAAATAAAAATATTAAAAATTAATAAACGCCCCATTATGTTATGAAGCAAATAAACATTTTTCTTCCTCCTTAATAAATTTTCTTTGGAATACATTTCTGGGTGGGCAGGGACGACGGCGATTCGACACCGAATCTACACATGTACTCTGCTCTGTACGCACGTTGCGCAATTTTTCATTAGCCTCATTAGCGGGTTCCTACTTCATTACCCAATCGGGCTGGTCGAAGGGTTTCGATTATCGTCATTAAACGAAAGGTAGAGGGCGATCACGCGACCGAGAGAAGGTACGAAGTGGAGAGGGGGGGGGAGAAATCGTGCACCCGTGTGCATTCGAGGGACCGCACTGGGCCGAAGGTACGACGAACGAGGGTGGAAAAAAGAAAGAGGCGAAACCGGGGGATGAAAGCGCTGAGAGAAATGGAGAGGGGGGGATAGGCAAAAGCCGGTGTCATTAAGTATGCATGTAAACCGTGAAATTGCCTCGGTCGCGAGGCTGCGGCAGCAGGCCGGTAATTACCGGCTCGCCGCCTGTGGAAATTAAAACTCGCCACTTATCGTACACAACGGCCTAATGTTACCCTCTCACCGTCCACCCACCGCATCATGGCATCTCGTATATATTTTTATATTCTCCTCGTATACCAAGCGGGGCTATAGCGGCTATTATTAAACGCCGCGGGGGAGGGAGGAACGTGTACGACACTTCAATGGGTTCGAGGGTTGTAAACATTGCGAGACACAAGTTCCCAAGATAACGATTATTTTTTTTATTTTTATTTTTTTTTTTTCATCTAATATTAAAAGTGATAAAATGTTGAACGCTATGGCGGAAAAAATTGCGCAAAGAGCCGCTGAGGATGGCGGAGAAAAAAGAGTCTTGCTAATGACCGCATTCGCGACGCCTGAAATTCTCGTCATATTTGCCGTTGGCGTGAAGCTGCACCCAGAAAAAAATTTATTCCTATCAAAGAAAATTTATTAGGGACGAAGAAAAATGTTTATTTGGTTCATAAGTTAATAGAGCATTTATTAAATTCTAATATATTTATTTGTTTGATAGTATTATTCTTTTTATTTACGTGTTCACGACTCTATAATGCGCGTTGCCGGATAATAGCCGTGTTTTGTCTTGGTGCCAAATATACAATTTCTTTGGCGGGAATAAATATCCATTCAAAATCGTATTTTCAATGATTCGATTTCTTTGTGTCGAATAAACATTTATTTTAAAGTACAGATCAATAAATAGTCACTTCGAATACATTTTTTTACTGAAAGTAAAGAAAAGTGTTATTTGAATCTAATAAAGATTTTGTTAAGGCAACGAAACATTTCTTTTATGTTAATAAACGTCATTTAAAGATCGAAATTTATTTTATTTGAATAAATCTTCTTTCTAGGTGTGCTGTAAAGTTGGTGGGGTAAAATTGCAAACGACTTGGACAAAGATTTTTGGAATCTCTTCCCAGGTGGGATTTAACCCTTTGTAAGTCACATCTCTATCCCCACTCTTGGGCGCTCCGTTGGACCCGTTTCGATACGGTTTCGAGCGGTCTGACTCAGGGTTAACCATCAGCACGGCTACGGAACCGCACCAGTTGCCAAGGATTCTATACCCGCCCGGCGCTCAAGCCGTTGTATGCGTCCTAAGTCGGTACCGAGTCGGTCCATCGTATCGGCTCGACGAGAAACGCTATCGCTGCGCCTGCACCGGGCACGATAGTAGAGCTTGTGCTCTATTCCGCAGATTCGTGGAGTGCGAATTTTATTCGAAGATCATAAATCTGCCGCAAGTCATCCCAAATGCACTTGAGACGTAGGGTAAACCGGACAATAAATGGACAGTTAAGCAGCCGAAAAAGCCAATGAATAGATGTTTTTTATGCACGTGCTCTTATGGAAAGTGTCCATTCATTGGCCCTGTCCATTCATTGGCTGGTTTACCCTACCACGCACGTTCTCTTACCCATTTTCCCGTGTTCCTTAAATCACACGTTTCTGTAACTGGCTACATCTGAGATACAGTAGTAGAAGGGGTAGTAGTGAGTTTATTGACAATACATAACATGTACCAGTTTTTTTATACCCAACAAAGTTATCTCTGTTCACCTATATTGCATACGGCCAATTGGCCATCAACCGCAGTCCTTCAACCATGTAAGATACATTCCAGAGATTTTTTTTTATTTTCGATATAAATTATTATCCTAGATACAAAATTTCAGTCTATTTCACTCGTTTAACTTTCTTTTCCGTTTTTTCCGAATTTTTTTAAATTTTAGATATAAATTATTTAAATTTTAATTTCAATTTAATTTATATATATATATATATATATATATTTAAATTTATTTTAGATTTAAATTATTTAATTTTAGATATAAATTATTATCCCAGATACAAAATGTCTGTCTATGTCATTCGTTTGCCTTTCTTTTCCGTTTTTTCGGCAATTTTTCACCATACCTTACATGCCCCGTATGCGACGATAAGGTAATAAGTAAATTTCTCAGGATTTTTGTGTATCGGCCTTGTAAAACTCGGTTTCCTCCTCCGAGATTCAGCTGTTCGGTGGGAAGGCTCTTGTAACATAAGGTTATCCCCGGAGCCGATAAAAAC
The DNA here is from genome assembly GCA_917499995.1 of Ichneumon xanthorius. Lineage (NCBI taxonomy): Eukaryota > Metazoa > Arthropoda > Insecta > Hymenoptera > Ichneumonidae > Ichneumon > Ichneumon xanthorius. The sequence continues at coordinate 4,108,311 of OU824204.1, read as the reverse complement.
GACGTCGGGACAACGTTGTATGGAGTGTTGAATTATGTCCGGACGGTTGAGGGAGCGAGTTTCCAGGATGGAGCGGTAGGTGAGGTCGGTGGGTTGGTGTAAGCTCGAAGACTGGATGGGTAATAATTCATAGGCGTTCGGCGCACAATACCGTTGTGTTCGTTGTACGGATTCTGCACCGAACAGGGCACCGCGCGGGTCTGCACGTAACGCACCTATATCTATGTGCATCGTATCTACTTACATAATATACCACTGCGTCTTGGCCCTCGTATAGATTTAGTATTTAGTACATGCCGTTCGAGACGCAGACAGCGACACGCCCGAGCGCACACACAAAGCCGTTCGTTTCATGAATACCTTCAAGATCCTTTCGGTTTTCAAACAACGATTCATTCGATCGGTCCGCCCGATCCCCCCGCGACGATAAATAAATGCAAACGGAACGACAAGAAATAAGACGGAGCTGAAGCGGAGCGAAAGAAAACAACCGCCCCGTGCTCTCGCAAGGAGGAAACGAGTTTCTACTTTGCAGTTTACCATCGAGAGCACGACCACCCGAGATCCTCTTTTGCCGGACTTGGAGCGAAAATTTCATCGGGGTCAGAGCGTACGGCGAGTTCGCTCTCGATTCCTCTCTCACTCGCGATTGGAGATGCTCAAAGTCGGACGGTTCCAGTTGCCGGTTTCTCTCTTGATCTCCCCCAAGAAGAAGCCCCGGGTTGGCCGAGAACGCCCGGGAGAAGGTGTCTAGTTTGCTTCGTCCCGACGCCCTGTCCCTCATTCATAAACATTCCTCAGGGTGCTATCAAGAGGACGCGGCCGGAGAGGGAGCAAGGCGAGACTTCGGGCCCGTCCGTTTTATCTCCACAGTGGCTTTACCGAGTTGTCGGGGACGATGGAGAACGTTTCGTCGGTGCTCGGTCGAGGAGGCCGTCACGCGAAAAGGGATATATAGTCGAGGGTTGAGCAGAAGAGACTCCCGCACCGGTGACGCCTCGGGGCTATGGAAGCCGGCGGAGAGGACGCACCAGCCTCGCCGACGGAAGCATCAGCCGTTGAACATCAAAGGGGTGAAAACGAAAAGGGAAGCTTCGATGGCGCCGCCACTGGGGAGAGACAGCAATTTGCACCGGTCGCGTTCGTGCTTTTCCTCGCACCTCGTCCTCGCTCCGGTGTGTGTATACCCTTCCAGCCGAGGTGCACTCCTCCTTCGTGTACTCCGCGTTAGCGCTGGAACGCGGCTCGGGAAGGCGGGGGGCCTGATTTCGCCCGAGAATCGAAGGAATCAAAGGTGAAGAGGAAAAATTTTTGTACCATAGGCACTTTTTCCACATCCAAAGGTTTTTGACGCGCGAACGTCAGAGAAGCGTGAAGGAAAATGAAAAAGACCGACAGACACGGCAAACTACCAGAATCGTCTGGAATTTCCTCTGTCGTATCTGACAGAGGCTCGGTGGAACCTTCTGCGAAGGCGCAACTTCTGATGTATTTTTTTATGCAACCAAACCCATTGATGTTTTTTTTTGTTAATATGATTATTCAATGATTCGAACAATTGAAACCTTCAGGCACAGCCTCTTCGCCTATCTGGGATCTTTGACATAAAGCGTTCTATTGGTATCAAAATGTTGATAAAGAATCACATTTTGAGAATGTTCTACAGGTACTTTAAAACGTACTTTCGATGGCGAAGGGAAAGGCTGATTGCAAACAACCACATCGCCATACCCAACGTTCATGGGTTTGAAGGATTGCCAAAGATTCTTTGATTTTATAGATGACGACAGGCCAACCAGAAAATCAAGATCCGGCACCCCGTTGGACGTAGCGATTAAGGCAGCCACAACCACAACGATTAAGGCAACCACAATCACATCACCATACCCAACATTCATGGGTTCGAAGAATTGCCAAAGATTCTTTGATTTTATAGGTGACGACAGGCCAACCAGAAAATCAAGATCCGGCACCCCGTTGGACATAGCGATTAAGGCAGCCACAACCACAACGATTAAAGCAACCACAACCACATCGCCATACCCAACGTTCATGGGTTTGAAGGATTGCCAAAGATTCTTTGATTTTATAGATGACGACAGGCCAACCAGAAACTCAAGATCCGGTACCCCGTTGGACATAGCGATTAAGGCAAGGTGTTAAATCGTGAAAGATCGTGACACGGCGAGAAGGAGAATAGAGGTTGGGCGTGTAAGGGAATGGTTTAATTCTGACGCGGGTCTGTTCTGATTTGCTTTGAATAATAACTCAAAGGGTTCAACGTCGGGACTACGGTACAGTCGGTGCAGGCTATGTACACGATAGCGGTAACACCGGGAGCTTGCGGTGATGGGAGAGACCGGAGACGGCCCCGAACACACGATAGTCTCGACCCTTGTCCTTATACCCCAGCAAACGCGCTTATGCTTTCATACATATTTCAGGGGCGTATATTTATCTTCGTCTCCAGCTTTCACCTCGCGCATCATCTCTCCACCAAAAACCACCACCAGCCCGACGAGAAATCATACTTGGTAATGCATTTCCGTTGTTACGGCCAAGCGAATTGCTCGTGTTTCGGTAGACTTGTTCCCTCGCGCCTCTCAACCTTTCCTGCGATCGCCAGCTTGATCATTATCCCGATGGAACAGAGTCGGCGTGACCAGAGTCCCGTACACTGCCCGTTATTGATGTCTGGTTTTCCTGTCTTGCTGGATATCTTCATCGTTGTCTTAACAGGATCGAAGATACCACCCACGGCCTCCGGCAAGACACCCAACAGAACATTCAGTAAGACTGAATGTCTTGCTGCATGTCTTGATTTTGTTACGTCCAGACCGACGAGAGGTGAGTTCGAACGGTGAGAACCATAAATGAACAGTTTCTCTTGCGAGGCAAGGCGTTAACTGCACTGAGAAAAACTTACATAGTAAATAGTTCCCAGGGGGGATGTCTGCATTTTACAGTTACGACAATGACCAAAAATTATAATTGTAACTATAATTATAGTTTAATCAGTGTGGAAATCAATATAGTGAGTGTGGCAACGGCACGCGCTCATAGCAGACGTGACGCACTGGTTGGCAGCTTAGCCTAGTGAGTAACTTATTTCTAAAGTAGTCATTGCAAAAATATTGACGACAAGTTACGTAGAACGTAATGTAAAGGACCCAGTTTATGACACTTCTACGCAGCTCTATACTAGACTGTACTGGAGGTACCCCTGTCACAAACTGGGTCCGTATTAGAAACTGGGTCCTTTACCTTAACAATGTCTCCCATCCCGTTAAGACATCGAGCAAGATATTCATCAAGACCAGACATCAATGACGTTCACTATACGCATAAAAACGCGCCAAAAGGTGGAAAGGCTGATCTATGTCCTGAAATATACACCTTTGTTTCCTCAACTCTCCAACCGGGCAACGGGGCAAGCGTGCGTCCGAACATCCACCTGATGATAGCCAGGCCGCCGCTTCGGCACCGTTGAGTCTAACCCCAGGAGTTTGCCAGAGAATTTGCAGCACGTCTGAAACCGTGGCAGTCTCGGTTGCACGAGTTGCATGGGGGGGGGGGGGGGGTGTTCGAAGGTCGGATAAGCGCGGTTCTACTGTATGTCACCGCGACTTTTGATTAATCCAACCAATTTTTTTTCTCAGTGGAGGTACCCCTGTCACAAACTGGGTCCGTATCAGAAACTGGGTCCTTTACCTTAACAATGTCTTCGATCCCGTTAAGACATCGATCAAGATATTCATCAAGACCAGACATCAATGACGTTCACTATACGGATAAGAACGCGCCAAATGGTGGAAAGGCTGATCTATGTCCTGAAACATACACCTCAGACTCCTCAACTCTCCAACCGGATAACGGTGCAAGCGTGCGTCCGAATATCCACCTGATGATAGCCAGGCCGCCGCTTCGGCACCGTTGAATCTAACCCCAGGAGTTTGCCAGAGAATTTGCAGCACGCCTGAAACCGTGGCAGTCTCGGTTGCACGAGTTGCATGGGGGGGTGTTCGGGTTGCGCAGCGCCCAGGGAGACCCGGTGCGGCTTGCCCGTTGACGCTCAAATATTCAAGGTCCCGGTCCATCGGGGTTCTCTCGCGGGCTCTTGGCAACCCCCATTAAGCCGGCGTGCCCTCGGTCGCCGGGGGTGTAACGGGCCGTTAGTCCGTTAACCGTTTGCCGACCAGCGGAGGGATGTGACGGTCTGTTTATCGTATGCTCCGCTCTACGCTTTTCCGCTCGCGCGTTTCATCCCCTTTGGCTCTGTCCTATCGCGCATACACTTCTCGCTTTCCATTGCCGCATTGTGCCGCGAATTCGGAGCCGCGCCAATGCAGGAAACTCTCTGTTCGGCGTGGTGTTGATGTTGAAACGGGCCGGCATCGACTGGGCGTTAGGCATACGGACGGAGCCTTCGGCAGTTGATGCCAAACGGTCGAAAACAGGCCCGAGGGCTGGCACGGCTGCGGAGCACCCGACCCTTTGAACCGGCCGAACTCCGAGCGGTCGACAAGCTTTCGTCCGCAACACCCAACGATGAACTGTTGGAGTTGCAGTTTGCCCAGGGACAGACTCTGCATTATGCCTCAGTCCTACGCCGTTTCGTCGACGTGTAGCCTGATTCTCCGTGACGTCTCCGGCTCTGCGCCGGATAGCACCACGTGATTTCGCTCGGCGGTTTGGCCTCCCGCTCGATTGTCCGGAAGTCATTCGCCCAACGGAAACGGAAATTAGCACCGCTGCCCCACGAAACACCCAACGCGAAACAATTCTCCACGGACGGTCGCGATGCCTTCGACCTCACGCCGGTCGAACCACGCGAACTTCTGACCGGGTGGGAAACTATCAAGCCATCGCAGCGGATTCTATCCGTTCGCAGTCGCTCTTTGCCTTTCGAAGAGTCCAGAGGCGCGGCGCGAACGCGTTGGTCTAATTGAAACACGAAGACCGGACGAGGGTGAGTGGCGAGGTCGCTCGTCGAGCGAAAAGCGTCACCATGAGACTCCTCGCAGAGGCCCGAGGACGCTCCGTCGTTGGGACTTCCGGCCCCGCTTGCAAAGCGAGTTTCCGTTTCTCTGGTCTTGGTTTCTCTCAATCTCGATTCTTTCTTTTATGTTTCTTGTCCTTTTATTTGCGTTCTTTATTTTTTATTTATTTTTTTTTCACCCTCTTATCGAACCGTAGAACTCCGTCGGGCACTTCTATAACAGTGTGGAATCCGACGATTGAAAATCGCTCCTCGGGTATCGAGGGGCAGTCAAGGAATTCGTCGATGGACGGTCGGGAGAGTCGCCTCTCTTTGGTGTTTCCTTCCCATGACATTTTCTCGACTTTCCAAGTATTCTTCCCTCCTCGCAGTCTTTATTTTCCCGATTGTAGTTTTTTTTTTTTTTTTTTTTTTTTGGTCTCTACTCTCGATTCATCCCCTCGCGATTTGGTCGTGTATTTCGCATATTTCCGAGTACGCTGCGCTCGAACTGTTTCGCTCGACATTTTCGCGAATTTTTCACGGTGCAAGAAATTGGAGGAAAAAAAGGGAGAAATAACAATAAAAATAAAACTGGGCGGAAGCAACGAGTCGCACAGTGCGAGAGGACGCTGTTCGGGCTTCCTGTTCGCTTCTCTCCGGTACGCCGGAATCCAACGATTGGAAATTCGTCGCCGCTTTCGGGCACTGTTCCATGCGTCCCGATTCTCGCGTTCGTTCCCTTCAGCTATGCGAAAAGGCACCCCGGGAATTCGATAATATACGCCGGGAATAGAACACCCGCCGAGCGCCGGACCGAACCGTACGAGTTTTTCGGTAGCCATGGGAAGAATCCGGAAGAAAGAAGGCGAGATGAGTCCAGTAAAATCTTTTCGCTCCGAGGATTCTTCCACGGTTACATTTCTTTCGACGGTAAAACGTTTTGTACGATGTGCACCATAAAAATTATGGTGTTGTTCCAACGCCATTTAGACCTCTTAATCGCGTCGTTTTCTTCATTTTCTTTTTCCTTGTGGATTTTTTCATATTGTTTTTGCCATTTGTCAGTTTCGCGTTTTTTTTTGCCGTCAGAGTCAGACTTTTTCTCATTGCAGAGAAACCTTTTTGAATGGTAGCGTTTAAACTACTTTACACCCAGAAAAATAATTTATTTTACTGCCATCGTTTATTTGGTTGAAGTAAAATATTTATTTGATTAAAATGAATATTTATTTCGTTTAAGTTACTATTCACTTAATTTAAATAAATATTTTACTTAAACCAAATAAACGGTGGCCGTCAAACTTTTTTTTACGGGTGTAGTGGCGAAACGCTCGAGTGTCGGAGTTAGAATTAAAAGGAGGACGTACAGTTCTTAAGGTGGAATCCAATCCAACTAGTGGCCTCATGGAAGAGCACATAGAAAAGACCATTGGTGTACCCACTTTTTGGACGTTTTTGGGCGGATAGTGTGGCACACGAAGTACAGCATTTTTATAGCAGTCGACAGAAATGATCGTATCCCATTGGCTCATCGGTATGACACGGCGAACTATTAACATATTTATCCGAATATGAATTATTGACGACCCTTTACACCTTGAGGTAGTACTAGCGGACAGCCTGAGCCCACGTGAGTTCAGAGAGGATTGAGAGAGGAGCTGCGAACACTTCTCGATGAGATAAAAATCTAAAAAAATCAACCATATGGAAGGTACTGAAAAGATTAATTTTGCATAATAATAATTCCAATACATAATACTATCTTAACTTAATTTTTTTTTTGGCACAAACATACACCATTTTACTTCGAATCAACATACCACATTTGATCAACTAATATTTTGGTCATTCGACAAACACTCACGTATAAAAAGGTTTGGTAAAATCAACTAAGCCGCGGTTGCTGGTGGCGAAGGAAATGTTTGTTCGATTGAACAAAATGTTTTTTACAATTAATAACAGCACAGTCAATTCAACTAAATATTCGGTCACACGACTAAATATTCAATCGACTAAATATTTCTTTCAATCGATCTAAATATTTCCTTCGCCACCCGCAACCGCAGCTCGGTTGATATTACCAAACATTTTTATCGGTGCTGGCGCTTCCGAAAAGCCCCCAAAGTCGGTCATCGCACCGAACCGCATAACTCCCCTCTTTTGCCCTCCAGGCAGTCAAGAGTCCAAAAAAAATATAAATAAATCGGAGTTTATAGAATAGAATATTTATTTGTTACAGGTAAATACCTTTTACAAATTATACAACAAGTTTAACTTTTCTTACGATTAGTATATATATTGTAATGATCGAGCGAATGAATAACGCGCGTATTTAGTTTGGGGGCGGATATTATTAGTACAATCGCATCTAAATATTCCGAGCACGAACTGTCACATGTCTGTTCTTTCAGACGTCTCAGTCCAGACTGTTTTACATGACGATCGATCTTGTGTCGATCGGCCGTTCGTCCGTCTATTGTCAATCCTAACTAATATCGTGTGTCTTAACGCATAGTCAGCTATATATTCGTTGCAATATATATATATATATATATATATATATATATATATATATATATATATATATATATGATACCTTAAAGTACGCTTATATTGTGCAAGAGAAAATGGTTCGACATACCATGGCACATAAAAAGAAGAATGCTATTAACACCAGTTAATAAATCGGAGTTTTTCATTTCCGACCTATGTACCACGAACAAAGAACCACGTCCTATGTCCTCGTCTCTACAGTCCGCCTCTTTAACACGCCGCTCTTCACAATTCACATAAAAATCCTTCAATGCTTTGCAGAGGCACGGATTTTCCCGTAGCTCGCGAGGGCCCCGAAGGAACGCAAGTTTTCGACTCTTAACGAGGGACCGTCTGCCCATAGTCCGGGCTTTTTATTTTGTCCCTCATACGCGGCGATCTCCTCGCGTACCTCGGGTCTTCATTCCAGCCGGGCACGACCCCGCGCGTGAACCCGTTTTTTTTTCTTCATCCCCGCGCAACGCTTCTCCGCGCACAGGCGCGCGATAATCCGAAGGGGGACGCGTAGGGAAAACGAGGTGAGTCTCGGGTAAGTTCGCCCTCCCCGGAGGGCTCGCAGAGCGTTTCCGTGTACACTTCCACAGACAGTCGACGGCAGAGCGACCGGGGAATATTCATGGATCCGAGAACGGAGCAGGGACCGGAGGATCGCCGGCCGTTTACCGTCCCCGTCTCTCGGGCTCTTCACTTTCGTTCGACATCGCGACCGGGCGCGCTCTCTCGAGCGGAGCGCGCACACACAACTCGCTGAAAAAGTTCCAAATAAAAAAAAAATCAAAAAAAAATCAAACAAATAAAAAAAAATCGCCCCAAAGCGATATTCTCCGGTATCTCTGTGAAACTATCGCGGGAGATGGAATGAGGCAAACAAAACAAAAAAAATAACAAAGAAAATGAAACGAATTCATGCAACCTGCAAAGCCCTTTCCAGCGACCTTTGATCAACGTATCGATATTCATTGCCGGGTGGAAAAGTCTACATTCAACCCCCCCCCTCCTCCCCCCCCCCCCCCCCCCCACCACCCCCTTCCCCGATACCTTTCTCATCTATCCCGGTCGGGTCTCTTTGTCACTCGTCGATTTTACCTTTGCCTCAATATTCATGTATCCCTATCGGAAAGCCGCGAACGATGGAAGGTTGGGCACGAAGTAAAGCTTCTGATATTCTTTGCAACGAGATAGCGGTTCGCCGCGAAGCGATCGGACAGCTGTTAGCGATCCCGTCGAGAACGATGAGGGGGGGGGGGGGGGGGGGGGGGTGTTCTGGCAAAGATAGGAGAAATAAAAATTCGCGAGAGCAAAGAAGAACGTGAAAGGTTTGGGTGGCGTTCCGAAAAAAAATCGAGAGTGGGGGACGGAGGGGGGGGGGGGGGGGTTGAGCAAGAGGGATGAGTGGATTGCCTTTGTGCTCTCCGGTTACTTTGCGGATGTCGGGGCAACGCTTAATATCCCCTGAGAACGCTTTTTTTATTATGTTTTTTTTTATCCGCGTTATCTTCGCTGCCGCGAAACGCGTCGGGGGAGGAACCCGAGGGACCGGTCAGCTGCGCGGCCGGCAAAGAGCCGCGACGAACTTACGCCTCATAAAAACAATGAAAAAATACCCCCCCCCCCCCCACCCCAGCTCGCCGAGATAAAAATAGAAAGAAGAAGAGGAGCGATACATACGAGCCGGAGACGTTGCAACCCCAGTGGGAACCAATACCGGGCCTGTACTGGCCCAACGTCGGCCCGCTGTTCGCCCAACGTTGGCCGGTACCGGCCCCGTGTCCCACTCCCACCGGGGAATATCTGGGTAATCGTAAACGCTAAAGTGAAAGAAAGACCGATAGAGAAAAAACCGGAAACGATCGGGAAATCACATGTGAAAATTCCACATATGGGGGTTTGGCCATTTCGTATGAAAAAAATAAATACAAACAGAACAACAAAAGATATGAACATACCTTCAATAAAAAATATCCCAATAGTCATCCAGCGGTGTCGCACGTTTCGATTTGTCAGCCTACGAGTATCCGTCGAGTGCAAAAACTGAAGCGCAGATCGACGGTGGAGGCGCGGGGGATGGTTTGGGACCAGAAAAAAAAGCCACAACACTTGAAGCTTTTCATTGCGAAGCGCCGTTAATAGAGGGGGTCTCCGTACAGAGGCGGAAGAGATGTGCAGCGTTGGGCGGAAGAGTGGCCACTCGACGGAAGAGTGGGCAGTGTATAACTACCCTGGCATTTCCAATTTATTTCCTGACCAATCACAAAGCAACCTACCCCATTGCCGCCTCGCGTCGTTGCTGCTTTCGCGTTCCGCTTGTCTCTCGCCAACCCCCCCCCCCCCCCCCCCCCCCCCTCAAACGTGTCTCGGGGCAAGCCTCCGCTGTATCGTGCACACGTTCAATCCTCATCTCTGGCTTTACCGCCGAGCTTCCTCCCAACCACCCCTATGTGTATCAATTCTTTTTGTTAGCTTTTTTCCTCCCCGTCTGTTACCCCGTTTTTTTCCTCTTTTCTTTTATTATCGCGATAGGCACGAGGAGGGGGGGGGGGGGGTGGGGGGGGCGATGATTGAACAGAGGAAGACAAGGGGAAAAAAATGGGAAAGACGCGCCTGATCAAAGTATCGGGCGAGTCCTCGCGCTCTAATGGCGGAGCGAGGGAAACGGAGCTCGGATGCGTGTATGTTACACACCGGCGGATAACGAGAACGGGAACGGATACGCCGCCGATGCACTGGGAAATCCGAGGGGCAAGAGGGGGTTTGATCGCAGAGATTCGCCCCCTCTCCCCCCTCCGCCGGTTCCTCCTCTCGATCGTTGCCTGTATCCTTTTTTTTATCCACTCTTTGTACACGCGTGTACGTATACAGTGTGTGTATCTCTCATTCTCTACCTCGCTGGGGCTTTTCCCGTGCTATCGAACAAATGACAATAAATGGCGTAACACGTCGACGAAGACAGTTCCAATTTATTCCCCCGGGAGGCATCGCCCTCCTCCCCGACCCTCGCCTGCTTCCCTCGTTATACTCGCTCCTCCACCCTTTCCAGCCAACCCCATATACACCGCCCAGACAACGCGCGACAGATATTCCTACCCTCCTGTCTCACTCCTTTTTCCTCGCGTATCCCTTTCCCGAGTATTCTCAATCGTTCCACATCGGTGTATTTGTCCATATATCCGTATATATATAAATATATATATATAATGTCCACACATACATATATACATATGTACATATATACATATATACATATATACATATATACATATATACATGTGTGTGTGTGTGTATATGTATATGTATATATATTTTTTCTTGTTGCTGGCGCGGAGAAGTCTCGCGCGCACTCCGGCCCTCGTTTCAGAACAAGAGTCCACGGCGAAATATCGGAAATACGTAATCGTTGCCTAGGCCAACGTACCGATCGCGTTTTTCATGCCCGAACAAATGTTATCCGTGCGGAGAACATTAACGGACGAGAGTATACGAGCTTGCTCGGCATCGACATAATTCCAGACTCGTGTCTACCGTGCGAAAATAAAAAAAATATATATATTTCGTGCAAAAAATCGTGAATGGATATTTAAAGAATGTTGAGTGTATGAAAAAAGGGTACAGATTATTATTTTCTATCCAACATTATTATTAAAGGTACGCGAAATACTTCTTGCGTTAAAAATCGTAAAGGAAAAAGGGAAAGTATTTTATAAACACATATTTTCACGTGCGCTCTTTTTTCAATGAAACGTCATAAAGTAACCCAAAAATATATTTGAAATTCTGTGCATCTGAAATTTTTTACCTTTTTTTTGGACGTAGAGGTAAATTTTTTACCTTTTTTTAGAGAACGTTGTGTGACAATTCGCCCCGGTCTCCGCTGTACCGAGCAAAGAGGCGAGTAGCCCTTTTGCACCGGCTAGCGATTAAGCTACTATCGCGTCGACACGCAAATTTAAAGAATGTTGAGTGCATGAACAAAAAAAAAATTTTTTTTAATTTAAAAAATGATAAATCATACTAAACCTAAGATTATTATTTAAAAAATCTGAAACACTTCCTGCATTAAAACCAGTAAATGAAAAATGAAAAGAACATTCATTTGTTAAAAAACATCTATTCTCACACTGAGAAAAACTTACATAGTAAATAGTTCCCAGAGGTGCCGTCTACATTTTACAGTTACGACAATGACCAAAAATTATAGTCGTAACTATAATTATAGTTTAATCAATTGAGTATATACTATCACAAACTATCTATATAGACGTCGCCCCTGGGAACTATTCATTATAGTAGGAAATACCATCCTTTTTCTCAGTGCACATACGCTTTTTCCCACTCTTCCGCGAAACATCACAAAGTACCCCAAAAATAGGTTAGAAATGCTGTGCTTCGAGGAATTCATTTTTCCCGATGTTTCCACCCTTGCAAGCTTTCCCACCATCAACTGGCCCAACCGAGGGTCTCAAATTTTCAAAGCTTCCTTAGAGTCCTGTCCGGCACTCCGTGTGATGATTCGCCCCGGTCTCCTCGTCGATGTGAGTGGCCTTTTTGTCCCCGCGAGCGATTAATCCTCCATCGCCTCCATACGCAAAGACCTCGATTGTTCCCGGATCGAGAGGAGTTTCAATGAAGAGCCGAGTTTGAGTAGCAACATCAGAATCCGTTGATCCGGATCGGCATTGTGCCGATAGCGGCGGGTACTCTCAATGCCCGATTCCGGTTTACCGTACGCGCTTCACGTCGGGGAAAATGCCTCGAGCTAAATCGCGTGCCGTATGGCATTCATTCGGGCAACCGAGGGTACCGAAAACCTCCTCCGCTCCCCCCGCCTGCGCATACAACATCGCGAGCTGGTTTCACCAGGGGCTGAGCGGGTATACAAAGACCTGTTCACCTGCCTCGTCGCGTTCCATTACCGCGCGTACACGGCAGGCGCCGGTGCACCGCAGCGCCATCCACTTCCGCGTTTATCCGCATCTGAGAGGGCCGCGGTAACCTCCGTGGCAGGATTATAGCGTGTATTATACCGATGAGGGAAGCGGCGGGGCACTGGAGAGGGAAAGGAAGACATTAGAGAGCGGTTGAGCTCGTTTCGATGGTAAGTTGACGTTTTCGAGTGCACCGAGGCAGGTTGGGCGAACTACGATGCACGGGGATTCCCCTTCGCTCCGTCGCACCTTTCAGCATCTGGGCGCAGACCTGAGTTTGGGTTTCGTTAGTGTGTAGATGCTCGGCATCGATGAAGTCCGTTACGGGACATCGATTAACAGAACAAGAGGAGCAATATGTGCGAGTGGGAGACGTTGGAGCGAAACATGGGGCCAGTACTGGCAGAGCCTCGGCCCTCTGTTCGCCCAACGTCGGCCAGCGCCAGATCTGAGAGGGCCGCGGTAACCTCCGTGGCAGGATTATAGCGTGTATTATACCGATGAGGGAAGCGGCGGGGCACTCGAGAGGGAAAGGAAGACATTGGAGAGCGGTTGAGCTCGTTTCGATGGTACGTTGACGTTTTCGAGTGCACCGAGGCAGGTTGGGCGAACTACGATGCACGGGGATTCCCCTTCGCTCCGTCGCACCTTTCAGCATCTGGGCGCAGACCTGAGTTTGGGTTTCGTTAGTGTGTAGATGCTCGGCATCGATGAAGTCCGTTACGGGACATCGATTAACAGAACAAGAGGAGCAATATGTGCGAGTGGGAGACGTTGGAGCGAAACATGGGGCCAGTACTGGCAGAGCCTCGGCCCTCTGTTCGCCCAACGTCGGCCAGCGCCAGATCTTAGAGGGCCGCGGTAACCTCCGTGGCAGGATTATAGCGTGTATTATACCGATGAGGGAAGCGGCGGGGCACTCGAGAGGGAAAGGAAGACATTGGAGAGCGGTTGAGCTCGTTTCGATGGTACGTTGACGTTTTCGAGTGCACCGAGGCAGGTTGGGCGAACTACGATGCACGGGGATTCCCCTTTGCTCCGAGGCACCTTTCAACTTCTGGGCGCGGACCTGAGTTTGAGTTTCGTTAGTGTGTGCTTATGCTCGGCATCGATAAGGCCCGTTACGAGCCATCGATTAAACTTCGTTGCTGCGGTGAGGGGTGCGTTAAGGGCGTTTCGGTCGAAGTCAAAAACCGAGGCAGGGCATAACTGACCGTCATTAATGATTGGGCTGTTTTTTAATGGCAGCCTTATTCGTTCGGGGATTAATGAACAGCAAAGTGCATGTATCGAGTTGGAAAGGGTGAGGGAAAGATGGTGCAACACTTGAAAAGTTAGGTTGTCCCATATTTCATGCGGATCAGAACGCTGTTAGAATAGAATAGAATTTTTATTTCCACTGTATGGCTTTCGCCTTTTACCACTTCTTACATGCTAATACAACAATTTTCTTTAAAAACTTAACCCCTTTAAACTTAAACTCTTTATCAACATTCCTTCCCAACATCCGGTATCCGCCGCTTTATCACATCTGAGAGAAGTAACACACTTCCATAACTTTACATCTTTGGAACTCGTGTCTTACAAACTACCGGTTTGTAATTGATGCGTTTCGTATACCCAGCCATATATTCTACCCCATCGTCACAACCCTTATTTTTCTACTTTACCTCCCCCCTTGCTTTATTATCCCCTTTCTTTCCCCGTCCGCTCGGGTTACGTCAGTTCTCGACCTTTTCACTTTGTCAAACGCCTGTAAATACTCGCATAATTCCACCAGCAGTTCCCCTCTTAGCGACTCTTTGGTCCAACGCCCAGAACGCTGATCCCGGCTACACGCAAAGTGCGCTGAGATCACCGATAATGCTTTGTAATCTCACGGTTTTCTTCTGAAATTGTTTTTCGAACTTGCTTGGATGACTCTGATAATTGTGTCGATGATGAAGTAAAGTGTGAATACTCCTCAATGCGATGTGAAACTCGGCCGGTAAAGAAAACGGTAATAAATTTTTTTTCAAGGCCCTTCGTCGTTTAGGACTAAACGCATGTAATTAGCACCTTCATCTAACAGTTGTTGAGCAAACATTAATAATTTGCTCCACCTAAGATAAATTTACGCGCCCTTGAAAAAAATTAATTACAGTTTGTTTGGATTGCTTGGATGACTCTGATCATTACGTCGAGAGCGACGCAAAGTCCGCATAAGATTGTGATAGGAGTCGATGTAAGACTCGATTGGTAAAGAATCGTTTGGAGCTAAACGCGGATCATCAGCACCTTCATCTAACAGTTGAGCGAACATTAATAATTTCCTCAACCTAAAAAAAATATAGCGTTCTTGAAAAAATCGATTAGGATAAAAGTGGTGAATATGGCACACCTCGATTAACACGTAAATCAATGATTTATGGACCGGGCCATATTCCCCACTTTTACCCTACAGTTTTCATTACCGACCAAGCCCCTTCGCTTCGATTATGAAAAGCCCAATTTTCTTTTGCTCGACGAAGAACTTAAAGCTTGGTAAAATTTCGAGTTTTCGGAACATCCGAAGCTACGAGTACTCGGTTACCAGACGAAAGGGAGAGGTACGGAAGATCGTTAGGCCCCCGAGCTCGGAGTCGCGATAACTCAACGAAATTCTCGACGTTCCGGGGCGCGTTTACGATGTATAATGGTAACCAACAGAAGGGTGGCGGCTGTATATGTAA
This sequence comes from Ichneumon xanthorius, assembly GCA_917499995.1. Lineage (NCBI taxonomy): Eukaryota > Metazoa > Arthropoda > Insecta > Hymenoptera > Ichneumonidae > Ichneumon > Ichneumon xanthorius. The sequence goes on along the minus strand of OU824204.1, from coordinate 4,093,144 downwards.
TGTTATATCCAACACAGTGTAGGGTATAGAGCAGCAGCCAGGACTAGTCTCGTGCGGGCTATCGCTCAATCTTATGCAATTGCACCGGCGAAAATGTGGAGCGAGAGTTTGTGGTGGTAGTACAAGAGAGAGAAACGGTGAGGGAAGCTGACGGTGGCCGCGCAAGCCCCCGAGCCGATATTAACCGTACGATAAGGATTATCTGCACGAAGCGGGAGGCGTGTTTGCCCTACCTGCGCGCCTCTGCCAGCTTCGCGCAGTGGCACCGCGAGAACCCCGCTGACTCGGAGAGTCGCCCGAGTTGAAACTCAGAGACACGGAGAGGTAGCAAGAGAGAGTTCAAGGGGGCGAATTGGAAAATGATCCTCGCTTATATCCGGAAAATAGAGGAGGCTCCTCCACTGATTTACGTCTGTGTGAAGCACAACCGCGCAAGCTACCCACCGCAGGTGCACCCGGCGGTGGAAGGTTTCACGGGGTTTCAGTTTCGCTTACTGTGTACGAGCACGAAAACACCGTATATAGTAAAGCTGAAATGTTACGTACATATATAACAGGGAAGATCGGGGCGGGATGGGTTCGAGGGGCAAAATGGGGCAGCGAAAAAAATTCAAGCGGTGTAAAATGGATATAAGGGGCAAAATGGAGTAGCAACGATTCCAACTGTAGTGAATGGGGTAAAATGGGTGTAGGGGGCAAAACGGAGTAGCAAAAAAATGTCCACTGAGGTAAAATGGGTGCAAGGGGCAAAATGGAGTAGCAAAAAAAATGTCAACTGAGGTAAAATGGGTACAAGGGGCAAAATGGAGTAGCAAAAAAATGTCAACTGAGGTAAAATGGGTGTAGGGGGCAAAATGGAGTAGCAAAAAATGTCACCGGAGGTAAATGGGGTAAAGTGGGTGTACGGGAGGAAATGGAGTAGCAAAAAAATGTGAACCGGGGTAAATGAGGTAAAATGGGTTTAAGGGGTGAAACGAAACACCAAGAAAAATTTCAAAAAAATGCGGAGGACCACTCGGAGAGGGTAAAGTATGCCATTTTACCCCACACCACAATTTTTCCCTCATACTCCTCACAATCATGACATCTCCTTTTTTCATTAAAGTAAGCAGTAAATTCATATGCGGTCTCGTCCCAACGGCCTTTGTCCCAGCTGGTCCGTTTTGCCCCATACAAACACCGTACACTATCCGAACGGGAGTGTAACCGTCGAAGGAGGTATCAGATTGCAAAATTACTCAAGAAATACACTGTACATATGATCGGGACGGTTGTAAATCTCGTGTAGTATGATATCCAGCCGCGTAGGGGTAGTAACAGCGAGAAAGGAGTATAAGACCAGTAACATTTATTGGTACGGTTGATATAGCTATATACAGAGATCTTCCGGAAACGGGTAGCGGAAGTCTACGCCGCACGAGGTCTTGCCCCGAGTCTTCCGAGTACAACGGGCGCTTCCGCTATTTCGACCAGGGGAATGAGGGGAGGGGGGTGGCCGGGGGACGGGGTGGGGGGTGGATCGCGAGAGCGAAAGAGAAAGTCGCAGATAAGGGAGGGCCGAAGAGAGACGGATAAAAGGAAGGAAAGTCCGACATAGGATCGCGTGCGTGACCGCGTGTTCGCAGTAGTCCAAGCACCCTCGTATCGAGAGCTTGAAGACAAAAGGGCGTATCTCCCGCGTTAAAGCATACGTCTTACGCCCTTCTGTTCGTTAGCAGTCGATATGTATATAGGTGTACATATATCAAGGGGTAAGAAACAGAAGGGCGTTTCCCGCACCATTTAACATTCAAAACTATGTGAGATACGCCCTTCTGTTTCTTAGGTGTCGAGATATATATATACATCTATATAGTATATATACGTATAAAATATTAGTTTCAAAGGCCGTTTCAAGAACCCTTCGAATTCCATTCTATAAATGAGTACGTACAATTAAGGGGGCGTGGATGTAAATAGCATTACATCGGAGCAATGCGGACGGTCAGAAGTGGGACGTTCATTTTAAATAATGTAAAAATTGTAAAAGAAATTTAAATTAGAAATTTTAATTTTAATGGAATTTAAAACATCTTGCGCTATTCTGTTTCTTAGCAGGCGATAGAAATATAGGTGGACATATATCGACTAGTACGAAACGGAAGAGCGTATCTCGCATCACTTTGCATGCAAAATGAGGTGAGATACGCCCTTCAGTTTCTTAGGTGTCGAGACAGGAAAAAAATTTATTTGACGGCCACCTTTCTTTTGGTTCAAGTAAAATATTTATTTGATTTAAATAAATATTTATAGTATACTAGTATAAATAGTATAAATAGTATAAATAGTATAAATAGTATAAATAGTATAAATAGTATAAATAGTATAAATAGTATAAAGAGTTACTTGAATGAAATAAATATTTATTTAAATCAAATAAATATTTTAATTCAACCAAATAAACGATGACCATCGAATAATTTTTTTCTGGGTGTATACATATATACACGTGTATAGTATATATCGCACCCCTAGAACAACAGTGTAAAATCTCTCATGGCATTACCATATAAGTTGTTACACTGTTGTTCTAAGGGTGCGATATATGTAAAAATATAAGTTTCAAAGGCCGTTTCGGGAGTTCTTCGAATTCCATTCTATAAACGAGTACCCACAATTAAGGGGGCGTGGATGTAAATAGCGCGACATTACATAAGAGCCATGCGGACGGTCAGAAGCGGGACGTTAATAAAATAAAAAAAATGAACAAAAAATGTTAAAAAGAAATTAAAAAAAATTGAGTAGGTATAACTCTCGCTGTGACGCCGAGCTGACTGCGCGATCTCGGGGATATCTGTACCATTTATCGTCTGTGACGCGGGTACGTGTAAATATTACATACGTGCGACTCGAGTATATTCGTGACGAAAGCGAGATAGTGAAATTAGGTATAAAAAAAAATAAAAAAAAAATGAAATAAACAAAAGAAACACAAAAAGGACTCGCTACATTCCTCGCCGTAATTTTATGAGAGACACGAGCACGATTTTTATTTTCTCTCCTCCTCTCTCGTCACGTGTCAGATAGCTGTAATTACAAAAACGCGATAAGTTCCGGTGCAAAACGCGATCGCCTGGCGGGCGAAGGAGGCGTGGGCGAGGCTCGCAATTACGTATTACAATAGCGAGAGGCCTCGGCATGCCGGACTGGGTGTGCGTGCCTATATATATGCGGGGGATGGCCGAGCGGCAGCGGAAAACGGGAGTATGAGAATCGGGCAAAATGGCAATTACGCGTGGTACGGTAAGTGGCGGGCCGCTCTCTCCTCGGACGATCGCGCGAACGATTTCGAGGGACACCCCCCACCCCTCCCCCTCGACGCGACAGTATGTATCTACGGCAAACGAATAAAAGCCAATAGAGCCGGTGAAACATGTGGAGAAAAAAAAATAAAAAAAAAATAATAATAATGATAACGAGAAACGACGGAGCGAGTATGTGTAATTGGACTTTGGTGCAAAATTTTCGTTCAAAGTATGCGGAATACAGTTGTTGCGAATTACAAGCCCTTATCGCGATTTCACCGTATCGCCGTCAGCCTTTCACTGTGTCGTTAATTATTAACCATTACACGCGCAGCGGGACACTCTTTGCCCCGAGCTAATCGCGTTGCAAGCCTTTAACTACATCAACGATTATTATTGTTACGATGGGGCGCTTCGGGCCCGACGCTAGGTTCGCTTGTTTATGTTATTTATTGTTGACAGTCGATTAATACAAATGCGGCAGCGAAGCGATCCAATGAAAATCCGGCTCAGGTAGTTAAATATTTTCAAATGTTATAACGTGACATGATAAAATGAGAGCCCGTTTAGAAAACAGCTTCGTCTGTTGAATCGGCGGATAACATATTGTTAAGCAACCGAATCTCGCTACCGATTCGGATTTCGAATTCCACTCTCGTGTGCTGTATGGGATGGGGGTTTTCGGATTTCACTCCAATACGCTATCAACGACGAAATCTCGAGAATATAACATATGGGATTGATGTGTGATTTTCGAATTCCACTCCCGTGCGCTCCATGGGATTTGGATTTTTCGAAATTCACTTCCTGTATTTATTTATTTATTCAACGGGAATAAGCCCTTTTACAAACATAATATAGTTCAGTTATTTTTGACGTAAGGTTATTAGTACTCTACAATTAGCAGTCCAGACAGATTATTAGCTGCGCGCTCTGCATCACGCTTTATTTATATTATATATTATATATTATATATTATATATTATATATTATATATTATATATTATATATTATATATTATATATTATATATTATATATTATATATTATATATTATATATTATATATTATATATTATATATTATATATTATATATTATATATTATATATTATATATTATATATTATATATTATATATTATATATTATATATTATTACGTCACATTCATTTTGAAGATCCATTTTTTCAACCGGAAGTGGCGTAATAACCGGTGAAACGGGTCTCGCAATCGCGCACGCGCTCCGGAGCATAATTGGAATTTGAGAGCAGTAAAAGGAACAATGGAAGCGATACCCCAAGGGGGGATGCCCTCTCACCGTAACACCTCTCCGTCCTTCCGTGACACGTATCTCTATACACGGATTGAACAATGTAGCAGCGGAGTACAATATAATAGACAGCCGACCCTCGGTACGCTTACGCGCCCCCCACCGCCCCCCGCGAATAAACGGAAGGTGAGGGGGGGGGGGAGCTTCGCAGCTACCTATAAACACGCGGTGTGTTGTGTGATAATGATGAAAGCGCGAACAGGCCCCGCGGCGTGCAGGCGAGCGTGGGAGCCGGAGCGCGCGCGAGCGACGAAATTATCAGCGTTGCAAATTATTAAAGTGTCCGTTGATGGACGGCGCGCGCATGCGCGCGGGAAAAAGCTCCGGGAATCCCCGCAGGGCGTGGTGGGGTTGCGCGCGCGCGCGCGCGCCTCGCCCGGCGCGCTCTTTCAATCTGCGTATTCCATCCACCTATCTCATTATTCTCCCATTCTCTCAACGCTCCTCCACCTCCTCCCGTCTATCGGCGGCATTATAGTTTCGGCTTGATAATAACGATCTGCCGTCGCTCGGCGGGCGATGATGTTGCCGCCAAGATATTATCGTTATTGGTATCCGGCGGGCGCACGAAACCACCCGCGTAACCCCTTTGCCCGAGTTCTCGTTACATCGACGTTATTATCGGGATATAAATTAACGAGGTTCGTCGACGGTGCAACACACGATTCGGGCTGACGTCGAACCGGGCGCGGGAATGAAATATTGTTTCGAGGGAGGAAGAACGAGGGAGATCGTTTTCTCGGGAAGGTTCGCGAGGTGGAGGGAGGATTTAAATTTGAAAAAAAAAAAAAAAATGGCGGAAGGATATCTGGCGGAGGGAGGGGTGAAGCTTCCGGGTGAAGGAATGGAAGGGAGAGCGTAATAAGTGTCAAGGGAGAAGGCGCGTGCGAACGGATGGCTCTTGGAATATTCTGCGAGTTCCTCGGGCGCGAGTGGAGCGCAGAGGCGAAGGCGATCGGGAAAGATCGAAGAGGAGCGAGGCAGAGTGCGAACCCAATTTTGTCAACTCTGAGGCTATGGACGATCCTGAGGGCAATTTTTTGCTTGGGGTCTCACTGTCGATCGCCCGCCTGCTCGGAACATATTGCCTGTATGCTCTTTTTCTTCGTCACAGAACGACTGCGAACTTGCTGCCGTTGATAGTGCGAAAAAAATATTTGTAAAAGTAACAAATATTTTTGTACAAGTAACAAATATTTTTGTACAAGTAACAAATATTTTTGTACAAGTAACAAATATTTTTGTACAAGTAACAAATATTTTTGTACAAGTAACAAATATTTTTGTACAGGTAACAAATATTTTTGTACAGGTAACAAATATTTTTGTACAAGTAACAAATATTTTTGTACAGGTAACAAATATTTTTGTACAAGTAACAAATTTTTTTGTACAATTAACAAGCATTTTTGCAAAATGAAAAATCTTTTTTTGTAAAATTAACAAGCACCTTGTAAAATTGACAAGCATTTTTGCAAAATGAACAAGCATTTTTGCAAAATGAACAAGCTTTTTTGCAAAACTATCAAGCATTCTTGTAAAGTTAACAAGATACGAATAGTGGACGTTTGTGGACCATACAAGTTGGAAGCTATTTTAACGTGCGGGGGAGAGTGGGCGGAATGCCGGCCAGGCCGATTTCAATTAATCGAGCGGAGATGTCGAGATGGGTATCGACCCACCTCGTTGGGTACGTCGAAACGGAGCGATTGACTCCAATTTCATCGTTTCAGCTGGTAGAGAAAAGTTTTCACCGCGATATTTAGATTTGGTCCATTTCTCGTACAAGAAATTTCACACTTTGAGAGAGGTTTTGTAATGTTTTTTTATTAATTTCTAAATATCCTAAAAAAAAAAATAATTAAATGGATAAAGCGAAAGATTGAATTTGAAGACGTTAGACTGAACTTAAAATCGTTCTTGAGATTGAACGGAAGATCGAAGCTTGGCCCTAACTTCATTGCGTGCTAAAGATCCATCTTAAGTTCGAACTTAAGATTGAACCTCACTTTGGACTTGATTTCGAACTTAAGTTTGATCTTAAGTTCGAACTTAAGACTGAATTTAAGTCTGAACTAAAATTCGATCGAAAGTTTCAACATAAGATAGATCTTAAGCACGCAAAACTTCGGGCCAAACTTCGATCTTAAGTTCGATATCAAGTTCAAACTAACATCTTCAAATTCGACCCTAAGAAAGGCAGTCCCCACACTGAGAAAAAGAAATGGTGGAATTAAACAAATGCGCGGTGACATACGTTCGAAGGTGTATTTTGTTGGTACAACAAATATGTTTGTTTCAGTCGGCAAATTTTGAATAAATTGAAGCAAATAGTCGTTTAACAAAACAATATTTTATTTGTACTAAACAAATAACAGCTTTGAACGTATGTCACCGCGACTTTTGGTTAATCCAACCAATTTTTTTTCTCAGTGCAACCAGCAGTTCTCCGATGCCAACAGCCAGAGGAAAATTCACTTTAGTCTTCCCAACACCAACTCTAAAAAATGCATCTCTAGTGCAGCAATGCGCCGAGATATGTTGGTCTCCTAGAATCTAAATTGCGGTCTCGAGCGTCTCTATAACTGTCCGAACCATAATAAAACAACTGAGGAGTGCGACGGCGAGAAACGAAGCCGAGCCCAGTGCGTATAAAATCTTTCGAGGGTGTGAGTCGTTTGACGCACTTCGAGGCCGTGCCGTTCGGCCGCGTTGGAAAATTACCATGGCGAAACGACGCGTCGGATGGCCATGCTGCCCCTCTTTTCCCAACACCACCTCTCCTACATCTCGGACCAAACGACAAACGTAAATTACGTATGCGGCCGGTTATTAAGGAAGTTACGGGCCACCTTCGTGCGCCATTGCTCAAACCCGAGAGTCCGAGGGAACTGCCGGCGAAGCTGGTCCGGCTTCGCGTTTTCCGCTTATGCAGTAACCCGCCGGATTCCAGTTCAGGTGGAACTACGTGTGATTCTGCTCGGTGGCGCCGCTACGTACGGATGCATATATTCGCAGTTGCAACTAACCACCACTAAATTTTCTCGGGCCCAACAAACCGCCGACTGCGCGCCCCATCCGACAGCAATCCCAACAGTCCGGTTCGTTACGAGTCTCCACCGAAGCTTGTTTTAAACTACGATTGAGCAAACAACGAAAAAAACTGAATAGGTGGTTTTTATCTTTTGGTCACGGAGGTTTTGGATGACTCGTTGAATTCGGGAGGCGCTTCTCGAGGACGCGAGGAAGAACGGATGGCTCGACCGCCAACCGGAAGTAGCGAAACTCGCCCGATTAACAATTCATCGTAGCGCGAAAGCGCGACGACCCTTCGTGCTGTTCGTCATCCGACTGTCCTCGGTGAGAGTCGAGGATACTTTATTATTTAGCTGTAATTGAGGAACTCACGCTAACTTGGGCGAGACGGAGACTCCGCATGTGTAAATGTCCTCGTCATAGTTTGGAGAGCGATAGTTCGAGGGCAACAAGTTCTGAGACTCTTATCAGAAAGACTTCCGACATCCAACGTCGGTCGGAACACTGAGAGATGAATCTAGTAAAAATGACTATATCGCTTGCCTGAGTAGAAATTTTCGAGCGTTACATCGGGCCCTGATCAGGTCCTGATAAGGCCTTATCAGGCCCTTATCAGGCCTTCTCAGGACCTGATCAAAAAGCCTCCCGACATCCGACATCAGTCGGAACATATTTGGCGGGAATTCTAGGTCCGGTGTCCTGAAAAGCGTTACATGAATTCTGCCAATTCAGTGACAGTCATAAGTGTCCTGAAAAAGAGTTACCTAGCAACATGCTCGCTACAGGAAACAGTGAAAAACATTTCCTGACTTTTACCCAACTTTTCCTGCCCTAATAATAACCTTGTCTTCATCGCCTGAACAATTTTTTTACCTCCTTAGATTCTCAGGATTCCCAGGTTTTCCCTGACTGTCGGAAAAATCGGGTCCGGAGAGCAACAGGTCGTCAACAGGATGTCAAAAGATGTTCCAACCCGATCCCAAAACTACCAAACATCTCTTCCCACATAGACCTCAAGTAGCTAAGGTAAACGTACCAATGACCGGACACGTCCCAGTGGCCGGACAAGGCGTGCGTGCAAGAGAGATGGAAATACGATTTTCCATGCATGTCCGGGGACTGGGACGGCTCCCTTAAGTGTCCGGGCATTGGTACGTTTACCTTACACATAGTTTTACCGACCGCTTATCTTCTCTCCTTTGACGGTCAATAAATCCGCAAAAAAAAAGAGAACAGTAGAAATCTCCGAAATGTAAACCTCGGAGAGGCGGAGGACAATCGGGGTTCGAACGTCGCGCGGAAGATCGGCGACAGATCGAAGTGGCGGGAAATGGTTAAATTTCAACCCCCATTGGGAATAACGGATGGAAGGATCTGTGAGGGAAAGCGGAAGAGATGGGCATGTTCTCTCGGCTCGCGCGGCCTCGTTAGCCTCGCGCACGATTCGGCCGAGCCATGATGGAAACGGAATGCCGCAAACTTCATTAGACCGCGTCGGGGGTTTCGGGGGTGTGTGTCTGTGTCTATATATATACACGCGAATGGGTTGTCGGAAGGGTGAGACTACAGGGCGCGGATAGAGGGCAACGATGTCCGGTCTACCGCGACTGCTTTCACCCTCGGCTTGGCCTAGACTCGATCGATTCCTCGACTCTCCCCCCTCGCAACCCCCCGGACGCTTTACATTCTCCCTTCTCTTTCGTTCCATCGTTTTCCCGAGCAAATGGCCCGGAAACTTTTCCCTCCCAAACCCGCGACTCGTCTTCCGGCATTCGAGTCTTTCCCGCGCCGTCTTCCGCCTTCTCCGTTCTTCCCTTAAAAGGAAAAACAAAAAATAAAACACCAAGTTTAGGCATCCAGCACTTCGAAACTTGGAAGTTCGGACCAGCGCAGACGTTGGAACGATCTGTTAAAGAAGGAAACCAAAAAGTCGTGAGGATGAGAATGAACCGTAAAGTTTTTTGAGAACACTTTTGGCCCTTTTGCTCAATTTCCGGTTGGTCCGCTTCAGGGTTCACGGTGGGGATGTTTTTACCCTGAAAAAGAGCCCCGACAAATCCGTTGCACTCGCCGTGAGTGAAGACGCGAGGATAGAAGAAACGAAGTGGAAAGACGTTGGAGAGCGACAACGAATGCTAATAGGAGCGAGGAACGAACAATGCGGTTGGGTGGGCCTTTTTTTACCTTTTTCCGTTCTGACCTTAAAAAGAAACCAATTTTTTTAACGATCAAGTTTAGGCATTGAGTACTTCGAAACTTGGAAGTTCGAACTGTCCGCGATGCAGACATTGACTGCGTCATAGTTATATAGTTATAGACTGTTAAAGAAAGATCCCAAAAAGTCGTGAGGATGAGAATGGATCCTAAAGTTGAGAAGACTTTTGGCCGTTCTGCTCAATTTCCGGTAGGGCCACTTCAGGCTTCCCGGCAGAGACGTTTTCACGGAAAGAAAAAAATTAAAAAAAAAAGCTTCGACAAATCCGTTGCACTCACCGTGAGTGAAGACGCGAGAATAAAAGAAATGAAGTGGAAAGACGTTAGACAGCGAGAACGAATGCTAATAGGAACCAGGGGCGAACAATGCGATAGGGGCGCAACGCGCCGGTGCAAAAAGCCGGACCTGAGGGGAGTTGGGGGTGAGAGACGAAAAGAGCCGTGGGGATATAGCTCGAGGTAAATAAACAAACCTCCACCCCGGTCGCACGTCTGGTTCCGTCTCCAGTGCCCGGTGTTCTGGCCGGAACAAAGAATCGCCCCGACAGTAACGAGAGAGCCATGGCACAGCCTCTCGAAGCCCCACGAGAGCGTAACAAGGGGCCAAGAGGGGTGAGAGTGTCGAAAGGAAGAATAAAGAAGCGAGATAAAGGTTGGCTGTGCAGCGCTAGAGCGTGGAGCGAGATTGAGGCAAGTATCGCCGAAGGGTTGAAAACAAAAAAAATCTGTTGTGACGCCCTCGAGCCGCGAGATAAAAGAACGCAGAAGGGTTCGCCGGATGATATTGAAAAATTGAAGACCTTCCGAATAGGAAATTTTACGGCGAGGGGTGTTAATAGCCTCGAAGAGAGAATCAGGAAATAAGGGATGATTTTTTTTTAACTGGGCGCTCTTAAAAGTCTATAAATAGTGTGGTTGTTTGGTCCTTCATGAGTTTCATTTATCCGGTTGTTCGGTTGTTCGGTTGTTCGGTTTTTCGGTTTTTCGGTTCTTAGGTTCATAAGTTCTTAGGTTCATGAGTTCTTAGGTTCATAAGTTCTTAGGTTCATGAGTTCTTAGGTTCATGAGTTCTTAGGTTCATGAGTTCTTAGGTTCATGAGTTCTTAGGTTCATGCGTTCTTAGGTTCATGAGTTCTTAGGTTCATGAGTTCTTAGGTTCATGAGTTCTTAGGTTCATGAGTTCTTAGGTTCATGAGTTCTTAGGTTCATGAGTTCTTAGGTTCATGAGTTCTTAGGTTCATGAGTTCTTAGGTTCATCAGTTCTTAGGTTCATGAGTTCTTAGGTTCATGAGTTCTTAGGTTCATCAGTTCTTAGGTTCATCAGTTCTTAGGTTCATAAGTTCTTAGGTTCATAAGTTCTTAGGTTCATAAGTTCTTAGGTTCATAAGTTCTTAGGTTCATAAGTTCTTAGGTTCATAAGTTCCTAGGTTCTTAGATTCTTAAGTGTTTAGATTCATAAGTTTTGCCGTTCTTCATTTCTGCGGTCCGTCGGTTCTTACGTTCTTAGCTTGTTCGGTTCACTGGCCCTTTAGTTTGTGGCGATCGAGCGGAGAGTTTAGGAACCTGTAGACATTACTATTCCGGATAACATATGGTGATCACCGCGATTCGAGCACTGGCTTTTCTCGTACTGAGTAACAGCGCCAACCACTGCGCTAATGTCGCCTATATATTTCTCTCATTCGAATCGTCCTCTTATATGCAATGCAGGGCCGTTACAGGTTCTTCGGTTCTTTGGTCCTTTGGTCCCTTGGTCCTTTAGTCCTTTGGTCCTTTGGTCCTTTCATCCTTTGGTCCTTTGGTCCTTTGCTCCTTTGGTCCTTCGGTTATTTGACTCTGTCTACTTCCGTTCCTTCAGTCCACCAGACCTCCGATTCTTTACTTCCCTCTCCCTCAGTTTTTCGTTGTTTGCTTGGCCACCTCAACGGACCCGCCACCCTTTGGCGTCCAGACGTCTACATTTTTTCCGAATTTCGTTATTTCTCGTTTCTCAGACCCACCAATCGAACAGTTCCAGCTGGATCCGCGAGCTTGCAGCAGAGTTCGTTTGAACCCTGAAAGCCCGCAGAATGCCGTGTATGGGAGTGCATAGGAGTGCCTCGCCGGTGCAGGCAGTCGGACCAGCTCGAACCGTCGGGCAGCCTGGGAGGCTTGTTGTGACAATGAATGCTAATAACGCCCGAGCTGCCTTCTACTGGAATATGCAGCTACGACACTGAAGGTGCTGCCACTAGAGCCGGTATGCGTTACACTGATCTACGACGACGAGAAACACAATACAACGGCCCCATCAGGGTGCACAAAACACGCGCAGAGCGCAATGCAAAGGCCCCTCTCCCGCTCACCCGTTGATCTTTGAAAGGGCAGACGTGAGATACGATTGCCCGTACCCGTAGCGGCTCCGCACAAAGGCTCGACCCAGTGAAAAGGAGCACAAGAGAGATACAAAGAAAGCCCGTTGGCTCGCGCATGCGCAGCACCGAATCACACACGCAGCCCGTTGCGCAAACAGTGGAGGGCGCGCATCTGTAACGACGCTGTTTGAACCCGGTGTTGCACAGCAAAAAAAAATATCATTGAATCAAGGAAAATTTGCTTAAGGGTGGTGTTTTTATCTGCGAAAAAGTGGTTCGGAACCCACTATAATAGTAGGTCCAGAGGAAAGGACCAGCGCCTCGGTATGGGAAACCGAAAGACTGGGAAAAGGTGTCGCGGGTTCGATTCCCGAGACTGAAGGCCCGTAGGTGAAAGGAAAACGGACGGGGACATAGCTCCGGAGATAGGACGTACGAACTACGACTATATCCGTATGTCCGGGACAACTGACACCTGACGGGGCGCGACGAAGCTCCGGGCCCAAGAATCGAACCGGCGACCGCGGATAAGGAAGGAGGAGGAAGAATGTGAAGGAGCCCGTAACCCTTAGGGGATCGGTGTAACACACAATACCCCAATACCCCAATACCCCAAGTAAAATTTGCTTGCGGGCTGCCAAAGAAGTAAAATAGTACATTACTCCACGAGGGCGAAAAACGTTTTTCTAACGAGTGTGCGTTTGCAGCACGAGCCGAAGGCGAGGGCTGTAATCACACGAGTTAGAAAAAGTGTTTCGCACGAGAGATGTACGAAATTTTTCATCACAAGGTGCGAAAATGGCGGTTTTACGCACGCGAAGCGGGCGGAAAAGTGGCCATTTCCGCACCGAGTGATGAAAACGTTGTTTCAATCCTACTCTGAATTCGTACAATTTCATACCGGATTGAAACGATAACATGTCACCTTGACAGTCTTGCTGTTGTTGTTTCAATATCATATGGGATTGTAAGGATTGAAAGTAGAATTGAAACAAACATTTTTTTCTTCGGCAGCCCGCAAGCGAATTTTTTTTCAGTGTGGAAGCTGCGATGCGCGAGAGCGGTCCGTCGAATTAAGTGAGCATCGCTCGGACTGCGAGTGGGGAAGCGATGGAGGAAGATTACGGGATAAAGAAATTCGACGAAGCCAATGAGAGGTGCGCGAGCGAAGAGTGGGAGTAAGATTTTTCCTTTGAGCTCATCCGAACGTCATCCCGGATTGATCTGCTCTCCAGACTGGCACTTGGCTACGCGGACCAAAGCTGATGGATGAAGATGAAGATACTCTCGGGAGTGATGAATTCCCAACCACCTTTGCGTCGTGACTTTAATTCACGATCGCAGCGATAAATTCCTCGGTCGATCGGGGACCAGAGTCGATGGAGCGAACGACAAGGGACCAGGTGGGGATTCACTGGGGTCGGAATAACAAACGAGAAAATTGGGAGAGATTGGTTGGTGTTCTGTAGAGGCGTTCGCGGACTCTACGACGATAAGGCGGTCGAGGGTGCGACGACAATGATCTAAGTAAAAAATGAATAGAAAAGAAGTTCTCCTCAGGAGATGGAGTAAGATTTTTCCTTTGAGCCGTACCGAACACCGTTCCGGATTGATGCACTCTTCAGACTGGCACTTCGCTAAACGGCCCAAAGCCCGGAAAGAAGAAGAGGATACTCTCCGGAGTGATGAATTCCCAACCACCCTTCCTGATTTTAATTCGCGATCGCAACGATAAACTCCTCGCTCGATCCGGGACCAGAGTTGATGGAGCGAACGAAAACGTTCCTGGCGGATCGAAGTTGGAATAACAAAGTCGGAAATTGGAGGCAATCGGTCGGTCGTCGAACAGAGGCGTTCGCCAACTCTACGACACTAAAGCACCGAGGGTGACGCGACGATGATCCGAGAAAAAAAAATTGAATAAAAGAAAGAAACTTACAAAAAAAAAAAAAAACCCTAAGGGGTGAAAAAAGGGTGGATAGAGTCGGGAGAATTTATTAGCATGTATAAGTGAGGCTGCGGTTAAAAAGCCGGATGCGGGGTGGTTTGAGAAATATGAGAAGTTGGTTGAGAAAGGTGGAATACGCAGAGCCACAGCCACTTGGGCGAGCCGGGGAGCTTCCAAGCCTGGAATAACAATTACCAGACGTTCAGCCGCACTCGGTGCGGCGAGAGCTGTACGGGCACGACGAGGGCAGTGCCCAGTGCACTCGTCCGTACGAGAGTCTCGTCTCTCCGTGGAATAATTAACCTCTCGTTGACACTGCATTGCTCTCGCCCGGTCTCTCGGCTCGTCTATGACTCGGGGATTAATCATTTTAATCCGTCAATTAAGCGCCGAGTTCGGAAGATTGGAGGGAGAGTCCGGTAGGCCTCGGGCTGGAAGTCACGGTTTATGGAACTCCGATGGAAACCGCGCCGAACGCCGCATAACTCGCTCGGGTGAGTTAACGGGGGAAATTTTGGGCGAGAGCCGGGCGACGAATTTAATGCCACGTGTGTTCGCGGACGAAATTGGTGGGACACGTTCGGGGCCGTCGCCGGAGGAGACGATCGGTGAAACGGAGACTGCGGCGGAAGTTACGATTTCCAATTTGGATTACGTACGGTGGCGAATCATCTCGCTACCCCCCCCCCCCCCCCCCCCCCCCGCCTACCGCACCCCTCGGCCGCCCGACGGAGAGGGGAGCGTATAAGCGGATACGAAATCCGCGAATCGTAGAATGTTCGCTGATGAACTCTCGCTTCCTTATTCATGGCAGAGACGCGTTACCGTTTGTCTCGTCGAGAAATTACGAAAATTCGTTTAGTATTATTATTATTTAATATTAATTGATATTCGGGTAAACCCATTCTGCGTCACTTCCTATTGAAAATGATTTTTTCGCGACAGAAAGTGACGATTTTTTTTTTTTTTTTCACACGATGATTACAGTGCACAACACACCGTGACGCAATAATAGTACCAAAATAGTGTAATAGGGGAATAGTATTCGGGGCCTGCGAGGGAAGTCCAAAGGGGAATTTCCCAGACAAAACTTATCCAAAATAATAACATTACGGTTAATTGTATCGTTACTTTTATTGAATCAGCCATCGAGGAATGGGATTTAAGTGTCCCGGAGCTTAAAACAGCCGCGCTTCGCCCAATGTTTCGATAAATCGACTAACATCGATCGACTTAACGGGTTTTCATTTCTGCGAAATCTATTGCGCTATAAATTTTTCCGAATGTTATTCCTATCGATAATTATACGTCAATGAATCACCGTGAATGTGAACACGGCGCAACGAGGATAGCTACGGAGATTCCTCAATGGATTTGGCCGTGAATCGATTCATCGCTCGTTCACGATGTGGGCCCAGCGGAAACGTATATTCTCTATCTAGATCGTAGCCGGAGAAAAGATCGTGTGTACCATATCCTTGGGGGCTGCGGGTGATTCATAATCGGTGAAGAACGATATTTCACGAGGATTCTCTAGATCTCCCCCCCCCCCCCCCCACGTCCCTCTACGCCACGGTGCGGCCTCGACTCTCCTCGCCGGTTTCGATCGCCAGAACGGATAAGAGGATATAACGCTGAAAAGGAGACACGCGAAGTCGTTGACCGAGCCAGCAGAAGGGGGAGGAAGTACGGCGTAGAAAACGAGGGGAAGAAAACTTTAAAAAATTTTCATCGCATCGCATTTTTTTCGGGAAAACGAAGGGAAGAAACCTTAAAATAGGTTGAAAAAAAAATTTAATCTTCTAATCGGATCGCATTTTTTTCGGTACAGAAAACTTTTAAATGGGTTGATAAAAAAATAATCCACTTTCTCATTGCATCGCATTTTTTTTTATTGACGCGAAGTGTGAAACTGGTGGC
Source organism: Ichneumon xanthorius (assembly GCA_917499995.1). Classification (NCBI taxonomy): domain Eukaryota; kingdom Metazoa; phylum Arthropoda; class Insecta; order Hymenoptera; family Ichneumonidae; genus Ichneumon; species Ichneumon xanthorius. Next base: position 4,077,060 of record OU824204.1, on the reverse strand, counting down.
TCAAAATTGTGAGATTTCCGGACGAAATTTGTTGTATTTGGATCTTTTTTCTTGTTCTTTTTGAAAGCACGGTGGAGCCATGTTATACATCCAGAAAAAATATTTACTTGACGGCCACCGTTTATTTGGTTTAAGTAAAATATTTATTTCATTTAAATAAATATCTATTTCGTTTAAGTGACTCGTCACTTAAACGAAATAAATATTTATCTTAATCAAATAAATATTTTACTTAAACCAAATTTAAAAATTTATTTGACGGCCACCGTCAAATAAATTTTTTATGGTTTAAGTAAAATACGACTTTATTTGACGGCCACCGTCAAATAAAGTTTATATGGTTTAAGTAAAATACTTAAACCAAATGAACGGTAGCCGTCAAATAATTTTTTTTCTGGGTGTATTCTCTCCCTATTCATCGCGCAAAATTTGAAACAAATTTAACAAGACAAATTTCCTTTTTAACTCCCGACTGCCCGCTAGGGCAAAAAGACGGGAGTTATGCGTTTAACGGAGGCCCTCCGATTTTGCTGTTTTCGTTGACTCCAGTGTTTTTCGGAACGGTGTAACGTCTCTTGACAGAATTTGGCACACTAGTTCTGTGTACGTGGGAGTGTGTTCGTAGCAAAGGAATAAGAAAAATAAATGTGAAATGGCAGAGATAATTCGAGAGTGGGATTCGTCCCGTAAATAATGTAAATAAATAAATAAATAAATAAATAAATAAATAAATAATTAACTTCGAAAAAACGGGCCAAAACCCTATTCAGATATATCGACAGACGCCCGCCATTATCTACTATTGCCTTTGCGATTATTTGTCGTCTGCTATAAAAATGCTGCAGCTGTGTGCTATTCTACAGTGCATTGAATTCATTCAACGTGTAGTAACCTCGAATACGTGTCGAGCTGCGTCTATGCTAATTTGTTATATATATATATATATATAAGTTGTTTATTCGTGCTTTTAAAAATTATTATTAGTTTTTATTTATTTATAATCTTAGTGTTTTCACGTGTTGGTTATACTATTTATTATACTTTAAAAAGGATGAAAAAAATGTTACTAAAATTTAAAAACTCCCAATTGCCAAAACAGTTTAAGAAACGAATTGAATTATACGGTTCTACAGTTCTAACTCAATCACCGCAGTGTAATGTGATATTTGCAAAGTGATATTTGTCAGCAATATAATTTCATAAATATTATATCGCAGATACAATTTTCTAATGTTGTGTTTCTCCGATAAGATTTTGTATGTGTCGTTGCTCTTCGATACTATTTTCTATGTGTTGTTCCTCTTCGATACAATTTTCTATGTATCGTTCTTATGCGTTAACTTTTTTTATACGTCATTCCTCTGCGATACAATTATTTATGTGTTCGTCCACTCCGATATAATTTTCTAAATGTATCTCTACGATACAATTTTTAATCTATCGTTTTTGGTAAATACGTTCTCTTCTTGGATACTTCGTATGGGACGAGAAAATGAGAAAGGTCCGGAATCATTTGACGAGTGCGCGAAGAACTCCATGAACTTCCGGTTCCGTTTCCGACCCCCGCGACCCTCACGAACCTCACGAACATTTGTCTGCATCAACAAAAGCAAAAAAAAAAAAAAAAAAAAAAACAATGACGAAACGCCGAGGACAAAAACTGCAGTGCGCCGAGTGTCCAAAGAGCAGCGCTCCTCCTCAAAGTGATGACTGATGACGGAAGTACGAAAGAGCACCAAAGTCATCATCTCTGGAGCCCAAGCGACGATCTCTCCCAGGCCTCGGTTCCCTTTGTTGCCCTTTCCATTCACCGATGAGAGCATTCGAGACACTTCCGGTTTTGACTTTCAGAGTTTGTCATCAACCGGAAGTGCCATCGGAGCTCGTTCGGTGCCATCAGCGGGAATTGGTAGCGCCCGAAGAGGGTGGCAGAGGGGGGGGGGGGTGGAAAGGCTGGGGGGGGGGGGGGTAGTTTTTGTCTACGGCGTCGAAGTGAATGCCTTGGGGATGGCGTTGAGGACACCTCGGCTCGTCGCCTCGACGGGATCGTCCTCGATGCTGATGCGTCTCCTCCCTTCGCCGCCCTGGCTGGCGGCTTCGCCGTAGCCAAGAAGAAGCCTCCGTCGTGTATTAATCCGGCTAAAAGCTCGGGAAGCTTCCGCGGGCCTGGGAGTTGATGCGAAAGCGCGGGAGACTCGTCGAAACGGCAGGCAAAGTCGGTGGAGGGAAAAGCCCGACGAGTTGCAGGCGAGGTAGAGAGAGAAAATCGTTGGTCGGGCGCGGAGGAGGTTCGGAGATGGGAAGGGACGGAGAAAGAGAGGATTCGATGGGAGAGCCAAAGACGCGGGGAAATTCGATATTAAAACGGGATAGCGCGGTGGAATCCGCCGCTGCGCTTAATGCACCGTGTACTTAAGGCTAATTGGAGTAAGAGCCTCGTTAATGTCCCAATGCTCGTGGAACGGTTTTCCCGGGTTTGGCTCTTCTAAAACGGTGGCTTCGCTTTCTCTATCTGTATATCGTCGATCGGAGCTTTTCCGGCTCGGGTCATCGCTGGGCTATTCGCTCGATATTAAACGCCCCGATTAAACCTTTATTATTCTATCGGCTCATTGGTTTCCGTTTAAAAAAATTAGCGGGGGGATAAACGGGTTGCCGATGTAATGGCGACTCGGGACTTTGCCGGCGCACTTGTTGGCGGAGGGAAATTAGGCGAAGCAACGATGCGGACATCAACTTCTTTAATCTCTCGATCGTGATTCGCCATTTGTTTTTTATAATTCTTTTCGCAGCAAACTTAAAAAGGCGGAAGTAATCGGCGGGTCGATTTTAAATGAAATGTCAAGAATAGATCTTGCATGTGGAAGATGCACAGTAAATATCGCTGCTTTCCTAAATATCTTCGCAAAGGTTTGATGGTGTTGTACCCAGAAAAGAAATTTATTTCATGGCCACCGTTTATTTGGTTTAAGTAAAATATTTATTTGATAAAAATAAATATTTATTTGATTAAAATAAATATTTATTTGATTAAAGTAAATATTTATTTAAGTCAAATAAATATTTTACTTAAACCAAATAAACGGTGGCCGTCAAATAAATTTTTTTTTATTGTGCTCTTTAAATGGCATTTTCTTGGCTTGGCTATTCTAAAACGGTCTCTTCACTTCTCTGTATGTATATCGTCTATCGGAGTTTGTCTGGTTCGGATCGTCGCTGGGCTTTTCGTTCGACATTAAACGCCCCGATTAAACCTTCATTATTCTATCGTCTCATTGGTTTCCGTTCTTTTTTCTATTTTATATGGCAAAAGTGTGTAGAAAGTTGCAAAATTCATAGTGAATTTAAAAATCTGAAAAAATTCATACTTATTCAGAAAAATGGTCAAAACGCAAAGTTATACTGGTATTATTTAGTTTTCAGACAGTAACAGATTTTGCGATGACGAATGTAAAAAAATAATCGAAATTTTTTCATAAAAAAAAAAAGTTACGTTTCCGGAAGATTTGTTGAACAATTTTATTTTTTCATCAATTTATTAATAACATTTTGCAATTATTATTATGCAAAATGAATCTTTTCGGCACCTTTAATATGCTTGATTTTTTTCAGATTTTTATATCATCCAGAAGTGTTTGTAATTGCCTCTCATTTCTCTGAAACTTATGCGAAGTGAACAATTCGCAAGGACCACCTTAAGTCGTCTCGACAAACACTGGAGACAACGAAAACAGCAAAAAATCGGGGGGCGTGAGTGAAACGCATAACTCCCTGACATCGAAGGTCTATGTCACTCGTTTAGAAATGTCAATTTCATGGTCCCGAGTACATCCGAACAATTTTTTCAGGAATTAAAAAATTCGACAGCCTTGTCAGTAGTTCGGATCTAAAAATTCTGAAATTCAAAAACCTATGTCAATCATCCAGAAACGTCATGAAACGTGGACCTGGTCCCGACTGTCTGCCTGGCCAGTCCCCATTTTTTGCCCTGGTAAGCAATCTGGAGTTAACCCTCACTCCATGTAAGTGTTTTCGGCACCCTAATTCCATGTACCAGGGTCGCTTTCCGCGACGCGCTACCACACCCACAATTATTAATAGAAAAATCTGAAAAAAATCATGGTTGATCCTTAGAATGTCCTTTTGAAGTGCTAACAGGAATTTTTCGGATATTGTTATTTAAACAAAAATTATTTTATCAAATATCAAGCAATGCGTGGAAAAAACGCTTTTTTCCGCGGACAAAAACGACCCCCTACAAGGAGTGAGGGTTATATAATAAGTACGAAAAAAAGACAGTAAAAAAGGTCCCGAGAATCCAGCTGAACAGCGATTGAGGGTACACTTTACTCGGCACTGACCTTCGAGTTCGACGATTTTGCCGGCTCTCTTGAGGGCCTTGACCGCCTCGTCGTGTGTCGCCTCGCGCAGATCCTCGCCGTTAACGGCCAATATCGCGTCGCCGACGTAGAGCTGTTCGGTAGTGTCCGCGGCCATGCCCTTGAAGATTTTCGATATGAGTATCGGCATCTTGTTCTCCTTGCCGCCTTTGATCGATATGCCGAGGCCGTTGTTGTCGCTCTTGACGACCCGCACGATTCTCTTCTGATTGGCCACCGAGTCCGGCACGTCCGGATCGTTGAGGCTGTCGATGTTGTTGTTGTTTATGTTGCCGTTGAGCGTGCCGCTTCCGGTCGTCCCGGTGAGGACGTTCTCGCAACTCTCGTCCAGCGATATGCTCAGATAGTCGTCCTCGAGCGACACGAAAACCCGATACCACTGACCGCGCACTTGAGTCTCGAGGACACCGGCACGTCCCGATGTCGTCGTCGACGAGGCACCGGTCGTCGTTGTCGTCGACGACGACGACGACGAGGTCGGGGCCGAGACGAGACTCACCGTCATCGGACCCAACTGAATCCCACCGACACCACTCTGATGCATCGCATTGGGCTGACCGTTCCCACCGCTCAGCTCCACCATTTCGATTTCTTCGCAGGCTGCACGCTGAAATCATACAATTTTTTACTTCATTATTCATTTGGTAATAGCGGTACACTGTCAAAATTTTTATTTTTTTTTAATTTTTTAATTTTTTAATTTTTTTTTAATTTTTTAATTTTTTATTTTTTATTTTTTTTTATTTTTTTTTTTAAAAGTCGCATCAACTGCTATGGTTATTGGCGACGGGACCTACTATTTTTTCTTTAGTGGAAATCGTACCACTTTGGGGGTTACTCAATATGAGTGAACGTTAACTGTACTTTTGGATGTCAGTATCAGTCGGTGTTCTAGGTTTGCTTGTAGGTTGTTTGAAAATTAATTAGCAGTATTGGAAGTTTTGTTTATATAAACTGTTTGTGAAATTTCAAACACATGTGCGTTGGAATTTTACAGTATAATCTGTTTTTCATGAAAACTTTTGTAAACTTCAAGCAAAAGATTTGTAATTTTAATATCTGGTATTTTTATCTTGCAAGCAAAGTACATTAACGTTTAATTAATATGAGTACTGTTAGCAAATTTCAAGTTCCACTACATTAAATTTACAATATATTTTTACAGTGTAATAGTGGATTTATTGGCAATATGCCGGATGGTGCCGGATGGTAAAATGTAATTTTAATGGCGCCTCACAAATTTGAACAACAACTTTAAGTGCACTTAAATGTTAAGGGAAATTAGCATTTTTTTAAATCTCTCTCATTGGTCAACGCGCCGCATCGGCGGTATTCGGAACTGTTGGCTTACCATGCGAAAAAACATTTGTTCAATTCAAATAATAATTTAATTATCATTTTATATTAATTTAATCAAATATTAATTTAATTAAATCAATTATTTAATTTATTTAATTTGCAATAAATTAAATATAATGAACTACAGTCAATTTATTTGCGGGGCACCCGACAAATAAATTATTTTTTTGGGTCTGCGTTTTGCCCCACTGTTCCAATTCGCCCCGCTCTTCCCCATGTACAACAAATGCAATCTTCATTTATCTAGATTTTTTTACAATTATCTAAAAACCCAATACAACTTGTTAATTTACAAACTTAGTTTTTTTTAAATGCAATTTACAATTTTTTGTTGATTTAGTTCCAATTACTTTTCGGTTTGCATTTGTGATGCAAAACAAATCCGTGGCGAGCACATTCGAAGTCATCGCTCCGAACGCGTTCGCCTCGTCGAGGGTCCTCAAACCCGACTAATTATCGTAATTGTATCGTCGATACTCCGGCACGCGCGGTCTTCCGATAAAGCGCACTACAGTGCACGTCGATATTCGACATCCGAAGTGCACTTCCGGTCGTCCATCGGGGCCCGGTATGGACCTTAGATCCTCCTCAATCGCTGAGAGATCGCGAGTCGGTGCAACGGTGTGCAACGCGCCGTGAGGGCAAATCGATACGCCGCCAGGCCGCACGAGGGGGTTGATGGTAACTCGAGAGGCGAACGCGCTCCGCTAGCCTAGATATCCACGCATCGCTACGGCCGGTGGATAGACACCGTACGTACACGGTCGCCCCTGTGCCGACATTGCTCCGTGCGCTCCACCGTCCACCTCCAACATACATATATATATGTATACAATTATATGTATATACGTGTATATATATTATATATATATTATATATATATTAGGGTGTTTCAAAAAAAGGCATTGTTTTTTAAATTTTTCTCCCACCTGTTCAAAGTACAGATTTCGATCTCAAATTGAACCTCACAAAAGGCGGTACCAAGCAAAAAATCCTAAGAGGTGCCGCATTCGACGGTTAACCCAAAAAATGCGGCACCTCTCAAACTTAATTGTCAGCGACCGTCTTTCGCTGGATTTTTTTATCAATTAATATATATAGTTCTATAGGGTGGGAGCTTAACGTTTTGCCATTTTTTGTATTAAACACAAAAGACTACAAATAAAAAAATTATTAAAAATATGTATTTTGGGTTCACTACAAAAAATTACAAAAAGTTAATCTCCCACCCCGTAGAATTATATATTTCGATCTAAAAAAACATTTCGCGAAAGGCGGTCGTTGACAATTAAGTTTAAAAGGTGCCGCATTTTTGGGTACAAACGTCGAATGCGGCACCTCTTAGAATTTTTTGCTAGAGACCACCTTTCGCGAGGTTCAATTTGAGATCGAAATCTAGACTTTAAAAAAGTGGGAGCAAAATAATTAAAAAAATGTCCTTTTTGTGAAACACCCTAATATATATATATATATATATATATATATATATATATTATATATATATATATATATATATTTTGTGTGTGTGTGTGTGTGTGTGTGTGTGTGTGTGTGTGTGTGTGTGTGTGTGTGTGTGTGTGTGTGTGTGTGTGTGTGTGTGTGTGTGTGTGTGTGTGTGTGTGTGTGTGTGTGTGTGTGTGTGTGTGTGTGTGTGTGTGTGTGTGTGTGTGTGTGTGTGTGTGTGTGTGTGTGTGTGTGTGTGTGTGTGTGTGTGTGTGTGTGTGTGTGTGTGTGTGTGTGTGTGTAGATGCATGGGGCTCCGGCGGGTGCGTTACGCAATTTGCGTATATCGAGTTCGGGTGAGAGCCGTGCCACGAGGGGAATACGTCGTCGCTGCGTATGGAAATCGAAACCGACGACACGCCTCGCCACTCCACACACAAGCCGGTTCGCCCTGAAAGGCCGGCCCGAAACTCGTCGACTTCGCTATCTATCGTACAATAACTATCTCGTCACTCTTATCGTTCGACACTTTGGCTCTTGGACTTCTTTTTATTTTTTTATTTTTTTTTTATGACACCTTTGACGGTTTTTTCGGAGTAAGTATTGCGAAAAATTGCAAAAACGTTTACGAAGGCGACTACAGGAGAAACTTTCGTGTAGGATTGTTTGGAAAGCACTATAGCTGGTCCAGGGGTCCTTGAAGGTAACTTGAAGAGGCCTTGAATTTCGGTGAACTAAAGTCATCCGAAACAGAGGCCGATTTTTATATATTTTTTTTTTTTTTTTTGGTAATCTGATCCAACGCGATTTGCAGAAAAACTCCCGATAATTGTTCAGAATTCAACGAGATTCGAAGTGCAAAAAAGAAATAAAAATAATATTGTGGATTTGCGTGAAATGAAAAGCTGGACGGTCGAAGTTTCATTAATTGCCGAACGTGGTAACAATCCCGGGATAAAATTCGGTCGTGGGGGGCGGGGGGGGGGGGGTGGAAGGGGTTTTAGGATGGATTTGAAGAGCAACGGGACAGAGTGGGGATGAAATAGGGAAGTGGGAGTGGGGTTGGCCGTCCGGCAATTCCGACAAAATTGATTTATACAAAGTGCATTAAAATGTGGAGAACGGCGAAGAGGGGCGGGAGGGGGATCGTTCGTTAAACGGAGCACAAAGGAACGAGGCGGTTGAGAGCTAGCGCTGCATTTTCGCTGCCCGAAAATATGCGCGAGAGCGTACACGCACACTACCGAAAACATGTATATGTATAGCATACCAATACATATATATGTATATATAGCATGTGTACTTATATATATACTTATATATATTCTTATATATGTACTTATATATGTACTTATGTATGTAATTATATATATATATCTATATATATATGGGGTATTCCACGTCAATTTTTTTCGATTCGCTAGTTTTCAACTTTTTGCTTGAACAATTTGCGATTGTTCTTTTTTAATTATATCAATTGCGTTCGGGCTTTCCGGCATTTTTATAAACTTCAGAAAAATTGAAAACCATTGATATTTGAGAAAGTTATGATCGATAAAAAAAAAAGTTAAATTTCAATCCACCCAGAAAAAAAATTTATTTGACGACCACCCTTTATTTGGTTTAAGTAAAATATTTATTTGATTTAAACCAAATAGACGGTAGCCATCAAACCCATTTTTTTCTGGGTCTTCTTCTACGAGGACGCAAAACGAAATCGACTGGGGGGGGGGGTCAAGGACATGGTTTGCTGATTTGACGCGGAATGCCCCATGCATATGTACACATACATAGTCGGAGCAAGGTATAGCTATATATAGGTATAGCTATATGATCCATATAATCGAGCTCGAATATTTCCAGCGTGCCGTCCAGCCAGGATGCACCAGTGGGGAGAGGAAGCGGGAGAGCGTGCGTGCAACTTTTCTCCCCTATCCCCCCCCCCCCCCCCCGCCCCGCATTTCCTCTTTTTTCCTCATACCCACATTGTCCAAAGTTAAAAAAAAAAGCACAGTGGCTTTCGCGTCGTTCCCGGTACGTTTGTTTCGAATTAAACGATGAAAATCAGAGCGTGCTGCGCCCCCCCTCCCCCCCCCCCATGCGCCATTTAATTTTTTTCCACCGGGTTCGCGCGCCAGAATTAAGGGCGGCGCGGACCGAACGCGCGGCGCAGAAATCAAACGGAGGGACAAATTGAGGCTCGGCAATTTTTCGCATCGCCGGCGGGAATGACGCGCAATATGACGATCCATTTACCGAGGTGAAACAACACTCTCCGATGGAAAACTTCGTTAACCCCCCCCCACCCGCCCGATGTTGGACCATCGAAGTTCGCTACCAATGTGTTTTACACGCCGGGGATGAAAATTGCCGAACGTTGCTTTGGTACACGCTTTTCTTTTTTTTTTTTTTTTTTTTGATGGTACAGAAACGCGAAACAATGCGGGCGGTGGAGGGGGGAAGGTTTGACAGGAAGGCAGACCGGTTACCGGTCCGTGAAATTGGTCAAAAAAAAAAAAAAAAAAAATGGAGTCGATGCAGAGGAACAACGGACGACACGCACGCGTTTCGAATGCTCTTTGGCCTCTCGGCGGCTTCCGATCGAGCCTTCGGCCCGAGCGTCGGGCAGAAAACCTGCCGGTTTGGCCCTCTCGCCGGCGGCGGGAATGATCGACGGCGACGCAGCGGAGACCTGTAGCTTTGTGCGCCGGAAGAGGAAAAAAAAGGTGACTTTTCGAGGACTCAAACGGGGGAGCGAGAGAAAACACTCTCGCGAAACAAATGGTATAAAAACCGGGGGGGGGGGGGGGGTAGGAATGCATGGAAGGGCGGTGGTGAAAATAGGAAAGAAAAAAATACGAAATATAACGCGGAGCGACGGTGAGGGCGAAAAAAAGAGAGGCGATGGACGGGATGGATTCGCAATTTCGTTTGGGAAAGCGCGCGAGAGAATTCCCCCCACTCTTCCTCTATCCGCTCTGGTCGGCGGCCATGTTTCGAATTCATTCTTTGAGCCTATTCCCACCTCGACGTGACTTCGGACTCTCGTTAATTGTGTCTCGCTGCCGATAGCTTCGCGGAACGACGAAATTCTCGCATCGGACGAGCCCGGGCGAACCAGTTTTTTTTTTTTTTTTTTTTTTTCTTCTTTTGTGGTATCGCGCGATCGTCGACAATGTTTTGTAAAAGGCTTCGGGTCGAAGAACCCTCGAATAGTTTGAATTTTTGTTATTAGATCTTAAAAAGTTATGCGGGACGAGAAGACCGATCGATCCACGGTATTTTTTTTTTCCCAATGTTTTTTTAGGTCTCGGACGAGCGTCGCTAAAATGTTGTAAAAAGCTTCGGTGTCGAACAACCCTCTAATTGTTTGAATTTTTGTTATTAGATCTTAAAAAGTTATGCGGGACGAGAAGACCGATCGATCCACGGTATTTTTTTTCCCCCAATGTTTTTTTAGGTCTCGGACGAGCGTCGCTAAAATGTTGTAAAAAGCTTCGGTGTCGAACAACCCTCTAATTGTTTGAATTTTTGTTATTAGATCTTAAAAAGTTATGCGGGACGAGAAGACCGATCGAACCACGGTATTTTTTTTCCAATGTTTTTTCGAGCGTCACCAACATTTTTGTAAAAGGCTTTTGTGTCGAACAATTATTATATGTTAACAAATGGTGGGGGATACGAAACAATGCAATGATAAATTGAAGGGTAGGGCAAAAGTGGTGAAAAGGGTCCAGCTGGAATCAATGATCCACGAGCCCATCTGTATTTTCCACTTTAGCCCTGTGGGACGATAGGGACGATGTGAGAGCTTTTTGCCAGTCATCAATTCTCGAACAGCTCAAATATTAATAAACCATGGGGAAAAAAAAGACAAAAAAATGGAAAAAATCTGAAGAAAAAAAATTCTCAGTCCTCAATCTCCAACGATTCACGTTTCGATGAATTGTGAAGAAAGATAAAAATGTACAAAAATTTAAAAATGTGCAAAAAATAAAAAAATGTCAAAAAAATTAGAAAATGTCCAAAAAATAAAAAAATATCCAAAAAATTAAAAAATTTCCAAAAAATTAAAAAATTAAAAATTTCCAAAAAATTTAAAATGTAAAAAAAAAGTGCAAAAAATTAAGTAGGTTTAGCGAGAAAACCCAAAATTATCACAGCTTAATGATGACCTCTTCTACGTCTCTCCCGTTCGTTTAGGAGGGCTGACCGGTGGTCGAACGTCCATTCGCTATAATCTCCCGGCTCCTGTTTCTACCAATGTTGCCCCCGAGAGTTTAAATTCGCTTAGTCGTCTACACGCCCGGCGCCCCGTGAAACAACCGCGTTTACTTCCTGCATTTATACCAACTCCCCCCCCCCTCCCCCCGCCCCCTCCCTCTTTGCCGTCACTGGGTTAGCTCATAGTCGACGGGTGTATGAGCTTTCGCGAAAGCGTCGAGTGAAAGCTGAAAGCCTCCGATTGCCAGGGCAATGTGGTCGACGACCGCCGACCCGACAACTCCCCCCCCCCCCCCCCCCCCCCCCACCCCCGCCCCACTCTCAACCCTTTCTATCCGAAGCAAAACCAAGCTCGGCTCGCGGCTACGAAAAAGGCAGCGAGAGAAAAAGCACGAGGAAACAAAACCGAAAGCCGATGTAACGGTGAAAACTGAAACGAGAAAAGGAAAGCTTTCTGCATTTGCCTCCATTCGGCTTATTTTACAGTGCCTACCGTTGACGCGCTACTTTTTATCAGTTTCGCGTATCTAGCACTCCGCCTCGCCGAGGCAAAAACGCCCCAGTTTTCCGGAGCGACGAGGGAAATATTATTATTATTTGTTTCACGTTTTTTAACATTTTTTCATTGAATTTTCAAATTCTGTGTACAATGAATGACTAAAGTGCACACTGTCGAGGTATCGAAAGTTGCATATTAATAATTCGCAATGCGCGAGATCGAGCAAAATTGGCCGTTAGTGTACAAATATTATTATTAGTTTTTCGTTTTTTTAAATTTTTTCGTTGAATTTTCACATTCTGTCTACGATGAATGACTAAAGTGCACACTGTCGAGGTATCGAAAGTTGCATATTAATAATTCGTAATCCTCGAGATCGAACAAAATTGGCCGTTAGTGTACAAACCGCCAGGGAAGGGGGAAATAGCAAATGTTTCCGGAGCGATGCGAGAAAGATTAATATTCATGTTTATTATTTTTTTTTATTGCTGATTGAACTTTCAAATTCTATTTATAATGAATGACTAAAGTGAACATTATCGAGGTATCGAAAGCCGTTGTATTGACTAAAACTGCATGCGATAGGTGTGTATCGTTATGTTCATAATTAATAATCCGCGCGATCGAGCAAAATTCGCCGAGTATTCGAAGCACCGGTGGCGAGGACACAGCAAATGTTTCGAGAGCGATGGGAGAAATATTATTATTATTATTATTATTATTATTATTATTATTATTATTATTATTATTATTATTATTATTATTATTATTATTATTATTATTATTATTATTATTATTATTATTATTATTATTGTGTTTTTATTATTCCCTATTGAATTTTAAAATTCTATCTATGATGATTAAAATGAACATTATCGAGCTATCAAAGCCGCACCCAGAAAAATAATTTATTTGACGGCCACCGTTTGTTTGGCTTATCTAAAATATTTATTTGCTATAAATAAGTATTTATTTTTATCAAATAAATATTTTACTTAAACCAAATAAACGGTGGCCGTCAAATAATTTTTTTTTTCTGGCTGCGCTGTATCGACTAAACCTTTGTTCTATGCGTATCTATCACAATTCACAATCCGCCAGAACGAGCAGAATTGGCCGAGCGATAGTGCACAAAACGCCGTGAGGGGAAAACAGCAAATATTTCCGGAGCGATGGAAGAAAAATGATTGTTTAAGTTTTTTAATTTCATTATTATTGAATTCTCAAATTCTACCCTATAAATGATTAAAGCGAACATTATCGAGGTATCGAAAGCCTCCATATCGACTAAACCTTCATGTTATACCTGTGTGTCATAATTCATAATTCGCCAGATCGAGCAGAATTGGCCGAGCGATAGTACACAAACCGCCCAGAGCGGAGAGGGGGGGGGGGGGAAGCAAATGTTTCGGAAGCGATGGAAGAAAAATGATAGTTTAAGTTTTTTACTTTAATTCCTTATTGAATTCTCAAATTCTACCCTATAATGATTAAAGCGAACATTATCGAGGTATCGAAAGCCTCCATATCGACTAAACCTTCATGCTATACCTGTGTGTCATGTCATAATTCATAATTCGCCAGATCGAGCAGAACTGGCCGAGCGATAGTACACAAACCGCCCAGAGCGGAGGGGGGGGGGGGGGAGCAAATGTTTCGGAAGCGATGGAAGAAAAATGATAGTTTAAGTTTTTTACTTTAATTCCTTATTGAATTCTCAAATTCTACCCTATAATGATTAAAGCGAACATTATCGAGGTATCGAAAGCCTCCATATCGACGAAACCTTCATGCTACACGTGTGTACCGTAATTCATAATTCGCCAGATCGAGCAGAACTGGCCGAGCGACAGTACACAAACCCCGCCCGGAAGGGTAAGGGGGGAGGGGGAAAGGAATAAAAATAGTAAATAGGAGTAAATAGTGACCATCGAAGCATCGATCTACGGCAAAATCGTATTTAATCCATCGGGTACACGTGGGCTTTCGAGGCCTCCGTCATTTGGAATATTCATCCCTCTCTCCGGCCCGGTTCTGTCGGGCAGAGACGGTGCGATTTTAACAACCGCCCGGGGAACGGAAACCGCCAGAGCAAGCCGTAGTTATGACGGGCTCGGGTGGTACGCTTGCCGTACCCGTTAATTAATACTCGCCGCTTAATGAAAGCATCGATCTGTCGTGTGTGTACAGAAAGACACGCAGCCGCGGAAGGGGGCAGTGAGGGGGGGGGGGGTGTTTGAATATGTGGAACTAGAGAGGGAGGCACGGCGCTGGGCGAAGCTCACCCACAACGGCGAAAGGTTATAATTAAAGTGTTTGTCTCCGGGAATTAGTGACGCGTGTGAAACCCTCTGGTACCTGAGCGTGTACACCGTCCAATGCCGTGCGTATTTTCTCTGATACGTGTTTATGTGCGCAACCGCGCGGCCATACCGGAGCGCATGGTTATCGCGCGTAAATGGCCAAAGAGAGAAAGAACAGCGGCGGACCACTACGAAACTGTGAACGCGAGAGAGCATCGATCTTCGATGCCCACCGAACTCTTCGACGAGGTTATGAGAAATGAGAATAATCAGCCCCGTGAAAACGAAAAAAGAAGAAACCGGTTTCGAAAGATCTCATTTTTCGACCGAAAGTGACGTCGTACCGGAAATACGTCACTGTCGATTTTAAAATGACATCTTTCGACCGAAAGTGACGTCTCGCCGGAAATACGTCACTTCCGGGTTGAAATTCTAATTTTTTAACGGGAAGTGACGTCATACCGAAAATACGCCACCCTACTTGGGAGATCGCATTTTTTTTTGTTTACCGGAAGTGACGTCTCGTCGGAAATACGTCACTTCCGGGTTGAAATTCTAATTTTTTTAACGGGAAGTGACGTCATACCGAAAATACGCCACCCTGCTTGGGAAATCGCATTTTTTTTATTTACCGGAAGTGACGTCATACCGCAAATACACGTCACTTCCGGTTGAAAGATCTCATTTTTCGACTGGAAGTGACGTCATACCGGTAATACATCACTATCGATTTTAAAATGACATCTTTCGACCGGAAGTGACGTCTCGCCGGAAATACGTCACCTCCGGGTTGAAATTCTAATTTTTTAACGGGAAGTGACGTCATACCGAAAATACGCCACCCTGCTTGGAAAATCGCATTTTTTTGTTTTCCGGAAGTGACGGCACACCGCAAATATACGTCACTTCCGGTTAAAAGATCTCATTTTTCGACCGGAAGTGACGTCATACCGGTAATGCATAACGCCCGGTTGAAAAATCTCATTTTTTTGACCGGAAGTTACGTCATACCAGAAATACGTCTTGCTCTTGCACCAATCAGATTTCTTTGAGAGTGTGTCATTATTTTTACTAATATTATTATCGTTGTTATTTAATTAGAAATTTGTGATCGAATTTTAGTGGTGGTCCATCTTGCCCCGTGGTATGCCGAATGTTTGCAGATATGTGCGAGTAGCATTGGCCAGCGAGCCGTCGCAGTTGGGGTGAGAATGTTGAAGGTACACGGGGGAGATTCGCCAGCGGGACAGAAAGCTCGGAGTCGTGCCTCTCGCAAAAACCAATAACCTCGGCCGAGCGTCGTAGCCGGGCTTGTTTATGGCCCGGTCGGACTGTCGACGAGTAGCAGCCGAGCCGGCGCGTACGGGCTCGCCGGAGTGCTGCAACGGGTTTGCTGCAGTGAGCGAACGAGAACGAGAAGTAAAACGCCAACGACGGAACGAGGAAAAATACTGAAGCGAATGCGAAACGGAAGGCGAAAGGGAGAAAGAAATAAAGAAAGAGGGGACCGAACGCGGGGTGGGGGTAAGAGAGGTGGGGGACTTCGACGAGGTTTTTCTGTTTGTACAAACGTAGTTTGCCATAGAAACCAACGGCTATATATCCGGGCATGCAAATGCGCAAAAAATATAATTGAAAAAAAAAAAATTGAAAATAAAACATCAACGTCGAGTGTGCGAGTAAAAAAATGGATATACGAGTCTGTCTAATTAAAACGAGAAACTACGATTATAAACGAGTTCGGAGTTAAGGAACTCGCGAATTATAGGACCGTGCCTATCGTGTGTGTGAGAGCGAGAGCAGAAATGAAACGAAAAAAAAAGACAAAAAACGTTTCGAGACCGGAGAGAAAGGCGCGGGAGGCGAAGTAAGTGGAACGATTCCAGGTGCGTAACCTTTCTGCAGTGTAACAGAGCCTCGCGAGTCTCTCTCTCTCTCTCTCTGTGTTTTTCTGTGTGGAACTCTGCGGCGACTGGATGAGCGCGAGAACGACGAGCCTCGTTAGCGGCGCGTCCTCGTAACTCTCGTGTGTGACTCTCTCTTCCCCTCTCTTGACTCTCCCGATCTTTCCCCACTACTGTCAAGAGTTTGTGTATCTGCTACTTATTTTTTTTTTATTATTTTTTTTTTATAGCCGCGAAATGAACTTTGGTTTGTATTAAATACGCGAAAACTCGACCCGACGGGAAAGAAATCAACTCGAGGGAAACTTGAGGCAATTTCAGAGGTAATTATCGTGTCTCTTTATTGCCTCAATTATTCTTCAACTCTGCGAGAACTCATTTCCATTATTATTTTTGTTAGTATTATTTATTATTATTATTATTATTATTATTATTATTATTATTATTATTATTATTATTATTATTATTATTATTATTATTATTATTATTATTATTATTATTATTATTATTATTATTATTATTATTATTATTATTATTATTCTGCACGAAGAAAACAGCGTGGGGTTCGGTTAGGGGTTAAATTTCGTGTCAAAGGTAAAAGTTGAATTATCGACTCATCCATTCTTTCAACCCATTAAATAAACGCTCGGATCGTCTGGCATTTTGCTCGACCGGTAATTGGACAATTCACGATTGCTCGTGCGCTTCGAAAATAGATAAGTAGCGCGACCTTTACATTCTCCAACAAGCGCCGTTGTAGATTTTAAATAACGGAATTTACGAATAAAATGTTGATGACTCGAAGATACATTCATAAATGTCAAATATTTTTACTCTCCGCCTGCAGATTCATTAAACCCATTAATGAGGAAACGAAAAGCTGCCTTGTCATTCTGATCGGAATTAACAGATATCGATGGAAAAGGAAAGTTTACTTTATTCTCAGCTTAATTGCTTTTTAAGATTTTTTTCTTATGAAAAAAAATTGAGGCCTTAAGGTTGGATTTCGTCTGATGGTCGATCAACGATATTATAAAAAATAATCGAGTATGAACATTTTCGCAATTCGATTGAACCGATTATTTGTAAGCAGATTATTTGTTTCGTGTGGATTTTACTTAATTTTCACAACTAGGTTAGAAAACGTCATTTGGCCCAAAACCAAACAATGAACATTATTGAACATTAGTCCGGTGACTTCACTTCATTTTGTTGCGCATCAATTCCTGATTGATTCGCGAGTCCGCAGTACTTTATATTTTTTCTCTATCTTAGATCTAAGTGTGTTAATTCTCGATTTGAAGGTCATTTTCGCCGGCTCGCCCGTAAGCGCCGTGTAAAAAGACCGATTTTCAAGATCTAATTATTCATTCAAATGGACGGTGAAAGCCTTCGAGATTTTGTACAAGTAAAATTTGACAGTTAAATTACAACGTGTCGAAAGTTTATGCACATGACTTTAGATTGCCGTCGCGAGATAACTGCCTCAACGCTCGGTAGGTCAGTAGCTGTTGCTTACCGTTTTGCGCGCGCGTATGGGCATATGACTTCCGGTGTCCCGGTTAAGGTGATTCTGGGAGGGGACTGGGCGTCCGGGCGTCCCGACGCTTATTCCCTCGCTGATGCCCAGCGTGTCGATATGCGTTAAAAGTATCGCCCCGACACTTCCCCGGCTTTATGCTCCTTCGATGGCGGCTCGGGCGAGCCACGTGACTCGGTCTCTCCGAAGAGGTGGAGGGGGGAGTCGGGCGAGCGGGACGGATGTCTCAACTCCCGGAAGCCCTCATCGGGCCGAGGACGAAGAAGTTTCGGTGAACACAAAAAAAACACCGATCGATGACTTCGAAAATTTTTTTCGCACGATCAACAGTAAAAAAAAAACTTCCACGCTAACACGAGAACGATCCACAGAGGTAGGGTCGCGAATCTTTCCGATGCGTGACGTAACCCGTCGGCTGCTTCTTCTCGCGCCACAATCCGCACCGCATGTCCTCGACTTCGCGGGGCCCCGATCGCTCGAGCTCTCGGGAACAGAATTCTCCTTCGATATTATTATTCCTCTCTCGCTCGCTTCTCGTTTCGCTGGACGCGCGCTCGCACGTATATTCTTTTCTTTTCTCTTTCGCTCGTGCAGCGCGCCGATGTAACTCGTGCGCGCACTCGAGACTCTCTCCTTCCGCTACGAGCGGCAAGAAAGCGAGCAGCGAGAGCGATGCCGAGAACTGTCCTGCGCGCTCCTCGTAGTTATTCACAAAGCAACGACTAACGACCTTACGGAACGATGAACACTTCGACGATGTGATTATTTATTTTTTTCAATTTTCTTCCGTTCAATTTATTCGTTTTTTTTTTATTTGTACGCACTAGATGTCTTTAACTTTCGCTCACGAAGGCTCGCTGGCCGTTAACTGCCGACCGACGATTAGGGCCGATTAGAGCCGAGCGATTAGCGCCTCGGCCGGCGGCTCGGCGAAGCACCGGCTCGAACTTAACGAATTTGTTTTCTTCCTATCGAATCTCCGGAGAAGAATCGCAGATCTCGAAACAGCTTTCGGTCAGAGTCCTTCGTTAAAAAAGAAAGGAACAAAAAAGACACTTCGAAGGTTAGAACTCTTTGCAATCGCAGCTCCGGCCTTCCGTGGTCAGAGTCGAGGTTTTTATTCGTCGGCGATTTCACTCCTTCGATGTCTCTCCGGCTAAGTCGGCCGAAGTTCGACAGCCGGTGTCGAGAGAAGTTTAAAAAAAAAACTCGTGATTTACTTTACGAGCTGCTTATTCCCGTTCGACGCACCGAAATGTCACTCGTCGATGTTTCGCCGGCGGAGAACGACGCGGAGAGAACCGAATAAACACACAGCCAGCGATCCACAAGGCCGCCGGTAGCGCCGTATCCTCACGGTGCAGAATCGCGAATGAACTTTAAAAAAATAAACACAAATAATACTAAAAAAAAATCAACGAAACATCGACGTTTCAGCGGCAAAAAAAAAACCTAAAGAAATCATGAATGAATAAACAGAAAGAAAGCAAAGAGAGACGAGTCGCACACACTTGTATTCACTGAGGGAGCAGCAACGAGGCAGGGGAGGGGGGAGTTAGGGAAACCGGTCGCGACTCACGGCTCGACTCTCGCGTTTTGGACCAAAGAGCACCGTGTGCGCGCGCACGCACGCACCGATTACCGATGTTTATTCGATCGGTCGCCGACTTCGTGGGGATTTACCACGGTCGATAGACCGAACTATGCGTCGCACGGTTCGTAAGATTTTTCTCTCCGGTGTACCCTTCGTTAATCCTGTCGTACCGACTGCGAAACTTTCTTCACTCGTCGAACTCGGCGAGAGGAGTTTATGTTTTTGTTTTCTTTTTTCTTTTCTCTGCAGATCGCGCGACTTTAGGTCCAGCGCTTTTGGCCGGCCGACGGACCGATCGAGACAACTGCGAGGCGTAAAATTTTTCGTTAATATCGTTGTTGAGTTTGTAACGTTTTTGTTATTTTTTTGTTTTTTTTCCGTCCGTGTGACTTGAACGATACACGGATGACTCTGTGCACGAGGCGGGTTGGCGTACGACGAGGCGCACCCGCGGACGTCACGAGTCGTACTGGCGATGGACCTATCGTCGGCACGCAGGACACCCGAGTAGGGCGAGCCCCCACGAGAAGCGCCGAGTCGTCGCAGTGCGCGACTTCGGGCTATCGGGCGCTCTCCTCTCCGCTCTCACTCATGCTCGCGCGTTCTACTCGTATATATAAATATATATATATTTATTTGTATGTGGTGTATTCCACGTCAAATCGGCGGCGCATGTCCCTCTGCCCCGTCGATTTTTATAGGTTTTTAGTATGTTGTTGTTACTGACTCGTAAGGATCTGGGAATTTTTTTCGGATTTTTTTACCGCGAGGGAAATTTTTAAATCGTCGAAAAATCAATTCCGAAAACAGAGTTTTCAAAAATCTGAAAAAATTCACAGCGATTCTATCGTTTTAAATATGGTGTTTTAATAATGGGATCTCATTAATGACTATTTACAAAAATTATATCTATTGTTTTCTGGCCTTCTGGTATTTTTATAAACTTCAGAAAAATTTTAATTCATTGATATTTGGAAAAGTTATGACCGATAAAAAAAAAATAAAAAGTCCAATTGTGATATTAAAGTAAATATTGAGATCCCATTATCGTGTGGTGCTTAAAAATCATATTTTAAATCATAGAAGCAGTGTGAATTTTTTCCGATTTTTTAAAAAAGGCGTTTTCGGAATTGGTTTTTCGAGGATTTATAAAAAATTTCCCTGGTGGTAAAAAAATCTGAAAAAAATCCCGAGACCCTCGTGGGTCGGTAACAACATTCATACTAAAAAATTAACAAAATCGACATGGGCTGCTGATTTAACGCGGAAAGTCCCTTATACATTCGTGTATATATATATATATACACTTGCACACCTCTCTCGCGACGACTATCGCGGTCGGACGAGAAGCGATTCTCTTCTCTCGCCTTCCGTATTTCCCTTGGCACACGCTGAACGTTATACTACGCCTCCACCTTATCGACGCTGCCTCTTCGTTTCGCCGTGGCACGTGTTCGACGAGAAAGAGAATTCCTCCCGTGAACAGAAACGGTAGGATGAAAGAATCTACGCGCGCCATCACCTTCTCCCCACCCCTCTGTCCGATCCCCCCCCACTCCTCCCTCTCATCCTCCGACGCCTCCTTCCAACTTCCTCTACTCCAGCTTCTTCATTTCCCTCGAGAACTCGCGCTAATCGTTGAATCAGCCACTTCGTTCTCATCTTCCCCACTCTACGTGCTTATCAATGATTCATGGAGCGTAATGTTTTATCGTCACGGCCACCGGTTAAACCGTACAGATGGAAAATTAACCGATCGACTTAATTGATTGTCCCTGTATCGGAAGAGACGCGTACTCATGGATTATTCCGGAGATATCGCTTCCGATTGGACGATCTTTTTTGTTTGAAAATAAAAATGTCTTTATCGAAATAATGAGATTTATTTATATTAAAAAAAAAAAAAATTCTATAAATATTTAACGTAAAGAAATGCATTTGGTCCATCGATCCAGACTATTCCACGTTGCCGAGTCAGACGCGAAGTAATCATCATTTACTTACAAAAAAATTCTTCTTTAGGGAAATAGTGAGATTTATTTATTCTATTAAAATTGTTTTTTTCTACAAATATTTAACGTAAAGAAATCCATCTCTGTAATCGATCCAGACTACCCTACGTCGCCGGGTCAGACGTGAAATGATCAATTATGGACTTACAATAAAATGATATCCTCGAATGATGATTGTATTTTGTACTGTACATTGTAAAAAAAGAATGTCTGCGAGGAAATTTGCATGCAGTGGATGCATTTTTTATCCGCGAAATTCGCGAGATTAAATTTAATGTACAGGTGCCAATTAAAATGAATGCTCGGTATAACCAATCGATTTAATTGATTGTGCCAGATACTTATGAATTCTTCGTGAAATATCGCTTCGATTGTACGATTTCAATAGTTTGAAAATAATTGTTTCTTTATCAGAGTGATTACATTTTTTTAAACGCATACAACCGAAAAATATCCATCTGCATCACCCATGCAAACTATGCTACGTTGCCGGGTCAGACGCGAAACAATAAATCATTTGCTTACTACAAAATTATACACTCGAATAAATAAATTGTGATAAAGATTTTTTATACCAGACGTTATAAAAAAAAATTGTACGATGCAAAATATTTGGATGCAGTGGATGCATTTTTTATTCGCTAATTCCGAGAGATTAATTTTATTACATAAGTACCAATTAAAATTAATGCTCTATATAACCGATCGGTTTAATTACTTGTGTCTGCATCGGAGAAGCCAGACTCTTATGAATTCTTCATGAGACATCGCTCCGATTGTCCGATTTTTTTGGTTTCCATAAAATGTCTTTATCGGAGTAATTAAATTCTTGTTCTGTTTTTTTTGCATATATACAACCAAAAAATATGCATTTGCATCACCGATCCAGACTATCTTACGTGGCCAGGTCAGACGCGAAATGGTAAATCATTGACTTAGAACAAAATTATGTACTCGAATGAAGATTGTATTTTTTTTTAACATTAAACCATTAAACATTAAACCATACCGGTCTGCGCATAAAAACTTCATGACTCTTTATATAAAAAAAAATGTCCCGAAAGATGATCTAAAAAAGACATCTTGTTATGTATTTTCATATTGTAAAGCGCATTCGCCTTATCGGAATATAATAGCAGTGAATGAGTAAAGAAAGCGAGGATGTATTCGAATGTAAAAGTTATAAAACAAAGTCTAATATATAAAATTACCAAAGATCTCGAAGAGTGGCGATACGTCATACCGATTATAGTATATCACATTATTGAATCATAAACGCACAGTATTTATTAATAAAGTTGTTGAGACAACAATTTATAATAGGCTTTAATCTGATAACAAATAAAAACACTACCACGACTATATTAAAATTTTACAAACAGAATTTATTGGTATACGCTATAATTTGTTCTTATTTTTCTTAAAGCTTTCGTTAAAGCACACAAACATTTTTGTGCAACGTCCCTCGTCGGTTGGCGTCGACCGAGAAGCAGTGAATGCTGATTGGTCGAATAGCACAAAAGTCCTCTCTTCATTTCCCTCGGGGTGGAGAAACTCCGTGGCTAATCGGTCGAACAAAGCTCCTCGTTCTCATTTCCGGCGTTCGAAAAGGCTCATCAACAATTCACCGAGCGTTTTCCATCGGAGCATCGCGATAATACGGAAAATTGAACGATACGTTATACTTAATTGTATTTGTAGCGCGGTTACTGGCGTAATGACGCAGCGGCGTGAGAATTCGGCTATCGGCAATCGACGGATCGTCGATAATATTAAAACGATATTTAATAAGCGTCAAACACAAAACGTTATTCGCCGCGACAGTAACGACGGATATTATAGAGCCTAAATTAGCGATATCAATCGTAGACATCGGAGGCAAATTTTAACAATCGATACGGCATTAAACGCCCCGAGGCTCGAACAACTACGTAACTGGGTCGATCAATCGTTATCGGAACCACTGACTTTAAATTAATTATTATATACGCTTACTCTCTGACATAGCGGTTCGCGGTGTTAGGGAGATCGCGCACGCGGCGAGAGTGTACGCTATTGCACATCCTACAACTTGGTACGAGGCTAAATCGATAACTAAGCTAATTTGGCGAATGGTACGTAACTTCGGTCGCAACGGTTGACGAACTCTCGGCGATATCGGTCTCTGTTAAACAAACGTGAACGATAATTACCATACTCGCTATCTAGATAGTGTCGTTGCTCCATCGTTACTATTTTCGCTTTGTATTCCTACGTCCGATCTTTTTCAACGAAAGGTGAAAAATATATGCTTTTTCATATACAGATTATCGGCGTACTAAATTTTGTTTTTAGTTTAATACTCAGATAATAATAATAATAATAAGCGAGGAAGGTGCGAGTAATCCAGTGTCTGTCGATTCACTATATAATCCAAGCTGATCCGTCGAACAGTACATAAATTCATCTATGTTTGACCACCTTCCAGAGATTTTCCTCTATGAAGTAAATCGCAGGAATAAACTACCTCATCTGCGGCTTGAAATGTGCAACATTTTCTCTCGTCACGATTATTTCTTTGCATCCTCCTCCGCGGCTGATTTTCTCCGAGCTCAACATTTTTTTTTAATTCACAGATTATAATAATGAGCGAGGAAAGTGCGACTAATCCAGCGTCCGTTGTTTCACAACACAATTCCAGCCAAAATTCATCTATGTTTGACGACCACTCGGAGACTCTCTTCTGTAAAGTAAGCCGCGGCAATAAACCACCCAATCTGCGGCTTGAAATTCGCAACATTTTCTTTCGTCACGATTATTTCTTTGCATCCTCTGGAGCGTTCGATTTTCTCAAAGATCAAAAAAAAAAAAAAAACCGGAGATAATAACAATAATAATGATAATAAGCGAGGAAAGTACACTGTAAAAATAAATAGTAAATTTAATGTACTGGAACTTAAAATTGGCTTACATTACTAACATTAGGTGAACATTAACGTACTTTTTGTTGTAAAATAAAAATACCAGATATTAAAATTACAAATCTTTTGTTCGAAATTTACAAAAATGTTCATTAAAAATATAAATTTTACTGCAAAATTATAAAGCACATGTGTTCGAAATTTCGGAAACAGTTAATGTAAAAAATCACCGTTCAGAAACAGATAATGTAAAAAAACACCGTTCATTAATTTTCAAACAAATTTTTTTACAGTGTACGAGTAATCCAGTGCTTGTCGATTCACAATATAATTCAAGCTAATCCGTCAAACAGTACACAAATGCATCTACGTTTAACGACCACCTAAAGACTCTCCTCCGTAACGTAAATCACATCAATAAACTACCCAATCTGCGGCTCAGAAACGAGCATAAATTTCTCTCATCACGATTTTTCTTTGAATCCTCGATTTACAATATAATTCAATATAATTCGTCGAACAGTACATAAATTCATCTACGTTTGACGACCTCTCAGAAATTCTCCTGTGTAAAGTAAATCCCAGCAATAAACTACCCGATCGACGGCTCAGAAACGCGCATAAATTTCTCTCGTCACGATTTTTCTTCGAATCCTCGATTTACAATGTAATTCAATATAATTCGTCGAACAGTACACAAATTCATCTACGTTTGACGACCTCCCAAAGACTCTCCTCCTTAAAGTAAATCGCAGCAATAAAGTACCCCATCTGCGGGTTGAAATGCGCATCATTTTCTTTCGTCACAATTTTTCTTTGCGTCCCCGTCCCGCGTTCGCTCTTCTTCAATCTCAAAAAAAAAAAAAAAAAAAAAAATCATAATAATAAGCGAGGAAGGTGCGAGTTATCCAGCGCCGTCGATTCATAATTTAATTCGCGGCGGTAATAACGCCAGACCGGCGTCTCTCGGTGGGGTTCCAAGAGGGTTGGAGGGGGGGATGCGGGGGGGGCAGCTAGCAAGACGAAGGGTGAGAAATTGCGAGAGCGAGAAAACCGATAGAGAGCCCGCTACACGCCGAGGACCGTTGAAGAAAGGAAAAGGACGAAAGCTCCAGGTCCGACGGAGAGAGCCGAGAGAGTAGAGAGAGATTGCCGTATGGTCTCTTCGCAAGCCGGAGATTTATCGAAGCCGAACGCCGATGCATTAGCGCGTCGCGGCGGAAGAGGCGCGCCCCCAGTCGACGGCGTCGGGAGACGCGGGTAACGAAGCGCGAGGAAGGGGGCGCCCGAGACGCCGGTGAGCGTCTTCTATTCGAGTACCAGCCGGGAACCTCGCCGCTCGAACAGCACACACATACATACGTATATATATGTGAATATATATGTGCGTATATATATATACACTGTAAAAAAAAATTGTAAATTTAATGTACCGGACTGGAAGTTTTTATGCAAAAACTGGTACATTGAATTCAATGTACAATTATGGTGAAAAATTGTACTTTTTCATTGAAATTAAAGTAAATTATTAAAAATAAAGTACTTCCAATGTTTCTAAGACACCGAACATTAATTTTTCATCACAATGGACATTAAATTTATTATACCAGTTTTTGTATAACAACTTCCAGTCCAGTACAGTAAATTTCATACGAATTTTTTTTACAATGTATATGTATATGTATATGTATATGTATATGTATATATATTAGGGTGTTTCAAAAAAAGGCATTGTTTTTTAAATTTTTCTCCCACCTGTTTAAAGTACAGATTTCGATCTCAAATTGAACCTCACAAAAGGCGGTACCAAGCAAAAAATCCTAAGAGGTGCCGCATTCGACGGTTAACCCAAAAAATGCGGCACCTCTCAAACTTAATTGTCAGCGACCGTCTTTCGCTGGATTTTTTTATCAATTAATATATATAGTTCTATAGGGTGGGAGCTTAACGTTTTGCCATTTTTTGTATTAAACACAAAAGACTACAAATAAAAAAATTATTAAAAATATGTATTGTGGGTTCACTACAAAAAATTACAAAAAGTTAATCTCCCACCCCGTAGAATTATATATTTCGATCTAAAAAAACATTTCGCGAAAGGCGGTCGTTGACAATTAAGTTTAAAAGGTGCCGCATTTTTGGGTACAAACGTCGAATGCGGCACCTCTTAGAATTTTTTGCTAGAGACCACCTTTCGCGAGGTTCAATTTGAGATCGAAATCTAGACTTTAAAAAAGTGGGAGCAAAATAATTAAAAAAATGTCCTTTTTGTGAAACACCCTAATATATATATGTATATGTATATGTATATGTATATGTATATGTATATGTATATGTATATGTATATGTATATGTATATGTATATGTATATGTATATGTATATGTATATGTATATGTATATGTATATGTATATGTATATGTATATGTATATGTATATGTATATGTATATGTATATGTATATGTATATGTATATGTATATGTATATGTATATGTATATGTATATGTATATGTATATGTCTATGTCTATGTATATGTATATGTATATGTATATGTATATGTATATGTATATGTATATGTATATGTATATGTATATGTATATGTATATGTATATGTATATGTATATGTATATGTATATGTATATGTATATGTATATGTATATGTATATGTATATGTATATTTGTATATGTATATGTATATGTATATGTATATGTATATGTATATGTATATGTATCTTGCTCTTGGGGTCCCGTTAACCCTCCACGCCATTATTGGAGGCAGAGCTACGCGAACCCGGTGGCTCTTGCTCTCATTCTTTCCTCCTCTTGAACCTCGGTCCCTCCAGCGGGGCGCCCCTTCCCCTCTCGATACGTGTAACGAATCAATTGAGGGATCGAGAGAGGAGCGCGAGAAAATCCCGAGACTGAATTGAGATAAGGCCGCGAGAACGGCGAAGCCCCGGTGGATTTTCCGACAGTCGACGAGGAGGAGAAACGGGACTCTGGAGGAAGAGGAAGAGCCTCGAGTGTACACGTCCGCGGAAGACCGTGGGCTCTCCTCCTCCGGCCGCGGAGCAAAAGCCAGATATAAAGCGGGAGAGCCGACGGGGCCGAATCGGGTGATAATTTTCGGAAAGCTCTCATGGTGTCGCGAAAGAAAAAGCTGCGGAATAAAGGCGCGGAGAGGAGTCGGCTCTTTCCACGGGAAATAAGGGAGGAGAGCGAGGCTGCGCCCCCTCCACGCTCCGAGGCGATGCATCGGCGATCGTTCGTGCGTTAAATTAAATACGATTCCCGCGAGGAATTTTCACCGGTTCAAGGATTTTTCCTCGGGCTGTGCGCTCGTCGAGAGAGCGGCAGAGAAGGACCTTCGAGAACCTCGACGCCAGCTGGAAAAAGCTTCGGATTTTTTTTTTTTTTTTTTCTGTTCGCGACTTCTTTAGTCCTCTCGTCTCGGGACGCTCGCGCTCGCCTTCGAGGCTCATTATTTTTCGCAATTTTTTTTTTTTCCAAGACCTTTTTTTGAAGGCATAATGCATGTAACGATCGAACTGGAGAAATGGCTCTTTCGGGGATGAGGAAAAAATCGTGGAGGCGAACGTGTCGATCGAGGGATTCGAGCTTGAAGAGAATCCTACCGGAGAACTCGACGCCTTGACGAGGTACTTCAGATATTCGTCTTCTCTTCAATCTTGGGTGTTTTTTTTTTTTTTTTTTTTCCTATCCTCTTTCGGTCTTATTGGAAACTTTTTTGCGCTTTTTTCCGAAAGGGTATTTTTCTCGCATTACTGGACTTTTGAGAATTAACGAAGAACGCGCTTTGGTGAGCGAGATCATCACTTCGCAGAGGCCTCGATCTCGTCCTTGATTCGCAGAACCATGCGCGAAACGAAATCCTCCAGGATCGGCTGCCGACTCTTTCCAACGTCCATTACCTCCTCGTGATTGGCCTCGTCGTGATTGTCGTAATCGGTCGGGCAGCGGTTCGTTATCAGACTGAACGCGAACACGGTCATCTCGCAGTGGCGCGCTGTTATCACTTCGTGAACCGTCGACATACCTGCGAAAAAAAAACATTGAAAAATAAGAAATCAAACCTTCGATTATTTTGGCCAAAATATAATGTGTGAATTTTCGGTCACATTTTTTTTTGTTACCGTGAAAAATCAATTCACAAACTCTTTTTTTTCTTGAAAAAAAAAAAAAAAAAAAATTGAAAAATGTTAGAAGAATCAATTTTTATTTTTGGTAACGCAATGAGAAATCAAGCCACCACTTATTTCGGCCAAAGTATACGACATGAATTTTCGAAGTTACATTTCCGACAAAATTTTTCATTACAGTAAAAAAAAAAAAAAAAAACAACCGAAAGGAACATTACTTGTGCTCAAAATGATGGAACCCCATTTGGCTTAATTGGTAAAAAACAATCGGCTTTAATTACCGACAGCGTCGACGCCGACCATGCTGAGCATCCTGAGTTCGGCGACGGTCTCGAAATTGGGTCCGCCGAGGCAGGTGTAAACGCCGCAATGAAGTAGATCGGAGATGCCGATCTCCCGAGCCACCTGAGTCCCGACGTCGAGCAGATGCGTGTTGTAAGCCTTGTTCATCGGTGGGAATCTCGGCCCGAATCTTAAAAAAGAAAAATAAGAAAAACACAATTATTTTTCATTCATAACTCGCATCTCGTCCGGTCGCGTTGGCCCCTCCCGTCATTAATTCTGCGCTTCTGTGCGGTGAGAAATAAGTTCCATCGTGCGCGGCCAGAGCGGGAAGACCAAAGTCTGCGGAAGAAAGGGCTGGTGGCTCGGTCGCTGCCTCTCGGTCCATTAATATCGCTCGGGAAAGGAGGAAGGGAGCCAAGTAAGAAGAAGAAGAACAAGAACAAGAAGAAGAAGAAGAAGAGGCAGAACAAGGCGAAGAGCTCCGCCGCTCTCTCGCCGGTGAGAAAAAGAAGAGAGGTTAAAACATTTCTTGCCAAGCCGAGTGAGATAGACCTGTTTGGTCTCCGGCGAAAGAGGAAGAGGTTTTTCCGCGAGGGAGAGGACGACGAGTCGAACTCGTTGAGCCCGCCAGGTTGAGCCGGCTGCTCCACGAGGGTGGAAAGCGGCTCGCCCTTCTCGCGGGCGAGAACCATCGGGGGGCCGGGGGGGGCGAGGGGGGACGACCGGGAGGAAGCTGCAAGTGGAAGAGTACGCGAATTCTCCCGAGAGAGGAGTTTTCGCTGAGTAAATACGCCAATCAGCTTCTTTATATCTGCTTCGTGCAAATAGTTCATCAATCCGATTGAAGGGGTTATTCCAATGAAATAAATTAATTCCAGTGCGCAAGCTTCCAGCCCCCTCGTTCACCTTTCCGCCGTTTTCTTCCCTGCCTCGTCTTGGCGAGCGTGCGCGGGCGTTCGCGGAGTTAAACTTTTTATCCAACTCGTTTTCTCGGCTCCGTTCGGAGCGTATCTCTCGCACCCCTCCCGACCACTCGATCTTCGGCGGAGGGAGGGGGGGGGGGGGGGGAATATGAGCTGTACAATTTTTTCGCATTATAATAACAATGTGATAGATTTAGCTCGAAACGAAGAAAATGTGTCTCTCACCTGTCGTCGTTCGGTCCCTGAAGCGGATTGTTACCGGCGAATCCCATCATGTTTACGTGATCCTTCACCATCATGATGTCGCCGACTCTGTACTTTGGATTCAGACCGCCGGCTGCGTTCGTCGCGATAAGGTGCGTCACACCGACGAGCTTCATTACCCTCACTGGCATCGAGCACTGTAGAAAGTTAACGAGTATTTGTCATGTGTGATGTATGATGTATGGGAGTGCGGGGCAAAATGGTACAGTGGGGGGCCAAAACTCAATTTTTCAATAGTTTTTCGGTGCATTTTGTCCTAACGATACATCCGGATTTTCAACCCCGTTTTGCCCCACACCCAGAAAAAAGTTTATTTCAATCAAAGAAAATTTATTAGGGACGAAGAAAAATGTTTATTTGGTTCATAGAGCATTTATTAAATTCTAATAGGGGAGAGCGGGGCAAAATGGGGTGGTGGGACAAAACGGGGCAAAAAATCGGGATGTATCGAAGGGGCAAAACGGGGCAAAAAAATCAGGATGTCTCGATGGGGAAAAAATCAAAATGCATTGATGGGGCAAAACGGGGCGAAAAAAATCGGGATGTTTCGATGGGGCAAAACGGGGAAAAAAATCGGGATGTATCGATGGGGCAAAACGGGCTGAGAAAATCGAGATGTACCGATGGGGCAAAATGGGGTGAATCAATTGGACGTATCGATGGAGTAAAACGGTGCGAAAAAATCGGGATGTATCGATGGGGCAAAACGGGGCAGGGCAGAATCGGGCAGTCTGACAGACAGACAGAAAGGTTTGTCTGGGCGATGGTATTTACGATCTACGAAACCAAGCCAATATTTCGAAAAAATGAAAACTGCCGCATTTTGCCCCGCGCGATTTTTTTTCCGGAATGTAAAAAATGGCCGCACAGTTTTAATTGTGTGGTCTAACATAATAATTTGATGTCATGTATATAGCTGCAACGGCGATATTTGCTTAGTTGCCCCGTTTTGCTCCGCCCTCCCCTATATTTATTTGTTTGACAGTATTATTCTTTTTATTGGCGTGTTCACGACTCTATAATGCGCATTGCCGGATAATAGGCGTGTTTAATATCTATTCAAAATCGTATTTTCAATGATTCGATTTCTTTGTGTCGAATAAACATTTATTTTAAAGTACAAATCAATAAATAGTCACTACGAATAATTTTTCTACTGAAAGTAAAGAAAAGCCGTTATTCGAATCTACTAAAGATTTTGTTAAGGCAACGAAACATTTCTTTTATCTTAATAAACGTCATTTGAAGATCGAAATTTATTTGATTTGAATGAATCTTTTTTCTGGGTGCACTTACCATTCACCGACACCATCCAAAAGTTATTGGAAAATCGCGTTTTGTCCCATTGTCCCGTTTTGTCCCACTGTTCCATTTTGCCCCACTGCCCCCTTCCCCTTGTACGATATATGATATATAATATATGATATGGAAGAGCGGGTCAAAACGGAGCAGAAAATGCGAATGTATCGATGTGGGAAAATGGGACATTAGAAAATTATCGGAAAATTGCGTTTTGGCCCACTGTCCCATTTTTCCCCGCTCCCCATCCCTATACAGGACATATATAATATACGATCGATGATGAAGTGCAAGGCCACGAGATACTCACGAACACTCAGTATGAGTGACAAATTTCTGCTGCACGAGCTAAAATTCAACCAATAGATAATTCAGCCCACGGAATTGAATGAATTTTCTATCGTTACGATATCCGGGTTGTTTGTTTACTCGCAGCAACGGCCACGAGATATCGTTCCGCTATTTTATTCATCGTTTGCACAGTGTTTTCTTATTCAATTTTTCTCCCGCTCTTTTATCCCAGATTCGTGACAGCGATGCCGGCCGGTGTCGTGCATTTATTTATTATTGACGCCAAACCCGTCCGCAAAAAGCGGGAATAAAAGCGTGTAAGACATGAAGCGAGATGAAATCTTGGGATGTTTTTTTATTTTTATTTATTGTTGTCCTTTTTTGGGCGATTTTTTCGAGGTAAAGGAGAGGATACGCAGGGTCCCTTATTTTACCTTCCACAGTGGATAACCCTCGTAGTACTGAAACCTGCCCTGCATACACATGACCTCTAATATTTTTGTTGCAATACAAAATTTTTTTCTTTTTATACTTTGACTAAAATCTTTGATAAAATCGTTATCATTCTTTGCTTCTCTAATATACTTGATAATAATGGTTTTTTATATCCATTTCTTTCCATCGAACGTGAAAGGGTTGATGATTGTCATGAAGAGAAATTAAATTCTAGTTGGTTTGTCGGATATTATAGTGCGCTAATGCGCACTATAATATCCGAATGGACAATGAAGATCTGTAAAATGTGGATACGGGGCATGATGGACTACCAAAGAATTTCCCGGAAAAATACAATAAAATTTGATTCAATAAAAAAGTAGTTTTTTATACGTCGACTAAAGTTTGTGAATAAAACATTATCATTTTTTATTTCTCTAATATAATTGATAATAATGATTTTTTTAATGTTAAATTCTTTCCTTATTGACGTCAAACCCGTCCGCAGAAAGCGGGAATAAAAGCGTGTAAAACATGAAGCGAGATGAAATCTTGGGATGTTTTTTTTATTTTTTATTTTTATTTATTTTTGTCCTTTTTTGGGCGATTTTGTCGAGGTAAAGGAGAGGATACGCAGGGTCCCTTATTTTACCTTCCACAGTGGATAACCCTCGTAGTAATGAAACCTGCCCTGCATACACATGACCGGTACACCCTGGAGATAACCGAATACCAGCTGTCCCACGTGACCCTTGACCGTTGATACGGGAAAGTGGGGTATCTCCTCGTACGGAAATACAAGCTGATCCGTCAGCGAATCGGCTAGGGAACCTGGACACAACTCACTATGCTCAGATTGTCCTGTTACGACAGACAGAACAAATACCCGTTGGGGTTTCTCTCCGGTTGGTTACAAATTTTTATCATTCGAACGATTTGAGCCTTTGACGATCGTTGAAAAAAATAAACAACGTTTTTCCACTCAATATTCCCATTTTGGGACATTTAATATTTTTGCTACAATACACAAATTGTTTCTTTTTATACTTTGACTAAAATCTGTGACGAAAATGTTATCATTTTTTTGTTTCTCTAATACAATTGATAATAATGATCTTTTAAATGTTAAATTCTTTCCCTCGTCCGTCAAAGGGTTGATGATTGTGATGAAGAGAAATTAAATTCTAGTTGGTTTGTCGAATATTATAGTGGTCCATTCGGATATTATAGTGGGTTAACGCGCACTATAATATCAGAATGAACGATGAAAATCAATCTAGCGATTAGCAACACGATTATAGAATAATACTAACCCATTCCGGATCCGCAAATAATACCGATCTTCGGCCTGATTGTTATACGATCGAGTAGATACTGGGCCGATTCCTGCAGTGCCTCGAAGGTATATCTGTGGGGCATAAAATAATAGAATACGCGTATGAACGAGATATCATAGTGGCTTGATTATCCTCTCGGTATAATTAGGCGGGGATTCCCTGGTGGGAAGCGGCACGGGGAGAATCGGCCCCAAGGGGGAATCCCCGAACGCGGGCCGCCCGTCCGTCGTGTGTTGCCCAAAATCGATGAATAATTTATCTACATGGGAGGACTGAAATGGGCACGCTGCAAACTGCGGACACGGGGTATAATGGACCACCAAAGAATTTCCCGGAAAAAAATAATTCATTAGAGCACTCGGAGAGACTGGGGCAAAATGAACCCGACGCAATACGGATGTTGGCTCCAATTTCGCTTTCCCATCTCAAAGCTCCAAAATTATTCCTATCAATCTGGAAAATCATCCAATCAATGTTTTTCAGGACTCGATGATATTCAGAGCTTTCCCCTTTCGGAGTTGTCAAAATTGAACCGAAAAACCTAAGAAACCAATCGACCCTATTCCATTTTGCCCCAACCCACAAACCCATCCAGCTCCCCTCCCCCAATAACCACAAAATAATTTCTGTCAAGCAGCCAGTCAATTCACATCTCCGCACTCATCCGAACAGCGTCCGTCTCTCCGCCTCCCATTTTGCCCCACCCTCGCCCCCTCCCCAACCCCTTTTCCCACCCCCCCCCCCCCCCCCATCGACGCCCACATCACACTCCGATGACTGAAATCCTCCGCGCATCGCAACAAATTTGTGCATTCCCCCTTCTCGCGAAACAGTCTAAGCCCGCTCCATATCCTCCCAGGCAAAACAGAGCGAACACAATTACCGTATCGGCTCGTAACTCAGCCCAGGCGTAGGCTCGGAAACAAGCGAGAGTCCCAGCCTCGGCCCAGCCCCTTCCCGCCGCGGTGTGCGAAAAGAGCTCCCATTGAAAGGGGAAAGCACGCAGCGTCGGAGGATCTCAGCGAGTAGACAGAGAGCGCGTATTTCCTGCCGAGGGAGCCGTACAAGCCGCACAGAACACACGAAACATGCACCTGCAAAGCAGCACCGATGCTTATTTCCAACCTCCCTTCCCGCTCGGCGGCGTCTCCTTCAGCCGCATCTACGCGCACTCCCGTGTAGGTGTAACGCCTCCGCGACACGAGCAATACGTCCCGCACGCTCGCGTTACGCCGGCTAAAATCTATAGGCGTGCCGACGCGGAGGTAAAGGTAGAGAAACTGGCGTAGGTGCGCGTTACCCAACCGGGCGTAAGAACGTTTCCCAGTAGCGGAATACGCTCCGGTACGAGCCAACTACCGAGGCGCAATATAGCTCTCGTTCGCCAGACGTTCCGTTGCGAACGTCGCCTTCCCCTGTGCGAGGCTGTACAAGGGTAACAGTGAGGCTTTTCCGCGAGTGGGTTCGTATGTCGCGAGCAGACGCTCTATCCGCCCTGGCTGAGGCTGCAACACGCCATACCACGGACTCGGCAGTCTCGCACGAATATTACAAATCGTCTCGTACTCAAACCCTACTCGGCGTAGTCTCTGCAACCCCCCCCCCCCCCTCCCCCCCCGCCCCTTTAACGTGTACCGCTGTCGAGCGGTGCGGTATAATACCTCTTGCCTCTTGTACGCTTACGTGTGCCACTTTGGTAAATAAGAAATAATAAAAGAAATACGCGAAACGGTTCTCCGGAGCGTGTCGGCGAGTAGTATAAACGCTGCTCGGTCGGACATCGCTCTTGGACGTCGGAGCGGTGGGGGAGGGAGATTTTTTTTTTTTTTTTTTGGGTCGTGACTGCGGGGTAAGATGGACTCCAGGAGTTTTTGTTGGGAGGAGGCATTGATTTGTTGCGATAGAATTTGTTTTTGTTGATCGGAGAGATTTGGAGGTTTTCGTGGGGTTGCGTTTTGGGGCCCTCAGTGGGCCGGCAGGGACGAAGTAAGGGTCGAATTTTAAGAGGTTAGTTTGAACTTGAGACTGCGCTTAAGATCGAAGTGGGGCCCAAAATTCAGGCTGTACTTAAGATTTATCTTTGGTTCGAATTTGACTTTGTGGTGAAGTTTGATCTTAAGTTCGAATTTGACTTCGTGCTTAAATTTTATCTTAAGTTCGAAGTGGGGCCCAAACTTCATGCTGTACTTAAGATTTTTGACTTCGTGGTGAAGTTTGATCTTAAGTTCGAACTTAAGTCTGAACTTTAACGCTTTGTTGGTGTGGAATTTAGAAACTAAGCCGAAAAGGAGGTTAAGCTTGATTATTTTTCACCGGGACGGTAATTAAGATCTCAGCGAATGAAACTACTCATTTTTGCCATAGTTACTGAATTTTAGTTGTATATTTATAAGACTCACATTATCGGTTGAATCTCGATCATATCTATTATTATTATTATGGCAACAACAAATAATAATCATATCTAAATCACCGACTTCTCCAAAGTTGATCATAATGTTTTTTTTTTTTTGCACCAGCCGCTCGTCACATACAATTTACGTAAAATTATAGAAACATTATTTAGAACGATGTCACTTTCACAGAATTTGGGTGTGTTTTAAAATATCATTGTATGCATGGAACGTTTCCGCATTATACGTTGAATCTTTTTTTCCCAGGTTCAAACTCAAGATAGATCTTAAGCATGCAATGAAGCTCGGGCCAAACTTCGATCGTAAATTCGATCTCAACAAAGTTCAAACTAAGGTCTCAAAATTCTACCCCAAGTGTGGTAAGTCTTAAAAAAAAAAAAATCTAATCTGCTCGATCGTCAACGTTGTTTAAATTTAATACTATAAAACACCGAATATAATATAAAAAGTACTATAAACATGCCGAAACAATTTTTTTTCTTCTTGAATCCGTAAAGACCAAAACTACTTGCGGGTAAGAAAAACTGAGAAAAAATACAAAATACAACCGTGTATGAAAAACTCAGAAAAAATACAAAATACAACCGTGTATGAAAAACTCAGAAAAAATACAAAATACAACCGTGTATGAAAAACTCGAAATGATTGACCTTAGAGAGAACCCTTGCTTGGTCACGCGACGAATTCGACGCGCGCACTTCTCCACTGTGGGGTCCCCGAATCGCGACGTTGAATTGTACAAATCGCGCGTACGGGTCATCGAATCGAGGCCCAGATGGAGCAAGTAAATCTAGCGTAGATGCGCCATAAGTAATTAGATTCCGCGAGAGCGTACACGACGGATTTCGCGAAGCGCCCGAGTCAATGGAATTCGGGCTCAAAGAGAGGATTCTCGGTCCTCGCTGATTCAGTAGACGCACCGGGATTGCTGCTCTCCGCTAGCTACCTAGCTTCCGTACCGCTCGTGTGTGACTCGCTCGCTAACACTCGGCGTGTGTGTGTGCGCGCACGTGAGCTATGGTTCTAATGCGATTTCTAGTATAGCCAAAGTGAATGCGCGTGTACCTATCTGTACACAATGCACGATACACACGCGGTGAGGGTACATTGCCGCGAGAGCTGAGAACCCGGCCAAGAATCCTCCCGATGTGCGTCTCCGGATATATGCCCGCACATGGAGGGAGGGAGATCCTGGCACTCCAAAGGATCCTTCGGGAATCCCCCTTGGTCGGAGGATCGTAACGTGGTACGAACAGACACGTCGTTATAGATACAACCGGTCGAGATATCTCCGACAGCTCTGCATTGGTTATTGCTCGTAGGAGAATCGGACGGAGATTCTCGTGGTGGAAATAAAGTGGGGCAAAATGGACCACACTAAACAAAAAGTTAAAAAATGGCAAAAATTGCACGCAGGAAAAATTCAATGCACTGATAAAAAAAGTACCAACAGCTCCGCATTGGTTATTGATCGTAGGAAAATCGGACGGAGATTCTCACGGTGGAAATAAAGTGGGGCAAAATGGACCACACTAAAAAAAATTTTTAAATGGCAGAAATTGGACGCAGGCAAAATTCCATGCACTGATAAAAAAAAGTACCAACAGCTCCGCTTTGGTTATTGATTGTAGGAGAATCGGACGGAGATTCTTATGGTGGAAATAAAATGGGGCAAAATGGACCACGCTAAAAAAAAAAATTTTTAAATGGCAAAAATTGCACGCAGTAATCGGACAGAGATTCTCCAGACGGAAATAAAGAGGGGCAAAATGGACCACTATTTTTTTAAAACAAAAAAAAGTGTAATTATTTATCGCCGCAATGCATGATCATCCATACACTATATGACCCGGTGCGTATATATATGTAGTATACTACATATATATACGCACCGGGTCACATTCACTTTTATTTTTTAACCGTTCATGTTGCGTGTCATAGAAAATCTCGGGGCAAAATGGTCCACTATAAAAAAATTAATAAAAAATGGCGAAAGATATTCATGCTCATCCGCTTCAATTTCCATAGCCCATTTTGCCCCGATATATATTTTTTTTTTTTGTAACATCCGACATAGCTGATTACGATAGGATAAAAGTCGCGAACGTCGCCTGGTCTACAAATCATTGATTTACGTCCTAACCGCTGTGGTCCATATTCACCACATTTAACCTCTGTGTATCCAAACATGGAGGATATTCGCCGTTTATACACATCTCTGTAATTAGCAATAATCTCGGCTGAATGAGGTTCGATGCACGAAGGCTTACGGGCGTTTACGCCTGCGTTCTGTTATCAAGTCTGCGATTCCGTATACGAGAATAGGATTTAAGCCTTTCGACCTCGGCTCTGTCGCAGCGTGAGCCGCGAGGCTTCGCGGTTCAAGCAATGCATGCCGAACGTCATTGCTCGGGATCGGGGACCTCTCACAGTTCTCGCGAAACCCTCACCGAAACGCTCACGGCAATTGCAAAGCTGATTTGCCGGGTGGTCCACAGAAATACATACACGCCGCTACTCTGGCGTACGTAAATTCCGCTATTAGAGCGACGGTATGTCGGTAAAGAAATTTCACTAACAAGTACCGCGGTTCTCCGCGTCTAAATTATTAAAGTTCAAAGAAAATAATGCTATAAATAAGCGCAACGTTCCAGCCTTGAGTATATCACGATTGGTTTAAGCACATTTATTCTTGTAATTAAAAATTTGCCGGCTTGTTTCAGGGTCTTTTTTCTTGTTGTTTTAGCGAGTCAAACGGATTTGAGAGGTTTGGCTTTGTTCCGAGGTTACATAATGATTTATAACTCTATAAGTCGCTATCTTTCGATGTGAAATCACGCGTCGGTGTTTAAGCCGAGTTTAATCTCAATGACGTAACAACGAGCCCCCGTGTCGATGAGTGGTCCGTTCGAATGGCAAACATTAAATAGATAAGAGGCATTGAATTTGCCTCGTTCGGTTCGAGTTTTTACCAAAAACACGCACTAGTAAGTAATTTATCTGTCGCGGAGAACAATAGAGACGAAGTGACGGAATTTATATTTTTGTCGCTTTGGTAGCAAAAAATTTGCTATGGTAGCAAACTTTTTTTTTTCCATTTTTGGGACAGCAAACCATTTTTGGGACAGCAAACGATTTTTGGGACACCAAACGATTTTTGGGACAGCAAACGATTTTTGGGACACCAAACGATTTTTGGGACACCAAACGATTTTTGGGACACCAAACGATTTTTGGGACACCAAACGATTTTTGGGACACCAAACGATTTTTGGGACACCAAACGATTTTTGGGACACCAAACTATTTTTGGATCACCAAAATATTTTCGAGACACAACATTATTTTTGGGAGACCAAACAATTTTTTGGGACACCAAAATATTTTCGAGACATAACATTATTTTTAGGATACCACACTATTTTTGGGACACCAAACTATATTAGGGACAACAAACAATTTTTGGGACAGGAAACGATTCGCGGTCACCCCGTGAATATTTTTCCTCCGTATTCAGCCGCAGCAAGGACACGTCTTAAGTCGCGAACATAAGAGGCCGCGATTGGTACGTCACGAGAGATCTCGAGTGTCGTGTGTGGCTTAACGCGCCATATCCGGCCTCGGGCTCTAATAATCGTCACGCTACGAGTACCTAGCAAAGTGCCAAATAACTTGTAAATACCAATTCCCCGTCAATTTATCGACGACCGACGATAATCCACTCCGCATAGTGGATTGGCAGCAGACTTTCGCAATACTTCCCTTTTTTTTAGTTTCTTACTTTTTCCTCTCGTTACGTATTCCTAGTTGCACAACAAAATTCGTTCCCTCTCGCGCCCTCTACTTTATTTATTTTTATTGTTTAGCATTATTTTCCTCGTCAACGATAGAAGACTTCGGGGGGGGGGGGGGGGGGGGGTATAAAACACGGAAAAGTTTGTCCTCGTCGCGAAGCTCGGCACGACAAAAACGGCCGTATTATATTATGCGAGGCGGTTCGTGCGCGACGCACACGCCGCTGTGCGCGGACCGCGAGTGCGTGCGTGAATGCACGTTCACGCATTTCCCGTCCGACAAACGGGACGAGGTGGCTGAACGAGAGACCAGGGGGTACGCGTGTTACTCCCCGTCTAGCTAGTTCACCGCACCGAGGTACACAAGTTTTATGCATATAGCCTTCGCCACTCCGCAAATCCTCCTCACCCTCCGGCAGGATCGCGAGAGGACGACGCTGTCGTCTCCTCCTCGGCGGTGCCCGACGGGGTAGGAAACAACTTTTTATAACTGCATTATGCACGACGCGACGCATAATAGAATGCGACCGGAGGAGGGAATGAGAGAAAGGGAGGAGAAAGGAAATTAAAAAATGAATTAGGAATTTGCAGACGGAGCAACCGCGGACTGTTCGTGTTCGCCCTCGGCGAAGTCGGCAACCGCTCGATCCGTCGATTCGAATTTATTTGTGGATCGATAGACTCGTCTGTTTCGTGCTCTGGGGAGATTTTGGAAAATGCCATGAACGTAACGTGCACGGGGAAATTTTTCTGTTTCTCTAGCAAAGTGTTGATCGTTGATGATTTATCGTTGTGGAAGCAAAAATGTTTGGATGCTACGGCAAAATATTTGATGCCACAGCGAATATTTTGTTGTCCCTGTGTATTAAGCAGGTAAATTAGTATGGTAATGGAATTATTGTTGTCCCAACATTTTTTTTTCTCCGTGTGGCATTTTGCACGGAGAAAAATTGTTCTGTTTCTCTAACAAAATGTAGATCGTTAATAATTTATCGTTGTGGCAGCAAAAATATTTGATGCCACAGCGAAATATTTTGTTGTCCCTATGTTAAGCGGGTAAATTAGTTATGGTAACGAAATTATTGTTGTCCCAACAATTTTTTGTCGCGTCCGTGTGGCATTTTGTTTTGCACTTTTTTTTATTTAGATACATTTATATATATTGTGGTGGTTTGATAAATTTGTTGATAATTTTTTTTTACCAATGTTTATTACTGGAATCGGAGGAGACTTTTGATTCGAAGTTCTCTAAGTACGTTCATCCCATTGCGCAATAAAAAGTCAAAAAATTTGGAGAAATTGTTTCGTGTGATTTGTGAGAAAATCGCGCATCGACATAGAAAAGAGAATGCAGTCGCAAACGCAGCAACGATGAGACAGTAGTAAATAAATGTGATTGAATCATCTAATCATTCGGGCCGGGAGGTACAAATAAATATTTAGTCGGTCGAACGAAATATTTTAGTGACTGAAAAAAATCGATTTTTTGAAATTTCTAAAGGTATTTCTCCCCAAATGTATTTTGGTAAAATCTGAAAAGAAAAACATAAATAAATAAATAAAAACTAATCGATTTTTTTAAGTGTGCCAACAAAAAATTTTCCCTGTCCGAATCTTTAGTTGATCCAAACGTATTTTTTTATCAGTGCATAAATAATAAAGAAGAACAGAAAATAACAGAAAGTTTAATTATATAATTAATATAATGAAGCGAAAGATAGATAAAATTAATTTGAGAGTCTTTGTTTTTAAGAGGCATTTAAAATAATACAATTATTATCTCAACGGCAATGAATCATCGTCGATTAGATGCAGGAAAGATTTCCGGACGACGAAAGTCAGAGACGGTAGATTAATCGGCGAGACGAGATTGTATCAAATTTCTTTGCGCGATCGACGTTTCTCGATAAGGGGACAACCTTTCGAGATAAAAATATTGTTATTTTATTTTATTTTATTTTATTTTATTTTATTTTATTTTATTTTATTTTATTTTATTTTGATAGTTCGGAGAGGGGCAAAACGGACCGGTGTTTTCCATTCGTTGGAAACTTTTTTATAAACGACACTATTTTTTTAACGCTTCACGAAAAATCGGCAAGAGTAGTCCGCATCGCACAGGTGTTCCATTTTGCCCCGCTCTCTCCCGTCCGCAACAAACTTACGTGGAATTGCTCGTATGTTTGACCGCTGTGTGCAAAAACTCGTTCTCGTTCGGCCGCTTGAGCCGTCCATGGCCGTTGCTCATTGATTTGCTCTCGAAAGGCATTTTCTTATCACTCGATGTACTTCCGGTGTTATTTTTTAAATGTCAATGTTTTTGAGAGTCAATCAATCAATTTATTTAATCCAATAATCGAAATAATCGTTCGATCGATCGCGCGAAATTATAACAAAAAACCTTCGAAATTTCAAGATAATTCGAGAACCGGAAAGTAAATAAATATAAAACGCTGTTGCTCGACGAAGCGCGCACTGTCAAATGCCTGCGGCCCGCAATGCGGGGCCTGTTTTATACCCTCGAGAGGCTAAGATTTTCTCGAACGAGCAGGCTCGGTGCGTGAGCGAGCGCTAACGTACGTAAGAAAACAAGTGTTTCGACGTGTCTGACCAATCGTCGCTCGGAGTTACACGAGAATGCCGAGGCCCAATCAGTTCGCAGATTGAGCGGTCGAGCTCAATGATGCTGCCGCTGCTGCTGGGCACTCGGCGCTGGTGCTTAACCACTTCTCTCTCGCAGGGGCCAAGGATATTATGATAACCCATTGCGTGCACGTAGATCGGCGCTCCAGTTGAGCTCTATCCGATTATCGTTCTCCCTCTGGCATTCCTCAAATTCATAATAACGAGAATTGGAAGGATTGAAATTGAAAGAATTGGAAGGATTGAAATTGAAAGAATTGGAAGGATTGAAATTTAAAGAATTGGAAGGATTGAAATTGAAAGAATTGGAAGGATTGAAATTGAAAGAATTGGAAGGATCGAAATTGAAGAATTGGAAGGATTGAAATTGAACGAATTGAAATGGAAAGAATTGGAAGAACTGGAATTGAAAGATTTGGAAGAACTGAAATTGAAAGAATTAGACGACCTGAAATTGAAAGAATTAGAAGAATTGAAAATGAAAGAATTGGACGAACTGAAATTGAAAGAATTGAACGAAATGAAATTGGAAAAATTTAAAGAATCGAAAGAATCGAAAGAATCGAAAGAAACGAAAAAAAAAAAATTAGGCATTAATGCTCGATAAAATTGACTGCTGAGACCGGTCGTCCGTGCTGAATTTCAACGACTGATTGAGAGGCCTTGATGAGCCTCGTTAATTTTCTGTATCTCGACTACGACAAAAATTTGCGAAATGAACCGAAAAAATTTTAATCGCTCGGTACTCGGGAGCACTCCGATGTCGACCCTTCGTTGTAGGGTCATCGAGGGCTCGTGACGATATTATTTTGCACCGATTTCACGAGAACCACCGTCACACCGAACTGTTGCGAATTTCGAGGGCCTCGCGAGCCTCGCAACATTGCACTGTTGGGAGGAATCCCATGGATTGTCCCCCTCGACGCTTCTATGCTTCCGGTTACAATTCTCGCGTGCTGCGAATCGTTGTAATGCCGCAATGGCTCGACGAATCGTGCACCGCGCACACGGTGCAACTCCATGCAAAAATGTTGTATGTTATAAAAAAAAAATACAAGAAGCAAAAAATCTTGACAAAAAAAAACTTGGCGTGTCAGTTTTTTTTTTACAACAGCACATCTGTTGTACATCTGTAATAACTGGAGTAACTGTAATTGTAAGTGTAATTGTAAAAAAAACTGGCACGCCAAGTTTTTTTTTGTCAAGATTTTTTGCTTCTTGTATTTTTTTTTTTTAGATTGTTTTGCTAAACATATTTTTTGAAGAATTTTTTTGTATGTACTACTACTTGGCTGGTTTGATTGGATTTCTTTTCGATTTTTTTTTTTTTTGAGATTTAGATACATAT
The DNA here is from genome assembly GCA_917499995.1 of Ichneumon xanthorius. Lineage (NCBI taxonomy): Eukaryota > Metazoa > Arthropoda > Insecta > Hymenoptera > Ichneumonidae > Ichneumon > Ichneumon xanthorius. The sequence continues at coordinate 4,033,690 of OU824204.1, read as the reverse complement.
TATTTTGATTTTTTTTTAAATTGCTTTGATAAACGTCTTTTCGGAAGAATTTTTTTGTTAAGAGACTGTTTTGATAAACATCTTTTTGGGCAAATTTTTTTTTTTTTTTTTGATAAACATATTTTCAGAACGAGAATACAATTTTTAAGTACTTGGCGTACCTTTTTACTTTTTTTAAAAAAAGTATTTTTTGCTTTGATTTCACCTATTTTTGACATCCAGTCATGTTGTTTGATTTATTATTACAAACATACAGCGAATAAACCGAATCATCTTCCTGTAAAATATATTCGTGTAACATTTTATGGTGACGAAAGGCATGTTCGACACCTTGAGTAGCTGCTCCTGATGCTCTGGGCCTTCGAAAACAGCTGCGTCAGGATCAGGAGTTAGATTTCATCATGCATAGCTAAAAAAAACTTATCTCTCTCGCATGATTCATAAAGACATCTTTTGATGCTGACGCAGTGCCTCTGAAGTTCTAGAGCATCGATGGAATCTCTCTCATATGTGGAGCTGGCATTGCCTTTCGCCACTATATGCAAAAATTATATATATAATAAATTATAAATTTTCACTCCGAGCCTTCAATTATACATCGACAGGGGGAAATATCTCAAATACAATGCCAGCTCTGTCAAGAAAAGATTTATCGGTTTGGGTAAATGTAAATAAGTTCATGTTTTGCTGACGGAGCATAGATTTCATTTAAAAAAAAAAACTAAATCATCTTCCTGTAAAATAAAAATATATTTGTGAAACATTTTATGGTAACGAAACGCACCTCCGACTCTTAAAGCAGTTGCTCTTGATGCTCTGGACCTTCGAAGGCAGCTGCGTCAGGATCAGGAGGTGGTTTTCATCATACGTAGCAAAAAAAACTTAACTCTCTCGCACGATGGGTAAAGACATCTGTTGATCCTGACGCAGTCCCTCTGAAATTCCAGAGCATCAAGGGCATCTGTGTGGAGCTGGAGAGGCTTTTCGGCACTACATGAAATAGGTGTATTACATAAATTATAAATGTTCACTGCGAGTCTTTAATTATATATTTTCTTTATATCATTCCCATCACCAGGGGAAAATGTCTCAAATAGAATGCCAGCTCCGTCACGAAAAGATTTATTCCTTGGTTTGGGTAGGTGAATAAGTTCATGTTTTGCTGACGGAGCATAAATTCCACTTTTAAAAAACTGAACCATCTTCTGGTCAAGTATTTTATATTTCAAAAGCAAAGACAAAACGAAACGTCAAAATTAGGTTAGTCATAAAAAGATCGAGGAAAAATTAACTTTACACGTCCGACACATAATTCAAAAATTTAATTTAATATTTTTAAGATATATACAATACATACTATAATACATACTATATTTATTAATATTATCAGATTACATGTATTTATGGGGGTTTTTATCGACGGTTTTCAATTTTTTTACACGAAAGTTATTTTATTATTGACACTTATTATGCACAATTTTTCACAACACTCTCACATTTTTTTAACGCAAAAATATTTTGATTTCTTTAAATCACATATCACATATTACATAATCACAAGTTTGTTTTCCTAATTTTCAGCACAAATGTTCATCATGTAAAAAAAAATATATTTTGCCGATTGATATACTCGGGTATGATTTCTGAAACGCAGCCCAGGAGTCGAAAGGCAAGCCAGCTGGCCCGGCGGACGCATGCGCAGTAGACGCGATCACATCACATCACATCACATTTTATAATATTTTCGGACCTCGAGAGGGACACGATGCCCATATCTCAGCATCTACCGAACAGTTATAATCGTAACAGGGCGCGTTCGAAAGCTTGTGTCCTATATATATGGTAAAAGTGTTTTTGGAATTCCGATCCGATGCTTCGTTTTCGAGAAAATCGAGCTGCAAGAATTCACTTCCGGCATTTTGGAGTAGGTTACTTGGTAGCGTCTCGTCAACTCGTTTAAAAAACTTTTTTTTAAGTACTTGGCGTCGAGACGCTCCCGCGTCTCTTGATGCCAAATATTGCGACATTGAAAAAAAATATTCGCTTGCTGGCTGTCGAAGATTTTTTTTCTTTATTTCAATTCTACTGTCAATTCTTACAATTCCATGTGATATGGAAACAACAACGGCGAGACTATCAATGTGACGTGTCATCGTTTCAATCCCATATAGAATTAGCATTGAAAACATTTTTTTTTCGTAGCCCGCAAGCGAATTTTACTTGAATGAAGGAAGGCGCATGAAACAAGTTTATTATTATTATTATTATTATTATTATTATTATTATTATTATGTTTTGTTGCTTAGTTCTCGCAAATTCTATCCGTCACGGTCTTCAATATTATTGAAAAAAAGAAGTTCTACACCTTGTATATATTAATTTTAAATTTATCGCTTCCGATTACAATTACCGCGTGCTGGCAATCGTTATTCCGGAACGACTCGACGCGGTGCAAAATACATATTGCACGAGACGAAGTAAACCCGACCCGACGGTGGCAACTTCGTTTGTTACTCGTTACGGACGTCACGGACTCTCGGTTCTCGAGAATCGAGACCCTTTTTTCTCCGGTGGCTCATAAGAAAATCGGCAAAATGAATACTACGGATAATTACGGAGAATTTCCTCGGCGCCGCCTCGTCCTCCATTCCATTCGGTTGCCAATTACCGGGCGAAGCTGGAATTTCACCGATGGGTTTATTAACCATAATGATTATTCTTGCAACTATCTAGCGGGGGGAGAAGCGGTCGGGCGCGTGGTTCGATACACGCGAGAGAGTACTAGCGGCCAATCGGTTCCGAACGACATTCCAAACGCTCCACTGCAGCTGCGGAATGTGAACTCTGGTACAGTGAACTTGCGACAGGTGGGCATGTATATATATGTATATATATATATATATTTTATATATGTACATATATGTGTGTAACACGGTGATCAATCACATTTCTATACGGCCGAGGACCTTCCGTGGCAATATAATCTCGTTCATCCTGGGATTATCTGCCGTATCTGGAATATAACTATATGCAATGTTGTTATCTCGTTATTGGCTTATTTAGCCATTTACGGCAGACGTGGCGCCGGACGTCACGGTAAAATTTATCGTATGGAAGACGAAAAGAATTTCATGAATTCTATGATTTTTATGGTGAAGAACATGAAAAAAAAAATGGTGTCAATTATGTGGTAAATATGTAGGCATATTATTATTAATATTTTTATGTTAATATTAAATATTATTAATATTTTTATGTTAATATTAAATATTATTAATATTTTTATGTTAATATTAAATATTATTAATATTTTTATGTTAATATTAAATATTATTAATATTATTATGTTAATATCGGCTGTTGAAAGACAAAAGGGTTTACCGCCTGCCTGACACGTGCTGGAATAATTTTTATTTGAGATTTTCTTTGCGCGATTCGTGACTCATTATTGCACTGAACAAAAAAATGCGTTGACTCAAACTAATTTCATTTCAATCGACTAAACGGCTCGGGTCAATACGTTCATATAAATATGTACGTAATACGAACAAAAGAATTCATTGTTCACAATTGAATTTTGTGACTTTCTACGCATTTTTCCCATATAAAAAAAAAATTCAAAGTGAATTTAAAAATCTGAAAAAATTCATACGTATTCAGAAAAGTAAACGAATTATTTTCATTTTAAAAACGTTAGGTTCCCGGGGTATTTGTTGAACAATTTAATTTTTCATCATTTTGTTAATAATATTTTGGAATTAGTATTATTATGCAAAATTAATTTTTTCATCACCTTTAATATGCTTGATTTTTTATCAGATTTGTGTATTATCCAGAAGTGTTTACAATTCCCTCTTATTTCCCTGAAACTTATGCGAAATGAACACTATTCGCAAGGATGCGTGAAGAGTCAACATTTTATTTTATCGAGCGGAAGCGACTAATTTCCGCTATGGCGTGTCTTCGGATCGGCACATTTATATCTCTACCACTCACAACTCTCCCAGATAACAACTCTACCAGAATACATCTCTCCCAGAAAACAAGTCTCCCGGATAATAACTCTACCAGAAAACATCTCTCCCGCATTACAACTCTACCGTATTAGAACTCTACCAAAAACTCTCCCGGAATTTAAATAAAACTCTCCCCGAATTTAAATAAAACTCTCCCCGTATTTAAATAAAACTCTCCCCGTATTTAAATAAAACTCTCCCCGTATTTAAATAAAACTCTCCCCGAATTTTTATTTTTATTCCGGTAGAGTTTTATATAAATTCGGGGAGAGTTTTATTTAAATACGGGGAGAGTTTTATTTAAATTCCGGGAGAGTTTTTTTAATTCGGGGAGAGTTTTATTTAAATTCCCGGCGAGTTTTTGGTAGAATTCTAATACGGTAGAGTTGTAATGCGGGAGAGATGTTTTCTGGTAGAGTTGTTATGCGGTAGAGTTGTTAGAATTATCTTTTTTGGTAGAGTTATTATCCGGGAGACTTGTTTTCTGGTAGAGATGTTTGGGGAGAGATGTATTCTGGTAGAGTTGTTATCTGGGAGACTTGTGAGTGGTAGAGATATAAATGTGCCTTCGGATCGAAACAAAGAAATTGATATATGAAACTGTGCATATATTAATTTTTATAATAGCTTCCGTGCAGAGATAACGTGCGATAGACGCGTTGCACAATTTATCATTATGTCACCTTACCGGTTATTCTACCTACGATTGTGTTTATCGAGATACGATCCAATTAATATTCATAGCGTTAGATTTTTTTTGTGGAGCACCATCTCGAGCCAGCGCCAGATTGTACATCATTACTATCGAGCTACGCTCTTTTGTTTCTTACCAATGATGCAATACTGTTTAATGTCATGGAATTTTTAAAAAAGTGAAAAAAATGAATTTATGAAACTGTGCATATATTACTTGCTATAATAGTTTCCGTGTGGAGATAACGTGCGACAGACGCGTTGCACACAATACATCACAATAACTGTTTATCATTATTACGCAATATATCGTACATTACACACAATAATATTATTGCACACTATATCCAGAATCGAGCACGAGAGATTATATTTAAGTATGAGTAACAAGTGTTAATTATAGAATATTTGAACTAAGTCAAATGTAGGTTGTAACGAAGCGAAACCTTTTAGCAATTATCTGTTAGTTTTTCGTTCTTATCTTCTTTTTCTTTTAAGATAAATATATAAATATATATATTACTTATAAGACACATTTATACATTTGGGTATGGAAAATACGACAATTCAAAGTGGCGCTTCGCAGCCAGTGTACCCGGCGCATGCGCACGTCGGGTCGATTTTGCTTTGCCGCACACTTCTTATACTGTACACACGCTGGCCATACAGCGCCACAATCAGCATGGCGTGCTACACTTCTCCGGCATTCGCTACAGAAAATATTATGCGATGCTAGGGCGGTGTAGCGAACGTTATACGCGCTAGTCATCTGTAAGGTAGTGCAACGGTAAGCCATAGCAATGTGTGTGTATATGTGTACGATGAAATAGTGGTGGTATTCATAACAAAACGAGCAAAATAACGCCCGAACAGGGACTCGAACCCTGGACCCTCAGATTAAAAGTCTGATGCTCTACCGACTGAGCTATCCGGGCACATATTGTGTGATTCGAGCAACACGATGTAGAAACACTCGGCTTGTCGAGGCTCGGAACTGTTATCGATTTTTTTTTTTTTTTTTAACCAGGAATTCTGATTTTTAAAGTATTTATCATTAATTTTTTTTGAGTATTACTCATGTAATTTTTTTGGAGCATTGGTCATTTAATGTTTTCGGAGCAGCGGTCATTTAATGTTTTCGGAGCAGCGGTCATTTAAATTATTTGGAGCATTGGACATTTAATTTTTTTGGAGCATTGGTCATTTGACGCTTTTGGAGTAGTGGTCAAATAATTTTTTTGAGCGCTGATCATTTAATGCTTTTGGAGCAATGGCCATTTAATTTTTTTGGAGCATTGGTCATTTGACGCTTTTGGAGCAGTGGTCATATAATTTTTTTGGGTCGTTGGTCATTTAATGCTTTTGGAGCAATGGTCATTTAATTTTTTTGGAGCATTGGTCATTTAATGCTTTTGGAGCAGTGGTCATTAAATTTTTTTGGAGCAGTGGTCATTTAATTTTTTTGGAGCTCATGTAATTCTCTTGCATCATTGAAGGCTCCGTAAATTAAAACTCCCCGCACTCGTACCCCAGGTACTCGTGCTCCTAATGCGACTCACTTCACAGCGTGCCTATAAACTTCGCTGTACCTCACTTGTACCGCAAATTACTATTATATCGTCAACATTGGTCAAGCAAAAATTCGTCAAAGAATTAAAAAAAAAAAAACAAATAATGTCGCATGTCACCTTACCGGTAATTCTTCTACCTTCACACGATCGCCCTTATCGACATAAGGTAAACGACCCAGTTTATGGAACTTCTACGCTCTCTCACTTTAAGCGTGTAAAATCATAGGAATATACAAGGAGGACCAAGAGTCGCACTTTCTGACCCCGAAAGCGCGCTACCCATTGGCTGTACATCAAATGGTGGGGGGAGCCGACTATGCTAGACGTACCCCGGTCACAAACTGGGTCCTTTACCTTACGCTCCAATTAATGTTCATTACCTTAAACATTCAATTTTTTTTGTTTTACTATTTTTTTGTTTTTAATAGACCAGAACCTCGACCCGGCGCTAGATTGTACATCATTATTATCGTTATTATTATCAGACCGAATGGAACATCATTTGGCACGACACGTATACGTCAGTCCGAGATGATTAATGCATCCATCGTCCCTCACTGGATCGACTCGACGAGCCCCCAAAACCCGTTGAAGCTTTCATTGCTCCGGAGGCATCGCCATTACGCTATCTTTTTTTCCCCAGTCTATTTCTCGCCCCCCCCCCCCCCCCCTCTGTAGACCCAACAGCGCGCTTTCTCCCTTTGCATTCTATGTATCGGAACCGGCGATGTTCGCCGGTCCGGGCGGCTGATGAAAATTCAATCAATCATTTAATTTACGGTGCATCCCGTATATTCCGGCCGGAGAACGATCGGACGAGCGGGGAGAGCCTCATTGCCGCGTGTTTCGCGCTCGGTACCAGGACAGCTCGCGCTTCCGCGTCGGGGCACGCGTTATCATTAAATTTTACGCCGCTGAACGATAGATTTTTTTTTCATTTTTTTTAAATTTTTATTTCGGTCGAACGGAGTACCAGCGAATCCGGGAGGAAATTTGCATTTTTAAGGAGGCCGGAGCGCTCCGCACCGGTGAAATGAGTGTTAGAGTAAAAAAAAATAATTCACGCAAAGTTTTATGCACCAATCAACTGGAATATTGATAGCAGTATATTTTCATTAATATTAACGTTTGTCATTTTTTTTTATTTCTTCGGACGGGGAACGAGCGAATCCGGGAGAGAATTAAAAAAAATAACTTACGCAAAGTTTCATGCATGAATCAACTAGAATATTGATGACAGTACATTTTCGTAAATATTATCTTTTTTTCTCATTTTTTGTTGTTGTTTTTTTAAATTTTTTAAACAAATTTCAAGAAAATTCACCGTTCTATTTTCGAGACTGATTTTCGAAACCGCAGTGCTATAGTCGGGATGAGCTGCATTAATCGGGGCTTCCGGGCAGCCACGAAGGATACCATATATATATATATATATATAAACACCCACACACACGCGCGCAACCATACATACATATATACATATATACATAACAGTGTATAAATTTCCATTCGCCCGGGCCTGTCTTGGGAGATCGGGGTTATACATTATCGTAAAACGATGATGCATCGCGAAAGGTTCCCCGAGACTTTGAGGCACGCAACAAGAGGAAAGATAAAGAAGAGAAGAAAAGCTTATCTCGCCCAGAGCGGTAGCAGCCAGAGCCTCTTATTTTTCACGAGCGATGCTGCCGCTTGTGCAGCCCCCGTATGCGCCATCGTGAGACCCCCATGGCCTGAACAAACATACTCGAAGAGCTTGCTCGGGGCTCCCTGTGTGTCCTCGCCTGTGTGCATCCACCATAGTTTTTACCCGTCTTTATCTATATTCTTTGCGATAAGGCTCTCTCCCGGCACATACTGCAGGTCGTCGAGTGACGCAGGCTCTTTCACGACACAGTTTCGAAAATTCTGTTGGAAAGGCGGGACGCGTCGGGACGCGGAAAGGAAGATGGAAAATTAGCCGGAGGCTGATGTTGACGGAGGGGCGGAGAGGGGGGGGGGAAGAAGGACCGGTTGAGTACGAACGAAGCAGACTGGATAGGAAGAAAACTTATGAAAGATTGACGGAAATTTACAGCGTTTGGTGGTTCGCGCGACTCTCGGAAGCTCGGTTGTAGCCGTCTTCGCAGCGTGCGGGGCGGGTCGGAGGAGAGGGAGGGACGGGGTAAAATGGACCTCAGTAAACTACGTTTGATAGGAGAGATTTTATTATGTTTTTTCGGAGCATTCGTTAAAAGTAGTCCGTTTTGTCCCATGGGTCCTGCAGGGGACACCACGGTGAAATGAGGACGCAGGGAGGTGAAGACCTTTGGAAAGAGGCCGCAGCTGTGAATTTAATGTTTAGCGAGAAGAAAAATTAAATTCGTAACGATAACTCGGAGCATCGGGAGAATGTTGCGGTTTAGGGTAGGATAGAGTGCGCTTTGCCCAGGGCACCCATTTTTACTGCTTTTCTTGCCAACGCTCAAAAAAAAAAAATTCTGAACATTTTGTGCTGACCCATTTTGTCTCGTATTCCCATTTTGCCCCACGTTCCCATTTTACCCCGTATTTCCATTTTTACCCATGATCCCATTTTCCCCCACGTTCCCATTTTGCCCCATGTTCATATTTTGTTCCGTGGTCCCATTTTTACCCCATGTTCCCATTTTTACCCCATTTTCCCATTTTGCCCCATTTCCCCCATTTTGTCCTGTGTCTGCAGTGTAGAGCGTTCCCATCTTGCCCCATGTTTCCTTTTGCCCCAGTCTCCAATGTATCTACATTCACGAAACGGAACGGTCTTCCTCGCACCATTTAACATGTAAAAAGAAGACTTACGTCCTTCCGCTTCCCAGCGATGGATACGCCATCGCTCCAATCTCTCATCCGGCCGAAAACTTTCCAAACTTCCTTCGTTAGAAAGGACAGCTCTCTTTGCTAAAAATGAAGGAGCGGGGAACAGAAAACCCGTTGATGTCTGTCGGAAAGATTGCAAGATAGTGGAATCCCTGGTCCCTCTCGTTCCTCATTCGCAATTTAACACGTTTCGCGAGACGCGACGAGCGCGTCTAGCTGACTCGGATCTTTTTTAACGTCAGACGCTTCGCGCCGGACCACGTTCCGAACGTCAAGAAAAACATATTTTCCGAGCCGTTGAAACGAGCATCCCGTCCGTCTGATGAGCTCGGATTGTCGCCGCCGGGGCAGTTTATCAGTTGAATACAGAAAAAGTCGACACGAAGACAACTCGACACAAAAGTTGCACACCGTGAATGTGGGCACGCAAACATGTGACCGCGATTAGGCAAACACATGACCGCGAACGCAATACCAAGACTGCATAATTGGAGCATAATCATTATCATGACACTTTAGGTATAGATTCTCCTCAAGGGTAGTATTGCCTATATATTGTTGTCGTAATCAATAATGGGGATATCATTCAAGAATAGCTCCCCTGAAGTATGCGGTCATTTGTGTGCAGTTGTCGAGTGTTCAGTTGGTAGTGTCTTTACTCTCCTCGATGTAGAGTTGACTCGGTGTACTGCCTATTCGTGGTCATATGTTTGCGTACTCACATTCACGGTGACAGTCTTCGTGTCGACACAAAAGCTGTACACCGTGAATATGGGCACGCAAACATATGACCACGAATAGGCTGTACACCGAGAGAGTGTACACACTACCAACTGAACACTCGACAACTCAACGGGAGTTCAGACTACTCAGGGCCACTGAGTCAAATGCTCATGTCATTATAGCGACAATATAAGTGGCGCTAGGTAGCAACGCAATACCAAGACTGCACAATTCGAGCATAATCATTATCACGACTCCTTAAGTATAGATTCTCCTCAAGGGTAGTATTGCCTATATATTGTTGTAGTAATCAATCATGGGGATATCACTCGAGAATAGCTCCCTGAAGTATGCGATCATTTGTGTGCGGTTGTCGAGTGTTCAGTTGGGAGAGTGTTCACTGTATTCGGTGTAGAGTTGACTTGGTGTACAGCCTATTCGTGGTCATATGTTTTAGTGCCTGCATTCACGGTGTACAGTCTTCGTGTCGATTTTTTCTGTGTCCACCTGATATACAGCCAGAAAAAAGTTTATTCCAATCAAAGAAAATTTATCAGGAACGAAGAAAAATGTTTATTTGGTTCATAACCAAATAGAGCATTTATTGAATTCTAATATATTTATTTGTTTGATAGTATTATTCTTTTTATTGACGTGTTCACGACTCTATAATGCGCGTTGCCGGTTAATAGCCGTGTTTTGTCTTGGTGCCAAATATGTAATTTCTTTGGCGCGAATAAACATCTATTCCAAATCGTATTTTTTTCAATGACTCAATTTCTTCGTGTCGAATAAACATTTATTTTAAAGTACAAATCAATAAATAGTCACTCCGAATAAATTTTTTTATCGAAAGTAAAGAAAAGCCGTTAATTGAATCTAATAAAGATTTCGTTAAGGCAACGAAACATTTCTTTTATTTTAACAAACGTCATTTGAAGATCGAAATTTATTTGATTTGAATAAATCTTTTTTCTGGGTGTACACTGAGAAAAAAAAATTGGTTGTATTAACCATAAGTCGCGTTGACATACGTTCAAAGCTGTTATTTATTTAGCACAAATAAAGCATTGTTTTGTTAAACGACTATTTGCTTCAATTTATTCAAAATTTGTTGAATGAAACAAACATTTTTGTTGTACCAACAAAATACACCTTAGAACATATGTCACTCGCACGTGCCAAGCGTGCCGAGATAAAGCTGTAAAGTTCCATGTAATTGCTTATTGTTAACTAACGCTGAAGAACAAATGTCTACATTTTTATACAGAGCTTCCTGACAATATTCTTTACAGTTTTCAATAATTTGTTTGCAACGTTTCCTCATGAAACTTCCCTAGAAACATTAAAATTCATCCCTTATTTTCAATCTGCCATAAGAATCAATGTTAAATGGTTCAAGTTAAAAAAAAAATATTTCTTGAAAACGGTGAAGACGAACGCATTCAAACTTTGCAGTTACACTTAGACCGTTCATATCAATGCGTAAAAAAAAATCAGCATACTTTTCTTGATAACGTTGTAACGCTCGACCCTCCTCAATTCAACAATTTTTTGTTCTCAGTGTTCTGTCATCGCCGGGCGAAATTCGTTCCTCATTTATTTACGTCTTGCATAATGCCCGGTGCATCGTCGACCCTCGTTAGGGTTATGTAATTCGAGACTTAGTTTCCTTTTTTTGGCACAGTCTCTTTATACAGAGATTCCTGACAATATTCTTTACAGTTTTCAATAATTTATTTGCAACGTTTCCGCGTGAACTACCCTAGAAATATTAAAATGCATCCCTTATTTTCAATCTGCCGTAAGAATCAATGTTAAATGTTGCAATTAAAAAAAAAAATCTCGAAAACGGTGAAGACGAACGGATTCAAACTTTGCAGTTACACTTAGACCGTTCATATCAATGCGTAAAAAAAAAATCAGCATACTTTTCTTGATGACGTTGTAACGCTCGACCCTCCTTAATTCAACCATTTCTTTTTCTCAGTGTTCTGTCATCGCCGGGCGAAATGCGTTCCTCATTTATTTACGTCTTGCATAATGCCCGGTGTATCGTCGACCCTCGTCAGGGTTATGTAATTCGAGACTTCGTTTCCTTTTTTTTTGGCACAGTCTCTTTATCTCATCGAATATTCGAGATACCCACAGGCAGCTTTGCCGCACTCAGTGTGACTTCGATCAGCGATTCCGCTGCCGAGAAACAAGCCCGATTGTTTTTGCGCGCTCTATCTCAAAGTTCGATGATACGCTGTCGGCGAAACTATAAACTAAATCCAGCTCTTCGGCTACAGAAACGGAGTTGCGCAATCCACGGTCGCTCGCGCGTCGATGGATAAATGTGCGAACGCCAGTTCCGACCCCCACGGCTGATGTTTATGCCGCTTCTCAGCCCGGCGATCTGCAGGGGTTCTCGCTTATCGCTGACCTCTCATTTCTCCTTATCTCCGGCGCCGCGAAACTTCGAGAGACCGTCGCGGACCCGAAGCATCCGATCAACCGCCGCCTCAAAGATAATCGACTCTAATTCCCGTTCGCTCGTTCGATACCCGAAGGTGCAAAATTAAATTCTCAGCACACTCGTCCAGTCAAGCCGACCGTCGCTCGGGAACGAATTTCTTGCAATTAACGGGTGGAAAAGAAAATTATTATTTTTTCTGCATACCTCGAGTGAGACTTAAAATGACGTCGGGAAAATTCAATTTTTTCGAGATGATATCTTTCGACCGACTGTCAAAGGGTTAATTGTGTTGTTGAAAACGTGGCGATTCCAATTAATCGGTCACCCTTTCCGTCTCACGGGTATCTCCAATATTCATGCAAATTACGAACGAATCAATTAATTTTATTCAATATACTTTTAGCTCCGTATAATCTACTCGATTGGCGTCGACGGTCGTATCTTTGTTTTTTTTTTTTTTTTAATTGTTATTTCTAGTTCGATAAAAAATATTTCTCACGAGCGAAAACAAGCGAGCTCGACGATTATTGATACAATTTTCGTTATCGTCAACGAGCGGAAAATGAGAAGCGTATCGGTTTTACCGAAGTCGTAAGGGCGTGTTTGTCGAGCTTAAGGATGTGACTTGCGCCCTTTTACTTTAGCCTGGGAGATATTATGCCACAAAAACATTATCGATACGTCAGCAAATTTTACAACTACCAACCATTATGTCTTTCGCAATGTTCTTAGAGTGAATCGAGTCATTTCGAGCGTTTACTTGACGCGATAGTGCATATGTTTGCTCCACATTTCTCGCGCAACTTGTGTTTTCCTCGCGTGGTAGTGTCGCAACTTCGATACATTATTACTTTAAATACACGTATAAATGTATGTGCATAGCACAAAAGTGGTAAATATGGACCACCCCGATTAGTGCTTAAATCCATGATACACTGACCGGTCCATATTTACCCCTTTTAAAGCTCGAGTATAGGGAAGAGCGGGGCAAAATGGGACAGTGGGGCAAAACGGCAGAGTGGGACAAAATGCAATTTTCCAATAATTTTTTGTGACCCATTTTGCCCCACTGCCCCATCCAAAAATGATTCGAAAATTCTGTTTGACCCACTGTCCCGTTTTGCCCCGCTCTTCCCTACCTTTCGGAAAAAGTGGTAATTCGACTATTCTTACTAACAAACACCGATAGCAGTTGTAAACATTTATAGTCCACCAATTATTAATTGTCAAGACGCACCCTTGTAATTTTTTTAGCGTTACATAAGGCCCCGACGAGGCCTCGTCGGGGCTCGATGTAACGCTCTAAAATTTCTGGTAGGACAGTGTAGACATTTTTGTTTTCCTTAGACATGGTGGCCGCGGTCAGGGAAAACCGGGAAAAGTCAGGGAAAAAAATCTTGGTCAGGGAATTTCAAAATTTCTCAGGGAAAAAGTAAATTGTCGCCGAACTTTTTATAAATAAACAAGAAGTACATAGAAGAGAGGCTTAAAAAAAAATTGTGAACATTTTGAAGAAAAAAAAAATAGAATTAAATGTTAATATAATAATCAGGAATTTTCATTTGCGTCATTAAATTTTTTGATTAGAAGTCGTTAGAAGTTTGGTCAGGGAAAATTTTTAATTGGTCAGTAAAAAGTCAGGGAATTTTTTTCCGGGGGAAAAAGGGCCACCATGTTAGAGGACGAAGAAGTACAAAACGTAGCCGACGAACAGGGCTACGAGCAGGAGCTATGGAACCACCTGGAACCACTCGAGTCACCTCCAAATCATGCATGTGTTGTCCTTGCTGGCGGTCACGACTGTGTCGCCTGTGTAGGAGAACGCGCATGCGAAAACGTCGTCACTGTGACCGCTGAGAGTCTGCGCGCAGCGTCCCGTTTCCGTGGACCAGAGCTTGGCCGTTCTGTCGAGCGACGAGGTCAACAGCTGATGACCGTTCGGGCTGAAGCAAACTGGATTGATAAATCGTACGATACATTATTTTCTGATAATAAATCATTTTTTTTTTAATTTTAAATACTAAAATTTAAAAATCTTCAATCTTGGTGGAAATTTTTTAAAAATTTTCTATCTTGATGGAAAGAAATTTTTAAATCTTCTGTCTTGATGGAAAAAAATGTTCAAATCTTCTATTTTTATGGAAAAAAATGTTCAAATCTTCCATTTTTATGGAAAAAAAGTGTAAAAATAAAAATGACCTTTGGAGACTTCCTCCCGATGACCTTCCATCACCGAAGTCTCACGAAAGTCCCCGGTTATGTCCCAGACTCGGGCGGTCGTGTCGCTGCTGACGCTGGCCAGTCTTTGGCCCTTGTTGTCGAAGCTCAGGTCGAGAACTTCGTCCTCGTGACCGAGGAGCGTGCCCAGGCACGAGTTCATCCTTGCGTCCCAGAGCTTGGCAGTCTTGTCGAGAGACGACGAGGCTATGAGGGAGCAATCGAAGCTGTACACACAGTTCGAGATCTCGCCACGGTGGCCTATGAGGACGCTGGTCCTTCTGGAGAACGGAAGAGAAACGCATTTGGACGAAAGAAAAATCCGCATTGTTTTTATCGTGAACTTAAGGTTGGGCTAAAGATCAACGTAACGTTAAAATACTTTGTGTCCATTTTTCTCCGAAACGATTTTATGAGATAAAAAACCAGAGCTGGGCAAAATGCATTAAGTACTTGTATACGTATTGAAGAATCAAGTACTGAGTCAGTGCCCACTATTCGAAACTTCAAGAATTTAGTTCTGCCAGTACTCAATACGTCAACACTCAAGAACTATATAGCGCTCAGTACTTCGAGTACTTGATATTTTAATACGCACTTCAAGTACTTAGGGTATTTGCCCAGCTCTGTAAAAAAAACAAATTGCGAGCGCGCTTCATCAGGGCAGTGCGGATTCGTTTTTCATTTTATAAAATGTTTTGACTTCATTCAATGGTGCTAATTTTTTTTGCGAAAAAAATGAATTCGGCACGGATGCGAAATTACCGTGCGCATACGCATCGAATTTGCTTCTTCCTCAAAAAAATTAACACCCTTGAGAAAAGTTCATTGCAAGTTTTCATTGCCGACTGCGATGTTTCACTTCCCCTTAAAGCAGCGAACACCAATTTGCTTACAGACTCAGTCGGTAACTAAAACTGTAATCTTTTTGGACATATATATATATTTTTCTTTTCAAGATCGTGAAAACTTTTTTTTGCGAGAAAGTTTCGACGCTCTTGAAAAAAAAAATATATATATATATATAAAAAGATTACAGTTTTAGTTACACGCTGAATCTGTTCAAGGCATATCCTTAAAATTGCTCACTTGAAAGTCCTCGTATCCCAAATACTGATTGTACTGTCGAATGATCCGGTTATTATGTCGTTGCCGTTGTCATTGTAATGCAGGGCTATCACCTCGCCGGTGTGACCCTTCAACGTACCCAACTCCTGACCCGTTCCCACGTGGAATATCTTCGCCGTTGTGTCCAGCGAACCGGTTGCCAGTCTGCTTTGAGTGGGCGAAAATTTGGCTACGACCACTTCGGCATCGTGACCCCACATTTTTACCAGACAGTGCCCGGTTCGGGAACACCAGACAATCGCCGTTTTGTCGAATGAGCCGGTCACAATTTTGTCACTGCCAAAAAAACTCCCATTTTTATTAAAAATCATAATCGAAAATCATAATTGAAAGTTTTCAATAATTATAATTGAAAATTATAATTGAAAATTATAATTGAAAATTATAATTGAAAATTACAATTGAAAATTATGATTAAAAATTATAATTGAAAATTATAATTGAAAATTATAATTGAACATTTTTATATAAATTTATAGAACAAAATTTCCATAAAAAATGTTTATAAACAAAATTGTTGGATTATGAAGAACGAGACTCACGAGGTTGGGTTGTTGAAGGACACGGCGAAGACTACGTTCTTGTGGCCTTTGAGAGTAAGAAGCTCCGTTCCACCGTCAATGTCCCAAACTTTACAAGTTCGGTCATAGCTGCCCGTCAGGCATCTGCTCATATAAAAAAAAAATAGTGTAATAATGTGTTTATGTTTACGCACAGCTATCGTACCGGGAAACAATATACCGGAAGTACCTTTTACCTAATTTATCGAAAGCTATGTTGGTGAGAGGAAGCAAATGGGTTTGGAGTGTTTTGTATTTGTAGTATCGCTTTACTCCGTTGTCGCACACTTTTGCCTGCAACTTCTGCAGGGTCTCCTCCAGCTGATCCATAACGCTCTCGGTTATCACCGGCTCGGCGGCTTTGATACTCCGCGCAAGTGCTTTTATGTCCGTCCTTCAGGGCGTGAAGAAATAAAAGCCCGAATGACAATGTCGGCGTGTTTAATTCGTTTAAAAAATTTAATTTTTATTTTTTAAATATATATATATATATTTATTTTATGGAGCAGTAAATAATTTATAGCGACATTACGTGGCGGTTAGATCCAGCAGGTCTATCATCTTCGTCTTTACGTCTCCACCCTGAGTGTACTCCAGCGCTATACCTGCACATATTTTTTTTATCGCCACTCAAATAACTCCTCTCGATTCTATAATAATAAAAAAAAGTAAAATAAAATAAAAATTCTCAGGAGATGCTCTTGCGACATACCTGGCGGAAAGTAACGTAGTAAAAACTTCAGCAGTCTCATCTTCGATCCCCGTAGAAGCGAACTTTTTAGCGGCGCTCTATGGGCGGCGAAATATACTCGAACGATGAAGATACCTCGTAGAAATGACACTCTTTTTGTCGTACACGAGGACTTGGTCACAGTTCTGTATTTTTTTTATTTTTTATTTATTTTATTTTTTTTATTATTAATTAACCTATTTTTTCAGCAACTGACAACACCTACGTGAATTCCGATACGCGCCAGTGGAAGCTTCGCACTGGATCATCCGTGGCGTAAAATAGCTGAACTCTGAGGTAACCAAGGCTCGCTTGATCGATTCGGGAAAGCTTCGGCCTTGTCCCAAATACCGAGGGGAGAATTCCTTTGCACTAGGGAATATCCCTTCTTCGTCGCTTGCGGACCTTGATATATTTAATTGATCGATTCAGCGAGACACGAATAATTCTATTAATTAAGTTGGATCACTCTGCGCTGGTCTACATTTTTCTAAATCTTCGATTTTTTTTTTTCTAAAAAGTTTTGTACATGCGTAGTGCTGTAGTTGATGGTGATTAGTATTGCAGCATGTGGCGAAAATATATATTGAAAAAAATGTTTTATCGCGTACATGCAAAGTATTATTATTTATATACAGAATATATTTGCATGCGGAAAATTTGACATTTTCGATACATCTTCAATATATTTTTGATATATTAAAAATATCGTATTCTTAAAAGAAACTAAAGCTGGACAGTGTAAATATATGTATATCGTATTTTATATTCTAAGGCATAAAGGCAAGATTGGCTAAAAGAATAAGTAAAAAAAATATTATAAATATATATTTCGCATATACTTTTTCTCGTGAAGGATAGGATAAAGGGCGAATTAATTAAGCAATTATTTATATACAAAATATATTTTTGCGCGAAAAAGTGGACATTTTCAAGATGTCTTCAATATATTATTAAGATATTAAAAATAGATTGTAATCACCAAAGACACCAAAGCTGTAAAGTCTATATGTAAAACGTATTTTATATTCTAAAGCCGATAAAAAGCAAAAATGTCTAAATAAAAATATATAAAAATGTATTAAAAGAATAAATGAAAAATATATTTTCACATATTCTTTTTCTCGTGCAGGATAGGATAAAGGGTGAAGCAGTTAAAATAAAGTAATATAAGGCACGGCCTTACCAAGCGAGATTCTGCGTAATCGTTGGTAATCATGTGTCGGCCGCTTATCCGCGGATTCCTAAGGTAGAAATCGGAAAGCGTTACCCTGGCGGCAGAAACGGGAACTACGGCTGCGGGTCAGATCCGAGAGATGGCGCAGCGATTCTCTCCGGCGCCTTAACTCATCGGCCAGCTGACGTAGTACTACATCAGCTGGCTAATGAATGAAACTCCGGGTTTCCATAGAAACGCACTTGACGTCGAGGAAGCCGGCACGTTTTGCTGTTATTTGTCGGGCTTATTTATCTACCGGTTCGTTATAATCGTCAAACGCAAAGCAACGCCGGATCTCCGTGTAAGTAGAAGAAATGTAACTTTAGTAAATTTTTAGCTGTAAATTGACCGGAAAAACATTGTCTATAACCTCGTTCTAGAAAGTCAGGAAATGGCTTCGAGTTTCGGCGAAAGATTGACCTTCGAGGCGGAATGGTACGACAAGGTGGCATCGATGCTCAGAAAATTTTATTTGTACTACTTTCCGGCCGACAATACCGTAGAGCTGGTAAGTCCAATTTACCGGAGCTTCGACGTAGGCAAACACTTTTTGGGATATTTCTTTTTTTTCAGCATATTTTGAGCATTTTTATTAGAATTTTTTGAAGCAATTTTAGAATTTGACTAAAACAATTTTAGAATTTGACTAAAACAATTTTAGAATTTTTCTAAAACAATTTTAGAATTTTTCTAAAACAATTTTAGAATTTTTGTTTTAAATTTTAGTTCGATCTAAAAACGAGAAAGACTTTCCTGCGAAGAACCAAGTGCGAGGGTATCGAAGCCAAGGACCTCTACGTCGGGGGGATGGTCACGATTTTTTCCAGGGCTATGAAGATCACCAACACTGCCGACAATGCGACTAGAAACAAACTTGCCACAACTATGCAAAAGTGAGATTTTAGTTTTTGGACCCCGCACTATAAAATAACTTTGTGCATTTAACAAAGATGTGACGTTTCTCGTCCAGAAAGGTCAACAATTTCTTTGTTTTGTTAATATTACAATTTTTTTATAAAACAATCGTTTCTTTCGGAAAAAAAAATTGAATTTACTTAATTTTTGGACAACAAGTGTTCGTTAAACGTAGACATTTTTTTTACCGTGCGAGCAACGTGAGAGCCCATTTTGAGACCTCCCGTTTCGTTTTTACAATGTTTATTCGGAAACAATGTTGCAGACATTTTATTTGGAGACAACAAAAATTGGCTCTCACAATGTATCAAAATTTGAGGCTACAACAGTCACAAAAAAAATCATTTCAGAACTTTTGCCATGATAAAACCGGACGCTATGAGCCGAATGGGCGAGATATTGAAACTCGCGACGAATCACGATTTTCACATAAGCAACATGACGATGGTAACATTGACGGAACAGGAAGTCGAAGATTTTTACAAGTCGAGTGGCAACAGCGAACTCCAGTATGTATGCTTTATATAAAATAAAATAAAATAAAATAAAATAAAATAAAATAAAATAAAATAAAATAAAATAAAATAAAATAAAATAAAATAAAATAAAATAAAATAAAATAAAATAAAATAAAATAAAATAAAATAAAATAAAATAAAATAAAATAAAATAAAATAAAATAAAATAAAATAAAATAAATCTACATCAATGCAACTTTGTATTATCAGGTCGCTAAAAAAATATCTGACTTCCGGACCTCTATTGGCAATCGAATTACTGGGAGATAATTGTATCGAGCGTTGGCGACAGCTGATCGGTCCGAGGGACAGTGCGAAGGCTCGGGATGAAGCGCCAACGTCGCTGAGAGCGTGTTACGGCAAGGATTCTGTAACAAACGCCGTTCATGGCGCCGAGGATCATGAAAACGCCGAAAAGGTCTCGAACAACTTCCAAACTCCTCGAATAAATTTCTCTAATTTTGTTTTTTATTTATTTTTATTTTTTGATTTTTTTTAGGAACTCGAATTTTTCTTTCCGGACCCAAAGAGCAAGAGGAAAGGCCCGGCCAACACGGCGACTCTAAAAAATTGCACCTGCTGCATCGTCAAACCTCACGCGGTTCAAGCCCGGCTGACCGGACACATTATCGAGAGCATATCGAAGGCCGGCTACGAAATCAGCGCTATTCAACAGTTCTACGTCGACCCGATCAACGTCGAGGAGTTCCTCGAAGTCTACAAAGGCGTTTTGCCTGAATACAGTGTTGGTGCTTTAATAATAATAGCAATTTCTAAAAATAATGTTTTAATTAAAATAAAATTAAAAAAATATATATATTTTTGTTTGCATATTAACGGGGCAGAACGGACCAGTATTCTCTATTTAAAATAAGATCTTTAAAAAAAATGTTAAGTGTAGGTGCTTAAAAAAATGCAATCTTTTTTATTTAAAAAGAAATTTAAAAAAATCGAAACTAAAAAAAGGGGGCAAAACAAACCAGTGCCTTCATTAAAAATGCGGCTTAAAAAAACAAAAATAAAATTGTTGTTTCAGGCGATGGTTGCTGAGCTGCAATCGGGACCGTGCATCGCTATGGAAATCACTCACAAGGATCCGACCATTGAGGTTCCCGTAGAGTTTCGAAAATTCTGCGGTCCCATGGACCCCGTAAGAGAATCAAAATTTTTAACGCCTTCAAAGTCCATTTCACGTTCGAAGAACCCTTGGAATATTTGAATTTATATATTTTATTTTATATATTTTTTATGGTCACAGGATATAGCGAGACAAGTGAGGCCGGGGACGCTGAGAGCAATTTACGGAAAAACGAAGATCCAGAACGCGGTTCATTGCTCCGATTTGCCGGAAGATGGATTACTGGAGGTTGAATATTTCTTCAAGATACTCGCCGAGGGATAATGAAAACCTCTTGAGCGCAGAGTGAAAGGGGGTAATATGGCCCACCTCCATCAACGCGCCTCGTATGAAAAATTGGACCGGACCATATTCACCCCTCCCATCCCATCACCGAGCAAATCTACCATAGCTTCGGTTTATATTTTTCCATAATTATATTTTCCATAACTACTATAAATAAATATTTTCATGTTGATAAAAAAGCTCGTTACTACTTTTTTCCCAACGTTCTTGCCAGGAGTTGATTGGCTCGACAATTTTTATTTCGTGCGATACATTTACGTAGCAGCCGAATGAGAAATCGAGTCTACATGGGATTATATTTTTCCATAGTCTCTTGTACAATTACTATAAATAAATATTTTAACGTCGATAAAAAAGCTCATTACTATTTTTTCCTAACGTTTTTTGCTGAGCTGATCGGATCGGCAATCTCTATTTCACGCGATACATTTACGTAGCGGCCGAATTAGAAATCGAGTCTACAAAGCCGCTGGAATGCTTCGCAATATTTTCGATCGTTTTCGCAACACCGAGCCGCTTTTTTCCGAGCTACAGTAGAACTTCTCATAACATTCACTGGACCGCCAAGACAGTGCCTTCCTCGCGGCAAACTGGCTTTCCATTTGCGAACCGATTGCCATTGTCGATTTTGACACCGCGGTGAAATTTTACTGCGCATACTCGACACTAAAAGCCAGTTCGGCTCGTAATTTTTCTTCGCTGCTACAATCGGTGCTCACGTGCCGATAAGCCTCGGGAACTCCGTCGGGCGATCGTAGAAGCGTACGATCGTGCGAAACACACCTGAAAAATTATTTACTCGCTTCACCGGAAATTGAATTGATTCAAAGTAATTTATTTTAATCTCGGAGACAAAAAAACGCATTTATAAATAAAAAAAAGAAATGCCGGCATATTTGAATTTGCGACAAAAAAAAATGTCATCCTTCATCGACCTGATAAAATGTTATCGGGAAACGTACCGGATCATTCATATTTAACAATTAATAACTCTACAGTTATGCAAATATTAATGTCCAGGCGTATAATAAATCATATGATTTATGCTAATAATTACTCGCCATAATAATTAATATAATTGAAATTATTCAAATTTATGATATGATAATTAAAGTAAATTTTACGATACATTCAATGATTCCGAATCCATCGTGACTTTAAAAAATTGTTCTAGATTTATTGGCATTATTTATTTTGTCGATTTATGATCATTTAATGATTTATTTATTCATCGATCCGAGGCCTTTAATTTCCGAGACAAAAAAAGAATCTATAAATAAAGAAAAAAAATGCCATCCTGCATGCACTTAATCAAATATTATCAGCATACTCGATCATTCAAATGTAATAATCAACACCTCTACAATTATGCAAATATTAATGACCGGACGTATAATAAATCATATGATTTATGTTAATAATTGCTTACTATAATAATTAATATAATTGAAATTATTAAAATTTATTATGATACGATAATTAAACTAAATCTGACGATACATCCAATGGTTCCGAATCCATCGTCACTTTCTAAAAATGTTGTAGATTTATTGTTATTATTTATTTTGACGATTTACGATTATTTATTTATTCATCGATCCGAGGCCTAGATCCACGCTCCGGCTTTAACGATCGTTCGAAAGAACTATTTCGTAATTATAATTTAATACCCGGCCTTGAGACCACATTCGAGCGGTCAGGTAAGAGTTACAGCTACTGTGCACGAAAAACGAAGAAGATGACAACCCGCTACGAGTCCCCGTTCGCCTATTAGGCAATGGTCTTTTTGTGTTCGCTGCGCAATGAGTTCGTCGGACGATCGGCAAGTGGCAGTACCGCGCTCGGCATCGTCCAGTGTAGACACACTTTTCAACTATCGCGAGCTTCGCTTCCCAGCTACCGCGTGAAATCCGTCGCGATTTCCCTCAACCTCAACGCAATAAAAAAAAATATTAAAAAAATATCGTTTGCAATAAATCGGTAACGATAAATCCTCATTCTTTCAAAAATGATTTATCCGATTTAAACACAAAACAAATCACATTTACCTGAACAAATTATTATATTAATATACCGGTCAAGAAAATCACGGCGTTTTTTTTTTAAATCCAAATTAACCATTTTCTTCGCTGCGGCGCAAGAAAATAAATAAAATCGGTTAATAAAGTGGACCGGAAGTGTTCGAAAGTGAAAGTCGATAAGGTCTCTGTGTCTGCATAGAATTCATTGAACGAATAAATAACAGAAAAACGCTCGGATAACGCGAAAGGGTAAGTTCGTAATAGAAAAATGCGTGGCCAAAGATCGGCAAGAAAAGAAATACCGATCGTCTTCTTACACCGGCGAGTTACAATCTGCTCCGTGACTCAGCGTTCCTCCGACGCATCCCCGAGATAAACAGAGCCCGAATCTTATCGGCCGTCCGGGGCAGCGATCGTCGCTGACTCACCAAATTCGCAACGAAATCGGCGAGCCGCGCGGCCGATCTCGCCGGTGGTTTTTCTCTGCTGATAGATCGGTCGGATCGAGAAGGGATCGGCAGCGACGATGACTCGTCCTCGAACTGCGAGCGATCGTCGAATCGCCCTCGTCGATCCCATACCGATCGTTTGCCGATTTCTTCCTCCCCGCGGCTCCGTTCTCGTTCGTTTGTCGCGCATCATTGTATCGGGGAGAATCAGAGTGTGTCACGAGCCCCATTGTGTCCGGGCAATGAACCGGTAAGGAAAACGGTGCTTAAAAAAAAAAATTCTCTTTGCCACCAAAAAAATCGCAAAAAATTTGGTCGATCGCGAGTCGCCGACAAATCCTTCGAGGCGGTTCCGACCGAAAAATTCTCGATAGTTAATAACGTCAATGCTCGAGATTCTCCTGGACTCTTAAAAAAATATATATATATATTTTTTTTTCTTCGCCACGGAAAAAATCGCAAAAAATTTGGTCGATCGCGAGTCGCCGACAAATCCTTCGAGGCGATTCCGACCGAAAAATTCTCGATGGATAATAACGTCAATGGTCGAGACTCTCTCTGGACAACGGTTACCAGTGCGTTCTGGAACGAGCAGAGATACACCGAGCGAGAGAGAGGCTCCGGTCAGAGACCAAAGCGTGTCGGAGGCGGTAAGCAAAACCTCACCGTGCGTGCTCTCACGCACACGCACACGGCGAGTGATCCCCGGCGATGTGATCTAATCTGTGTGTGGGTGTGGATAGCAATAGCGTAATTTGTGAGTTCCTTTCAATACATTCGAGGCAGCCACCACTTTGTACGGAATTAGCGTTTAGCTGCGGTGTTGTCAGCGACGATGCACTTGACCCCGTTCTTCGTCTTCGTCTTCTTCTTCTTCTTCTTCTTCTTCGTCTTCTTCTTCGTCCGTGCAAAAAATGTATAATAAACTAAACATAAAGAGTAAAAAAAATTGGGAATAAAATATGGAAAAAAATGGAAAATAAAATATAGGAAAAAATGGAAAATATAATGTAGGATAAAATAAAAAATAAAATATAGGAAAAAATGGAAAATAAAATGTAGGAAAAAATTGAAGATAAAATATAGGAAAAAATAGAAAATAAAATATTTAAAAAAATTAAAGATAAAATACAGAAAAAATTGCAAATAAAAAATGCAAAAAAAAATGAAGATAAAAATAGAAAAAAATAGGACTTCGGATGAGCGGTTGACAGCTCCAGACAGTTTATCTTACGGATGGTTAAAAAAAAAGAAAAAATTCTTCGGCGCGCAGCCTTCGACGAGATGGAGAGAAAAGTTGCCTTTGGCGCATTTCCAGGATTCTGCAGCGCCAGCAGGACGAGTATCAGACTCTCGGGAGATTCTTTATCTCGGCGGATAAAGGGGAAAGGGGGCAATTAGCGTAATTGAAGCGAAGAGAGGTTGACGGACAGGCCGGGTTTGCTGTCACACTGACCCAATAGACGGCAGCGCGACGTTACTTAATAACGGACAATTATTGTCATTAGATTGTTGATGCATAACGGTCTATGAGGGTGGGGGGGGGGGGGGCGGTGGGGGAATTGCGCGAATGGAATGATAATGCTCCGGGGCATTGTTCTTCATCTGATCGTCTCACGCGTTACTCATATTTCGCATTTTATCGAATAAAAAATACACACACATATATATAGATATATGTATGTTTCGTTTTCTCATCGCGGAGTAACGACATCGCGATGTTCTCGCGTAGGAGCGTTTCCTCTGTTACTCCGTTGGAGATGCATTTTTATTATCGAGCTCGCAGCTTCGAGGACGAGACGAGAGAGGAACCTTCGAATTTGACCGAGTTTCTTGCGGAGTAATAAACGTGTGTGTTATACTGTTTATTTCCGATGAGATGAAAATATGACGCACTCGAGCGAGTAAGAGGGATACCCGCAAGAGCTCTACGGAGACGACCAAGCCGCACGAGTACCGGTAATCGAACCCGAGTACCGAGACTGTTACGCAAATCTTGGAATCAGCTTACCATCCACTCGCTACTCTTGTCCGGCCCCCTACGTCGAGGTCAATTTTTATTTATTATTGATTATGTTGGCTCGCACGCTAGTGGTTATGTTGGCTCGCACGCTTCGTGCGCGCAGCATCTGTGTAAGTGTCTGTGAGTATCTGTGAGTATCTGTGAGTATCTCGTGAGAGTCTGTAAATATTTGTAAGTATCTGTTAGTAGCTGAGTAATTGTGAGTATCTGTGAGTATCTGTGAGTATCTCGTGAGTATCTGTAAATATTTGTAAGTATCTGTGAGTAACTGAGTAATTGTGAATATCTGTGAATTCTGTGAATTCTGTGAGCACCTGTGAGTAACTGTGAGTATTTGTGGGTGTCTGTGAGTTCTGTGAGTACCTTTGAGTATTTTAAGCATCCTTGAGCATCTGTGAGTTCTGTGAGTACCTTTGAGTATTTTAAGCATCCTTGAGCATCTGTGAGTAACTTAGAGTACCTGTGAGTATCTGTGAGTGTTTGTAAGTTCTGTGAGTATCTTTGGGTACCTGTGAGTATTTGTGAGTATCTGTGAGTGTTTGTAAGTTCTGTGAGTATCTTTGGGTATTTGTGAGTACTTGTGAGTATTTGTGAGAATTTGTGAGTATTTGTGAGTATTTGTGAGTATTTGTGAGTATTTGTGAGTATCTGTGCGTATTTGTCAGTGTTTGCTAGTATCCGTGAGTATCTGTGTGTATCTGTGAATATCGGTGTGTGTCCAATCGCCATGAACTTTATTATTATGTCGATTACACGTTTATTTTTTATAGGGTAAAAGTGGGGAATATGGACCGGTCCATATATCATTGATTTACGTGTTAATCGAGGTTTGCCATATTCACCACTTTTACCCTATATACTATATTTTTATATATCATATATATAATTTTTTTTTAATTTTACGATTGAAGGTATGAAAAAATAGTGAAGTACAAGCTTGACGGTAAACTCCTCGGCGCGCCTGGACGTCGTTGAACGCGGACGACGACGACGTTGACGACGAAGTGCGCGTAATCGGATAAAATGGATAATCGTAGCCGACGAGCCGGCTTTAGAGTGACGGTGTTGATGTCGAGCGGTGTTTCAGAACACTTGTGACGTTAAACTATATGGACCAGAAAAATTTGTCCCCCGAGGTTTCCAGAGACGGATCGATATCGAGTATAAGTCGGCGGGAGGGGTAAAACGGAGCACGGGGGCAAAATGCACCGTATTTCTTAATTACTCGCGCTGCATAAAAAAATGCTCCTCTCAAACTGAGGACACCGGTCCGTTTTACCCCGATGTTCCGTCTTGCCCCAGCGCCTATGTAACTCCGGAAAGCCATATTAATGACGGATGGAAATTACTTTTACATGACGGTGAATCGAAGGCCGATATGTATATGTATATGTATATGTATATGTATATGTATATGTATATGTATATGTATATGTATATGTATATGTATATGTATATGTATATGTATATGTATATGTATATGTATATGTATATGTATCGCTGGAAGAAGTCGTGCCGCATGGCCTTTCTCTCATTCGTCGATCAAACCGCGAGAAAGAGATTAATTAATTATACACGGCGCGAGCGTGCGCGCTCGACCCTCCGGGAAACGTGACGATCCTTGAATTCTCGTCGCATCCGCAGTTTTCTCGGTGCTAAATAAAATAATAACAACAGTGTCAAATCGAAGACAAACAGAGGAGAGGATTTTGTTCGATTATACTTTACTGTCGTAACGACGGAGAAAAAAAAACCATAACAAAGATTATGCACGTGGATCATTTTGTTTTTCTGATTTTTTTTTTTTTTTTTTTTTTAATCTTCATCCGGTCTCGAATTGCTCGAGGCTCCAGCTCGGCAATTGCAAATAATCGTTCGCGCTCACCGCCGAGTCGCTCGCGCGTGATATTAAGTATCTCTTGTCCGAGTGGCTAAGAACAACGAAAGCCAGCGTGCCCGGCGACGATCGATGTGTAAAGTTGAAAAAATACCGATCGTCGGGATGTTTGAGAAACAAGCCTCGGACACGCATTCACTGCGTTACTCGAGAGTCATGCATGGTTCGGATCGTTTAGGGGGTGCACGAACATCGAGTCACGCACGAGCAAAAAGCCTCTTTATCGATCGATTATCGATTTGCTCGTAATTTGTTATACGGAATCCGTCCAGAAATTAATGTAATGCAGAAGTAATTTAGAAATCGTTTAATGCAGAATTAATTTACTGCAGAAGTAAGTTAGAAGTAGTTTAATGCAGAATTAATTTAGTGCAGAAGTAAGTTAGAAGTAGTTTAATGCAGAATTAATTTAGTGCAGAAGTAAGTTAGAAGTAGTTTAATGCAGAATTAATTTAATGTAGAATTAATTTAATGTAGAATTAATTTAATGCAGAATTAATTTAATGCAGAGTTAATTTAATGCAGAGTTAATTTAATGCAGAGTTAATTTAATGCAGAATTAATTTAATGTAGAGTTAATTTAATCTAGAATTAATTTAATGCAGAATTTATTTAATGCAGAATTTATTTCGTGCAGGATTAATTTAATGCAGAATTCATTTAGGGCAGAAGTAATTTATTACACAAATCCGTGTACTTGCAGAATCCGTGACTCGAAGTTTAAAAAAAAAAGCGGCGAATTCGCTTCACTCCTTACAGCACTAATCGAATCTACGAATCGGAAATTCCTTTATCGCATCAAGCGCCGCTACAAGGCCCGTGTCAACGATAATCCAAACAGGAAGAACCTTCGCGAGGATGTGCAAATTGCACGCTCCTCATCCTCCATCGCCGGCTACTCGCCTCTTTATCTCCCCTGTGCCGGAGTTTAGATAGAGCACATCCACGTGAGGAATCGGTCGCGTGGGATCCTTGCGTAACGCAGCGATATGCCGTAAAGCGAATCGCTGTTTCAATTGGCTTTTTCGAAGCGAGCAAAAAAAAAACACGCCAAAGTCCGGTGCTGCGATAAATAATTTTTATTTTCTGTTTTTTTTTATTCTTGTTATGCCATCTCACGAACTGTATGTAATAATTGTCTTCAGAAACGATCCGGAGATCAGTATCTAAGATTTGTTCAAAGTTTCGTCACACTCTCATTTTTTTAAAATCTTATATATTTTTTTTTATTTAAGCAACGGATTTTGTCTGCCATTAAAAATTCGTTTACGGCAAAATTACAGGTACTTGGGAGAAAAAAAATATGGGTACAGTGGGTGACTCGTTGAATCATCCGGCTCTCGCACACGTTACATAAAAGTCGTGACATTTTTATTCCAATGACGTCGATTCACCGCCAGGGCCACGGCCTTCGTAGGAAAAAAAAAGAAGGAAAAAGAACGTGATCGGAATAAACCCCTGGTGCTCGCGGAACTGTGTTCTCTGTCGTCCGATGCACTCACTTGTTCCGTCCATTTTTCCCCGGTGGTGCGGGTGACAGGAATAATCATCAATCGCGCGCGATTAGGAGGGAGTAAAATATGAAGATATAATTTTTTTCATTTATTTTACGATAAATGGAACCCCTTTCTACAATTCTTTATATGTGGATTTGCGAATTTTTTCACGTGATCGGATCACCCTTAAGGACATTCAATCGACGGGCATTTACGATCCAAGTTTTTTTTACCGAGGAAAAAAATAAAACAGGTTTTGTTGCCTAAAATCGATGAAACCCGCTCGCCCATCGAGACATATATGACTACAGCGATTGAGCAGGTTAATTCCACTTGCAGTGCACCTTACAATGCGACTTAACGGTTCGTGGTGTGTATGAACGGGAGGATACGTTTGTTCAGTGCAAAGTTCGCTGAGAAAGAGATTTCACCGTCTCGGTTTGACCCAAATGCCGCGTGACTCGAGGCTGATTTTTCGTCGACAAAAATCCCGACAGTCACTCTGTGTCCACGAAGCCCGATGTACGCATTGGGCTTGTGAACAAACACGTTCAGGTCAAACTCGGCCGGTGGTCCACAGTTTAGCGCGTGGAAAATTAGTCGCGCAATCGGTCGTTAGTGTAAACCAGCCAAAAGATCCTAGATGCGGATAGTGCAGCACAATTTTGTGAATGAATAATCATCTTGCTTACAGGACTCAGAAACGATACGATGACCTAGTTGATATTCGGTGCCGCGAGCGAGCAGCTGCCGTTCGGAATTCGGAAGTTTTTTTTTCTTCTTTTTCTTCCATCCGCTGACCTCGGCCTTCGTTCGACGATCTTTATCGCGAGGAAGAGTTAATAATTGCGAGGAAAAAAAAACACCCGACTCAACCAAGATGATGCTGATCAAGAGCTTCTTTCTGAGGATCATTACGGACTTCCGTCACAAAGAGTTGCTGCCACTAAAATTGATATTCTTCGTGCAAGCCTCGAGTAAGTTAATTGCTGAATTCCTCACTTGTCCCTCACGATAAACAAATTAATATTTCGGATTTGCCTTGGATGACATGACAAAATAAAATACGAAAATAACATACTACGAAGGTAACGCACGTCAAATTACTTTGGCGGGTGCCATGTTAAACTGTGTTATTTTAACATCAACTGTAAAATTAACTGCATTATTTTAACAAGTATTATTACAAAGTTTGTATTTTTTAAATACCCATATTTTTGAATATTATTCTGCAAACATATCTTCAAATATACAGCAATTATCATGTTTGTCGTATCTATAATATAAAAATCAAGTTTCAATATATTTCGAGTACATATTTTTCTCGCATAAATTTTAATTTCGGTTAAGGTATCGTTGAAAAAAAACGGCTCTTGTTCCAACGTCGTTAAATTTCGATTCGCAGCTCTGTACGTGCTGTATCCTTATCTGACGATACACATGAGAGAATTGGGAATAAACGTCGAGGAGACCGCGATAATGAGCGCCATAACACCGTTCGTCGCGATAATAATGCCTCCTCTCGCAGGACTCCTTGCCGACCGCATTGGTAATTTTAAGGTAAAATTCGGCGAATCAAAAAATTAAATAAATAAATAAATAAATAAATAAATAACAAATTTTTTTTATATTCGTTGCGGATAAAATTTTTCGGACGGTAATGCAATGTTTCGATTGCGAGTGATAGTGATAGTGTTTTTTGTTCAGATCCTCCTGTCCCTGTTTTCGTCACTCGGCGGAGCGGCGGCTCTGCTCCTTTTGCTTGTCCCGGTGGGCCGAGTTACTCTACAGTTTCCACAACGGGTCGTAATGGATCTGAGCTGTCCAGGCGCGGACGGGGAACTGATATACACGATGAGCCAGTATCATCCGTGCGAGACCAAACTTCAGACAAATATCACCACGAGGATCGAGAGTTGCGGGTAAAATATCGTGCAATTGTTTATATGAAAATAACTGGTAGCAGTAGTAAGCATGGATTCATTGATAATATCGCGTAGATACTATCGCATAGATAATATCGCGTTTATACAACGACTGTGTAGGGAAGAGCGGGGCAAAATGGGGCGGTGGGACAAAATGCAATTTTCCAAGAATTTTTGGATGCACCATTTTGCCTCATCGATATATCCGAATTTTCTGCCCCATTTTACCCCATCGATACATTTGGATTTTCTACCCCGTTTTGCCCCATCGATACGTACGGATTTTTTGGTCCATTTTACCCCACTGTTCCATCCAAAAATGATTGGAAAATCTCCCTGAAATCCCTCTGCCCATTTTGCCCAGCTCTACACATATCTATACAATATTTACACTATAAACATTGCCAATAGCCGGCATCTGGAGTCCTTCAGCCCGACAAAAACTTATATCACCAATTTGCTGCTTTAATTAATTATTGAATTAATAATCCTTTGTAATTACTAATTTTATAAAAAATTTTATGTGTACGCTGCATCGTAACTTTTTACAGCTATTTGGATTTAAAAAAATGTTCTTAAGCTATGTGACTGTCGTGAAAAAAAATTAGGCTGCAATGTACAAATTTAATTTGCACCTTAACTTCTAATTTTAGTAACAAGTTCATGTCCAAGTTCCTTCCAAAGATCCCTGGAACCGAACACGAGAATTTGTACGACTTCTCTTTCTTTCAATAAACTTTCTTCGTTTTTCATATTTTTATTATAAAAAAAATGTACTCTGACAATTTTTTTAATTCCTTCTCAGACAATTTTTTTAATTCCTTCTCAGACAATTTTTTTAATTCGTTCCCCGACCATTTTTTTAATTCCTTCTCAGACCATTTTTTTAATTCGTTCCCCGACCATTTTTTTAATTCCTTCTCAGACCATTTTTTAATTCAAACTGTCGCTATTATCTCGTGATCGATAAAACCGTTCCAGACAATTAATCGTGCAGGCTTTCGATAAAAAATTCTATAAAAACAAAAGTTTAAGTACTCGATACTTAGTCCCGATTATTCCTTAATAACAAAAATTGCTTCCTCCATCAGCAAAATTAACCCAACGCCCTCGATAATAAAATCCCCATTAAAAAATCTCATTTCCCGAATTACATCCTTGCCAAAAACTCAATTTTTTTCTCACTCGAAACTTCCTCCAAAGGCTAATTAACTAAATTAAACTTTAATTCCGCAACCAACTAATCTTTCAGCTACGCCTGCAACGTCGACACGCAGAACGACACCGATCTGCTAGCGATGCTCGAGTCCAGATCCTGGACGGTGACTTACACCGATCTCGAGAGCGAGCTCAACACTTCGCACACCTTCAATTTCCCGGCGAACCGTCTTCCCCCGCCGCCGCTGGGCTCGCGTTTCCTCGACGACATAAGGGAGGACACGCAGATGAGGAACGACGAATTCTTCGAGACATCGGTTCGTCATCTCTCGCGTAGCACGTACTTCTTCCCGACCAACCAGCTCTACGAGTTCCGCTGCAACGCCCCGCCCGGCAATCTCGAGAATCCCTCGAACTACACGATCGGCGATCTTCTGACGCCGAGGAACGAGACGATCTGCGAGTTCGACGATTTCTCGGTCGTCAGGGACGAGAATCGCAGCTCGATCCTCTACGCCGAGCAGAGCACGAGGCTGAAGTTGATCGAGTCGAACTACATAGATCGGTTGGAGAA
This sequence comes from Ichneumon xanthorius, assembly GCA_917499995.1. Classification (NCBI taxonomy): domain Eukaryota; kingdom Metazoa; phylum Arthropoda; class Insecta; order Hymenoptera; family Ichneumonidae; genus Ichneumon; species Ichneumon xanthorius. Next base: position 4,001,135 of record OU824204.1, on the reverse strand, counting down.
GAAACGACGATACCTGGTGGAGGAAATTTCGCCGATCGGCGAGGACGACTTCAAGATCGCCAAGTGCCAGAATCCCGAGACGGAAAAACGGAGGATATTCCTTAGCGTCGCACTCGTTAACTGGACCGAGAGCAACGATCCTTACCGATTTCTTCGCGTCGAGGGCTGCGCGAAGAGATGCGTTCTCACCGCCCCGCGGACGGAGATGTGCTCGAATATGGAGACCATCGTCGAGTACAACGTCGTACTGACCTTCTGGCTCTATCTCGCCATCAGGGTTTTCATCGGAATGATCGGGGGCACGGCTTTCGCTATGTTCGAGGGCGCAGTCATAGCGATTCTTCGCGAACAGGAAGCCGACTACGGGATGCAGAGAATCTACGGGAGCATCGGCGGTATGATATCCTCGCCGCTCTCCGGTCTGCTCATCGATTACGCCAGTCGCGGCAAAAGCTACACGGACTTTAGGTGATTATTGGATGAAGATCATTTAAAAAAATTTTTTTGGTCCACCTATTTGGTTTCTTGGTCCTTGATTCTTAGTTGATTAATTTTTTTTATTTTTTTATTCAAACTAAAAAAATTTAAATTTAATCTACTTGTACTGGAAGTTTTTGTGCACGAAGTGGTATATTAAATACTTTAGAAATACTTTGCTTTTAGTAGTTTAATTTAATTTTACTATAAAAGTGCTTAAAATCGAATAATTCATTTTAATTTCAATGTAAAAGTTCACTAATTCTTCATCACGATTGTAAATTAAATTTAATGTAACAATTTTTTTATAAGATCTTCCGGTCCGATACAGTAAATTTACGATTTTTTTAAACAGTGCACTAACGTAACTTTGACTGCAGTTGAGTGCTAAACAAAATCGGATATGAAGATGTTAGTAGTTTTACAATTTTATTTTTACGATTTTTGAGAAATTCAATGCCAAAGGAATAAATATTTATTTAATAATAATACAATAATAATAACTAATAACATACAGTCCATTTGATTTGAGTAGTTCGTAATTGCAACACCAAATGTTCGCGACCTCCAATCCCCTAACCAAACTCAAAAATAATTCTAATAAACATAGAATCGTCACATAACGTTTAATCTTTCTAAAAAGAAAATAATCCATTTAAAATAATATAAAAATTCAGTCGTTAATATTCTTTGCTTCTATTGCTTGAATTCTTCGTTTATGTTCTTTTTAAATTAGAGTAAAGTTGTATTTGATTAAATAAATATTCACTTAAATTAAATAGATATTTATTTGCAAGCAATTCGTATAAAATTCTTCGAAAATGAACGAAACGTGTTCCTTGCAGATTTAGGAGTTGCAGCTGAATATCGATCAGCCAAATGTTTATTTACCGATGCTTCCAGGCCAGCGTTTTATCTCTACGCGGGACTGAAGATCGCTTCCGGTATTCTGATGCTGTCCATCAATCTCGAGTTCAAGTCCCCGGCCGGTAACGTCGTCAGTGACGTCGTGAGCGTTCTCAGGAACGTCGAGATCGTTGCTCTTCTGCTCGCATGCTTCGTTCTCGGTGAGTATACGTTCTCCCTCTGCCCGGAACTCACCTATGTATTTTGATCGCGAGCATTTTTTTTTTTTTCCGAACAATACCCGATCTACCGACGGACACACGGATTAATCGTTGCGCAACGACTTCCGGGCATGACGTGGTTGGCGCTCATAAAAATCGCAGCCAGATCGGCGTCAATCGCTCGTCGCTTTCGATTGCGATCAAAATCCACGTGCAACGGCAATAAAAAAAATTGCAATTTTTTTATTTTTTTTTAATCAATAAACGGAAAATAATTTTTTTTTTAATCAACAGAATATAATTTTTTTTATCGACAGAATATAATTTTTTTTAATCGTCAAAAAATAATTTTTTTTTAATCAACAGAAAATAATTTTTTTTTAATCAACGGAATTTTTTTTTCTTATCAATAAACGGAAAATCATTTTTTTAAATCAATAAACGGTTCATGACTTGCAGGTACGGCTTGGGGCTACATCGAGTCCTTCCTATTCTGGCTTCTTCAGGACCTCGGAGGCTCGAGATCGCTCATGGGAATAACAATAACAGTCGGCGGTATAGCCGGAATACCTCTTCTCGTACTATCCGGTCCGATAATACATAAGATCGGACACGCCAATGTTCTCTTCATCGGATTTATATTCTACGCGGTCAGGCTTCTCGGTGAGTGCCCTCTCCGAGCGAGTGCATCGTACTTTGTATAAGATTTTAAAAAAATCGTCACAGTTATTGGCACATTTGTCAATTTTCAGTCTCCCAATGCTGCCCGACAGAAACGGTCCATCTTGCCCCATATCATACTTAAATAACTCATATTTTGTCGTGATATTTTTTTTGTTGATCCTGCAAACACGTTAATTTTTCGGACTACAAATTTATTAATTTTCATCACAATTGCAGGATGGTCCGATTTGCCCCATATAAGAAAAATATTGTATTAAAAAATTCTATGGTGCTCAGATGAGTAAAATGAACACAGATTAATTTTGTATAACACGATATCAGATTTTTTGGGCCGAGTAAATTTGTCGAAATGCTATTTCTCTATCGTGCCAATAACCGCGCCGTTTGCCGGCAAATCTATAATCTCGTACATTGTTGATCGCATATAGAAGACCAAAGTATAAGTACCCGTTCAAGCGAGTGCAACCGTGTGCATCGAGTCGTTGCTGTTCGACTCTTCACACAGTAAAATAGGCACCAAAGTTTCCTGTCCATAAACGGACAACTTTTTTTTTTCTCGGTAATTTTGCACCGAAATTTTGTTATTTTTATAAACAAATTTTGGTCATTTTACAAACAAATTCTTTTAATTTTACAAATGAATTTTGGTAATATTACAAACAAATTTCGTTAAATTTACAAACAAATGTAAGTAATATTACAAACATCAATTTCCAGCCTCCCAATACCGCCCGGTCTGAAACGGGCCATTTCGACAATCAATATTTCATATTTCGATAATCGATATTTCATATAAAAATATTTCGACAAACCAATTTGGTTAAACTTACAAAGAAATTTTATTATTCTCCCAAACAAATTTTTCTAATTTTACAAACAAACTTAGTAAATTTCATAAAAATGTTTACCAACTTGACAAACCACATATTTCCAAAAATTACCAAGAAACCGATCGGACCTTTATGGACCGATCCTTCCTCAAAACCCCAAATCATTTTTACCATACCGCAAAAAAAAAAAAAAAACCTAAAACCCCAAAAGATGTGCCCGATTACCGAAATACATCCCGCCAATTTTTTTTCCCCACCGCAGGATACTCCCTGATCTACAATCCGTGGCTCTCGCTGATCTTCGAGGCTCTGGAGTCGGTGACGGCCTCTCTGAGTTTCACGGCCGCGGTGACCTACGCGGCGAAGCTCTCCACCACGTCGACGGACTCCTCGATCCAGGGACTTTTAGGTGGAGTCTACTACGGTGTCGGAAGAGGTTCGGGAAGTCTCATAGGCGGTTACCTGATGAAGTCCTTCGGCACTCGTCCGACCTACAGGATTTTCGCGGTGGTCAGTCTGATCACCGGTTTCGTCTACTTCCTGTTCAACGCTCTGTACCTGAAGAAGCGTCCGCAGGTCGAGGGCAACGACATAGTGAAGAAGAAGCCGAAGAAGCCGGCGGGCGGCGAATCCAACGGCATGGAGAACGGCGACGTCGATCTCGCGGTCAGAAACGAGAAGAAGAAGCTCGAGGCCGACGGCGCGGCCGTCGAGAGCGGCGGATTGGAGAACCGGGCGTTCGCCGCTAACATCGAGGACCTCGAGACGATAAACAACGCGCGGAACCTCGACAGAATCGAGAAACTGACCGACTGCGAGAAGAGGGAGAAAAAGGGGGAAAGCGCGGCGAAGGATTTTTCGAGGGGGCCGAGAAAGGAGCTCATCGACGAGGCGGACAAGAGGAGAAAGCTCGGAACCGATAATCGTGCGTTCGTGAGGGAATCGACGGGGGTCGAGACGGGCGCGGCCGGCGAGTGCAACGTCACGGTGGAGAGACAACCCGACGATGACGATGGGAAGCAATGAGAGGGAATGAAATTCTTCAAAAACGAAATGTCGTTTGAGCCTTGGAATGCAATTATGAAAGACACGTTGGAGCGAGGGGTCGGCATGTCGGTTGGGGAAGCGATAGACGGTGAAAAAGATTTGTACATTCGAGAAACTTTTTTTGTCCACAAACGTCGACAATCGTTCTGTTGGTAAATTTGCAACGCAATGTTCGTAAAATTAACGGACATTTATTGTACAATGGACGAGATTTTTTGGTAAAATTAACGTGAAAAGAATTGTGGACATTTGTGGACAGGAAAGGTTGGTACTTGATTTACTGTGTACACGGTAAAAAAGATTTGTACATTTAACAAACTTTTTTTTATATTTTTTTTTTTATAATTGTTCCATTCTTCCACCGTATAGCCTTCTGGGTTTTTACGGAACCCCATTCCGATTTTCCCCTAGCACTCCCTAGCTGCACTCAGCTGAGCTACCTAATTTCCAGTGCGTCCGTAGCAGACGTAGCTACACTGTACCGTATTTTTGCCGGGGACGCAGGGAAAGTACGAAAAACCCGTGCTGGTAAAGACGGCCATATTCTACACTGAGAGAAGGATCTAGTAAAAATTGCCGATCAACTAAGAAATTACCATAGCACATAGAATAGGTCGCCAGGGCGCCACCTATGGCAGAAAGTCTCAGATTATCCAACAATTTTTACCATAATATCTAAGAAAAATGCTTATATATGAACCCGGTACTTCCTACTATAGGTGGCTCCCCAGCGCCCTACTACTATGTGCTATGGTAACATCTCTCAAGCGATATAGTCATTTTTACTAGATCCTTCTCTCAGTGTACTGATCTTCCGGTATTTTTGCACTTCTCGGAAAGTGCAGAAATACCAAAGTTTCAGAAGAAAGCGCCTCCCGCTCAACGGTCGATGCGCCAGCTACCCAAGCAACAAAAAGACATCTGGTGCGAAAAAGTCATCCGAATGGGACATAAGTCCGTCCGAATGGGACATAAGTCCGTCCGAATGGTAACTATAAGTTATCCTATGCCTAAAAGTTAACTTTTGGACGTAGCTTATAGTTAGCTTATAGTTTTGGATAGCTTATAGTTACCATTCGGGCGGATATGTAACCCATTCGGATGACTTTTTCATACCAGATGTCTTTTTGCTACTTGGGTAGCGCACGGCTTTCACCCATCCAAGCACTGACCGCGAACGATTTTGATTGACTTGGGAGACCACCGGAGCTGTGCGGCAACCGCGCATCCACCGCTGTCGGTATTTAAACTTTTTTTCCACAAACGTCGACAATTATTTTGTTCTTAAATGTACAACACAATGTTCGTAAAATTAACAGACTTTTTTGTAAAATGGACGAGATTTTTTTGTTAAAGTAACAAGAAAAGAATTGTGGATATTTGTGGACAAGAAAGGTTGATACTTGCTTTACTGTGTATGCTGAGCCGTGCACTTTGTATCGGAATTATGTAATGTTGGGATGATTAAAATGTTTTTTTTTTATTGAGAAAAAGGTTCTAGTTGGGGAAAAGGGCGGGTGAGGATAAGAATAGTTATTTGTATGGCAAGGGCGATGAGTGTGAAAATCCCTTCGCACGAGTCAGGACTCCCTTTTCTACACCCATGCGATTCACAATAATTTTTTCTAACGAATTCACGAAAATCACGCTTTTCGTTTTTGGGAAATGTGCGTAGAAAGGCACTTTTACGCACTAGTGCGGGACGGAAGACCATATTGTGTTTGCACGCATGCGCAGTATTTTCCGGAACGGAAAGCGGGATTTTACGTACGTGCATTAGGAAATAATACATTACGATACTAGTGCGAAAAACTTTTTCTGGCGAGTGTGGGTTTGCAGCTCGGGCCGGAGGCGAGTGTTGCAATCAGAAAAGCTAGGAAAACGTTTTTCGCACGAGTATCGTACAGAGTTTCATTGCACAAGGGGTGAAAATGGGGGTTTTGTGCGAAGCGTGCGTAAAACTGCCATTTTCGCACCGAGTGTAATAAATGTTATTTTGATTGCGATTTTGGGGATCAGTGTGATTCCGCGTGCACTCGGAGCGTCAAAGTCGTTCGAGAGACTCGAAAAAAAAACTCGAAAAGACTTGAGAATAAAAATCTCGAGAAAAAGTCAAGAATTGTACAGTATTTTTATGATGTCCGATTATTATTTTTTTTTTTTTTAGACGATTATAGAAAGGAATCCTTTGATTCGAGTGAATTTGGTTCATTCACTCGTCAGCCGCCCACTGAACGGACCGGCGGGCCGCGAGACAAACATATCTTGTTACTCGTTTCGAACCAATCGTCTCCGCTAGTGCATATTACGTATATTTTATTTATCTGTTGATTCTGATTAGTTTTTTAAACGTCTTCTATTCTATACAGTTATTGTTTTTTGTGTTTTTTTTTATATAAACATACAAACGTTCCTCTCTATCGAGTACACTGTTGCTGTTAGATTTAACTATAGCGATGATATTATAAAGTTTGTAAAAACATATCGACAATAGCTTTGTTAAATAAAAGCTTTAATCGAGCAATGGCATCGCAGATTAATGTGCATTATCTACAGTTTTGTGATTCACTAGAAGGTCGTCTTGGCTCGCTATGGACAATGGAACGAAGGAACCGCACATTTAGATTTCTGGAGATTTAACGGAAATACGTCATTTCCGGTTTGAAAATCTCATTTTTTTGTTACCCGGAAATACGTCGCTTCGGGTTTGAAAATCTCATTTTTTTACCGGACATACGTCACGTCCGGTTTGAAGATCAATCTTTTTTACCGGAAATACATTACTTGCGGTCTGAAAATGTTGTTTTTCGACCGGAAGTGACGTCATACCGGAAAAATGTTACTTTTATTACCGATAATACGTCACTTCCGGTTCGGAAGACCCATTTTTCAACCGTAAGTGACGTCATACCGGATATACGTCATTTCCGATCGAAAAATGAGATTTTCAAACCGGAAGTGGCGTATTTCGAGCGCAGTATTAGACACGCCCTTAAACGGAGTTGTCGGTCAAGGCCAGCATCCGACACGAGTCTCGAGTGTAACGGGCTCTTCTCGGTTACACTCCACCCGGCTTGTTAGAACATTTTTTTTTTTTTTCATAGTCTCATTACCGTCATTTAGCGTTGTCGACAAATCTCAGCAAACAAACCACGTCCCGAGTCTATATATAAGCGTGTTTTCGACCCGGGACACTTGCCACTCGAATCCTCAACTTCCTCGTCGAAGATGATGGTTCGAACATTGCTCGTCTATTGCGTGCAGCTTCTCGTTCTCGCGAGCGCGTCCTCGCTACCGGAAGTCGCGTCTTACGCGAAAGTGTCGATAAACGGTGCGTCGTCGAGGCCGGTTAATCCGGAAAAGATAACGAGCGAGCCGGTTAATCAAGCCCGAGGTTTTCAGGACGCGACGATCTCCCGATCGCCGATTTACGTACCGCCCGGGGCGGCGAAACTTCGAAACGGCGAGGCTGTCGATCATCCGTCGACGAAGAGATACTCGACTCTGGATCCCGAAGCTGTCGCCAAATTGGATTCAGCGAATTCAAGGAAAGTCGCCCAGGACAGATTCGTTCCACACGCGAGCCTGCAGAGCGAGGCGACCGAAACTAAATATCCGATTCCGAGCTACGCGACTCTTCCACAGGCCGCCTACTCGCCGAGCTACGATTATCGACCGAACCCGAAGCCGATGGACGAGAAACCTCCGACCGTGCCGAACGATGACTTTTCGACCGATTCCGAGGACAGTTACGCCAAGGTACATTTGCTCATTTGCTCATTTGCTCATTTGCTCATTTGCTCATTTGCTCATTTGCTCATTTGCTCATTTGCTCATTTGCTCATTTGCTCATTTGCCCATTTGCTCATTTGCTCATTTGCCCATTTGCCCATTTGCTCATTTGCTCATTTGCCCATTTGCTCATTTGCCCATTTGCTCATTTGCTCATTTGCTCATTTGCTAATTTGCTCATTTGCTCATTTGCTCATTTGCTCATTTGTTCATTTGCTCATTTGCTCATTTGCTCATTTGCTCATTTGCTCATTTGCTCATTTGCTCATTTGCTCACTTGCTCATTTGCTCATTTGCTCATTTGCTCATTTGCTCATTTGCTCATTTGCTCATTTGCTCATTTGTTCATTTGTTCATTTGTTCATTTGTTCATTTGTTCATTTGTTCATTTGTTCATTTGTTCATTTGTTCATTTGTTCATTTGTTCACTTGTTCACTTGTTCATTTGTTCATTTGTTCATTTGTTCATTTGTTCATTTGTTCAGTTGTTCATTTGTTCATTTGTTCATTTGTTGCAATAAGCACAGCATCCACTTGCAGTTACGTTAGGCACAACTCGGCGACGAAACGTGCATAGAAAGTAAAAAAAATTGAAAAAATCGCGAAACCGATTCACAACTATAAACCAACAGAACTTTAACAAAAACCAAAATAAAAATATATAATCAACCTATTTTTTTCTTTTTTGTTTATAGCACCATTAAAAAAATGTTCCGCCACTCGGCGGTCTTCGAAAAGTTTAAACAGCAAGACTGAATAGAAATTTAAAAAATTGTAGATTCCGGACTCGTACCAGCAGCCGGAAATTTACACGAACGATGAGCCGGCCGGGGCTCCGAAGTTTCCGGATTATCAGTCGGGCGGCACGTACGGGGACAAGTATCCGCCGAAACCAGTCGATTTCCCAGCCGAGTTCGATCGTCCGGCCTTCACCGAAGATTCTTACGGGCCTCACGAGGCCGAGCATCACGATTACCACCACGATCTGATCTACGATCATCCGCCCGATCACGAACTCGATCATCATCACCATCATCCACGACCGACGACCACCGAGGAACCGGAAATGGAGGACGAGCGGCTCAGCAAACGACCGTACTCGTACTACTACATCGGCAAGAAGCTCTGGTACATCCCGCTCTACTTCAGCATATACTTCATAATCTACATAGCGGCGCTGATACTGAAGAGCATCGCCAGACACAAGATCAATTTTCCGGCCTCCCTGGCGGCGGCCGCTGAACACAGCGGACGAGCCGACGAAGGACCGGGCTGGCTCGATCTCGCTACACGGGTCTTCGACGGCATCGACGTGTACAACAGCCTCAGGGAAAGGCTGGACCACTCGTGAACTTCGAAGATCGCCGCTAGACAATAATTCGAACCAAAAGACTGCTGTATACTTTTTTTTTATCGCTATGTGTAATAAAAAATTATGATCGTTAAAAATGAAAAATGAAAAAAAGAGTTATTGTGTTCATTCATTTTTTGAGGATTGCGATTCTGGTTCCGAGGGTGGAGACGATATTTTAAAAAAAAAGCGGAATAAAGTTGAAAGAAGGAAAAATTTATTCATTCGTTTTCGGTTTAAAGATTGTTTTGAGTCCTCGCGGTGAAACGATGTATGTATTTAAAAGATTGGGAATGATTGCAGTGGAAAAAAAACGTATTCGTTAGTTTCCGGTTTGGGGATTGTTTTGAGTCCTCGCGGTGAGAGGATATTAAATTTAATTTTTATTTTTATTTTTATGTAATGAGAACGATTATCTGGATTGGATTAGCCGAGCACGAAAGGAGGAGCGGGGATCTAATTCGAATGGCACGCGGAATATTGTGCACAATTATCACCCTTTGATTAGAGTATTGTTTCAACGGTACTATAAGACGTGGATGCACGAGAACCGCTAAGCGATACACTTAACACGGCCCATGGGCAGTGGCGGGTGGAAACGAGTTGCACTGACTTGGAACGAGGAATGAATTTTTTCTTTTTATGGTTGGAATATTCCAGAAAACGACACTATCGAATCCATCCTCGAGTGCAGATATGGATACAGCGTATCCGCGCGAGTATCTGCAAAAGACAGAGATCTGGATGACTAATTACTTTTTTTTTTTAGTCCTTCCGATTGACTGTATGCTATATATTTATTTTCTTTACTCATGCATGCAAAATCCTCGTTTGCGCACCATTCACAGGCATGCAAAATGACTGATTCCCGCACGATACGCAAATGCCATGCGCAACATACATTCACCGGTGCGCAAAATGCCTTCACCAGTGCGCAAAGTACTTTGCGCACTGTTACCAAGCGGTTGCTATGGTAACATCGAGGCGACCGAGGCGCCACAGGCATGCGCCATTGGGCATGCCTGTGAATGGTGCACAGCTTGGATTTTGCATTGCCTTCGTAGAGAAAAATATGGTTCGATACACGAGGCCATCTCGCTTCTTGCGCACTGCTCGTGTGAAGCAACACTTCGCCTCGGCTTCGTGCTGCTTCACACTCGCAGTGCGCAAATCGCTCGTTTTGGCCTCTAGTATCGAAATATACTATTATTTATTTATTTATTTGACGGCACGAACCCTTTTACATATACATTTTTACAGTTCAGATAACAATATTGGCATGAACCAAGATAAAGCATGTGGCACGTGTAATATAATAACATCGTAGTATATAAAATATAAATATAAATTCGTTTTTCTCTTCTCTATACAGCTATAATGATAATAATAATAATAAATTAAATGTAATAACAACTATAACACTATAATAATAAATAACTCAATCAAATATTGGCATATCCAGATCCAATTTTTTCAAAAATGCATTATTATGTGTACCGACAGTTGGTAAAACAGTTTAGCTGACCCGAGCCTCGAATCGACCCCGCTATAAATATAGCGCCCTGCCTCAAAGGACCTTCGCGCCTCAAGGATCCTTATAAGCTATAAGGTATTTCCCGTACCTCAACCAGGCCTCTTACAGATCTCAAAAACGCCTGCCAGTACAAATCTTGCTCCATCCCCGCCGTTCCAGAAACTCCTCCAAGCGCTCCGAGGTGTTAACCGATTCCCCGAACTTCTCTCAAAAAAAAAAAAAAAAAAAAAAAAAAATGACACGAATTTCATCGAGCTATCGCAGACAGGAATTTCTCCGATGCCGTTTTTTTTTTTTCACGTCGACCCCGTTCCACCGAAGATCGGTACCGCCCGACGATACCGTAAACGAAGAATTTACATTGACGCGCCGTCAAATTTCCACGCCGCTGTGTCTGGTCCGCCTCTCTTAAGGTAATATCTGTAACAATTAGGATCGTTTAGCGTCATCGGCGGAGCCACATGAGGTTTGCTTAACGTTACCGATGTGTTACAGTTACGACCGACTGCTCGTCGCATAACGAGCGCAGAGGAGGAATATTCGAGGCAACGGTATCGGCCAGTTGTTCAATGGATTCGTTCGCGCATGGACCAAAAATGCTCTCCCAATGTAAATCACCGCTTCGTGTTCTCGCGGAGTGAATCGGCTCGTGTGTAAACGCGAAGGAAAGGAAGAAGAAACAAAAATCGACCGTAGGATAATCGATAATATATCGCGATAGATCGGCGAGCGGTTGCGTCATCGGTTCGAGGTGTTCGCGCATGCGCAGAAGAAATCGTCTCCGCTTCGATCCCTCCGCTGCCGAACGAGATTGATCCGATCGGTGCCGAGGCGCGCAGATGGTGCTGTGAAGAAATCGTCCCGACGCAGTGACGGAGTCACGGATTGCCCGCTTTTCACGGACAATTTAGCCCGGGGTTGGATTAGATCGGTCACGCGAGCGAGTGTTACGATGGAAGCGGCCGAGATCCTCTGCAGGCTCTTCCTGCTCGCGGCTTCCGCCCACTGGATCCACGGCTCGGAACACGGCGAGACACCGGACAATGCCGAAGACAACTTCACCACTGAGAGCAACGCCGTCGCCACTGTCGCACTCAGCTTCAGGTGCATTATTCGTCGATTGTCAATGAGGATCGAATGAGAAAATTAAATTAAGCTTCGGTTCGGTGATAATAACTATATGGATAATATGAATGATGATTCATTGTTATTATCCACATAATAATAAAGTTCATGTCGATTGGACACTCACACCGATACTCACAGATACTCACCGATATGCTCACACGGATACTCACAGGTACTCACAGATACTCACACGGATACTCACACGGATACTCACACGGATACTCACACGGATACTCACACGGATACTCACGGATACTCACAAATACTCACACGGGTGTTCACATAGATACTGCGAGTGCGCGCGCCAACATACGCGCCAGTTATTATATCAATAATAATAATAGTTATTAAATAGTAATGAAAAATATTAATCGTTTACTAATATCGAGACTGCCAGTGCAGCATATTTGCTATGCTCGTAAAACAGCTGTTTCCCAATTATACGTTTTTTGATTTTTCTTTTATTTTTATTATGAAAAGAATTTGGCGATTAGTATTGGATCTTAAAGACAGTTTTTGACTAGAATTTGATTCAATTTGGTTATTGTTAAATAATCGAAAACTGGATTTTTCAATAGGGAATCGAGCAATTGAGAAAAATCTTTTTTTTTACGATAAAGAGGTTTGGTTGTTAAAGGGCTAATGAAACGTTCGCAGGCATCCAAGATGGTACAAGCGCGGAAGTTACGACGCGGACGAAGACGATGCCGACGCACCGGACAATGCCGAAGACGACTTCACCACTGAGAGCAACATCGTTGCCACTACCGCACTCTCCTTTAGGTGCGTTATTAGTCGATTATTAATTCCAACGATCGTTAACGCGATGAACATCGAATGAAAAAATTAAATTAAGCTTCGGCTCGAAATTTTTCACTTCCTGATGATAATAATAACTACGTTAGTAATAAGAATAATAATCCATTGTTATTATTATTATATTTATGATAATAATAGTTATTATATAGTAATGAAATATTAATTGTTCACTAATATCGAAACTGCCAGCGTAGCATATTTGCTATGCTGGTAAAACAGCTGTTTACAATTACGTGTTCCGAGTTTTTTATATTTTCATCATAAAAAAAATTGGAAAAAATTGATAATCGATCGTTAAGACAGTTTTGGACGGGAATTTTGTTGCACTTTTTTTTAATTTGGTTGTTAAATACTTGAAAATTGAATTTTTCAAAAGGGATTCGAGTAGTTGAGAAAAATCTTATTTTTTGTTTTGCGGTAAAGGGGCTTAGTTATTAAAGGGTTAATGAAACGTTCGCAGAAACCCGAAATGGTACAAGCGCGGAAGTCACGACGCGGACGAGGACGACGGCGACGAGGACGACGGCGACGAGGACGAACATATGGCAGATCACGAAATGCACGACGATAACGTCGAAGAGAACAAAGCTCTCACCAACGGAAAATCTGACCCCTGGGGCGGTTACTACGATTTTCTGATCAACGAGGGCAGCTACAAGTTTTGGGCAGTTTTTCAGGTAATCCATTTTTTTTCACCATACTAAAAAAATATTAAATAAAAAAAAATGAACAATTAAAAAAAACGAAAATTATTGCATACCTCTAGAATTTTATTTAATAATTTCCCGAACATTTTTATTACTAATGTTATAAACGAGGACACGTCTAATAAAAATTAATATCAATTTTAATTAAACATCTTTTAAAAAAATATAATAAAATCAGTGGTAAATTGTAAAAACTTGTTTTAAAAAATTTTTTTTATCGTGTACACTTTACAACGGTAACAAAATCGTTTGGCAACACTTCGCGTAGCCGGCGTTCCACGATTCAGAGAACAGTATGGTCCGGAACGACTCGGCGAGATGCGCGCTGCAAAGCGAGTGGGAATTATACCTCGAAGTCGCAGTGGCTCATGTCATTTCCGTTAAGCCGCACAGCTCGCTTTTGTCACCTCTCGGTTTTCTTATGTTTTTGTTACTATTTTAATTTATTTTTCACTTATTTTAATTTATGAGCGCGTTTACGAATGTCTCAGGATAATATCCTTATAGACCGCACACGCAACTGCGAGCGAGTTTCGCGTAAGAACGGAATTTTCCGGGTACCGTTTTATAGATAAAAAAAAAACTTTGCCTTCACAGTTGACATCCGCGATGTTGCCCGTTGGGAAATCTTTACGCAGAACGTGTTCCTCTTTTCGAGGGTTAGCGGTACTCTTAAAAAAGAAACGCCTTACATTACTAACCCCTTCAATAAAAATAAGCACTTGTAATTGGGCTCAGACAGTTATTAAATCAATAAATCAATGGATCAATGGATCAATGGATCAATGGATCAATGGATCAATGGATCAATGGATCAATGGATCAATGGATCAATGGATCAATGGATCAATGGATCAATGGATCAATGGATCAATGGATCAATGGATCAATGGATCAATGGATCAATGGATCAATGGATCAATGGATCAATGGATCAATGGATCAATGGATCAATGGATCAATGGATCAATGGATCAATGGATCAATGGATCAATGGATCAATGGATCAATGGATCAATGGATCAATGGATCAATGGATCAATGGATCAATGGATCAATGGATCAATGGATCAATGGATCAATGGATCAATGGATCAATGGATCAATGGATCAATGGATCAATGGATCAATGGATCAATGGATCAATGGATCAATGGATCAATGGATCAATGGATCAATGGATCAATGGATCAATGGATCAATGGATCAATGGATCAATGGATCAATGGATCAATGGATCAATGGATCAATGGATCAATGGATCAATGGATCAAAGGATCAATGGATCAATGGATCAATGGATCAATGGATCAATGGATCAATGGATCAATGGATCAATGAATCAATGAATCAATGAATCAATGAATCAATGAAGCAATGAATCAATGAATCAATGAATCAATGAATCAATGAATCAATGAAGCAATGAATCAATGAATCAATGAATCAATGAATAATGTTACTTTTTTCTGCCGCCAGATCGCGACTGCAGCTTTACTGATATACAGCGGTTTCGCGGCCGTTTACTACGCAAAGGTGAATCCACCGGCCGCCCCCGACTATGGGGATTATTTCCTCCGGAGGCGTCGAAGAAGAAGAAGCGGCGATGACTTCCTCGGCCTGGGACCGACGACTTTTCAGAGGATAGTCGACGCCGTTTCCGGTGAGGCCCAGCGCCATCGGGCGTCGGGATGAATACCCTATTTAAAAAATTTATTTTATTTATTTTTTTCATTCCGGCAAAAAGAAGAATAAAATTAATCCCGTAGAAAAATTTTTCGATCTCGACTCGACGCACCGTTCCGGACCGTTCGAGTCTCGAAATTTTTTCTCGATCAGGGTAACTGAGGGCCGACCAGAGACGAGCCAAGCGTTAAGCCGTTTTCCACGAAATTAAGTTCGCGGAACCATCGTGGCCATATAAAAAAAGCTGTTGTGCGAAAACATTCAATGCGCATAATTATTTTTATTTTCTACGCGTAATTAAGGAGAAATGTTAAATTTTTTTTTTCCTGTATAGTGCAAAAGTTGTAAATATGGCTCATTCCGATTAGCACGTAAATGATGCATGGACTGGGCCATATTCACCACTTTTACGTTAACCCTTCATGTACCCGATCCTTATTTAGGTGGCCGCGGTCAGGGAAAACCGGGAAAAGTCAGGGAAAAAAATCTTGGTCAGGAAATCAGGGAAAAGTCAGGGAATTAAAAAATTGGTCAGGGAGAAAGTAAATTGTCGCTGGACCTTCTATAAATATACAAGAAGAACATAAAAGGGAGCCAAAAAAAAAATTGGGAACATTTTGAAAAAAAAAAAAAAATAGAATCAAATATTAATACCAATAGTTAGGCATTTTCATTTCCATAATACATTTTTTTTTAATAGAGGTCGTCAGAAGTTTGGTCAGGGAAATTTTTTTATTGGTCAGTGAAAAGTCAGGGATTTTTTTTCCGGGGAAAAAACGGCCACCATGTAGAATTTGCCAAGACGCAACCTTCGAACGATTCGAATAACAAGTTGATGTGCTAAAAAAAATCTGTAAAAATTCAGAGCCGTACCTTGAAGTGTTGTTTTTTTTATAACGCAGAAGAAAATTCGCGGATAAGTCGTTTGCTCTCGGCAAAAAGTCCCGCGTACTCGAAGGGTTAACTGCCGAGTTTCACCGCTGTTCGCCCACGTACACTCTGCCAAGGCGACGCGGCCGATCGATTCTATTGTTTAAGGTAGTCCTTGCGAATAGTGTTCACTTCGCATAAGTTTCAGAGAAATGAGAGGGAATTGTAAACGCTTCTCGGTGGTATAAAAATGGGAAAAAAATCAAGCGTATTGAAAGTGCTGAAAATATTAATTTTTCATAATAATAATTCCAAAATGTTATTAACAAATTGATGAAAAATAAAATTGTTCAACAAATCTTTCGGAGACATAAATTTTTTTTTATGAAAAGTATTCCTTCATTTTTCTGAATACGTATGAATTTTTTCAGATTTTTTAATTCACTCTGAATTTTGCGACCTTCTACAGGTTTTTTCCAGATAAAAGATTAAAAAATTAAAAATGAATTTAAAAATCTGAAAAAATTCATACGTATTCAGAAAAGTTAACGAAGCACTTTTATATTTTGTAGAATAAACGACAAAATAATTGTGGACGTTTGTGGACAACAAGAAGTTTGTTAAATGTACAAATCTTTTTTACTGTGTGAGATTTTCCTTCGCCTCTAACTATGTATTGACGTTCGTCGAGTGTAACTTAAGGCTTAAAAAAAATGAGACTTAAAAAATAGTTGGAGACTTGTGGACAAGAAACTTTCCTGTTGTAAAACAGGAAAGTTTCTTGTCCACAAGTCTCCACCCATTTTTTAAGTCGACACCTCCAATTTTCCGATAAAAAAAACAAAATGGCGCATCACGAGTTACCCCTTAATAATCCACCCATGGGACTCGCGGAAGATCATCACCGTGAGATCTTCCTTCGCCTCTAATTATGTATTAATGGTCCTCGAGTGTGTGTATTAAAATAAATAAAGAAGACTGCGTGTACTCGAAAATCAGTGGAGGGGGGTCGGAAAGGGGGATTTAAAGACGATGCCGAGGCGTTGCAGTTTGGGCATGTGCATATATCTCGCAAGAGGCTCGAATCGATTATTTCTCCAGGCGAGGATCCAGAGGAGAAAGAGATAGTGCCAGAGGACGAAGGGAGTCCGAGCGGACGGAGCGGGGGGGGGGGGGGGGGGATCAAGGGTAAGGCAAGAGCTATAGGGCCCTCCGAATCATCATCGTCGATCTCGATCGGTCGAGCTCAACCGAAAATTCAGTCTCTCGAGCCGACACAAGACCGCCTCGCGATCGGTGCCTCCGACATCCATATATATATATTTATACATATGTATATGTATAGAT
This sequence comes from Ichneumon xanthorius, assembly GCA_917499995.1. Taxonomy (NCBI): domain Eukaryota; kingdom Metazoa; phylum Arthropoda; class Insecta; order Hymenoptera; family Ichneumonidae; genus Ichneumon; species Ichneumon xanthorius. The sequence goes on along the minus strand of OU824204.1, from coordinate 3,983,796 downwards.
CTATACTACATAAACATATATATATATATATACATGTATGTATGTATGTATGTATGGAGGTTTAAACGGAGCCGATGAAGCTGGCCGGAGCTTCTGTTGCCCGGGGCAATCGGGGAGAGTAATGCTCCCGATCGTTCCCTTTACCTTCGTCGATCTCTGCTGTATACCACGCTCCCCCTCCCCCTCCCTCGCCGTTCTCTCCGCCGGGTCTGCCGAGCTGCTAAATATGCGTCGGATTAAAACGTAATAAAAGTCTTGCGAAAAAATGTCGACCGATAAATCAAGATGCGTGAGCAGAGGGGGGTGGGGGAGGGGAGGGGAGGGGGTTTTACGCGGACCAACGGGGGGATCATCTTCCATGCGGAGGACGATGCGAGAGGAGCTGCCGACCGGCAGACAAACTCGGGGGAGCGACTGAGGGAACATACGGGAGGCAAAGGGCTACAACAAACTCAGACGCCGTCGCAATCCGAACCTCGGAGGCAAATTTTCTTGTCGAAGATCGGGGCAACGTAACGAGGCTCGAGAAATACTCCCCCCCCCCCCCCCCCCCGCCGCACCACTCCTCACCCCGCCCTTTCGGGCAACCGCCTCCACTGCTCTCCTTACCGGACTCGGCTCGCACGGGCGTAGCTGCGGGAGAGGCTGCTCATTCGCAATTGATTCGTTCCGAGTAATAGACGATTTTTTTATTTTTTGGTTGAGTTGATATTTTTAAATTAATTTAATTAAATTTTTTCTAATTTAATTTACATAGTTATAAGTAGCATTGTAATAAATAATAAGGAATATATTTTAAACATCTTCATATAACATTTTTAAAAATCGATTGAACAACGATTTTTCTATTTTGAGCAATTTTTGGAAAAACGCAAATTTTTGTGATTTTCAAAGGTCGATATCGCGGCTCCCGATGGAGCTAGGACAATTCTGAGGTGCCCATCGTGTTCTACAGGAAAAAATACACAAAATAGGGCCTTGTGCAAAGTTTTACAATTGTTTTATCGTCCCGTTCAAGGACGTTGAAAAACGTGAAAAATGGATTGGAAATGGATTGGAAAATGAACTGGTAGCCTTGGAATTTTTGATGAAATATTTTTTGTCGATTTTAGTGATTATAATCGTTTTTTTTCTAAGTGTATAAATTAATACACAAAAAATGTATTCGCGTTGCACCAACTCTTCCTCATAATTACTCGACAATCTCGTCGATAAAAATTGAAAAGAATGCATACGTATATTTTTTTTTCAAAAACAGCTCTTCCCCCCTACGTAGCAAAAACATAATGCACTGGTAGTCGAACCTTTAATCGCCACAATGATAAATCAACTCGAAGTGAATGTGCTCCACGCCGGTGCAAAAATCACCCGAAGGGTTTGTAAAGAGCAAGACATTCCCCGACGTACAAAGATTTTCGAGGGCGGGGGGGGGGGGGGGGGGCAGTAGCGCGACTCCGAAGAATTCTCTCTTTCCTACACTCCCAGGATTCTCCCGAGCTTCGTCGTGAAGTATATGTGCTCTCTTACGCGGGCGCAAAAGACTCGCGTCGCAAAATTCGGAAGGGCGGTCCGAAGAAGTGTGGAACCAAGAGGGGGCCGTAGGGGGGGGGGGGGAGAGAAAGAAGAGGAAGACCATCGACTGGAGCGATTTTAAAAATTTCGAGATAAATCTTTAAGTAGGGGGAAAAGGGCCCGGGGGCCCGCGCGGAGGCATAGAAGGGGGGAGGGGGAAGAAAAAGGCCGAGGGGGGCTGCACGGAGCGGGAGAACTCGCCGGCTTGGAAATCGGACGCCCGGATAAAAACTGTTATTTACTGGCTATACGAGAGCTTGCGCGATCGTTAATAATTCTCATACACTTTTATCCCAACTATGTCCCCCACCCTCGCCCCCCCCCCCTACCCCGTCGTTTCATCGTTCGTGCCCCCGTCACTCGAAGAATTTCGACCGGGGACGGTCGGGAGGAAAAACTTCACGTTGACCCGTTCTCGTTATCTCGTCGCTACAATGCGCCGGCCCAATTCGTGTCTGCAGGAGTAATTAAATTTTTGAAAAATTTTATTTATCGTAACTAATTTACGTTCCACGGGGCTTGAGGAGATAAACGTTGGGTCTTGGGATGAAAGTTTTACTGTGGTTTTTTTAAACCCTTTGGTAATTGTAAATGTTGATGTTGCTCACTCTATTTTTAATATATTGACAATAGATTGAAAATGTATTGAAAATGTACTGAGAGAAGGATCTAGTAAAAATGACTATGTCGCTTGAGAAATATTACCATAGCGCAAAGTAGTAGAGCGCTGGAGCGCCACCTATGGTAGGAAGTACCGAACTTGTAAGAATTTTTCATGTTGCCCCCTCTATTTTTAATATTTTTAAAATATGTTTAAAATGTATTGAAAATATATTACAAATATATTTCAAGTATCTTCAAAATATCAAATTTTTCAAGCGGAGCAGGGAATCGCCAAGCGGTCGGGTATTTAGAACGCGCTCTTCGATAATTATCTCACCGGTACATCTTTTATTTCTCGCGCATAAAATTATCATAAACTAATGAGGCGGGTCACTTATATACACCGAAGAACGGGACGCCAAGGCGCGCGCGGCACAGTTATCTCTTCCTCCGTGTGTGTGAGCTTTGCCTATGGGGCTGCGCAATTTATGTAGGCCTCTATGCTCGAGCGATCTGAGGCCATCCACGGTGACGTGTGACAACGTTTCGAATGCTTCCGGTTACTCGATCGCCCCGCATCTCCTTATCCTCAATTACACGTATTTCTCCGCTATTCGATTCAATTTAAAGAATCAAACAATGACATCAGTATAAGTATTGAGCTATCTTGTCACGTAGGTAAAAGAAAAAAAAGAAAGATTGACCCTAAAACGGATTACATCTTTTAGCTGATCTAACAAAGTTTTCAGCTCCATTTGCCGATTTGATCTATCTTTACCTTCTCATCATATACAAAATATTTAAGGAGAAAAATTATTTCGATTAATAAAAAAAAACGATTGTCCTACCGTCAATAGTCAATTATTTTATACTCGTTTCCCTCTCGGTACCGAGCTTCGAAGGTAGCAAAATACTTTACGCTTTGTTGTTTTCGGATAGCGAGGGGAAAAAAAACAGTAGCAATCAGCGAGCTCTCCCAATGTAAAGAATCAAACAATGACATCAGTATAAGTATTGACTTATCTTGTCACGTAGGTAAAAGAAAAAAAAATAAAAGATTGACCCTGAAACGGATTACATCATTTTAGCTGAACAAAGTTTTCAGCCCCATTTGCCGATTTTATTTGTTTTTACCTTCTCATCATACACAAAATATTTGAGGAGAAAAATTATTTTGATTAATAAAAAATATGATTGTCCATCCGTCAATAATCAATTATTTTATACTCGTCTCGTAGCAACTAGATGAAACGCAGTGCCGGGAATTTCCCTCTCAGTACCGAGGTTCGAAGGTCGCAAAATACTTTACGCTTTGTCGTTTTCGGATAGCGAGGGAAAAAAAAAAACAGTAGCAATCAGCGAGTTCCCGGCTTCGCTCGCTCTCCCAAGCTCTCGGGGGGGAGAGTGTCTCGCAGCGCCGAGTCACGAGACAGGAGAGCGAGGACGTTCGGGACGCCGGAGAGACAAAGGGGAGAGGCGAAGCTCAACCGCCTAAATAACCGAGGAATACCAGTGCGGACGCTGAGACTGCAGCGCGGACGGCGCGCAGAAGCATCGGGGGAACACCGAGAGCAAAAGTGGTCCCCGGTATTATGATGGGAAAAACTGTAGAATGCAATGTGGAATTCGCGAGAGCGAGGAGAGTCGCTTCTTGATACTCGCGCGCTCGGTTCGTCGCAACAGTCGTACCGGCGCGACGAGCGCCGACCGGCTTAGAACTTAGTAAATAAACGGGGACGGTGCGGTCGAGGAAGGGGAGGGCGAAAATACGTTGACTGTAAGCGATATATATATAGAGTTGGAGTTCCTCGGAACGCAGCTGCGGGGTCAAAGAGATTTAGTGTTGATATGGAGGTGGGAAAAACACGATGAGAAGAAAAGTAGGATTGTTTTTCAGGTGCTACATCGGTTGGAAAGTTTAAGTCCGAGGACTCTTCGAAAGGCTTTGCTGCGCAAAAATCATTGATTTTTCGACCCATCGACACTCTTCGTTAATATTTTCTCTCTATGCTGCGGCTTTGGAACGACCAATCTTCTTTTTTTCGACCTTTTCAAGATATAAGTAAATAACGAGAAAATTTACGTTTCGACCTCGACGTAACTCTTCATTAATGTTTTTCAGAGATCTTCGATAAATCTTACTGTTTCAGTTTCTTTCTTAATTCTCAGCGTTCGGACAATTCTCGACAATAAAATATCATTCTCACCATTTTAATTACCCATCGATAGATTTATGAATCTCAGACGTTTTTCAAACGGAAAATGGTTTTAAAAAAATCATCGGCAAGTGCGAAAAACATGACTTTTAAGATTTTATTTTTACCCAAAGTAGATTTAAAAAACCCCCCAATTAATTCGATGAAATACAATAAAAATAACGGTAATCAATTAAATACGTTAAAAAGTTTAAAAATGATGTCGTCATATCGCAGGATCTCGGACGTCCCTCGATCCTTCGTTAGCTCGAGGTAGCAGCATTAATTCCTCCATATCGTACGATTATATGAATAAATAAATGAGTCACGTTGTGCGGTAAGGGAAGTCGTGTTTTTTGCTAAGCGCCCCCCCCCCCCTCCCCCCCCACTCTCATGTCAGCGTCTGGTGTTCCTCCGTCGCATTCGGGATTATATGCCGGTATAGCCGCGAAACTTTTGCCTCTCATTTATCTCTGTAAGAGAGCGGAAGAGAGAAGATCTCCCGCGAGCAACCGCGAAGAATGAGCTCGGGTAAGGCCCGCATTCGTTCGAGCCCGGAGAGTCAACCTCCCATTTTTGTCGGACTATTTCTTCGTCCTGCCATTTGTGTGACGAAGGTGCGCGCGCACACGGTGGACCACACGGTTTTTCGTAAGGTCCGAGCAATCCTCGATCGGTCAAAGACACAAGCGAGTAACGACGATGTCGCGAATTTCGACGAAGTAGTTATATTTTAATTGTTCTTATTAGAAACCTCGACGGGACATCGACGACGTCAACTCGCCCTCAAAACGCGCATGTCTTCTGCCCAGACTGCCATATTTTTTTTTTTATGATGTGAATATAAAGCGTACGAGATAAGGGACGACTTGCCCGAATATTTAAGTATTTTATACTCTTATCGTACGGCGAGAGCCGAAATGAATTTTTAGATGAGAGTAGGAGTAAATTTTTTTTTAAGGATAAAAATAATATTCAAAAATATTATTATATGGGGTAGCATTCTCCTGTCCGAGTATTCAACTATTTTATACTCTCAAAATCGTGCAGCTGGAGCCGTAATGAATTTTTAGAGAGTAGAAATTACATCTTTTTGGGTATAAAAATCACATTAAAAAATATCATTATGTCGACTACCCATATAGCACGCAATATTTTGCAATCTATTTGGAAATATTTTCAATCCTTCAAATCTTAAGAAATATTTCTGAAATATACGAAAATAATATTTGAACTATTCTATAAAAATGTCCAATGAAACGTTTCTCAAATATTTCAGGAGCATACTTAATCTTTTAATACATCTGAAACGTTTTTGAAACATAGTGATACAAATTTTGAAATATTTCCAATTTCATGTTTCACCAAAATATTTATACGATTGTTTTCCGTGTTTATGCAAATTGGCCCGGTGATGCAATCTTTGACATTTTGCTGAAATGTTTGGAAAATATTTCGGCATCATTTCAATGTAAGACTTGTGAGGGGACAAAAAAATATCTTCAGAATGTTTTTAAAACATTTCACAAATATTTGTTAATATAGATCAAATATTTTCAATGTTTCAAAAAAATATTTTTGTAACCTTTCATCAATATTTCCGTGCTATGTAAGTACCGTCGTCCTATATATTATATCATATAAGAAAAGGAAAATCGATATCGTAGCGGCCCCAACCCAATCACCCATTATATCTGCCTGCGTCCCAACTGCAATAATTACATTAAAAATTAAGTTTTACTACGTACTTACTCGTTCTGATGAAAATTTGCTCGTCCATTATTCGATTCGACGTCGGCCCACCTGCTGTTCCACACACGCAATGTTCGTAAACACATATGCATCCCTTGTTTGTAACTTTCATTATTTTGCTATCCATCGTGCTTGTACATTCGTGTCCAGAAACCGTCCAAAGTTCAATACGTCTGCGTTCACGTCAGACGGCCGAACGCCATATTTGATCCGATTACGACAGAGTCAATTACCCGATATCTTCAGAGACCCAATGGCGAGCAGCTAAAGAAACATCGGGAAGGATAACACTCCAGCTAAACCATCGAGTTATAACCGGCCGAGTTCATAACGCACTAATTTCGAAACAGGTAGTCGGTATTTGGAGACTCCGATCGATAACGACAATGTTCCGACTGTCCCGTGTGTTTGGCCCGATGACCGATGCGATGCTGTTCGTCAATTATACGAAACTATCAGACTCGTGTAATTGATGAAACTATCGAGCGACGGTCGAACGAACGAGAGAGGAAAGGCTCGTGTACTGTCGCGATTCGTGACGATATATTTTTTACTATTCGTTATCTTCGATCTGTTTCAAGGTACAACCACATTTATTATCAAAAATCGCATCGTAAGAAACCCTGAAGAAATACACAGGCCACGATTCAAAGAAACTACTTGCCAAATTTTGTCAAAAGATTTTTTGTCGATTATGTAACCCATTTAAATCACTTTTCTTTACTTATGCGTGCAAAATCCTCGTTTGCGCACCATTCACAGGCATGCAAAATGGCTGATTCCCGCACGATACGCAAATGCGATGCGCAAAATACTTTCACCGGTGCGCAAAATGCCTTCACCAGTGCGCAAAGTACTTTGCGCACTGTTACCAAGCGGTTGCTATGGTAACATCGAGGCGACCGAGGCGCCACAGGCTCGCGCCATTGGGCATGCCTGTAAATGGTGCACAACTTGGATTTTACATTGCCTTCGTAAAGAAAAATATGGTTCGATACACGACTCCATCTCGCTTCTTGCGCACTGCTCGTTTTGGCCTCTAGTATCGAAATATACTATTTCGTACTCATCGCCGACGCGACAGACATACGTGCAACTTCGCGACTGATAGCGCCATCGATTGTTTTGTCGAACATATGATTTCTGGCGCATGCGCACAGACACGAGGCGCCACTCGCATCCGTTCGGGAAATTTGGTGTTTCAAAATGGCGCTCGTCGGCATTGCCACCTGAAGAAAGAAAAAAAAACAACAACGTTCGACTGTTACATTTTCGACACGTTGCTTTCAGCTTTTCTTTACATCGTATTTTTATCAGTGTTTTTGAAGGTAGAGAAATAGCAATAAATATGTTCGTGTTAAATACATTCGGAGAACAATTTTTTTTTGGAAAGTCACAGGCCACCCGATCGAATCTGCGAACGTAGATAATGATAACAAAAATTAACCTCAAATTTGCAATCTTCATCGAGCTCGTAATAGGACTTAAATAAAAGTTTATTTTATTTGTTTCAGGATTTTTTTAATTTTGACCTTCGGCCGAAGTCGAATTGACAACAATTTGCCAGATATTGCAAATTTCGAGAATTCCTCTAGTCACGAGAGACTTTGAGAATTTCTCGCTGTACCATTGAAAGAGTTAACCACGATTGATAATGATACCAATGAAACAAAATGCAAATCCTGGACTATAATGTGCAATGGTTCATCTTTACGATCTTCCAACTAGATTTCTCAAGTTCCAATATTTATCCGTACAATCAAAGTTAAACAACATATTTATATTTTTTTTAAAGATTTTCTATATTCATATCTGAGACCTTTTTTGTATCTGATTAACAAAACGGCCACTGACAATGCTGCAATGAAAACAGTCAGCCTCGTCAGAATCAGTGAATTAAAACTTTTGATAATTTATTTACAATCATCTTAAGTTACGTATATTCTTACTCTCAGTTTTTCAATCGGATCAACGGAAACCCCCAGCTAAAATAAATCATCTCGCATTAACCGGATCAATCTATTTAAATAATTGCCATTTTTCATAATTATATAAACTTCCTCATTATATTTCTCCCTATTTTCTATACAATCAATGTTCCATTAAGGACATAAAAAAAAGTTAGTTTGATTGTTTTTTATACAAATTAATAATAATATAACAATATAATTAATTGTAACAAAAAATGACAATTAATATTTAAGTAAATTTGATTCCATTCAATACATTTTTATTTTAACCAAGCTAATCTTTTCTATCATTCTAGTAAAACGCCACTACATACATTGCACCGAGGGAATAACTATCATCACTGTATCCGTCGTGCAGGGAACCAGCGCGGATGGCCAATTTAACGAATAAGTACGCGTAACAAAGTATACCGCGCCTCGTGACGTTATAATTTCATTAACGTGATCGTAGCCGCTCGTTCTTGACGGTCAACCGGTTATCTCAGAGGCCAAGTTGCTGGGTGCGTACGAATGTGCGCGAGGGCAAGGCGTGCATTATATTCCGTCCGAGATATTTCTATGCACGGCTAACACGTAAGAGAAGCGCGCATAGGGGGGAATCTGTGGGAAAATGCTCGGAGCCGTGAATCGAGTCTCATTCCCGCCCCAGCGGGTTTCTCAAGCGATATCCTACCTCGAGAAGCCTACCTCGTGTATGCACAACCGAGTCTCGCGCCAAGAACCCTTGCTTTGTTTTCCTTTTTTTTTCTTTTATCATTATTTAACTTCGCCTCACGGCTACCATAGAGTCCCTGTGTTTACCTTGGTCCCGAAGGCGGACACGGAGCAAACTGCTCCGATCGTCCCGCACGAGAGCTCGAACTACTGTTAAACACCTCGAGTGCGCGTGTATCCACTCCAAAGGTTTTTACTTCCACATGGGACGAAACTATACGCAGTATACATCGAGCAATTTGTCCATAATGCGTGAAAAATTTTCGCGCCAAAAAAATTATATACTCCAGAATACATTTCTAAAAATATAAACCAATTTGGATGTTTAATGTATCAGTCATATGATTAATACATTAATAGATTATTTGGACATTATACAAATAAGCCGAATTTAATACATTTGAAATGGATTAAATATTTGTTATGAAAAAAATGGCATATATCGCAGGCCTAGAATAACAGTATAAGAATTGGATGGTCATCCCATAAGAGATTTTACACTGTTGATTTGGGGTGCGACATGTGATTTTCGCAGATTTTCGTTCCCTATCAGTTTCTCTTTCGATTTCTCGGATTACAGATTACATTTAAAAAAATATACATTAATTTATATTTGTAGTGTATTAATCATGATTAATACATTAGACATGATAAAAATACTTTTTTACATGAATATAAAAAAACCGAATTTAATACATTTCAAATTTATTAAATATAAAAAAATGCATATATGTGAATTTCGTAGGGGTTGCCTCTGAGTCTCTCCTTCGATTTCCCCGAAACAACTGCCTCGGTAGTTTTTATCTCTCTAACTCGACCCCTTTTTTCACGCCAGAACGACGACGAATTACTGAAATTCAATTGAATTATAAAGCAAATACGATGAGCCTGGATATCATCTGAACCGTATAAATCGAATAATATATCGGCAATAGATAAAATATTTCCGCGCTACTAATTCAAACATTTCAGCATACATTTCTAAAAATATAAACCAATATGTGTGTTTAATGTATTAATCATATAAAAAAACCCAAATTTAATATATTCACAATATATAAAAAAATATTTTTTATGTAAAAAAAAAACTCTCCGTGAGTTTCGCCTTCGATTTCCTCGAAACAACTGTCTCGTCATTTTTCGTCTCTCTAATTCGACCGCTTTTTTTCCCCGACAGAACGAAGACGAATTACTGAAATTCTATTGCATTACAAGGAGAGAAAAAAAAGGACCAGCCTGGATATCATCTGTACCGTAACTCTCCTCGCGGAGCCCGAGCCTCGTCATCGTTATGATACTAATCGTAAACGTGGGTAAGAGAATCGTTACTTAACTGCCGCACAATTCGCAAGCTAATTCGTTGGATTATAGTAACATGCTATCTCGCATTGCAGCTCTCTCCGCGATTCGATCGAATAATACACCGAGAGTCAGCCGTACCATCAGAAGAGGCAAAAATGTTTAATGGAAGTGTGGGAAGTGAGCCTTGCTGTACTTCCCTGGAGCCGTTACGAGCAAAACGTCCGCGTTACATTCTTCGCTTACTCCACAAACTCTATCGCAGCCCGTAGGCAAACACAATAGAGAGCGTACGCATTAACGACAATAAAGCAGCTACCGAGCGCCCTCGAGCGATGCGCGAGTCCTCCGGCCGGACGATGAGTATCCTTACCGGTGATTCATTTTTTTTTATTTATTATAACAACAACAATACTAAAAAATAATAATAAATTCACGGGCACGGTGTGTGCATTGCCTCGGCGTAATTACGCTCTAATCGTATATGCATAGTGACTCGTTACACGCAGGTGCATTAACGAGGAGAACGCCGAGAGGCAATTACGCGATCGTCCGGTGTGTTATACCATCGCCCGAGCAGTTAACCCGATTGCGCGTCTCACGCAATCGGGCGTAACTCTCTCGGGTGTCGAGTATTTTAATCGATCATAGAACACCAGTTTTGTATGGGAGTTTGTTTGAATTTATATCGATGGATATGGGAGAGCGGGGCAAAATGGACCGGATGATACCATTTATTCGATCTACCGCGAAAAAATTTGTAAGAATGGTCCGTTTTGCCCCGTTCTTCTCTATCTCGCGCTAGGGTGTCCTCCGGTGTGCAGTTCTTGGATGTCAACTATTTTAATCGATCATGGTACACCAATTTTGTATGGGAGTCTTTTTAAATCTGTGTTGATGTATATGGGAGAGGGGGCAAAACGGACCAGATGAATCCATTTTTACCATCCTCTGAAACAAAATTGGTACAAACGATCCGTCTTGCTCCACCGGTGTTCCGATTCGCCCCGCTCTCCTCCATCTCGAGGTGCGAAGTCCAGTTCTCGGCTGTCGACTATTTTAATCGATCATAGTACACAAAGTTTGACCTGGGAGGTTATTTGAATCTCTATTGATGTACATGGGAGAGCGGGGCAAAACGGACCAGATTAAACCATTTCTTTCCATCCTATAAAAAAAATGGCTAAAAATGGTCCGTCTTGCCCCGCAGGTGTTCCGTTTCGCCCCGCTCTCCTCTACCTCGAGGTGCGGAGTTACAGTCCTCCGGGAGTCCAGTTCTCGGAGAAGGGAGGCGCGCGGAAGGGAAATTCATTAAAGTTCGTGCTCGCGAAGCGGGATGTTTGTAATGTGTAAGCCACTTGCTCGATTTAAATCTCGGCCTCACGCGGTCAATGCCTTGACGTTTCACTGCCAAGTTCGAGGAGAACGGCGGGAGAGCGACGCGGCATGCTTGCGTGTGTGTACGGATGTAATTCGCGGTGGGGGAAATCGCGAGGGAGTGAGAGGCAGAAAATGTAATAGTTCGAGCGGGAGGGAAAGGAGTGGGAATGATATCCACCATCATCATCGCCTGAGAGTCAAGAGATCGAGCACGCGCTGTTACATTCCCCCTGGTAGCAAAAGCACGTGTGATGTGCGGGCATCGAAGTCTCTGCCGAACGCACGTGCCCACACTGCCGTTTCAATGGTATAACAGTAACGGCGAACCCGTCGAAACTTTCATCGGAGACCATTTATTTAATTATTTTTTTTTTACAGTTCGATATTCCGCGAAGATCGTTCGAGAGAGATAGTTGTTTGACCCTCTTAAGGGAGATCCATTGATTTCCGGAATAAAAGTGTGCCTTATTTCTTGCCGGTAAAATAATACGTTGGATCGAAAATCGTCGCCGATCGATTGTTCCTAACGGTCTGCTGATCATGTGAAAAAGTCCCTGGGTATGAATGTTTAAAAAATTACGAGAGGTTTTCCATTTTTTTTTTTTTTTTTAAGTAGGAAAATATATTTGAAGAATAATATGGAGAAAAAAAATGAGACTCCAGCTGTATTTTGTATTCGGACCTGGGAATCTTTTTCCACGATCAGAACGCCGTCCTGAACAATCAGCCGTGGGAGATTTCCGACCAAACTTTTTATTACAGAGGAAAAAAATTAAAGACGTGTTTTTTTACAGTTGGATGTTTTGCGGAGATCGTTCGAGGGAGATAGTTGTTTGACCCCTTTAAGGGAGATCCATTGATTTCGAGAAAAAAATGTATCTTATTTTTTTTTTTATATTGGTTATAATAGATTGGCTCAAAAATTGTCGCCGATTGCTTGTTTGTTAAATAGAAAAAAAGTATTAAAAAAAAAGACTCTCCAGCAATCTTTTGTACTCGGACCTGAGAGTTTTTTTACACGATGAGAATAATATCCCGAACAATAAATCGTGGGTGATTTCCGACCTAACTATTTAATACCAAGAAAAAATATTAAAACACCGATTTTTTCCGGAAAGCGATGGATCTCCCCTTAAGGGTTGGCAGAAATATCCCCATAATTTCACGTTGCCCACCGGCTCGGATTTCAACTTTTAAAAAAAGTAAAACCAAATTCCAGCAATCTTTTGTTTTCGGAGCTGGAAATCTTTTTACCCAATGAGAACGCCGTCCTGAGCAATAAACGGGGGATTTCCAACCAACCTTTTTATTACCGAGAAAAAAATAATATAACACCTATTTTTTTTCGGAAAGCGATGACTCCCCCCTTAAGAGTCGGCAGAAAGACAACCATAATTTCGTGTTGCCCACCGGCTCTTGAACCGTTAATTAATAATTTCGTATAACCCCGCTAATGGTATCGTTTTTGTTTGTTTTTTTCAGGTTCATTCACGACGATCGTTAAGCGGGCTGATAAGAATAATCTGGAACAAGAGTGTTACCTCGAGGGCAGTAAAAAAAATGGAAGTCTGGCATGAGCCGGTTATAGCGGTCGGCAGACGCTGGCCACTTCCCACTTTTTCTCTCTTCGTCGGCGCTGATAGCTAACTATATCGGGCTCGAGGGGAGTACGAAAGAATTTGTTTTCTTTTTTTTTTCTTAATAAGTACGAAGTGCGTATGCCTACGCACAGAGGCGCGCGAGCAAAAGAGACGAGGGTATAATGCGCCCCGGACAGCGAAATAAACCTGTTGGCTCTACACTATGCGAGAGGCCGAGGCAAAGCTGCGCCGAGCTCGAAGCAGGAACAGGTTCCATCAGCGGCGTCCTATCTTATGCTCCTGATGCAGCGCTCGTACGCGCGCGCTAAGTGTACACCGACGGACTGGCTAATCGCGCGGAACGATTTACCAAATTCCATTTCCGGTATGACCTAAGTGAGTCCTACGAAAAAAAAAACATTATCGTTTCTCGTATACACGAAGCTGCGGGCAACACGAAATTTTTTTTATCTACGTACGGTCCCTCCGTCGGTCTTATCGCTAGCGCGAGAGTTTAACTGTTTCGTGACCCAGGCAATAACACGGGTTGTTGTCAATCGCTGACCCGGGTGATGGAAAGACACTTTCCCTCCGTTCGGTTTCGGTTTTCTAACGTGGTACAATTTTTTTTACTTTAGTTTCATTTCAATAGTCCGACGAAGAGCCCGGAAAGAGGCCCACGCCTAAGTTCTCTGAGAATACAACAATAAAAGCCGGACCGGCGAGATTTAGCTACGTTCCACAAGGGGGATATTACTTTGTTAGATTTCAATCAAAATATATTTATTTTTTCAATATATCTCGAGTGAATTTAAACGATCGAGAAACGCAGTAATCGAAATAAATTACAAGTACTGAATCCTCTTTCGCATTTTTTTTGTGCAACGCCCACGCTAAGTTCCTTAAGAATACAAAAGTAAAAGCCGGACCGACGAGATTTATATTTCGAAGCGATTCTACGCGCGCCCTTGTGGACATTATTTATTTTATTTCAATAAAAATATGATTTTCTTCTTCTATTTGTCTCGGGTAAATTTAAACGATCGAGAAACGATTTGGTCAAATAAACGCCAAGTACTCAATCCTCGTTCGCAATTTTTTTTTTTCAACGCCCACGATAAGTTCCTCAAGGATATAAAAATAAAAGCCGCGCCGGCGAGATTTATATTTCGACGCAATACTGCACGCACCCTTGTAAATATTATTCATTTATTATTTCAATCAAAAATATATGTTTTTTCTATTCGTCTCGAGTAAATTTAAACGGTCGGGAATCGAATTAATCGAAATAAATGCCGAGTACCGAATCGCTCGTTCACAATTTTTTCTTTTCAATTCTCGAGTGACGAAGAAGCGATTCCCTATGAATATAAACGTAAAATCCGCCCGGCAAGATAAATATTTCCAAGCAATTCTGCCTGCGCCCTTGTGAAAATATTATTAATATTATTTCGATAAAAAAAAATATATTTTTTATATTTCTCTCGATTAAATTTGAACGATCGAGAGACGAATTAATCAAAGGAATACCAAGTACTGAATAGCCCGTTCGCAATTTTTTTCCAGGTGTCGTCGAGTGACGAAGAAGCGATTAAGAAGGAGTCGAATGTGGCAGAGGTGACGCGGCTCTCGAGTCCTGCGAGAGAGCCGCGATGGCTCCGGCGGAGCGTCGGGCCGGGACGGAGGAGCGGATAGAGCGCAGCTGAGCAAGCAGCGTGCCGGGACCGAGGCAGTGGCGGGGCCTTACACCGCTAAGAATGAAGATGAAGAATGGCTCCGAAGATCTGCCCCGGTCTCGGTCGTCAGTCGGTGGTCAACCGTCTTGGAGTGAAGACGCGCGTGTAACGGAGCACTCTCGAAAACTCAGCCGAACGTCGCGTACTCGAAGCAACTGAAACAACGTAAAACACCAGAATAGAAGAAACGGAAAAATAAATCTCCCGCGATCGGCTCTTAAAAATTAATCGATCGAGAATCGATTTAAAATCGATCGAGAATCGGCTCTTAAAAATTTATCACCGAAATTGTCGAAATGTCCGAACTCGAGGAGACGCTCTTCGCAGCGAAGCGATCGAGCCCAAAGCGCGAGTGACCGGAAGTCTCGACGGTAGCGAATTTTTAACATGAACTCCGGAGGAAGAGCTTCGGGCACGAGTTCTCGGAAGACTTGAGGATTTCTTCGAAGCGTCTACAAAGGAGTATAATGAAATATTCTCTGTTCGCGACGAGAGCGAAGAGCGGCTGAAAGGGAGTCGAACAATTTTGTCCCAGGGACGAGGAGACTGAGAGCGTGTATTGTACGTGCGATAAATTAGCACAGGCTGTTGCGCTCGCGCGGAGGCTCGCGAGGTCCGACGAGACATTTGCGAAACGGCGCTCTTCTGAGACGGGGAGGGAAGCGAGTAAATAAACGGAGAGTCGATAGGACGAACCGCATAATGCCGAGAGAGTTATAACGCATCCTTCGATAACGATCGGGATTAAGGAAGAAACGAACCTCGTGCGTTTGTCCCGGGCGGGAAGGACGGCGAACGGGACGAGGAAGAATAAACTCGCATAACATAATACTGCGGGGATATTTCTATAGAATATCTATACGTCGCGGACCGTCCGGAAGATAGAGGATATCCGAGACAGTTTGAAAGATGGCTTCTATGTGCGGGAGTGGCAAGGGTCATCCTGGCATGAACACGGGGAGTTTCTACAGACCCGGCGGCTATCCTTATCAGGTCAGACTTTTTTTCTTCTTTTTTTTCTTTTCTTCTCTTTAGGACGTAGGTTGGCAAAAAAAAAATAATCGTTGCGAGTTCCGACTTATTAAAGTTCTCAGCGCTCCCGGGGTGATTAATCTTCTTGGCCGTTTGACTGCCGAGCCTCTTTTCCTGGTGATAAAAATTGTCTTTTGGTTCTTTATTTTACTAAGTCGTTTTTTTTTTACTTTTTAGACGCTAATTGAGGAGTAAATGCATTACTGTTTGGAGATTAAAACAAAAAATTGACGATGAAAATCGGGGGGACTTTTAAATGGTTGGTTGTTCCTGCTGTAATTAATCTTCTTGACCAGTCAACTACCGGGCCTTTTTTCCTCGCTGATAAAAATTATCTTTTGGTTCTTTATTTTATTAACTCGGTTTTTTTTTTAATTTTACACGTTAATTAAGAAAAATGATTATGAAGATTTGGTGGAGAATCTCTTTTTTATATATTAATTGTCGTAAATTTAAAAAATTTGTCGATGAAAATCGCGGGTACTTAAAAAAAAGATGTTATTTTTTGGGTTCGAAAATCTGAGTTGGGGGTACAAAACTTGTGTGATTTTCGGATTGTAATTTCGAAACGTTTTCAAAACGGTTTTTTTCTTTAATTTTTTAATCGAAATAAAAAATTATTAAGCTCTACTGGAAAACCTCGTTTCTATGCATGACTATTCGGAAATAAAAAATAAAAAAAATCGATAAAAATCGAGAATACTTAAAAAAAACAAACCTGTTAATTTGAGCACGAAGGGTCAAGGACGTACAACTATTGGGGCGAAAGTAGGAGTCAGGGATACGAAATTTTTGTGATTTTGCGATTGAAATTTCAAAACGATTCAGCGTCTTTCTTTTTGCTTCAATATTTTATAGCTCCATCTAAACGCTATAGTCTACGATGAAAATGGAGAAAATGAAGTCTTCAATCTTCCAGAGGTCCGGATAATATTTTGCATTAAAAGAAACATTTTTCTGAATGAGTCCATTAAAGCTTAACCGCTAAACAAAATTACTACTGTACAGAGCCCATGGCCGTGTACGCGCCTTAACATTCTGGAGCGCGACTCGAGGCAGGAAGCCTTCCGTTTCTGGAACCGGAAGCGGTTAGTTCTTCTTCAGCCGACTCGGCCTCGTCGACGAAGAACAATCGCGAAGCTCAGCACGCGCGGACACGAGTATATCCCCTCGAGAAACATCGCCGCGGCAAGAAGCGAATTGCTCGGGAGCAAAAAAACAACTACGCGAGCTCGTAACTCGACGCTTCATTGCAAAAAAAAAAAAAAAAAAAAAAAAAAATCGTGTCGCGTAGTCCGCGACACCTTGCGTGTGGTAAAAAAAGCTTTGTACGTTTAACAAACATTTATTTTTCATAAATGCGCACAATTGTTTTTTCTCGTGAATTTAACTTCTTTTTTCAACGAACCGAATTAATAATTTTAAAAAATTGTAAAGTTAAGGTGACATTTTTTTTACGTTTGCGAATAAGAAAGTGTTGTTAAATGTACAAAACAATGAAGCAATCTCCCGGATAATTAAAAACGGGGATGTCGATAACCAATTTTGAATTTACAACAATCCGCAACAGTAGTAATTTTTTCGACGTCGAACATGCTGTAGATCGAACCTGCTTAGAGCCGCTTCAACGTTGGCAAAAGGGTCCAGTAAAAAAGAACAGAAAAACAAGCACGTCTCGAAAATCCACCTCGAGCGAGTCTGGATAATTTTTTTTCTCTTATTAATCTATTATCTGTCACGTAGTGAATTTTTTTTCTTCAAGCAATTAAAAATTTCTTACCCCAGCTAACTGCAACAAAAACTTAAATCCCAGCTTAACGATTACCAATTTAATTGTCGAAAAATATTGTATTTGAAAAAGAAAAGCTTCCTCTATGAGGAAGCAAAACAGCAACAAACACGAGATGGTAATTTCGACGTTGAGTGGTGATAGGCTGACACACCTGTGTTGCATTACCGTCGAAAAAGTTATCTGCTCAAAGCCGCTTCAACGTTGGCAAAAGGGTCGAGTAACTTTTTTCTCTCATTAATCTATTATCAGTCACGTAGTGAATTTTTTTCTTCAACCAATAAAAAAATGTCTTACCCCAACCAACTGCAACAAAAACTTAAATTATATTGTATTTGGACAAAGCTTCCTCTATGAGGAAGCAAAACAGCAACAAACACGATATGGTAATTTCGACGTTGAGTGGAGATAGGCTGACACACCTGTGTTGCATTACCGTCGAAAAATGTTATCTGCTCAGAGCCGCTTCAACGTTGGCAAAAGGGTCGAGTAAAAAGAAGAAAAGAAAAAGAAGCGCGTCTCGAAAATCCACCTCGAGCGAGTCTGGAGGATCAGGAAGGGGAGAACCTTGGCCTTGTCTCGCCCGAAAGAATTGCATAAGCATAATCGGGCGAACCGCAAGAAGGGAGGAGGATAAGCTTCTTTCTCGATTCCGCAATATCTTCTCTCCCTGAAAGTTGAACGATTTTGCGGCTCGGGACGCGCACCGACGGCGATAATGCCGAGCGCTCGCCCGTACGCTTATCCCGGCGTGTTATTGTCTGCCTGAATATTTTTCTCTCCCGTTCCTCTCCGGCCGCCTCGGGTGAGAGAGTATACTATGCTATACAAACCCGACGGTGGTTGCTCTTCGGTGCATTGCTCGAGAGCGCTGTATTCATCCGGGCGAATTGCCCGTAGTTCTCAGGCTTTTCTCATCGTTAAGAGAGCCAGGCCGAACGAGGTAAGGCCGTTAAAGCCGGGCGTCGAGACACCCCCGCGGCTTCCGAGCCGGGACTCTCCGCTCGCGTAAACGCAGTGATTAGCGGTATGATAATCCGACGGACGACCGGAGACCATCACGAATTCGGTGAACTCTCGAGGAAAATTTCGCGAAAGATCGCTCGACCTGGAGAAACGAAAATTACCAGATTATACATTTTTTTTATTATAATTTGAATTATAATTGAATTAGATTTAAAAATATTATTCAATTATATTCAAAGATTATAATTATATTGTATTAAAATATTATAATATTATAACGAAGTGTGAAATATTTAGTTGTTTTTCTTTCTATAAAAATGTCAAAGATTTATTATGTTAAACGAATGTAAAAGGGATTTTTTCCGTCTATAAATAAATAAATAAATAAATAAATAAATAAATAATTGAATTACATTCAAAAATTATCATTTGAATTATAATTTTTGGAAAAGTGTGAATTTATTTTTGAGCTTTCGGGGACATTTTTGCCTTTCGATACGGGAAGCGAGATTTTTCGTTCTTTAAAATCGTGTGCGGTCTGTCGTGTGAGATTCGTTTCGTAGAATATAGCAGGAGAATAGCAGTACTCGGTTTAACGCTGAATTAGTCAGCAGAAAATTGCTCTCTCGCCTCTTGGGATGATTTTGCACGCAGCCCTAAGTTGTAATAAAGCAATGCGACTGTGAGACTCCAAGTTCGCGAGCATTGAAAGCAAATACAGGGATGCTCCGAGGACCGGTATTCTCGTTTGTTCTGAGCTGTTCCTGTTTTTTTTTAAATACTCAGTGAGAGAAACTGTAATACTCAACTCTACTTCATTAAGTCCATTTAGCATACATTGTACGAAGTCTTTTGTAGTTGTTTTGTTACAAATTGCATAATTTCATAATTGCTTAATCTTTTTAAATCTCCACATGAGAAAAATTAATGCCGTTACTTTACTCGCTCCATGAATAATATATCGAATAAAGTTACGTCATACCGGAAATATGTCACATCCGGATCAGAAACCTCATTTTTCGACCGGAAGTGACGTCATATCGGAAATACCTCACTTCCGGTTTGAAAATATAATGTTTTCGATGTGCCATATTTCCGGTACGACGTTACTTCCGGTCGAGAAATGAGATTTTCAAACCGGAAGTGAAATATTTGCGGTATGACGTCACTTCCGGTCGAGAAATGAGATTTTCAAACCGGAAGTGAAATATTTGCGATATGACTTCACTTGCGGCCGAAGAATGAAACTTTCAAACCGGAAGTGACGTATTTCTCCGGTACGACGTAACTTCCGGTTGAAAAATGAGATTTTCAAACCGGAAGTGACGTGCTTACAGAAAGACGTCACTTCCGACCGATTAATCTGTCTGTCAAACCAGAAGTGACCTATTTCTGGTAAACCCCGAAAATCTGAATTTCCGGTTTCTAAATTTCATAGTCCAATAGCAATGGCCCGAAACGCCCGAGCCACAACAACCTGCCCAGTATATATATAACGTATAGTCATCGGGATATCCACCTTACTAAAATGTGTGTTTTTTTTCTCCTCCTCAAGAGCATTGAACGAGATCGGGCCGGTTAACATTTGCCATCGAATAAAGTGTCGGCGGACACTGACCTACCTGGGGCCCACTTCATTGGGAGTATCGTCGTGTTCGAGAGGATCGCCTCGTTTGTGGCATCGGAGAGCTTCTGCTATGCTTCTCTTCTCCCTTCGGCCTCTCTCTTTCTCTCCACCACACCTCGACCCGGCCTGTATCTCCCCCGCGACTGTTGTACAGTTATTTAACTGGCATACTTCAGCCGGAATACCAAACGACCGCCGGGCCGCGCGGTGCCACGGTGCCAGAGTCACGAGTGGAAGAGAGAAAAAGGGCAGAACGAGAAGAATATAACTTATGTACGTTATAAGCCCGCATAGCAGGAACCGCTGTGTATGTATTCATCGGGTATTTCAACTTGAACTAGAAACGTCGAGTGGAGGCCAAGGCTGTTTTACCTACGCGGTTTGCCTATTCGCGGCACCGTCTCGGACGAAATACCTCGAGTCTACTCCTTCGACACTGGAATCTAATCCTTCGATGCTTCGCGTGTCGAAATCCAGACGGAACTCACGATCGCATCGCGAAACCGGTCATGGCACTTATCTCATCGAACACGACCTCGTACCAAAATTCGACCTTAAGCAGTGGATAAAGGTTTTTGTAATTGACGCAGTATTTTTTTTTTTTAAAGCTGAAGTTCGCGATATGTTTTCCCGTTAATTTTACAATTTTTTTTCGTTGTAGATGATATTTTTTAATTTTGTTAAAGTCAAGAAAAAAATAGTAAGATTAACAAAAGAAATAGCAAAATTTACGAGAATTGGTAAACGACCAATAAAGAAATTATAACATTAACGAGAGAATCAAATGGTAAAATAAAAATAAAAAATTAACAATACTGGACGCTCGTGGAGACGAATATTCGTCCAATGTTCAGACCTATTTTACCGCGTCACCGGCCATAACGACTCGTTAAAGGGATCGAGGACAGAAAGAAAGAAAAAAAAACGAAGTCACCGTCGAATTCTTGAGCAGGTATGATTGATCAGATAGGCTGCGCTTAGATTTCAGATAACAAAGATCGACGTTTATCCCACAGCTATATAAATCTCCCCCCAAGGCGAGAAGCACCTGACCCTCTGTCGAAGAACGAACGCTCGTCCGTAGGAATACTATTGTGCTATCGATAACCCACCATCTCGGGTATGCAACTCGGCGATCTCGATCTTTGTGTATGCACACACGGGATCGTGCATGAGAAAAACAAGAAATAAAAAAAAGTTCTCCCTCGCTCGGTATTATTATTATTATTATTATTATTATTGGGTCTGGCTCTGGAAATCCATTAAACGACTATACCATACGACCACGTGCTTCGTTCGTTCGGTAAGGTAACAAGTACCAATACTCGAACACTTCCCACTCGTTGGACAGTCCTATGCAGATTTGATTTACTCCGAATTTAAGTACGAGAAATCCAATTTGACACTCGCCATCGAATCTACAAACATTATTTGATGCACAGAAAAGAATCATACAAGGCTTAAATAAGCCTAAATTATTTTTTGGTGTTGCATTATGGTAAAAGAAAACCCTTTACGTAATTAATACGGCTGATTTTTTTCAGTTTATTCGTATGTCGCGAAGTACCAAAATTTTCATCGAATTAAACTTTTGATTCGGAATTAAACTTTTGATTCGGAATTAAACTTTTGATTCGGAATTAAACTTTTGATTCGGAATTAAACTTTTGATTCGGAATTAAACTTTTGATTCGGAATTAAACTTTTGATTCGGAATTAAACTTTTGATTCGGAATTAAACTTTTGATTCGGAATTAAACTTTTGATTCGGAATTAAACTTTTGATTCGGAATTAAACTTTTGATTCGGAATTAAACTTTTGATTCGGAATTAAACTTTTGATTCCGAATTAAACTCTTGATTCGGAATTAAACTCTTGATTCGGAATTAAACTCTTGATTCGGAATTAAACTTTTGATTCGGAATTAAACTTTTGATTCGGAATTAAACTTTTGATTCGGAATTAAACTTTTGATTCGGAATTAAACTTTTGATTCGGAATTAAACTTTTGATTCGGAATTAAACTTTTGATTCGGAATTAAACTTTTGATTCGGAATTAAACTTTTGATTCGGAATTAAACTTTTGATTCGGAATTAAACTTTTGATTCCGAATTAAACTTTTGATTCGGAATTAGACTTTTGATTCCGAATTAAACTTTTGATTCGGAATTAAACTTTTGGTTGGAAATATATGTGCGACGCATCCTTAACCGCCCGAGCATTGGTACCTTTTTTGCCAGACCGTTATAGCCGGAGAGATATTCATTGACGTTATCGATATCTCGAAGTTCGCTTCGAGACTCCCCCATCGTCCCGACTGCGCATGCGCGACGCGCATGTCCACCATATTCTCGGTATAATCCCGAGTGGCTCGGCGTTCCCGGCGTCGTCCTACCGCGATCGGGTGAGGATCCTTGACTAGACCAGACTCTCCGAGGTCCGCGTCGAGCCTTTTTTTCTGTGGGAATTATTCTCTCGAGGCGCGCCTCACTGTGTATAAAAATCTCACGGATTATACTCCGTGCCTGCGCGCGTGTCGAATGCTCGAGATCGAGCACGCAGAAGCAGCCTCGATCCTTCACCGTCGACGTTAGGTTAGGATTTTTTTTTTCATTTATTTTATCTATTATAATTCCGCTTTATTATTTTCTCGTGCCAGTTCTCGTTTGACTACATATACATATAAAACGAATAAAGCAGCATCGCCCGATGAAGCAGGGCAGCTCCAGAGTCTTTCAAGATCACGTTTACATAATGACACGCAAAGGCCTCTCCGCAGCCGAAGCGTGAGCAGCGATGAACGCCATGTTACGTTGTGTGAACCGCGTCGCTTCCTCCCGCCACTCCCCCCCCCCCCTCCTTCGCCGTCGAGGTGTCCTCTGGGGAATCGAATTTTTCACGCGTTCACGAACGAAGGAACACGCAATAGTCACCTTGCACGGTTTTTATTATCAAAGAGATCCATGACTCGTTAAGTGTGGAGAATCCTTGGAGTTCGTCGCCTCGTAACTTTCGTAAGACTAACGGACCGTGTTCCCCCCCTCCCCTCCCCTCCTTGTCTGGGTACATGCTCGGAGGAATAAACCTTCGAGATTCAAATGGTATTTGTTTCTGTGGAGAAGAGACTTGGAACTCCAAGATAAGATGCCGCGCCCCTGAATTTTTTATAATAATAATTATCCTTATATTCTTTTAGTTCCAATAAGATTTTTTTTTAATAACTGTAATGTAACTGAACTATAATGCGCAGTGACCAAGTCGTCGCCTCGCCGCATTTGTTGATTCTTTCTCGATGATCAGCGAGACACGTATATAAATGCGCGGGGAAAATACCTCCGGAGTTCTCCGTCGGTGGTCACAGAGCGCTGTAATAGAGAGGAAGAGATGCGTCCTCTCGCTCTCCCCTGTGAGATGCAGAAGTTGACCCAACAAGATCACATTTAAATGAAATTAAATGAAATTAGGTAGTAGTAGTAGTAGTAAATGCGCTTTATCAGTCTCCGCAATACATGCTTCGGTGGTATCGCGTGTATACATGTGTGATTTTTTTTTGTTTTCCCTCAAGCTAATGAGCCATTGACCGAGGTCGTTCAGCCCGTATATTTCTTTATGTCTATGGAGCACCTCGTAAATATAAAATAAAACCTTGTTTGTGGGAAAGATTATACAATCGATTAAAGTGTTATACTAATATCTTAAGCTAACAGGTTCGAAACTCTGTTTCGTTTTATTCTAGTGCGGAGATTATTTCCAAACCAAACAAACCAAACAAACCAAACAAACCAAACAAACCAAACAAACCAAACAAACCAAACAAACCAAACAAACCAAACAAACCAAACAAACCAAACAAACCAAACAAACCAAACAAACCAAACAAACCAAACAAACCAAACAAACCAAACAAACCAAACAAACCAAACAAACCAAACAAACCAAACAAACCAAACAAACCAAACAAACCAAACAAACCAAACAAACCAAACAAACCAAACAAACCAAACAAACCAAACAAACCAAACAAACCAAACAAACCAAACAAACCAAACAAACCAAACAAACCAAACAAACCAAACAAACCAAACAAACCAAACAAACCAAACAAACCAAACAAACCAAACAAACCAAACAAACCAAACAAACCAAACAAACCAAACAAACCAAACAAACCAAACAAACCAAACAAACCAAACAAACCAAACAAACCAAACAAACCAAACAAACCAAACAAACCAGACAAATCGAACAAACCAGATAAAGCAGACAAAGCAGACAAAGCAGACAATCCAGACAAACCAAACAAACCAAACAAACCAAACAAACCAGACAAACCAAACAAACCAAACAAACCAGACAAACGAGACAAACCAAACAAACCAAACAAACCAAACAAACCGAACAAACCAGACAAAGCAAAGAAACCGAACAAACCGAACAAACCGAACAAATCAAACAAACCAGACAAAGCAGACAAAGCAGACAAAGCAGACAATCCAGACAAACCAAACAAACCAAACAAACCAAACAAACCAGACAAGTTTTCGCGATTTCGAATAGGAATATCGAATAAGGCCGAGAGGGAATCTTCGTCCGGTGGGCTACGTTTGCATAAAGTATATGCGAGTGTCCTCCCTCCCTCTCATCCATATATGGAGAGATCTACGCTGCCTCGCGATCTCTCGAGATTTCAAAGCGCGTTCTCCAAAGCTCGCTCGTACACAGTATATACATACCGTATGCGAGCTGTACCCGCACGCCTGTTGGAATTCTCATTGCACTTGTGTATTGCATTGAGCCCGAGCGAACGCTGCTCGGCGCACGAATCTCTTTCTTCCTCCCGATGAAGATCTGTGTTCGCTTGCTCTCGCATTGCCGAGGATCACGCGTGTCCCGAGGACCCGCGACGTAGTTTACACGTGTACCAGCACAATCTATCTCGGTCCTCCCGCCTATTAGACTATCTCGCGTTCGCGTGCTCGCATGGGTGAGATTCCTGCGGCCGCAGGAGTGAAACAGGAGTCTCGGCTGTGTAATGATCTCGCCGTCGCAGGACGAGAAGAAGTCCTATCGAAGGATCTTGCGGAGTTGTCGGATTGCTTCAAGGCCGATTCTTTTTAATTTTATTTGTTAGGGTAAAAGTGGTCATCTGTTAAAAAAAAGTGGTATATCGAATTGAATGTACAATTGCCATGAAAACTTAATGGACTTTCAGTGAGATTAAAGTAAACGATTGGAATCAATGAGCTTTTATAGTACAATTAAAGTAGATTATTAAAAGTGAAGTATTTGTCAAGTTTTTAATATACTGTACGCTAATTTTTCATCACTATTGTACATGAAATTTAATATATTGGTTTGTGATCTTTCAATAAACAAAGTGGTATATTGAATTGAATGTACAATTGCCACGAAAACTTCATGGACTTTCAGTGAGATTAAAGTAAACGATTGGAATCAATGAGCTTTTATAGTAAAATTAAAGTAGATTATCAAAAGTGAAGTATTTGTGAAGTTTTTAATATACTGTACGTCAATTTTTCATCACAATTGTACATGAAATTTAATATATCGGTTTGTGGATTAAAACATTCAGTATCAGTGAATTAAAATTCATACGAATTTCTTTACAGTGACGTGAATGTGAACCACCGAGTTTAGTTCCATGTCGACCCGAGAACACCATAAATGGGTTTTCTGGACGAGAGCGGTTTCAAGGAAATCTTCCTTTTTTTTACAATTCGCTGATTTAGAAAGGTTTAACTTCTATAACATTCCATTACACTTGTCTCTCGTTCGGGAGTTCGCAAGGGTGAGATTCCTGAGACCACAGGAGTGAAACAGGAGTCTCGGCTGTGCAGTGAGAAGATATAGATATGCGTCCTCTCGCTCTCCCCTGTGATCTTGCTGGTGCAGGGCGAGAAGAAGTCCTACCGAGGAATCTTGTGGACTGCTTCAGGGACAATTTTTTTTTTATTTATTTTTTTTATAAAAAGAAAAGAAGAATTAGTACAAAAGTGGTGAATATTGACCACGAAGTTTAACATGGTTTTTCCATATTAACCCCAGAACACCATAGATGGGTCTTGTGGACTGCTTGAAGACGAATTTTTTTTTTTATAAAAAAGAAAAAAAGAATTAGTACAAAAGTGGTGAATATGGACCACGAAGTTTCACATGGTTTTTCCATATTAACCCTAGAACACCATACATGGGTCTTCTGAATTAGAGCCGTTTCTGAAAGGTTTAACTTCCGTAACATTTACTATGGGCTTTTATTTTGCTACTTTTAAACTAAAACCGAATGGTCACAAAAAAAAAAAAACAAATTCAAAATAAAAACATAAATTCTCCGCCATTTATCTTCAATTTATCTGCGGCGTTTAAAATTCACATCGACTTAAGACGATGTGGAAACCGAGATGGTTGATTGTCTGCCCCGCGGTCAAGTTCGAAGCCGCCGGGGTTCATTGAACTCCGTATAATTGCTACAATTTCGGTTCACCGTTAGATCTTCCCTATCTCGCCGTATCCGCCCCATGAAAAGCGATATTTGCGGAAACGAGTCTCCGCCACCGTAGGAATCTCGTTTTTCAAGTACAAAGAATGATTGTAACCTCCTGCCTCTAAACACGGAAACCACAGTCACCGCTCCGAACAGATTACGATCTCCGTCTCAGGGTGCCTCCCGCTCGCCAGTAACAGTCACGGTAATCGTGGGGCGACGGTGCTTTCAAAAACCCCGACCGACCGGAGTGTTTTATTTGGAGAGAAGAATTGAACATTGCAAAAGGGGTCAATAAAAAATAGTATATAAAATAATAATAAAAATTTGAAAAATATACCAAAGGAGTATCGAGCGTATGATCTTTTTCGGAGAGAAAAATCAACGATCAACGATCAACGATCAACGATCAACGATCAACGATCAACGATCAACGATCAACGATCAACGATCAACGATCAACGATCAACGATCAACGATCAACGATCAACGATCAACGATCAACGATCAACGATCAACGATCAACGGTCAACTGTCAACTGTCAACTGTCAACTGTCAACTGTCAACTATCAACTATCAACTATCAACTATCAACTATCAACTATCAACTATCAACTATCAACTATCAATTAAAGGAGTTGATGACAATTTGAAAAAATAAATAAATAAAAATTGCCTACCGCTCGCCAGTAACAGTCACGGTAACCGTGGGGCGACGTTGCTTTGAAAAACGCCGACTGAGCGGAGTGAAGCAGAGAGGAGAGGAGTCTTTTCAATAATCTCCGCAGTTTCGCCGGTGCCGGGCGCCGGTCGGAGATCCCGTTGAAGGATAACGGGTAAAGGAGTCCTCCCCGAATATAAGTGACCGAGGGACCGGAAGTCCTCCAGCCTACCTGGAGAGACGCGACCATTTGCATCGTACGTGACTCTCGACACCGGAAAGAGCCACCTTCAATCATCGTTTTTATTTCTTCATTTCTATTCCATCGATGCGGTCGAATTAGAAATTCGAATTATCGTTCGTGAATTTACTTATCTTTCAGGTGGTATTAATGGAGCGATGAAGCTGAATTGGAAATTGGAATTACCTTGCTTGCGACATAAATGTAGCGACGAATCGAACATTTTTTATTGAATTAATTAATTGAATGATTGAATTCATTAAAAATTTTACTTACCTTGCTTGCGGTATTAATGTAGCGTAATTCAAATTTGAATTGCCTTTCTTAATTTATTAATGGCAACCAATCGATGCCATCGAATGCCAATCGATGCCATCGGAATGCGAATTATCTTCCGCGTGACATTAATGTGCCAACGAAGTAGGATTTAAAAAAATGTAATTATCTTTCACGTGGTTTTAATGTAGCAATGAACGCGTATAAAAAATTTGAATTAACTTCCGTGGCATTACAATGGGTCAAACAAGTAGAATAAAAAATTTCAATTATCTTCCCCATGGCATTAAAACGTAATTATCTTTCACGTGGCTTTAATGTAGCAATGAAGCCGAATCGCAAATTCGGCTTCATTGACCTTCCTTCTGGCATTACAACGTGTCAAACAAGTAAAAGAAAGCAAAATTCAAATTATCCTCCCTATGGCATTAATGTGGCAATAAACTCAAATTGGAAACTTGAGGCAACCAAGTCAAATGCAAAAATTCAAACTATCTTTTCCGCGGTCTTAATATGTCCCCGAAATCGAATTTAAAAAATTCGTCTTATCTTCCCTCTCGCCTCAATTCGTCGACGAAATTGAATAAACAAAATTCGTCTTATCTTCCTTGCGGCCTCAATTCGTCGACGAAATCGAATTAAAAAAATTCAACTTATCTTCCCTCTCGCCACATTGCTTCAACGAAATCGAATTTTAAAAATTCAACTTATCTTCCCTCTCGCCACATTGCTTCAACGAAATCGCATAAAAAAAAATTCGACTTATCTTCCCCGCGGCCTCAATTCGTCAACGAAATCGAATTAATAAATTCGACTTATCTTCTCCGCAACCTCAATTCGTCAATGGAATCGAATAAAAAAATTCGACCTATCTTCCCTCTCGCCTCACTGCTTCAACTAAATCGAATAAAAAAAATTCCCCTCATCTTCCCCGCGGCCTCAATTCGTCAACGAAATCGAATTAAATAATTCCACCAATCTTCCCCGTGACATTAACGCGCCAACAAACTAAAACAAACAAAAAAAACGATTCGACCGTATCTTTCCATGCATCATCAACAGGGTCGCTTCGATAATTTTCGCCCGGCGCTTTATCGAAGCGAAGAAACAGGTGGCTCGTTCTTCTCGTCGGATATCATTGCGTCGTTCCTCCCCTCGGACGCGTTCTATCCCGGGGCATCGACGACCAGTATGCGAGCTCGCACAGCGACGAGTAGGAGCGCCGGTCCCGATGTGCGTACGCGCTCGAGTCGAACCGGCGCGCTTGTTCGCCGAGAGGTACGAACGAGTACTTCGAGCTTCGAGAGACGCGGGGAAAACGTCTCTCCTCCGCGCTGAGGATTCCTCTCGGTCTGGAGGGCCTCATTAGCGAGACAAGGACGAGACCAGAGAGACTCTACGAGCCGCGTCCTTGAGAGATCTTTGCACTCCGCGCGCATCTTCTCCTCGTCCGTTTTACTTTGAAGGTCGTACCGCGATGTCTACGAGGAGAGTGAGCCGCGCGAGGGCACGGCCGAGCTTGTGTTGCTCCTCTCGTCCACACCTCTGTTCACCTTCGGTGCCCTCGGCCGCGGGTCATTCCGCGGGTTTCGCACCGTCCGATAAAGAGCCCGCACTGCGTAGATGCAATTTCGATGGGGGGCACCGAGGCTTCGACCTAATTCGACCTTTTGCGAGAGGAATTTTAAAAAATGTATATATATATATATATACTAGCGGGTTATTGTGGCTCGCGCGCTCGCACCCATTTCTGGACGTAAACCCTTGTTATTCTAAATACTTCAAAAGACGGGTTCAATACTTCGATGGGTGACCGCGGTCACCCATCCAAGTACTGCCCCCCCCCTCCCCCCGTCGATTCTTGACACGGCGGCGACGGCGGCGAAATCTTTTTATATTATAGAGATATATACATATTTAAAAAAAGACATAAGCCCTTATTATTCTAAGTCTTTTACCCCCCCCCCCTTATTGTTCTAAATCCCCTTATGCTAAATGGACTTAAGCCCTTATTATTCCAAGTCCTTTTAACCTTAATGGACTTAGGCCCTTATTATTCCAAGTCCCTTTCAACTAACGGGACTTAGGTCTTTATTATTCCAAGGCGCTTTAAGCACGGACTTAAGCCCTTATTATTCTAATCCCCCCTCGATTCTTGACACGGCGGCGACGGCGGCGGCGAAATCTTTTTATATTATAGAGATATTCATGGTGGCCGCGGTCAGGGAAAACCGGGAAAAGTCAGGGAAAAAGAATCGTGGTCAGGGAATCAGGGAAAAGCCAAGGAATTCCAAAATTGGCCAGGGGAAAAGTAAATTCCCAGAACAATTCCCGAACCTTCTATAAATAAATAAAAAGGACATAAACGGAAGGCTTAAAACAAATTGGGAACATTAAAAAAAAAATAGAATTAAACATTAATACAAAAATTAAGCATTTTTATTTGTATTGTTAATTGTTTTTTTGAAATAGAAGTCGTTAGAAGTTTGGTCAGGGAAAATGTTTAATTCGTCAGTGAAAAGTCAGGGAATTTTTTTCCGGGGAAAAAGCGGCCACCATGATATTGTAACGACCGAGCGAATGAATAATGCGGGTATTAGGTCTTGGGGCGGATATTAAACAGATAGATAGATGATAGATAGGTTCGTTTATTTCGTGATCTGAGGCACGAGCCCCCTAAGAACACCGTGCATCAAGATACAAACAATCGTTACAACCCAAAAAGGCAAACATGATCAGAAAAACAGAATGTAATATAATATAATAATAATGATAGAAAAATAAGATATACAAGCAAGCATAAGAATACACAAAAAAAAAATATAATGCAAAGAAGGAAAGAATGAAGTGCGCACAGAGAAAGATATAATGAAAAATAAAGAACAATGAAAAATAAGAGAAATAAGAACACGCAGAAAAATAGAATGAAAAATAAGTATTCAATTTTTCTCTCGGGTGTACTACCCGAAATTGAATACTGCGAAAGGAGTTGAGAAAAATTTGAAAAAAATAAATAATAATAACTTACGTCTTCGAAGAAAGGTCAGACGAAATTTGAAAAATATATCAGATGAGTTTGGATTGTAATATCTTTTTCGGTGAGAAAAATCAAGTATATTGAAAAAGGGGTCGATAAATATAAGTAAGAAAGAAATCATTTTGCTGGACAAGTGTTGTACAAATTTGACGAATTTCTATCGCTTCGCTTAAAAGGCCACGCTCCTCGATGCACTGCCGTGTGAGAAACCAGTTAATTATTGAATCCTCAAAATGATCGTTCGAACAATCCGATCGTTGACTCCCGAGATCGCCTGCCACTTATCGCCTTAGTGTTACTATACCATAAAAACCCCCTCGCGATGCTTCGGCGAGCCATCTCAGCCGCGAACCTTCCGCGCCGCAGCTGAATCGGGAATTAGATGCAATTATGCATCTCCTTCCAATTCACTCGACGGTAAAGTTATTCGCGCGCTTTGCGGGCCGCGATCATGGGAGAGTGAATTACGGATGCGTGATAGACACAAGAGGAAGTTGAAATCGTAGAGCAAAAAAAAAAAACACGAGAAAGAAAAAAAAGTAAAAAAATAAAAGGAGGAACGAGAAGAAGGAAAATGAAGAAAAAAAATAAGAAGGCGAAGACGAAAGAAGAAAAAGCAATAAGGAGAATAAAGAAGAAGGAAAAAAAACTCGCGTCAGAAAGAAAATGTTAATTTTTCGTAAAAATCTAAAAATCCAAAATTTCGTAAAATTTTAACGGTTCGATCGATCCTCGACAAAATAAATATGGATCATTGGTCGGTAATAGTCCCTTTGTGTACACGATATTGGCCCGATTGGTAAAAAATTGTAAGAGCTAGCGTGCGCACAGAATTTTTCAGCAAACTTGAAGTACGCGTAAAATTTTTATGGGTAAAAGCGTTTTGCTAAAAATGTAACCAAACATTGAGGATTCATCCCTCTACCTACTTTGTAAATTTCTGCTTGATAGCTCAAGCCTTTCTTAAATTGTAAGAGTTTCAATTTTTCGGGTCTGAGACACACGCACGCGCACACGCACACGCACACGCACACGCACATCCATAGATTTTTTCTAAACATGATTTTCCGATGTTTTGGAACATCCTGAACACATTTTTATTGAAACCTCGAAAAATTTGTTTTCATGAAACAAACTCGGTGTTGTCATGAAAACACGGAGTTATCTCAGTGTTCTCCTCTACACTGAGAGAAGGATCTAGTAAAAATTACCATATCGCTTGAAAGATATAGTAATTTACTACTATGTGCTATTACCATAGCACATAGTTGTAATTACCATTGCACATAGCAATTTTGAAAAAATGCATGTGCTTATCTTCGGTGCAGTTTGAAATGATGGCTGAATTTTAGGTATATTAAAAGTGGTCAGGTTTTTGACCGTGCGATTTCACATGAAATACCTCACATATTGGATTTATAAGAAATTTTCGTAGATATTATGGTAACAATGCTTGGATAATCTGAGACCTTTCTGCCATAGGTGCCGCCCTGGCGCCCTACTATGTGTTATGGTAATTTTTCTTTGATGATCGGTAATTTTTCTTTGATGATCGGTAATTTTTACTAGATCCTTCTCTCAGTGTACAAGGAAGCAAAAGTGGAAAAACATAAGAAGCCGAAGACGAAAGAAGAAGAAATAAGGAGAATAACGAAGAAGAAGAAATAAGAAGAAGAGAAGAAGAGGAAGAGCGCTTGCCCTTCCACGAGTCGTGTGCGTGGGCGGTGTCACTTCCGCCGGTTTTCCTTGTAAAAAAAAAAAACTCCCCGACTCGGTACCAGAAGCTACCTGGTACCCACATTCGCACGAGCGAGAGTACCATTTCTCGCGCTCTTCCCCTCGACGAGCAACTCTTCCTCCCACGACCATCTCTTCTTCCGCCGAAGTGAAGCGCCGCGGCTCCGACGATGCTTCGGCTACACGTAACGCAATATACATACTCGCCCCTGCGTAGCTGTTACCACGCTCCGCGATCATCGTAGTTGGCCATGCTCGGTATAACGTCTTAAGTGTTCGCTGCCTCTTGCAGCCCGGTATTCTTCTCATCTGCGATGATCTCCCCGACCATTATTCGTCGCCCGAAGGTGACTTCGGAGAAATCCATTTTGACGCAGTCCGACGGCTCGAAAATTTTTAACAGCGATCAACATCCGCACATAAAAAATATTTATTTATTTATTTATTTATTAGTTTACGGGATAAACCCTTTTACTACATACAATATAAAAAATACATCAATAAATTGATAAATTATGAAAATATCTCTACAATTTGAATAATATCACCAGTTCGCATGTTAATATAAAATAAAATAGACAAAATATATTTCATTAGTTCATTTTAACATTAATTTATACTATTTAATATTTTTTTTAACATTGTCCAGAAACGTTCACCATTTTTTTTTCTCGTTAATTTTACGATTAATTTTGTCGGTGGACCAAAAATGGTAAAATTGACAAGAAGAAAAAAGATAATAATTGTGGACGATGCATTTTTGTTAAATGCACTGTAAAAATAAATTGTAAATTTAATGTACCGGAACTTAACATTTTCTAACATTACTCATATTAATTAAACATTAATGTACTTTGCTTGTAAAATAAAAATACCAGATATTAAAATTACAAATCTTTTGCTTGAAATTTACAGAAATGTTCATGAAAAATACAAATTTTACTGTGAAATTGCACATGTGTTTGAAATTTCAGAAACGGTTTATGTAAAAAAGTTTCCAATGCTGTTCATTAATTTTCAAACAACTTTTTTTTACAGTGCGTACAAAATCCTATTTAAAAAATTCTCTGCACGCCTCCTTCGCCTTGGATCTTCCAAAGCCGCCTCGATCCCGATTCAGTCAAACGAAATCGACCCGCGCACCGGAGAGACCCAGTTAAATGACTGGGGACATGAACGAAAAAAAAAGAAAAAAATAAAGTTAATGGTAAATCGTGCGTTGTACGTTCGCCAAGTGTATCGCGAAACGGGCGCGTCATAGATTTCCCACAATGGTCAGGCGCGGTCTCTCTATCCGCAGCGGCGAGTTTATTCTCAATAGCGTTCAGGGTCGCCGTACACCGAGAGTATGTCAATCGCGGTGCGGATAACTCGAGGCCGTAC
Source organism: Ichneumon xanthorius (assembly GCA_917499995.1). Lineage (NCBI taxonomy): Eukaryota > Metazoa > Arthropoda > Insecta > Hymenoptera > Ichneumonidae > Ichneumon > Ichneumon xanthorius. The sequence continues at coordinate 3,949,740 of OU824204.1, read as the reverse complement.
GGGGACTCGTGATTATCGATTCTCTCGCTTACGCGCTTCGCGGTAGATCGTTAAATATTCATTATTTGTGCATCATCCGAGGATGGATCATTATCGCACCGCGCCGATGGATTCCGAGCTACGAATTACATCCAGATCGTCGTTGAGTCGTCGATCTTTTGTGCGCTTCCTCGAATCAACGTTTACTTCGTTGAGATTGCACGCTACGGCGAAGCGCAGTTCGACGTCATCCGAGACTTTGGGCGCTGCGCATGATCTATCGCGTCGCTCGGACGATCTACGATGCGGAGAACAATGAGGGAGACGTACAGACTATGTGTTTATTTACTTTTTTTCGGAAAAATGGGAAAGGCTGCACAGCATTTTTTTTTACTTCAATCAATTTACATATTACAATTTTCTTATTTTTTCATAAATGTTTATTTATTTATTTATTGTATTATACTATATACAATTTAAATCTTTTTTCGGAGAAATGGGAAACGCTCCGCAGAATTTTTTTAAAAATACATTTACATCTAGAATTTACTACAATTACATCTAGAGCTACGAATGATAGCTAGATCGGACGTTAAGTCGTCGATCTTTTGTGCGCTTCCTCGAATCAACGTTTACTTCGTTGAGATCGCACGCTACGGCGAAGCGCAGTTCGACGTCATCCGAGACTTTGGGCGCTGCGCATGATCTATCGCGTCACTCGGACGACGATCTACGATGCGGAGAACAATGAGGGAGACGTACAGACTATGTGTTTATTTACTTTTTTTCGGAAAAATGGGAAAGGCTGTACAGAATTTTTTTTTTACTTCAATCAATTTAGATATTCCAATTTTCTTATTTTTTCATACACTTTCATTCATTTATTTATTTATTCTATTATAGTATATGTTATTTAATTTTTTTTCGGGGAAATGGGAAACGCTCCCCAGAATTTTTTAAAAATACATTTACATCTAGAATTTACTACAATTACATTTAGAGCTACGAATGATAGCTAGATCGGTCGTTAAGTCGCCGATCTTTTGTGCGCTTCCTCGAACCGTCGTTTACTTCGTTCAAATCGGACGGTGCGGAGAAGCGCAGTTCGACGCCATCCGAGACTTTGGACATGAACTATTGGGCGATATACGATTCGGAGAACAATGATAGGGAGACACATAGACAATTTGGTTATTTACATTTTTATTCGGAAAAATGGGCAACTCTGTACACATTGAATCTTTTCTGCATTTGCCTCCAATAAATTTGGATTGTCAGCAGAATTGCATTTTCTTTACTTGATAAAATGATCATTTTTTTTGTTCATGATTTTATAAATTAATATTTTTTATCAAAAATATTTTTTAAATTTCAAAAATAAAGCCCATTAGATTTTAAACAGAACTGCATTTAAGGACGCGCCATGCATTAGGTACACCTTTGATGTTATATTCTATCCCCAATCCATCTTGTTATTTCAAGCACTTTTTTTTCTTCATCTTTCTCTTCGTCTTCTTCTTATTTCTCTCCCGTCCCGCCGCTCGCTCTTGGAACTTTTAGACTCCGTGGGCTCACGCCGACTATTACGGTTCATTATTCAATCGTAAAGTTCGGGCTTTCGTTTCACGGCTTTAGCGGGAGGCCCTCGCGGCCTCTGCTTTGTAACCGCACGAAAGAGGCATCGAAGCCTCGGAGTCGGTACGCGCCTCGAGGACCAAGCGCCGTCGCGCTTCGTTAACCACTCGATTTCCCTCCCATCAAGGCCCGCACGCACAGTTAAACAATATTTAAAAAATAAAAATGAAAAAATAAAACATCGCGAGCGAGACTCAAGGAAATTCTCACGAAGAGCCAAAGTGACCTATAACGATTTTTTTTCCGAAGGCAAATACATCGTTAAAGACTTGTTTTTCCTCCCATCGAGGCCCCGAAGCACAGTTAATAACACCCGGAAAAAAGATTTATTCAAATCAAATAAATTTCGATCTTCAAACGACCTTATTAAGATAAAATAAATGTTTCGTTGCCTTAACAAAATCTTTATTAGATTCAAATAACGGCTTTTCTTTACTTTCAGTACAAAAATTTATTCGAAGTAACTATTTATTGATTTGTACTTTAAAATAAATATTTATTCGACACAAACAAATCGAAACATTGAAAATACGATTTTTAATAGATATTTATTCAAAATAGAAAACACGGCTATTAGCCGGCAACGCGAATTATGGAGTCTTGAACACGTTAATAAAAAGAATAATACTATCAGAAAAATAAATATATTAGAATTTAATAAATGCTCTCTTAGGTTATGAACCAAATAAACATTTTTCTTCGTCCCTAATAAATTTTCTTTGATTGGAATAAACTTTTTTCTGGGTGAACTTTTTAAAAAATAATACCAAAAGAAATTTAAAACCATTAAATATAAAATATAGCGACCAAGACTAAAGGAAACTCTCTCGAAGAGCGAAGACTGACAATTATTATTATTATTTTTTTTCAAAAGCTTTAGGGTAAAAGTGGTGAATATGGCCCGGTCCATATATCACTGATTTACGTGTTAATCGAGGTGGGCCATATTCACCACTTTTACCCTACATTTCTAAAACACATCGTTAACGACTCGATTTTCCTCTCATCAAAGCCCGTCCGCACAGTCAAATAATATTTAGAAAACAAATAACAAAAAAAAAAGAAATTGAAAGAATTAAAAATAAAACTTTGCGACAAAGACTCAAGGGAATTCTCTCGGAGAGCCAAGGTGACCTACAACGGTTTATTTATTTTTTTTCCAAAGGCTTCACATTTAGGACGACGCGAAAAGTCTCGCTATAATAAACGTCAGCGTATTTTTTTTTTCTTTCCTTTCCATAATTACAACTTCGCGGCTTTCCGCAATTACGCAAGACTTATGTGGCACGTCCGATGGCACGAGTGTGAAATTTACGAAGCGCGCCTGCACACGAGCCCGCGTATCGGGCGAGCCTTGACGCAGCCTTGATGAGGATTACAGGAGCGGCGGAGGATGGCGCGTGCCGAGTGGAATAACCGTTCCTCGCGCGTCACACATGTTTTGTAATAAAGTGTACGAGCGAAGTCGCAACTCCGTGCGACAATATTGTCCCACTGCTATATATATTTCTCGGCGCGTGTCGCTTCGCGTGACAACCGATAAATTTCTAACGGTACGGGAATCACCTGCCGACGCTAAAATGCTATTCCATCATTCGGTTTTACGGTAGAGGCCGCTGAGCGCCGCGCACTATAATCGCGAAACGTCCTACAGATTTTATTCTTTTTTATTTATTATTTATTTATTTTTTTTTTTTATCTTCACGGTTGAAGTGGACAGTCATCCGGAACTTGCCGATCTATCGAGCCGATTCACCCGAGTACGCGTGCGGTGGAACGGCAGTTGAATCTGTAAAATCGTTCCGTTCGTTTCCTCCTTTGAAAGATAGGTGTAACTTTGTACGAAGAAACGAAAATTGCATGGGAAGAATATCCGACATATTACAGTCACATATTTCCGAGATATATATATGTATTTACATTTTTAAAGAAAACGTGGAAATGTACCTACGCAGTAGTAATCACGAGGATCGATACATGCAAAATGTATCCGAACATGTTGTCACATATATTTTACGGATAATACACGTAAGATGTAGAAGATTTCCACGAAAACATACTCCCACATAGTACATAGCACATAGCACATAGCACATAGCACATAGCACATAGCACATAGCACATAGCACATAGCACATAGCACATAGCACATAGCACATAGCACATAGCACATAGCACATAGTACACAGTACATAGTACATAGTACATAGCACGTAGTACATAGTACATAGTACATAGTACATAGTACATAGTACACAGTACATAGTACATAGTACATAGTACACAGCACATAGTACATAGTACATAGTACATAGTACATAGTACATAGTACATAGTACATAGTACATAGTACATAGTACATAGTACATAGTAGAAGTTTTCCGCAAAAACATACTTCCATATATATTACATACATAGTATGTATATACATTTTGATTTTGTTGGATATTGCCGTCGTATCCTCTTCTTGTTAATCATCCACCGATGATATCATTCGTAGGTAGTTGAGGCAGTATCATTTCTTCGTTTTTTTTCAAACAGGTGCAGATATACCCGCACGGAAATAATTTCAAGAATTACCACAAGCAAAATATGTCCATCATGTAGACATATACATATACGTATACAGCCGTACACAGATCTCGTTAATCATCTATCGATTACATCGCTCGTAGTCGAGGCGTGGAAGATTTTGTTTTTTTTTTCGCCCAGCCTCATCTCCGTTTGACGAGAGATGAGACTCGAGAGTTAAGATGAATCCAGGTGAACGAACGCCACGGTGTCGTTACCGCGGAGCATATATCAGGAAACCGTGACAGATATTATTATAACAGTATATTCGCCTCTGAGCCGCGGCAGGAGCAGCATTTCTTCCTGTCCCTCTGGCTGCTGCTGCTGTTTCCCCTCTCGACGCCGGCTCGTATCGGGGCAACTCTCTCGGACGCTTTGCATGTGTCGTCGTTTCTCGTAGTACCGCTAATCGTAATGTTACGAAATTCGAGGACACCGACCGCACCTAAAATCTTTTATTGCATAGTCTTCCCATGTGACTTTTTTTTTATATCTTGACATTCTTTCACCTTTCTTCGTGTCTGATCTTTCGAATTCCTCACGCGTTTTATTTCACCTGACCGTTAACCGAAGCAAAGAAAAAAACAGCTTTGGGCAACTTTAAGATTATTTATTTATTTACTTTTATATTCATTTAATTATTTATATTTTTATTTACGTATTTACTTATTCAGTTAATTAAAAGTAGCTCAATTCGTTATCGGGTCGGCGAAAAGTTAAAAAAATAAATGATTTATTTCAATAATAAATTTTGTATTTAATGTCATTTAATTTAATAATAAATAATAATTAATTTTTGTTTTTTATTTTTGACGTGTCGGATAACGAATTGAGCGGATTTTTTTAACAGAAAGAATGCTGGCGGATTATTACCCGACCGAGTCTAATTTTAATTTTTTTAACATTGACTGATTTTTTTTTCTTCATTTTACAGAACGATTATTATCTGCCACCGAGGTCAGCGTGGTCGAGGGTACCGGCTCCTCAGGTCTCGAAGAGTAGTCATTCGAGCGCGAGATGGAACGTTTGCGGCAGCGCAGTTCTCTTCTTCTGGGTCGTTCTCGTATTCGTGATCGTTTGCGCGATCGGTGGCCTCGCTTTTTGGATGGGATGTAAGTTTGACTGCACCAGAGCGACGAGACAGACATAAATACACTCTCCATCGTCGCCGAGATGCATTATTCATGAATTCGTAAAGTCTTCAACCAAAATACACATTTTCGACCCACAACACAAAACGCACGCATATATTTTCATAATTATGATCAGTATTTTATCATTATATTATATAAAAAGGTGTTAATAATTTAATATCAATATCACACAATATTATGCATTTTTATTATATTATGATTATTATATACATATACGTATTTATTCATTCGTAACTCATGGAATTATTTTTATTTTCAGCGTTCCGGTCAGACTCAAAGAATGGTAAGTCGCACGAAGACGCAAGACTGAAAGCAGAATTGACCCTTTGAGTCGAATTATTAAATTTAAAAAAAATGAAATTTTTTTCATTAATGACAAATTATTTATTTATTATTGATATAAATATGTAAAAATATATAAATATATTTTTTAGAAATCGTATACAATTTCGTTGTCTTATTTTTTTCAGCAATCGCCGGATTTTCGTGCAGCTTCAGAGTCACGAAGGGCGAACGTTACAATCCGATGTTGAAGCTGAACACGAGCATGGTATTCAGAGAGAAGGAACGCAAGTACAAAAACATCGTGAGTAAATTGATCGACGGGTTGAAACAGCGAGAGTGGAGGACGGTGTAATTAACCGGCGATAAACTAGATTTCCCGCGAGAGCAAATTGCAAACTACCGGTTAAAGACGCAGCGATGTGCGCGCACGAGGAGGAGCAATTCTAATTCGTCACTCGGTCGTTTTGCAGTTCGAGCTTCTCTTCAGAAGAAGCGTCCTTGGAGGAGCGTACAAACAGGCCGTCGTGGACAGATTCGAGAATGGCACGCTCAAGGTCTTCTTCAGGCTTTACTTAGACCGAAGGAAGATACCGCGCACCATAACTAACATCGAAGATACCATCGAGGATATCATTGCCAAGGAGACTTACTCGTCCTCTTCGCTCTTCAAAGACATGGAACTCGATCTCACGAGCGTCTCGGTGCGAAGTAAGTTTTCCACATGTCGGTCCATTTTGCTTCCGCGTGGAGGAAGCTCTGTTTTGGTAACAATTAAAATTTCAATTTTCAAGTTTTATGAGGAGGCGATATGAAAATTGCAATTTTCAAGATTTATGCGGAAGCGATATGAAAATCTCAATTTTTTTTTTAGATAAATCGATACATAGATATTCGTATTTGGTACTGGGATAAATCTCCTCAGTACCATGGCAATGTAAAAGTTGACCGCATTTCGTAGATTATTAATTATAACTAAGATAACCCGGAAGATATCCGCACGAATCCGCTTTTTTCAAAGTGAATTTAGCATCCTCACAGAGGATGCTTTGTTTTGGTGACAATTTTTTTTCGAGGTTTTAATGAAAACGTGTTTAGAATGTTCCAAAACATGGGAAATCATATTTAGAAAAAATGTCCGGATGTATATATTAGGGTGTTTCAAAAAAGGCATTTTTTTTAAATTTTCCTTCCTCAAAATTCGCTTTCGATCTCAAATTGAATCTTGCGAAAGGCGGTTGTTTGTTGAATGTTTGTTGAATTTGTACACACAGTATGTATGGTTAATAGTCAATGTTACATCCAAATTTCATTAAATCGTATTTCTTCGTACGCGATTTTTTATTTCTCAAAAATAAAAAGTCTGCGCGCGCTCTAGCTTTTATCATTTTTTAGCTATCCGGCTAAAAACGCGTACCCAGGTGTAATATGATCGCCCGATGGTCCCTACAAAATTTCGGGAGAATCGATCGAAACCTTTAAATTTTATGTGATTTAAAATTTTTTAGAATTTTTAAAAATGTATATTTGTGGTAAATAATATACGTAATTTTTTTTCCTGCTTGGACAAATGTTTAATAATTTTCTTTTATATTCATAATCATTGAATCTTCAGGATTTTGGATTTCTTTGGTTTAAATATTAGTGTTTAAATTATATTCGTATCTTTTTTTCTGCCCGGAAGAACGTTTGATAATTAATTAATTAATTTTCATCGTCCGCTCTTCAGGATTAAACACCGAGACCCTGAGGACTCAGAAGCCGAGTTCGCAGCAGCAGCGGAACACGATGATAACGAAGAACGGTTTGCTGAGACCGAGCAGGAACAGCACGCTGACGTCGAGCGCGAAGCCAAAGCCGAAACCGACGAGGATGGAGCCGAACGAGGCAGACGTCGACTTCAGCAACATTCCAACGATCCAGGGAACTTATCAGGCGACGAAGATAAACGCGACCCGCGGCGGCACGAAGACCGAGACGAGAGTGGGATCGGGAGCGATAAGCATAAGGAAAGATTCGCGGGACGAGCAATCGTCGACGGTCGACAAGGTCGTCGAGACGGCGACGATCCGGGAAGAGAAAATTTCCACCTCGGCCACGACATTCGTCAACGCCCGAGAGACGAGCACCGACAAGATTGCGTCATCCCCGAAGGATACGACGAGGATAATCGAGGAGAGAATAAAAAACGTCGTCGAAACTACGACCCGAGTCACGAGCACCGTTACCAAAGACAACGACCTCTTCAAGGACTTCCGCAAACCGGACTTCGAGACGTCGCCGTGGAGGCCGATTATTCCCGATTTCGTAAACACCGAACTAAAGATCTTACCGACCGACGATAAAGAAACGACGACGAGACCCTCGAGCGACGCGACGACGAAGATACCAAAAATCGACCGACCGGAAGCAACGGAATTCGCTAAACCGGAAGTGACGAGATTCGGCCTCGAGCCAGTCGGATTTGCGTCGTTCGACTCTTCGGAGCTCGCCTTCCCGCAAGACAGGATCGTGCCTCAGGAGATGCCGAACTTCCGGCCTAATTCGAAGTTCAAGAACAAAATTCCGACCGCCCCGAATGTAGCAGAAATGCCGGAGATCGAGGTTTCCGGTCACTTGCCGGCCGAGACCTACCAGCTGCGTCTCGGCACTGCGTCGGGTTCGATGGCGAAGCCGATCGACCGGCAATCCGTGGAGAACAAATATTCCATCGTCGTCACGCCTCCCTCGAATTTCGGCGCTCCGCCGGAAGTCTCGACGCCCTCGCCGGATTCGATGAGCTCGAGGCCGAGCTTGGTTTTTCCGGAAGTCGACGAAGAGGCGAAGATTTCCGGCGTCGGCGTCGCCGAGCCCGTCCTCGACATGGACATCGACCTCGAGAGCAGAAATCGCTTCTCGGAAATCCTGGCCACTGATCCGACCGACGAGAACCCCATGAGAGACCGGAAGGTCGATCAGCAGCTCAAGAAATCGAACGAAACGGCTCAGCCGCAATCCCCGATTTACACGAGCTACAGAACTCCGGATTTGAACGGCGGAGCGAAGCCGAGCCTCGTCGACAATCCCGGCACCCTGAAGCCCTTCAGGCACACGATACCGGTCGACAAGATAACTCCCGCCCTTCACGAAGCACCCGAGAAACAAATAATCCCGATAAAAATTCTTCCAGCCGAATCCGCCGAGGGGGTAAAAATTACGACTCCGAGGATCGAAACTGACCTCGACCGGATATTCCTCGAGGAGGACAAGAGCGCTCCTCTGATCGACGCCTCTTCGAAGAATTCTCACGAGGTCGAACCGGAAGTGACTCGAGACGCGATTGAGATATCGGAAGAACCGCCGAGTTTTTCGCCCGACCGGGAGGAAAGCATCGACGATGACAAAATTCTCACCCACTCGACTACCGAGGAGTATTCCGAGGTCTTGCATCCGAGTTACAACAACGGCGAGAAGTTGGTCGTCGAGCCGGAAGTCGTCTCGGATTCGACGCCCGCGACTCCCGCCGATCACTCAAGGAATTCGACCTTCGTGGAGATCGACACGATGGTCCACGATCCCCAGGTCGACCCGTTGTCCGAAGTTCCCGAGGAAGAGATTTGGCTGCCGAGCGACGAGTCTCCGAGCCAGGAAGGCGGTAAAAAAGTTTACAACGACACGCTGAAGGCCTACGTGGTGGAGAACCTGGCGACGCTCGCCCCGGCGAAGAGCAACACCGGCGTCGGAAGGCCGCTGAGACCGAGGCCGAGCATCGACAGGGAGAAGTTGACGAGGTACTTGGAGAAGAATTCGAGTTCGGAAGCTCTTCGGGAGGACGTCGAGCTGCTGAAGAGGCTCTTCGGCCTGGACGGCCAGGAAGCCGACGACGTCGTCCAGGACGACTCGCGAGCCGAAGATCGACACGAGGTGAAACACGTTCTCAAGGAACCCATCGTAGAAGTCGTCACGTCGATAAGCACCAAAGTCTCCTCGAAGGTGAAAACCGACCGGGTCGTTTTGCGTTTCGAGGTGACGAACTCCACCTCGCCGCCGGAAATTCACAAACTACCCGCGGAGGAGAATCGGGCCTTCGGCGCTGAAGAGGAGACCTCGAAGGACCCGAGCGAGAGGTTGTTCGCCTGGACGGAGGATCGTCCTCCGCTGGTCTCCGCCGACCTGAGGACGCTCCAGATCTTCGATAGAAAAATGTCTGCGGACGAGCGCGAGTCCATTCTTGAGAGGTTGAAGGAGCTCGCTCGAGTCCGCACGGACGTCGACTCGAAGAGCCCGAAGAATCAGACCGAAAAAGTTGAGGCCATCGACCTCATGGCTCTTATAGAGGCGCACAAGAATCTTCCGCCTCTCGAACAGACTCCGGTCGACGTCGAGGCGCTAAAGAAGTTCGCCGCTGTCGCGACCGGAAGCGACGGTGGTTCGGCGACAAATTCGACCCTGAGCAGCTTCACTCTGAGCCGGGACGGAGTGGAGGTCGGCACGAAGGTTTGTACTAGAATTGATTTTAATTTTTTAGGTTTTGTTTCCTTTGTTTATTTTATTTAACTGTATTAATTTATTATCAGTCCCGGAAAATGATTTGCATAATGGTCAAAGGCAATAAATGTTCATTTTTTAAATTGATGTTTAGTAAACCCTTAAGCAAATCAATTATAGTTAGAAGGAACACGAGAATAAATAATGGCGCAATATAGCAACGAAACATTCCTAAAATATTTCAGAAGTAGACCAATCTTTCATAAATCTGAAATATTTCTGAAATGGTTCGTGGATATATTTTAATGCAGTTCGAAAATTTAATATGTCATACACTACATGATATTGGCACTCTTGAAGGGGCTCACAGGAATCCCATAGATGAAGTACTGAGAGGCAGTACATATGTTTAAAATATTAAACAATATCTACAGCACTAAAATATTGATAATTTCTTGAATATTTCAGAAAGATATCTATAAAATATTTTATGAACATTTAAAAATATTTGTAAAAGTCTTTTTAAAATATTTCAGAAATATTTTGTAATGATGGTCAAATATTGTCAATATTTCAAAAAATGTTTTCGAAACACATTTCAGTAATATTTCCGTTCTATGTGGGTTATCTCGCGAATTTTCGGGTGTCGAAATCACTCGAGCGGAGAGTCCCGTTAGACGAGAGGACAATTGTCCAGTCGTTCTTATCCCTTCTCCGAGAATTTCTCGACCGAATTTCTATTACATGGTGGCCGTTTTTTCCCCGGAAAAAAATTCCCTGACTTTTCCCTGACTTTTCCCTGACTTTTCACTGACCAATAAAAAATGTTCCCTGACCAAACTTGTAACGACCTATATTAAAAAAAATTTATTATGGAAATGAAAATACCTAATTATTGGTATTAATATTTGATTCTAAATTTTTTTTTTCAAAATGTTCCCAATTTTTTATAAAGGATCCCTTTTATGTACTTCTTTTATATTTATAGAAAGTCCAGCGACAATTTACTTTTACCCTAACCAAGATTTTTTCCCCTGACTATTCCCGGTTTTCCCTGACTGCGACCACCATGTATTATTCTCATACTCGTCTCTCGATCCTACCTATCTTTTCCTCTATACATATATATCACCGTTTTTCAAATGAATAAATAACTTCCACAGGTTCTCCACAAAGCCGAGGATCGGCTGGACAAGAGGCTGAGCTCGACGACCGAGGAAAACGAGGAGACCACCCTGGAAGTTTGCACCGGCTTCGTCTGCGACGACGGAAAATGCCTCCCAGCCGAGGGTCGCTGCAACATGCTCGGCGAGTGTTCCGGCTCTGAAGATGAGGCGAATTGCACCTGCGCCGATTTTTTGAGGGCTCAGCAGCTTCATCTTAAGATATGCGACGGAGTCGCTGATTGCTGGGACTACTCGGACGAGAGCGAGTGCGATTGGTGCTCGGAAGGGCAGTTCGTTTGCGGGAACAGCAGAAGCTGCGTCGATCAGAATAAGGTCTGCGATGGTTTGAAAGATTGTCCGAGCGGCGAGGACGAGAAGAAATGCGCTGCTCTTATCGAGGACGAAGAGGAGGCGAGTTTTGGCGCTCAGCGAGTCGGCGCTGATTCGGATTTCGTCACGGAGACTGGCTATGAGAATCCGTTCGAGGAGTCGAGCGACGAAGTCGACGATCCAGCGATCGACGGCCCGAGGGAAAATCTTCGCCAGCCTGAAGACCAGGAAGCCGTCGAGTCGATAGTCGAGACAACGACCTTCAGGATCGTTGCCGAAGAGCTGCGGTCTCATCAAGGAAAAACTCCGAAATCCTGGCGCTCGGAGAAAAATGAGCTGGGACATCGGACGGAAAATTCTATCCGGGGTTCTGGGAAGATTGGGAATTTTTTTGATAGTCAACTTCACAATGAGGTGAACGGATACAGCGATCGCGGATTTTTGAGCGTTAGGAAAAATGGGAAATGGGGGAAGTTGTGTCTTGGGGGGATGAACAATCTTCTCGAGGAGAAACGCACTATATGGAGCATCGAGGATCTTGGGAGAGCCGTCTGCAAAGCTATTACTTATCAGTGAGTTGCGGCGATCGATGGATCGTTTTTGAGTACCGAATTAATAGTACACTGTGAAAATATTCGTATGAAATTTAATGGACTGAAATAGAAGCTTTTATGCAACAATTGATATGTTAAATTTCATGTACAATTGTGATGAAAAATTAATGTTAAGTGTATTAAAAACGCTAGGAATACCTCATTTTTAATAACTCACTTTAATTTCAATGAAAAAGTATATTAATTTTTCATCACAATTATACCGCATATTTAATATACCAGTTTTTGCATAAAAACTTCCAGTTCAGTGCATTAAATTTACAATTTTTTTACAATGTATATTGATCGATTAAATCAAATCAATCGATTGAATTTTTTTTGTTATTTTTTCAGGGATTACGAGCGAGTGGAAAAAGTATTTGACGACAAGCCGGGCCAAGACAGAACCTACTACAGCTTGTTCTACAACGAGATACCGTCCGAGAAGACGAGTCTAACTTTCAGGCCCTCGGACTGTCCGAGTGGTGAAGTCTTGAGAGTAAAGTGCAAGAATCTCGAGTGCGGTATCAGAACCCATACGACTTCACAAGCGAGGTGGGTCAAACTTGTCCGATTAACTTCACGACGAATGATGGAGCTTAGTGTATTAAAAATGAAAGGACTCGATATTACAGAATCGTCGGGGGTGGCAGCTCGGCCGCTGGAAGCTGGCCGTGGCAAGTCGCTCTGTACAAGGAGGGAGAATACCAGTGCGGTGGTGCTTTGATCGGAGACCGATGGATCGTGTCCGCCGCTCACTGCTTCTATCAGTAAGTTTATCGTAATTGTATCGGTCTCGGCGAACGTCACTAATTTTTTTTTTAAATCGATACAAGTTATTTTTCACATGGCTTCCTCATTTATTACAATTTCTCGCACAGCTTTCTCGATGAGAAAGTTCGTTGATCGATTCTTGGCTACGTCATAGAGGAAGCTATGCCCAAAATTGTAATAAACGAGCAAGCCATGTGCAAATTACTTTGCACCTTTTTCAAAATTTATTTCATTTGTCTTTTACCGATTTAAAAAATGTATTTTACGTTTTTTTTACTGCTCTACCGGCAATATCTCCGGTGCATCTCTTTCGAAGACGCGAAGAATATTTTTCCGATGATTTTTGCGTCTGTTGTGAAATACGAATAAAAGCAAAATTCAAGACGTTGTAAATTTTTAATGGGTGGATCAATTCTTGCCAATTTCAATAATTTTTACAAAAACTTCAAAATCTTGTTTCAATCACAACGAATGTTTCAATCACCAAATTAAATTCAATAAGAAATTTCATGAAAATAAATCTTCCTCTACGAGGAAGCAAAACTACAGAAATACTTTTGAAAAACCAATGTTTTTTTTTTTCTTTGCGCAATAAATTTCTAATCAGTCGATTAATTTCTTTAACAGCACTCAGCACGACTACTGGGTAGCTCGAATCGGAGCGACGAGACGAGGAAGTTTCCCCAGCCCTCACGAGCAGCTTCTCCCACTGGACCAAGTGTCCCTCCATCCGGAATACATAGACAACGGTTTCATCAACGACGTGGCCCTTCTTCGACTCGAGACGCCGGTGACTTTCAGCGATTACGTGCGACCTATTTGTCTGCCGACGAGCGAGCCAAAAAGCGGCACGACTTGCACGGTCACTGGCTGGGGTCAGTTGTTCGAAATCGGCAGGATATATCGTAAGAATATTTCGCATACCTTTTCTATTTTATTTTTATTTTTATTCACGAAGTAATTTAATTCAGTTAAATGTTAAACGTAATTGCAAACTCGCGCAGCCGACACACTCCAAGAGGTCGAACTTCCGGTCATATCTACCGAGGAATGTCGAAGAAAAACTCTCTTCCTTCCTCTGTACAAAATTACCTCCGGAATGCTGTGCGCCGGACTCAAGGACGGCGGCAGGGACGCCTGCCTCGGAGACAGCGGAGGACCGCTCGTCTGCTCTGGACCCGATAATCGATACACGCTTCATGGTAATTTATTATTATTTACTGTTATTTATTATCATTTATTATTTATTATTAGCTGTAGCAGTAAAAAACATTTATTGACCGCCCTTACAATGCTAGTTCTATTTTTGTTTCTTTTGTCTTCCCTTTCTTTTATACACTAAAATGTCTTAGAGTGGGCCATTGACCGAAGTCCTTCAGCCTGGTTATTCGCGATTCATTGGGCGCGGCGTTTTAGAATTTGATTAATGGTTACAATTTATTATTGTTTGTTGAACATAAATACATAAATATATTTATTAATTATTATTAATTATTAATTATTATTTGTTATTCATTATTTTATTTGTTCGTTGCGCGCAGGGATCACATCGAACGGCTACGGATGCGCGAGGCCCGGAAGACCAGGTGTCTACACGAAGGTTCATCATTACCTTCCGTGGATCGAGCGTACAATGTCGAAGTTGGATTCGCCGTCCTCGGTACCGGCGTGCCGGGGTCACAGATGCCCCCTCGGCGAGTGCCTGCCGATGTCTCGAGTCTGCAACGGATATCTCGAGTGTTCGGACGGCAGCGACGAGCGTGATTGTCCAACCGGCAATCACCGATGAGACGGAAACATAGCTGATAGAAAAAAAAAAATGCGCTCGTGCAATAAATGTATAAATAGAAAAAGACTGTTTAACGAAGGATTAACAAAAAAAAAGCGGCGAAGCGGCTTCGATACCGGATCGACGACAAGCCCCACGTGCTACGAGTTAGGACTTAGCTGTGTTTGTGATAATTATTAATTTTTAGTTGTGGAAAACGTACAAATCGACGAGTCTCAGAGGCTTGGCAATTTTTTTTTCCTCTTTTTTTTTGCCACGCCGCGGAAGAGACTCGTGGAATTGTCGAGAGCGACCTGGCATTTTGGTTTTTTTTTACTTTTTTTTTAATATACCGCAAAGAGTATAGCGAAGAAATCTCAAGGCCACGTCGACGACATTCTCGTTGCAACACTGTAGACTCTCATGGTTCTTCTTTCTTTTTTTTTTGTACCGACGACTCTGTATATATGTAAGCTCGTTTTTTTGTCGATACACATAACTTAAATAAAGGAAATTTATATGTAGAATATGTATCCCTTATTTTTATTAAAACCTTATTAAGACCTAATTTATTATTTTTATTAAGTTGTCGGGATTTTTTTCTTCAAAATTGCTCATTAATATTTTTTGAGGATCGCTTCTAGTTTAGATTAACAGTACAGAACTACACGTTTCTTGGACCGACTTAATCATTGCAATAGATTTAGATTATTCTTGGCGGAAAATAATTAATTACTTCGATGTTTATTTGTAGTCCAGTTACCAGGCCGGAACCGAGATCGTGAATGTTGAGTTGATAGCAAGTCACTTGGGCCATTTCGGGTTCTCGCTCTGTTACCTCAAAAGTGGTGACGAGCCGGAGACCGAAGAATGCTTCGACGCTCACAACATGGCTCACAAGCTCGAGCTCGCTACCGGCGGTCCAAAGTACACAAAAATCGACGGCTTCGGACAGTACGACATAAAGCTGATTCCCCAGAACGTCGTATACGACCATTGAGTCTTTAGATGGCAGACTCGTGTTTTCTTCTTTTTTGTATCAACGAGTCGGTATATATATATATATATATATTGTAACGAATATATAGCTCGATCGATCGTCTATATAGAAAGATCGATCGTCATGTAAAACAGTCTGGACTGAGACGTCTGAACGAACAGACATGTGACAGTTCGGAATATTTAGATGCAATTGTACTAATAATGTCCGCCCCCAAACTAAATACGCGCGTTATTCATTCGCTCGATAATTACAATATATATATATATATATATATATATATATATATATATATTAGGGTGTTTCTCACAAAGGACATTTTTTAATTTTCCTCCTCCCCTTTTAAAGTATAGATTTCGATCTCAAATTGAGCCTCACGAAGAGCGATCGCTAGCAAAAAATGTTAAGAAGTGTCGCATTCGACGTTTGTACCCAAAAAATGCGGCATCTTTTATACTCTACTTTAAAAATGTGGGAGGAAAATAAATTTAAAAAGCCTTTTTTTAACACCCTTATATGTAAATAAGGTCATTTTTTTGTGGATACACGTAACTTAAATAAAGGAAATTAATATGTAGATGCAGTATTGTTGGTATATCCGTTATTTTTATTAAGAGATTGAGTTAAATAGACAGTGAAAATAATTTTCGTCGCAAGTTCGGGGAGAGGGGGAGGCGATTTATCGAAGTCGCGCCGACGACGATAAATTCTCGGCTCGCGCTGTTCGATTATTCGCAGCACTTTGCGCGGGGACAGGGGGAGGGATTTAAAACGCTAACTTACGTCTAAGGATTAACATGCGAAACTTGGTTTGGATCCCGATAAATCTCATGACGAATGTTCGAGGGTGGAAGCACCGAGAGCGGATTCTCCCACAAAAAAGAAATTACAAAAAAGAACAAAAATAAAGTCTCAAGCAATTCCATTCGCAATACACAATTTATCAATTTTGATATATCCACGATAACGGCTGGGAGTCGGACCAGGAGGGGAGAGAGAGACGGGGTGAGGGCTTGGACAAAAGTTTGTTTTTTAGCTTTTTGTTTTTGCTTTTTTTCTCTTGCTGCTATTAGAAACGGTGTAAATGTATAAAAGTACGGGGGAAAGGGGCGGGGAAGGGCGAAACTTTTGTCCAGCCCGAATCGGCTAATACAAATTCATTTCGTAGAGCGTGCGAATTTGCGTCACGCGTCAAAATACGCCGAATTTTAATTTTTTTTTTGCGTTTTTAGGATACGTCGGATAGCTCTAATTTACCCGTGGTAAAAGTCATAAGAGGGGGAGGAGTTTTTAACGATGTCGATGATTTTTTTTTTTCCCCGAAGTGAAAAGTCGATTCATTGTTAGAGTCGGTCTCACTCGTGCGCGCACACAACGATGCTCGAAGAGACGATAAATAAATTAATTATAAATTCATGATAATATCCCTTTACGAATAATATCGCTAGCGAGTTCGTAGAATTATGTTCGGATATTGATTTTTTTTCTTGTTTTTTAGGCTATCGATCGGGCTTTACGGATTTGTTGTTGTTGTTTTTTTAGTTTCCACTTATCCGAGCGCGTCCACCGCGGTCGTACTCAATCCCTTGGGACTGACCGTCGTCTTGAACTGCTCGGGCACCGGATACTCCGTCTGCAATAAAAATAAATAAATAAAAATTAAAGTACAAGTCGTTTGAAATTTGTTTTAAATAAAAAAAATACTGAGTACAAAATATATAAAATTATACCTTTATGAAAGGTTTAAAGGTTTATTGTACCTTCAATTAATTATTTTTTTTAACTTAAAAAATTAATATTGATTACTATTCATTAATATTACATTATTAATTATTCTTCTATTCTATATTATTAATTATTTAATTATTAAAAATTTGATATGTTGAGTGAAAAATGTATAAAATTTAATTAAAATAGAACCTACATAATCGCCGTTTCCCTTGGGCACCATGACGTTCATCTCGCTCGATTTACTGCTGATGAGCTCGACGTCGAGGGACTCAGGATTCAAGTACATCTGGCATCCGTCGGTCTTGTCGATAGATATGGTCGGCACTTTACCGAGAACCTGTCGGCATTCAAACAGAAATATAAAATAAACAAAAGGCTCTCTTAATTTTCCCAATCGGTTGTCGGGTGTGCGTGTCTCTGTCACGGTAAATATGTTGTGTTCCCCCAACCCGAGTGTCGCGCTTTACGATGATCAGTGAGTGATCGCCGATTTCCCGAGACAAAACGACGAATTGCATTTTTTTTTTTTTTTTTTTTTTTATCGCTTTTATGCCGTTTGCTCGCGTGTGCGGAAAAATGCGCTGGCAATTCGGTGAGTCTGCGAAACTCCGCCTTAACCTTCAATCTCTGACATAAAAAAATAATAAAAAAAAAATACGCAGGTGGCAATCTTCAGCCCGTACGAATGATTTGCGAATTCGACTGGAGAGAATGTCCATCAGCGATTATAAATTACATCTGGTCGGAGATTGTTACGGATGTTGTGGACTGTCTGACGAACGAGTGGCTGCTCTGGAGGGTAAAGAATTCTTTTTTTCAATCCTAAAATTTTTTTAAAACTTATTATTGGAGCTAAAATATTCGGTTGATCGTTGAAAAATCGTGAGAAAATAATTCTGAAGGTGATAGCGATGCTGTTCGTGTGCACATTGCTCGTTCACACGATATACTCGAAGACCAGACTGATGGAAGAGACCTCGGTAAATCGCGATAGTCTCAACATCGTCGGCTGTAAAGTTCAAGATTTAGAGCTCAAAGTCAACATACTGACTTACAAAATGCAGTACGGCACTTGGCCGCTGCCCCGACAGATTCGGAGCACCGGCATCGAGGGCGGACTTAGGAACGTTAGATTGACACTGACGAATTCCCAAGATCGCAACGCGTGGCTCAAGCACATGCTGCTAAGGTACATTTTTTTTAAATTGCTTCGAAAAATTATTTGACGTTCGACGATCGCAAACCAATAAAAAAGTTTTTCATTTTTTAATTTAATATATTAATATTTTCGGTGAAAAAGATTGTATAAAAAATCTCAAACGATTGATCGTTCGCAACGGTGTTCTCGGTAACGTGAAAAAATCCCCAGGTTCGCGTACAACAAACTGTAGGAGAGATTCAATTTTTTCTTCAATAGTAAAAAAATATATTTTCCATTTGAAAAAAAAATTATCGATCTCGTACAATTTTTTTTATAACAGTTCCTGCGAGAATTTTTTTGCACGATCATAAGAACGTCACGAGCGATCGATCGCACGAGATTATTGCGGCGATTTATTTTTGTACCGATAAAAATGCGAGACTTTTTTGCCTGAGATAATCGAACTGTTAATAATTTTTTAAAAATCAATTTCAGTCCTTCGGAGAACGCCGAATTTGTGCCCTACGCGAAGTTCGGACCGCGATCGGTGCGTTGTCTCACGAAGCTAATAAACCTCGAGACGAAGTACATGGCCTCGCGTTTCAGCGGCGACGCTTCGCCGGCCTCGAACAAGACGAAATCCTCGAGCAGCGAAAAGTCGATGAGGTACGAGAGAATTTCACAAAAAAGCTCGGACTCCGTCGACGACAGAGGCGACGAGAAATACATCCCGAAGAGCGAGAATCTGGGAATGAGGCGAAAGGACTCGCCGAGATCGTCGAGAAAAGAAACGAGCTGCTGGAGCGAGACTCAAGTCCTGAAGTACCGAAAACACCCCAGATTGCAATCGAGAAACGAAAATCAGACCTTCGAGGACCCAATCGATGGAAAAAAAATTGAGCAAATTTTTACGAGTTCAGAGGAGCGTGAAAATTCAATTCAGACAGTGAATTGTCATTCGAAAAATCGTTCAAAAAAATTCTCAACCGGTGTTAAAGAAGTCAACGGATTTACCACGAAATCCGAAGATTTCGCGAATTCCGATCAACCACTGAAGTATCGAAAACACCCCAGATTGCAATCAAAAAATGAAAATCAGACCTTCGAGGATTCAATCGATGGAAAAAAAATCGAGCAAATTTTCACGAGTCCAGAGAAGCGTGAAAATTCAATCCAGACATTGAATCATCATCCGAAAAACCCCACAAAAAAACTCTCCACCAGTTCCCGAAAAATTGACGAAATTATCACGAAACCCGAAGAGCTCACGGATTGCGATCAACCTCTGAAGTATCGAAGACACTCCAGATCTCACTCCAGAACCGAAGATCAGACTCTCGAGGACTCGACTGGTGGAAAAAAAATCGAGCAAACTTTCACGAGTCCAGAGGAGCGTGAAAATCCAATCCAGACATTGAATCATCATCCGAAAAACCCCTCAAAAAAACTCTCAACTAGTGTTGCTAAAATCAACGAATTTAGAACGAAATCCGAAGAGCCCGGGGATTCCGACAAACCGCAGAAGTATCGAGAGCGTCCGAAATCATCGTCGAGGCCGCAGCGTCACGAATCCGCGAAGAAGCTCTCGGCGAGCGGCAGAAAATCCGAAGAGATCGGCAAGAGTCCCGAGGAGCGCGTGAACACGACGAACGAGACTCTTCACCAGGTGAAGGAGAGGCTCGAGTCTCTCCACAGCGTTCTCCGCATATACGGGAGTCCCGACAGCGCGACGAAGACCCAGGAGGTCGCCTCCAGGAAGGAACTCGCCGAGTCGATACTCCAGGATCTGAAAAACTTGGGGGATTTTCCGACGGAGAGCGAGAGCGACGGAAAAACGAGCGGCTGCGTTCCGGCACTGTTGGATTCGAACACCGAGGAGAGTCAATGTCCCGGAGAAGCGACCGACAGCACGAGCGAGTTCGAACAGTGCCGGAGCGAGCGCGACTCGTCCTCGGCACGGAGCGACTCGAATCCCTTCGACCAAGGCGGCGACCTTCGAGTCGGCGAGAAAACGGACTCAAAGGATTTTTTCAAGGAACGGAACGAGGAAAAAATGTTCGAAAAAAAATTCCAAGACGGAAGAACGAAGATCGATCGAGAATCGATCGATCGATCGAAGGATTTTTCCAATAATGCAAGGAACGAGGAAATTTTGTTCGAAAAAAAATTCCAATTCGAGAGAACGAAGATCGATCGAGAAGCGACAAATTCACCTGAAGCGAAGGAATTTCCGGGGACTAAAAATCGTCCGGTAGAGTCATCGGACGAGGAAACAAAAAAATGCGTGCCAAGGGAGATCGATTACGCCGCACGGTCGTCTCTGAGCTCGAGCCAGACAGAGTTATCGAAGGACAGCGACGCGGATGACAAATCGAACGCGACTCTCTTGCGCGAAGCTCTGAAATTCAAGAAAGCTCTGCTGACGCAGATAGAGTTGGAGAATGAAGAAAAAAATGTAGAAATCGATGATTCTCGAGAGGGAAAGATCGAGGACAGCGACGTCGAGTCGGACGAGCCGCACTGGCCGAAAGCGAAGAATTACTTTCAATCCAAGCTCCTCGACATAATATCGGAGGAGCAATCAGCGAGCAGCTCGACGGAAAAGACCAGCAAGACTTTCGCCCTGGCGAGGCAGGAAAAACCCGCCGAAGAATCGTCGGGCCGTCAAGCCATCGAGGATCTAACAAAAAATTCCTCGAAGCTCGCTCTCGTCTCCGAGTCCTCGGAGTACTTCAGCCTGAGCAACCTGGAGGAGAAGCTCGCGGCTCAGAGGACGGTGAGCGTGACGAGAAGGGAAACGCTCGACAGCAGCGACTTTACAGAAGACGAGCCGGACGAGCCGGACGAGCCCGACGAGGGAGATCTCAAGAGAAACATCAGCGAGCTCGTCGATCAGAGCATGAAGAATATACGCGAGTACATCGAAGTTTTTTCCCAGATCCAGAGCGACGCGATTGTCGAGACTCGCCGAGCGATCATCGACGCCGAACCGTCGACGGTCGAGACTCGCCAAGCGATGTTCGACGACGAGTCAGCGATCGTCGAGACTCGCCAAGCGATGTTCGACGATGAGTCAGCGATCGTCTCGACGAGGCGAGCGACGGTCGAAACTGGGCGAGCGATGTTCGACGACGAGCCGCCGATCGTCTCCTCCGCATTGAAAGATTGCTCGAGCGAGGACAGCATAATGCACTTCGTGAACACCGTCGCGATGTCCGACTCGGTGTGCGAGCAGCTGCCGAGGAAATTGTCCGAGCCGTTGTTAAACGGTCTCCTGGAGTTGGAGACGACGGAGTCCGACGAAGAAGGCTTCAGCGACTTTTCTCTGAAGCGTCGTCCGGGTTCGATATCCCTCGCCGAGCACGACAACGAGAAGTCCTCGGATCGTCGCGAGGCTCGTCGCCTCTTCGAGTCGGCCGACGACGACGATCGACCCGATGCGCTCTCGTCCGAGCCTTCCTGCAAAGAATTAGTCATGGATTATTCGTTGGAGAGCGACGACGATTTGACCGATGAAAAATTGTCGGCTACCTTGAATCTGATCGTCTTCGAGGAGGAGGAGTCGAGGTCGAGGGACGAAAAAACGCGGACCGACAGTCCGCTGACCGGAAGAACGGTTGTGAGAGCTGCCAGTTCGATCCGCAATTTCCGGGCCGAATCGAACGGCGAGAGCGATTTTAATGGGGACGCGGAGAAAGATCGACTCGTTGAGGAATTTGTGATTTCCGAGGTGAATCGCGAGATTTCGGAGGCGAATTTGCCGGAAACTAGCAGCGTCTACTTTACAGACGACGTTTCCGTTGACGATAAGAAAATCGATGCGGAAGGCGTCGAAGAATCGGTGGACAACGTGTCGGAGAGCAGCACGTGGATTCTGGAAAATCCGGAGCGGTGTTCGAAGACGGAGGGGGAAGAGATCGAAGCGGGGGACTCGGCGATCAGCGAAGGTCCGAGCGACTCCGCGGAGTTTGTAAAAACGACGGAAAGAAATATCGAGGAACTCGAAAAAAATCGAGAAACGATGGAAAAAAATTTGCTCAAGGAACTCGAAGATCGTCCGTGTTTGGGAGAAACGGTGGAAAAAAATATTATCGAGGAACTCGAAAAACGTCAATTTTTGGGAGAAACGGTGGAGAAAAATATTATCGAAGAACTCGAAGAACGTCCGTTTTCGGGAGAAACGATCGTCAGAAAAGAAATCGATGGGGAAGAAGAAGTGCCGAGCAGGGCGAACTTGAGCAGCGAGACTTCGGGGACTTACATGGATGCGAGCAGTCGGGATTATCTGAATTCGAGCGGTACGAGCCTCGTTTTCGAGAAATCCGTTCTCGATCCGTCGCCGCAGAGGATCGAAATTTCAACTGCGAGTAAATCGGCGCGTGGATCGAGCTCGTCGCCGCTCCAGCAGCGCGTTCCGTGGAACACGCCTAGGAGAGGCTCGTCCCTGAACAACGCGAGCTCGCGAGTCAAAAGACTAGAGGAATCCAACTCGAAAGTCGATAAATCTAAGGAAATTTCTTCGACCGATAAATCGAATAAAATTTCTTCGACCGATAAATCGAATAAAATGTCTTCGATCGACAAATCGAAGGAAACTTCTTCGATCGATAAATCGAAGGAAACTTCTTCGATCGATAAATCGAAGGAAATGTCTTCGGTCGATAAATCGAAAAAAATGTCTTCGTCCGACAAATCGAAAAAAATGTCTTCGTCCGACAAATCGACTAAAAAATCTAAGCCGATGCGCTCGCAATCCACGAGCAGCAAGCCGAAGAGTGACTTCAGTCTATCCAGCACGAAGGACCTCGAATCCTCGATCATGACGCCGAGCCGGCGTTCCTCCAAGAGCGGCAGCGAACTCCCGGAGAGGAGAAGCCGATCGTACGCGACCCCAAGAAAGAGCGAAGCTTCCCCAAGAAATTCAACCACGTCTCAGTCCACCGAAAATCCGAGACCGAGCCGAACTCGCAGAGACCTGACTAAACCGAGTCTGGAAAGCGCGAAATCCGAGAGCCTCAGCGGAGCTCTGAACTCCAAAGCTTCGTCGAAAACCTGCCTCGCAAAAACGTCCTCGAAGTCTTGCATTCCGATACTGAGGAGCCGATTGGAGAACGCTCGGCAGACTCGCGCCAAGAGTCCGATGCGCGGACCTCTGACGATGTCGATGTCGTGGAGTCAAGAAGCGCGCAGGACAATCTCCGATCCGCCCGCGACGATTCCCTCGGAGGGAAGCCCGCAGCTCGGTCGGGACGAAACTTCCGAAGCTTCGCCTTTGCAGGAGCCTTGCCTGCTCGAAGAAATCGAGCGACGGAAGCAGCCAAGCCGTTCGACGGGTAAACTGCCGGAGAGTCGCACCGTCATTTACGTGAACATCGTCACCGAGCAGGAGCACAGCGCGACGAGGGTCGTCGACCCGAAGAAATTTCTGGAGTACTTGAAGGATCGTGACTTGAAGATCCAGAGCGTTCTCGATCAGGAGCTCGGAGTCGAGTCGATGGCGGAAGAGATTGCTGGTTGCGGTTCTCCGCGCATCCTGACGGTGGTTTCTTCGGCCGTTGGCGGGGAAGTTCCGAGCGACGGGAGTCTTCCGGCTGGCTCGAACAACTCGGCGCTGACGGGTTCCTGGTCGCTGCGGGTCGAGCAGCGGGAAATCGAGGTCTCGGCCAAGCCTTCGGTCATCGACACGAGCACTTCGATTTCCGACCTCCTGCCGGAAATCTCCACGGAGAGGGCGAACGGATGTCCGGGGAAGTTCAAGATATTCGAGGTACCTAAAGAACTGACAAAGGATGAATACATCGTACTGCTCGAAGCTCTCAATCAAGATCCCAATCTTCAGCAGCTGCGAGAGATGCACAAATTGTGCAACAAACTCGGGCTGGGATTTCACGAGTGAGAGACGAGATTCCCGCTCGAAGAGCCGTTTACACTGCGTTGCGCGTCGTCGCCGCTTGTCTCGAGAAATTCTTCGATTCCTCACTCCGGCGTGGAGCTTGCGATCTGCTTTTTGTCTATCTTTTTTCTTTTTTGTAGCGCGAAGCACGTTTATTTTGGTATCGTGTATTATTGTGTATTTTGAGCGTGTTGTTTTGTCGATGAGAATATATTGTTGGGCGGAGCAGAGCGGACTATAACGATTCAATTTGGTCGTCGGTCTAACGGCCTGCAGCGCAACAGAACAAAAAATTCATCGAGCTGTGAAATTATCAACTCAAGAAACGCCCGGTTTTTTTCGGGTTTTCAATTGCTCATCGATTTTTTTCAATACAATTTTTTCTAATGTGTTTAAAAAAAGAATTGACTTTTTGAAAATTTTCCATCGAAATAAAATATATTTTACGGTGAAATCAAATTCGTGAAACGCGGTCTGGGATTTCACAGGTCTATCTTGGGTCTATCTTGTTTTTTTTTGTAGCGTCTAGCACGTTTATTTTGGAATCATGTATATTGTGTATTTTATGCGTGTGTAAAATCGAACCATGGACTGCGCGATTCGATCGCGCGCTTACCTGCATCTGCACGCTTTGGCAATTGACGAACTCGATGCTGGAGACGAGAGAGTCGAATACTATCGATGATTTGCGACAGGAGTCGATCACAATGGAGTTTATTTTTCCCTTGACTATCATAGTGCTGTCCTGGCAACGGTACATGTAAACGACGTTGTTCATCTCGGCGTTCTCCACCACTAGGTCTTTGTTGCCTTTGTGATATTCCTGAATCGAAAAAAGGTGTAAATCTAAATTAAACGCTATTCCCTATTTTTTTATCGTAATGCGCACTACTTTTTTCATGAGGAAAAGATTCGTCGACTAATTTTTGCTTCCTCGTAGAAAAAGCTCCCTCGCGGACCAACCAACCGTAAAGCTTTGGGTTGAGTTTGCGTTGTTTTCTAACAATCTACTCCAAATTAACCAGTCGATTGTCGCGCCAAACCAACTCCGATTTATACCGTCTTTAAGTTAATTTTTGTTAATATTACAAAACCAACTGTAATATGAACCGTTATATGTGTCGGATAAGAAATTGATTTTGCAGTTGGATTTTATCAAATCAACCCAATTTCCGACTATGTCAAAGCACCGATAGCTCTTGGCTCGGGTTGGAAATCAGTTTTTTTTTTTTAGGAAAATTCAACCGTGAACCAACCTCCTATCCGATACAAATAACGGTTAGTTTTTTAATATCGCTGAAAAATCAACCTCTTGAAAGTTGGAAACAGAGTTGGTTTTGTGTACCGATGGACCGGTTGATTGTCAGGTTGGTCAGAACGCGAGGAATTCGTCGACCAATTGTGGGTTTCTCGCAGAGAAAACTATCCTCGCTTCGTGCCAACCATCGAAGCTCGGGTACTTACAACTAGCCACTTCTTGCCATCGCGGGTAAATACAGGCGGTTTGTCGATAGGCGCGTTCGCCGGTGGAACGACCTTGGATGGGATGTTGCTTTGGGCCGGAGCCTTGAAGGGCGCCGGTCCGGTCCTCAACGATGAATTCTTGTGCGTCTGCATCTCGGATGTAACTTTCTTCAGAGTTCTCGTTATGTTCTCGCCCTGATTTATCTGAGCGAAGAGGGCACTCCTGTCGTCGTTGGCGTTCGCCGAAGAAACATCGCCGATCGGCATCGACGGCGGCGGCGGAGGCGGCATGCCTCCGGGTGGCGGCGGTATCGGAGCCGATCCCGACTTTGCCCACACCAAACCCGTCGTGTGGTTCTTTCGCACGTACTGCTGAAGATCCGACAGAGTCTGCACCCACGCCTTGCACCATTCCACGTGAGTTTTGTCTCTGAAAAAAACCAAACATTTTTTTATTAACACCATATAACAATAATAAAAAGAAATTGTAAAATTGTAAAATTGTAAAATCGTAAAATTGTAAAATTGCAACATTGTAAAATTGTAAAATTGTAAAATTGTAAAATTGTAAAATCGTAAAATCGTAAAATCGTAAAATCGTAAAATTGTAAAATTGCAAAATTGTAAAATTGTAAAATTGTAAAATTGTAAAATTGTAAAGTTGTAAAATTGTAAAATTGTAAAGTTGTAAAATTGTAAAATTGTAAAATTGTAAAATTGTAAAAATTGTAAAATTGTAAAATTGTAAAATTTGAAAATGTGACTATTATTTGTGCATCTGATGCTAAACAATTAATTTCTGTACGGACTTTTCCTTCCAGTCTTTCAAGACCCGATTGGTGTAGAATTGTCCGGCGTCGTTCATTTCCTTGACGTACGGGGCCGGTGTCGGTGAAACGGCGACCCACCCGAGAGCGGGAATGCTCTCGCTTATGGCCGACAGGTGATTGAAAAATTGAGAGCCTCTGTTCTTTTCTCTGTACTCTTGAATCTCCTGAATAGTCGTGGACGTCGGTCCAAGTAGGGTAACCTGCTCCGACTGGTTCGTCGGGGCTGGACGACTAGACGCTGTTCTTATGAACTGCAGTTGTATTCTGCGAAACAAAGATAAATTGCAAAATTAGTTAACATTCTTTGGTCTTTTTTATCCAGAAAAACTTACTGTAAATAATGATATAAAAAATATTGTAAATAATATTTAAAAGTATTGTAAAACGTGTCAATATTTTGGTCGAAAAATTGTCGATATTTTGGTCGGAAAACTTACTGAAAAGCCTTGTCGACGAGCTTGCTGTGACTGGCGACATCGCCGCCGATCTTCTGGCTGAGTTTGAGGTACTCGCTGACCGGTCCGGCGACGATTTCCTCGTAGCTCGCTACAGACATGGCTTTCACCTCCGGAAATATCGTCTGAACAATCGAACTTTTCTCTTGGACCTCCGGTCGGGGAGATTCGCCGTTGAAACGATTCGGCCTTTTCGGCGACGGTGTCTTAGTTTGAACTGCTGTCTCTTGAGTCTGCGCTATCAGCTTGGTCGGCACGCTTTCCAAACGCTTCGTCACGTTCTCTAGCCGCGTTACCAGCTCCTCCAGATGCTCCTCTCGGTCGTCGGTCTCGCAGCCTGCAGTGCAAAAAAAGAAAGAAAATACAAACAATTAACTGAGCGAACAAATTACCAACGTAAGAAACGGTAAGCCTTCAAGCCCGAACTCTCTTTCTGGCTTTCAATTGCTCAATAGGTTCTAAAATAATTTTTTTTTTTGCAGATGTGATTATTAAGAATAATTTAATTTAAAAAATCTTAAATCATAATTCAATTTTTAAAAACTGTTAACAAATCATTACAAATTTTTCCATAGAAATAAAACATAGTTCACGACGTAATTACGTTCGTAAAACTTGACTATTCGCCAAGATTTATTAATAATTTTTTAGATTAAAAAAAGAAAGATATAAAAATATAAAAATCTGTTTTAACAACGTGGTGAAAATGACATATCGGGCATTGAAGGATTAACGGAGGAACAAAAACCCGCCGAATTAAATCATTCTCTCGAAGTTTTCTATATTATTAAATATAGAAAACGCGCACAAATAGTTTTTGCCACGAGCATCCACAGCCACTGGGTCACGGAATCGTGTGTCGCAAGCGGGATGCTTCGGTGTCGTTAAAACACACACAGTGAGCGTCGTAAATTCGAAGACACATTTTCGCGAGATATTTCGATAACGTGAAATATTTTTTGAAAAATAAAAAAATTTAAAAATCTGCCAACAATTTCGTAACGCACATAAAACATTGTGTTAACGTGCCAGTGTTAGAATAATGAACGGTACCACACGAGTGTTAGTTTTGTGTTAATCCCAATTGTGCTCCGAAAACAGAAGAAAAAAAAAAAAGAACAATTCATCGAGAATCGATAAATCTGGCTAAGCCCGATATTACGTAAATTGAACTGCGTTTCAATCAGCAAAAAAAAAAATCTATAAAAAAGAAATTTAACTCCATTTCTTGTGCTCGTTAATCGATAAACCAATTTTCAATTACAATTTCTCTTTCTCCGCGGCCTTCGTGCAAGATCGCTCGCACGATATTTTTTTTAATTAAAAAGACTCGTCGCGCTCCGTTTCACTCTTTCCAGAAACGTCGTCGATCTCTGACTGAGTTACAGAAATTCTCGTATGTCACGGAGAGTGGCTAGAATATCCGGCCTATTAATAGAGGGCTATGCCGCGAAAATCTTCCTCGAGAGAGATTGCCGGAGAGCGAATAGCACGAGAACGTGGGCGACGAGGAGCTCGCGCGAGATCAACGCGAATATTGTCACGAAGAGATCGCTCTTCGAATTAAAGGGAGTCAGCCGTGCGGCACGTGGAGATACCCGACGCTTAATCCATTCAACATCCACGCGTTGTGAGACAGAACGACTAGAACAGAGCAAACAAAAATATCAACAAGGAGCCTCCATAATTTTTAAAGTTTAAATAATTTTTTTGTTAACAATTATTTTTTATAATTTTTTTTTTTTTTTTTTTTTCATCGTCCGATTAATTGAAACAAAATGATTAATAACACGAAGGCGACAATTCGGAGACTCATTGGACCACAGCATGGCATGCACAGCCGCCGCACGATCACCGGTCAAAATAATCTAAAAAAAACTATTCAAACGGTTAAAAAATATCACACACTATACAGTCGTGTATGGCTTTAAAGTATGCATTTTTTTAAGCTCGATAGTTTTCTATGGATTATTTTAAGTCCGGGCACCTCAACGTACAAGAAAGAATCCCGCTTAAAATATTCTGAAAAAAAAACTAATCAAACGTTCAAAAAATATCGCACACTAAATAACCTTATATAATTATTAAAGTATGCTTTTTTAAGTTTTATAGTTTTCTATCGATTCCTTTAAGGGCGATAACCCCAACGTAAAAGAAAGAAAAAACTCGTTAAAAAAAAATTATTATAAAAAAATACTGAGACCTTCAAAACGGTATCGCAGACTGCGTAATCTTGCATGGTTTTTACTACAGTTTAGAAATGTATGCTTTTTTGTGACCGGTTGATAGTTTTTCGTGAATTATTTTATGCGTGATAACCCGAGTGAAAAACAAAAAGTAAAATAGTGGACACGACATTTACACTGGCTGTTATAGTTTTACATACAATCTTCACTTGTTACGTGCGAGATGAGACGAACGAAAAAAAAGTGTCTTTCGTCAAAGATGAAAATTGAGATATATATATATATTTATATACAGTAATAGGCAATTGAAGTGGAACACGATATTTTTCGCCAGTTTTGGTAAAAGTTGGACCCTTTCACGTGTACTTTCGCCAAAATCACCTTGTTCCACTTCAATTGCCTACTACTGTATGTGTATTTTTTTTTGAATTCCTAACCGGAGTGCACCATAGGTCCTAGAGGGTCGAATCGTACTCTGTGCTCGGTTGAATTCCTCGCCGCTTGCAAAAGGTCGGAGAAAAACCTGTGTCGTCTCAAGGCGAGCTCGTCCCTCGCAACAGGCGTCGCTGGTGGTTCTTGCATCCCGCCGCATCCCTCCGACGGATTCTCCGGATCGTCCTCTTGGGACAGCCATCGCGGCAAGGTTCCGATTCCACGAGCTTCACGTTCATGGATTCAACAACGCATCAGATTCTCTTTTTTTTAAATTTTATTTATTTATTTATTTTTATTCTTTTTTCTCTGATTCTTTTCCAGCGTCCTGCTCGCATCGTTTAATTCGTCATCGAGTGAGGTGTCCGATAGGATTGCAGATAGAAAAAATAATAATAATAATAATAATAATAAATTCATGCGATAAAGCACGCACCGAGTGACGCGAGGTTTCTCGGTGTAAAGCATCGATTGTCTCGAGCCAGCGGAGGAGAGTCTGCGGCTGACGTTTTAATCTAGTTCACTTAAGGTAGTACTAGCACAATGACTGACGGCCGCCTAAGTTCGAGAGAAAAATGACAAAGATTACAAACACTTCTCGATGAGAAAAAAATCTGAAAAAATTCTAGCATATAAAAGGTGCTGAAAAGATTGTTTGTGCATAATAATAATTTCAGAATGTTCATAACAAATTACTGAAAAAAAAATTGTGCAACAAATTACCCGGCAACCAAATTTTTTTTTATTACGAAAATGATTTGTTAATTCTTCTGAATACGTATGAATTTTTTCAGAATTTTATCTAATACTTGAAAATTACGATTTTAAACAAATTTTAACATAAAGGAAACGAATAACATTTTGGGAACATTATTATGGACGAACAATCTTATCAGCATCTTCCATATGCTTGATTTTTTTCAGATTTTTATCCGATCGAGAAGTGTTTGTAATTCTCTTTTATTCCTCTCAAACTTAGGCGGCGTCAGTCATTGCGCTAGTACTACCTTAAGTCGTGGACAGATTGCGCGTGAAAATAACGTGACTCCGAAATAAAAAAAAATAAATAAAAAAATTAATGAAGCATGCGTTTCAAATTTTCTTCTGGAACTTGTATATGCGTTTTTTATTTTTGTTTTTCCAGGGTGAAGATTGCGAGGCTCGAAGGTGTACCGGAGAAAACCTTTGAGGAGCTTTTACCGAGGGGTGAGAAACAGGCTGAAGGAGATTGCGCGTGAATATAACATTGTCCAAAATGAGACGCGCACGTGTGTGTAAGACGCACGTTCTTTTGCCCACTTTCCTGCGTTCCTTAATTCACACTTTTTTTTCACTCGCTGCATTCGATCATACATTTCAGAGAAGAATTAAAAATATTCCCTGTAACGTCACTTCCGGTTTGAAAATCTCAATTTTCGACCACAAGTGACATCAAGAGGAAAAATATCACTTCCGGTTTGAAAATCTCAATTTTCGACCACAAGTGACATCAAGAGGAAAAATATCACTTCCGGTTTGAAAATCTCAATTTTCGACCACAAGTGACATCAAGAGGAAAAATATCACTTCCGGTTTGAAAATCTCAGTTTTTGACCGGAAGTGACGTCATATGGGAGAACTTCACTTCCGGTTTGAAAATCTTGGTTTTTCTACCGGAAGTGGCGTCATACGGGAAAACTTCACTTCCGATTTGAAAATCTTGGTTTTTTTTACCGGAAGTGACGTTATACGGGAAAGCGTCACTTCCGGTCGGACAATCTTGGGTTTTAGTTTTTTCACCGGAAGTGACGTCACTCGGAAGAAAGTCACTCAACCATAATTTCAACTTCTCTCTGAAATGTATCTCGAATGGAGCCCGTGATAGAAACGCGTTAATTAAGAGAAAAAAAAATACGATACCTCCTCAGTTGAATTTACGACACGAATAAAAGCGTAACAATAGACGAAGCGAATTTCTACCTGTTTCGAAATAATATCGCGACACTAACTCTTCAATATTAACGTCCATTATAAAAACACTTATAAAAAAAAGTTAAAAAAAAATGTATCTTTTATAATTATATTTACAATATCCATTTTGTTTTTCGTACTTTTATAATTGTCTTCTTCACAAACGATTCGAGCAGGACGAATCTTCTCCTATAAAATGTCCTTTTTTTATTCGACCTTTCTTTTAGCGAAAAAAAAAAAATTGATACCTGGCGTCCCGTTATTAACTTCCGGCTCGTTAGTGACGACCTCCGCCTCGAATACGGAATCGTCGCCGTCCTCCTCGGGCCCGTCGGCGATGGTTCTCTCTATGTACGCCGGCCCGTACAAACATCCAATCTTCGGCCGCGCCGCCGGGCAATTTTCCTTCGCCGGCTCGCTCGTTTCCTTCGTCGAGCGCTCCGACGTCGATTTGACGCTCGGACTCTTTTCTAACGGATTTTCCGACCCCTCGACATTTTTCGTCTCCTCGGGCTCGTCGCGCTCCTTGCTCGACTCCGGGTCGCTCGCCGCGTCGCTCTTCTCCCGGTTGTCCGAGCTCTCGATCGGCGAATTCAGCAGTGAATTCTCCTCGACCTTCAGCGCCTCGCCGTTCGACCTTTCCGGCGCTCCCAACAACACTCCGTTCTTCACGCTCTCTATCTTGTTCGAGTCGACGAGACCGTCCAGCTCGTCGCTCCTTCTCTCCCGACGGGACTTCTTCGAACCCTTGTTGCAGACGCAGCACTTGAACATCTCGAAATATCTTCCCTAGCGAGGACTGCGTTAAACGTTCAGTTTTTTTTTAAGTCGAGGAAATTTTTATTTATTATTCGGTTGAAGTAGTTTTTTCTATTTTTCTATTTTTATTTCTTCTGCATTATTATTATTGTTTATTATTTATTATTGGTTTTAATTATCTTTGTTGATTTAAATAGTCGAAAACTTAACGACGAAATTTCGACGAGTTGGAAGATGAGTTTTAGTCTGAGCGTTCGATCGATCAAAGTTTGTATTAAATCGATTCTTTTTTATTATTATTTTAACGTTTTTTTAAACAATTTTTGTATTTTTCAACAATAGAATACGACGTTACGATTCAACACAGCAACTATCAACGAGTCGTAGATTAATCTGAACTACTTGTCAACAAATTTTTTTTTTTTTCAAATTTCTTTATATCCAACAGTTTAAGTGTTTTTTAGTTACATCTTTTTTTTAATTATTTATTGATGAAAAATGTCGATGTTGTTAGTTCGGTTTTGCGAAGGGTTTTCTAGAGACTATCCAGCGTCAACGCTCGTCCAATTATCGTTTCATCTCCGATGTATAATATAGTGTATATATATATTTTTTTTCTCGTCTTTCTCTCACGTGATTTTCCCGGGCAATCCACCTGCGTATACAACACGTTACCAATTAGCCACATTCGATGTTCCGGAGGTCTGTGAGGGTTCGAGCAACGGCTTTAATTCAACAAATGTCTTCTTTCCAAAATACTTTAATTACTTATGCAACAATTTGATTTTAAACATTTTTTTTTCAATAAGAGTTTTATTATTTATTTAATAATAAATTATTATTATTATATACTCATTATAATTATTATAATTGTCATTATAATATTATTATAATGAGTACTGATGAAAAATGTCGATGTATATATATATATATATATGTATGTATATTTATTTCTCGTATTGCTCTCACGTAATTTTCCCGGGCAATCCACCTGCGTATACAACACGTTACCAATTAGCTACATTCGACGTTCCGGAGGCCTGTGAGGGTTCGGGCAACGGCTTTAACAATTAAACAAATGTTTTTCATCCAAACTACTTTATATCTGAGATTTCAAGTTTAAACATTTTTTCCAATAACACTTTTCTTATTTATTTAATAATAAATTATTAGATTCCTTGACGAAAAGTCTATCCCGTCTCAACACTCGTCCAACTATCGTCTCATCTGCGATTTAATTTTTTTTTTTTACGTCCCTCTCCCACGGGATTTTCCCGGGTAACGCACCTGCGTATACCGCGCGTTACCAATTAGCTACAATCCCTCTTTCCCGGAGGTCAGCGAGCGGTCCGGCAATGGCTTCAATTCAACAAATGTCTTCTTTCCAAAATACTTTAATTACTTATGCAACAATTTGAGTTTAAACTTTTTTTCAATAAGACTTTTATTATTTATTTAATAATAAATTATTATTGATGAAATTATTATCATTATATACTCAATATAAATATTATGATAATGAGTAGTGATGAAAAATGTCGATGTATATATGTATATTTTTTCTCGTATTGCTGTCACGTGTTTTTCCCGGGTAATTCACCTGCGCATGCAGCACGTTACCAATTAGCTACATTCGACATTCCGGAGGTCAGTGAGGGGTCCGACAACGGTTTCGATTCAACAAATGTTACTCTTCCAAATTACTTTATATCTAGCATTTTTATATTCTCAACATTTTTTTCAATAACAGTTTTATAATTTATTCAATAATAAATTATTACACTCAATGATAAAAAATGTCGATGTATATACATATATATATATTTTTTTCTCGTATTTTTCTCACGCGATTTTCCCGGTTAATCCCCAGTGTCTACACGTTACCAATTAGCTACATTCGACATTCCGGAGATCAGACGAGGGGTCCGACAACGGTTTCGATTCAACAAATTTTACTCTTCCAAATGACTTTATATCTAACATTTTTATATTCTCAACATTTTTTCAATAACAGTTTTATAATTTATTCAATAATAAATTATTACACTCAATGATAAAAAATGTCGATGTATATATATATATATATATATATATATATATTTATTTATTTTTTCTCTCGTATTTTTCTCACGCGATTTTCCCGGTTAATCCGCAGTGTCTACAGCAAGTTACCAATTAGCTACATTCGACGTTCCGGAGGTCAGGCGAGGGTTCGGGCAACGGCTCTGATTAATTACACCGTGCGGGAGAACTCGATTATCGAGCCGAGGTCTACGGTTAACGGTGCACGGTCTACTTCCCCTCGATTCTTATTTTTTTTCGGAATCGAGGCTCTCGTCGAAACGAGCTCTAAACGCTGTTCGAAGCCGGCGCGGGGCGCGGATGCGGTACATCTCACGGGGCTCGCATCATCGATCGCGACCGCGAACTTAGAACTCATCAGCCGTCCGGCCGGATTTTCAACTACCGATGATTATTCTTCCACCGGTCGATATTTTTTTCGCGAAATTCTTTAACGCGTATCTAAACCAACGAGAAATTAATTCTTTTCTTTATTCATTTTATTCTTCAATTTTTTATTTTTTATTTTTTTTTTAGAGATATTTTTTATTTTTTTTTATTTTTGGGAGAAGCTCGGTCCGGCGCAGTGCCGGGCGGGAGACGAAACTGTTACTGCGGGCGGCTCGGTCTGACTGCGATCCGCCGCTTCCTGGTTCTGGGGGTGTGTTTCGAACGCCCCGCCGGTGCTGCCACCGGGAAAAGCGTGGGCGAGACCCGAGATCGGCGACGCACGGGGTGCTACGTTTTAGGGGCTCGGATCATCCTCCCCGCTCCTACGCGACGACCCTCGGCCGCGTCCGCCGTCTCCCGGAAGTCTGGCTCGACGTCCGCATGCATTTTTTTTTTTTTTTTGTCTATTCGGCGCAGGACTCGCGGTCGCCATTGTTGTTGTTGTAGCGGTGAAAAGATTTTTTGTTTTTTTATTTTTTATTCGGGTAAAATTATTTGGGAAAATAAATGGCATTTTTTGGGACATTTTTATTTTGAGAAACTCACTGGAGGAAAAGATTTTTTTTTCAAGAGAATTATCTTTTGGTACATATTTTACCCAAAAAGGGGGACCCCTTTTTTGGGAATTTTTCATGATTGCTGAAAAAAAATGTTAAGACTTTTGAAGGGTTTCAAACTCCGCTGAATATAGGAGTATATATTTTTTGTTTTTGTTTTGTAATATACATTTTTTAATTCCTTTTATGTATAAATGCAAAATATTTCAATCAAACAGAGTTTAATTAATAACATTCTGCTAGTTAAGATAACATTTTTATAGTTTGAATAATTTTCTTTAGATACATTTTTGTAAACCTCGTGCCCCTTCCCCTTCTGGGGAATTTTTCAGGAATGCTCCACAGAAGAAATTCCAGAGCTTTTCGAGGATTTCAAGGTCCGCAGAATGCCATTTTATTTGTTTCATATATTTTTTTTACATATTCGTTTCATATAAATGGAAAGTATTTCAATCAAGTTTATTTAAAAACATTTTATTTGTTAAAATAGAATTTAAATGATTTCAATATTTATTTAAACAACTTCACCTAAATAAAAACAAATATATATGGTTTATGGTGCATTAGTGTTATGGTATATTTTTTGTCCGTGTGAATCTTTCGGATAGATTTTACCCCCCCCCCCCCCCCCCCCAACCGCCCCTCCGTTTCGTGCGAGTTTCCCAGGAATGCAATAAATCGTCACTTTGCGTCCCGAACGATTATCAATTCTATTAATTGACCGAGGACGGTCGAGTCCGCCGGCCGAGGCCGTTAATCAGGGCCATTAATCAGTCCAGTCTTAACCGGGGACATCAACAACCACAAGTGAGTTCGTCGTACCGTTAACCAAGCACGTTTTACAGTTAGGGTATCCGATGCTTTTGAGGTAAAGGATCGTCGAGTGGAGGAACGAACAAACTATCGAGAAAGAGGAAGACAGAGACGCGTTTCGAAGAAAAAAAAAAATAATAATAATAATAATAATAATAATAATAAATGTAAGAAAATAATTTTTTTTTAAATGAACCTGTTTGAAAAAATATAATTTCAGCCATAAAGTCAGACATTGACTTCGGAATCCCCGAAGTACCGTATAAGACACCGAAAAACAGGTTTCCGGACGATTTTATGTTATTACATTTTTTTCCCCCCTTTTTTAAAAATATTTTTAAATGTACCGTCAAGTCACGAATGACGCGGCTTACTGTCGTCAAAACGTCGAGAGGTTTTCGATGACTCTTCAGGGTTTCTTATCGAAGATACGTTATCCGGGGCTTATATCTTTCGCGAGTCTGTAAACAGCGCACCGAAACTGTACCTTGCGCGAATTCCTCGAGATGGCAATCGCCCAATTGTTACGTTCGATCGATGTGCCGTAGCCTCCTTAAACCTTTGAGGGCCGTCGAAAGTAGGCCTTTTAATTTACTGATTGCAGCAAATTAAAAGGCCTACTTTAATTTTTAAAATTAGACCTTTAAAGGCCTACTTAATTTTTATAAATTAGGTCTTTTAAGGCCTGCTTAATTTTTAGAAATTAGGCATTTTACGACCTACTTAATTTTTTAAAATTAGGCCTTTTTGTGCGTACTTAATTTTTTAAAATTAGGCCTTTTGAGGCCAACTTAATTTTTTAAAATTATAACGCTATTGAGCGTTATAATTTAAAAAAATTACAATTCGTCGATGCAATATCTAAACAATCCTTACTAATGGAGGACATGAAAAATAATTACGTTACGGTTTGGATATCATGATTTTAATTGATCCAACTCCAGAATTAAAGGTTCAATCGTCCAGCTTGTTTGGTTCGATCGATTCGCCGTAGCCTCCTTAACCCTTCAAGGGCCGGTGGAAAGTAGGTCTTTCAATTTACTTATTGATTACAATTTACAATATTGATTTTCAGTAACTATATCTAAGCGAACATTGCCGCGAATGAAAGTCGTGAGAATGAAATTTTAGCGTAAAAAATTTCGATGGAATTAACGTAACGAACGGAGCTTAAAAACCCAAGATCGAATCGTCGCTCTACTCACGATTTTTCCAAAGCTTGAGCAAATCCTTGTAATTCTCCTTGGCCGGTGCGTTACTCTCGCACCCGTTACTCTCCGCATGCGGCATTTCGATGCGGTAACGCGAAACAATTTTTATTTTTTTCCGAGCGACCGAATACGAATATAATTAAATTTATTATAAATTTTTAGCAATAAAACAAATTCGAGTGAGTGTCTATATATATTTTTTTTTCGTAAAAGATCCACGAATCCGTTTTGCGGGTTTTATAAGAGTCAATGACGAAGGAGAACTACTGGTCGACGCGACGATCGCGAGGTCTGAGACTCGACTGGAAACACCTGGAGGCGATGAGCAATAAAACGATGATGATAACTGTGTCTCTATACGCGCTGATCCCCGTTGCAGGAACTTTCGCGCTACAGTTACTGTAATGTATCGCCGGTTCGTTCCAATCTCAGTATTATTATTATTATTTTTTAATCTCAAGGCCGAATCGATAGAATTGTATACAACGTGAATTTCGGTTGCACGCTTGCCTAATCTTCGTTAATTACTAATTCAATCAACGCTGAGAAACGAGAAAAAAAACGATCGCTGCTTCACTCTATTATTATTGTTGTTATTATTATTATTATTATTATTATTATTATTATTGTTATTATTATTATTATTATTATTATTTAATCCCAATGCCGACTGTATAGAATGATGTATAATGTGAGTTTCGGTCGCGCCGCTTGCCTAATCTGCATTAATTGCGAAAGCAATCAACGGTGAGAAATGAAAGACAAAGGGGGAAAAAAACTATGGAATAGTTTTGTGCCGCCTGCGGTGCACGGCTATCAGTCCAAATTACCAACATATCCGGTTTTAGATATTCGTACGTTAACCTAATTGATCATTTTTTTTAGACTTCCAACGAATGTCTAAGCTGTTTGAAAAACCGGAAGTTGATTGTTGAGTTCTGCTTCGTTCCAATCTTGTAATTTTTTTAAAAACTCCGAATCCACAGAATTATCTATAATGTGAAATTCGGTGGTGCGTTGTCTAATCTCCATTATATCCCCTACATTATTTTTTGTTTTAAATCCCAACGCCGAATCCAAAGAATTATATGCAACGTGAATTTCGGTCGCGCGTTTTTCGAATCTCCGTCAATTACGAATTCGATCAACAGTGAGAAATGAGAGGCAAAAAACGGAACTAAACAAAAAAAACTATGGAATATTGTTTTGCCCTTTGCGGTCCACGCTTATCGGTCCAAATAACCAAGATATCCGGTCTTGGACATTCTCACTTCAACGTAATTGATAACATTTTTTTAGATATCCAAGAAAAGTCCAAGGTATTTTAAAACCCTGAATTTGATTATTGAATTCTGGCCGCTTCCGAGCGGCTTGTACATATATATTTTTTCCCATTTTCCGATACACGCTTTGTCCGCACCCTGACCTATCGCAAGGCGTACGCGGGGGGCGCTGACGCCGAGATGATCGAAGCACCGCGAGAGCGTCATTGACTGGATTCGCACGATTCCCTCCCACACTGCCATCCACACACATTCGACAAACCAGCCAAACGACTGGAATTCAAAAATGACGTATCTCGAGCTGCGAAAGACGCGTCGAATCTCCATCTGACGTTTACCCCCGAATACCCTCTAAAACCTTCGATAATTTTTCATTTTCGTCAATTCCAATCCCGCAGCGAGCAACATGGCTTCGCCTAATTCTACGCTGATTTTCTTTCGCCGTCTCCGAACTCTCCCGACGAATGCCAGGTGTCAATTGTCAGGTGTCCGGTACAAGGCATGACTCACGCGAGCAACGCTCCTTGGGTCTGCGCTTCGCTTCGACATTTCGATCGTTAATAATGCGGGGCGTCGCGAGCACAGCATTTCGCTACATTGTGTTCGCCTCGAAATGCGAACACGCCGGATTGCGGCTCGGAAACTCCATCGCCAGTTCGTCTAACGAAGTAACAGCGAATATTCGTTTCGTGTAAAAGGCGATGGATGATTCCCACGCATAAATAGACGACCGACGTTTTCGGGACAGTTCGTACACAAACCTAGCGGCTGTGGTGCATTCCCTTATAACAATGTAAATACGTTGTATTACTCACGGCTGTGCTGTCGCTGACGCGCCAATGGCCAATCCAAACGATCTTCCAACTCGTCGAAACTTCTTAACCCGATAAACAGCACAAAAAGTCAAACTGAAAGACGACTAAAGAGGCTTTCTCGACACACACTGGCGGTGCATACACTGCTTCTGGCTGGTTGGGGCGTCTGCCGGATACCGGAAGTAACTCGATATATCTCTCCCTCTGTCGCGCACAAAAAAAAATCCGCTGTCGCGCATGCGCGCACGCAGTCTCGCGAAAGCGCTCTTAACCTACAGCGTCGTTTTGACAATCGACGCTTGTCGCGTGTCACGCTAAATTTAAGGGACACAACAATCACTCCTGACAAGAACGACACGATTCTTCGACGAAAGTTTTGATACGATTATATTTGTGTGTCGTTGTTTTGAGCGTGAATAATAAAAATCGTCGGATAGAAAAACGCAACGAAAATGAGTTCCAACTTCTTGTTTATCGAGTCGATGGACATTCTCGCGACTATACCGCAGTATCACACCTTGATAGGTGTGTTTCTCGTTCTGTGGCTGCTGTGGATAGTCGCGAGGCGAAACAACGCGAGGTCGAGGGCTCAGCCGAGCGAGGAGGAGGTTCGGCTTAAGGTGGGGCTAAAAGTCAACGTAACCTCAAAATATTTTGAATATATTTTTGTCCGAAACGGTTTCTCACTTTTAAAATCGTTTCGGAGAAAATTCAACATTTTTACTGTCGCCCTCGCACTCGCACGAGTTTTGCCTCCCCTTAAGGCGGAGCTGAAGATCGATATAAACGTAAAATATTAAAAATGCATTTTTTTCCGGTACGGTTTTTATAAAATATGAAACGAAGTGCAGCGCTCGCTGCGTATTCGATTGAGACAGCGAGTCGTGCAGATCATGTTTAATTTTATGGAATCGTTTAGGAGAAAAATGAAGTAGAAATTTTTACTTTGTCTCTCTTGCGCTCGTACGTGTTTTGCCGCCCCTTAAGGCGGGGCTAAAGATTTACATAACCTCAAAATATTTTAAATCCATTTTTCGTGGGAACGGTTTTTCACTTTATAGAATCGTTTCGGAGAAAAATCAATTCAAAAGTTTTATTCACACTCATACGCGTTTTGCCGCCCCTTAAGGCGGGGCTAAAGATTTACATAACCTCAAAATATTTTACATCCATTTTTCGTGGATACGGTTTTTCACTTTATAGAATCGTTTCGGAGAAAAAGCAATACAAAATTTTTACTCGCACTCATACGCGTTTTGCCGCCCCTTAAGGCGGGGCTAAAGATTTACATAACCTCAAAATATTTTAAATCCATTTTTCATGGAAATGGTCTTTCACTTTATAGAATCGTATCATATGTATTTTGCTTCCCCTTAACATTGGGCCAAACATCAACGTACTCACAAAATGTATTGAATCCATTTTTCTCCAAAACGGTTTTTCATTTCATAGAATCGTTTTGGAGAGCATTGGATTCAAAATTTTAACTCTCGCACTCACACGTGTTTTGTCTCCCCTTAAGCTCTCCCAGTTTCATCCGGAACCGCTCATTCCCGACGTGCCGAAGGATCATCCGTCGCTGCGTCCGAGAAAGGTAACGTCGCGCATCGGCAAGAGAATCGTCGTCGACGGAAAGGATTGCCTCAATCTCGGAACTCACAACTATCTCGGATTTCTCGAGAGCCGCGAGATCGAGGAAAAGGCGGCGGCGACTGTGAGCAAGTACGGGGTTGGTTCGTGCGGACCGAGAGGCTTTTACGGCACTGTCGACGTCCATCTGGAGCTGGAGGAGCGCTTGGCAAAATTCATGGAAGCCGAAGAAGCCGTGGTTTACTCGTACGGGTTCAGCACCGTAGCCTCGGCCATTCCTGCCTACTGCAAGCGAAGGGACCTCGTTTTCGTGGACGAGAAAGTCAATTTCTCTATCCAGAAGGGTTTGG
Organism: Ichneumon xanthorius; assembly: GCA_917499995.1. NCBI lineage: Eukaryota > Metazoa > Arthropoda > Insecta > Hymenoptera > Ichneumonidae > Ichneumon > Ichneumon xanthorius. The sequence continues at coordinate 3,908,050 of OU824204.1, read as the reverse complement.
ACGCTTCCAGGTCGAATATCAAGTACTTTAAGCACAATTGCGCTGGGGATTTGGAGAGACTGCTGAAGGAGCAAGCGGAGGTGGACAAGAAAGATCCGAAGAGGGCCGCGAAGACGAGGAGATTTCTGATAGTTGAGGGAATTTATATGAACACAGGACTCGTCTGTCCTCTGCCCGAGCTCGTCGAGCTCTGCAGGAAATACAAGCTCAGGATATTCATTGACGAATCCATTTCCTTCGGCACTCTTGGGGCGAACGGCAAAGGAGTCACCGAATACTTCGGAGTTCCCAGACACGAGGTCGATATGATTATAGGTAAATTGTTTGAACTTTTTTTTTAGGCTCTGAAAAAGAATGTATGCTTTTTTTGCTATTGCTAATTGGCTTGTTTGATTGGGAAACATTATTTTGCAATTGTATGCAGTCAATCAGTTTTAAAGGCACTATTTTGATTTTGGATGCGAAAGAAGTAAGAATTGAAAGTGGGATTCAAATTTTTTTTAATGTTATGCATTGAACAAAAATTTTAGACTGCAACAAAAAAATACATGTATTTGAAAAATTGTTAACTTGCTTATTTGATCGATGGGGAAAGTTCTGTTGCAATCATTATATGTATATGATTTATCAGTTTTAAATCAGCTCTAATTTGGATTTTTATATTAAAAAAGTAAGAATTGGAAGTAGGATTACAATAATTTTTCTTTCGTCCCGCAAGCAAATTGTTCTTAATGGAAATATTTTCTTTCCGATGCACATTGAATTTTAGAATTTTTAAATCTCAAGTGTTTATTTGCCATTCGCAGGTTCCCTGGAGTGGGCGGTGAGTTCGATCGGCGGTTTTTGCGTCGGATCTTCGTTCGTCATAGAGCATCAAAGACTGTCGGGTCTCGGCTACTGTTTCTCGGCCTCTTTGCCGCCGCTCCTGACCTCCGCTGCCATAACAGCCCTGGATCTCATGGAGTCGAAGCCCGAGCTTTTCGAAAAATTGAACAAAAATTGCCTCGCGCTGGACGCCGGTCTGAGGAAGATCGAGATCTTCGAAGTCTCGGGAGTGGCCCAATCGCCGGTGAAGCATCTCTATCTGAGGGAAAAACTCGATGGAGCCAGAGAACGCGAGATATTGGAAGCTATCTCGGCAAAAGCGATCGACAACAATCTCGCGATCATAACCGCTGCTTATCTGAACGCCGAGCGCGAATTGCCGAGAGCCAGCTTGCGCGTATGCGTCTCCGCCGTCCTGAACGACGAGGACATGGATTTTTCGCTGAAGACTCTGGAACGATGCGCCAAAGAGGTCTTAGGTGCCTGAAGGACGCTGGGGGGGGGGGGGGAATTTTTTTATTTTGCTTCCTCATAGAGGAAGCTTTGTTATGGTGAAAAAAAAAAATTTGAGATTTTTTTATAGCGACTAGAGTATTCTAAAGTATTCCTCGTACGATCGAAAGATTGCATATCAGAGCATAATTTAAGTGGGATAGTATTTTTTCACGATTTCCCGACCGTTGTATGTGACACTTTAATGTGCACGGTGTATTAGGGTAATACTTGCGGACGGTCTGACTCCACGTGAATTGAGAGAGGATTGAGAGGGGAATTGCGAACACTTGTCGATGGGATTAAAATCTGAAAAAATCAAGCATATGGAAGATGACAATAAAATTGATTCTGCATAATAATAATAATTCCAAAATGTTTTTAACAAATGAATAATAAAAAAAAAAATTGTTCAACAAATCACCCGACAAACTAATTTTTATTAGTCTTAAGGATTTCTTAATTTTTCTGAATACATATGAATTTTGTCAAAAATTACACAAAATTTTGAAAAAATTCATACGTATTAAAAAAAATTAACAAATCGTTTTCATATGAACAAAAAGTTAGGTTGCCGAGGGATTTGTTGAACAATTATTTTAATTAATTTGTTGATAACATTTTAGAATTATTATTATGCAAAATCAATCTTTTCCGCACCTTTCATATGCTTGATTTTTTTCAGAGTTTTATTCCATCAAGAAGTGTTCGCAATTCTCACTGAATTCTCTCTGAATTCGCGTGAGATTGGACTGTCCTCAAGTGCTACCTTAAGCTTCGTACGTTCACTTTTTGTTGTCGTAGTACAAAACCGATGCTTCATATCATACCGATACTGTATAGATTGTGTATAGAAATTATAGATATATTATCAAGTTTCACGATTTTGAGAAAATTTATGATTATTCGTTAGTTCTCCAAATATTCGTACAGACTGTATTCTCATTTTGTTACCTGCTAAAAAAGAAGTAAAAACGAAGCATATGATGCTAAAGCGCTATCACGCCAAAGTTGTATAGATATGTACACAGATTATAAATATATTGCAACAAATTAAAGCTTTTGAAATTGAAGAATTATTCGTCGATTGTGCAATCGACGAATGTCCATACGGGATGTATTCTTATTTTATTGCTGGTTAAAACCAAAGCAAGGTCGAAGGGATAAATAGACAATAAGTTTCGAGAGAAGGTACGAATAAGTTCGAACGGCTTGTTAGGCTTTTTGAAAAGACGCGCACACAACGCTCAACTGCACGAACGTAGCATTTCCGGTACAACGCGAGTCAACAGCACTTTCGTCCTCGACCAGAGATACTTTCAATTTTGCGTTTTTCGTTATTGTAACGTGAATGCGCACGGTCGTTTTCTGGTATGAATTCTTACAAAAAAAAGCGACCGTGCGCATGCGCAGTCATGTTATAATAACGAAAAGACATAAAATCGAAAAAACCTCTAGTCCGACTTCTCTTTCACTAAAACATCATTTCATGTTGATGTAAGTCGTGTCTCCCCGTCGATCTGCATTCGGTGACACAAAACGTATTCTTATTTTATTGCTGGTTAAAAACGAAACGAGATCGAAAGACATAAAGAAACACTAAGTTTCGAGTAAGGCTTTTTGAAAAGTCGCGCATCGCAACTCGCAATTGCACACGAACGTAGCACTTCCGGTACAACGCGAGTCAACGGCACTTTCGTCCTCGACCACTTCCGACTTCTCTTTCACTACACCCTCGTTACTTGTTGAGGTAAGTCGCGTCTCCCCGTCGATTGTTTTCGTTGTCGCGAAACAAGAGACAAAACCGCACGATCGTTCGGCGACAATAACGCACCGGACGAAATCGACAATAGCGAAGAAATTATTTTCTCATAAATACTTCGCAAGTAAACTTAGCGGCCAAAACGAAGTAGTTTCCTAGGTTAAGTTGCCATGCTGGCGCGCGGCCACGCGGCTCGCGTCTCGAACATAACTAAAATTTAAAAAAAAATGTATCTATTTACATTTGCTCCAAAACAGCACGATTTTTTTTGCTTTTTTCTTTAAATCGACATGATGAAAACAAAACGCGTCCGAAGGGCCGATCAACACGCGGAAGCTAGAAATAGCTGAACCCATCCGCGTGTCGGTTCCGCAGTTGAGAAACGCGCAAAAGCGCAGTCTGATTTTTTTTTACTATTCGTTTGATTTTTCACTCTGCAATCCGACAAATTTTTTAACATGTTTTTTAAACTTCTTTTTTTCAGTCCTTAAATAACCGCAAGGTATCCTTACACGCTACAAGATGGGTAGGGAGGACAAAACAACGTGGAAGTCCAACTACTTCTGCAAGCTTATCGTAAGTGTCTTCGCAAAAAAGAAAAAAAATGAGCAATTACTTAATGAAAAAAAAATGGTGAAGGTTTTTATGTACAAACAGAGACGTCAAATTTAATTAACAAAATATTGGGTTAAAATCAATTGTTTGGTATGTCAAACAATTTTGATAATCTTGATTTATTGAATCAAGTTATAATTGTAATTCATATTTGTATATAAAATTTATCCACCCATTTACGCACAAAAATTATGGACACAATATAAAAACGTTTGCACTTTTAACAAACTCTTTTTGTGCACAAAAGCTCACAGTTCTTGTTAATTTTCTACATTCTTGTAAAACTTTCAAACATTTTTGTAAAACGATTAAACGTTTTTGTAAAATGAACTAACAATTTTGCAAAATGCACAAACATTTGAGCAAAATTAACAAACAATTTTGCAAAATATACAAACATTTTTGTGAAATTAGCAAACATTTTTGTGAAATGAACAAAGGTTTTTGGAAAATGAACAAACATTTTTGTAAAATTAACAGAAAAAGAATTGTCAATAATTGTGGATAACAAGCGTTCGTACCTACTTTGCTGTATACGTTTTGTAAAAAATTTCCATGACTAAACAGTTTATTTTATTTTCTCTCCGCAGCAACTTTTGGACGACTATCCAAAGTGCTTTATTGTGGGTGCGGACAATGTCGGCTCGAAGCAGATGCAGCAGATCCGTATGTCGCTCCGCGGCAACGCGGTGGTGCTCATGGGAAAGAACACGATGATGAGAAAGGCCATCCGCGGTCACGTCGAGTGTAACGCCGCTCTGGAGAAGTTGCTCCCCCACATCAAGGGCAACGTCGGTTTCGTCTTCACCCGCGGAGACCTCGTCGAGGTCAGGGACAAACTTATCGAGAACAAGGTCCGGGCTCCGGCCCGTAACGGCGCCATCGCACCGTTGAGCGTTATCATTCCCGCTCAGAACACCGGTCTCGGTCCCGAGAAGACTTCCTTCTTCCAAGCTTTGAGCATCCCCACCAAGATCTCGAAGGGTACCATTGAAATCATCGTGAGTATCGTTCCTACTCGAGATTTAACATTTAATATAAAAATTAATAATAATGTTTCGGAATATTTTGCATTTCGTTTTATGTATGGTAGAACAATTTTTTTTTCTTCCCGTTACACAATTTCTTTTTTGTAACGGGTTCGAACTACAAGCTATCTTATTTTGTAGCCAAAAATTTCATTTGATTTATTTTAAATATTGCATTTATTACAATTTCATTAACGAAATTGTGATTATTTACCCGCTACAATGATCCGAATATCGAAGAACAAATAAGTATATTGTTTTTACATACAAAAAGTTCCATAACTTTTCTAAACTAAATTATAATTTCCTCTCCGAGAATTGCATGTCCCACTTCAGCACAGAAATCTTTCGATCACTCTTATCCAATGTAATCAGCTCGACGTTCGTCAAGTATCTTCGGTTCGAAAAAATCGATTTTTGCTCGAACGACTATCAATCTATCAGCGCCTCGACTGAATCGCAGAATTTATTGCCGCACTGAGCCAAATTGCCGGAACTAAACTCCGCTCTTTTCGATATTCCAGAACGACGTCCACATCTTGAAGCCGGGCGACAAGGTCGGAGCTTCGGAAGCCACGCTTCTGAACATGCTGAACATCTCGCCGTTCTCGTACGGTCTGCTGGTCGAGCAGGTTTACGATTCCGGCACGATCTTCGCGCCGGAAATCCTGGACATCAAGCCCGAGGATCTTCGCGAGAAGTTCCTCGCCGGAGTCGCCAATCTCGCCTCGGTCTGTCTGGCGATCGGTTACCCGACGGTTGCGAGTGCGCCGCACAGCGTCGCCAACGGTTTCAAGAACCTGTTGGCTATCGCTGCGGTCACCGATGTCGAGTTCCCCGAGGCCGCGACGATCAAGGAGTACATCAAGGTAAAATCGATTAACGTCCCGTATGGCTCGGCCGAGCGCCTCTTATCTCACAATTTATTCCGCCCCTGCGTCTCTGTGTGCGAAACACTGCCGTGATGATAAAACAACGCGTCTGAAGTTTCCGGGTCACGTGTCAGAGCTAGAAATAGCTGAACCCACTGACGCGTCGGTAAGCTCTGTTGATAAAATGCGTCACGAAACGCGGTCTGAGCAACTTTCTGCGCACAGAAAAAAAAAGGCGCGGATCCGATCGTCGAAACGAGTTTAACCGCTCGGTCAGTCTGGTCGCTCAATTAAGCTAATTCGTCTCAATTGTTGTCCACAGGACCCGAGCAAGTTCGCCTCCGCCGTCTCGAGCGCGCCGGCCGCGGCCGTCGCCGCCGCTCCCGCAGCCGAGAAGAAGGAGGAGAAGAAGGAAGAGTCCGAATCCGAGGATGACGACATGGGTTTCGGTCTCTTCGACTAAGCTTCCCCGACCAACCCAAATACGACTGTACATCGTTGTTACTTTTTTTTTTTAATCGATCGCAGCTTTTTCTATCGCGACCCGATATCTTATGTCGCACGAACATCTCGAGGGTCTGCTGCTGACGCAACTTGACGACGTCCGAATAAAGTACAGAAACTAAAAAAAAGGCACTTCTCTTATAATGAAAAAAACTCGCCTATCCCTTCCACATGAAAAATTCAACAAAGCATGACCATCGACATTCCTTCGCTGCTGCAATCGTCCCGATGACTAAGCAACATTTCGCCACGAGATGAGTATTAAAAAAAAATCCGAAAATCATCGGAAGTTGTCTCTCGATGAGCGCTCTTATCAGCGTTAAATCACCTCCTCCGACGAACGACGATCTTTCATGCCGAAAAATGAATGTTAAAAAAAAATCGACCTCGCCGAAGGATGAACATTTAAAAAAGAAATCATGTTTCGCTCCGAAAGATGAACATTTTAAAAAAATTATGTTTTGCACCGAGAGATAAACATTTTTTTTTTAATTCTGAAAAATCATGGTAAGGGGTGTCGATCGGCGCTCTTATCAGCGTGAAATCGCCGTCTCCAACGAGCAACTCGTTTCCGATCCACAACGAGTGACGAGCATAAAGTAAAAAATAAAAAAATCCGAAAAATCATCGTAAGGTGTCTTGCGATGTTCGCTCTTATCAGCGTGAAGTCACCGTCTCCGACGGGCGAAGAGATAATTGCATCAAAAGTAGCAACTTTATCAGCGAGAGCCGCCAGTCTATGATTGATAAGTCCCGATGGGCGAGATATCGTTCGAGCTTCCTCGAGCCGGAGGGGCGAGGGAGGGGGGGGGGGGGGGGAAATGGTTGACGTTGAAGGTAGGAGCGAGAGCCGATTAACCACATATATATTCTCTCCTCAGCCCGCCGTCATTCTGTCGTACTCGGACACGAGGCCGAGCAGGACCGGCCAGTCGCATCCGACGCGCCTCGCGCTTTCCCTTCGCTCCTTCGCGAATCGATCCCGCGAGTGACGTTTTTTTTTGTTTTTTTTCTTTACGGGTCGTCGATAACAACAATAATCGGGCCGTCTCGGTCGCGATCGGTGAGTGTCGGTTCAGCGCGAAATTCCTGCGTTGCCTTCCTGGAATTTCGAAAGGGTTAAAGCCTGTGCATTACGATCGCTGGTGTAAGACGGCGCGCGTGTGCGTGCGCGTCCGTGCACAGCGGTGCGCGCCGGAGGATCGGAGAGGCGTGTTTGATCGCGCGATTCAGTTTAGCAGCCGCAGCCGAACGCGACGCTAAACATGGGACTCCTCACCGAGGGCAGCCCGCTCAGCTGGGAGGAAACCAAAAAGCTCTCCGATCACGTCAGAAAGCACGGCGTAACGCAATTCATCAATCTCTACAAGAGACTTAGGGATCGACAGGGCGACGTTCTCAAGTGGGGCGACGAGGTACGTTCCAACACCGTCGCGCGATCAATCAACCTGAAAACTTTTTCCTCTTTTTCCTTTCGCTAACCTACGCCGGAGCGTTATTTACAAAAGTCACGAGAATCGTCGGCCGATAACGCGGAGGCTGCCGATTAAACGATAAGGACGATGCGCGGAAAATTCGGATTATCGGACGGAAATTTTTTCCGGCGTAATTCTGGAAGTATTTTTGTTGCTATGTTTTTTGGGTTATTTTACACGGAGGAAAGTTGAGACTGGCGTGTCGTCCGGCTTCTCGGGCTGTGATTTGTAGGAAATCTGGACGGGATGAATTTTAAGTCTGACGAATGTTTTGCGCGAGGAGGCGCGAGGTTTCGCTCGGCGGGTCATCGGATTTTATTTTTTTTTATTTTATTTTTTTATTTGGGCGGAAAGGCTCGGCAACATTGTTGCTGTGTACTTTGTGGTATTTATCGATGAGTCAGCAGTCTAGGAATGAGCATATTTACGATTTACTGCCTAGTCATGGCCTTGGAGCTGGCTCTACATCGGCGATACTTTAAACTCTGGAATTGGACAAAAAAAAATTTGCTGCTGTTAGTCGAAGTGTACTGCGAGCGAGATGCATCGGTGTTTGTTGCACTATCTTTAGTTTCGTTGGTTTGTCGCAGGTCGAATACATGCTGATCAAATTTGACGACAAGGAAAAAACTGCCAAGGTCAGCCTGAGAGCGGACGCTATATTGGCCACGCTGAACGAAAAGGAGCACAAGGATCCTGCGTGAGTTTCACAGTCCTTCGTTCTATCGCGATCGAAGGTTGTATGAAATCTTTTGGCTCTGCCGAATTTAAGTGGAATATCTTGGAAATGCCTCGCCAACCGTAATCTGGGCTATTAACAATTTATTGACTGGATCGACATTATAATTGTGACGATCTCAATACGTCAATTAATGAAATTGTTGGAGGTTTTTTTCCTAATATTTATTTTTCATGTATTAACAATTTTTTATGTATTTGACATTGTAACCCAACAATCTACATATGTTAATCAATGAAATTGACTCCGATTTTTTTTTAATTCTTAAACATTTTTTTATGTTTATTAACAATATTTTACAAAGATTACACTAATCACAATGATCTAAATACATTAACTCATGAGATTCATGTCAATTGTTTACTTTGATTTTTAAATATTTTTTTACATTTCTTCTTTATTTTTTAATGTATTAACCATTTTTTTAAATATAGATTACATTGTTATAGCAACGATCTAAATACGTCAATTAATGAGATTACTGTAGATTTTTTTTATCTTTATTTTTTATTTTTTAATACATTGACAATTTTTTAATATAGATTACCTTATAATCGCGACTATCCAAATACATTTTATTAATGGGATTGTTCTAGATTTCTTATTTTTATTTGTAAAATATTTGTATAATATTCTTTCACGTATTTTATTCGACAGTGGAGTAAAGTCGCTGTGGAGGCCGGAGTACGGAGCGTACATGATCGAGGGAACTCCGGGAAAGCCTTACGGAGGATTGCTTGCCCATTTCAATGTCGTCGAGGCGAACATGCGCTACCGCAGGCAGGAGGCCATGAAGGAGCTGAGACCGGGCGAGGTGTTGCTCTCCCTGACGAGCTTCCCGCGTCTCGGCAGCCAAGATTTTACCGATCCTCCGGTGAAGCCGACACCGTCCTCGGGAGCGTCGCGGAGTCTGTTCTTTCCGGACGAGGCGATCTTCCCGGGTCACCCGCGCTTCAAGACCCTCACGCGCAACATTCGACAGCGTCGAGGCGAGAAGGTCGCGATAAACATTCCCAGTAAGCGTATAAAGAGTACGGTTCAACGGAGCCGAGAAATTTGTCTCCTCGATGAACTCAGACACTCCGTTACGAAGTGGCGACGGCCAATGTAATTTTTTTTTGTGTCAAGTTCATAGAGACCAGAACGTGCCTGAATCATTCAAAGAGAATCTCAAGGAGCTCGGCGACGATGGATCGAGCGAAAAAGCCGCAAAGGACAATCACGTTTACATGGACGCTATGGGCTTCGGGATGGGATGCTGCTGCCTTCAGTTGACCTTCCAAGCCTGCAATATACAAGAGGCTCGGACACTTTACGACCAGCTTACACCGCTGTGTCCTATAATGGTAAGAACTAACTTTTAAAAAGAAGTAACTTTTTAAAAAGAAGAAACTTTTTAACAAGAAGAAACTTTTTAAAAAGAAGAAATTTTTTAAAAAGAAGAACCTTTTTAAAAAGAAGAAACTTTTTAAAAAGAAGAAACTTTTGAAAAGAGGTAATTTTTAATAACGTAAATTTTCAAAAAAGGTAACTTTTGAAGTGATAACTTGCATGCCCGAGTATAATTTTATTTCACCCGCGTTTACGAGTTCAATTGGAGAACGCTGTAATGTTTTTTTTGTCCCTTCCAGCTAGCATTGACGGCCGCGAGCCCGTTGCATCGCGGATACGTGACCGACGTTGATTGCCGGTGGAACGTAATATCGTGCTCGGTAGACTGCAGAACGCCGGAGGAGAGAGGCCTGAAGCCTCTGAAGGAGAATAAATTTCGTATAAGCAAGTCGCGTTACGACTCGATTGACTCGTACCTCAGCGAGCACGGCGACAAGTACAACGACGTACCTCTCACATACGACGACGAGATATACAATCAGTTGATCGACAATGGCATAGACAGGCTGCTGGCTCAGCACATCGCTCACCTTTTCATACGCGACTCGGTATCTCTGTTCTCCGAGAAGGTGCATCAGAACGATCTCGAGGACACCGATCATTTCGAGGTGAATCGTCTCTCGCGTTTACCTCCTTATTTTTCTCTTGTTCACAAAGATTCTTCTGTGTGGAAGAACGGAGGACGTTTTGCGGGTAAAAAACATACGTGGAACTCTCGTCCGGCATGAATACCAACGAATGCCAAGCGTCAATTTGTCAATGTCTCATTCACTCCTGGAAAAAAGAATCGTAAAGCTCAGCTTGATTAATCCTTGCCGTAGCGTCAATTTGTCAATGTCTCATTCATTCGTGAATTTTTTTGTTTTTTTAATGCCTAAAGTTCAGTACTATTGATTCTTGCCGGAGTGTCAATTTGTCAATGTCTCATTAAGGGGAAGTGAAACAGCTGTGCGTGCGAGAGAAACTGTTTCCATTTTCAAATTGACTTTATTCATAGGTGATCATTTTTTTGAGAAAAAAATGAATTCGGACCGGATGCGCAATTACCGTGCGCATCCGGCTCGAATTTGCTTTTTCCTCAAAAATATTAGCACCCTTGAGAAAAGTTCATTACAGTTTTCATTACCGACCGCGATATTTCACTTCCCCTCAATTCGTAAAAAAAATCATAATAATCCGAACAGTTCAGTATTATTGATTCTATCCGAAGCGTTAATTTGTCAATGTCTCATGCACTTCGGAAAACAAAATAATAATAACTCATAAAGTTCAGTTTTATGGATACTTGCCGAAATGAATGCGAGCGATCGATAACGAAAGATTTGTCTTTTATTTTTTTTTTTGTGAAATAAAAAATAAGTCTCGTTTTTAATTTTCATGATTTTCAGAACATACAATCGACGAATTGGCAAACGATGCGATTCAAGCCACCGCCGCCGAACTCATCGATAGGCTGGCGCGTCGAGTTTCGTCCGTGCGAGGTGCAGATAACGGATTTCGAGAACGCTGCTATAGTGTGCTTCGTGGTATTGCTGACGAGGGTCATACTGAGTTACAAGCTCAATCTGCTGATACCGATAAGCAAGGTGGACGAGAATATGGCTAGAGCGCAAAAACGCGACGCCGTGAAGAACGAAAAATTTTGGTTCCGACGTGACATAACGTCCGACGCGAAATCCAACGAGGACGTCGAAGCCGAGTACACGGAGTACACGGTCGACGAGATTATCAACGGAAAGGAGGGCGTCTTTCCGGGACTGATACCCCTCGTTAATTCGTACTTAGCCAGCATGAACGGCGACGCTGATACTTACTGCACGATACAGAGGTATCTGAAATTAATTCAGAGGAGAGCTTCCGGCGAACTCATGACGACCGCAGCTTGGCTCAGAAAGGAAGTCCTCACACATCCGGAATACAAGTAAATATATTTTCGCGCTGCAAACCACTGGCCGAAATTAATATTCTCGGAACGGTGACAAAGATTCCATTGGACGTAAAGTTTCTCGTTACTTTTTTCTTTACTGCGGAATTGAATTTTTCTTTTATTTCTTTGAAACATTAAGTTTTTATTAAAAATTACAAGTTTCTATTTTTACTCAAATTGATTGAAAAAAGAGTTTTTTCAAACTGTCCGGGCGTCCCAGTGGAATAAATATTCTCAGAATCGTGATAAAAATAGAAATATTTTTCTATACAGAAAGGACGCGGTGATAACGCAACGGATAAACTACGATTTGCTGAAGAAGGTGGACGCCATCGAGAGGAACGAGATCCTGTGCCCGGAGCTTTTGGGTCCCTGCACGACATCGAAGACCACGGAGACGATACCACCGGCCGTAGCGAAAGCCGAGCAATGCCCGACACCCGACTGTTGATATTTATATTATCCGAGAAATAGAGAGCGGGGAAAAAGCGCGCGGAGAGAGAGAGAGTTTAGAAAGAATTCTGATATATATATAAGTTTTAGTGAATTTTTAACGTCATCGCACCGCGTGACCAATACATAGATATTATGTACTTATATATAAATATATATATATACATATATATGTATATAGTATATATATATATGCAATGAATCTTAAACGATACAAATGCGGAGAGATTGCAGTTTTCATCGTACGAGGATGGTTAAAGGCGACGGGGAAACTTTACATTCCGTACCAATGAGAACACACAAGCTGGGACGAAGGAAAAAAAAATGCTTTTTTATATAACTTATTCTTTATATATTTGAAACTATAGAGGCGTTTAATCGCTTTCACCCAATTCTCATAAACTATGTACATAATTCGGGTACAGAGATTTTTTAATTCGAACAACATTTTTGTCTTTTTAATTTAATACACACACTTAGACAAACTGCCAGCCTAATGATTTTAATTTTTTTGTTATAAATCATAAACCACGTGTACTTGATCGAGACATTGAAAAGAAGAAAAACAACGAGTGACATTCTCTGTTTTTCGTTTTACGTTATCAGATTAAATTAGTTCGTGTTGATAAAGCTTAATCTGTGCCAGATTGTAAACGGTGCTGTCGAGAAACGGAAGAAAGAAATCAACTTCCGGTGGTCCTATAATGATCTCGGTTGGCACATTTTGAGGCATTTTTTTAAATAATAAAAATCGTCGTGTGCGCGAGAGATTATTATTGGTCAGTGAAATATTTTCTCCTCTGCCCGCGAAGCGAAGCCACACTGCACAGCCATTCCACGGTCTGTCGGAGGAACGTTAATACACTACCGATGTGCTCACCGATAAAAGAAAAAAGAATTAATAGAAAAAAAGAGGAACAAATTTAAAACCTACCTATACAAACTACGACGTACGCCGTTAAAAGGCGACGCTTCTCAGATGCCTTGTACGCATTTTTTCATATACAATTTGTTATGTTTACGGATATTATTTTCTATGTAGATCTTAGAACTTAAAGATGCAAGGAGCAATCCCAATAAAAATATTTATGAACATTGGGGCATTATGGTCAATTACTCATGGACGGTACCCACGAAAAAAGCTCGCATTTTCGGCTCGACGCAGTATGGAGTATAATTTTCTGAAGAAAAAAAAAATAATCAGCGAGTTGATTTCACTGATTATTTTTTTTTCGCCGAGAAAAAAAAATTTTATGCACGTTGATTTTGATCGTTTTCCGGAAAACCCGAGTTTGTGGAAACTTGAACCAAAAAGGTTCCTTTTCATAGGCACTTGCGTCTCTATTAGTTTTGTACGACACGTACAAGTTTTACAATAATGAGAACTTAGTAGTACAGCAGCGTGAACACTTGCGGCAGTCCGCATGAAATTAGCCCGCTTTTTCGGTTCGACGCGGTAAACCGCATGATTAACCAGGAAATAAAAAAATGTTAAGTAAATTTTTACCGTTGATCTCAAAAACCCGAAGTCGTGAAAACTCGAACCAAAAAAGGACCCTCTTGATAGAAACTTTCAAAATATGTCTATACATTTACGTCCTTTATTCTACATCTCTGTTAGTTCTGTACGACACGTAGGAGTTCCAGAATATGGCGACAACCTGAACAACGAGGACCTGGTAGTGCAGCGGTGTGAAGGAAAAATTCACCAGCTGAACCATGGGCCAGAGCTGAAACATTAGAGCATCGTCACTAAAAGCTGGGCAAGAAAAAAATAATCGTTCATATTGTGTATCGTATATCGATACACAACAATTATTGTCCATCGATTCCAATGACCTTCCAGTTGTTGAGAAGAATGTCTTTAAACTCATTGTTGACTTTAGTCCGGATGCTCCCAAGGTCGTTCCCCTGCATCAGCCCTATCGACGCGAGCAGGACAACTATGAAGCACGGAGCGAAGAGCAGCTGATCGCAGGTGACTTTTTTCAGAGCTACCGTTGCGCCTTTCGAGCCAAAGTACTTGTCCAGAATCCCATACCAGGTTCTCGTCGCAGGACCCTGAAACAAGTGTTTGCGTCTCAAAATCAAGTAAAATGTTTCAAAAAATACTAAAACAGAAAAAAAAAAATCTCTTGTCTTAAAAAAAAAAGTATCAACGTTTTTCGACAAGCGAAAGAAATTTGTAAATTAAAATCAATTGACATCAACATCTGTAAGAATAAATCACATTGACGGATCTAAAAAAAAAAAATCTCTTGCCTTAAAAAAATGGTATTATAATTTTGCGTCAAACAAGAAATTCGTAAATTATAAAATATCGATTAATATCAACGTCGGTACAAATAACTCACACCGACGCAGAATCCAATCGCGAAGAACTGCGAGGTGCGAACGAAGTCGACATCGGCGAATCTGCGTCGTTCGATGAAGTTTTGTGCAATCTGATCGCCGGTGGCCATCAGAATGCCGGCCTGAACGGCCTGGGCTCGCAGAGGATACTTAACGATCAGCGTTTTGTACATTTTCAATAGACTAGACATTTTTAAATTTATTTTCTTCCGAACTTTCGAAGATACAGCAAAAAAAAAAAAATGCAAAGTGAAAAATGCAAACGAATTCGATCGTAAAAATTGGTTATTCACTGTCTAGAGTCGCGTAACACAATTGGCAGCAGAAGCGTCGACATTCTCAAATTTCAAGGTCGCCGGCCTTAAGGTGCGATGTTATAATATTTAGCGACACGCTGAAAAATAATTAGTTGCGATAATGGCGCTCGCCGTACGCTTTTCCAACGCGTCGATAATCAATAACAAAATGCACTTGACAAATGCGTATCATAACGAATGACTGATGAAGGCGATGCTTCGTATATAGCACGCGGTATCCACGTGGATCCGGTTCCCCTCTCGCGGCGCGCCGCGACGTCGAGCGAAGTGTTATAGAGCGGTCCAGTTAATTCCGCTACGATTCGTCACGATTGCGGTTTAGACTGCAAGAGCGTGACAAACTCGCGAGATCGATGACAAATCTAATGCTACAAAAAGTGTTGATTTCGATCGACAAACGTTCGAAAATCCCGTGACGAAGTTTTTCGACACATTGCGAGAGTCGCCGGGAACTGCGCAGAAGGCTACGACGCACTTGTCACCGCGGGTCGGTCTGCGCATGCGCGCCGATCGCTCCGCGCACGCGCGCGCTCCTCGCAAAGTAGCCGAAGGTGTTTTTTCCCCGACGGCTCTGGCTGGCTCCGCGCAGCGCTCAGTACGCTCGTAGACGTAGTACGACGAAGATGTCGACTCGCTCGCGCCTCCGTCTCACCTATCTAGCCTTTATCTGCGTTACAACCCTCGCTGGCAATTCCGATGGAGCCGCGACCGACATCGAGCTCGACGCGAAGGCCCAACAGTTGCACAGACTCGACAGTCTCAATCTCCTGCTCTACACGTTTCTGTTGATACTCACTGTATTGACTATTTGGACCTTCAAGCATCGACGTCTGCGTTTCCTTCACGAAACTGGTTTGGCTGTTATTTACGGTGAGCTTGCGGTCGACCAACCCGGACGATGAATCCTCCCGAATTTTTTATAGATGAATTCCTCGACTCTTTTTTTTTCTTACGCTGTCCTTACCGACCTTGCGCTAAACGCTCGAGTTGCGTCACTTCTTTTCCCTCGATTCGACGATAGATAAGTGCTAGTGACAAAGAAAATGTCCTGTCATTCGTAATCTCGGTCTAGGTGCGCTAAAAAAATCCCTTCCACCACTTCGTTACGGACACTTTGCGAAAACACGCCGCGACGTTTAATGCGCGAAATAACAAACATCGGTCGGCCGACGAACGGCGAATGTCCAATCTCTCGCTCGACGAAACTCTGTGCGGAAAATTATATGGCAACGAAGTGTCACTCCATTGTTTGATGCTATATTGATTTTGCAATAGTTTCGCACTCCTGCTGCCCGTAACGCCGCGCATTTTTTTTACACTGTGTATAAATATCGCGACTATCCTTGTCGCTTCCTTACGTTTTGAGTTTTAATCGTACAACTCGGCCGTGCGTCGAGAAAGCGTATAAAAATGTTTTTTTGTTTTATTTACTTTCACGGATTTCTCATTTTACGAACTGTTTACATTAAAATCCTTATGTAGAGCTCGGGAGAACAGACTATTATTATTGTTGTTGCTATTATTATCATTATTATTATTATTATTATATAATAATAAGCAATAAACTAAGATAAGTGTAAGAGACCGGCCTGAAGTGTATGTAATCAAACAGTTGAAATTAACATTGAATCATTAGAAGAAAAAAAAAAAACGATGTTCGCTGCTCTACACAGAACTGCTGTTTTATCAAATTTGTTTTTTTCTATTCCAGCAAACTTTTTTTTACCTGCCAGCGACGAATTATATAATTTTCATGGAAAACCACATTTTGCAATAGTTTCGCACTCTGTTGTCCGTAATACCACACTTTTTTTTATCGCTATATTTATGCTGCATAAATATCGCGATATCCTTGCCACTTCTGGACATTTTAAGTTCGGTATTGAAAAATCGTGGAAAAGAGAATGATAAGAAAACAAAAAAATAAGGTTTTTCCGCTCTATGCAGGACTGCTGTTTTATAGAATTTTTCTCTGTTCCAGCAAATTATTTCACCTGTGGGCGACGAATTACATAATTTTCATGGAAAACTGCATTTTGCAATAGATTCAAACTGCTCTGACCGTAATGCCGGACATTTTTTTTACACTATAAAATTAATTCAGTCAATAAGATGCAGATTTTATAAGTATTGCACTACCTTTCTATGTATTTTAATAATAATAATAATAATAATAATAATAATAATAAATATCGCAATAACGTCTGTGCTTCCAGACATTTTAAGTTTTGTGTCGTGAAAATGTAGAGACAAAAGAATGATTACAAAGAACGATTTTTGCTGTTCTACGCAGGACTGCTGATTCATAAAAATTTTCGCCATTGCAGTTAATTATTTTACCTGCGGGCAATGAATTATATAATTTCCATGGTGAACAGCTTCTTATGTAAGAATTCTTGCTTTACGCATTTCAGGACTGATTATCGGCGCCATAATACGCTATGGCTTCAAGACTAGCAGCGGCGTACTGCACATGCCCGTCGTGCCCGATGATACCAGCCACTACAATGAATCCGTGCCGCCCGATTCACTGTGGCTCATGTTCCCGGAGGACAAGGGAGGCGGACACACGGAGAACAAGACTTTCGCGTATTCGTTCAGGGGGGAGATTTACAAGGGGGACAACGAGATCGACCTCAAGGTACGGAGAAAAATCATTTGTCTGTTATCGGTGAAGGCGTCTCGTACAAACTGAGCATGCTGCAAAAATTAATCATACGGGATAAAAAAAAATGGCACGAGAATCGTACCAAATTTTACTTTACGAGGTGTGAAAATAGGGGTGTAAAACTGCAATTTTTGCACTGAGTGAAGTAAACGTAGATAATAGTAGATATTAAATTTACAAATCTTCTGCCTGAAATTTACAAAATTTGTCGATAAGTAAACAAAATTTACTTAAAATTGCAACGCACATGTGTTTGGAATTACCGAAACATTAATTTACAAACAAATTTTTTTTACAGCGTGATTAAAATGCGTGACTTGTATAAATCTTCTTTTTTGTTTCTCTTGCAGGCGACCTTTGATCCGGAAATATTTTTCAACATCATCCTGCCGCCGATAATCTTTCACGCCGGCTACAGCCTCAAGAGGGTGAATAAGCGTTCGTCGACTTTCACCGCGAGAAATTGAAAACTCGCTGTTCAAGGTCGATCGATTCTTTTTTACTCAAATTTTTATTGTTTTTTTTTCTTGCAGAAATACTTCTTCCGAAATCTCGGGGCAATCCTGATGTTCGCGCTGATCGGCACGACGATATCGTCGTTCGTTATCGGGTAAGGGAAAGCGCCTGACCATTTTATCGGCGACCGGCGACGGCTCGGGTAATCGCCCGGTAACCTTGATATCAATTATACATTCATTGCCTTATATTGGCGAATCACGTGCCAGCGCGTCGAGGTCGCTGGGTCAAAGATGGAGCCTTATCGCCGCGTCTGGACACTCCAGAAACAATGATTTATTGTTTATTCGATATATATATATTTGTTATTTATCGAGCGACGGGTGGAAACCGTTTGCATTAAAAAATAACATTCGATGAACAATTAAATTCAAACACGAGCAACCAGATTCACGGTGAAACATTGAAAGATTGCCTTAACAAAATTTAACTGTTTGCTAGAATCGTCGCCTGGAGACGACCGATTTCCCTCTGAATTCAAAAGGCTGAGGAGCGACAAAAAAAAAATTGAAATAAAATTCATTTACGAGAAATAATTATGGATTCAAAAGAATACGAGTCTGATGGTAATTTTTTTAAACGACTTATTTATTGAATTTTTTTTTTCAGTGCTTTGATGTACGGTTTCATCCAGCTGATACCGCACCTGGCCGAGTCGTTCACGTTTCTGGACACTCTCTACTTCGGCGCTCTGATATCGCCCACCGATCCTCTCACGATAATCTCGATATTCAACGATCTGCACGTCGACGTTAATCTCTACGCTCTCGTGTTCGGCGAGAGTGTTCTGAACGATGCCGTCGCGATTGTACTCAGCGGGTGAGATATAAATTCTTTTCTTATCGTTCGTAAAATTTCCGTCGGAGTTGTCGTTAAAATAGTTTTTATGTTGTTTATTTTTTTCGCAGTTCCATCCAGAACTACGGAGAGCGTTATCAGTCGGGTTCGGGGGGTTTCGAGACGGTAGCGTTCTTCCAAGCTCTGGGTGATTTCGTCGGTATATTCAGTCTCTCGCTCTTCATCGGCGCTAGCATGGGATGTCTCACGGCTCTCCTCACGAAATTCACGCGAGTTCGTGATTTTCCCCTCCTGGAGTCGGCTCTCTTCGTTCTCATGTCTTACAGCACTTTTCTCATCGCCGAAGCTTCCGACCTCACCGGTGAGTTCCCCGTACATTGGTATTCATTTATTTACTTGTTGACGGGACGAGCCCCTTTACAATTACATTTTTACAGTTCAGGTACCAATACAAACATGAACCAAAATATATCATGTAAACATTATAACATCGTAATATATCAAATGTATTTTTTCTTTTTTTATAACATTTTTTTGTGCGCGAGAACATGATAAGGAATGAAAGACGACGTCCGACATTCAAAATTAAATAAAGCCATTCTATCACTCCATTGGTATTGTATGAGTTATGGTCATAGCCATGGACACAAGTGGGTTGCGCTTTGGGCGACCGGTTATAATTCTCTTTATTTTTTATTTATTTACTTTTTTAACTCGTGCACACAAAGTTCCACTTTTCGTGCCTGCAACGCGTGGCGAAAGGGGCGCTTTTTAGTAACACGTGAGAAAAAAATACTGCGCATGCGCAGATCACACACGATACTTTTTTACACACTTTTTTAACACCAGTCATTTTTTCGCCACGCCACAGGCATAACATTTTTTTTTCTGCAAACAGGTGTCGTCGCTGTCCTTTTCTGCGGTATATGCCAGGCGCACTATACCTACAACAATCTGAGTCCCGATTCGCGACAGAGAACGAAACAGCTCTTCGAGCTTCTCAACTTCCTGGCGGAAAATTTTATATTCAGTTACATCGGGGTGTCGATGTTCACCTTCCCGAAGCATCACTTCGATCCTGGATTCATTTTCGCCGGATTTGTATCCTTTCACGATCGACGATCGATTTTTTTTTTCAAATTACCAATTTTTAAACTTCTATTTTTACATATTTCAATTTTTTTATTTTTAAACATCAAATTTTTACGAGTATGATTCTTGACTGTGAGCACGAAATGCACAGTTCTGCGCACTGCTTGGACGAGCGGCGAACGTCTACCCGCTGTCGTTCTTGCTGAACCTGGCGAGAAAGCCGAAGATCCCGATGAATTATCAGCACATGCTGTTTTGCGCCGGTTTGCGCGGCGCTATGAGCTTCGCACTGGCGATAAGGAACACCGTGTCCGACGCTCGTCAAGCGATGCTCACGACCACCAGTCTGATCGTCATACTTACGGTCATTTTCCAGGGTGGCGCGACCACCCAGTTTCTCAGCTGGTTTAACATACCGTGAGTCATGCAAGGCTTGCCACTGAGAAATATGTTTAAAAAAGCGTGAAAATCGAAATTTTCGCAAAGCTTTCTCAATCAACTTTTTTGTACAAACCTTCTAGAAAAAATCATTTTTCCGTAATTATTTGGCTTCCTTATAGGAAAATTTGTCGGTAAAAGAATGTTATCGCGTTTGAAAATGCAAAAAATCATTAATTTTCACAATATTCACTACAAAGTTTCTCTAAAAAATTGTAGTTATTCGGCGTTTCGGGACCATGTCTGTTATGCTTTCCCACCGATCACCAATCTGCTTATTTTACTCTTGGCTCAATATTTGATACGGAAACTTGCATCAGAAAAAAAATACTAATTCTTCGTAACATTTTTTAAATCTAAAGTCACATCAAACTTAAACCCTTCGATCGATTTCAACTTTTTGGCCCGATTGCTTAAAAATTGTATGAGCTCACGCACACACTTTTTTTTAGCAAAGTTCACAAACGCGTCAAATTTTGATCACTGAAAACATTTTAGTACAAATTTACACACGCACGCACGCATTTCCAGACTTGTTTTTCTAAATATGATTTTCCGATATTTTGAAACATTCTGAACGTGTTTTCATTAAAATCTCGAAAAAGAAAAACATTTCATGAAAACAAAGCTTCGTCTGTGAGGAAGCAAAAATAATAACAATTTGCCAAAAACGCTATTGTTTCAGTGTCGGAGTGGACGAAGAGGTGGAAGGCCTCTCTCACAGCGGTGTGAGAAGCGTAAGTATCAGATTTCATCGTGCACGTGTCATCTGTGTCGTTATATATATGTCAGCAACGCTAGATTAATAATAATCGGAGTAGCGATTCCTCTATAATCGATCCTTAATTATTACAATTTTATTTTTTTGTAACTCTTAATTTGCTGTCTCGTTTATAATGCGCCCCTTTCTTTGTGCCACTGCTTTCACCCAGGTGTACAATTCAGTGGACACCGACGGGGTGGGTAAATCTAAAATCAGGCTAAATGACAAAATCGAATACGAACAAATTTGCAGATTAAAATATATATATAAATATATATCTGACTCTTTCACAGCATGCTCGCGAAACTTGGATCGTTAACTGTAAAATATAAATTACAAACGATAATAATATACTGTAAACAGGAGATGTAATAATTTGTCGATCTAACTTGGTAATGTTGATATAGTCCGGTGGCGAAGGTGGCTTTGGGATTCTGGACTTGCCACGCGAACGAAGTCCACCGGTACGTTGCAATCGTCTATTAAATTGGGTTTGAACTAACGTTTTTTTTTTTTTTATTCGTAGTTAAATTTCGTCGACTGGCTTTGCGCCGAGTTAATTAAGAATTGTCGTTGTCGTTCGAGCACCTCGATCGTATAATATCATTTTTACTATAGAGTCTTGGTACACTTGCGGGGCTGCTTGTTCGCTGCTTTTGTCACTCGAATATCCATTTTCTTTTTTCAATATAAATTTTGTTACATTTTTTTTATACAAATATATTCCGTTATCCATTCTGTATGACGAGTAACATCAGTAGAGCCGAATTGTTTACTATTTATTTTTTGCACCCATGCATTAACAATAAAAACATACGCACACGAAATAACATAGAATAAAGTCGACATTTTCTCGATGTTGCAAGAAGCATGAATAATCTCCATGAATAACGCGACGACTAACTGGAAATATTTGAACGAGGTGGTGAGCCCTCGGAATTGTGTGTTTAAGGATGCATCACACATACATTCCCAATCAAGAGTTTAATTCGATAAAAATTTCAGTACTTCGCGATGTGCCAAAAATTTGAAAAAAATCTGTCGTGTTAATGATGTTGAGACCTCTGATTTTGCATAAATAATAATGCCAAAAAGTTATGACCAAATTATTAAAGACATTAATTGTTTTAAAAAATCAGAAAACCATTTTTTTCATTTTAAATGAAGTCCTTGATTTTTTATAATTCATATACATTTTATCAGAATTTCCTTACATTTCAAAATTGTTTGTTTCGAAAATTTGAAAAATTGATAGATGCACGGATTTCGGGTACGTTTCCGGATCACGCTTCCACAGCACACGCAAAACGTTTTCAGGCGATTGCGCCAACAGTTCCGTAGTGTGGCCTTAAACAAATTTCAAAAAGTGAAAATTCAAAAGTGTATGAAAATTCTGAAAAAAATTAATCTGGCTTCTAGAAAATCAACGAATTCATTTGAAAATAGAAAAAAAGGTTTACAGATTATCCGTTAAACAATTTTTTTTTTTGCAATTTTAATTCCTTTTTCACATTATTATTATGGAAAATCAATGTTCTTGGCACCTTTGATACAGTTGATTTCTTTAAGATTTTTGTACCATCAGGAAGTGTTCAAATTCTCACTGAATCTCACTTTTGGCCGGGAATTATTTCATTTTTATTTGTTTTCTGCCACTATCGATCCCGTAGAATTGCTCGTGTGTTTTATTTTATTTTTTCTTCAATTTCGATGAATCCAGATCAAACAGAATGGATAACTAAAGCTTCGTCGTTCACGTTTCACAGTATAATTCTATGCAGGACGGCTCCCAGACGGGAGGCGGAAGTTTGGGAGGTAAACCGAACGAGAAAGCTCTGCTAGCGAGAATCTGGGGCGACTTTGATACGCGCTACATGAAGCCACTGTTGACGCACTCGAGGCCGACGCTCCTCGAGACTTTGCCAGTGTGTTGCACACCCCTGGCGAGGATTCTCACCACGGCTCAGCAAATGTCTCAGGTATGAAATTACTTGAGTCATGATAATCTTTTTTCTGCGATTTATTTTTTGTTTGTTTTTTTATTTATTTTTTGTTGAGTTTCGTGTGATATTTCGCTCGCAGGAAGACGTTTCGAGAAAAGCCGACTCAGACTCGGATCTCTGTCTGGCCGTGCAAGATTTGGACTGGAGCACGAATATCGAGCCGGTGAGTTTTCATCAACCTAATCTAAATTACACTGTTAATCCATGCTATCAGCCTAACAACAACGGTAGTACAGAGTTTACTAACCGGGACGAGCCTTACGTGATACTCAATTTGCACAGGAGATAGATATCGGTTTGCGAATGGAAAACAAAAATCAACCTTATTATTATTATAATATAAAAATGTCCTCTAGTCTCGAGACCTTCATTGCCACAATTCGCGCGTCTATTATAAAAAACAAAATAAAAGCACTCTTATATTCTTTTTCTCTCCACTCTTCCACCATTGAAGTCCTGCGTGATTTCGTTGTAGAACCTGATGTTTGCATTTTACGAGAAGGAATAACGAAGACAACGCGTACTCGAGTAAAAAAAACGTTTTAACAAAGTATTAATTATTTTATTCTCTTAATTATTTATTATTAAATAAATTATTTGTTATTCTCTTAATTATTATCTCACCCGGCACCGCGATCGTTGCATTATCTTTCGCTTTGATGAGCAAACTTGTTTTCCTTCTTGTAAAGTGTTTCTGCCAGCATGTTTTATAAAAAAAAAAACTAACTGACTAACACTGTAAACAATACTCGAATCCAACAACGGTTCGGGTGATACGACAATGATATACACAACCGCCGTTTCGGAGTTATGTAAAACCAATTGTTGTTACGAAGGAAAAAAAATGAAAATAAAATTATTTTTTTGTAAATTATTGTTGTGTATATAAAGCAGTTTTTCAAGGAGCCGATCGACGAATAATCATAGATCGTGCCGATAAACACTCGTCGTGTTTGATTATAATTTCTTCTTATCTTCTTTTTTTTCTAGTAAGTATGCTCTCGATTGTATGAGATAAAAATAATGTGTGTATCACTGTTGTGAATTACTTGAAAGACAACACACTCCTCTCTAAGTACTAACTCCACTCTGTCTGTACTGGGCGCAAGGTTTCTTAATCGACATCTATGTACACACATAACGTTGCGATGTACACGGTGCATTCCCTGCCATTTCGACCTGGGTTTTCAACTTGGGCTGAGTTTTTATTTTTTTTATAAAAAAAAACTTTGGAAAAATCGCAAAAATTTAAAAAAAATGCAATGCAATGTAGTGCTACATATAAAAATCGCCAGTGATAACCCACGAACGACCGATTTTTTCTTCTAATTGTTTCACCTTTTTTTCGAAAAAATTTAGAACAAAAGTTAGAAATTGAGCTCCGGCTCAAATATAATTTTTTAAAAATATGTGACGCTAGATTCTTCAGAATTCGTTCAGTTTTTTTAATTTGTGGTGATCAATGGGTTCATTTTTTTTTTTAATCGTAAATAATTATACACTATTTGTAAAAATATAATAAAAAATCGCTGGTCCAATCCAAGATGTGAAGGATTAGACGCAGGTCGAAATGGTAGGGAATGGCCCGTGTACTTCTCGATAACCGCTTCGGCTTTATATTTATTTATCTGTGTTTCGAAAATTATGTTTAATGGGTCATTTAAAAAACGGGCTGTAACCATACCTGTGATTGATTCATCGAGAAACGCGCGATACGGTGGTATAAAAAAAAATTACAGTTTGGCTTTTTCGCTATAAGATTGTGTCTGTGTCCAGTCCTGTTTTAATTTTTTGTTTGTATATTTTATAAATAGTTTCTGGCGTGAATTATTGCTACACCGGCCTGGTTTTTCTTTTTTTTTTTTCGTACATAAAATCGTTCATTCAGTTGTGAACAATTTTTGCTCGTAGACAAATTTTAATCGTGACGACGATGATGACGAAGACCTGAACATCATCGGAATGGAAGGATTCATTGCATTGCGCACGTTATGACAAGAACGAAGCTATTGATTAACGAACAATCAGGCGCGTGTGCCGGCAAAGCTACTGTCAATGTTTCAATGGAAGAGTCAATATTCCTCTAGAGCATAAGATTAAAGACAAACAGATTCCTATTTACGTGTTAGAGATTAGACTGTTGTGATTTTTTATTCTTGTTTGTTTCATTTAAATTTTTTCATGTTTTTTAATATTTTAATTTTTTTGTGATAATTGATAGTATATCGTAAGTTATTGCTGAACCAAAAGGGCCAAGTCAAACACACACAGACACGGACGTATTTAATAGACTTTGACGTTTCTCGCTGAAAAGAAAACAATACATTTTTTAAAAGTAATCGAAGTCGATGCCGATAAATAAAAATCGTTAAACTGTTTTATCACTCGAGAACATTCATGCTCCCACGTTGTCGCACATTAAACATAATTTTCATTTTAATCTCGGCTAATAATGTTAAAACGGTGATGGACCATTTTTTTCTTTTAATCTCTTTAATTAACGAGTATCGCTGCTTCGATTGAACTACCAATGCTGTACGACGTAAATTGCGTGTATGAACGTAAACTAAGATATATTAACCCTTTAACGCCCGCCGTGTCGTATTTTTCACGTTGGGCGAAGCAGCTTTTAAAAAAGAATATCTTTTTGAATTTCGTTCACAAACTTCTGGAAAAATATCGACTTTTATCAACGAATCCCGTACAATCATTTTTCGAACATAATTTCATCACGAAATTATTTTTATTTTGGTGTAAAAATTGAAATAGTAAATTTACAAAATATATATATTTTTACGTAGAAAGATTTTTTTTTTACGGGAAGAAAATCCTCGGACTTGAAGGGTTAATTAATTAAGATCTGCGATCGTGTAGAGTTTAGAAGTCAAAAATTCGTGCAAACAGTCCGTAATCGATTTTTAAGGATACTCGGAGTATCCGTAAAAAGGATATCCTCGGTGTTCCTCGTGGGTTTCAACTAGCCACTACTTCTGTGATTTCAATTTTTTCTTCTCTACTTGGTACACGAGTTATAATTTTTTTTAAGTGAACAATCTTCGGTGGATTCTTTCAAAGCTATTAATCGTTGTTATAATCGATCTAACTATTCATTGAGCATTTTTGCATGCGGCCTGTGCAGGATCCGAGCGTAACGCAGGCACTCAACTACATGTAAGACGTGCTACCCTCCCCGCAATAACGATCAGGTCGATTGTTTCGCAGTCAGAGTTGTAAAAGCGCTGTTGAAAAGAAAAAAATGAAAAAAATATCGCATTTCGCAATCGACAATCACTCAAGTTAATTTTTTTTCGCGCATGTTTCTTTTCTACTATGTACTTTGATATTTAAAACTATGTCGCACGTTTCGTTTATTCGCAACGTATCTCAGTGTCGATATTCTACTCCGAATTCACCCGGGGCTCAGACCATTGATTTCACCGATCCCACATTTAAAAAAAATGATTTTCTATTTTTTATTAAGTTTTTATTATTTTTATGTTTGTTGCGGATAATTATTTTTCGCTTTTTATTTGTTTCTTTCACAGAGTCCCAAGGATCAGTCACTTCCCATTTATAATTCCTGATGTCTCGATTAATATCAATGTTCGGGAGTTTGTTTGTTTTTTTTAATAATTTATATTCTCTAGCTCAACCCTCTGTGCACTCTTCGTACCGCGAGAAGATCGCGTGATCCTGTATAGTTTATCGCAAAGATCGAGAAAATCCACACACGGGACGAGAGTTAACGAACCTATTATCGTAGATTTATTATTTTTTTAAAATTTTTCGATTTGTTACTCTTGTACACGAAAAAAAAGAAAAGAAAACATGACAATTTAGTAAGATTAAACTATAGGTATCCGTATTTTGTACATTGGTCAGATTAACGTAGCGTCAATAATCGACGATGAATAACACGTCGGACCTAGATTCATTCAGTATTACACGCAAAGCTAATAGATTCGTAACCAGTTGTAGATTTGTGATGAAAAAAAAAGAAATTAGTAAATTGAGTAAGGAAAATCAAGCGCCAGTAATATATAAAAAAAAAATTATGTAAATCCAGAGGGGGAATAAGTTGATCAATTTGATACTTTGCGAGGCAGCTGGGAACTTCGACGGGAGAAGTTAATCCGGGACCACTGCCGCTGCACACACGCGTCGCCCTGCCTGGTTTGATTGGTAATTGGTTTGATTTGTAAAAAAAAAAAGTTTTTTTTATCATCCGGCACACGACACTATCACTCCACTGTTGACAATTATTTCGATTCGAAAGTATATACGGCTATTGATCTTAATAGAATATATATTATTATACAAAATAATATACAAAAAAAAAATATATATACATATATAGAACAGCCGAACCGGCGAATGTTGTAAATGTAATTTTTTTTTTCTTAGAGTATTACGTAGGATCTGCTCTGCCAATTGCAGAATTTTATTATATTTTTCTCCACTCTTTCATTTTCGAATGTTAATTGTTAAAATATATATATATATATATATATTTTCCCGCCCGATCAAGCCGACTATGCATCTCGAGCATGTGCCTAAGAAATTTGGTGCCAAGTATTAAACAGTATGTAGCTCGTTCGAAGTCGACGGGGATTTGGGATCGCCCAGCCGCACTTTTTCAATATTCTGCAGAATGAAGAAATTTTTATTTTTTTATTTTTTTTTCATAGTCGCGAGCGATTTTTGTTTTCTCATTTTTAAAAAATGATTTATTCGTAAAAGTGAATGCAATTTGCGGTTCGCGCTAACGAACGCGCGAGGCGATGTTTAATTTAGCTTTTGGGCTGTGACCACACGTAGAATTTGTCGTCGTATTTAGAGCCAACGTATAAAGATAAAATAATCGATGAAAAAAAAAGAAATTAATCGTTCGATTGTATATTTTCTAAAGTTGTGCAAAAAAAAAAAATCAAGCTTGGCGAATAATAATTTTTGCAGAAGCGAAAGAAATAAATTTAAGTAATGCACATCCCGCTTTCGAATACGAGTGTGCGAGGCGATGTAATTTTATCTGCGATAAGTCAGCAACGAGTCTAGCTTAGGCGTACATTTTTGTTCGTATCGTTTTTTCCGCTATCGATCTGTTTGTATATCCGATAGAGAGAAATCTGTATATCTGAATAATACAATTATCATTATTATTATTTAAAAAAGAAATATTAAGTTAGTTTCTATAGTGTAATGTTTAAATGTTAAGAAGATGTTGCGATGCCATGTATTACACGACAAGAGTGTTTAATAAAAAAAAATTCAAAAAATACAAAAATCTTTAGTAAAAAAAATATTCGGAGGGCATTGGTGTGGCTAATTTTATGCGCCGATTTAGGTGGCAGCTTGAGCTTCGGCGAGCTCCCGCATGGCGTCGGTTACGCGAAACATCGGTCCGTGTCCGGGCACGATGTAATCGGCGAGATCCAACATTCGCTTTCGCATCTGTGCTTGAACGTTGCGCAACTCGGGGTCGCCCAATTCGTGCCACAACGATGGATCTTCTATGTCGTCTTCCCTCTCGAACAAATCCCCGGTTACGACGACCCGAACCGATTCCTCGTCGATTTTTGCTTTAACGACGACACTCACGTCCTCGGAAGTGTGACCGGGTGTGGCTGTTACATTGACCCCTTCGCACAGCCGATAATCGTCTAGAATTTCGGTCGGTAAAACAGTCTCATATTAGCTCTATGTGTGTATATCGTTAAATGATGACCCTGAAAATATCGAATTTCATCATCAAGTCTTTGTCGACTGACTTATGAAAAAAAAACACTTGCAAAATTTTATTCTTCAAGTGAAATTTCCCGATTGAAGTTCGTGCTATGCAAAACACAACCGGTCATAGTAATATATCGGGTTTCCACCGTGAGTGAGATCAGGCCGAGATCTACTCTGAACTAGTGGAAAAATTCTAGTAGACTCAAAATTCACTTATGGGATTGGCTGTTGACTAAAAAGTTTCGAATTAATTAGAATCTTGCCACTAGTTCAGACTCGTTTGAGTCCGTTCCCAGTCTCGGTGGAAAATCAGTAATAACTAATAACTTGACGAAATTTAGTCTCATGCAGATATCTTCAAGGTCACGTCTAAAAACGTTATCGAACGATATTTATCAATTTAAAAAAATGCATACCTTTCTTGAGATCGCTCTCGAAAAAGATCGTTCCACGATGAACGCAGAGGCCGACTATGTGCTCGGCTTTGAGAAATAAATTGTTGTTGCCTATGTGGTCCGCGTGACTGTGAGTGCAGACGACGTAGTCGATGTCTTCCGGTTTCAAGTCTTCTGCGGCCAGAGCTGCGTATAAAAAATTAATGAAGAATTGGCAATTACGTAATGGAACGACGAATTAGAGACTGGAGTAAGATAAAACTGATGCACACCTGCGGTGATTTTTTCTCCGTCCCAAGCAGTCATCGTATCGACTATTATGTTTTTGTCCGCTCTGATCAGAGTGCAGGTGCAGTTTGCGTCCATCGACGAGTCATCGAGTTTCTTCGAATAACCGTCGAACAGCACAGTAACTTTGGCCATTTTTTTTCAGAATAATTTACAAAGCTTCTCGAGACGCATTAATTTTTTTGTTACATAAAAAATGCAAATTGATTCCCAATGATTATCTGACGTGTTTTACCGAGCAGCCGGCACATCGACGGTGCTGTTTTTTTCTTTAGGTTATGTGCGGCGACGAAGGATGCGCGAAAACTCCAAAACATTCGATGCAAATGAAAACAACTCTGTTTACTTCGTCGGTATTTCGAAATTCGTTAATTTCTTAGTCTCAAGATGAAACTGGTAAGTGAGAATTTAATTAGTACATATAGTTACAATCATCGGAGCAATTTAGATCATTTTTTTAAATCCATTTTCGGCTTTAACCTCAATTTTTTGTTTTTCAATACATTTTTGAGTCACGGAAAATTTCTCTTGTTTTTCCATATTTTAATTCGTCATTTTTTATTTACAGTACTGCTTATCGAGCGAGCTAACAAAATTGTGTCCGGTCTTCGGTTTCAAGGGCATAACGTAACTGCTGATGCAATTTCTATAAATCTAATTAAATCATATTTTTTAAAAGTCAATTTTTTCTTCAATCCGCTCAATTTTTTTTACTACATTTTTCAGTAACTCAAAAATTCTCATTTTTTTTTCTTCAAATTTTAACTCTGCCTATTACGATTTACAGTCCTGCTTATCGAGAGAGCTGACAAAATTGTGTCTGCTCCTCGGTTTCAAGTGCATAACATAATTGCCGATGCCATTTCTATTAAGCAATTTAAACCATATTTTTATCTCCAAAGTGGTCAAATATTTTTTCACTACATTTTGCAGTGACTGCAAGTTTCTTGTTTCTGTTTCTTCTAAATTTTAATTTTGCCCATTTCTATTTACAGTACTGCTTGTCCAGCGAGCCAACGAAGCCATGTCTGGTCCTAAGTTTCAAGGGCATAACGCTGATGCTGGACTGCGGCCTGAACATGCAGTCCGTTCTCAGTTTCATGCCTATGCCGATGGTGCCCAGCGGAAAGTTTAATTCCCTGCCCACCTGGCTGCCCCGGGACAATCATCAGGATTGGCAGATAGAGGGAGTTCGTACAAAAATGACCCTGAAGACATCTGTGTAACATGAAATTTCATCATTGCCAAACCTTCGTCAACGCACTTTTTTTCTTTAAGAAGAAAAAAAGTTTTGTGCTTGTAGAACTTTATTCTCCAAGCGAAGTTCCCCGAGCGAACTTATCGCGACGCAAAACACAGCCGTTATAACGCGTTGAAAATTAGTCTTGTGCAGATATCTTCAGGGTCGCGTTTAAAAGGCCGATAATTTTTTTTTTTTTAAATCGCTTGTCGAATTTTATTTTCAACCGAACTTATCGCGTCGTAAAACACAGCCGGTTATAACTCGTTAAAATGTAGTCTCGTGCAGATATCTTCAGGGTCACGTATAAAAGCCCGTAAAAAATAAATTTAAAAAAAAACAATTTTCTTGTCGAATTTTATTCCCCAAGTGAAGTTCCCCGAGCGAACTTTGCGTCTCGGTAAACGTAGCCGTTGTAAGTCGATAAAATTTAGTCTCGTGCAGATATCTTCGGGGTCGCGTGTAAAATAAAAATTAACTAAAAAAAAAAAAAAAAATTTAATAAAAGAAAAATCACTTGCACTCGCCTACAACAAAAATGAATAATTTTTTCAGGAACTGAAGGAGTGCTGTGGAAGGGTGTTCGTGGACTCAACTCCGGAGTTCTCTCCCCCTCTCGAGAAGATCGTCGATTTTTCCGAGATCGACGCGATTCTTATATCGAATTACACGTGCATGCTGGCTCTGCCGTTCGTCACGGAAGGGACGGGATTTAAGGGCATAGTTTACGCGACGGAGCCGACATTGCAGATCGGCAGATTTTTTATGGAGGAACTGGTCGAGTACATCGAGCAAACGCCACGAGCTATTTTGGCGAAGCATTGGAAAGAGATGCTGCACGTTTTGCCGCCGCCTCTGGCCGACGCTCTCAAGCCAAAGTCCTGGAAGCATCTTTACTCGATGTCCGCGGTAAATTCAGCGCTGTCGAACATACAGATGGTCGGTTACGATCAGAAACTAGATATATACGGAGCGTTGACGGTGACGCCGATAAGCTCGGGCTACTGTCTGGGTAGCAGCAATTGGCTGATATCGTGCGATCACGAGAAAGTCGCCTACGTCAGTGGCTCGTCCACGCTCACGACTCATCCGCGCCCGATGGAGCAAACGACTCTCAAGCACGCCAATGTCCTCATACTGACGGGATTGACGCAAACGCCGACTGCCAATCCCGACACCATGCTCGGAGAGCTGTGCATGACCGTCGGTGAGTTATCGATAATGGAGAATAATAATAGTTTGAGGGAAAATAAAAAATGGTCCGAGGAAGATTAAAAGTAGTTCGAGGGAGAAAAAAAATAGTTTGAGGACGAATAAGAAATAGTTCGAGGAAGAATAAAAATAGTTTGGGGGAGAATAAAAATAGTTCAAACAAGAATAAAAATAGTTCAAACAAGAATAAAAATAGTTCAAACAAGAATAAAAATAGTTCAAACAAGAATAAAAATAGTTCAAACAAGAATAAAATTCTTCGAGGGCAAACAGGTACAAACAGAGGACAGGGCAAAATGGGCTCTGAGAAGAGAATTTTTCGCAAGCTTCCCAGCCCCTATCATGAAAAAATTGACTGAACGCTTCGAGAAGATGGATGGACCATTTAATGTTTTTTTTTCTTCAATTTGCAGCAATGACTCTACGTTCGGGGGGCTGCGTCCTCATACCCTGTTATCCCTCGGGTGTCGTTTACGATCTCTTCGAGTGTCTGAGCACCCACCTCGACAAATCGGGATTCTCTCAGATACCTCTATTTTTTATATCGTCCGTCGCGGAATCTTCGCTGGCTTACTCGAACATCTTGGCCGAATGGTAAGATCCCTATACCGCATTTCTCTAAATTGTAGTAATCCATAACTGATAATTTAAACATTTTTTTGTTTCAGGCTCTCGACGAACAAGCAGAACAAAGTTTATCTACCAGAAGAGCCTTTTCCGCACGGTTTTCTCGTTAAAAACGCGAGACTCAAGCACTTCACCTCCACGTACGCGGAAGGTTTCAGCACCGACTACAGACAACCATGCGTTGTTTTTTGCGGTCATCCGAGTCTTAGATTCGGCGACGCCGTGCATTTCGTTCAACTCTGGGGCAACAGCCCTCAGCACACGATTATATTCACCGAACCCGATTTTCCCTATCTCGACGCTCTCGCGCCTTTTCAGCCGCTCGCCATGAAAGCCGTTCACTGTCCCATCGACACGTCCCTCAATTTTACTCAGGCCAACAAGCTCATCAGGGATCTCAAACCGGAGAATCTCGTTGTTCCCGAGTGCTACACTCAGCCACCCGTTATCGCTCCGCACCGAGCTGATCTCGTCATAGATCCCGTGGGCGTACGTGAAAATTTCATTCCTTCAACGCTTGAAAATTTTTACCAGCGGTTAATCGACCGTCGTTTATTAATTGTGTGGATTTTAGGAAAAAGCTCTGATAACGTTCAAACGCGGTGAGGTGATAAAACTGCCGTTGAAACGAAAGAAGGGTAGAGTTTTTATCGAACCGGAACTAGCTGGACAAATTATTCCCAGCGAAATAAGGCCCGGCTTGAGCCTCGCTTCCGTCACCGGCGAGCTCGAGGTCAAAGACAACGTTTACACGATCAAGGTAATAAACGAACGAGTTCGCCGAAAGTTATATTTATACATATTTTTGTAAATTTGTAAATTTGTAAATTTGTAAATTTGTAAATTTGTAAATTTGTAAATTTGTAAATTTGTAAACTTGTAAATTTGTAAATTTGTAAATTTGTAAATTTGTAAATTTGTAAACTTGTAAATTTGTAAATTTTAGTGCATAGAGGAGCGTACGAGTGGAAAGCGAAAAGCTCCGGCGGATATTACGGCGCCGGACAAGGAGGAAGTTCTCAAGGAGAGGAAACACGAGTACGGAAACATTGATCCTCAGGATTTGCTCCAAAAATTGAATCAGGAAGGTATACTGGGCGCGAAGCTCCAGCACTCGGCGACCTCGACGAGCATTCATTTGGTGAGCGAGGAAACGATTTTACGATTTGGTTTTTACTGTGTGAGATAAGTGTGACGAGTTAATAAAAATTGTTTGCGTGTGCACAATTGTAGCAGGACGAGGACACTCTGATACAGATAGGTGACAACTCGACACACATATTTTGCAACGGTGATCAAAATTTGCGGAGGCGACTGAGGGGAATAATAATGCAGTGTCTCAAGAGATTTTGACTCGACGAGATCTACAGGATTTATCAGTATTCGTACGTTCTTTTTTTTTTACTTTTTAATTAAGAAAGCACAGATCACTGTTTCCTCGTGATCCAATACTTCGACCAAATACACAGATGACATTTGCATTGTACTTTTTTTTTGTTATAACTTAGCTCTACGGAGTTTCGTAATACTATTCAACAATCTTTATCCCGCTACGTTCGGTAATTATACGGTCACGCTACACTCGAGTCGGGTGTTCGTGATTTTATCGAATAATACAGACGTAAGAAATCGAGTATTTTTTTTTTTTTTTTTGTAGTGGGAAATTGAGACTGTTTCGACATTATTACATTTTTGTGTTCGTTCGCTTGGCTCTTATACTTTCTCGTGCAAAGAGGGTAAAGTATCACAATTATGAAACGTATACACGTAATATAGAAAAAGAAAAAATATATATTAAAAAAAATCTGTTGTTTTTCGATCTTGCGAAAAAAAAAAAAAAAAAAACGTTGGGATTCCGAGACGAAACGCATTAGGTGCCAAGGAGATTCACAACTTTAGTACAAAAGAAAAAAAAATGAAAACATATACATTACTCGCTTCGGCGGTGCAAGCGCAGATATCCGATTTCGTGATGCCAAAGGACTAGAGGCATTCGCTGGGCGTACGAAAAGCCAACGAAAAATAACAAATGCAAATGTAAAAGCGACTAGCAAAAAAAAAAATGAAAATCATAAGTACGAATAGAAAAATGAAAGTTTCAAAACTCCACACGCTGTACCGCTCTTGGACTTGGACTATATAAACTTTCGTGTCCTCGAACGTTTGATGACGACATAGTAAATTTTTTCTTTTTTTTCCGAGTAATATTAAAACGATTATGCGGATGTGTGTGTTTTGCTAGGATCTAACGGTACAGTTACTAAGCAGTTTACCACGTGAGTCTGAATTGCTGACATTCTGAATGCTCGACAATTTGTCATCGCGAAAGTTCGCCCAACGGCCAACTTCCGGTTCGGGATGACGAATGACGATTTCTTTTTTTTATTAATAATATTATTTTTTTTCCAGTAAGTACCAGTGTACGCGAGCCTGCGTCGAATCCTTCGTATATTCGTTTTTCGCACCGAGAGCTTTCGGGCAGGTTTATCGATCGATCGAGAGCCTCGATCGTGGTCGAAAGTTATCGGCGACGAACGAATATATACCGGTCGTGCCTTACATGAACTGTTGCACGCGTTCGGTCAACCAGTTGCAGATCTCCTCAAATTTGCTTCTCATCTCGCTTATCGCTTTCTCGATATCGTCGGAAACATCTTTTTTCTTCTCTACCAGATCGATTGTTTCCAGTGGCACTGTTTCGACGCTGGATCTCTTACTCACATTCAGAATGTAGCAATCCATTACCTAGTTGGCAGTAGCGAAGCCAATCGCGAGACCAGCTGCGAAAGAGGCTAAAAAGAAATGAATTTCCTTTGGCCTAAAGGTGTCATCGCCGGTAATCGTATGATACCAACGCCGGGTGCGCGATTCGCCATTTTTTAGTAGCTGCTCCGCTTTATCCAGTTTTCTGTCCACAAACCTCTCAACCTGTAACAGTAAATTAGAAAATTCCATCCATTTTTTGTTGTTCTCAGATCGTTGATTTTCGTTGAAACTCTCGAACGAGATATCGTCGGAGACCTCCACGTAGAAATTCTATCGAAACGCCGATCGAAAGAGTTATCAACCATTCTTTTTTTAAAAATCAGAAACCCTGTTATTTTATTATTTTAAATGAATTCCGCGATTTTTCAGAATTCATATGAATTTTTCCAACCTTTCCTTATACTTCAAAACTTTTCTTTTATCACGATTGCAACAGGCGTGATACAAAACTTATTGCATCACGATTTCACGGATAACAATTCCCTAGTTATGGAGTTAAAAAACATTTCAAAATGGAAACTCTATCGAAACGCCGATCGAACGTTGATAAGCAAAACGTAACGATACTTTCTCTCCTCGCGTACTGCGTACGTGACGAGTGAAGCAAAAATAGCCAGAGCCGATTTGGATATGTCCGATTTATTGGAAGGTAAGAATAGGGCAACTTATAACGATGATAGTAACAATAATGATAGCGGATCACATTCAGGCCGAGTTTTAATTAAAGCTAGTCTCCTATAGCGCGGCTTTTTTTTTCTAATTTTTCTTTTTTCTTCTTTTAATAAAATACCATCGATATTTCTACAAGAAGGTGACAAGATGCTTCAAGGCGCTTCGCGGCAGATAAGACAATCGACAAATCAAACACGAATCGTGTACGCAATCGGTGTGCATTTCGCGCTCTACGATCGTTATTCACGAGGACGCTAGGCCGAGTATAAAACCACCAATGAAACTCGTCGCCGCGTATGTGTTCTGACGACACCACGATCCTACCTGAAAATAATAGAGAAAACAACCAGTTTGAATCGTAGGATTTTTTAAGATACGAAGACCTGAGAGACCTGGATTGTTTCAAGCGGCCAAATCGTAAAACTTCATTATAACACGTTTTATTTAACTTTTTCTTCCCGTACTTAAATAGCAACGAAACAGTTGCAGAACTGCTATTCATGCAATGTTTTTTGCTCAAACTCTTCAGTCTTTGCTTTCGCGCGTTTCGTTGCCCAAAACCGATTATACAACAGAGTTTCACTGTACACAGGACATGTATTTAGAAGCGATTAAGCGATTAAGCAATTGTACAGTCAAAGCCCGTTACAGCCCGGCGCGTTTTTAAACAGTAAAACAAATAAGTTTCAAATTTTATTACAAAATATTCGGTGTGTTTTTCGCGTTCTACAACAGTTATTCACGAAGACGCTAGGCCGAGCATAAAACCACCAATGAAACTCGACGCCGCGTATGTGTTCTGTCGACACCACGATCCTACCTGAAAATAATAGAGAAAACAAACAGTTTGAATCGTAAGATTTTTTTTTTAAAGATACGACAGTCCTGGGAGACCTGCATTGTTTCGAGCAGCTAAATCATCAAGCCTCGTTACAAATGACGTTGAAGATATCTGCGTCAGACTAAATTTCATCCAGTTATAACGGCTGTGTTTTGCATCGCACAAACTTCGCTCGGGGAAGTTCATTTGGAGAATAAAATTCAACAAGCAAACTTTTTTTCCCTGAAGCAGTTCATTGACAAAAACTTGCCTAAAATGAAATTTCATGTTGTGCGGATATCTTCAGGGTCATCGTTATAACACGTCGTGTTTTTCCCCGTACTTAAGGTGATGTGAAATACCGGCACATTTACATCTCTACCACTCACAACTCTACCGGATAATAACTCTACCAAAAAGTAAATCTCTACCAGAAAGTAAAGAAACTTTATCAGAATCCAAATAAAACTCTACCGGATTTGAAATAAAACTCTACTGGATTTTAAATAAAACTCTACCGGAATTGAAATAAAACTCTACCGGATTTGAAATAAAACTCTACCGGATTTGAAATAAAACTCTACAGGATTTGGACAGTAGGCTTGTATTCCGGTAGAGTTTTATTTCAATTCCGGTAGAGTTTTATTTCAATTCCGGTAGAATTTTATTTCAATTCCGGTAGAATTTTATTTCAATTCCGGTAGAATTTTATTTCAATTCCGGTAGAATTTTATTTCAATTCCGGTAGAGTTTTATTTCAAATCCGGTAGAGTATTATTTTGATTCTGGTAGTTTTTTTTTTACTTTCTGGTAAAGATTTTGTTAGAGTTCTAATACGGTTGTAAGATGGTAGAGATGTTTGGAGAGAGATGTTTTCTGGTAGAATTGTGAGTGGTAAAGACGTAAATGTGCCGAAATATCGCCGCCGGTAACGAAAACTGTATTGAATGCCGTTTTGAGATCTTTTCCTCTGCGGTCTTTGGTCACAAAACGGCATTCAGTATAGGTTGCGTTGACAACTGGGCACGGGACAGGTGGACCGAGGCTCGTACCACATCACCTTAAATAGCAACGGAATAGTTGCAAAACTGCTCTTCGGGCAATTTTCTCTGTTCAAACTGTTCAAATTTTACTCTCGCGCATTTCGTTACCCAGAACCGAGACTGCAACAGAGTTTTACTGTACACGACGCGTATATTTATTTACAAACGATTGAGCAATCGTACAGCCAAATGCCGTTATAGCGCGTCGCGTTTCTAAATAGAAAAGCAAAATAGTTGCAATACCGTTCTGCGAGCAATGTTCTCTGTTAAAACTGTTCGAATTTTACTCTCACGCATTCCGTTATACAAAACCGATTTTACAACAGTATTTTATTGTACATGAGGTATATATTTATTTACAAACGATTGAGCAATCGTACAGCCAAATGCCGTTATAGTGCGTCGCGTTTCTAAATAGAAAAGCAAAATAGTTGCAAAACTGGTCGGCGAGGAACGTTTTCTGTTAAAACTGTTCAAATTTTACTGTCGCGCATTCCGATACACAAAGCCGACTTTACAAAAAAAGTTTTACTGTACACGGAAGATATATTTATAAACGATCAAGCAATTAAAATTTAATTTTCGTGCATTTGGTTCCCTAAAGCCGATTTTACAACAGAGTTTTGCTGTACACAGGACATGCACTTACAAACGATTAACCAATCGTACAACAGCCA
Organism: Ichneumon xanthorius; assembly: GCA_917499995.1. Taxonomy (NCBI): domain Eukaryota; kingdom Metazoa; phylum Arthropoda; class Insecta; order Hymenoptera; family Ichneumonidae; genus Ichneumon; species Ichneumon xanthorius. The sequence continues at coordinate 3,869,549 of OU824204.1, read as the reverse complement.
AATCGCGTCATAGCTCGTCGCGTTTTAGAATAGAAAAACAAAATAGTTGCAAAACTGCTCTGCTAGCAACGTTGTTTTTGTCGAAGACCCAAACATTTTCAGAGTTTTACTATGATCAGATCAGAGTTTTACTATGAGCAGGACAATTCACAAACGACCAAAAAATATTCTCACCTTATCCATGAATTTGGGACCCTCGCCGGTGAGCTTCTCGTCCACCTTGTCCGTTAACTTGTCCGCCTTCTTAGCTACCTTATCCCAGTTGACGTTGATGTATCCCTGGTGCGCTGCGACTTGCAGAATAATAATGCCGCCGCCGACCGCAAACGCGACGACCTTGCCTACTTTCATGGTCAGAAAGCCAGTCGCCCTAAAATAAAAAAATATTTCTTAAAATAAATATTAATAAATATTTATTAAATAATAAAATTCAATATATATATATTGAATTTTACTGGGCCGTCTTATGAATCTTTAAAAAAATTGGCGAAGTAATCCTGAGACACGAGTAGGAGAGAGGAAGCACAATGAACGAAGAAAATAAAATAAAATAATATAATATAATAGAAAAATTTAATAAACCAACGATAAAGAACTTTGATTTAAGTAAATTTAAGTGTGCCAAACATTTCGTTATAAATTTTAGACCGAAGTGTTTTAAAATGTTTTTAACTTTTACACTTGTTACTCCGAGGCTCTTATATTTAACATTTATTACATATTCTATTTTTATTGTAAAGGAGAAATCCACAAAATAAATTAAATTATATATTTTTTAGGTCAACATTGAGTCGCTATTGGCCAATTGGAGTAAAAGAGGAAGGGGTACGATAAATACCATCCTGATGTCGTGCCAATGAGTATCTGTTTCGTGGCCGAGGTCTTGCTGACGTCGCCCAAAATTTTGTCTATGATAGACTTGGCTTCCTTGGATACGTCCATGTCGAACGCCTCGTTATTGGCGCTCTCCTTGCTTCGCTTGGACACCGGAAGACTCATAGCGACGCTGGGGGTAACAGAGCAAACACCCATTTATAGAAAAACATCATAAGTAAAAAAAAACGAAAAAAAAAGTCGTTCCTAAGAAGACAATGTCGGAATCGCGACGATCCGAGTCACGAGTTTAACGAGTCTCGTTACGTTCATCTACGCTTCGGTCTTAAAATACCGATTCCCGAAGTATAGATGAATCAGAGTAAAATTTGCGACGAAGAATCGCCCGAGATGCCAGAGGCGCATGCCACGAAAATAGTCAATCGCGATGAGCCGTCTATGAATTTATCTATTAATAAGTGTAACGTGATGGAAGAAAAAAGAAAAAAAGAAAAAGCGATCGAACATGTGATGGATGTCTGACTGTGTGTCGAACGGCTACCGTTTGAGCAATTTTCTTGCACGCGAGGTGACGGCACTTTTGCGGAATTTCGGCATCGAAGACTCTCGCGAGGTAAACAAGAATAGAGAGGAGATTGAAGGAAAGAGAGAAATAAATTAAGTGACGCAACGTCGTCACGCCGAAAGTCACGTTTTTCCTTTAAGACACCGCGGATAAATAACAAAATCTCACCTAATATCGTGACAAAAATTAAACGGTTAAATGAGAGAATATGTATTGGATATTCGACCGGTCGTCTGCGCGCACGAAAACGCTTCTGACAGATCACGGAAAAAAAATTCAGTCGAGAATCCTCTGAGAGAGCGAGAGAGTTGCTACGCCGACTTTCTGGTCTCACGTCGCGTGGCTCGAACGACGGAGATTGTCGCGGAGGACGATTGCAAGTGCGACGTAGCGACGGTCGATTCCGCTGCTCCGACGCCGCGTCGCTCGGCGGTGAGCGGAGATGCAAAAAGAAAAATCCTATCGAAACGTTCATCGGCGAATAAAGAAAAATCTCACCTAATATCGTGACAAAAAGAAAACGGTGAATGGGAGAATGTATATTGGATATTCGTTCGGTCGTCTGCGCGTACGAAAACGCTTCTGACAGATCGGGGAGGAAAAAAATTCGATCGGGGAACCTCCGAGAGAGTTTCTGCGCACTCTCTATTCTAACGCCGTGCTTCGTGCCACGGAGTACGATTGGAATAGATGGGCGCCGACTTTGTGACCGTCATTTATTCTTTATTGGTCAATTGACTGTCACGTGATCGTCAATTGACTGTCACGTGATCGTCAATTGACTGTCGCGTGATCGTCAATTGACTGTCGCGTGATCGTCAATTGACTGTCGCGTGATCGTCAATTGACTGTCACGTGATCGTCAATTGACTGTCACGTCATCGTCAATTGACTATCACTTGACCGTCAATGGACCTGCCCGACCTGCCGGGAAATGACCACACTGTGGCAACAGCGACATGAACTCTAAGAACGTCGACGATAACTTGATGTACATAGTTGTTCCTACCCAGGTAGCACAAAAAAATTAGTTATCAGAAAGTGATCTAAATGGGTTACATATGTCCGTCTGGACGGTATCCGAAAGTTACCTCCCATCCAAAAAGTTAACTTTTGGACATAGGATAGCTTATAGTTACCATCCGGACGGACATATGTAACCCATTTAAGGTAAACGTACCAATGCCCGGACACTTAAGGGAACAGTCCCAGTCCCTGGACATGCATGGAATAGTATATTTCGATACTAGAGGCCAAAACGAGCGATTTGCGCACTGCAAGTGTGAAGCAGCACGAAGCCGAGGCGAAGTGCTGCTTCACACGAGCAGTGCGCAAGAAGCGAGATGGCCTCGTGTATCGAACCATATTTTTCTTTACGAAGGCAATGCAAAATCCAAATTGTGCACCATTGACAGGCATGCCCAATGGCGCATGCCTGTGGCGCCTCGGTCGCCTCGATGTTACCATAGCAACCGCTTGGTAACAGTGCGCAAAATACTTTGCGCACTGGTGAAGGCATTTTGCGCACCGGTGAAAGTATTTTGCGCATCGCATTTGCGTATCGTGCGGGAATCAGCCATTTTGCATGCCTGTGAATGGTGCGCAAACAAGGATTTTGCATGCATGAGTAAAGAAAAATCGTATTTCCATCTCTCTTGCACGCACGCCTTGTCCGGCCACTGGGACGTGTCCGGTCATTGGTACGTTTACCTTAGATCACTTTCTGATAACTAATTTTTTTGTGCTGCCTGGGTACCTTCCAAATAGTATGCAAATATTCGAACCGCTCTTCACATGTATTGCCAAGTACATTCAATTATATAACATTACACTTGGCGAAAGCTAATTCATAATTGAACATAATCCCTGATAGACAAGCGCCATGAAAAGTAGCAATATTGGCGCGATATTTGCGACATGTGCGGCACATGTCGCAATTATTGCGCCAACTGCTACTTTTCGTGCCGCTTGTCTATCAGTGATAAGGATTATTAAAAAAGAAATTTCGCAGTTTCGATAATAATTTGTGACTCCGGACAAAAATGACCTTCACGAAACAACAAACATTTTCTGTAATAAAAAAATGACGCTCATGGCACAACAAACATTTCCATAAATAAAAAAAGCCAGCCTACGGTAATTTCTTCGTCACTTTACGCTCCCAAAAAAATGACCGTCACGGCGCATCTTTGCCTGGCAGCAGCGCCGTAGCGCGGTCCGATTCCGCTGGAGCGACGCCGCGTCGCTCGGCGCTCAGCGGAGCACAAAAAACCAAAAATCCCATCTGACCGTCCGCCCGCGAACGAAAAATCACCCTGCACGCAATAAAAATTTTATTCCAGCAAGCATGAACCGGCCAAAAGCAGCTGCACTCCCTCGCCTCACCTCGACAATTTTCTCCACCAACGTTACGCTCCTCGGAACTCCTCCCGTCTACGCCACTGGGCGGTCACGTAAGACAGTCCGAAACGCTGATATCCCGCGCGCGCAGTCAAAAGTTTTCTACCCATGAAGAAAAAAAAGAAAACCAAAAAAACCGAAAAAGTAAAAAAGACAAAAAAAATAATGATAACTCCGTCGCGTGCTTCGTTATCCCGGTTCGAGCCGATCGTCGTCCTCGCCGCTCCGGAGATCTCTCGCTGAGCTGGAAAAAAAATATCGCGCGCGCGTGTTTGTGCGTGTGTGTGTGTGTGTGTGTGTGTAGTTTTACCGCGATGATAAACTCTCCCGTTGGTGCGTACGCGAGCTAGAGAGAGCGAGTCTCTCTCGACCGGGCTGGCGAGACTCTCTCGCTGAACGATCGCGGAATAATAATAAAAATTGTTGCTCGACGCCGATTAATGCGCGACGTCGTCGGTCGTCGGTCGCTCGGCCAGCCGCGCGCCAGCATGACTCTTCCCGGTATCTGATGTGTATGTTTTTCAACAAACGTTATACCCGACGAAAATGGCCCAGGAGACCGACGACATCAATTTGACTCCACAGGAATTGCAGACTCTGTCCGAGCTCGACAGGTGAGCGCGACTCGTATTTTTATTTTTTTTTATTTTTCTCTCCTACATCGGAACTGTCAAATCCTTCGATGAGGGTTCGAATCGCTCTTGGGCCGAATGGGCTGCACCTGTCGCAATGTTGTCCCGACAATTATAACCTCTTCTTTTTCCTCCCCCCGAAGAGAAATAAATCGCTGGAAGTTCGAGAACTCCCGATTTTGCGCGTCCAACCTACTGACACGATTTTCCGCTCGTCCCGAACGTCCTAGATTTTACTTACTTTGCCGGACGAGAATAATGCGTTGGGAAGATTGAGATCGCGGCTCAAGGTCGCTACTGTCAAAACTTCGGGAATAATAACAGAATTTATTGAGATTTTTTCCTTGTTTTTTTATTAGTCGTCAGTTCGGCTTCCTCAAGCTGAACTCTGCGGAGCAGTCGAAGAAGAAGGCTCTGGTGGTGAGAGCGATAAAGTATCTGGAGAGGATGCTCGTGCAGGCTCAGTCGGAGAAGCAGCGGAGAAAAGCGGACAGCACCAAGTCCGGCTCGGAGGAGTCCAAGGACGACGACGATGAGAAGGGCATCAGCATCGATCCTAAAACTTACTGCAAGCTTGGACACTTTCATCTGCTGCTGGAGGATTACAGCAAAGGTATTCGCCGAGGCTTATCCAGACTGTTTTCTCTTTTTCTGCGAGATTTGTTTATTCATCTACTTACGTATTTATGTATTTATTTATTTACGGGAACGTGTCCTTTGGTACATTTGATGTACACGTTCAATATTAACATAAGTATAATTTTTTTTTAATTCAATTTTATTTGTTTGACGGATTTCTGCTTTGTATAGAAAATAATTAATTATTCACTTAATAATAGAAAATATTAAGTAAATAAGAGATGCTGGTTTAGTTCTCTGACAATTCCGTCCGGTAATTCACTCATAGCGAAGAATAGATTCTTCCGCAGCTGCATTGAATTTCCTGATTAGTGGCCAAAAGTTTGTAGCTTGGACAGATTAATTTATTTCACGGATTTCTGCTTTATATAGAAAATAATTAATTATTTACTTAATAATAGAAAATATTAAGTAAATAAGAGATCCTGGTTTATTCCTCTAATAATACCATCCAGTAATAAGATTTGTAGATCGGCCAGATTAAATTATTAGGCGGATTTCTCCTTTATTTAATAATAATAATAATTTATTGAACATTCTCAACAGAAATACATTCACCTGATATTTACGTTTACACATTTGGTAACATTACTTATAATTCTTCATATACGAGCTAGTGGGGCTAATGCTTAAAATATGAAGTATTCCTGTCACGCTTAATCCACATAAAGTGATTGCAAAATTGCCTTAAGCACTTGTCCTCAATCTAAGATTAATATTAACAGAAAAAACTATAATAATATTTAACGTTTCTTTAGCGGGTTGAACAGTTTCTTTTACACACATATAGAAAACAATTAACGATTTACTTTATAACAGAAAATATTAAGTAAATACGAGATCCTGGTTATTCTTCCGAAAATTCCATCCAGTAATTCACTCATAGCGAAGGAAAAATCAGTGCGCCGAAAATTTGTAACTCGGCCAGATGAGCTAAAGATGGAATTCTTCGAGTCGCCGAACGAGCGCCCAACATCCCCGAGCGTTCGCAGAGATGCTTACAAAGATTGTTTTTTTTTTCAAGCTATGTCGGCGTACCAGAAGTTCTACACTCTCAAGGTAGATTACTGGAAGGACGCTTCGTTTCTCTACGGCCAGGGACTGGTCTACTTCCATTTCAACGCCTTCCAGTGGTGAGTGCAAAAAGCCTTGTACACAATTTTTCTTATCACTTAATAGATAGAACCTCGCATTTGCATAATCGCGATGTTCGGCCTGCGGCATATTTCTCACCCAATCTGCAATTCAAAGTTTCTCCAAGGCGAAAAAAAAATACCCGCAAAGTTTCGCGAAAATAAAAAAATATCACCATCGGGCCGTTCGCCTTGAGGGTCGAGCCGGAGGGGCTCGCGAAGTCCTCGAGTTCATCGCGCCCCGTATCATCCTCTTCGACCTCTCTTCGTCCTTTTTCGACAATTTTTTTTTATTTATTTTTAATCTTTTTTTCACGCAAGCCGTGAAAAACCTTTCTTGCGTCGGTAAGTCAGGAATCCGCGCAAGCGCTGGCGGTCGATTGTCGAGTAAAAATCGCAGGACGAGCTTCGGAGATAAGCTCGAGTTCCGTTTTATCGTGCGGTACGTCGAACGCCTCGTCCAATCGCCGGTCGTGCCGCAAGATGTCGCTAGCGGCGTTCTGCACGCGTCCGCTGAGCCGAGAGAGTTCATCGAGTTCGAGGCGTTTTCCCGGCGACGTCTACGTGCCGAGCTGCACGGGTCGCATGGCCGACTTTAAGGGGGTGGCGTGCACGGCCAGCGAGCTCGAATAATAGGGCCGCGCGAACGCCGCCTCGTCAAAAGCATCTCGTATAGCAACAGAGCGCATGCTACGATCCCAACGTTCGCCTTTCATGAAATTTCGGGCGCTCGCGTCCAAATATTGATGAAAATAAAAATAATTTAAAAAATCCTAGAGCCTGACAAACACGAAAGGACGAAATTGGGTCGCCTTAATTCGATGTCATTCGTTTAGCCAAAATAGCGCCGCGATCTCGCTGTCGCCCGCTGATGGGATTTAAATTCTCTCTCCGGAGAGTCACAGCGTACGAACAATTTTCATCTCGCTCCGCTTGCATTATACCGAAGACCAAGCCGGAGAGATCTAAACTTGGTAATTTCGAAGCCGGCTTGTCATAGTCAGTGAGAGAGAGGAGAGGGGGGGGGGGGAGGTAAAGAGAGGGGAACGAAGAAATGGGTCGAGAGGTCGTCAGCCGAAAATTCGAGCTAGCTCGCGATTGTGTCGTCGTCTTTTCCGATGGAATGCGAGCGCGTCGAAGTAACGCCTGCTGTTGCCGAGCGCGATAATATTCGTTCGGTGCACGCTTCGGCCCTCCCCACCGCCGCGGCACGCAAACTTCACTGAAATTTTTCGACTCTCCGACTACGCGCGCTTAAGTCCGTATCTCGATTTAGATTCGAGAACTTTTTGTTTTTATTCTTTTTATCTTTTCTTCCCTCGCCAGAGCTTTTCAACCTTTCTCCCGCATCGCTCGTTCGCCCACCGCGTCTCGTGTGTCTTCTCTCAGCGCGCTCGGTTCTTCTTTTTTTTTTGTAAATAGAAACGAGAAAAGAAACTGGAACGGCGCGCGTTAGTGCGCCCGAGGGCGCGGGGGGCGCCCGTGTAGCGGTGGAAACGGGTTGGCGCGAGTCTTCCGCGAGGCTTCCTTCCTTTCTTTCTTTCTTCGGCTTCTCTTTTTTACTCCCAATCCCACCCATAGGGCCCACTCGTGTTTTGTGCAAGCGGAAAATAGAAGCTCCCCGACGAGAAAAGAAACTGGAACGGGTCGCTCGATATCCCCCCCACACCTCTTACTTCCTCCGGCTCCGCCGAACGTACATGGCTCTGTTTTGAAGCGGGCCCTCTTGTTTCTTTTCATAGACGAACCACTTCGAGAAAAGACCTTTGTTCGTCCTCGGCGCGCACACTCTCTCTCTATCTCGAGTGCCTAGCCCGCTGAGACTCGGCGAGGCGGACGGTAAATGAGACAAACTCGCCTCTCTCACGGACAACGCTGGCGTTAACTTTTTTTTTTTCATCTGAAACAGATTCTGTATTCCATTAAGGTAAAGGTACCAACGCTCGGACGGTTAAGGTAGTCCTTGCGAATAGTGTTCACTTCGCATGAGTTTCAGAGAAATGAGAGGGAATTGTAAACACTTCTCGATGGTATAAAATTCTGAAAAAAATCAAGCGTATTAAAGATGCTGAAAAGATTAACCATGCGTAATAACAATTCCAAAATGTTATTAACAAATTGATGAAAAATAAAATTGTTCGACAAATCTTCCGGAAACGTAACTTCTTTTTATGCTGTTTTGGGAATAATTACTTCATTCAAGTTATAATTACTCTCGAAATGTTCGGTAATGGTCTTGTTTAAATTTTATATTGAATTGTGAGTTTCTAAGAAATCCATAGCACCTTCCATATTGCGCAAAAATTCAGTGTGTACACTTTAAGTTTGTTCTGAAGTGTTACATTGGTTATGGTATTGGTTATGTTGGAAGTGTTACATTGGTTATGTTTTCATAAGGGCCCACGCATAATACCTCATTGTTTGTATTAACTTTCTCGACAAATTATTCGCTAACAAATCCTGAAACTTCGTAATCACATTGAAAAGGACTTTGACTACAATGTTACAAAAATGGACCCCCCAAAGTTCATAAAGGTAGATTCGAAAGGACTACCTTAAATGCGGCAAACTCGCTTCTCTCACGGACAACGCTCGTGTTATTCTTTTTTTTTCGACTATGAAACAGATTCTGTATTCCATTAACTGGCTACCCTTTACCGCGGCTCGAAACTTTCCTATGACATTTTCGACTCCCCTTCGACTACTGAATAGAAATCCTCCCTCCGGTCGGTGGAACGTCGTGACGCGTGGCAACCCGTGCACGTTTTACTGCACGTATATATCTTCGCTCTGGCCCCCTTCTCTCCACGGCGATTTTCGTCCCCTCGGTCACTGGCGAGCATTGCGAATCTTCGCTGTTTATTACCCAGTAGTCCCCGGCACCCTTGCGTGCCATTATCTCGCTTGAAGGGGGTTATGTTCGTGCACCGATCGTTTTTAAGACTGCGGACCGGCGGATGTACGGTAGCGTTTGAATTTTTAACTGGCACGCGAGATACAAGTGTGACGAAGATGTTATGTTCAGCCAACCGCGTGGAAAACCGCTTTTACGGTAGGGTGGATGCATATTGGTGGTTTCAAAAGAAATTTAAGTTCAGCATTAATTTTTTTTTCACAAATTCGATAGAATACATTGTCGAGGATTGGTCCATTATCGGGTGTCAAATTTGAACTCGATGTCTCGAAGATTATTCGAGATGGACGATTGATGATGATTTTTTTTCGACAAATTTTTTAATCTCGTAACGGTAAATTTTCAAGGTCATTCGAAAAAGTTTAGCTTTAGAGATGTAGAACGGAAAAAGCTCTTTTCGTACAAACTGCTACTTATGTTTTTTTAAGGTACTATTGATAGTAACAAGTCATTTATTTTGACGAGACCGAGACGCCGTAGAGTTTCGCCCTTCAGTGATTTAAAACAAATTTAAGTTTTCGATAAATGTTTTGAAAAATTCGATAGAAACCATTGTCGAGTATTGATTCATTTCCGTTGTTAAATTTTATATATATGTCGAATATTCCCGAACTGGACGGTTTATGATGATTTTCATTTATTTTTCCAAAGAATTTCAAAATCTCGTAACTCCAATTTTGAAAATCTGGAACAGCGAAAACCCCTTTTCGTGTAAACTGTGCAGTTTATATTTTTTAAGGTGATTTTTTTGGAAGTAGAAAATCGTTTATTTTAACGAGCCCCAACGCCATAGAGTTTCGGCCTTCGGGCCAACAGGAAGGAGCGTCCCGGCGCTCTTCCGCCATGGCTCGAACGTGGTAGGTCACGTACGTAGGCGGTGGAGCAGGGGAGAGCAAGAGAGAAAACGGTAGGGCTGCCGAATGGCTGGTGTGAAAGCGACGGAGGGCTTTAGTGTGTTCGATCGATTCCCTCTATAGCTCTTTCGCTCTATTCTCCTTCCCCCTTCGCCGTTCGGCTCGTGGCTCGCCGCCGTTGCGCCTCGTCCGAGTCGTAGAGACGCCTCGAGGCCCGTCTGTCCGCACCCCTAACTGTAACAAAATTCTGCGCGACAAGGGCACCTTCGCTACTCTCGCCATTCGATACATCGACCGGCGGCGAATCGCTCAACTATTTATTTACGACTTTATTCATTTCTCACACTATTTATTAGCAATTAAAAACGGTTTTGAGGTGATCGTTCGATAAACTGAGTGCGAACCTTAATAACGATATATATTTGTGAGAATAGAATCTAATCATGTAACTAAATAGATTTCACGGATTTTTTAAATTCAAACACGCTCACTCGACATACATGGAAATAAATGCGAGATATTTATCTCGCCTGATGATTAACAATAATTATCTCCCGTTACTATTATTATATTATATTGCAATAATCATAGTAATTATTGTTTTTATTACAATTATTATTATGAATAATAATAATGATTGCAATTATGAAATATGATTTTTTTTATTTCGATGTTTCACGTGGTGCAAACTGCACGACACACATCGTCTCGCGAGACTTCTAATATAGACGCGTGTGTACGTCAGAAGTTCACCTGCGCGGGTATTAAACACAGGGTGAACATGCACAACGCTCTGACCCAGATTTAACGATCGATATTCCTTGGCCCCGTTGGGTCTTTCGCGGATTACTTCAATTATTTTTTCTTCTCTCCCCGCCTATCATCTCGCCCCTTTTATTCGTTACGACTTCGAGATAAACAAGCCCGATAATTTTTTTTTTTAATTTAAATTTTTAATTTTTTCGGACCTCGGAAACCACCGAATTGTCGACGGAAAATCGATACTCCAGACGTAAAAAAGGTTTAACACGAACGGGGCAACCCGAGACTTGTGAGAAGAGCCGTAAAAACGGGCTATTGGGACTCGATACCCGCTTCATGATTTTTTTTTTTTTTTTTTTCCATTGCTGCTGGAACTCGCGCTCGCTCGATGTTCTCCAGCTTACCGTGTATTCCCGTACAGGTGGTTGCCAGAGTATGGCCGGTATTCGCGCTGGATTTATGTCGTAACGCGGTGCCCGGGAGGGATGAGGGATGAGAGCCGTACTTGTTGTTGTTGTTGTTTTTTTTTCTTTTACTTTTTCTTTCCGTGGTCGGAAATTCGACACCTCGTTGATCGCTCTTCGCTAACGATTTCGCGCCGGAGTGACATACGAGATTGCGGTCGATGGGATGAAATCTCTGTGGCTGCCCCCGGAGCAGCGAGGCTAATTAACTCATTAAATGCTCGAGTTTTAAAAATATATAATATATAATATATAATATATAATATATAATATATAATATATAATATATAATATATAATATATAATATATAATATATAATATATAATATATATTATATAATATATAATATATAATATATAATATATAATATATAATATATAATATATAATATATAATATATAATATATAATATATAGGGGCATTTCGACCTGAGTCTAACCCTTTGCATCTTGGATTGGGCCCGCGATTTTTCAATGGAATATTATATGTACTACACATAATATAAATGTGAACAAAATATTCACTATATGAAAGCCAATCATAAACCTAATGAATGGATGGGACATTTAATGCCCAATTGCAGTTTGTTTTTTTTTTAATTTTCAATTTTCTTTGCTCGACAACTTCCTAGTACTTGTCAAGTGTAATAATAATAACAAGGGAAGATGAGAAATACGCGTACGAGTCTCGGAGGTGGAAGTCCTCGGGCTCGCACTCGAGGTATTACTTTGCGGATCGTTCGGCGAGGTCATGGTCAGTCGCCGTGCTGAAACCGAGAGTCAACAAACTCTGGCCGAGCGAGCGAGAGCGCGAAGGAGTAGTAAGCTCGCCGCGGTCGCTCGGCCGTCCGGTTAACAAACCGGCCAAACGTATTTAAAGCCTCGGCTCCTTGCGCGGGTGGCGAGCTTGTGGCTTGTCCGTCGGCGACGACGAGTCCTCCCCGCCGCGCGGTTCCACCGTTCGTCCGTCGCTCTGGCCCGCCAAACTTCAAAAATTTAATTACAGCGGACAAAGCGGGTAAAGTTAATGCCTCGGACACGAGCCCGACCAGATAAGTTAATTACCTCACTGGCCGCCCAAGTGCCGGGCTTTTTGACCTTCCGGCGGAAAAATCCCTGCTTCCGGATGGCGCCGCGCGTTGAAATGCTCAAAGCTCCCAATGTGCAGTGAAGTTATCGGTTCTATTTTATTAACTTACTTCGTTGCGCTAATTTATCCGATATTAACTCGGGCGGTTATTCGCTGCAGTTTAATTTTTCAACTTTGTTCTTTGGAACATCGAAAATGGGAGGAGTAGATTCTGCTTATTTAATGAACGCAGAAATTTTAGATTCTCGCTTTTCTCAATAAGGTTTTTTGGGTCGAATCGCAATGATTTTCTAATCTTCCCTTTTGAACCAATTATTTTTAACTTTCTTTTTCAAGGTAATTGTTTTTTAACCTTCGTTTTTGAACTAATTGTTTTTTAACCTTGCGGTGCAAAAATGTATCCTTCCGGATGGCGTGCGCAACTGGCGTTGCGCACGCGCAGTTGAGACCAAAGCATGCGTCGCAGTAATCGAAAAAATGAAGAAAAAAAATATATCATAAACTATGATCGGTATCAAGATCGTCCATCATTAAACCTTTAAACCGGAAGTCCAAAGCGCACATCGCAATAATCGAAAAATGTAAACAACATGAACAAATCTATATAAACTATGATCGGTATCAAAATCGGCCATTATTAAAAGTTTAAACCGGAAGTCCAAAGTGCACATCGCAATAATCGAAAAAATGTAAACAACATGAACAAATCTATATAAACTATGATCGGTATCAAAATCGTCCATTATTAAAAGTTTAATACGGAAGTCCAAAGCGCACATCGCAATAATCGAAAAAATGTAAACAATATGAACAAATCTATATAAACTATAATCAGTATCAAGATCGTCCATTATTAAAAGTTTAAACCGGAAGTCCAAAGCGCACATCGCAATAATCGAAAAAATGTAAACAATATAAACAAATCTATATAAACTATGATCGGTATCAAGATCGTCCATCATTAAACCTTTAAACCGGAAGTCCAAAGCGCACATCGCAATAATCGAAAAAATGTAAACAATATAAACAAATCTATATAAACTATGATCGGTATCAAGATCGTCCATCATAAACCTTTAAACCGGAAGTCCAAAGCGCACATCGCAATAATCGAAAAAATGTAAACAACATGAACAAATCTATATAAACTATGATCGGTATCAAGATCGTCCATTATTAAAAGTTCAAACCGGAAGTTCGAGGTGCAGCGATCCTGGACGCTCTCGTCGGTTCGTCTCGAGCGTCGCTATCGCCAGTAAAGAGAGATCGGCCACGAGACGACGATAACATGTACCGATGACGATTGTGACGTCGCACTGCTACCTTGTGGCCGTTGTGGCCAACAAACAGCGTCGAGCGAAGCCTTCACTCACACACAAAAAAAAACACACACACACAGAGAATAGCGAGAGAAGAGAGTCTCGCGTTGTGTCGTAGTGACGTCATTGGGTAGCGGGGCGAGGACGGCGGACCAATCGGAGAGCGCCACGTCACAGACGAGGCCCCCACGAGTTCTCCCGTGTCAGCTTCCACGCATCCTCGTCGAGGCTCTTCTCTTTCGTCGGCGACGAGCTGCGGGCACAACACGCTTGGGCAGAAGCGACCACCGCGCGTGACGTCACGACCGCGCCAGGACGCTACGCGAGAGGGCCGCGCCGGGGTGAACGAACCCGCAGGTTGAGTTCAATACACCGTGAAGCGGCCGCCGCCGCCGTCGCTGCTGCTGCGGCTGCCATGCCCGAGAGACGCCCGCGACGACGTCTGCGCCGTCGCCCTGGGATCACGAGAGCCTCTCTTATATATATGTATATGTGTACATATATACATATGTATGTATATATGTGTGTGTACATATATACATATGTATGTATATATGTGTGTGTACATATATACATATGTATGTATATATGTGTGTGTACATATATACATATGTATGTATATATGTGTGTGTACATATATATAAACATCTTTTTGTCACTTGCATTCGGTCCTCGAAGATCCGAGCATCGATTCGACGTTCGACTGGAGATTTAAGGCTGCTTTTGCAGGGATTTAAATCCTGCTCGATGAGCGATGTGATTATTGGTTTAACTTCGCTGTTGCATAAATAGTCCGATTGAAAAATATTTTATTGCAATCTGATTTTTTTTAGGTTATCATTTGTAGCAGTCCTAAAGGGAATTGACGTTTTTATATATATATGTATATATACACATCCATATTTTTGTCACTTGGATTCGGTCATCGAAGATCCGAGCATCGATTCGACGTTCGACTGGAGATTTAAGGCTGCTTTTGCAGGGATTTAAATCCTGCTCGATGAGCGATGTGATTATTGGTTTAACTTCTCTGTTGCATAAAGTAGTCTGACCGAAAAATATTGTATTGCAATCTAATTTTTTTTATGTTATAATTTCTAGTAGTCCTAAAGGGAATTAAGATTTTTATATATTACTTTATTTATATACAGTAGTAGGCAATTGAAGTGGAACACGATATTTTTTGCCAGTTTTGGTAAAAGTTGGACCCTTTCACGTATACTTTCGCCAAAATCACCTTATTCCACTTCAATTCCCTACTACTGTATATGTATATATATATACACATCCATCTGTTTGTCACTTGCATTCGGTCATCGAAGATCCGAGTATCGATTCGACGTTCGACCGGAGATTTAAGGCTGCTTTTGCAGGGATTTAAATCCTGCGCGATGAGTGACGTGATTATTGGTTCAACTTCGCCGAAGCATAAATATCCCGAGCAAAAAATATTGTTACGACCGATCGAAGTCAACAACACGGGTATTTTGTTTTGGGACGGATATTATTACATAATTACAATCACATCTATTTATCTCAAGTACGAATTATCAAAACCTGCTCTCTTTGAAATTCCGATCAAGACTCTTGTCATCTCGTCAATCGATAATCTGTACGTTTGTCATTTGTCATACCGACCTATTCCAGTCATCCATGTAATATCGTGTGTCTCAGTCAATCCTCATCTCTATAACCGTTAAAATATTGCATTCAAATCCAATTTTTTTTCTATTTCAGTTTGAGATTGTTTAAATGTTATTGTTTTGTAGCAGAACCAAAAAAAAAACTAAGGCTATTTTGGTCTGTTTTGGTTTGGTTTATTTTTAGCTACTTTAATTTATTTTCGTTTAATATGGCGATGAAAAAAAATGTATAATATTCCTAGTGTTAAAATATGAGAATGCGAAATCCCGATCAGTATGTGTCTGATCGCTATTTTGAAAATGTATTGCGGGGCGCGAGCATATGTCTCGAGTGTCCGATGTGCGTCCGTAACTGAACGCTTGGTAATTCGAAAAATTTCCGAAACTCAATCGGTAAATTAAAAAAAAAATTGGAATGGCCAATTTTTATAATTCAGATTCAAGTCATAAATCGCAAATTGTACACTCAAAATCTTACCCTCATGTACGTCCGTGACGAATCTTCGAAGTATCAATTTTGATATCTTCACCATAAACTATTTTAATACTACAAAGATATATTTTCCCACGGGGGCGGGTGGAGGGGGGGGGGGGGGTAAAATCTTGAACCGCGTGCTCAAAAGTTCAAAGCCACGGAACGATTTACATATTCTTTATAAAACTCTATTTTTTTAATTCCAGCTTCGATAAAAAATAATAAAAAATAAATAAAAATCGATAAATCATTCGTTCGACTCGATCTCGCCGAGGCCGTATAATTTCCCTTCCGCGAATCGCCGCTGCAATTCGCGCGATAATATTCGATCCGATTAGATTATGAGTCGAAGCTCCGTGAGCGTCGAGTTGCTCCGACGCGTGCACGCTCGTTTTCGATTGATTTGTTTTCACATAAATTCGTCTCTCTTTAACTCGCATGTATAATCAACTATCCCGTTTCTCTTTCTCGAGGAGCCCCGCGAGACGACGGGCTGCTCGCGCGTTAAAATTAGTCTTCACTCTTTCACTCCTTGTTTTCGACTCTGAGACCCTCGGCTTCTTCTTTCCTCCTCCATACACGCTGTTTTTGCATACACATACGCACATATATGTATATATATATGTATCCTATATGTATGTTTGTATGTATCCTATATGTATGTTTGTATGTATCCTATATGTATGAATGTATATGTATGTATACTATACATACCACTTCTATATGCTATGAAAAGCGAAATCTGGAGAATATAGCGTACGGGAGTGATTTCGGATTGAAATCCACTCCGATATGCTTTTTGGGATTTACAATTTTCGAAATCCACTATATGCTATAAAATCCGAAATCTCAAGAATATAGCATATGGAACTGATTTAGGATCGAAATCCACTCTGATATGCTTTTTGGGATTCAGGATTTTCGAAATCCACTATATGCTATAAAATTCGAAATCTCAAAAATATAGCGTATGGGAGTGATTTAAAATCGAAATCCACTACTAAATATATATATATATATATATATATATGTATATATATAAGAGAGTTGAGAATTAAAAAGACTCCTAAGTTAAAGTGTAAAGTAACTTCTATGTTAAAGTATACGAGTTACACCCTTTTTATTCTTACCCGTCAATGTATATATATATATATATATATATATGAATACGAAGGAGGAGAAAGAAAGAATTTGGAGAGTCAGTGACTCACGTGTGTGTATATATGCACAGACCGTATGCATTCCGTTGATGGCCAGGCTACTCGCCCGAACGCACTCGATGAAAAATGCATTATTCATAAGAGTCTTGGAAGTAAGGAAGGTGAGCAACAGCCTCGCGAGTCGCGCGAGCCGGTGCAACACCAAACCGGCTCGGCTACAACGAGACCTCTTGTGTATTACTCCCTTCCTTCCTTCCTTCCTCACTTCCATCGGTTCACTCGGACACTGAAGTTATTGTTCCGTGATCGTCGTTCATCCCTCAAACCCGAACGTAAATCCAACACCCGTGCTCGAATCTGCACACGCGAGGCTAAATACAGAAAAGGAGAAACAAATTTGTAGAACTTTTTTCAAAATATTTCGGGCTATGCAGAGAAAAATTTATATTTCGCAGCGAATCATCTTTTGGGGTAGGTTATTGTGGGTGTTTGCTGGGCAGTAAGATGCAATGGTCTACATGAAAAATAAAGATACCAAAATTATTTAAACTTACCATTTTTTTTTTTTTTTTTTTTTTTTTTTAATTCCGTGACTGTCGTCCATCCCTCAAACCAGAATGTAAATCGAACTCCCGTGCGGCTCGAGTCTGCACACGCGAGGCTAAAAACAGAAAACAGGAACGAAAAATTATTGAACGTTTTTCAAAAAATTTTACGAACTTATCCAAAGAAAAATGCATATTTTGCAACGATACTTTTAATTTTTTTTTGTCATTTTATTGTAGTACGTGGACACAAGTAACGACCCACGTGGGAAAGAAAGATACAAAATTAATCTAAAGAACCAATATTTTTTTCAAAGGTTAATTTTATTGTTTTTATATTAATGGTTTTTTAATGCATAATACGTCATACATAATATTTTTATTGGCGAAAAATGTATGAAATGTGTGAATATTATTGGAACATAAATCAGTCGATAAAAGCGTTTCCATGTGGGAAGTTAATTAAGATAATGGGAGGTATATATAGGTGTATGACCGATTAATGGCCGAGGGCAGCAGCTCGGTGAGCTCTCGGGATGAAAAGAGTAATTGCACCTGTGCCTTCGGCCTCACCTCGTGCATGCGATAGTCCACGAGGAGAAGTTGAATCGTTGCGCGGAGAAAGGTCGAAGAACCACGACGACGACGATGAACTACCACGTGGTCTCGGCCGTGCAGGTCGACCGGCCAAGGTGTGCGTGTCACGGCCACGTGGCCGGTTCGACAATTCGAATGCATTTCGGTCGTATGAATTCCATGCAAGGCTTCACACGTTAAATCCGAAAACCTGACTAAAGAGGTATTTTAATCAATTTTTTCAAAAAAATTTCAAAATTTTTTTCACGTCATGTTCCTTTATTTCCAAAGCTTGTTCTATGAGGAAGCAGAATGCAAATTTCAATGTTGAACTTTTAGGAAGCGATATGAAAATAAAAATGTTCAACTTTTATGAGAAAGCGATATGAAAATTTCAATTTTCAACTTTTGTGAGGAAGCGACATGACGATTTCAGTTTTCAACTTTTTGAAAATTTTGAATCCATTTTTCTTCGAAACGATTCTTAAAAATGAAATACCGATTCGGAAAAAAATGGGTTCTAAATATTTTTAAGTTATGTTGATCTTTAGTCCCACCTTAAGTCATCGAATCAGAATCTTGAAAAAATCTTCCGCCATCTTGTTTTTTTTCAACACTCCATCGTATTTAGGCAGTTTACAGAGTTTTCGTGTACACGACGATTTCCTCTGTTCTCCCCTCGTTAACGTCCGCCGCCTATATTTACACTGCCAGCGTCTAAAAGCCCGCGGTGGAGGTTAACTTCTCCTCCGCCGACTCTCCTCTGTTAAACTATTCCTTCTGCAGGGTGAGGAGACGCCCGAGCTCTCTTTCACTCGTGTAACGGATTGCATCCGTTTCCGGCATTCGTGAAAACGCCACAACTTCTATTCTCGCACGGGAGGGAGAGAGTCTCGTGTGTTTTCGAGCTCTGCTGTGAAACTGACTAAATCAACGGTATTTTATTTACTTTTTCTCCTTTTTATTATTACTATTTTTATTATTATTTCGAAGTTTCCTTTACTCCGCGCCTTTTGTTGCATCGATATATGCGCGAGGTGATGAAACGAGTGAGGTTATGTACGCGGGTCCGAAAAAGTTAGGTTCATGGTCGTAGTTTTATCTGCGGTATTTTATTTATTTTTTCTCACTTCCATTATTACTATTTTTATTATTATATCGAATATTCCTTCACTCGGCGCCTTTTGTTGCACCGATATATTCGCGAGGTGACGAAGCGAGTGAGGTTATGTACGCGGTCGCGAAAAACTTAGATTAATGCTCGTAGTTTTATCTACAGTATTTTATTTATTATTACTGTTTTTATTATTATATTGAATTTTCCTTCACACCGCGCCTTTTGTTGCACCGATATATTCGCAAACCGACGACACCGGTGAGGTTATGTACGCGGGCCCGAAAAAATTAGGTTCATGGTCGAAGTTTTATCTGCGGTATTTTATTTATTTTTTCCCCCTTTCATTATTACTATTTTTATTATTATATCCAATTTTCCTTCACTCCGCGCCTTTTGTTAAACCGATATACTCGCGAGGTGACGAAGCGAGTGCTTTTATGTACGCGGTCCCGAAAAGTTGGATTAATGGTCGTAGTTGTATTTCCAGTATTTTATAAATTTTTTCTCACTTTTATTACTACTATTTTTATAATTATATCGAATTTTCCTTAACACCGCGCCTTTTGTTGCACCGATATATTCGCGAGGTGTCTACGCGAGTGAGGTTATGTACGCAGTGCCAAAAAAGTTAGGTTAATCTTCGTCGTTTTATCCGCGCGCAAACTCGCCGACGCCGTTGCTAACCTGCACGGAAAATCCTGTTTATCCTCTCTCGACTCTTTAAACGAAAAAAGGATAAAAGGACTTTAATATTGTAACTATATATATATACATATATATACGGTACAAGATCGGTACACGGTGGTGGAAGAGAACCGTTACTCTCTTACGTCCCGAGGATACAGAATTATACACAGTCGAGCTTCCTCTCCCCGCCGCTGCGCCATCAGCGCCGAGACACTAAAACGCTGCTTTCGGAACCGCCGCGACCGCATAGCCGCCTCGGCAATTATCTTTTTCTGTTTCTCTTTCCTGGCTTCTCGTTCCCGAAAACGTCGAAAGTCGCGTGCGTACGTGACTCCGTTAAAATTTTCTGTTCGACTCCACCGGATAATTCCGGTACGAGAGAAAAAAAAATAATAATAATTTTGTCCCTCTCGCCGGTTCGTCTAATCGGTACGGTGCATCGGGGGCGGTGGCTCGAGTGACACGGCTCTGGGTTCCCCAAAACAAGGGCAATGCGCATGCGTCCTTCATCCCCCTCGTATCAGCGAACGAGGTGTGTTCACTCACGCTGGCTAAGCCTCGCTATAACGCTGTGCCGCCGCCGCTGCTGCTGCTGCTGGTGCCTGCTTCGTCGCACGTCGCGATGCTTATTTCCCCACCGCAGCCATAGCGTGTATAACGCGCCACAGCAGCGGTATACGTAGTCTACACTGGCTTAGATAAAGCGTGGGCAACGCGGGTCGCAGCCGCAGCTTCCTATCGTCCTCTTATCTCTCCTCGGCTGAATTTCTAACTCGGACTCAATAAATCTTCTACCAAAATTATTCTAATTTATAATTTAGAAAAACTTTGGGAACCATTATAATTCACGAGTCCACAATACTTTTAGTACAACTTTATTTAAACAGCCGCAGCTTCCTCTTATCTGACCTTGGCTGAATTTTTAATTCGGATACAATAAATCTCCATGCAAAATTATTCTAATTTATAATAAAAAAATCATTTATAATCATAACAATTCACGAGTTTACAATGTTCTTAGTGCAAAAAGTTTATTCAAAAAATGTTACTATTAATGAAATTTAATTATTTTCTACACTTGACGAAAAAGAAAATCGCTGAGGTTTATGCATAGAAGATCATAAGAAAAGATCGTACTATTTCTATGGAATAATTCGAAATCGTAACGCAATGAGAATACAGTTTAGGAAGGTTCTTCCATGGATTTAACGAGTGAGAAAATAAATATATTTTCGAGATAAATATACGTAACCTCTTTTTAGACGACCCGCATTACCCCCGCATCTCCGGTGGACTGCAGGCTGAACTCGCCATGCTGGTAGTGTAGCTCGCACAGAATGTTCTCCCCTCCCCGCGCGCGATTCCTCGAGGCACCGAAGCAGCAGCAGCGGCAGCGGCAAGCAGCACGCGCAGCATTCCCTCCCCTACCTGGCCGTTCCCCTCCCCTCGTGACCCGCGCCCGTCTCGAAGCAGCTCGCGTCAGTCGCGCGAGAGCCTTCTGCGGGGGAGGAGCCTCGCTCTCACTGCCATTAGAATATTAATATCTATAGTGTGTATACAAAAAAAAAATAAATACATATACATATTTATTATAAAAAAAACCAACAAATCATACATAGCGTGCGCGTATTAATTAATCTCATCGAATTAAATCGATGACAAAGAGAAAATTTTTGTAATACTCAAGTTTTTCAAGATATCTCGCGATCGCGAGTCGAATACCGTGAGTTACGTGTTGCGAAGAGGGAGGAAGAGGAGAGCAGTCGAGGAAGGAAGGAAGGAAGTCGTTCGTACGTGAAGCGAAAACAAATAAAAAAATCGAGTGAAAACAAAAAAAATAAGAAAATATCAAGTACGTAAAGTATCGTGTTTTTTTTACCGACCAGAAGTGTTCCGCTTCTTTTCTCCGCCCGCGCGAGACACGATCGAATCGTGTTTCGTTGCAAATGCGCGATTGTGAATAATGATTTTTTTCTCCGGTGAAGCGATAAGATAGCACAGGCCTCTCCGCCTGTTCACCTGGCCGCTATTTTATATTTCTACATTTTATATCCGAAGAGAAAAAAGAAAAAAGAAATGCAGTGAACACAGCGGCGATTCGTCCCCTATGCGCTGCGATATAGCAACAGTTACATGTACATAGTATGCGAGTGGTGACGCAAGAGTTTACGAAGCTCTCTTGATCTCGCTCTTTCTCGAGTGTTGCCGCTACTACGTCGAGTGTCGGCGAGGCGGGGCGGAGGAGGGGGGAGGGGGAGGGGAGGGATAGATAGAGAGAGATATAGAAGAGGAGGACACGAAATCGGTGCTTACCGCAGCCGATGTACCGCGCTGCACTGCCGACTGCAAAACGGATCGAGATTTAAATTCCACCGTTCTCCCTCCAGCCACGAGCTATTTAAATGGTGAGTCGCCGATGGCCTCTCACTCGAGTGTTTATTTTTTTAAATATACGTACATATACGTATATGTATGTATGTATATATTTGTTTACATTACGACGATAAAAAAAATACAGTTAGAGAGCGCATGAGGCGGATTCGATTAAAGACAAGTGAACGCAACTTCGGCTACTCGATTGTGTTGCTACGCACCCTGTTTATCAATAAAAGTGACGGTTGTTGTATTGACGGTTTGAAGGTGGACGTGTGAGTTTCGAGGTCCCAAATAAAGATTTCTTTCGAATCAATAACTGCTCGACTATATCGATTTCATTTCATAAAGACCGTTAATTGAAGCCACGTCGTCACGAAAAGTGCGACAGTACGTTATTTATGATATATATTGTATATATATGTGTGTATATACAATGCCCCGTACCAAAAAAATTATAATGACAAGTACCATAAAATATACTTATGTTAAACAAAAGTAAAAAATTGTAGGCAGGTTACTTAAAAATGTTGATCTGTTAAAAAAAATGTCGAATCGATCTTAAAAAAAAATCGTGTGAGCCAAGTTCTGATAAATAGTTTTATACAAACCTGCATATTTAGTATAGTAATTGTGTAGTAAAATGAGAAAAAAAAATTAAACAATTTTCTTTTCTTTCTATATTTACTTCAAAAATACAATAACATAGAAATCAAGTTTCTTCTTTTTTCTTATTGTATTTTCGAATTAAATATACAAAGAAAAAAAAATGGTTAAATTTTTTTCTTCACTTTTGACTATACAATATCCATACTATGTTACTACTAAATACACTATATGTGTATATTTGTCTATATATATGTATATGTATATATGTCTAAGTTCGGCATCAGGCGTCGCGACTTCCCCGACGGCGTTGTGTATTTTGTTTTGCCCTCTCCTCATTTATACATCGGCTCTGTTCGTCCCGGGCGGACGTGGCCGCTGATATTGACACGGTATAAATACCAGACGAGCTCGTGTCGACGCTGTGTGTTGGTATAAAAAAAAAAAAAAAGAAAAATCGAACGCGACGATCTCGTTGTCACTTGGCGTTCGTGACCATCACAGGCTCTCTCGCGTCGCGTCGCTTATGCGAGCGGGACTTTATATATTGTTCTCGCATCAGTAGGTCAATGCAACAAGTCGCGAACGAGAAGGACGGAGATAAAACGTTCGAGTGATTAAACGTGGGGAGGACAAAGTTAATTTATTATTATTATTTTTATTCATTATCAGAGCGATAGGCTGGAAACGATAAAGCCGCTCGTCGATTTATCATTTGTTTTGAAGAGTCGAAAGAGCCTTTTTGCTTTCGGATTGCATGCAAATGTGTAAGGTTTTTTTTTTTTTTTTTTTTTTTTTTTTGCTACCGGTGTTGTGGAATTGTGTGACGCGAGTTGCGAAGCCACAGCTGAGAAACCGGGTCACGTGCGTGTTGCGCGCAATATATACTCGTGAGGAGAGGGAGAGCGGGAGAGAGAGAGAGAAAGAGAGAGCGTACGATCGAGATGAGAGAGAGCGAGCTGTGCCGGCACCCCGACGGCTCTAATTATGAGGAGGCGAGAGGCACATAATTACTCGTCCCATGAGCACGGCCCTCTCGACCCCGTAAAAAATAGAATCTAATTGTCCTGGTTCTTTTTTTAAAAAATCTGTTTTATTTTTTTCCGACAATCTCTGGCGAGGGGAAGTAGAAAATATCGTGGAAATTTGTAGGGATGTGCGAATATTCAAAAATCTTAATAATTCAATATTTGAATACTTCAATATATTCGAATAATTAAGAATATTCGGATACTTCAATATATTCGAATAATTAAGAATATTCGGATACTTCAATATATTCGAATAATTAGGAATATTCGAATACTTCAATATATTCGAATAATTAAGAATATTCGAATACTTCAATATATTCGAATAATTAGGAATATTCGAATACTTCAATATATTCGAATAATTAGGAATATTCGAATACTTCAATATATTCGAATAATTAAGAATATTCGAATACTTCAATATATTCGAATAATTAAGAATATTCGAATATATTGAAGGTAGTTAAAAAATGTCCAGCTAGCCAAAAAATTGTGAGAGCTAGAGCGTGAACCGACATTTTTTAAGAAATAAAAAATGGCGTACAAAAAAACCAACTGCACATTTTTTAAATAAAATTTTGCAGAAACATTGACTATTAACCGCACATAGTGTCT
Organism: Ichneumon xanthorius; assembly: GCA_917499995.1. Classification (NCBI taxonomy): domain Eukaryota; kingdom Metazoa; phylum Arthropoda; class Insecta; order Hymenoptera; family Ichneumonidae; genus Ichneumon; species Ichneumon xanthorius. The sequence continues at coordinate 3,845,112 of OU824204.1, read as the reverse complement.
ATGAAATTTCAGCTTGATCGCTCGAGGCATTCTCGAGTTATAGCGGTTTGAATTTTTCGCGTCTGATTCACACACACACATACACTTTTTCTAAATGTGATTTTTCGATGTTTTGAAACATTCTGAACATGTTTTCATAAAAATCTCGGAAATTTTTTTTTTTTTATCTGAACAAAGCTCCCCCCATGCGGAAGCAAAAATAAAAATAAAATAAATAAAAAAGTGAAAATGTCTTCGTCGCCACAGTTCAAGAGCGAGAGAGCGATATCTTCGTGCATCGAACACAGCGTCGCGGCTTGGTAGCTGAAAAACTAGTAATAATCGTCCTCGGTGTATGACAATCCCGTCCGTCCGGGTTTATATATCTACCGCTGGCATTTGCCGCTCGGCCTGCTCGATTCCCGTGGGTTCGTCGTCCTCTCTATCCGACTCTCCGTGGTCCCTCTCTCGTCGCGTGCACGAGTGCGAGCGAGCGCGCGCGCGCGGCGTAGCTACCTGCAGGAATCCTGTAGTCTCGGCTGATGCACTCCGGCCGTTGTCCGGCCAGGCGTAGTCACGGCGAGTCGCAGCGGCCACGCGCTGCATCACGCAATTCACCGCGTTTCCTCGTCTCCTCCCCCTCCCCTCCCCTCCCACCGTCCACAATATAACTCGAACTATTTTCGTATTTTATCGTCCTGGCTTATCGCACTGTCGTTTAATAAAATCTTATTACACGATCGGGCTCTCGAGGCGTTGAGGAAGGATTATATTCGAATGCGAACCCTCGCCTTGACGACTAACTACAGTTATTTTACCGTCGCTCACGGTTATATCCTCGCGTGGTCAAGGCTCATGCCGCCACGGGAAGCGAGCTCTCGAGGTGTGGAAAGCCACGACGCGACCGTCTGCCACACTGCCTAAACGCTTTTTTTATTTTTTTTTTTTTTTTTTTTTTTTTTTTTTTTTTTTTTTTTTTGTAAAGCAAAGGTTTCCATGCACGGACGGTTAAGGTAGCTATGTCTGTACGCCAAGTCATAAACATCAGCGTCTATATGACAAAAAATTAGTTATATGTGGTACTTTGTTTGCGTCAATAATGATATAAAAAATAATAGACTGTCGATAAAAATCGTGCAGAAGGTCACAAGATTCAAAGTGAATTTAAAAATCTGAAAAAATTCATACGCATTCAGAAAAATTAACGAATCATCTTCGCTGAAAGAAAAAGTTAGGTTTTCGGTAGATTTGTTGAACAATTTTATTTTTCATCAATTTGTTGATAACATTTTCGAATTATTATTATGAAAAATTAATGTTTTCAGTACCTTCGACATGCCTGATTTTTTTCAGATTTTTCGGATCGAGAAGAGTGTTTGCAATTCCCTCTTATTTCTCTGAAACTTATGCGAACTACCTTAACCGAGCATTGATACCTTTGCCTTACTGTTAATAATGTAACCATTCCAAGATGTTACCTTAAGGCAGTACTAGCGCAATGACTGACGCCGCCTAAGTTTGAGAGGAATAAAAGAGAATTACAAACACTTCTCGATCAGATAAAAATCTGAAAAAAATCAAGCATATGGAAGATGCTGATAAGATTGTTCGTCCATAATAATGATCCCAAAATGTTATTCGTTTCCTTTATGTTAAAATTTTTTTAAAACCGTAATTTTCAAGTATTAGATAAAATTCTGAAAAAATTCATACGTATTCAGAAAAATTAACAAATCATTTTCGTAATAAAAAAAAAATTTGGTTGCCGGGTAATTTGTTGCACAATTTTTTTTTCAGTAATTTGTTATGAACATTCTGAAATTATTATTATGCACAAACAATCTTTTCAGCACCTTTTATATGCTAGAATTTTTTCAGATTTTTTTTCTAATCCAGAAGTGTTTGTAATCTTTGTGTTTTTTCTCTCGAACTTAGGCGGCGTCAGTCATTGTGCTAGTACTACCTTAATAATGTAACAATTCCAAGATGTTACCTTAACTCTTATTAGCTGGTTTCGTTCATTTTCGTTTTCGAGCTTCGGGTCTTTTTATCTCCCTGGAGGTTTTTTTTTGCCCCAGCTCTTAAATCGTCTCGTTCATTTTTGTTTCCGAGCTTCGGGGCTTTTTATCTCCCGAGAGGATTTTTTTTTGCCCTTTATGCACCGCCGCTGAATCTCGTCTAGGCAGAGGTTTCTCCTCCGGGTACGGCAGAGACTCCTCATCCTCCTCCGGCTCGTTCCTCGTTGTTTTCAGGTCCCCGGCCTCGGGCCAACTATTCTCTTCGCCCGGCTATAATGCTACTTCTATACGGGCTATAACTATTTGTGACCCTGAACACATACTCGTCGAGACTCGACGGAAAGGGGGAGGGGGGGACGAGCCCTCCGCGACTCACGGGCGTTCGATAAATCGATCCGTAACATCCTTTCTTTTCGGACTTTGCTGGCTTCGTGTATACACGATTTGAACGAATATCAAGGACGCTGCAGCGAGACTGCGAGTACTTGAACGTTTTTCTTTTCTTTATTTCTTTTTTTTTTTTTTTAAAGATTGTGCACACTTGAAAACCTGGACTTTACCGTGAGGTGTTTTTCTCTTATCGAGAGGCTTCAAATTCTTATCTGGACTGCTCGCTCTGGATTCGCGATATCGCTTATCCAGATGCATTAAACCATTTTTTATTCTTACTTTTTATACCGGTTGTAACGATGATACGAAATTCATCGCAATTAAAGCGAGATTTTTGTCAATGTCGCTCGGTTAAGTTACGCGATTTCAGCTGAGACGCTTTAAATAAATTTAAAAAGGAAACTTGTGATACCTTTTTTTTCAACGTGATTCTGATAACGTTAAATTTATCGAGGCAAAGCAAGACATTCAAAGCCTCTCGTTTAATCCACTTCATTAATTCGTAACCAACAAGCTTTATATAAATATTGGCAAACAAATTACTCGACCTCATTAATTCATAATTAGAACCCTTTATATAAACAGAATTTTTTTTATTTATTTTTTTTAATTTGTAAACAAAGCATATTTATTTCGACGCTTTGGACTTGAAGGGAGGGCAGAGAAGAACGCTAGTGGAGGGGTGGGTGGGGGAGGGAGGCGTTCGAGAGAAGTGGAATGGATGAGTAAAGAAGCGAAACGTCTTAAAATGTTATAATAAAAAAAATATATTCATCTGTTTTTCAACACGATTCTGATAAGCTAAAATATATCATGCCAAAGCAAAACATTCAAATTCTCGGTTAATCGACCTCATTAATTCGTTACCAGAAAGCGTAATATAAATATTTAATAAAATAAGAAATGAATCGACCTCATTAATTCATAACTACAACGCTTTATATAAATATCTAAGAAAAATTTAAGAAATTCGTGAACAAAGCCTATTTATTTCGACGCATCGGACTTGAAGGAAGGTTAGAGAAGAGCGTCGGCCGGGGGGGGGGGGGCGTTCGAGAAGTGGAATGGATGAGTAGAGAAGCGAACAGGGCGTCGTCGCCTTCGTCCCGGGGTCTGTTGAGCCCACAAACTAAAACAACTCTAAACTTCAAGCGTGGTATACCTTCTTCTTCTTATTCCTCCTCTTCTTATTCCTCCTCGTCCTTACCTTCGTCGTCCCCCGAGGTTCTAGGAGTGAGTTTTCGTGTCCCGGGCTACTTGCTATACATACACACGGGAGAACAAGAGAGAGTCCCGGGAGTCTTTGGGCCCAACGGGGCTCTCGCGACTGACCCTGAAAGTTCAACAGCCCTCCGCGCGCCCCCCCTCTGTCCCTTCCCTTTGTGTTCTGCGGTGAGCCTAACTCTCTCCTTCCCCTCCCCCCTTCTATACTTATTCTTCTTCTTCTTCTTCCCCTTTCTCTCGGCTCCGAGCGGGCTCTCCGGAGACGCTCGCGAACGAAAGGTCCGACGAAGAGCCTCGCCGAGACTTTATACCTCGAGGCCCAAAAAATTTCGAAATTCTGGACTCTTAATTCCATTTTTTTTTCCCCGATCGATTAGCAAAAAGCGCCGTCGGTCAGCCTCGCCGAGACTATAGCTTTAGGCCCACATTTCGACACTCTGGTCTCGTTTAATTCAATTTTCTTCAATTTTTTCGATCGACCAGAAAAAAACGGTCCGTCGGTCACCCTCGCCGCGACTTGAGGCCCAAAAAATTTCGAAATTCTGGACTCTTTTAATTCGATTTATTTTTCTTTTTTTTCGATCGATTAGAAAAAAATCTATGCGTCGGGCAGCCTCGCCGAGACTTTATACCTTGAGACCCACCAAATTTCGAAATTCTGAACCCGTTTAATTCTTTTTTTTCGATCGATTAGAAAATCGGCATCAGCCTCGTTGAGACTCCTTAGCTTGATGCCCAGGAAATGTCGACACTCTGGACTCGTTTAATTCAATTTTCTTCGGTTTTTCTTTTTTCTTTTTTTCGAACAGAAAAAACGATCCGTCGTTCGGCCTCGCCGAGACTCCATACCTTGAGGCCAAAAGTTTTACGAAATTCTGGGCTCTTTTAATTAAATTTTTGTCAATGTTTTTTGTTTTACTTTTTTCATCGATTAGAAAGAAAAAAAGACTCTTCTCCCCGAAGTCCACAAAATCTTAAAAATAGCTTCTTCCTTCAATGAATTAAAAATTATTTTTTTTTCAATTAAGAAAAAAAATTCCAATTGATTGGCCCCGACCGTCGTTCCAGCAATTTTCGTCACTCGACTCCCTCGCAGCGTTCGAAGCCCCGAGCGACGGGAAATACGATTCAATTATTACGGGCTGTTTAAAGTGCGTTCGATAATCAACGCACTTGCGTCACTGGAAGCGACTCGCTATACACACATATATATAAATATAAACATATACGTGAATATATATATATGTGTGTAACGACATGTATGGAAGCTTCCATCGATAACGAGTCGGCGAACTTCATGTTCTCGTTTCAGACTGCTTCAGTAACACTTCCATTGTGCATATAATGTATATGTATATTTTTTTACGTATATGTATACGTGTGTAATATAATGTAACCTCGATTCCGAGGAATTTTAACGCGCTTTCTGCGAAGTACACATGCTATACACGTTTTCAATATTCACGCTCTAGACCGGCTGTATTCTATAGCCACGTACAGCGGTAGTAAGTGAATGTGTATATCTATATATATATAGACATACACGTGTATATAACTAAGTAAAATTTTCGTATCTATGTAGGCGAGTGCGCGTGCGCTCGGTCGGCGGTTACCAACGTCGCGCACGCGTCTCACCGGAAGTCGATTTATTGCCACGTTTCGTCGTGCTTCAATAATCATTCTATTCTTTTTTTTCCACTCAACGCTGCCTCTTCGTATCGTGAGCTATGCGCCGGTACGGAAAAAAATTTCAAGAAACAATTAACCTTTTTTTCGCAGCGACAATTGGGAATTGTTTATAAATTATTGATTCTTTTTTCATCATGTGCATTTTTGGCGAATCTTTTTTAATCCCGAGCGATATTTTTGGAACCAGAATTTTGTCTGACATAAACATTCATGCTAATTAACAGTTTATTTTATGCAGTAAATCATTTTCTTGCAATAAATACATTTTTTGTAATAAATACACTTTTTGCAATAAATACATTTTTTGCAATTAATACATTTTTTGCAATAAATACTTTTTTGCAAGTAATTAATATTTTGCAATAAATACATTTTTTGCAAGTAATTAATATTTTGCAATTAATGGCTTTCCCATTGAACAATAACATATATATATATATATATATATATATATATATATATATATATATATATATATATATATATATCTCTGACTTACATTTTCCAACCCTCGAAGTACCGTTCGGCAGCAAAACTTCCCCGCCACCTGCCCACGACTACATTTCCCTCAAGAATCGGTAGGGTCAACCGCTTTAATTAACTCCCGAGACCCCGGCTCTTCGTCGAAGCCTCAGTGTCGAAATAATTAATGCCCGAGCCTCCCTCGCACATAGCACCAAGCTCATATCCACGACTTCCCCTCGATAGACTCGATACGCAGAAAAAGAATCGAATAAGTATGAAATAGCAATGTAAAAAAAAGGTAAAAAAAAAAATAGAAAAATCCCAAGAAATCGATATCATACGCCTGTCACGTGTCCTTCGGGGATCCGAGCGTAGTTGAGCGAACAATATGCCTCGACAATAACCCCCCCCCCGACCCCATCGCGTGCATGTACGAGCTTTAAGCGCTTTTCGAAGGGGTTCTCTCCGCTCCCCCCCCCCCCCCCCCCCCCCTCCATCTTTCATTGGCCGGCATGTGCTGTAAGCCTCGTGCATCGACGTTACCTCACTTGTGTCTCCATATTTTCACCGTACACTTTCTATAGTTACGCGAATACACACGGATGAATATTTTTCACTCTTCTATTCACTGGCGAGGGGGGGGGGGGGGGAGAGCGGAAGGGACGAAGAGAACGACGCAGCGGCCATCTTCTTGCATTTTATTTTTTATTTTTTTATTTGCTTCATTTTATTTCCATCGTAAATCCTCGAAATATACTACGCAACAGTATCGCATGGGGTTGGCGGTGAAGCAGCTCGTACGGGTGAACGTGCGCATCTCATTTCAGTGCCGGGTAGGAAAAGGGTTGAGCAGACGGTAGGGGATGAGAAAGAAAAAAGGGCGACGAACCCCTCGTGTGTGTGCTTAGCTCTCGAAAATCCCAACCCTCATTCTGCGTTCGAAACTCCTCTCGCCTTTCTGCGCGGTGAAATCTCATCGCGCTCGCCGAACCTGTGTGTGTTCTATCTCGTGCAATTGTTTTCGCGAGATTGTTTGTCGAGTTTCGCGCAGCCGGGGCGCTTCGAGACGGACGCAGAAAACGGCGGAGTCGTATTCGAGTTTTGGAACTGAGAAAAAAAAAAATTGGTTTGAATACTTTTTTTTTTAAAGTTATCATTTAGTTAATAATAATATTAAAGTTATTAGTATTGAATTGTAATTAATTTATATTTTGTCATTATAATTGTACGCACGGTACAGATATATTAATAATAATATATTGGTATTACATTACAATTATATTGGGATATAAAAATGTAAACATTTCATTCACTTTTTCTAATAAAATTTTAGTATTGACATTTTTTTTTCATACTTCACGTTCGACAATTGTTCACCTCAAACTTTTTTTTTTAGTTTCACATCCGATATTTCTTAGCGTCAGACACTTTTCCATATTTTTGACTTTCGAAATGTTGTTTGCATTGCAAATTTAAGATATTTTTAACATTTGAAATTTATTTCGCATTTGAGATTTAACATTCGGTATCTGAAATTTTCTTTTTTTTAAATCTTTATGTAACGATTTGACTTTGAATGTTCAACTACGCATGAAAAATTTGGCACTGTGCAGGATTGTACATCAGAATTTCATAATTATTTCACATCCGCAATTGGGAATTTTGCAATGAAATTCTAAAAAATTTGCGTAACATTTTTCATTCCCTTCTGTTAACATCTTCCAAGTATTTCGGGTCCGAATATTCCCACAATCATTTTTAAAACACAAATGCGGAGGTGGGCTTAAAAATATTCTGTATTTTATACTTAATTGGCCCAAAAAGTACTTTAAATACTGGCCAAATTATTTGAGTCTTTAAAATACTGCCCAGCTCTGTGACAAATTCATATTTAATCCATACATTAAATAACATAATCACATGATAAATCTAATTTTTGTATTATATCGTAATATAATAAAATTATGATATAACACCAATATTATATTATGATAGAAAAATTGTATAATATTATTAATTATTATTAATTCATCCCTGTAATTATTGTCGGCTCGTTCCCGACGAATTGTCGAATAAACAATTCCTCTCTCTCTCCCCGTTCACTCGAGCACTCGCCTCGGCCACTCGCGTCCGAGCGCGCCAGAGGTCAACGTATTGTTATTATCATTCGTATGCCTAACGGGCCTGAGTAAATATTTAATCAACAGAGCTCGAACTCTTTTGTTAGCTTTTGAAGTATTTCAGGCAGTTCTTATTTTACGTGCATTTTTTTTTTTTTTATTCTCCGTCGAAATTCTCGGTGCGTTTTTCGAGCTGCCCGTCGGGAGAGCCCAGGTACGTGCGGGCTGCTCCTCGAACTGTCGAGGGACCGGAAGCTCTCTTCCTCTTCTCGTCCTTTGTCGGTTCATTGACGAGTTTGAAAGGCGCGCCGGTCTCGAGTGCGTGTGTGTGTGTTCAAACAGCGGAAGAGAGCAGGGGGAGGGAGAGGAATAATGAAATTCGATCGAGCAGGTGAAGAAACGAACGGATGGGGGATGAATAATAAAAAGAGTTATTGCCCGAACGCTCGGGGAAAAATTATTGCATCGCTGAAAGAGCGAGCGGCGTGCGAGGCGAACGTAATATAGCCGGCTCTCAGTGCTGTACGGACTCTCGTTATTGACCTAGGACAATAATCGTCTCGCCCGACAACGCAGTCCGAGGCCACCGGTTTCACTCGTCCGCCGCACGAAAACACGCTGAGCTCGCTGCTGGTACGATACACAATATCGAAAAGGCTGAAGCTATCGGACTCGAGTTTAATAGTTATTTTGGCGAAGATAGAAGAGTTAAGGTTCGGGTATTTTTGTAAGTGTGTAAAAAATGGACCTCAGCTTTGCTGGCTTGCATTTATAGACGTGATGAATTTCACGATTTTGTCGTCCAATTTTCACTTCCGGGTGCAGAATACACGTTGAAGCTATTGGATTTAAATTAAATAGTTATTTTGACGAAGATGGGAGAATTTTGGTTCGGGAACTTTTGTAAATGTGTAGAATGTACATCGGCTTGACTGTTCTGCTTGAATTTATTGCCATGATAAATTGCACGATTATATGGCCCAATTTTCACTTCCGGTTGTGGAATGTACAAGTGTCCACCTGTTCTCAATTTTCGCACGGTGCGGATATTAACAAAACGGGTGAGAAATTGTTTGTATTCTCTGTAATTCATAGAGGTAGCTCAATGCTTTTTTTCCATAGGAAGGAAAAAAAAATGATTATAATTGTGCACATCTTTGTTTTATCTGAAACATAGCGGCTGGGATTGAAAATTGGAATTTCGGCAAATTATCTTCAAATTAAATTAATATTTTATCTCTTTGTTTTCATTTTTTTTAATTTAATTTTTTCTTTCGGTTATCGAATCAGCGATCGAACCGTCGATACGGAAGGCTGTGTCGAATAACGAGACTCCGTCGAAAATTCACACCGTGCAACATTCGACGGGAATTAATGGTATCGATGCAATTGCCCGATCCCAGCAGGTGCTCCAAAGTGCCGCCCGTATGTACATCACGAGTTTATATCGCAACTCCGATCGCTTGTTTGCACGGGACGGACATTTTATTTTTTTATTTTTTATCGAAGCTTTTTTATCTCTTCGGCAGCTGTGGCGAAGGTTTCGCGATGCAACAACGATAATCGGCGATCGAACGAATGGCCAATCGTCAAAAAATGAAGTAAAATATCCTCGACATTAAACTCTCGTTACGTAGAAACAAAAAAATTGTTTCATTCTCTCCCCATCAATATTCCCACCTATCTCGCATTAAAAATAAAATCGAAAAAAATCGAAATCAAATCGAAAAAAAAAAATTGGTTTTTTATTTTTGACAAGAAATTTTTGTAAAGTTTCCGTTTTTTCACGATTATGTTAAAGGCTTAGGATTTTTCACATTGATATTTAATATTCCGCGTGCTCGTTTTTAATTTATTTTTCTTCCTCACAGACGAAGTTTTGTTAAGGTGAAAAAAGAAAATTTCGAGAATTTAATGAAAACGTGTTCAGAATGTTCGAAAGCATCAAAAAATCACATTTAGAAAAAAATGTCCCTGTAAAAATGTATGTGTGTGTTTATATACGTATGCGTGACTCAGACGCGAAAAATTCTAACTGTAATCGCAGTTACAGCAGGTGTGATTAATAGTCAATCTTTCTTCAAGATAAAAAAATGAATAAATTTAGTCGTCGTTTTTGTGCGCGATTGTTAATTTCTGCAAAAATATCTGCGCCCTCTAGCTTACAATTTTTGAGCTATCGGGGCAAAAAGTACAGAGGTAGAGCGTTCTCTATTCCAATCGCCCCTGTCGAACTTGGGGCGAATCGGCCGAGCCGTTTAAATTTTATCTCATTTTGAATTTTTTGAATTTCACGAAAAATTAGGTCTTTATTTTAAAAGCAATTAAAATTTTTTTTTTACCAACTTCTAATTTTTCCCGAGTTCGAAAAACGCTCGCTTTGCCATCGGCGCATCTCTCGAACTCCCGTCGTCGAGCCCCAGGATAGCCGCGCCGCATCCTCCCTCGTCGCCGTCGCCGAGGCCCTTAAAGGGGATAGTTCGTACAGAGTATTGACCCGTTTGTCTTCCGGCTCCTTTACCGCACCTACCGAAACGCTGCCCACCGGTTTACATCCAACACCCTACCCCCTCCCCGCCCCCTCGTTACAGCTCTCGGACTGGCCCCCTCCCGGCGCCCTGTAACACCGGCTTTCGACCCTCGAGGGTCATCCCCTTTAATCTATCGAATCATTCTCTCGACCCTTTCCAATTTTATTACCGATAGCCTTCCGACTTTGAGATCTTTCTTCCGGGCTTTATTTTTTTCACCCTCGGACTCCTTCACCCGTATTCAATTTTTTTTTCTATCAAATCATTTAATCCCCTCCAACTATATATATTTTTTTAAACATAAAAAAAATTAAGTTTCTTCGATATTCTTATTTTTTTTAATAATAAATATATTTTATGTCACTCGGTGGGAAAATGGCGGATTTTTCGCACGCTTCGCGTGCGAAATCCCCCATTTTCATAACTTGTGAAATAAAATTTTGTTCGATACTCGTGCGAAAAACATTTTCTGAACTCGTGTGATTGCAACACTCGCCTTCGGCTCGTGCTGCAAACTCACACTCATCAGAAAAAGTTTTTTCGCACTCGTATCGAAATGTACAATTATTTATCATTGATAAGAAAAATGCGGTTGCATCAATTAAAGATTCGCGTTGAAACGTTCAAATGCATATTTTGTTCGGCGAAAAAATATTTTAATGCCTCGACAATACTTTGGTGAAATAATGTAAAAGAAAAGTTGTTACCTAATCGACCCTTGGCTGTACCGCAAAAGTATTTATTCGAACCTACCCGCCCGAATCTTAGTGGATTCAACAATATTTTTTTATCATTCTAACTTCTAAAATATTTTTAATATATGAAAATATATATTTTTAATATATACAAATATATATTTTTAATATATACAAATATATATTTTTAATATATACAAATATATACTTTTAATATATACAAATATATATTTTTAATATATAGTACAAATATATATATTTTTAATATATAGTACAAATATATATATTTTTAATATATAGTACAAATATATATATTTTTAATATATAAAAAAAAGTGACCACGGTGGTTTCTCCGGAATGCTTCGAGTGTGGCAGCGCGAGTGCTCTGCCCTTTAAGCCATCGGCACTTCCGTCGTCGATTTCACGTGTGGCCGGTGCTGTTTTTTCCGCCCCTCCCGGAAACTCCGATACTCGGGTTAAGGGTGCGGAAGCAAGGGGCGGGGCATCCCCCTCGATTTCTATGGATCAAAGGAACGAGGAGAGGAGGGAAAAAAAAATACGAGTCTCCCGATGCTCGTTTCGACACGAGGATGGGAATAGTACTATCGGTGAGAAGAGCCGCGCCCGGGCTGATCTCCGGGGGCGAACGACCACCGAGACTGCACGAAGACGCCCGAAAATTCGAACTTCTCCGGGAAGGGGGGAGGGGCGGCCGGGACGTGGCCTTTCCATGGGAACGTCCTTGGCTCGACCTTGATCGGAGAATCGACCTCGGGAAATTCGAAGCTGCACGTACACGCCTGTGACAGACAATATATATATATATATATTGAAATAAAAAGTAACTGGCAATAATTTCGTGCAGTGGTATTGATTTTAGGTGGATAACAATTTAAATCGAGGCATGTTTGTTAACTGGGGACTTTTTCATTATTTTTTTGGGAGTTTAATTTTTAATATGTATTTTTTTAACCCGATCTGGTTAGATTTTAAATTCGAGCCATAAATGCGTCGAGAAAAATGTGAAAAAGTGTACAACTTTCCTGAGATGTGGAACATGTTATATGATTTTTTAAAGATTTTTCGCACCCGTTCTTCCATTGCGTTGAATTCGCTATAGATCTGGGCCGTACCGTCGATTTTAGCAGCCCTTTAAAAATAATTTACCTTTTTTTCTATCGAACTTGGTACCATTCGAAATTTGAGCTACTAGCAGGTCGAAAAAAAATCTGAAAAAAATGTACAATGTTCCTCAGATATGAACCATCTTGTCTGATTTTTTTCAGATTTTTCTTTCTCGATCCGGTCTCGCAATAAATTCCCATTCGTTCCCGAATCTCGGGGTCTAATGGGAGAGACATATTATTTCGAATTCTCGGAGGTATGTTATTCGGTCATTCTCTTCTCGGTCTTTCGCTCGGTCCTCTGCAGTGCAAGGTGGCAGTGGCCAGTGGTCAAGCTCTCGGACCGTTCATGCCTACGGAAACTTTATAAATAGCCCAGGCGAGTTCTCTTTCTCGTTCTCTTTCTCTCCCTCGAGAGAGAGAGAACTCGGGCTCGCGCGCGGTTAATTTGCATTTAACGCGAAACAAGCGCACCACCACGATCTAATTTATCGCGCGTGCCGAATTTGCATTTACCGTCCAGCCGGGAGGAAGGAAACGAGACTGTAGCCTTCCTCGGGGATGTAAACAGAGAAAGAGCGTGACTATTCCAATGCCGTGTGCGCGCGCACCCGGTCGAACGTGGGACGCGAGAGGCCAACTCGGCCTAACGTTCTCGATCGAACACTTTTCTAAAACGACTTTACTGTTCGGCTTTCGGCTCTGTACACAATCCGAACGGCAATACGGGGGCGTTCAGGACACCAGGGCTACTCTCTGGCATTCGAATACACACAATTTGTTGGGATTTTTTTCAGTTGGGAAAATTGTTCACTTCCGGTTGCGGGTTTTTTTTACTACCGGAAGGGTACGATTTTTTGCACGGTTCGGATAACAACAAGACTTGGGAGAAAAATTATGACGAAATTCATGGATGTAGCACAAAGTGTACTTTCTTTCATGGAAAAAAACTACTATAAATATTTATGTAATATATATAATTATCATATTATATATATAATTATTATATAATACATAATTATCATATAGTGTATATTTTATAATATATTTATTTGGAATACGATTTACCGTGATAAAATGTTGCTTAGCTGTTTGGGAGAAAATTTATGAAAAAAAATTGACACATCCACCCCAAAGTCTACCTTTTTCGTGCGTTGATTAAAAAAATCAACACGCTCGCTATATTTCCAAGCTATAGCCAGTTTAAACTAAGAATACTACACTAAACTGGATCTTAGGGGAATAAATACGATTTACGGTGACAAAATGTTGTTCGACTGTTTAATCTACTGCCGTTACAATCAATCGCCGATTGTGATCCTTTGTCCGAAAAATTCAAGTCGCTAAAGAGAGAGAGGGAGAGAGAGATAGAGATGAGGGTTCCCGCTGCGTGTCGAAAGAGCCCTTGGGCCGTCCTGCCTCAGGACATCCTACCAATTTAATTCGAGGCATCCTTTCTCTCGCGTCTCCTCTCTTTTCCCGAACGAAATAAAATATTCCGGGAGCGTGGAGCGCGGTCATCTCCTCGTCGGGTTTCTGCCGCTGCCGCGGTCCTCCCGCCTGGCAGTCCCAGACCGGACGACCGGGCCGGGGCAACAAAGAGAAGGATCGTAGGTGGCCTTCTAATTTTTTATCGCCCATCCTCCGCTCTCCACTTCTTTTTTCTTCTTTCCCCGAAAAATTCGCTCGCCAAAAGAATTTCTCGTCCGAATCCCCTTCGCCCTCCCCACGTCTCTGCTCCGCCGAGACAACAATTCGAGTTCGATTTTGCTTCGACAACACAACCTGCTTTCACAGACGCCTTTGTGCGCGATTTTTACGTACACTATTTTTCTTTCATTTAAAATCAATCATTCTTTAATTTATTTTATTACGATTTTGTCTCGACAAAATCCGTTTTGCGCACGATTTTTACGTACACAATTTTGTTTTTTTTATTTAAAATCAATCATTTTTATTTTTTAAAGATTTTACTTCGACAAAACCGACTTTCACGGATGCTTTGTGCAAAATTTGTACCTACAGAATTTTTCTTTTATTTAAAGTAAAGCATTTTACTTTTTAATGGCATTTTTTTAAAATGCCGACTGAGGATGTGTTGTGTAGGCGCCTCGCACACTGGATTATCTCAAACCCCCGACTACAATTCGACGTTAAAACCGTCCTCGCTATTGTTCACCGAGATATTTTAGTATACTACCTTTCTATATATATATCTATATATAGTAACAACCGGCTTTCACGGGCGCTTTGTGCACGATTTTTCTTTTATTTAAACTGAAACACTCTTTAAAATTTTTTAAACTAATTTTGAGGCGTTCTTTTTTAATACCGACTGAGTACTTGTCGTGCGGGTGCCTCGCACAGTGGATTATCCCAAACCCATGAGTAAAACTCGACGTTAAAACCTCCCTCGGGTTTATTCACCATGGTATTTTATATATATGTTTTCCCTCAAATCCCCTTGTACGATGGATATCGTGCGAGGGATTTCGGTACAATACAGTTTCGGTACGATAGGAATATACTATTTCTATAAGTTGTGCCGTGGAAAGGAGATCGAGTCCCTTTCACCCGGGATAGTATATCGGCAGGGAGCTCTACTTTGAGGTTTTTTGTCGGCTTCCCTCCTCTTCGTCCGGCTCCGGCGAACGGCGGCAAACGTACCCCATGGCTCGATCTTTCTCGTCGCGGTCGCGGGTCGATAGTATCGATCGGAATCCCTTTGCCTGCTCGCGAATCTCATATTATCCTTATTGGGGCAAAAAAATATATGTCAGAAATATTTTTTTTATAATTGCATTTTTAGTATTTTATATTATTTATTTGCATTACAAATTTTTTGTTTTGTTATGCGCGATTATGTTCGATGGATTATTTGCATCTATAGTATTTTTATTTATTTTAATTCAAACAAAATGTTGGGTTCGATATTTGTAATAATTTTTTTACGTTTCGAAACAATTTTTTGTTGGCATTAAAACTTGCAAGTGTGCGAAAGGCCGAGCTCTGACGATAATTTGTTTATCTAGCTGAGGGAATTCGAAACGGTTAATTATTGTTATTACTGATTTTCACAACATCGCGTGACCAAAAACAGAAAGTCGTACTTTGTACGGTTACGGGCACAAAAAAATCGTCCCTCGGATTTTAGTCACGCGATGTAGTTCTGATAGGCATTTTAAAAAAAGCAATAATTGGCCGCTCTCGATCCATGTAATATATCGTTCATAATATGTAATTGAATAAAATCGATTATGATACGATAAACACACATTTCAATTACGCAAATAATTACATGCATTATGATAAATAAAAAATATTCTAAAAAAATATTAAACTCCTGATACGAGGTTGTGTGTCGAAACAGCTGATTATTGATATTCTTATTCATGTTCACAGTACAGCTTCCAATATGCAAATTACCTTTTTTTATTAAAAAATAGAACCCAAAGCCTATGAGAAGTGTTTTGTAGAAATTTGTCGGAAATCGTTAACCCATATCGATAAATCGGATTATTTCGGTGAGAAAACAAAGAACGTAACGAATTACGAGCCCGAAGTTACGTATCGAATGTTACCGGATAGGCTCTGTTTTCTCGACCGGACGAGACACAGAGAGAGTGAGTGACCTGGAGCCTTTCGCGGGAGCACCCGGTATCGTCGTCCAGCCGATCCAGCTGACAATAAAAAAAACATAATAATTTATCGATCTCGATCCATCTAATACAACGTACATAATATATATTACAATAAAGTTGATTATAATACGATTCAATAAATATATTTTCCAGTTGAAAAATACATTTATTAAACATATTTATATTTTATATATATAATATATTTATATTATATGTATAATATATTGATATTATATTTATGATATATTTACAACAAATAAAAAAAATCATAAATTCCTGGCTCGAAGTTGTGTGCTTAACGTCACGATTATTGATATTATTATTTATTTCCACAGTACAATTGCTTCCATTGTGCACATTCTCATTTATTATTTATTAAAAAAAAAAATTGAACCCGACCTTACGAGAAGTGCAGACATTTTTCGGACATCATTAACCCATATAGATAAATCGAATTATTCCGTTGAGAAAAAACAAAGAACGCAATGAATTACGAGGCCGAAGTTACGTATCGAACGTTACCGGGCCGGCTCTGTTTTCTCGACCGGACGAGACGGAGAGAGAGTGAGTGACCCGGAGCCTTTCGCGGGAGCACCGGGTATCGTCGTCCAGCTGGTAAACAGCTGCCCACATCCTGTCTCTAGACCGATGTGCATCCTCGACGCCGCTGCCCTTCTCAGACCGCTTCTTCTTATTCCTCGCTTCCTTCCTCGGTTTCTCCTTTGATCCTCGGGCTTCTTCCCGCATTCGATAAATTCTCGTTCACCGCAGCTCACCGCTCTCGTGTGTTCTTTACCACGGCTCGCTGTTGTCTCGTTCGAACTTTTTTTTTTTTTTTTTTTTTTATTTTACGGACGGCGCATTTCGTAGCCGTACTGTACGTACTATATGTGGCGGGCCCGCACACGGTTCGCCTAAGTGGTACCGAGAGATGGTGGACAGCAGGTGCGAGCGCACCGACGCACCGTCGGCACCGGGCACGCGACTCGACGCTTTGCCTCTCATCTCTCCACTCTGAGCCGTTCAATTCTTTTTCTCTTATTATTTTTTTTTTGTAACTTTTTTTTTTGTGTTTTCGTTGCGGCCGCACGTGCACTGCTTCGAGCTCCCGAACGCTACATCTGCCGGTCTATCTTCGTGTCGCGCAGGCGCGTGCCCGCGGACAGCCGGTCCGCTTTCGCATATTTTATATACACGAGCTCGTCGCTCTCTCCACGGTGCTGTACGGATGTATTAATTCTCCGGGCCGCACTACTCAATTTTTGAACTCGAGGAATGAGAAATAAAAATACAAAGGTTCGTTTGGGGAGACTTAAATCGGTGAAATTAATCGACTTTTCTTCGTCGTTAATGGAAATGTTTGGCCGTTTTGTTAATCGAACGACCAATTTTTTTGGAAGGTTGAAAATTGAAGTTTTCATGTCACTCTCTCATAATGTTCGTTTATTCGCAAAGCTTCTTCTATGAGGAAGCATTGTCTGCATTTTTGGCTTTCTCATAGAGGAAGTTTCGCGAATTTCATTAAAACACTTTTTCATAAATAAAAAAAAAATAAAAACTTCACCATACCAAAAGCTTCCTCTATGAGGAAGCAAAATTAATCGATTATTTGTCGAGTGCTGAGAGAAAAAAATGTAGGATTAAAAAATTCAGTGGTTTTATTGGACTTTTATAAAAATAAATAAAAATAAAAATACATTGATTTTTCTTAGTCATTTATCGAAATATTGTCGGTCCGTTTTGTTAATCGACGGACGAATTTTTTTTCGCGAAAATGAATCAATTCTTTATCGAGTGTTGAGAGAAAAATTGGGGATTAAAAAATTAATTGGTTTTAGACTCTCTATTCGTAAAATAACAGGGGAAAACAATTTCCATCAGAGCGTTTCATTATTACAAAAAAAAACCATAATCCCGGAAATTAGCGTGACTTAATTGGTAAAATCAATTGTTTCCTCTTCGTCGTTTATCGAAATATTGTCGATCCGTTTTGCTAATCGACAAACCAATATTTTATAAAAAATAAAAATTGAGGATTAAAAAATGTATTGATTTTAGACTTTTATAAAAATAAACAAAAATTACAATAAAGGGAAATTAAAATGAATAAAAATTATATATACAAAAAAAATAAAATTTATATATATTTTCATTAATTTCGCGAACAATTATCTTCGCAACGAATCTGATATCGGCCTCTTGAGCGATGAGCGAGCGCCGGGCCGTTCGAACGAGCCGGAGTTGCGAGATACCGTTGCGCGGTGCCGTCGGTCGTCCCCGCGGCCGCTCGTTTCTCCCGAACGAGAAGTAGGAAGGAGGGCTCGGAGAGTTCGAAGCAAAAGTTTGCCAGACGACAACGACGACGACGACAATGCAACGAGTCCGCGGGACTGCATACACAACGAAACCCCCAACAGCGGCAACAGCGATAGTCCTATAGCTACGGCAATAGCCAACCCCGGAGCCAGTAGAATCGCTCGTTGCGAAAGCCACGAGTCTCGTCTTTCGCAATTCGAAACGGTGGCGCCGGAACGCGCGCTGTTCGCTCTCTGTGTAGACCATTTTCCCCCCTCCCTTCCCCGCCGTGCTGTAGACTAACCGCTGCTCTAGCTCAGTTGATTTTTCAAGGAAACGGTGAAATAGAATGCACCGAGTTTCCACTTCTATCCCCCCTCCAACCCTCCAACCCCAATTATTTCTCACATCACAGGCTTGAGCAACTTCTCTATCAGACTCTTATAATATAACCTTACGTAAATCTTCATTATTACAGTTCGCGATTTTTTATTAACGCTAGAAAACGTTACAAGGATCGGTCAAATTTCAACTTCTTCACAATTCTCGCGATTCGTACCTGTTATTATTATTACTATTATTCAGTTGGAAAAATACTAAAAAGTATTGAAAATACGAAACACTTGTTGCACTTACAATACATTGAAATGTGACTTTTCTTGAAAAAAATGTTCATAGCGAAATTTCATTAGAAATAATTAAATTAATATTTCGTTTTTTCTAATTATATTTCACTTGACATTTTTTTTCATAGTCGTAATTAAATTTTTTTTTCACACTCGACACTTGTCATTGCTTTCAATGCAAACATTTTTTTTCTTGGTTTGACATACGATATTTTTAAGATCTGTCACTTTTCCATACTTGGCATTCAACACGTTGTTTGTATTCCAAATTTAAGTTCTTTTTAACATTTGAAAATTTGTAACTTCGAATTTGACATTTACCATTGTGAATCTGGAATTTTCTTGTTTTAAATCTGTATCTAATGATTTGACTTAGTATTTTCAATTTCGCATGAAAATTTGGTATTATTCATAATTATACATGAGAATTTGATACTTCTTTCAAATCTGTAATTTAGCATTTAGCAATGAAATTCTACAAAAATGTTACATAAAACATTTTATTCCCTTTTATTATTTGGACAATCGTTCTTAAAATTCAAATGTGGAAGGTCGTGTAAAAGTATTTTGTATTTTATACTTAATTGACCGAAAAAGTACTGCAAATACCAGAGAAGTATTCGAGTATTTAAAATACCTCAAATATCCCATGTATTTAAAATACTGCCCAGATCCATTATTATTATTATTATTATTATATTAATTAATCTTGCGAAAGCCAAGCTCGACTGTCCGTTCGCTCTCTCGTCACGAACGGCGAAGGTCACGGGAGAGCAGCACGAGTGCCGTCGTCATTGGCAGCGAGCAGGTTGCATTTATCAACGAGTACGAAAGTAACAGGCCTTATAGCCTCTCTCTCTTTATTTCTTGGGCTCGAATCTCGTCTATGTAGGTATCGCAATGTTTTTTTTTTGTTTCTTCATCTCCCGTGTTTCTTACTTCCCACGAGCCTCCGGCAACGGTCGTCTCCTCGTCCGCTCGGAACGGTATGTAACGGTAGAAAATGAATCACCACTTCGTCAAGGTGGAAACATTCAAACGGGCACGTCTCGCGATTCGCTCTCGGAAGGCTTCTTCTCTCCCACTCGGGAGAGTGAATTGTATCAGAGCGGTAATGGGTTGTGTACAGAGCGACGAGAGATAGTTTGCTCGCGCTTCGGGCTCGCTGCCCGTATATTATATTTCTTTTACGACGAGCAGGTGGCCCTCCCGAAGCGGGCTGCCGTCGCGGCCCGCTTGAGTTCGCGAGCCGAAAGACCGGGAGAGACTCTGAGGAAACGCTCCGAGACGTCGCGACGCCCGGCGTTTTACTCGCTCCGTCTCTCTCTTCCTTCGTGGCTTATTGCGTGGGTCGCGAATCCGCGACCCACGCAATTTGTAAACAGCGCGACC
Organism: Ichneumon xanthorius; assembly: GCA_917499995.1. Lineage (NCBI taxonomy): Eukaryota > Metazoa > Arthropoda > Insecta > Hymenoptera > Ichneumonidae > Ichneumon > Ichneumon xanthorius. The sequence continues at coordinate 3,824,923 of OU824204.1, read as the reverse complement.
GGCTATAACGCCGCAATGAAAGTGGGGCGAGATGGACCAAGCGTTCGGTCGAACGAGAAGAAGGTTCTGCAATTCGACACTGGCGAAGCCAAAAGTTGGTTTCTTTTGTAGATTGTAATTAGTTTAGCATTGTGCGACACACTTTAATGATGGTGGGGCGAGATGGACCAGGCGTTGAGGCAAACGAAAATTTGGTTCCTGCGAATAATTATTGTTTTTTTTTCTCTCGACTTTGTTAGTTTAGCGTTGTGCGACACAGTTCAATGATGGTGGGGCAAGATGAACCGGGTGTTGAGTCCAAGCTAAATTTGTTACTTGAATTCAGTTCTGGTGAACAATTTTTTTAAATTCGTTTATTGGTTTAGCATCGTGCTGCATGTTTTACTGAAGGAGGGTCAAAATGGACCAATTATTATTTTTATTCGATTCCATTGAATTACCATTGCGCTACACATTTTGCCGACGATGGGGCAAAACGGACCGGTATAGTTGAACTAGTAAAAAAAACTCCCATCTAACAATTCACGTTCGATATATTGATTAATCACCCGCGGTCGATTTTTCAAAATTCACCTTTTTTCAAAAATAACATCGTAAGTGAGAGTGGGGCAAAACGGACCATTTTCAAATTATTCTTTTTTCCAAAAAAGAAGGTCTGCGTCTAATATCGAGCTAGGTCCATTTTGCCCCTCTCCCCTTTCAGGCTTCTTCAAATCGATTTTTCAATCTGCAAAATTCTCTTCGATTTTACGATCGAACGCATATGGTCCATTTTGCCCCACCTCGGTCCGAAGCTCGCGGGAGGTCGGGGGGACGTTTCTAGCGACGAGGTACGTAGACACAGAGACTCTGACGGTTTAACGCTACAGCGTGGGAGCTCGACGCGTAGTGGTTTATGTGGGTCAGTGGGAAATCGTTTCGTTCCTGCTTGCCCGCGTCGGTTGCATCGCGCGAGCTACGTCATCGTTTCAGTGATCGTTTCGCTTTCCCGCGTTAGCAGTCGTTCCATAATACACCTATGTCTATATACATGCACCGTCGCAATACGTAACTATGACGCGACGTGGGCGTCCGGGGGATTCTCTTGTCTACGTTAGCTCGCCCGTTTCCATTACGTTCCTTATATTTAGAACCCGGAAGTTGCAAAGCCAGCCTCGAACGATTTCCATTCCACGGGACAACGCGCCACACACGCCGACTTGAAATATGCCGTTCTAGTCGATGAAATATCCTACCTTCGGGCCCTGCGCCGTTTTCATTTTTTATTAATTTTTTAAATTTTTTATTAGTTTTTATTAATTTTTAAAAAAATTTATTAGTTTTTATTAATTTTCATTAATTTTTATTTATTTTTATTTATTTTTATTTATTTTTATTTATTTTTATTTATTTTTATTTATTTTTATTTATTTTTATTTATTTTTATTTATTTTTATTTATTTTTATTTATTTTTATTTATTTTGTTACCTTTGTAAAAGCAGCGGTCCGGCTTGCGCGGAGCAACTTCTCCCGAGACACGTTCGCACTCCTTAACCCAGATAGTAGACGCCGCCTCGGAATAATAGTTTGCCGTGAGCTCGGACCGACCCGACTGCTCGCCGTGTGGGCGACGGAACACTCGTTTGTTCCGAGACGGCGTTGCCGGGCTCTGAAATATATCGTGTCTATCGAAAGCGATCCCGAAGTCGGGGTGTCTTTCCGCACGGTGAAATCGGGAGATCGGTAGGCGAGAACTCGTGGGAAACCGGTCAGTTTCATCGCACCCCGCCGGGAAAACGCGGACAGGAGAGAAAGCAAGGGTACGGACGGGACGGGGATTATAACGTTTATAATGGAAACAAGCGATTAGGTAACTCCGCAGAAACAATTGCGATACAGCTAATGGCCAGAATACACTCAACTCGGGAGATCGGTCGGTCGGAGGGGAGAGCAGACGGCAAACCGTTATGCAATCGTCGAGACGATTCTCCCTGTTGGAATTTCCGATTGATTCGCTTGGGAGAAAGACTTTTTTTTTCTATAAAAATTAGTTATGAACCTTTTTCTCAATGGAAAAAGAAAAATTTACCATCTTTTTTGCATAGAAAAATAAACAATTTACCATCTTTTTTGCATGGAAAAATAAACAATTTACTAATTTTTTTTTATGACTGAAAACAAGATTGTTTTTTTTTTTTTATAACAAAGAAACAATTACGAAATTTATTGAAATATCGAGCGTGAGGAAAATATAAAATATATTATGAGAAAATTTGATCGGAATCAGAAAAAAAATGTTTTAGAGAAGGAGCAACGTTTTTCTTGACTTTGAACCGAACCTGCTATGGAATGTTGTTTAGTGCGAAAAAGAAGAAAACATGGGGCTTAAAATATTTTCCTCTAACATTCGAAATTGATCTTAAAAAATCACACTTTTTCAAATCGTCGACATTGCCTCGACGCAAATACACAATAATCATTGAGAACAAACAAAATCTCAACACAAAAAAGCTTCCTCCACGAGGAAGCAAAACATTTCTTTTATCAAACATCATCCATCAAACACATTGTGTTATTCGCGTCCGCCCACTTGGCTTCACCTTTAAGAGCCTCGATCGCAATCTCGCAAATTTACTTACAACGTGTAAACACGCAGAAACAAACGAATGTAATTGCCGCATCAAAAGTGCCTAAAAATGATAAAAATCTGCGAAGTTAATGATAAATCACACCGTCGATAATAATCATATCGAGGGTGAAGAGGGACTTGGCGTGCTGGCAGAACGATCGCGATAAAAGGCGCCCGGAAATCGCGTGGTCGCTCGTCCGGCAAAAGGGCCTTTTCCCCATTCTGGAAGGAGAGCGCCCGGTGCGCGCGAAACACGCACCTCACGGTCAAGCCCGGACGCACTCTCGTGCAGTCCCGCGCGGGAGAGTTAAGAACCACGGGAAATAAAGGCGTCTCGCGCGACTTCCTTATCTTAAACAGCTCTCAACTCTTTCCCACCACGCTTTCGTTAAGCGCGTATCACTCGGCGAGGCGTGCGTCTCTGCGCATGCGCCGCTCGCCACCCCTCGCCGTTACGAGGCTGCCAGAAACGGACAAAACGTTTTCACGTTAATGGGTTCACGCTAGAGTTAATTAATTTACGAGGTGCTAAAGTGATTTCATGCCAACCCTCTCGCAGGGGTGAATTTTAATGCAATTGCGGTGCATACTTGGCAATGTCGTCGAACCGGGGGCTTTGCCGAACGGACGTTCCTGCAAGGTGGTACAAACGATGACCTTGACGATCTCCCGACGCACGGTGTAGCCACGTTCAGCCGAATATTTAACTGCAAAACGACCCTCCACTCTCCTATCCAATATTGCATCGATAAAAAGAATTTATTTTTTTTAATCAATTTTAATGCAATTGCGGTGCATACTTGGCAATGTCGTCGAACCGGGGGCTTTGCCGAACGGACGTTCCTGCAAGGTGGTACAAGGGATGACCTTGACGATCTCCCGACGCACGGTGTAGCCACGTTCAGCCGAATATTTAACTGCAAAACGACCCTCCACTGTCCTAGCCAATATGGCACCGATAAAAATTATTTATTTCATTGAAATTAATTTATTAAAATAAATCGATATTTATTTGTACATTTAAATAAATAATTTTTCGCGGGTGGGCTTAAAGATTATTGCGAAAATTTAACTGCAAAACAATTCTGCACGGCCGCATTTAATAATCCACCGGTAAAAACAATTTATTTCATTGAAATTATATCAATATAAATAAATATTTATTTGTACATTTTCTTTTTTCAATAAAATAAATAATTTTTCACGTTTATTTGTTATTTGAAAAATATCTTACAAGTGGCCTCGAAAGACGAAGAACATTTATCTGTTTTGTTTGATTCGAATTAATTTATTAATTTGTTCATTTTATTTAAATAAAATTGGTACTGAAAAAATAGTATTTTACGAATGCGTTAAAAAAAAGGAAATTCCTATCGGCATCTCGTTTCTTCCGATTATCGTGGTCTACCCATACCGGGTATTGTGTAACGCACATAAATAATTGTTCGCCCGTTCGTCTTGCTCTCCCTTATCGGGAGAGCTACCGCGGCAGTTTCTTTTTGCGGAACGCGCGAGAGGAGATAAATGTCGTACCCGGTCTTACCATTTTCTCGAGTGTGAGCAATGCGCATTGCACTCTTCCCATCTCTCGTTGAAGAAGTTCGACGAGTTTGTATATATACATGTGTGTATATTATATATATATACATCGAGACGATCTTGCAGTTTCCAAACAAGGAATTCTCGTATTGTTACGTTCGATGCCTCGGTAGCAATTTTTTCCGAAGGTCTCGCTGGGAGAACTCGTCGTTAATTTTTTTTAAGGAATTTAATATTTGAAGCCTATAGCGAAATTTTTTTTTCCCGACTTTTTAAGATTAAAAGAATGTAATTTGGGCGTTCCAAATTTCAATAAATATCTTTTTAATTTCGGTGTGAATAAATTAATTGAAAAAAAATATATATGTATATTTTATAAATATTTTTTAATATTCAATATAAATATACTTTTGTTAAGGAATTTAACGATTATCTTTAGTATGGACTTAAAGATATTCGTTAAATTCATTAAAAAATATATATTCTATAAATATTTTTAAAATTTCAATACAAATTCTTTGAAAGAAAATATTTATATCGAAATTAAAAATAAGGTAATTTTGCCGTCCCGATTGTATCGGCCGGTGTCTATAAATATCGGGAAAACCGCATCGAATGAATTGATCGCAGCGCGCAGTCGATGCACTTTGACCCCTGGCTTCCCGTTCGCGCCTCCGTCGTGCTCCGTTAACCGCAATAATAACATTTCAGCGGGTTCGTCTGGCATATCGTAGTGCACAATTTTTCTCTCGTCGATAATATAACGATACATTTTTTAGTAGCTTTAAATTGCTTAAATGTGTTTAATTTTTTTTTTATGAAATAAATATAATTTAATAAAAATTATAAATATTTATTAGTAGCAATAATTAATTTATTGACAATACGTAACGTGTAACAGTTTTTGATACCTAACAAACTTAAATCTTATCGCGTATATTGCATATTGTCAATTGGTCATCGACCAAAGTCCCTCGGCCAAATAAATATTTCTATAATTTAATTAATTTTTTTAATTTCTTCATATTAACCACTCCTAGTTGTACGTCGTGTTAACTCGAGAGATAATTATTTCCCAACAGTTTGCGCGTCACCGGCGCACAGCGTTCGAAGACCTCGGAGAACACGAGGCATACTCAAAAAATGTTTTATTACTCTTTAATAAAATAAAGATTATTTCCCCTGAATACAATGCATACTAATTTTATTTATGTAATTTTTTTGTACATTCTTTTCTTCATATTAACCACTGTCGGCCCTACGAGTCATACTAAAAAAAAATGTTGATTAATTTCTAATAAAATAAAGGCTATGTCATTAACACAATGAACATTTATTGAATTACTTTATTTTATTTTATCTAATTTTCAAAATAATTTTTTTCTTCAAAAAAATGTTTGATTAATTTTTAATAAAATAAAGATTATTTCCCCTGAATATAATGCATACTAATTTTATTCATGTAATTTTTTTGTACATATTAACCACTGTCGGCCCTACGAGTCACAAAAAAAAATGTTGATTAATTTTTAATAAAATAAAGATTTTTTAATTAATGTAATGAATATTTGTTTGATGAATTAATTTTATTTGTGTGATATTTTTATTAATTCCACTCCTAGCCGTACGTCTGGTTGACTCGGCAGATAATTATGTCCCAACAGTTTGAGAGAGTCCCCGGCGCACAGCATTCGAAGACCTCGGGGAACATGAGTCATACTCTTTCTCCCTGGGTTCTCGAGATCGAGCGAGAAAAGACAATCCCGAAAGGAAGTCGAGAGGCGAGAGATGAATGAATGAATGAATGGACGGGGTCTCTCCCTCGCTCTTGCACTCTCTCTTTTTTCCTGAATGAATATATTTACTACAGTTCTTACGCCACGCCCGCTCCCGACCCACTACCCGGAGACAGGCTCCGTTTTTTTTCCTCTTTATTTTTATTATTTCTCGCACTTCCTCAATCTCACTCTCGGCGCTCTTGACACGTCTTATTTATCCCTTTAAAAATCGCCATTTATCTCGCAAGTGTAAACTCCTTACGGAAATAAATTCCAATTTAAAAAAAAATTCTTCGCAAGAACAGAATGCATTCGCATTAAAATTAATTTCATTAAAGAAATCAAAATAAATCGTACAATTAAAGAGGTCTTTAGTCCAATTATTTTCTCACCTAGAAACACCTCTGTTTATCTTAACACGAAACCTACAAAAGAATAATAATAACAATATTATTATTTATAGTAATAAGTATTCATATTGTTATTATTATTTTCTTTTACAGATCTATAATATTAAAGATATAATAATAATAATAATAGAATCAATATTTTATTATAATTATTTTAATTTATATAATAATAATATAGAACGTGTGTCTTTGTGTTAAAAACTTAATAGCGAGAAGCAAAGTTATCGATTACGAGTTGCGGTAGGAGATCAGCTGACGAGAGGCGTGTGGATACGCGAGTTCCGTTTTTCACCGCGGCGATTCTCGCGCTGAGCCCATTATATTCTCGTCGTCCTCCTACTCAAGGCTGCGGATATATATTGGCTTATCGCCGAGCCGAGCCTCTCAGCCTAGCCGCGTCGGACGCGTCCGTCTGCCGTACTATGACTACGACCGCGCCGCGTGCACCTCTAAAAATAATAATAATAACAATGACAACGACGCGCTCGCAGTGCTTTGCGTGGCAGTCTCTGTCGAGGCCGCGATTCGCGTATTGCGCAATTCTTCCGCGTTTGCATTTGCCACCTACGTTCGCATTTGCTCTCCGGCCTCGGCGATTCCAACGGCTATCGACCGTGTGTATTTTGATATTCGGTCATCGGTTTCTATAACCGTTCGTCGGGAATTCATCTTGTGTTCGCGAGATGAATTCCGCTACGCAACGTACAGGGACGCGCTATGAAAATTCGCGTAGCCGGGCATTCTTTCGATTACAGAAACGATTTGGATGACCACAGATGTATCGTTTGTTTGTCCAACAACGATCTGCTGTTACTTCCGGTTTGAGAAAATCTTAGTTTTCGACCGGAAGTAAGGTCATACGGGAAAACGCCACTTCCGGTTTGAAAAAATCTTAGTTTTCGACCGGAAGTAACGTCATACGGAAAATACGTCACCTTCTGTTTAAAAATCTTATTTTTTGACCGGAAGTGACGTCATTCCGGAAATACGTCGCTTGCTTCTTGTCAAATAATGAGATTTTTTACACTGAAAGTGGCGTCATTCTATAAATACGTCACTTCCGATCGAAAAATTAATTTTTAAACCGGAAGTGACGTCATTCCAGAAAAACGTCACTTCCGGTCGAAAAATTAATTTTTAAACCGGAAGTGACGTCATTACAGAAAAACGTCACTTTCGGTCGAAAAATTAATTTTTAAATCGGAAGTGACGTCATTCTAGAAAGACGTCACTTCCGGTCGAAAACCGATATTTTGAAACCGGAAGTTACGACCTCACTTCCGATCAAAAACTCGAAGTTTGGAACCGGAAGTTGCGTTATACCATGTGACGCCACTTCCGGTCGAAAACTAGGAGTTTGGAACCGTTTATGTGTCGACGCCAACGAGCCTGATGGACACTCTTTAAACATTGTTTGATTTTCATTTTAATCTCCGCCTCCGCCCTCGTTTCTCTCTCCCCCGTGTTTTCACTGGCCTTCTGGCATCGCCATGTGCGTGACAACGCACCGACCACTTCCTGCCAATAGCTCTGTACCAAGAGGCACGCACCGTCGGCTTTCCATTCTATTCATTTCCTTTCTTTTACGTTTTTTTTTTTTTTTCAACTCCATGTAAAAAGAAACGAGAAATAATGTGACCGCGTTGTCCCGTCCTGGGCATCGGTAAAAGAGCCGCGCAGACCGGAAACTTCCCACGATCCCAATGCCGTCCGGTAAACCCCGATCGTCCAATTCGATATTTTTTATTTTTTTAAAATTATTACTCGTAGTCAGCTTTGTTCAATACGTCCAGTTGATTAATGTTGTGTATTTTTTTTTGTTGCAGGGCTGTGAAAGCTTTTCAGCAGGTGTTATGGGTAGAGCCGGGATTTCCTCGCGCCTGCGAGGTTCACCTTCGCCTTGGTCTCATGCTCAAGGTCCATGCTGACTTCGATGCCGCACTGAAACACTTGACGCTAGCTCTCATCGACGCCACCACACCGGCATCTTTCTCAAAACTCGAGAGTAAGCCTGACATTTTTTTTATTTTTATATATAGTAACCATTGACTTTTCGAAGGTCAAAGCAAGAAATAAAAATTGCTACAAAAAATAAAAATTTAATCTTAGAAATTCTGAAAAAGAGAGTATAAAGTAAATATGCATTATAAAGTTTTTCATTGTATCAGTGAAAGTAAGAGTGAAAGTAAAAATTCAGTAGGGATGGCTCGAGAGTGCGTTCGAAACTATATTTAAAACAAATATAGACGATTAACTTTTCACCCGAGACTGAATAAAAAATTAATTATGGAATTCGAAGAGAGATATTCGTATTAAATTAATCAACATTTTTTCATTTCACCATAGGCAGGTTGAATTTTATAAAGGTAGAGAGCATTTTAACTGTGGGTAATTAAAACTTGCGATTGACTGTTAATCGCCAAAAGGGCATGTCCATTATAATATAACCCGAAGTTAGAAATAAAAAATACAAAAAATTTAATTATAGAATTCTGAAAGAGATATTTGTACAAAATAAATGTAGACATTTCAATTTTACCAACGATAAATCCAATATAATACAGGTGGAAAGCACTTCAACTGCGCGCAATGAAAAATCACAACTAAGGTAGTTCTTGCGAACGGTGTTCACTTCCCATAAGTTACAGAGAAATTGGAGGGAATTGCAAAGACTTCTCGATGATACAAAAATCTGAAAAAAATCAAGTATATTAAAGGTACTGAAAAGATTAATTTTGCATAATAATAATTCCAAAATGTTATCAACAAATTACGAAAAACAAGATTGTTCAACAAAGCTCCCGAAATCTAACTTTTTGTAATTATGAAAATGTTTCGTTCATTTTTTTCTGAATACGTATGAATTTTTTAAGATTTTTAAATTCACTTTGGATTTTGTAACTTTCCACACATTTTCCCATATGGAAAAAAAAAAAAAAAAAAATGAAATCGCTCAAAGTTTTGTGCTCATTACAGTATAATATATAGTCCAATGTTGAAGCGAAAAATACATGATCGACGAAGATCTTATTCTCTCGTGTATGGGATTAATAGCCGGGAGCGTAAATCTATCCGCGGTTCTCACTTTCTTCGTTGAACTTGACATAATTTTCTAGTTCTCCCCCCCCCCCCCTGCCGGTGGAGCGAGAGGCGACACAGGGAATTGCTGGTCCGATGACTCCGAATACGAGTCGCTCCTACTTCTGTGTATCCCTGTCTCCCTCTCTCTCAATCGCGAGCCGGGAGATGTATTTATGTAAGACATGGACACGTAACTCTTCGTCGGGTCGTCGGTGAACGGTGAACGAAATGGGCACGACACGAAAAAAAAAACACATCACAGAGGCAACGATCTTAAAAAAAACTAAAAACAAGAAATGACTGATACATACATAGAAACGTGACTCATACGAAAGCGTGACGAGTGATTTTTTTTCGAGTTCAAAGACCTTTTTATTCAGCTTTTAATACGCACCTTGGCATCTTTTATTTTTTTGCCATTCTTTTCGTTCCACAGAAAAAAAAAAAAAATATACAAAACGGCGAGTTTGCTAACTAAGAAAAAAAGAAAACGATATTTACGTTCTTTTTTTGTTATTGAATATCGCATATAAATTTGAATACTCATTAGATATTTCGAACAAAATTACAATTAAAATAATAACAATAATAATAATAATAATAGTAATAAGAATACGAAGTGTGACGGGAGATTTTTTTTTCTTTTTTTAATCAAGATCAAACACTTTTTTTATTCAGCAAAAGCTGAATAAAAACGGTATGTAAAAACATACCATAGCTTATTTAACTTTTTGCGATTCTCATCGGGCTATAGACAAGAAATACAAGACGTCGATAGTCCTCACTGGAAAAAAAGGACCAAAAAAAAAAAAAAAAAAGTAAACGTTATCGACGTTCGTGTATAGTTATCGAAAATCGAAAATTGAATAGAGAAGAATATCGAAAATTGTGTATGAAACGAAACTTGCGTCTCGTACAGGTATATACCAGTAATCCCCGAGGTATAATCCGTGACTCGAGTTTCCAAGTGCGGGTCTCCGTCAGCGAGGTAATGACGGTAATCCGGGAGTTACAGAGGCTCGCACGGCCACCGACGCGAGTCGACGATAGACTCCCAAGGCGCGCTGTAATCGCGACTTCTCCGAATATATATATATATATATATATATATATATATATATATATATATGTTCATTTTACGCTCAGGCTGCCGAGAACGGTGATGACCCGTTACGATATATTTCCTAGGTAGAATAAAGCCGACTCTATAATACTCTTATGTACCGAGACAGTCTGTAATAGCAATAATAATATCGAACAATAACGCGTTAACTGTGAGTTCGGCAGAACTGTAGAATTATCGATACCTGGCCGACAGAAATTCCTCGCTAGATTGGGGTAATACCGCTAACTTACATTATCGATGAAATAAAAAAAAATAAATTAAACAAAGTTTGAACGACCCAGTAACTTATAGTGAGATCCTTTCTAAAGATACAAAATTTATAGTATTCTCGATTAGCATCTATTTGTATCATTTCTTCAGCCTCACGATATTATATTTAATGTAAAGTATAATAATATTATTAATGTTAATAATAGACGTTTTTATATTACTATTATTATTATTAATACTATTAATATTGATTAAATAATATAATATTGATTAAACAAGGATTAATTTTTTACAATCTTTTGTGAGTTCCCGAACATTTTTTTCGCGAATAGCGTCCCCTATAATATTCTCCTGTATCGAGGCAGTCGTTCGTATCAATAATAACATCAGACAGTAAGGAGTTAACTATGACTTCGGGATAGATCTTTAGAATGATCGATACCTGGCCGGCGGAAATTCCTCGACAGATTTGAGTAATATCGATAAGTTACTTTATCATAATTTTTTTTTTTATGATTACAAGTTCGAACGGTCTAGGCATCCACTGCGAGATCCTTTCTAAAGATACAAAATTTATTCTCGATTAACACTTATTTGTATCATTTCTCGATACAACATAATATTCAATGTAAAGTATAACAAAATTATTAATATAAAACTGATATTAATTGTGAAAATTGATATTAATTGTTAACTATACTCAAAGACTATTTTCATTCTCTTGTTTAGTAAACTATACCAAAAACATATTTATATACATCGAAAAACTAAAGTGTGAACTGTGCAAGACAAAAATCATTATGAATTTAATTTTGATCTCATACTGTTATGATATTATATTATCTGAATTATTTTATGTAAAAGGGCTCGTCCCGTAAATAAATAAATAAATAAATAAATAAATAAATAAATAAATAAAACAAAATAATATTATTAATATTGTTAATAGATGTTATTATTGTTATTATTATTATCGTTAAAGTATTAACGATAATAATAACAACAATAACAATAACGTCTATTAATAATATCGATATCGATAGTAATCAATATTGAGTAAATGCTTAACGAGGATTGTTTTTTCAATAATCTGAGCCCCCTAATATTTTTTCGTTTGCGAATACAGCGAAGAGTAACCGGACCCTTGTTTGATGATTCACTCGTGACTAAATTTTTCAGTCGCTCATCCGCGCAGCTGTCAGGGGATCGTTAAACATGACTGCCCGCGCGAATTACTGGTCTGTCGTGTGTGTCCCTCGGTCAGCTCTACGGCCGGTGGTTATTTCATACCGAGAAACTCGAGCGAGGAGTCATCGCGCGCAAAGTCATCAAATTTTCAGGATATTAATGCGAGTCATAACCGAGGCCGTGACTGTTCATGATTTCCGGGTCGGGCGTTAATTCTCTTCCCAGTCACTCTTCGCCAAGTCGGAGTAAAAATAACAAAACTAAATAATAATAATAATAATAATAATAATAATAAGAAATTAAATCCATAGTTGCAATTTGCCGCAACCTTGTCGGCGATGTTTTATTAGCGAAACATTTTTTTTTTTTTTTTTCGTTCCCCGGCTATTAGCAAGTGTGTCGCTCGCCGTATAATAAAACACTACGTGCAGCGATAATGATCCGTCATCGGTTACACCGGTTACGCCTGTAATAATCGGTCTCATATGATTTACGAGAGTCACGCTCGCACGACTAAAACGTTCTCGTTTCGCTTCACGTGTTCACAGTCAAGTTCCACGTGGCGCACCTGTACGAGGTACAAGGAAAATACAAACTAGCTAAGGAACACTACGAGGTACTGCTCAAGGAGAAGGCTCTACCGTCCCATCTCAAAGCCGATATCTGTCGACAATTAGGTAAAGTATTATTTGGTTAATCATCTTAAAAAAAAAAAATTAATAATAATTTTTGTACTTTTCGCACAATTATTTCCACGCAGGTACATAGTAAGTAAACAATTAAATTGTACATTTAAAAACCTTTTTCTTCCGCAAACGTCGACCACTTTTTGTCTCGTTAATTTTACATTTTTTTACTTATAAAGAAACTCGTGTTTTTGTAATTATTAAAAATTATAAAATTAACTCGTAAGAAAAAACGAAAGTGGTCGACGCCAGTGGATAAGAAATATTTCGCAATTGTCGAAACTCTCTTTTCTTCACTGTTTGTGAAAAAAAGTAAAAAATCTCGATACTCCACCCACAATTTTTATTCCACGCAGGTACATAGTAAGTGAAAAAAAAGATAATGGTGCATTTAAAAAACATCTCTTTCCCGCAAGCTTCGACCGCTGTTTTCTCTCGTTAATTTTACATCTTTTTACTTACAAAAACAATACCCAATTTTTGTAGTTTCTAAAAATTATAAAATTAACTCGAAACCAAAAAAAAAAGTTGTCGACGCTAGCGGATAAGAAATATTTAAGATAGGGTGGCATAGTCCCCGAACGGTTATCCCCCGATGAATATTCCCCGAAACATATGCACTGAGAAAACATTACATAGTAAAAGCAACAAGACTGATTTTTTACCATAAAAAATAATTCCCAGGCGGAAGGTTTACATTTTATAGTTACAACAATGACAAAACATCATGGTTGCAACCATAACTATAGTTTAATCAATTGAATATTCCCCGAAACGTATGTACTGAGAAAACATTACATAGTAAAAGCAACAAGACTGATTTTTTACCATATAAAAAATTCCCAGGCGGAACGTTTGGATTTTATAGTTACAATGACAAAACATCATGGTTGCAATCATAATTATAGTTTAATCAATTGAATATATACTATGAGAAAGTATCTATATAGACGTTTCCCCGAGAAACTATTCGCTATAGTAGGAAATATCATCCTTTTTCTCAGTGTATCCTCCGAAAAGACAAACCCCCGAAAGATTAACCTCCAAAACGTTAATTCATTAAAATTAATGCGAAGCCTATAGAAACTATCGAATCGTAAGTGCATTCCGTTGGGTAAAGAAGATAGGTGGTGTTCGGTCAAGTAACTGTATAAGCCACGATACAAAGATCAGAACATTAGCGATTGTAAATTAATCTGGTATCTCATATACAATAGATCAGTATTATCTTCAGATGAGACTTTCGCTCGGAGGAACCAGAATCGTCGAAAATATATTTTTTCCGATGTGGTGTTCCGTGGTGTGCAGCGGTCCTTGAAGTCCTTGGAGTCCTGGAATTGTCCTTGAATTTTGCCTGACCTTGAAAAAGTCCTGGAATGCCCTTGAATTTCACGTAATGTCCTTGAATTTCACGTAATGTCCTTGAATTTTTTATTTCCCCGAAAATTTGAGTTTGTTTAAAAATGTATATTTAGTTTAGTACATTTTTTTGTTCTTTTTTAAAAATTAACTGCCACGTATTGCGACGTATTTTTTTCCCGCTGAATACGAATCCGCTGGCCTTTTTGGGGCTAAAGTACAGTGAGACATTGAAAGTCTCGATTTTATGCACGAAATATCGTATTTTTGGGATAAAAATTTAAAACATTGGGTTTGGAGCAAAATGAACGTCATATTCGTGATCAAGGGGCCGCAATATTTTTAATTCAATAAAGTGACGTTTCGGGGCTTAACTTTTCGGGGGTTTAAGTTTTTGGAGTATATACGTTTCGGGGTTTAAATTTTCAGGGGATATGCGTTTCGGTCGTTACTCTTTTCAGCCGATTATCTTCGGGAGCTATGCCACCCTACCATATTTAATATCTGCCCAAACTCATTTTCCTCACTGTATTAAAAAAACAAAAAAAAAAATGTTTCAAATTTTCATCTCCACAATCTATCTTCTTTCAGTCACCTCCGAGTGTCTCCGCCCCGGCCCGGTCGAATTTTCCCAAACCACCAAAGACCGCCACGTGAACTGCGAGTTTCCTCGCCGACCATCGATTCGCCCTTCGGAGGCTTACAATAAAAATCGCATAAAAATCAAATACAAAAAAAAAAAAAATGAAAATTTGTCGAGCCTCGTACATGAACGTTGGTTTGCGGTCAGAGTCGAGGGTTGAGGGTGGAGGTTGAGTTCGCAGCGAGAGTAGCAGACACGTGTATTGATTTATTCCGGGTTGCGCGGTGGGGGTGAGGGGGGGGGGGGGGGTTGGCTCGTCGGGTCGGTGGCAGTCGAAGTTCGCCAGGGGATGAAATCGGCGAGAGAAAGGGAAATCGAGATAGGAGAGCGAGACGGAGCGAACGGGGTTTCCGGAGCGAGGGGAGCGAAAACTGAACGTTACCGACCGAGGGGGAAGGAGAACGGCGAGATTGTGGGAACCATCCCTGTCCACCCGCTCACCCGCCTCGTCGTCGTCCTCGTCCTCTTTTTCCCTCTCCACGTGTGCCGGCAGATGGCAACGAGAGGAACTCTTCACCCACACACAACCTTCTTCTTTCTCTTCTCCTTCCCTGCTCCTCTAATCGTCCCGTTGTCGTCGCCGCTCTCGGAGAGGAGACTAGCCGGCTGAGCTATCATCCGTGGGTCGAGCCCACCTAGCCAGCCGTGCAGGCTCGGCCGAGTGCACGCCGGTGAACCCGTGCATAATGCAGTTTCACGCTCGCATCCGCCGACGGAGATTTTTTTTTTTTCCCTTAATTTTTTTTATTCTTAATTTTTTTTATTCTTAATTTTTTTTACTCTGGCGGCAGCTTTCCATTTTAGAGGCGAAGTGGCGTCGGGTTGGATTGAGTCGGGCGAGGAAAGGATTGTGGAAAAAGGAGGCTCGTTAGGCAATGTGAAGACTTGTTTACAGGGATTCATAATTTGCCTCTTTTTTGCGATTTTTTACCATTTTTTTTAGCTAAAAAAATTGTAATATCGATGGGAGAGACAAATTGTGAGATATTTTTTTATTGCGTGTAGAGTCGAAGTGGCAATGGGTTGAATTGAGTCGGGCGAGGAAAGGATTGTGGAAAAAGGAGGCTCGTTAGGCAATTTGAAGACATGTTTATAGGGATTCATAATTTGGTTCTTTTTTGCGATTTTTTACCATTTTTTTTGGCTGAAAAAATTGTTATGTC
Organism: Ichneumon xanthorius; assembly: GCA_917499995.1. Lineage (NCBI taxonomy): Eukaryota > Metazoa > Arthropoda > Insecta > Hymenoptera > Ichneumonidae > Ichneumon > Ichneumon xanthorius. The sequence goes on along the minus strand of OU824204.1, from coordinate 3,809,131 downwards.
GATGGGAGAGACAAATTGGGGACGATCGTGGACGACGAATGTTTATTGCTTGTACGAATTTCTTTTTTATTCCGTGTTGAGTCGGAAAGCACAATGCAGTTTGACACTCGCATCCGCCGATGGAGATTTTTTTTTCGTATTTTTAAAATTCTGGCGTCAGCTTTCCATTTTAGAGGCCAAGTGGCGTTGGGTTGAATTGTGTCGGGCGAGGAAAGGGTTGTGGAAAAAGGAGTCTCGTTTGGCAATATAAAGACGTTTGAAGTTGTGAAACAGAAATTCATAATTTGGTTATTTTTTGCGATTTTACCATTTTTTTTTTGTCGCCGAATCGTATTTTCAAGTAAAAAACAAAAATTTAAAATTGACGAGAGAAGCAAATTCTAGACATTCGTGGACGAGAAATGTTTTTTGCATGTGTGAATCTTTTTTTCATCTACGTGCAATACATTTTTTTGAGATACACTCAAGCGTCATTGGGAAATAATTTTTGGTGCTCAGGTCAACATAATTTTTTTTTAAATTATTTAATCTACCTACTTTATTAATTTTTTGCCCCGACAACCGCTTTCCATTTTATAACTTGGTCGTTCGTGGAAGAGAAATATCTCTCGCATCTACGAATCTCTTTTTCATCAGTGTACAGTCCATTTTTTTAAGGAACGCTCTAGAGTCATTGAGAAATACTTTTTCATAATTCGAGTCATTTCGCTCTCACCTCCGAATCGCGATATAATTTGATTTTTTGAATTTTAAATTAACAAAAATTGAATTCATGTTCTACAGTTTTATTATTTACTGCTTATTGTTTTTATTATTTTTTATTTATTGAAGGAGTCGCGCACTCTCGTGGTTCTTCCTTCGCCGGCATCTCGCAAGCTATTAAACGACATATTGGGATTTGTTCCGCAGCCGTCGAGACCGCGAGCCGAGTTACAACGAAAACGACGACGACAACGGAGTTCCATTCACCTCGACCCGACCCATTTACGATGCGGAATCTCCGAGATAAATAACCATAGTCGAGGCTCTCGCGCTCGGATCTCGTCTAGCTGCGAGTGAGACTCGCAGCAAACCGTGATACAAATGAGAATGGGCCCGTAGAATGAATGGAGAGGCAACGGCAGCGACTGCCACTGAGTCTGGCATTCTCGGGTACACGCCGGAACGTCGGAAACTCCCCGCTTATCTGCGTCTGTCCATACACAAAAATAATTCGCTTTCAATGGACGGCAGCATTCCGCGTTCTATTTAAAGTCGCGCAGTACATATAACCCATTCAACATTCCTTACCCTACCCTTTAATTCGGTTCTGCAAAAAGATTTTACACATTTTTTTACTCCATTCCTTCGAAATTCTCCTCCAAAGGCCGAAAGTGGAAGGACACATTTTATATTTTGGTTGAGGATGTTTGATACGTTTCGGTGTATTTTTTTTTCCACTTGCATTTTTTTTTAGTCAAATAAAAAAAATCTTAAAAATAAAATCTTTCATAAATTATTTTTTTTTAAATTCGATTGAAGATTCCTCGGTCAAAAAGAAAAAAAATCGCTAAACCGTATTTGATCGCTCTCAACGGTCAACATTGCTTGCTGTTCCCTTTAATTCGGTTCTGCAAAAAGACTACAAATTTTTACTCTAATCCTCTCCTCGAAGGTCAAAAGTGCGTAAGACAAATGTTACGGTTTAATTGAGGTTCTTCGTTACATTTGGTTATATTTTTTTTAACTTTCGGTATATTTTTTTTCCTTTCTCGTTTGCGAGATAAATACGATCGAACCATCCTTCCATATTATTGTAACTTACTTTCGTAACGGTAAAAAAAAATCGTTAAGTCGTACCTCATTGGTCTCGTCGACCGGTCAAGCTGGACGAATCTTTTTACACCCCATCGAAAAATTATTAACATTTTTGTCATTGTATCTTTTTTATTATTTTATTTCACTCGTAAAATCCCCGACGGAGAGTATATTTTTTATGGCTCGGACTCCGGTACGTCGAGAGTTCATTCTCCGAGCTCGATTCTACGAGCTAACGAAGGGACAGGGGCCAGGTGTTCGCGAGGATACTAGTACCCGATTCGTACGCCGACATAGCTGCGCATTGTCGAGTACAGTCAGGTATCAAGTGCTCGACCCCTCTCCCTTGTCTCCGTTAATATTCGACCTACGAAAAACTCCGAAAATCGTTGAGTTTTAAATTTCATTAACGACCCAGATTAGCGCCGAAGCAAAATTGTACTTTCCACGAACTTTACCGTACCGTTTTTCCCGTTCTATTGCTCAGAGTACAATTTTCATTGCATTGATTCAATCGCAGCCGAGTTAGACATTTAACATTCGAGTTCCAAAAAATTCCAAAAATGGTTGAGTGTAAAACGAAATTCGATTAACGACCAGGATTAGCCCCGAGGCAAAATTGTACTTTCCACGAACTTTACCGTACCGTTTTTCCCGTTCTATTGCTCAGAGTACAATTTTCATTGCATTGATTCAATCGCAGCCGAGTTAGACATTTAACATTCGAGTTCCAAAAAATTCCAAAAATGGTTGAGTGTAAAACTAAATTCCATTAACGACCAGGATTAGCCCCGAGGCAAAATTGTGCTTTCCACGAATTTTACCGCATCATTTTTCCCGTTCTATTGCTCAGAGTACAATTTTCATTTTATTGATTCAATTGCAGCCGAGTTAGACAGTCGGGAAGGACTCGCGTTCGAGAATAACGCATCCGAGGGTTACCCTCCGCTACGCCTATGTTTACAGGGGGTTGTAATTCGAGACCGAGAGAGGAGGATCGTCGGAAACGGGAGACCGAGCGGGACAGGGAGCTAGCTAGGGTATAGAGAGTGGTAGGGCAAAGTGGCAACCCTAGGCCTTCTTCTCTATATACCTCCAAAAATTCTATTCACTTCTACTCTCGCTTCGCCTGGTCTACGATCGGCGGAGCTCTCCGGGCTGAGCAGTCAGTGTGGTTCTCTACGCCGAGAGTTCCCCCGGCGCTCCCGGTCGAGATTCTCAGCTCGCGAAACGGTTTACCGGTTTTAATTTTTTATATTTTTTTAATTTTTTTTAAAATTAAATCTGCGCGAGCCGGAAGAGACCGTGAGACAATTTTTTTCCGTAGCGTGTATTTATGATTTTTCAATTTTGTGTTCTTGTGCGACGAAATTTTTAAGTAATCGTGGACTGTTTTTTTATACTTACAGGATGGATGTACCACGTCGTTGACTGCGCTATTCTCGGTGTGACGAGACAGCAGAAGCAAGTTATCGCGATACATTGTCTTCAACGCTCGATCGAGGCCGAACCCAAGAGCGGACAGAGTCTCTACTTGCTCGGCCGGTGTCTGGCCGCTTCCGGAAAGGTTCACGATGCCTTCATCGCTTATAGGTAACATTCAAATGATCCTCGAAAGTGAAAGAAAAAGAAACAAAAAATACCGTGAAATTAACAAATTTAAAAAAGTGATCCGTGGAAATAATAATTACGCGATAAAGCGATATTTATTTTTTATTCGATACAAAATAACAATTGCCGTGAGTTATTTTCGACGTGTGGTTATTTCAATTTATTTGCTTTACGTACCTGACATTATTTTTTATTCGATACAAAATAACAATTGCTGTAAGTTATTTTCGACGTGAGGTTATTCCAATTTATTTGCTTTACGTACGTGACATTATTTTTTATTCAATAACAAAATAAAATGACCATGAGTTATTTTCGACGTGTAGTTATTTGAATTTATTTGTTTCAAAAAACGATCCGTTGCAAAATTTTCGATGTCATTAATTATTTCAAAAACTTTTCGCAGAAACTCGGTCGAGAAGTCCGAGGGCAACGCCGACACGTGGTGCAGCATAGGAGTACTGTACCAGCAACAAAATCAGCCTATGGATGCTCTACAGGCTTACATATGCGCCGTGCAGCTGGACAAATCGCATTCAGCGGCTTGGACGAACCTTGGAATATTGTACGAGACTGTTAGCCAGCCGAAGGACGCGCTAGCCTGTTACGTCAACGCCTCCAGGTAATGGAAAGCCCCTCGAAGTTCTCTCGCTCGGGAGCTCTACGAAGGATCGGCACGATGGTGTTTTTTTTTCGTCTAATATCAGCACGATAACTACAAAGTAGCAGAAGTCCCGAGAGATCCTTCTCACGAAACCCTCCTTCTTCCCGAGATCCACGAAACGTTCGCACCGACCGGTCACGTCAGACCCGACAAACCCGATAATCAAATACACGCTAAGTTAACATGGTGCATGCAACAGTTTTCTAATTCATCGACGTAGGTGTCTGTCTTTCTTCCTCACTGCTTTAACACTATCGATTCGCTCCTCTCGCAGACACAGTCTGTGTGCCAGAGAAATCGAAAAAAATATCAATCCGTAAGTTAACGCGGACCAGGCGTACGTTTGAACGGTGATGGAAAAAAAAGAGAGTTGCCTGTAAGGTAAAGGTACCAACGCCCGGACGGTCAAGAGCATCCCCAGATTCCGGCAGTTATTAATCGGTCAAGAAGCAAATTTTTTGTAAAAGTAACTGAAATCAATGTCAAGCTGATAGTTTCCAGTCTTCAAAACACATCGATTAATTACAAGAAGATAAATATTTTTTTCATCAGGGAAGAAAATAACAAGAGAGTACAAATTTACCAGTTGCTGGACGCGATTTTTCGGCACGTTCCGATATTCGGTCACTGAGCGTCCCAATGTTTCGGACCATCACAGATTTTAAGAATTATGACCTACGAAATGAATTAGTTCATATTAACTAAAAAAAATTCTTTGTCATTTGTTAATTAAATCAATGAAAAAAAATTACATTTACGCGATACAACACTGAAAACAATCTGTGTAGAAAGCTGGCTAACCTAACGCTAATACATCGTAATCGATGTATTAGCGATGTGAAATCCATGTATCGATGTATCGTATTAATTACAAATAGATACATTTTTTTTTTTATTTCGGAAGAAAATAACGAGAGTCCAAATATATCGATCCAAATATACTCGTTCAATCATAGATTTCGAGAATTCCGGTGTACGAACTCAACCAGCTCGTATTAACTAAAAGAGTTTCATTGCCATTTGTTAATGAAGTGAATGAAAAAAAATTACATCTGCATAGGAGTGTCCGACGACTGGGTCTCGTCCGAGCATTGGTACTCTTGCCTTGCCAAAAGCTTGCCTGGTCGACGAACGACGACGCCTCGTCCCTTCTGGAAAAATCTAACTCGATTTTTTTTTCTGAATATTGTTCCTACAGGGGCAACAACAATACGCCGAATTCATCGACGACGACGAGCAGCAGCAGCAGCAGCAGCAGCCCTTTGGCAGGGCTCGGAGGTGCCAAGTCGAGCGGCAACGCACCGATGAACCCGTCCCTTCAACAGCGGATAAACTTTCTTCAGAGTCATCTAAGCCAAGCACCAATGCCTTCGATCGCTGCCAAGTAAGCTTGGATATTTTATTCTGTATCATATTTGGGGTACTCAACCAGAAATTTTTCATGCACTGACTTTGAGCCACTTCAATTTTTTTTTTTCAAAACAGGACACGTGTTTTTTTTTGCCTCCGATCGATATTTCCGACCGTACGATTTTTATAAAGATTTGATTTTTTCCTGTGAGGCAAATTTTTGAAACATTAATATCTTGGAAGTTTTCATTCGTATCGACTAATTTCTCAGACGAAATTTGTACAGTTTAGAGTGAAGGAAATTATTACATTGGTAAAAAAGTTAGTAGAAAAAGAAAAATCTACGTGAAAGAAAATCTTACGATTTCGTACCTAGTCTCAAAAGTTGCCCAATTTCACACAGAATTGTTATAATTTTTTTTTCACTATTCATCATGACGAAGTTGATGAAGAACTATATTTTTCACTTCAACGTCGCATAACGCTTCTTCCGACTGACCAGAAAAATTCTTAAAAATATGTTTCATTAAGTTCACTTTGAACTGAACAAATTTCGTCTGAGAAATTTTTCGATAGGATTGAAAACTTCCAAGCTATTAATGTATTCAAAAGTAGCCTCGCAGAAAAAATCAAATGTTCATAAAAATCATACGGTCGGCAATATCGATCGGAGGGCCAAACAAAAAAATACGTGTCTTCTCTTTCTCAAAATAATTTTCGAAACAAAATTGGCGGAATTATTTTCAAAAATGTTGGTGGAAAAATGCCCCATTTATATTTAATATAAAAACTGGGTGCAACAAAAATTATGCTCGATGGTCTTTATCTCTGTATTTTGTTTGGTTGAACCGGCATTGACTCTGGAACATCGCACGTATTTCCGCGCCACTCGGCCGGCAGCTCTGCCGGACGTGCAACGAAGAACCGTGTGTGGTGTTTCAGGGTCAACGTCGCGCAGCTCCGAAACTATAACAATCTAACTCTTCCTACAATTTCCGTATCTATTCCCTGTGTTTACTTTATCAGCAACTTTTGCTTACCCCAAGGAGACGGCAATTGCCGTCGATAGAAGAAGCTTGGAATCTGCCGATAAGCGCGGAAATGTCGAGCAGGCAACAGCAGCAGCAACAGCCCCAACAACCGCCCGGTGCACCGGGCTACAAATACACCGGCGGACCGTCGGGGCCTCCGCCGCCTTACCCACAGGGCCAAGGACAGAATATTAATACGAAAAGATTTAAGGTGAGACGCAACGCGAATATCGATTTGATATTTATAAAAAAAAAAAAAATGATCCACTAAAAAATAACGCTGCAGCCAGAAAGTTGACTGATAGTATGATTTCATCGACTGTCCATCCCTGGCTGCAGGTGCACAGTTGGATAAATAATAACGCACGTTTATCATTGATATTTATCATTGATATTTATCATTGATATTTATCATTGATATTTATCATTGATATTTATCATTGATATTTATCATTGATATTTATCATTGATATTTATCATTGATATTTATCATTGATATTTATCATTGATATTTATCATTGATATTTATCATTGATATTTATCATTGATATTTATCATTGATATTTATCATTGATATTTATCATTGATATTTATCATTGATATTTATCATTCATATTTATCATTCATATTTATCATTCATATTTATCATTCATATTTATCATTCATATTTATCATTCATATTTATCATTCATATTTATCATTCATATTTATCATTCATATTATTATAGGGTAAACCAGCCAATGAACGGACAGGGCCAATGAATGGACACTTTCCATAAGAGCACGTGCATAGAAAACGTCTATTCATTGGCTTTTTTGTCTGCTTTACTGTGCATTCATTGGCCGGTTTACTCTATCATTTATATTTATCATTTATATTTATCATCGATATTTATCATTTATATTTATCATCGATATTTATCATTTATATTTATCATCGATATTTATCATTTATATTTATCATCGATATTTATCATTTATATTTATCATCGATATTTATCTTTTATATTTATTTTTTATATTTATACTGAATTGTTTTAACATCTTTGTCGACAGCCCGGAGAGGAGCCGATATCACCGGGAGCGCAGCAGCGTCCGCCCTCGTTCTACCTGACCTCCCAGCAGCTGCAGATGCTGCAGTTTCTCCAGCAAAATCACGGTAATCTGACGCTACAGCAGCAGGGACTGCTGGCGCAGCTTCAGATGCAGTACAGATCGATGCAGCAGCATCAGCAGCAGACGAGATTGCAGCAGCAGCAAGCGGCACAGCGGGGTCTGAGGCCTGGACAGCCCGGTTACCCGACGGGTTACGTTCACGGTCAGCCGGGCCAGCCGGGTGTGATAAAGAATTACGGTATTCCCCAGCAGCCGCAAGGGGGCACCGTGGCCTTGCAGACAGGATTTTCCGACTCCAACGTCGGCTACAACGCCGCGGCAACGGGAAATACCCAACAGACACCGGGAATGCCTTACAAATCCGCCGCCGACCCGAATTACCCTCAGCGAGCGCCGACTTCCGGTCAGTTCAATCAGTACCAGTCGAGCCAGTACGGCGCTCAGGGTTACACGCAGATAACCTCGACGACGAGCAACTATCCGGAAGGCGCGGCCGGCAACAAGGATCTCGGCGTTACGGACCAGGAACTCCAAGCTCTGCTGTCGCAGAAGGACATCGCGACCTCCCTCGCCGAGGATCTTCTGAAGCACTTCGGCTCGGAGGATCTCGACGTGAAGGAGGAAAATCCCTCGATAATGAACAACGGCACGCTCAGCTCCGGTCCTTTCTCGCCCTCCAATCTCGAGGAGAACAGCAGCAGTAACGGCGAAAAAATCAAGGAAGTCAAACTCGAGAAGATCGACGCGGACGACGCGTCGACGACGAACTCGTACGAGAAGAGCGAAACTAAGGTCTCTTCGCCTCTCGTCGAGACGGTGAAGTGCGAGGCGACATCGAGCACTAACAAGATCGACAATTCCAGGGCAGAGCCCGTTCTCAAGCTCGAGAGTCTCTGCGAGTCGCAGAGCGAACAGGAGATATCGATAGAGATGGACTCGAAGAGCGTCGTGGACGCGTGCAAGGGACAGGGCTTGAAGGGCGTCAGAAATTGTTCGATACTGAGCGATCGCTCGCCACCGCCCGCGCCGCCCGAAGCGCCCAGTCAGCGTCTCACGAAGGAACAATTGTTGCCGGCGACGCCGAGTGTTTATCTTGAGAACAAGAAGGAAGCGTTCAGTCCGCAGCTTCAGGAATTCTGTTTGAAACATCCTATAGCGGTGATACGCGGTCTAGCGGCTGCCCTCAAACTTGATCTGGGCCTCTTCTCGACCAAGACACTGGTCGAGGCGAATCCCGATCACGGGATCGAGGTCAGAACGCAGATGCAGCAAACCAGCGACGAAAATTGGGATCCCGTTTTGAGCAGGAAAGTTTGGGGCTGCATAAGCCATCGCAGTCACACGACTATAGCGAAATACGCTCAGTACCAGGCGTCGAGCTTTCAGGAGAGCCTCAAGGAGGAGAGGGAGAAGGCGCAGGGTATACACACAGCAAATCTCTCGGACTCCGACTCGAAGGACAGCACCGGGGTCGTTAAGAGGAAGAAGAACGCCTACGGCCTCGCCGGACGACCGGGCTCGAAGATGCTCAGATTCGGCACGAACGTCGATCTTTCCGACGAGAGAAAGTGGAAGTCACAGCTGCAGGAGCTCATGAAACTGCCCGCGTTCGCTAGAGTCGTGTCCGCTGGCAATATGCTCAGTCACGTCGGTCACGTTATCCTGGGAATGAACACCGTACAATTGTACATGAAGGTACGGACGACGAAACAATTGGTTTTTTTTTCATCTCGATTATCTACGGATTGGTGTTCGGTGATCCCGGAAATACACTTAAAATTTGTTCTCTATATTGGAAAATGTTTTTTTTTATCTACTAAACTAATCGGCGTTTACACGAGAGTATGAAATTAAGGAGGTTGGAACGCTTCGCACTAGTCGAATGAATGCAACATTTTTTAAGTCGTTTATACAAACTTTTACACATCTGTTTATCATAGTGGATGGTTATTTGTATCACAGCGGACGTCTTTAACGTAGAATAATATTAATTGCAATGGGTTTACAAAAATACTAAGTGGTTTGTGCCAATTTTCGAAAAGGCAGATATTTGTTCAGTTTTAAAAAAGAATAATCCGTAATTTTTTGCTGGATTTTTATGTATCACTCGTTCTCTTCATTGAAAGATGCTCTGCGAATTCACCGGCTGAATATTCGATAGTATTTTTCGTTTAAAAATGTCACCGTTTGTTTATCCATCGATGAAATTCCTTCATAAACAAGCAGTTGTACTTTTTAAATGGAAATTAGTATCGAATATGTAGACGGTGGATTCGCAGAGCATCTTTCGAAGAAGATAATGAGCCATAATACATCAAAATACGAGCGAAAATTACGGATTATTCCTTGGAAAAACTGAACGAATACCTTTTCGAAAATTAGCACAAAACAATTTTTCAAATTCATTGCAATTAATGTTTTTCTATGTTAAGGACATCTGTTGTAATACAAACAACCATCCACTATAATCAATAGATGCGTAAAAGTTTGTATAAACGACTTTAAAAATATAGCACTCATTTGTCTAATGTGAAGCGCTCCAACTTCCTTCAGGAAGTTAAGAAGAGTATAAAAGATTTGGAATAATCCTGGCAATATCTTGCGATTTTGTACGGACGAATTGTCGGACACCATACCGATTTGTTTGTTTATCTCATACTTGTCTTTCGTTCGCAACGTTCTCAATTATCTTCCGAAAAGGCGTCCAATGATTCCGGAAATACACTTAAAATTATTTCCCAATATTGCAAGAGGTCTTTTCATTGACTAAATAAATCGGCATTTATACCAGAGTGAAGTTAAGGAGAGTATAAAAGATTTGGAAAAATTGTGGCAAATATCCTTAAATTTCATACGGGCGAATTGATGGACACCACACCGAGTTGTTTCAACCGGCAGATGTCGAGTTTATCTCATACTTGTCTTTCGTTCGCAACGTTTAGGTACCTGGGAGTCGTACACCGGGTCATCAGGAGAACAACAATTTTTGCTCCATAAACATTAACATCGGTCCCGGTGATTGCGAATGGTTCGCTGTTCCGGATGCCTACTGGGGGGTAATTTGTGCCCTCTGCGAGCGCAACAACATCAATTACCTCCACGGTAGTTGGTGGCCGTCGCTCGAGGATCTTTACGAAGAAAACATTCCCGTTTATAGGTTTCTTCAGAGACCGGGCGATCTCGTCTGGGTCAATGCCGGTAAGTTTTACTTCAAATTTCAGACATCTCAAAGTAAAACTGGCCATCCACATTTCGAAAAAAATATATATATATATATATTTGAATCGTTAGCTGATAGATATTGACATTATTCATATTTCACACATGCAAATAAAAAAATGTACAAAAAAACGGTACAAATAAAATTTCGATTTCATTGTATTATAGATCAAATATTCTTTCGTTAATCCGAAGTTCACAAAATATTCATTATTTTTATATTAATCGAGTAAAACATTACTTATGCAGATTGCATTTTTTTACAATTAAAAATGTCTATTTTTCGTGATATCTGAAAACTTCATAAAACGAAGATTGAGAGTTTTGGTTTACTAGCTTCGTATATTATTGTACAAAATATAAAATATTTTATGTTAAGAACTCACTCTACAAATTAAAATTCAACAGGTTGCGTCCATTGGGTTCAAGCTGTCGGCTGGTGCAATAACATCGCGTGGAACGTTGGACCTCTGACGGCGCGTCAGTATCAACTGGCGATAGAACGTTACGAGTGGAATAAACTCCAATCCTTCAAGTCGATCGTACCCATGGTACATCTGTCGTGGAACCTGGCGAGAAATATCAAAGTCTCCGATCCAAGATTGTTCGATCTAATCAAGAACTGCTTGCTCAGGACGATGAGACAGTGTTGCTTGATACTTGAGTTCGTCAAGAACAAGGGTGTCGAGGTGCGGTTTCACGGACGAGGAAAGAACGAGGCGTCTCACTACTGCGGACAGTGCGAGGTAACTTATCGTATTTTATTTCTATTCTATTTTATGTCTATTTTATAGTTTTTATATTCTGTTTAATATTGTTGTACTAGTAAATGTATTTATTGGCAATATTCTTGAACTCACGGGGCAATCTTTCAACGCCTTTGTGATGATAGCTAAGAGAAATATTTTTAAGTAATGTTTTTTTTTGTCTATTTGTTGTCCATTTTTGTAATTAATTTAAGCCGACGTAATTTACCTAATTTATTCATTTGTAACTATTGTTATTAATTTCATTTTGTATTTTTTCTGAAGCCAGAAGAGAACACACGTGATCACACACTAAGTCGCATAGCTATTGAAATGTTCTATTTTGATATATCTGTAAAAGGAGAAATCCGTTAATATATTATCAATATCAATATTTTACATGATACGGACGTTGATACACTTAAAATAATATATGCGGTATCTATTTCTATGGCCAACGGAGCATCGACCTCAGTCCTTCAGCCCTGATTCGCCATTTTCGTACGAGTTATAGTGCATTCAGTTTTAGATGGGAAAAATATTGTATTTCTTTTTTATGATTTTCATTTTATAAGCACGATCTATAACAATCCAAAGCAAGTTCCAAGTCAAAGTTTCGTGAATGTAAATTTTTTATTATTTTTTTCAGATCGAAGTATTCAATATCCTATTCATCCGAGAGCAAGAGAAGCGCCACGTGGTTCACTGCATGGACTGTGCCCGCAAGCAGGCTCCCTCCCTGGACGGTTTCGTGTGTCTGGAGGAGTACAGAATGCACGATCTAATGGACGTATACGACGGTTTCTCTCTTCACTCGTCGGTGTCCCCGACGCTCGCGGCGCAGACGGCGAGTCAATCCTCCTGAGGTTACATGCAGCACAGATATTTGGACTATCTTGGCACGCTGCAGGAGTGAATGAAGAAAAAAAAGAAGAAAAAAACAAAGTAAAAAAAAAAAGGAAACAAACAGCCCACCAGCAGCCTACCGGTTCGTTCGATATCCGTGCGAAGAATTAACTTTCTTACGATAAGCATTATCCACGTACCTGAGAGCTACTTTAAATAAAAAGAAACAAATAGCAGTAGGGGATCGAATAACGGAAGAACACTCTGGACGAGTGTACCGCGCGAAAGAGAGTGAGATATTTGTGAGTGAGAGATAACGCGGACGATAGGTACACCATAGGTATGATGCACAATGCACATTCGCCGAGCTCGACGAATGAGTGAATTTAGTTAGAACGATTTGTACAAACGAATTAGCCTAATGCCACCGATTGACGGGGTCTCGTATGAATTCGGGGTAAAAATCTGTACGAGACTAACTACCGAGAAGAGAAAAAAAAGAGATAGTGAAGAAAAAAAAAAAAAAAATGAACAATCTCGAACTCTTTGTGATCGCTTAATAGAGGATTAGGGGAATACGATTATTTACCGTTTCGTGGCCGAACGGTAGAGACGAGACACGCGCGATCGTACTCGATCCGCCGACAAGAGTCGCGCGCGACGAAATAAAAACGATCGAGAACGTTTTTATTATCGAAGAAAAAGAAAATAACGAGTCTCACCATGGCAATGGATTCCACTTTCATCATTTATACTTCACACTGCCACTTGCGTATAGATGTTTGTACGCTCGCGAACGCATCGAGTTTTACGTTCGATCGTTGCGCGTTTCGTATGTGAGAAAAATACGTAAGACGCTAAAAACTGCTCAAAAGCTAGGAATCCGTTGTCATCGTGGACCGACAAGTAAATTGTCGACTTGGATAAGAGAGTTTTTTTCTTTTTTTTCTTTTTTTTCGTAAGCGAGAATGACAAATAGAGAAAAGTAAAACTCAACACCAACGTGCTGCCATTCACGCGACTCCACCGAATCGATGTAAAATCTCTTTTTCTACTGCAATTTAAAAAAAAACTACGACGAGATTCGCGATGGAGGCTGACAAATAAACGTGTACAGTTCGCTCTTGTATATTGGACGGTAGATAGAGAGGATGTGTGATATAGGAAGAGAGAATAAAAAAAAATAAAAAAATGAAAAAAAAATAAAAATGAAAAACACGAAAAAAAACAACAAAAGAGTAAACGAAGTAATGGGGAAGGTCTCTCGTGCACTTAGCTCTCGTCGAGCGTCGTTAATCAAGTGCCAGATATTAACGATTTTCTTTTTGTTTCGTTATCTATACTACCCTATCGTGTACATTTTCGAATTATTCGCGGGTAAATATTTTGAAGCAGCGTACGAGCGAGTTTTTATATAAAATAACGTGAGTCGCGTCGCTCGATTTTCTCGAGGGACAAGGATTGAGTGTCGGAGGAAAAAAGAGCGAGATGGAGAATTACAAAAAATAAAGAGTCGTAATATTTTTCAAACGTGTATAGAAAATGCTGGCTCGAAAAAGCTGTGCTTTTGATATACATTAAAAAAAGAAGATATTTCCGGGCATCTGTTGTACTACCACGAGCACTTCACACACACACACGTACCAATCGCCGATTAAAAATTCACGAGAATTAATAATCGAAATGCACGCAATGATCTCAACGCACGATATTGGTAGTATAATAATCAAGTGAATATAAATAGGAAACATTTTTCTGCCAATACTTCGGAACTGAATTTGACAACTTTTCAATTTAATGATTATTAAATTATATATAAAAATATATTTAATATAAAGTGTAATTATTAATTATACATAGAAGAAGATCGGAACGAGGAAGAAAAAAACAAGAAAAATTGGAAATCATCGAAGCCTCGCGAGCTTCGATTGTTGATCCGGTGGATCGGGATGTTGGACGCGCGTTCGTGCTGCTTACACGCTGCCGCTTTATTGTAAACGGAGAATATTATAAATTCGGCAATCGCGACTATCGAGTGGTACAAACTTTCGAGACTGTGCGCAAAAAAAAAAAAAAAAATAAGAAGAAAAAAAAACTAGTTTGTATCTATAGGAAAATTAAAATTTTTCTTTCGTTTCCTTTTTTTTCGTTGAAAACTGTAAATGTGTATGAAACGCGCGAGTCGCGAGATATTCGTCATTAATTAAAAATCGATTATTTTGTACACAAGTGCGTCGGCAGAGTTCCGGTTTGCCCGATCTATATCCTAGAATAGTCTAGTAAAACCGTTAGTTTTATTACTCCGACGATGAAAAAAGAAAGAAAAAGAAAAAAAAACATGAGTTTTGGTGTAAATACTTGGGCGTGTCCTTTATCTGTAATAGACGAGAGTACGTGAAAGTCGATAGCGACCAGGATGCAACAACAACAACAAAACATATAAATATTTATAAACCTTAGAATTATTACAGAACGGTTCAGAACCAACGCGTATATTGAATAATCTTCGATCACTGTATTTTGATAAAAGAAAAAAAAACACAAAAAATGATAAAAACGAGGCAAAACAGAGAAAATAATCGATTGCAGGCAAAATGGGTCGTCACAGTCGGAACTGCAACGATCGGGTATCCCGGCTTGTCCCCTCACAGATCGTGCTCGTTGCACTTCCGGTCGAAAAATAATAATAATAATAATAAAAAAAACATATTTTCGCTAAAAACAGTTGTACGAAAGTTTGAGTTTTAATAACAACTTACCGTTTATAATATCGACGATGTTTATAACGAAAGCAGACAAATATGAGAATTTATTTTTCTTTCCGAATACGAGGAAGTATAATAAAATATTTTCGAATTCATCTGTAATTGTGAATAACTATTAAAAAAAAGAAAAAAAAACGAGAGAGATAAAAAAAAAGGAAAAGTAAGCTTACAAATAGCGCGGAGCCATAGCAGACGACAGTGTAGCTTGAACTTGTAAACTGTATTTTAAAAAAGTGAAGAGAAGGAAGAAAAAAAACAACAAGAAAAGAAAAAAGAAAAAAATAAGAACTTTCACTGCCAAATTGTGATACACGAGTCCCACCTTTACCCCCGAGGAGCGTTTTCTCAAGCTTCTGATCGCATTGACCAACGGATCGTTCTACCCCTCAGTTACCACGAAGTCTTTCCTACATCTCAATTTTTTTTTTGTAATTTTTTTTTATTCTAATTTTTTTAATTTTATTTCTTTGAGTTTGTCGGACATTTTATAGAACGTCTACGTGATAGACGATTAAATAGATAGATTTTGACCAATGCAGCTAGAATCAAAGGAAACCGCTCCCCTATCATAAGCGTCTATCTAGAATCTTAATAAAAATTTTAAAAAACGACGAGGAAAGAGGAACGAATTCAATATTTTTTGAAGAGGCAACGTTTTTTAATGTTCGAAGAAAAAATAATAATTAAAACGTAATAAGACATACTAAAGTATCACATTTTTCCAACGCGTAAAAAAAAACTTACACAAATACACACACACATACACATTCGTATAGCCGGAAGCGCTCTTCTACGATGTTACATATATATGTTTACATGTACAGTGCCTTTATACCTTAAAAAATGAAATTAAAGCTGACAGAAAAAAAGAAACTCTGAGACACACACAAAAAAAGCCTTTGCCTTGCGAGGTACTGAATGTCGCTTCTTTCTTCTCGGAGAGTGTAGATTTTTTTTTGTCCCGGCAATTCGTCGACGATTAAATATGTACAAAAAAAAGTGCATATAAATCCGAAGGCCGCTGTGAGAGTAGATCTTGTGCGAGGTAACGGTGCGATGTCCCTTCCTCCTACGTGTGCGTGGCGACCGATTATTTCGACCAGTTTTACATTGTAAAGAAAAAAAAAAAAGTGGATCCGACTCCCTCGCCCCCCTCTGACAAATGTAAATTAGATTATCGATTATCGAAAATATATAATTGTAAAACCTTGTACAGTTTCGGTAAATAATCGATCGTCCCTTGGCAAGGAGATCGCATTGTAGTTAGCCTTATTATATTAATTATTCATTATTCATTATCAGAATAATATTATCTCGTCTCTTTTATTAAAAACTTATTCTTCATTATTAATATTTTTTAAAAATCTTTTCACTTTCTCTCCTGCGACCGAAGCGTGTTGTTACGATCCGAATATTGATTAACAGATATTGTGTTTTTTAAAATGATAAACAGTGTAATATACGCTCAATGAGATTCGAACCGAAACCGCAAACAATTTTATTATTTTTATTTTTAAGTCGTTTATTTTTTTATAACGAAAAAAAAAATCTACAGTAATTTTCGCCGTGTCCAGCACGGCTCGAACAGTCTAGGGGAGTCTCCTTTGAGGTTGAACTTAAGTTCTCCTTATCGCGCGCATCTGCTTGCGTCTCGCTTGAACGACACCGTAAACGACCGCGGCGAGACTTCGACAATTGCTTCGGTGTCTCGACACTCCCTCCGAGGTCATGTCGCTTCTGCCGAGCACGAAGTAAGTCTCCATCGTGCCCTTTCCCTTCACCTCGATGTGGCCGCGTTTCTGGGTTTGGTAGCCTCGCGCTTCCAGAAACTTAAAAAAAAGAAAATTATTTATTCTTGCGAACTTAAAAATTAATGTTCTTGGCACATTTAATACAGTTGATTTTCTTCAGATTTTTATACCATTAGAAAGTGTTAATATTCTCACTGAATCTCACTTTTGGCTGGGAATTTACGTGTGAAGCATCCTTTAAAAAATTCGAATCCGCAATGTTTTCTGGACTTTTTTTTAAAGCAATTTGCTAATAACTTTTCTTGTTTTTGCATAACATTCTTGTTATGCAAAACCAATGTCCTTGGCACCTTTAATAGAGTCGATTTTTTCAGATTTTGATACCATTAGAAAGTGTTCATATTCTCACTGAATCTCATTTATGGAGATTCGAATTTTTTTTAAGATTGCTTCACACGTACATTACCAGCCAAAAGTGAGATTCAGTGAGAATTTGAACCCTTCCTAATGGTATAAAAATCTGAAAAAAAAATCAAGTGTATCAAAGGTACGAAGAACATTGATTCTGCATAATAACAATAAGAAAAAGTTATTAAAAAATTGCTTTAAATAAAAAAAAATTGAATAAAATATTTCCAAGAATGTTTTTCTCATTTACCCTGGCTATGTCTCGGGGAACTTGAATCTTGCCCATGACGCCTGTGGAATCCATCCGGGAAGCCTCGTTGACCGTGTTGCCCCAAATATCGAAGACTGGCTTGCGCGCTCCGATAACTCCGCCGACGAGAGGACCGCAACTTATCCCGACTCTGAGGTCGAAGTTGTTGAAGGAATGAACGTTGACGTCGTCGAGACGGAGCCTCATGGCCACGGCGTAGTCCACTAATCTGCATAGATGATCCTTATCGTCTTTGATCTGTTCCTAAAACAAAAAAACAAAAAATGTAAAAAATTACTTTGCAGTTTTTGATTCTGTATTGCGCTGTCGGAGTTACGTTTGAGCAGGGATTGAGGCCGGAAGCTGCCATGTAAGTGGCTCCGACGGTTTTTATCTTCTCGATGCAGTGGAAGGGCGGTTCGTCGAGCAACTCGTCGAAATCTGCTATGATCTCGTTGAGAAGACGTATGCATTCCATTCCCTTGTTGACGTCCTCCGAGTAGAATTCCGTGAAGTTCGGAACGCTCGCGAACATGACGCCGACTTTGTCACGCGATTGGGAGTACAATTCCTGAAACGGGAAACAGTTGTCTGCGTGGCTAGAACTTCCCTTTCTACGCCTATACCATTCACATAATTAATTAGTAATTACCAAATTATTAATTTGTAACTATCAAATTATTAATTAGTAATTACCAAATTATTAATTAGTAACTACCAAATTATTAATTACCAAGTTATTAATTAGTAATCACTTGCCAAAAACTAAAATCACGCTTTTTGTTTTTGGGAAGTATGCGCAGAAAGGCACTTTCTCGCACTAGTGCGAGAAAAAAAGATCATGCGCAGTATTTTTTCTCGCATGCGATGCGAAAAAGTGTCCTTCTGCGCGCACTTCACAAGAACATAAAGCGGGGTTTTACGTGCGATGCGTCAGGAAACAGTAATTTATGTCACGCGGTGGGAAAATGGCGGTTTTTTCGCACGCTTCGCGAAAAGCCCCATTTTCACACCTCGTGAAATAAAATTTTGTTCGATACTCGTGCGAAAAACGTTTTCTCAACTCGTGTGATTACAACACTCGCCTTCGGCTCGTGCTGCAAACTCACACTCGTCAGAAAAAGTTTTTTCGCACTCGTATCGAAATGTACTATTACGACACTAGTGCGATAAAACTTTTTCTGACGAGTGTTGCAATCACACGAGTTAAGAAAACGTTTTTCGCACGAGAATTGTGCACGATTTTACTGCACAAGGTGTGAAAATGGGGTTTTCGTGCATGCGTAAAAGTGTAGTAGTTTTTTCGCAGTAGTTTTTAATTAAAAAATAGATTTTAATTTATTGGACGTAACATGGTTTCCTGACAAATTTGAGAAACTTCGTACCTCCGGCGGTCGTTCCTGGGTGAGAAAGTGATGTGCCACGTGATCGGGAAGAATATTCTTCAGCAGCTGCATATTGTTGTGACGCGACTCGATCATGTCGCCGAGCTCGCGCTCGGCTTGCTGCTTCCAGAGAAAATCCAAACGGGAAGTCACCTCGACGAGACGTCCGTGGTATGTCACCATGACGAGGAAGACGACCAGGAATATTAGCATCTGAGCCGAAAGAGGTATAGCGGTCCTGAGTTGACAAAAAAATCTCCGATTAATAATACAGAATACATACCATCGAGACATCGTTCGAAGGTTCTTTGCCAGTGAGAGCATGAACCTATAGTTCATTTAATTACAGTTCATACTTGCAGATTGTTGTGGCTCGGGCGCTTCGCGCCCTCGCTATCGACTGTAGAGTTTAAAAACTGAACATTTAGACTTACGAAGATTTCCCAGAAATAAGTCCCTTCCGGTTTGAAGATCTCATTTTTCGACCGGAAGTGACGCCATATCAGAAATATGTCACGTCCGATTTGGGAATCTCATTTTAAAACCGGAAGTTACGTCATACCGCAAATACGTCACTTCCAGTTTGATAGTCAATTTTTCGACCGGAAGTGACGTCATACCGGAAATCGGTACTTTCGGTCGAACAATGAGATTTACAAACCCGAAATGAAATATTTTCGCGATGACTTCACTTCCGGTTGAGAAAATGAGATTTTGAAACCGGAAGTGACGTATTATCGATATGACGACACTTCCGGTCCGAAAATGAGATTTTGGAACCGGAAGTGACGTTACTTCCGGTTGAAAAAATGAGATTTTGGAACCGGAAGTAACGTTACTTCCTGTTGAAAAAATGAAATTTTGGAACCGACAATGACGTTACTTCCGGTTGAAAAAATGAGATTTTGGAACCGGAAATGACGTTACTTCCGGTTAAAAAAAATGAAATGTTGGAACCGGAAATGACGTATTTCGTATTTCGCCGAATTCCCGTATAAGTATCGCGTGGCAGGCAACGAGACTAAACTCACACGTTGTCGTAGTCGATGTCGTTCGAGAACAGCTTCTTGCAGCCCACCAGGATGAGAATCGCATACATCATCACGATGATAGTAGCCAGCGCAGTCTTGACGAGATAGTAGAGCTTCAGAGCCGAAGCGAGAGCTATGAGACAGAGGATCCAAGTGAAGACGATGTACTCCGGTCTCAAGCAACTTCTGTCGTAATCGTCCTCCTCGACTTTGAGGCTCTCCGTAGTGTTCGAAGGTTCCTCGACGATCGACAGCGCTTTTCTCGATCTTAAACCCGCCTCGCGCTTCCGGGCAAATCTCCGGTGGTGTCGCCTCGGTCCGTAGTGCTTCTCGTATCTGTAGAACCTGAAGAATTCACGACGGCTCAGAGTTCGCGCCGGATCGTCGCGATCCACGACGTGCGTCAGCTTCACTTCGATGTTGCTCGACTCTCGCGAAACCGTCCGATTTCTCGCGATCTGCGGATCGACGGAATTCGACTCGCGAGCCGCCTCGTCCGAAAGCGCTTCTTCGATGAAGCTGAGGATCAAACGATCGAGACCGGCCGAGCTCGTTGCGCTCTCATGATTGTTCTCGACTGGTATTTCGGTCCTCGGAGAAATTATCTCATCGTAGATCAAAGTCTCGGGATAAGATCTATCGGTCGGGCAGGCCAGAACGCTTATGACCGAGGTCAGAGCCATCAAGCTTATGACGCTGCATATGAAGATCGTTCGATGCTGCTTGTTGTGAACCAACATGGCCGACGAGTGCTGCAGATAATTCGGCAGTCCCTTGAATTCCTCGGCCATAACGAGGATCGAACAAGCCACGAGGACTATCGTGGTGAAGAGCAGCGAGACGAGCAGAACTGTGCAGCTGGAAAAGTTTTTAAAAAGATTGTGAGAGGGGTCGAAGATTTTTTTTTTTTTTGAGTCCAGATAGCACGCAATTTTTTTGAAATCATTTTAGAAATATTTTTTGTCTTTCGACGGTTAGGAAATACTATGATTAATGAAAATATCGATGTCGAGGAAATATCGATGAATATGAAAAGAATATTTTGAAATGTTTTATCTGAATATTCCAATGGAAGGTTTCTCACATATTAAGCACCGTCAATGTTTCGACACTTCTGAAACATAGTGATAAAAAATTTGAAATATTTTTATCTTCATGTTTCACCGAAATATTTCTACGATGTGCATATGGAAATTGCACTGGTAATTTTTGACATAACGCTGAAATGTGTAATAAATATTTCGGAAACATTTCAATACACGTTTTACAAGAGGACAAAAAAATATTTTCAAATTCTTTTTAAAACATTTCACAAACATTTTCAAAGCATTTTTAAAACATTCCACAAATATTTTCAAAACATTTTTAAAACATTTCACAATCTTTTTTAATATTCGGAAAATATTTCTAATATTAAACAAATATTTTTTAAATAAAAAAAACAAAAATTTGAAACTTTTCAAAAATATTTCCGTGCTATGTGGTGAAATAGGTGGAAAAAAGTGGATTCTATGCAGTTCGACCTACTCGGGCAAAATAACGGCTTGGCAAACGGCAATGAACAACCAGATAACGAAGCAGCAAGTCATGTTGGACTTGAACATGTCCTCTCGCAGCTGGCAGAACTATCGTGCAAAGCAGAAGCAGAAGCTCGAGTCAAAAGATTTCGTTAATGAAATAGCTGTTTTGCAATTGGCTTCGGATGAACGGCCGTCGCCGGTTTACCTTCGTCTCGAGACTATCGTCATTGTAACGCAAGCTCCAACGATTTATGTTCGCGAGCCTCATGCGCTTGTTGCTCGCTGTCTCGAGGCCGCCGCTTCGAGACATCTTCTCGCTGGCGCCCAGTCCCGTTACCTTCGCACCCTTCGCCGAACCGTTGTCGTCCTCGAGGTAGTCCGACTCCAGATTACTCACCGAAGTTGCGCTGTTTAACTATAAAAAATAAATTTAAAAAAATGTTAAAGAAAGTACGAACGGGAGAGGAAATATCATATTTTTAAGTATTTTCGCTGAAAAAAAAAAAAACCAATGATTTTAATTGAGATACTTTTCTGAATGAAAACATAAATATTTCACTCTCAAACAATGCAGTTAATAAAAAAAAGGAAATGTAAATGAAAGTACGAACGGGAGAGGAAATATCATATTTTTAAGTATTTTTCGCTGAACAAAAAGAAACCAATGATTTTAATAGAGATATTTTTCTGAATGAAAACATATCAATATTTCACTCTCGAAAAATGCAGTTAAAAAAATATTTTAAGGAAACTATAGTCAACATTTTTTAAATGATTTTTCTCCTTTCGTAAAATTATCCCAGCATTTATTTTTAAATCAAGATGCTAAGCTGCTTAAAAAAATCGTTGACGACTCACATTCTCGAATGGTATTTCGGGCGTCCAATCGCCACCGATATCATCGTCGGCGATGTTATTGGCGGTGTTGCTGTTCGAAGAAAGTGGATTGTTGATCTTGAAGCTTTTCTTCGTTTTGTTGCCGGACTCGTCCTCCGTCCAGACTTTGGGACGGGAGGACGGTCTGCGCTTCGTGCGCAAAGGTTCGAGCTGCTTTATCAGATAGGTCACGACATTTCGGTCCTTCAGATAATTGTCTCGCTCGGTGCCGTTTCCCGGCTCGACCTCGTAAACGTCGTTGAGACAGGTCAGCGTGTCGGCCGATATGTGGACTCTTCTGTAACAAGTAAAAAAAAATATCCTGTTAAACGCTGAAAATTAATTTGCTATAAATCTCGACCCTGATAGTTCGGATATGTCGGAATGTCTATTTTCATAGTATATAGAATGGATTTCGAAATTTTGAAACATCCACGCCAACAAACAAGTCCACAATTTTCCAAAATATATACAAGATTCGTTTTCGAGATAGCACATCCCCTGATAGAAAATATTTGCGACATGTGTAGCGCATGTCGCAAATATTGCTCCAACTGCGTCCGTTTCGTGCCGCGTGGCTATCGGAGGATGTGCTATCACGAAAACGAATCTTGTATATATTTTGGGAAATTGTGAACTTGTTTGTTTGTGTGGATGTTTCAAAATTTCGAAATCCATTCTATATATTATGAAAAAATAGACATTCCGAAATTATAACATATACTAGCGATCGGGCGCTCGGCGCCCGACGCTAGATTCACTTATTTATGTTATTTATTGTTGACAATAGATTATGACAAATTCTGCAGTGAAGCAATCCACTGAAATTGCATTCGCTCGGTTCGTTTCAATAGAACAATAATAATAATAATAGATTTAATAATCGCGATCGCCGGATAACATATTCTTAAGGAACCGAATCTTACTTCCGATTCGAATATCAAATTCCACGCCTGTGTGCTATATGGAATTTAGGATATTCAAATTCCACTCCGATACGCTACGAATGCCGAAATTTCGGAAATATAGCGTATGGAAGTCATTTAGGATTTTCAAATTCCACTCCAATACGCTATGATTGCCGAAATCTCCAGAATTCATTTAGGGTTTTCAAATTCCACTCCAATACGCTATGATTGCCGAAATCTCGAGAATTCATTTAGGATTTTCAAATTCCACTCCAATACGCTATGATTGCCGAAATCTCGAGAATATAGCATATCGAAGTGATTTCGGATTTTCGAAATCTCGAGAAGTCATTTAGGATTTTCAAATTCCACTCCAATACGCTATGATTGCCGAAATCTCGAGAATATAGCATATCGAAGTGATTTCGGATTTTCGAAATCTCGAGAAGTCATTTAGGATTTTCAAATTCCACTCCAATACGCTATGATTGCCGAAATCTTGCGAACATAGCGTATCGAAGTGATTTCGGATTTTCGAAATCTAGTCCGATATGTTATATGGGATTTAGGATTTTCGAAATCCACTTCTATATGCTATGAAAGCCGAAATTCCGAGAATATAGCGTATGGCAGTGATGATACGAAGAAGAAACCTTTACCCGGGTACTCCTCCGCTCTCCAGATGATTGGCCAAAGTCACGTCGTAGCTCCACACGTCGAATTGCCATTTTCGGAGGCCCAGCACTCCGCACAGCACCGAACCACTGTGAATTCCTATCCGCATATTCAAATCCACCTGAAAATAAATAATTTAATTTTTTTAAATTATGGTCACAAAAAAAAATGTCTTCTCATCATCGCCATTTTATTTTTTCTCTGGTACGGCGTCTATTCCGTATCAAATATTCGACTGGGATAACGATAAGCGTCAAATTCATGATCATTGGGAGAAAAAATACGTCGGACTATGTTTTTTTTTTCATAATTTTTTTTTTTTATATATCAAATTTCGGTTAATACCTTAGTAGTGTATCGAACGTCTCGTATAGCCTTGATCATGTGAAGTCCCATCTCGACGCAACAGTGAGCGTGATCACTCCTCGCCGTCGGCAGACCGGAAACGCAGTAGTAACAGTCGCCGAGAAGTTTTATCCTGAGGCAATGATTCTCGGCCGAGAGTCGATCGAAACGGGCGAAGAGATCGTTCAGCACCCTGACGAGTTCCTGAGCGCTGCACTGACTGGCCAGAGCTTCGTATGCAAAATAATAATAATAATAATAAACATAACATACAAAAATTTACATAAAAAAATATAACAAATTTCTTTATAAATTTCCTCTTACAAATTTCGTTTACAAACTTTCACACAATTGTACACTTATCATGTAAAAGAGCACATAGAGTCAATAAATTAAACATAAACATAAACAAACAAAAAAAATTCTTACCCGTAAATCCTTTTATGTCGGCAAACAGAATGCTGACGTTCTCGTAACGATGAATGTAAATCCGGTGAAACTGATTCGGCGTAAATGATATAGTTCCGCCTCTGGAGGTTTCCCTCGCAATGTCGGTTATCATCTCCTTCGCCACGAAATCGGGCAGAACTAATCCGGACCCGGAATAATAAAAATAATATATATATCTCACAATAATAATAATAAAAGCAACAACATTAATTGACGTTATAAAACAGTTTGCGGCAGAAATAATCCGGCCCTTTAAAAGAGAATAACATATTCCTCAAAATAATAATAATGACAACAACAATTAAAAAAGCAACCATCAATTAACGTCACGAAATAGTTTTCGGCGAGGCAAAAACTTTTCGCTAACCCAGCCGAACATAACAGCTGCATATGACGAGTTGGAAATCGATCGTATTTATATATATATAGTGTCAATGAAAAAACCCGTACTCGATCGGTAAACAGTATTTGTGAAATGTTTTAAAAACATTTTTTTGACCGCTCATTAAATTTTACATTGAAATGTTTCGCCAAAATATTTTTTTAAACATTTCAGCGAAATGCGAAAGATTGCATCACCAATCCAAATTGCATATACACAGCCGCATAAACACGAAACATTAACAGAAATATTTCGTAATATTTGAAAGGTTGAAAATATTTCTAAAATTGTTTCAAACATTTCTTAATGTATGGGAGTTTTCGGTAGAACTAATCCGGCCTCGAAATAAAAGAAAATAACCTATTTCTCCCATTAATAATAATAATAATAATAACAATAACAATAATAATGATAATAATAGCAATAATAAAAACAACAACATTAATTAACGTTATGAAACAGTTTTTGGCGAGGCAACAACTTTTCGTTAACCCAGCCGAACGTAACAGCAGCCGACATATGACGAATCGGAAATCGATCGTGTATAAATATATATAGGGTCAATGGAGAATCCCGTACTCGATCGGTTGGAAATAGTGACCCTTTTGACACTCCGATGAGCGTGTCACACGGTCCATCGAGAATCTCCCGCGAGACCTCGTCAGTATCCGCGCGCATGCTGTTTTTTTTCTCTTCCCTCGCACACAGCTTCGTTGATCGACATACACGGACACGCGACTATTTATTCGCGGACTGAGTAATGTTTATCCGTTACCAAAAGACGTATTTTAAGACAGTAAAAAAAAAAAAAATGCCAATGAGCGAGCAACGGATGAACAGCACATGGAACACATCGATATCTTCGTTTCTATACCGGATAGAAGAAGTTTCTCCTGACGATTGTTCTCGTTCTGGGTTCTCTGACGGGTCTCCATCGACCTGTGGGTCTCGAGAAAGGCCTGACGCTGGCCACGGTCGGTCAAATACTTTGTGTACATCCCAGCGAGATTAACCGCTACGTAGAGCAACACGTTCGTCGTCAACATTCGAACGATGCACACGATGTCCTGCAACTTCAGCCAATCGATTACAATTAAGCTAACACGGTTGTTACGTTTCAACGGTGATTTCGTTCACGCAATTGATTGGTCATTGATCAACCGTATTGTCGTCGTTACATAAAATTAATGACAATTAATTGATATTATTTGATAATTGATAATATACGATATTAATTGATAATCAATCGATATTAATTGGGAATTATTCGATATTAATTGGGAATCAATCGATATTAATTGTTTATCAATCGATATTAATTGGTAATCAACCGACATTAATTGGTAATCAACCGACATTAATTGATAATCAATCGATATTAATCGATAATTAATCGATATTAATGGGTAATCAATCGATATTAATTGGTAATCAATCGATACTAATTGATAATCAATCGATACTAATTGATAATCGATCGATACTAATTGATAATCGATCGATATTAATGGGTAATTAATCGATATTATTTTATAACAATTAAATACGAATGGATAACGTGAGGAGATCTTACGTATTTGGAGTCTGTGACGAGGGTGGCGATAGTCATGGCCATGTGAGTAAGAGCGGTACCGGAACCAGCCAGAACGCACCATCGCAGTGGTAACGGTAGCATGGCATAGGGCGCATAAACGACGAAGAGAATGTACCACATGAGACGCTGTTGGGTCGAAAAGTTGAGACCAGCTCCAACGAATCCTGCGCAAAAAAATCAATTAATTTCATATTTGGTAGTAGCGTCATAATTCATATTATTGTTATGAGACTTCTGCACACTGTACGCTATTTGCACATGTATGTGTAGGATAAAGGGGCTTAAACCGTATATGTCCAAATAACAAAAATAAATATTTGTCAACCCGAAGATATCTGCGTGAGACTAAATTACAAGCGAACAATTTTTTTTCTTCCTGAAGCATTGACCGAGATTCGCCGAAGATGAGATTCGATGTACCTAATGCAGATATCTTCAGGGTCATTCGTGTTCATAGTCGGACTGGTCCGATAGTTTTAGTTCGTTCGAGCGGAGCCTCGGAGCCGGCGAAGCGTAAAGCCAGGACTCGACCGTGCGGAACTTCGATTCGAGTAACAAAAGTTTCGACCCTATTAAAAGACCGGATCGCTCGCACATAGCCAAGTTCCGTCGATGGCCACTCGGACGAGCCGTCGGACAAAACGAATGGCCGTTTTTCGCGCGTACCTTGAGTATTAATCAAAAGCCACGTGAATATGGAGGCCCAGTAGAGATAGTTGTTGGAGAACCAACGCCACCAGCCGAGCGCGCAGACTATCAGATTCGCCGCCATGCAGCAGGAAGCCCAGGCCAGCGGCTCGACGAGACCGTCGGTGTATTCGTTTCGCCTCCATATCCATATCGTTATCAGAGCGACCTGCGACAAAAATTGGGAGAAAAAATTAATAAGCGGCGTTTCTCGCGAATCTCCACCGATAAACCCAACCACCTTTGCTCCGGTAAATTCTTCGCATCGACACATAAATTTAAAAATCAATTTTTTGGTTTAATAAAATAAATATTGTTATTAAAGAAAATTGATTTTCATATTGGTATTTTTTTTATTGTCCTAAGATGAGGATAAAAATATTTATAAGCGTTGTAATAGCGAAATTTTGGTAAAATAAAAAATGTTATACCCAAGCTCGAGTGAAAAACTTCCACTCAATCGTAACTATTATCGTACATTGCTAAAAAAAAGAGTGAATATATATTATTCATTTTATGTTTTTCGATTGTAAAAAATTATGTGCACATCGTTTAAGATTTAAGATATACATAGTTTAAGAATTATAAGTTTAAGAAACAAACAAATCTGCTCGGTGATCGTCGAAGCGTTAAATATCGAACATGCGTCGTTGATGTTATCGATAAAATAATTGCAAAAAAAAAAAGAAATATAAAAAAAATGATTTTCATATCAGTATTCTTTTTTTATTATCCTAACATCAGAATAACAATATTTATAAGCGTTGTAATATCAAAATGTTGGTAAAATAAAAAATGTTATACCAAAGCTCGAGTGAAAAACTTCCACTCAATCGTAACTATCATTGCACATTGTAGAAAAAAGTGAATAAACATTAACATAATGGAAGACAATTTTATGTGTTTCGATTATGAAAAACTACCACATCGCTTAAGATTTATGACATAGTTTAAGAATTACAAAGAAACAAAAAATCTTCCTCCGTGATCGTCAAAGCGTTAAATATTGAACATGCGTCGTTCTTCTCATCGATAAAATAATTGCAAAAAGAAAAGAAAAAAAAAATGTTTTTGCAGGAGCAAAGGGGTTGGCGGCGAGTGCTCGCGTACCTTGAGGCCGAGATCCACGACGTTCAGCATAATCAATGATTTTTGCCTCTGCCTATTGGAATAGTGGAGGTAAGATTTTTCGAGCTGCTGGCTGTGAAAACTGTTGGTCAACGATGGGCAGAATATACCCTTGTAGAGAAGACCCTTCTTGAAGACCTCTGAAACATTTTCTTCAAACACGAGTATCTCGTTTGTGATGATGCGAGGTGAGGGGCGGGTGGGGGGGATCGACGACTGTATGATCGCATCGGCGACGTACCTCGGTGAGGGGGTGGTTCTTTTTCCGTCTCCCGATGGTCGTCGGGAACCGTGTCGGGCGTTGGAAAAACAAGGGTGATCTCGTTCTCGGTCGCGACCTCTTCGATAGCCGGTAAATTATCTTCCTCCTCTTCCTCCTCCTCGTCGTCGGGGTCCGACTGGGACTTCCGGGCTCCCCAGGCTGCCAGACCCTCCCGGCCCAATCT
The DNA here is from genome assembly GCA_917499995.1 of Ichneumon xanthorius. Taxonomy (NCBI): domain Eukaryota; kingdom Metazoa; phylum Arthropoda; class Insecta; order Hymenoptera; family Ichneumonidae; genus Ichneumon; species Ichneumon xanthorius. Next base: position 3,780,150 of record OU824204.1, on the reverse strand, counting down.
CTCCGAGGTCAGCTTCTTCACCGCCTTGATCCATAGCTGCTTCCGCGGTGAGATACCCAACCTGCAACCCACCGTTACAAATTCATTAATTTTTATCGATAAAATTTCATTCATTGTATTGAATACAATTTCTTTAATTAATTTTAATAAAATTTCATTCATTAATTTCAATAAAATTACTTTAATTTATTTCAAGAAAATTGCTTTAATTCAAATCAAGAAGGCTGAAGGACTCAGGTCGATGGCCAATTGGCAATATATTTATGTAATGATATGTATCAAAAATTGTTCCATCTGGAATATTGTCAATAAATCCACTACTACTACTCATATCAAGAAAATTTCTTGAATTAATCTCAAGTAAATCGCTTTAATTAATTTCAATAAAATTTCCATTATTAATTCTTCTCAATAAAAATGCATTAAATTGTAACAAGATTTCAATTATCAATTTTTATTTTTAAAAATGTCATTTATTAATTTTTAATAAATATAATTGTTGCTAATTAATTTTTTATTGAAACATCTATGTTAATCAGATTTGAATTATCTTTAGGTTGATCGTGTGTCTTTTCTACTCACTCGTTGATGCCCGGAATCTCGCTGTCCAGCATCATGCTCCAAGTCTGTTCTGTAATCATTATCTCTCGATGATATCTCTAATTCGCGCTCGCTTCACGTTGCCATTAATAAAGTGATCGCGATCCTACACGACATTGTGGTTTTTCGCACGAACCCTAAATTTCCACCTGTAAGAACATTGTGAATATCGTTCCGTTCACCGGATGCGGAACGATGCCGAGCCGAGACACGACCCTCGTTACCCCAACGTCGCGCGCACTATCGCATCAATCGAGGCGCGCGAGAAAACCCTCACCGCCGTCTTTACTTTTTTTTTTCCTTTTTTTTTAATATATTAATTTTTTATATTCCATTATTCCAGATCCATAATAGCAGATACTGATAGTCCACGGTTGAAATTTCGCCGTCGTATGTACCGCGGTTTACCCGATTTAATTATTTATTCCTTCGTCCAATTTCTCGCTATTCGTATTCTCGAATTCTCGCTTTTTTTCATCATTTTTGGGTTTCTCGTGTTTCTTTTTATCTTTTTTTTTCCTCTGCGAAATTTTCAAGTTCCTCGACGAGTTCTAATTAAACGGGTCAGGGCTTAAAATGGATGACGATAAAACGTAGTTAAGGTCGACACTTCTCTCGCCTTTACCTTTTTGACCGATCGTCTCTCAGCGACTGATCTTCAAAGGAAGGACCAGGTGTCGACTCGACGCCGCGCGGTACTCTATTGACGTCACAAACGCGCGCTTCATCCCCCTCTCGATCGAGCAAAAAAAGAAGGGATACTCCGCAAAAACAATGAACACGTTTCATCCCCGGTGTTCGCAGACAACCTCGATTCGCATCGAAATTGGATCGGCTCGTACCACGTGTTACGTTGTTCCGAGAGCTTGGACTTCTTCCTTCGGTGGCCACAGTTCTGGCAGTTCTGGCGTCCATGGTCCTTCTCGGAAATAAAAATTCGTGGCCTTTTTGCTGTGGAGACGTCGATGCTGTTGGCTTGCTTCGGTTCGGCTGAGCTTTCGGCGTTGTCGACGATGGTCAAATTGCGGCCCAAGTCTGACATCCCGAACAAAGGGCCCTTCAGGTAGAATATCGGCGTGATGTTGAAGATGTAATTCACCTTCGGCCGGACTATTCGTGAAAGAAAGAATAATGTTTAAGTAACCAAAGTGCTTCTTCGTTTCTGGGCGCAATAATGTTGTCGGGGTCAGCGATAATGTTGCACCTCATCACATGCGTACACTGAGAAAAACTTACATAGTACATAGTTCCCAGGGGGGACGTCCACATTTTACATTTACGACAATGACCAAAGATTATAGTTGTAATTATAATTATAGTTTAATCAATTGAGTATATACTATCACGAACTATCTATATAGACGTCCCCCCTGTGAACTATTCGTTATAGTAGGAAATACCATCCTTTTTCTCAGTGTATAATTCACGCTGTAATTAATTTACATGGTGGGATAAATCGGGTACATGCGTATTACCCCTGAACTGATCTTTGGAGGGCGATGAAATTATTTATCAATTCATGAATTTATTTATTAATTCGTTAATTCATTTGTTAACTTATTTATGAATTTTCTGTACATACTTTGCTGATCGTCATCATCAATTTTCCATGAATCAGACATAGAGAAGTTCGGAACAAAAGCTCTGTCCAAAAACGGCCGTGCGCCATTGGAATATTCGCACACTGCATGCCACAGAAGAGCGCAGAGCAGCACAGACTTTAACATATTCGATTTGTATCCCTTCGACGTCGAACTGATCACGAGTACAGACCGGGATGTTCTAACGACACCACGAGTTTATTCCCCTATTCAAATGATCGGTCGAGAGCAATCCGATGCAAGACCCTCTTCACTACCGGAAATTGAATTTACTGACCAAAACACACACTATTATTTTTTATGCATCTCGTTGCATCGAAAATCGAGGAGAGTAAAAAAACAAACTTGTGAACTGTAAGTAATGGGCTGATTACGATAAAAGTATCGATGAATTAAAAGATCCAACGACATCCTCTCTGCAGATAAACCCACAGCTTGACTGCGCGGGTTCAACGTTTTAAAATAAATACTTAGAAATAAATAATAATAATCGATGGCACAAAGCTGACCACGGAAAACTTGATTATTCAGAAAATAATAGATTTGCATAATTTAAAAAAAAAAAAAAAAAAAAAAAAAACTGAAGAGTTTACACTAAACGGTGGTAATTTTGCAGAGGAACGGAGCAGGCATACTGCAACTGGCGGATATCATCTGAGTATCCCGGTTTGCATACAATATCATGCATAACGGATGATCGTCGGAAGAGACTTCAAATTGAAACATCCAACGCCCCCATGCGTTTTCGAGAGGCTCGTCGAACACGGAGGTCCAATTCCCCTTCCCTAATTGATTGTGAAAACCGCTCCACGCCACCCCCATGCCAGCGTCCCTCATCATTCTGTTCACGATATTTGCTTCCAATCTCGATCTTAAAACAGCCAAATCACCTGAGGAGAAAAAAAATCGTGCCGTTCAATTGCCACTTGTTGAAGTAACAATCGAAAAAAAATGTAATTTAATGGCAGCCCGGAATCGAAGTTTTCTCGAGTAATTTACATTTTTTTTCAGTTTACTCACCTCCCTCGTCGATACAAATTTGTCTCGCTTCGCTCCACGTCTCATACTCGAGATGGAACTTGTGAGCGCCGATTCCCTTTAGCACACTGTAGCCCTCCATCTGCCTTGGATACGTTGTCGATTCTGCTGCCGATTCTGTTGCCGATTCTGTTGTCGATGCTGTTGTCGATGCTGTTGTCGATGCTGTCGTCGATTCTGCTGCCGATTCTGTCGTCGATGCTGTTGTCGATGCTGTTGCCGATGCTGTTGCCGATTCTGTTGTCGATTCTGTTGTCGACGCTGTCGTCGATGCTGTCGTCGATTCTGCTGCCGATTCTGTCGTCGAAGCTGCTGTCGATTCTGTCGTCGATGCTGTCGTCGACGTTGTTGTCGACGCTGTCGTCGATGCTGTTGTCTCGCTTTGGTTCAGTTGAGCTTGCGGCGATGCTGTTGTCGATGCTGTTGTCTCGCTTTGGCTCAGTTGAGCTTGCGGCGTTGCACCTTTTAAACATCGATTCCCTTCGTCACGGGACAGCCCTGCCCTGGATACGTTATCGGTGCTGCTCAAATTGGGATTGAAGCCTGACATCACGAACAGTGGCCCATTGATGTAGAATATCGGCGTTAAAGTGATGTTGAAGTTGTAAATCACCCTCGGCTCGACTATTCATAGAAGAAGAAAGAATAATGTTTACTTGATGGGATAGATCGGATACATGCGTTACATTACAGCTGAACTGCTCTTTGACACCAAAGTCGATGAACTTATTTATTAATTTATGAATTTGTTTATTAACTTATGTATTAATTTATGCATTTGATTATTAACTTATATATTAATTTATGCATTTGTTTATTAATTTATTTATTCATTTACTTATTAATTTTTGTGTACTCACTTTGCACATCGGTATGATTAATTTTTGATGGAACGAACGGAGGGAAGTTCAGAATACGAGTATCGGTTGAACCGAGGTGAGCTTGACTGGAAAATTGGCACATTTCATGCCACAGAAGCACGCACAATACTACAGACTTTAACATATTCGATTTGTATTTTTTTCGACGTCAAAGTAATCGCGAGAACAGACCGGGATGTTCTGGTCAGACCGCGAGCTTTTTCCACTATTTAAATGACGGGTCGAGGAAAATTCAAAGAAATACCCACTTTACTATCGGACGTCTTATTTACTGAACAATACACAGCCGCGTGCACATACTATTATTTTCAAAGATCTCGTTGAACTGGAAATCGACGAAATTAAAAAACAATCTCGTGAATTTGTGAGTATTGAGCTGATTACGATAAAAGTATATATTGATTAAAAAAAGATGCATCGACATCTCTCTGCAAATAAACGGGCAGCTTCGCTGCACGAGCTCAGGCCATTCAGTTCAACGTCTAACAAACAATACATGATCCGAAACCGAGTCGAAGAAATCGCGTTGTCGGTACTGCGTAAATTATCGCGCATGTGATCAAGTGTAATATTATCGCTGACCCCGACAACGTTATTGCGCCGAGAAACGAATTAGTACTTTAGTTGCTTAGCAATAAATAATAATAATCAATTGCACAAAAACTTGACCACGAAAAACATGATTATTCAGAAAATAATATAAATTTTCATAATTCACAAAAAAAAAAAAAAAAACTAAAGGGTTTAGTCCAAATAGTCGATATTTTGCAGACGAACTGTGTAGCAACAGCGCAATTTCCGTCGTCCATCCAATTGGGCGCAATCGTGTACGTCCTTATAATTGTCGAGATTTCGTGTAATTTTTTTCGATCAATACGCCCATCCGATTTCGCCGAGAGGATCGCCGAACACGGAGATCCAATCTCCCTCCTGGAATTGATGAAGAAAACCGAACCACCCATCGCCCACCGAAAGGTCGGTCATCATTTGCAGCACGATTTTTTCTACCGATCTTATAACAACCAATTGACCTGACGAGAAAACAAATTTCGTGAAATTATAAATAAAAAAACAGACAAATGAATAAGCTCCATTGAATTGCTACTTGTCGAAGTATCGACTGAAAAAATAATATAATAATATAATATAATTAATTGGTAGGCCAGAAGCGAAGGTTGCTCGAGTAATTGAAATTTTTTCAATTTATTCACTCGCTCGTCGACACAAATTTGCCTCGCTTTCCATTTGAGCGCATATTCCATTCGTCATGAGATTGTTCTATGAGGAAGTAAAATCCGTACGTTTTGTTGATTAAACTTTACGATTAAGTTTTGTAAGAACTATAAAAATCAAAGATATTTTTTTGAAGTCCACGAAACATTTCTTCTATAACTTTCTATCATCGATTTTCATTTAATTCTCGAACCTATCAAACCCCTCGCGAACTTATTTAATTCTCGAACTTGTCAACCCTCTCGATCGATCAAAAATAAAGGAGGGATAGCTCGCAAAAACAATGAGCACGTTTCATCCACGGTGTTCGCCGACAACATCGATTTTCATGGAAACTGGATCGACTCGCAGCACGTGTTCTGTTCTTCAGACACCGTGAACTCGCTTCGCGTACTGTTTTCGCGTCCATGATTCTCCCTGGGGATAAAACTTCGTGCCCTTCGTTGATTAAACTTTATATCAAGTTTCGTCAATAACGATTAAAATCAACTATATTTTTTAAGATTTAAGTTTAAGATCACGAAACTTTTTTTTTGTAACTTTGTATCACCGATTTATTTAATTATCGAAGTAATTTTTTTTTCTTTTTTTTCATACAGAATTAGTAAAAATACTTTCGGGGATAATAAGTAACAGAGTTTGCTACGTAACTAAGAATGCACGATATGGATCGTGCGATTAACGCCCAAGCGAACCCTTCTATCTTCTGTCAATAAAACACGCGAGACATAAAACTGCGGATCGAACGATATTATTAGAGAATACTTGCAGATTTGGCGACGGCACATTTTTTTTTTCGCGCTACGCGATAATTAAGAAACTTTAAGGGCAATTTATAGGAAAGATTGTCCTAGTAATACTGTTCGAACTCGCACATTCGTGTTTCGTGTGTTTCGCAAAGAATTCCGTTGACTCTACGAATATTTAATAATAATACTGTCGTCGACGGCTTCGTTATCAATCGTGATTGCTTTATTGACAATTTTTTTTTAATCATTAACTTTTTTTATATAACTAATCGTTAACATTGGAATTGGAAGATGAAACCGTCAATGGCCTGCGAGAGAGCCGTTTCATATAAATGAATAATTTTTGTTTTTCGATCAAATCACATTATCGTTATCAAATTGGTGTTCATTATTAATTGGCACTGTTTTAATGGTCCGGTGAGAATCCGCAATTATAAACGCTAGTAGGAATAATAATCGTACTATAAAAAAAAAATAATAATTAATAATAATAAACAACCAACGAGAAAAATATAAAATAAAATAAATCCCTTCAAACTCAAGGAAATAACTCTTTGCTATATAGATTAAATTTTTATATGGCGTACGTATATATATATATATATATATATATATATGTGTATATATATATATTGTATGTCATACGTACAGTCTCATCTATCAACACATGTAGACCGCGTTTGCGAAACTCTGTCGAATTGCAGTCCCGTAATAAAAGTTTAGAGCGTCTCGTATTAAATCGCCACGGTCGATGTGACCGAACGATATTCGACTGCGAATTATGTTATCATCATAGACGAGCAATTTTTTTTTGTTTTCTCCCGAAAACCTTCAGTTACGAGACAACTCAGTATTTCGCGCGGTATTGCATGTCAAAGACACTTTTATACAATATATATGGACGTATGCTTAGAGCACAATCTGTATCTCTTAAAAGTATATTTTCAAACGGACGATTTGCTCGACGGTAACGCGCGGAGATAGCGCTCTCACGTGCAGACTCGGGTCATTTTTTGTTTTTCTACATCGAGTAAGAGTCGACTAGGCGACTCGTCGACCGAATTGAAAATTTGAAGACTTTCGCCCCGAACAGCGCGATAAAGGCTGCGGGTGGGCTCTCGAATATTTTGACCCACGAACAAATAAGATACCTCGATATTATCTTGTCTCCTCTCGTCAAAATAAGATCCGGGTCGTCGTGTCGTTTGGACATAGCGTGAACCCGCCGCTAATTTTATGACCGTTGAAAAAATATAAAACGCAAAGAAAAAGAAAATCAATTTGTCTAACTTTGTGTAACTTTTGCGTTTCAGGCGACAACTAATCGGCGTAAGTGGCGCGTCCCTCGTCGACGAGGATCCTTGCTACGTAAATATCGTCGGGTGTTGATACGTCGATGAGTTTTAGTCCGAGAACGGTGTCGCCGGGCGAGTGCCTGTCCGGCGCCGACTCAGCGACGATGGAGACGAAATCTCGCTCGACTGTGAGCTCTTGGAATCTCACACAGTCCTCCGGCGACCAGTCCTTGTTCATCGGTTGAACACCTGACGATCGAAGTCAAAGTAAGATTAGTCAAGGAGTTTCTCGAATGGCGCATTTAGAAAAATTATTTAATAGTGAAAAAATAATGTGTAAAAAAAACCCACCAACGAGTCTCGCTTTGATAGCCTGATACGGAAGATCGCGAAATTGTTTCATAAGCGGCTGAAGCTTATCCAACGTGATAACAGTCACGTCGCCGTAGTCACAGAAATAAACGGTTACCATGTGCTCGTTTATCACGTTCGATATACAAACTCTGCAAAAAAAAAAAAAAAAAACGTAAAGAAACAGAAGTCATTTTTTCAAGACTCCGCTACAATAACCACATTTCTTACGTGCAACACGAGCAGAAAATCGTCTAATATTAATTTTTATTAATTAATTTCTAACATTTATTTTTTTTTTAAGTTTATTATTAATTTATTATTAATTTATTATTTATTAACCCATGATCGTTATTAACATGTGCGCTTGCGCAGTACTGTTTCTATACACCTGGGAAAGTAGTGGTCATTGGCGAATATGACGATTGTGCGACGCAAGAAATGTGGTTACTTTAACGAAGTTGGAAAAAGTCTCGTATGCTACACGGAAGGGAGCGGTTTTGCAGCTCGTGCTATATCTGCCCTCTCTTCGCTCGAGCGGTAAACTTCGCACTCGGCGAGCATCGCGCACTTCCCTCCGTTGTAGCGTAATACGCTAATTTTTTAATCCATGAAAATATTATTGTATAATTGTTGAAAAAAAATCGTGAAACCCCCACCTGTACCAAAGTCCGTCGGTATAGTAAGCCGCGTATAGTCCACCCTCCCTGATCGATTCCAATGACGGATGGGGTCCCTGGTAAGCCAAACATACCTCTTGGAGTTCAGTCATCATGTTCTGTGAATAAAAAAAATATTTCAGTCAATAAATTGAATACAAGGTCGACCATTAAGTTTTCAATACAGTAAAATCTTCGAAAATCGCACCGTCAGCGCAGCCATATTTTTGTGCGGTTGAACCGTGAAATTGTACGGATTAGCCGCCATCGTCACGTGTACATCGAAGTACTCTCCGATGTCGGAGATCTTCGGAGGCTTCAATTGCTTAGGGGTTTCGTCCATTTGTCCGTTCACCCGGGAATTCGCGCGCTCAATGCGCTTTCGGGGCTTGACGTTGTTGTTGCCGTCGCCGTTCGCCCTGAAAATTTTAGAACATTAAAGTTTGAAAGTGTCCACTCGCACCAGAAAGTCCGGCCAATGGGGGTGTTAAAAACCCGTACAAAGAAAAAAGAAAAACGATCGGCAATACATCGGAGAAATGTCGCGAATCTGAAGATACCTGCACATCAAAAGTCATCTTTGGGAACTCTTCGGCAAAGCACTGCTTCAGGGAGAAGAAAAAAAATTGTTCGCTTATAGATATAAATTTTATATCTATAGGCGAGTATATAAAAAATAAAATTTATGACTATTTATAATAGTCATAAATTGTATTCTGCGAGTGAACGCCCCCGAGCGAAGTTTGTGCGATGTAAAACACAGTCGTTACAACTCAATGAAATTTAGAAAACGAAATTCACTCCTATGCAGATATCTTCAGAATTCACGAAACATCGACTCACTTGGAGAGTTCGAATTCGAGAACCAATCCAACGTTGATAGCGATCAGAGCGCCGTCGGCTTCGTTTCTCTTGAAGAGATCGACGATCGGCAGCGAGCCTCTGTAACTCGGTTTTATAACCTTCAGCAGAAGGTTCTCCGAGGGTGGTGCGAGCTCGGTAAGTCTCGCGATCATTTTATCATCCAGCATGGCTGGCGCGATATTGTGCAGTCGAACTTTCATCGCTTGAGCGGGATACTTGGCGAGTATCTCGGAGAGAAGTTCGAGCTGCAATACGTCGTTCGGTAGGACGCTGATCATTCTTCCGAAGTCGACGAGGAAGACCTTGAGGCGTCGAGCGTTGCCGGCTTCCGCGTCGATCACGTCGATCACCTTCGCTCGGAACCAATCACTGCTCTCCGTGCATCTGACCAGGTACATTCTGCTGCGATCGAACGAGCTTGTCGCGCTTCTCTTTACGTCCTCGTCGCTCAGACCCGTACCGATCAGTTTGTTCATCATTCCGACGAGATACTTCATTCCCTCGTGCTTCACCTAGTGATATATTTAACCGGTTAATAACTAGAGCTATTTATACTTTATCGGAAGCTATTTATGTTACGGTTGGAATCATTGCGTGCAATTAATGTTTGTACGTTGTCTTTTTTTTTCATCGAAAGTATTTATTAATTTACCATTAATCACCATTAATGATCAATTAATTTATCATTCATTTTAATAAACGTTTCGTCATTTTTTTTGTAAGAAAAGAATATTTAAACCTTTTAAAGTAAATTGATTGAGAATGTTCAAAGTACAATTAGTTTTCAAACGATTTCAATACTTTCATCAAGTCTTCGGAATCCCGACAATTGTCAATTACATTCTCAGTATTTTCTTATTTACTTTTTATCGTTAATTTGTGAATAACATTTTGGACTTATTATTGCATAGAAACAGTTATTTGCAGCATTGCCCATATGGCTGATTATTTTTTTTCAAATTTTTATCCCATCGAGAAATGTTTGAATTTTGAACTATCTTAAGGAGAAGTTAAATGTCGCGGTCGGTAATGACAACTGTAATGCACTTTTCTCAAGGGTGCTAATTTTTTTGAGGAAAAAGCACATTCGAGCCGGATGCGCACGGTAATTTCGCATCCAGCCCGAATTAATTTTTTTCTCAAAAAAATTAGCACCATTGAATAAAGTTAATTTGAAAATTGCAACTATCGCTCTCGCACGCATAGTTGTTTCACTTCTCCTTAAGGGGTCGGCGTTCGTTCTTTACTGAAAACAACCGGTAATGTAACTGGCTACATTACCGGTTATTTTTGTAACTAACATAATTAACCGGTTATTTTACACTAGCTTCACCTGAATGAAAACATCGCCGTTGCCCTCGACGTGCGAAATGTGAACCTCCGTTATGAGCTTCTCTTCCTCGAGCTTCGGAACGGTCGAGACGAGTTGTTGATGGATTTTCTTAGCTATTATATCGTTTACATACACGTCGTCGGGTCCGTTCGTATCGAAGAACTTAACCGTGGCGAACGGTCCGTCGGCGTCAACCCCGCGGCGCAGATCCTCCACGTAGAATATACCGTCGAGAAGATACTTCTCGATTCTCGGCTGCACCTGATCTATCGTGTTGGGAAAATCGGCGTAATCCTCCAGGCCAGCGAGCGATACTTTGAACGCCTGCGCGGAGAGCAGACAGAATCTCTTGTCGAGCGGAAGCAACTTGCTCGCGCAGACCGTATCCTCGTCGCCGATGTCTATAAAGAATATCGTCGCCTCGCAGTTCGTCGAATCGTAATCGATGACGCGCACGCGATGACAATACTCGTCCTCCTGGAGAGCGTAGTAATCGCCGATCTCCACTACGTCGGAGATCGGGTACTTCGTTGTCGAGTAGTGCTCGATCATCTCGGCAGTCATCTGGTCGAATTTGTCCTGAAGAAAAATATTCTATGTTCAGCGTATATTCTATTAAATATTTTTTTAAAGTAACTTACTCACGGCACTTATAACTTACTGCACTTTAAATATGTAAAAATATAAGTGTAGTTTTTTTTATTTACTGCTGGTAAATAATATTTTGCAAAGTTTTGAAGACAATGAATTCGATTCAATAATTTTTCTTAAAAATTGTTCATAAATATTTTCGTAACAATAAAGAGATATAAAAAAAATATATATATATTTCCAACCAAATTGTCGAAGTGATTTTGACAAAAAAAAATTGATTCAGTACTTTTCCTTAAAAGGTTCTTTCGTTTGCACTGAACACAAGATTTGAAAGAAATCATTTCAAGTCAAGTTGTCGAAGTGATCTCACCGAATTTGTCCCGGAGGAAATATTCAATGTTCAACGTCGATTCTATTAAATTTTTTTTTTCAAGAGTAACTTATTTTACTGCTAGCAAATAATCTTTTCCAAAATGTTTGAAAAAGAAATCTTAATCCTACAACAACTACAGGTGAGTCCGAGTTGACCGAAGGCATTGTAACAAAAAAAATGTGATTCATTCATTTTTCTTAAAAAACCTTTCCATTGAACCAAACACAAAATTTGAAAAAAATTGTTTCCAGGCAACTTGCATGTGAACGTAGAACGCGGTGAAAAAAAGTATGTACGGTCTTCCGACAATAAATACAAGTTTTGTTAGAGTTCGAAAAAAAGTGCAATGGTATTACTTACGCTGTAACATTCGTCGACCAGACGAACCCATATCTCGGTCGAGCTAATTACAAGTGTTACATATCCGATCCAGTAACGCTCGTCAGGCAGCTCGAGCATTCCCGGCTTGGCCGGGCCCATCGGAGTCAGGAGCACCTTGTCGACCTTCGGGGACGACAATCTAGGTGCCTTTAACAAACATACACCGTTAACGAATAGTTGAGAGATAAATTTATATAATTCATTTTTCAAACGTCTAAAGTTTTTAATTAATAAAATTAATCAAAACAATTGAATTAAAGTCAATAAAAATTATTTCATTAAAATTAATCAAGTAAGTGTAATTAAAATTAATTAAAATGAATAAAACGAATCTTATTAAACGTGACGAATATTGGAATGGGTTGAGGACTCTGTGGTTTACCTTGTCAGTGCACGCGACTCGTCGCCTCAAAATCGTCGATTTATCAACGCCTTTGTCCATCGTTACTTCCGTCCACTTCTCGATTTCCTTCGTCCAAAACTCCGGGAGATTTTCGTTGTGTTGTTCCTGATAGTAAACCGGTATTTTATGGGTGAAAACACCGTTGTGCTGATCGACGATAGCCAGTATACGCGTCTTCATCAGTTTCTTGTCCATCGTCGCGGTAAGAGAGAACTTCGAGGCGAGCTCTTTCTTGAGCTCTATCAGAGCCTGTTTAGCCGCGAGAATCTTGGCTTCCGTTTCTGTCTTCGCCTCCTCCGGATAGCTGCTAAATTTGTTCAAGCCGATGAGAACTTGAGCATAAAATTTGCCCTCGGCTCGGTTTTTTCCGTGAACGGTCACGTCCTTGTACTCAGGCTCAGGCAGATTTAGTTCACGCACAATCGTTCTCAACGTCTCTCTTGGATCCTGGAGCGGAACAGATAAAAAATGATTTTTAATACAAGACAATAAGTATATTGCACAGCTGGGCAAGGTACCAAAAATTACTTCAAGTACCAAGTACAAAGTGTCACAAGTGTTTGAAGGATCAAGTACTTTTTGTACTCGAAGTATTTCGCAATTACTGTTTCCAAGTACTTTTCGCAATTCGGCTCGTAGCGTTAAGCGTTATAGTTATCTAGGCTATAAAAAAGGGGCAAAGGAATTTGCTTCCTCATTGTAAAAAATCGCTAACTGAAATTTTCAGAAATCGTCGTTGTGCGGCAATTTTTAACCCATTGTTCACTTTTTCCATTTTAAAAAAATCCAGAAGTTTGATGAAAAAAATGTAATTAACAAAACGAAAAGGATTCATTGTTTCTTCTCGTCTCTTCTCGTTTCTTTTTAATGTAATTTTTCTAACTAAATTTTTAAGAATCAATTCCCATTCAAATCATACTGATAGAAAAGTTTAGACAGACAATCATGTATTAAAAGCGAGTACTCAAATAGGACTTGTACCTGATCCTTGAAATAGTTTTAAAAAGCTATTTCAAGGACCAGGTTGCATTATGTACTTGCAGTACTAAAAAGCACTTGTGTACGTCAAGTACCAACTTGAAGTACCAAACAAGTACCCGGTACTTCAAGTACTGTCTAGCTGTGATATAGTTTTTTTTATTTACAAAAAAAAAAAAAAAATGCTTGTAGTCTTCAGATTGGAATTTGCGAATTCTCACCGTGGGGCAGTCACCTCCACCACCGGGCGAGTTTTTGAACGTCACATGGATACTGCCATTACCATTCGTGACCGTCGTGTTGTTAAATTGCGAAGGCGCCGCCGGTTGAATAATCAACCGTTCTCCGACTCTCGATCGCCCACCCGATTGCCAGGACGTTGGTGTGAGTGACTCGGGCGTCGAAGCGCCGGGTCCGACCGGATTCGGTTTCGTGCCAACGGCCGACCAGAGAGTCATAGGAGCTTCCGCTCGTCCAGAGCCCGGAGTCGTCGGCGTCAACGGGGCCATAGCTCTCACCGGAGGTTTTTGAGACATGGGAGACGTCGCTGTGATAGGAGTCAGCAGTGCCGGAATCTCCGCAGGTTGCCTCGGTCTGTTCGGCATGTCCGGCAGCTTCATTGCCGGCCTGGTCACGGTCTCGACCGGCGCCAATTTCTTCGGACTGTACACAGTCACCGGCATAGCGCTCCTCGCTCGGTATTGGTTCTCCCGGTCGAGATGCTGCTGGGGTTGGATGTTTCGCTCGATCATGCGCTAAAAAAAACAAAAAATGCATAATTGACTCTCAAACATTAGTGAGATAAAACAAAACAAAGTTAACTCAAACTTTAGTGAGATAAAAAAAGCCAAGTTAACACTAAAACTTTAATGAACTAAAAGAAAGTAAAGTTAATTCTGAAGCTTTTGTGAGTTAAAAAAAAGCAAAGTTAACTCGCAAACTTGAGTGAGGTAAAAAAAGAAAAGTTAACTAAAACTTTAATGAGCTAAAAAAAGTAAAGTTAATTCTCAAGCTTTAGTGAGTTAAAAAAAAACAAAGTTAACTCTCAAACTTGAGTGAGGTAAAAAAAGAAAAGTTAACTCCAAAACTTTAATGAGCTAAAAAAAGTAAAGTTAATTCTCAAACTTGAGTGAGGTAAAAAAAGAAAAGTTAACTCTCAAACTTGAGTGAGGTAAAAAAAAAAGAAAAGTTAACTCTCAAACTTTTGTGAGATGAAAAAAGCAAAGTTAATTGTCAACCGTTAGTGAAAAAAAAAAAAAAAAAATAACACAAATCGGGTGAATAGTAAAAAAAATTACCTTGCTGGGCGACACATCAGCGTTGGCCGCAGCGTATCGAGGTCTGCTCGGCGGCGTGATCGGCGGTGAAACCATCTGCTGCATCAAGGGCTGCAGTCTCGGAGGATAAACGGTTACTGACATCGACGCGATCGGACTGCTGGTCGAGCTGTAACGAGCCGAGCGTCGCGATTAAATTTTTGTTTTGCGACACGAGAAATCATCGGATCTCTGATGGGTTTCGTCTTACCTCGCGACGGCTCGAGTGTTTTGGTTCCCAGTGTTACGAAAGCGACTCTGAAACGACGGCAAAGGACGCCGGGTGGGAGTCGGTCGGGCGAAACTCTGCTGCAAAATTTTCATTCATGAGCACACCATTGTATCGAAGCGGGAGACGAGAGAACCGACGGTAAAAAAAACAAAATTACCGGTCTTCGACGGTGCGAACGCGACTGGTTCTGATTGGCGACCAGCCGGGATATGTGGGCGGTCTCCCTCGTCGGAATCGCTTCCACCCACAAATCGACTCCTCTCCTGATCATCCTCACGCCAGGCACGATCTTCATCAGCGCCTCCAGCGTCGGAAAACCCAATTTTTGGTACGGTATGTTCCGCCCCTCCAGCATTCTGTAGTCCTCTGTAAATATAAAAACAAAATAGAATCGACTCAAAGACACGAAATGAGAAACAATTTTTTTACGAATTAACAACGGTGCATTTTTTTTGTATTTCTACTTCGAGTATCTAAAATAGTCTAAAAATTGTTAATTTTTTTTTTTTTTTTTAATTTCAATGCATCCGAACGCAACATTTTTCTAACTGAATTTCATTTTCGATTTTTTTTTTTTTGAATCTGTACTCAATCAATCTGAATGGTGCAGCAAAGTCTCCATGGCATTTAAAAATTTTTTTAATGAATTGTAATACATCCTGAAGCAAAGTTTTTCAAACATAACTTAATTTTTACTTTCTTTGTTTGTTTTTTTTGTTTTTTTTTTATAAATATATAAATCTGTGTACTCAATAAATTCGAACGGTACAGCAGAAGTCTCCGCAGCATGGCATTTACACATTTTGATAAACGGATCGATCTTACTTACTGTTGAGATGATCAATGGGCGAGCCATTCTTTGATGTAATGAGGCAAGACCTCAGTATAGAGGCCACCTCGTTTAACTGAGCGTCCATGATGGACTCTGCCTCGCAGGGCCTAAGACATACGCAAAATATACATGAAAACATAGCCACTATATATTATTCATTCTCGGACAAATAATGTTCAAGCATTTAATCAAGTTCATTCGTCAACTCTCAAAAGATCCACAACTACATGTATGCATACTTTTTTTTTTTTTTTTCAATGTATTGAATATATTATTTTATCTTGGATAAATAATTTTCCACCATTTAATCAAATTCAGTTATCTACTTGCAAAAGATTCGCAACTATACGTATGTACTTTTTTCAATTGATAGATTGAATATATTATTTTATTTCGAACAATTTATGTTCAAACATTTAATCAAGATCAGTCATCAATTCGCAACCCATTCACAACTGTATGTGTATATATATTTTTTAATTCCAACCAATCGATTGAATATATTATTCAATCTTGGACAAATAATTTTCCATCATTTAATCCAGTTCGGTTATTGTGAATCTTTGTCTACTCGCAAAAGATTCACAACTACATGTGTATATACATTTTTTTTTTCCAATCAATCGATTGAATACAATATTCAATCTTGGACAAATAACTTTGAAGCCTCTAATCAAGCTCAGTCATCTACACGCGAAAGATTCACAACTATATGTATACGAACTTTTTTTTCCAATCAATCGATTGAATATATTATTCAATCTCGAGCGAATAATTTTCCATCATTTAATCAAGTCAGTCATCAACTCGCGAAAGATTCACAACTATATGCGCACGTAAATTTTTTTTCTTTTCCGTCAAAGTAAATATTTGTCTCACCTCCGGAGCTCCCCCTTCTCCCGCTTATCGCCTTTCTTCTTTCAAAATGTAAACAAAAGCTCTCCCAAGGTCGATCTCTTTCTTCCCCCTGCGAAACAGACGAGAAACGGACGATGAAACCTCGACTATCATTCGCCGCAATCTTCACGCTGCATCGTCACGATGAATGGCGAAAAGAAATGTGTAATATCGTCGAGCAACATAATATTCGCCGGCAAAGATATTTCCCACGCTCTCTGCAAAATCGCGGTCGTGTGCGAAAATCGCGCGCGACCGTGTGTGCGCGCAACTAAGGTCGCGCACGCAATGCGGAAAGGGCCAATTGACGGGACGCATCGGTGTGTCCGTGCACGGGTCAGGACGAGAAAAACACGCCCAGACACATTTTTCCAACTCTCCGCGAATAACAAAAATCTGACTTTCGCTCCTCGCAATAAAAAAAAAAAATGCAAATTCAAAGAAATTTTGATAATTGCAAGAGCTCGACAAAAAAGTCAGATCGCGCGACCATATGCATTTCCGACGTGTTCAACGATCCGGTCAACAAAACGAAAAGATTTCCGATCGCCCTTACCAACCGGTAAAATTTCCCAACGGACATTTCGTTATCCCCGTTTTATTTAATTTTTATTTTTCTCCGACCGTTTTTCCCGAATTTCGTTCCGGCGACGATTGCAGTGAAAGTGCGATCGCGCCGCACGTCCGGTTATTAATATGATTAGAGTGAACGTACCTCCACGTAGCTCTTGCCTCGTATCGTGCCGGCTTGGAGGAAAAAATAAAAAATATTCGTATCTCTAGTTCCGCCTTAGCCGTCGATGCGGACAACCGTTCAGCCCGACGTCCCGATGAATTTTGACATTCCCTCACGTAACGGTCGTCGGATGTTTATACTGTTCTGGAAAGGGCACCAACACCATCGAAACCTCCGAGCTAGACTGCTACCTGCTTAGAGCTCACCAGCCATACGACTGTCGAACACCATGAAACGCAGATCTCTATTCTCTCCCCCCTCCACCTCTCCGACTCTCGTTTATCCCTACTCTTATTCCTTCCGCCTTTTTTTTCTCCCATCTAGCGAAGCGGCACGAGCTCGTGAATCCGAACCAGAGCGATCGGCCCGGGTTACGTCTCGGGCCGCGACTAGAGAAATTATCGAGGGAATCGAGGCAGTTTTCGGCGAATTTCATTGGACGATTTGCGCGCATTCCTTCGGGCGGCGAGAAGAGCAAAATCCCCTCCCACGTTGCCCTGGAATTCGTCGCGTTGTACCCGACGGACCGTTGCATCCACCTACATTATATGCCTATACGTTTACAATTTTGTACTTATGTATGAATGCGTAGGTTTGTGTGGGAGCGCGATTCGGGTTGGTGGGAAGAGCGCGTCGGTAAAACAGTTGCCTAACAACTTTGCCCGCGTAATCTTTAATTATCTTCTCGTGTTTCTTATCCCGCAGTCTTGTTACAGTCGCGGTGAGGAGAAATAGCACTTTGTGCGCAACGGTTGGACGTAGGAAAGTTACGAATGCAATATCGTTAAGGGGCAGTCCATGGATTACAGGAGAAAAAAAAGACGGGTTTTATTTTTTTACGTCGGTAATGAAAGATTGGATAGAAAAACTCCACGATGGATTGTTCGTAACGGTGGCTCCTCATCATCTAAAATAAAAATTATAAGCTTTACATTTTTTCACTATTTTATTGCGATTGATTTTCTAAAAAATAAAAAAAACCTTGAAGTCCTACAATTTTTTCAACAAAGAAGAGAGGTTTTATTTTTTTATGTCGGTAATGAAATATTGGATAGAAAATCTCCACAATGGATTTTTCTAACTAAAATAAAAAATGTTAGGCTTTCAATTATTTTTTCACTACTTTATTAAAATATTTTATAAACAAAAAAAATTTAACTGGTACTCCTACAACTTTTTGTATGCGTATCCGTGGATGGTTTTTTTTACGTGATCAGCAAGACCTTTACCAATCGATCGTGGGGGGTTTTGGAGCAAGTTTTTATTACCGAAGGATAAAAAGAAATTAAACACGTGAAACTTATGGACGGTGCTTTAACGTTGTATTGACGTTGTGAAATTGCAATTAATTCTCATCGGCATACGAAGAACCTTTCTCCCCTCCTTTCGTCCGAAATCCTGACTGAAATATTAAATCTCAAACGATCAATTTTTTGTTTCTTTCTTAATTCGTGAGAGAAACCGATTCGACGCAGCGTCAACCTTACGGCGAATAAGTTAATTTTTTTTTTAACGATAATGAACTGCCTCTGGTATTCGTGATGACGCCAGTTCTAATAATCGCTCCCGCACTTCGTCCGCGAGACGAAAGGAATATTTTATCTTGAATTTATGATGCTGCGTATCAAGCGCTAAACCGTAGTCTTTATCGCCTCAGCTCGAGTTACTAACTCGTCCAGTTTCTCGGTACTCGTCTCTTTCGCTTCGTGTTTATATTTACGTTACGCCCGAGCGGTCGCAGCACGCTTGTTCGCGACGCCCAATCCTTCTCGAGAGGGCATTTCGAGGGTGAAGGCTTTTTTTTCTCTGTCCCCAAGGATTTTACAGAGACAAGAGTATCGACAAGGGACAAAGCACTTGCAACGGCTTTTCTATAATAAGGAAAGTGGTTGTGCGTGGTCACGCTTTCGAGACCCTAATTTTACGGCAGGGCCTGCGTCTCCCGTTTTTTTTCTCTCGTACTTGAGACTCTCGAGAGTCCGGACACATTGTCTCACGCCAAAAAGAAAGAAGATCCAACCGAACGGGCCTCAACGAATGGAATCGTAAATCAATCGCGTCCTCGGGCATCGTGGGAAAGCGTCTGGTTAATATCCAAAACAACCCAATCGACGAAACACATTTTCGTTCGGGAAAATAAAAAAAATAACAAACTTCTACGCGTTAAAAAGTTGCTCATGTAAAAAAGGACATTGTCTAGTGTATATTTTTATATAAATAAATAAAATAAATAAAATAAATAAAATAAATAAAATAAATAAAATAAATAAAATAAATAAAATAAATAAAATAAATAAAATAAATAAAATAAATAAAATAAATAAAATAAATAAAATAAATAAAATAAATAAAATAAATAAAATAAATAAAATAAATAAAATAAATAAAATAAATAAAATAAATAAAATAAATAAAATAAATAAAATAAATAAAATAAATAAAATAAATAAAATAAATAAAATAAATAAAATAAATAAAATAAATAAAATAAATAAAATTTGGCTTAAGGTAGTCCGTGCGAATAGTGTTCACTTTGCATAAGTTTCCGAGAAATGAGAGGGAATTGCAATCACTTTTGTATGGTATAAAAATCTAGACAAAAAATCAAGCATATTAAAGGTGCTGAAAAGATTCATTATTATTATGCAAAATTAATCTTTTCAGCACCTTTAATATGCTTGATCTTTAGCCAAGTGTTTGCAATTCTCTCTCATTTCTCTGAAACTTATGCGAACTAAACACCATTCGCAAGGACTACCTTAAGGATTGTGATCGATGGGCAATTGGCAATATGCGATGTACGTGAAACACATAAATGTGTTTGATATGAAAAACTGTTACATGTTATGTATAGGCAATAAATTCCCTACCAACAATTAAATATTTACCGTACCAAACTGTAGATCAGCTCTCGATCAGCTCTCCGCAATGCTATCGACAAAAAAACCGCTACAATGTAAGAGAGCCAGAGGTCTCCGGCGCTTACAAAAGTAAACAGAGCTCTGTCTGTTCCTTCGAAAAGACCGTCCCGCCCTCGATCGTGAAGCCTTAACTCGCCATCGCGCCAGAGCGACGAAGTCTCGACGACAAAGTAATCTCTCAGCGAAGGAGCCACCCTGGAGGGGACGCCGCGCCGTTTATTGAGAACGATCCGCGAGCCGCGCAGTCAGCTGACCAGTCTTGTGATAGCAGGCGAGACTCGACTTCGTTGGGTGGGATCGTTTCAGTCCGTCGGACGTATCCGTAAGTTTTTCCAACCGTTGTGTGTTTATCCAGCTTCTATTTCCAGTCAACCGCGACGAATCGTCTCGCGAACGATAGACAAGCGCTTTCCCCACGAAAGAATAGAGACCCAAAAAAATATAATTCCCGTGCGAAATATTCGTGGATCTTTGGTGGAAAGGAGAGTCGAGAGCGCGGCCCGACGGGCCAGTATCGATCGTGCCACTTTGCGTGCGCCATCGCATTCGGCTCTCCGCGGCGGGTCGGGATAAAATTAATCATTTTACAAGCGCCCTCGGACCAGCGAGCTTCCCTCTATTTTCGAACGATTCTACGGACACACGCCAGTCCGCAGGTACGATTTTTTTGTATTCCAAGTTATTTCGACGGTCGCAAAAACGTCCCGTTCGTCCGTCGCAGCGCGAGACGTCCACGTCTCTTCTAGCAGACGGCTACGCGGCTCGACGGCTACGCCTACTTTTTTCGAACGCGCAGCGCTCACGTGAATCCCTCACGGCAGACTCCCCCTCCCTCGTCCCCGCTCAATGAAAACTCGTGAGGTCTCTCGTGGTTTTTTCGATCGACCAAATTTCATTCACCAAGATCGCCGATCGATCAATTCGTGCCTGAAAACCGGACGGCTGTGTCGCGGGCGAGTTTTGGAAACTTCGCGTTAATTTTTTTGGGCGGCTTTGAGCGACGCGAGGCCAATTGTTTAACGCAAAATTGTGAGTGGGAGTGGCATGTGATCCGTCCAACAAGTGTTCCGAACACTCATGACGATCCCGAGACTCGCAAATCAATCCTGGGAAACTTTACGTAGATTCGATTAATAAAAAATCTTTTTTTACGCAATTTTTTTCAGATAACACTAATTGATTCAAGATGAGCCGAGGACTACCGAAGATTGCCAATGTTACGAAGGAGGCGCAGTTCGGATATGTCTACGCGGTCTCAGGACCTGGTGAGTTACCATGCTCAAAAATAATTAACACACTTGCTCGAAACGGGCGATATCAGATTTGTATTAATAATGAATAATATTATAACGGTAATATTAATAATTAATTTATTATCAATTTTTATTCATTTTTATTGATATTGTTGAAATTGTTAATACAGTAATAATAACAATATTTATAATTGCACTCCGATACTGTGAAAACTTGGTGTAATCTGTACGTCTTCCGTTCACAGTCGTTACGGCAGAGAAAATGTCCGGATCGGCTATGTACGAGCTCGTCCGCGTGGGATACTACGAGCTAGTAGGAGAGATCATTCGTCTGGAGGGAGACATGGCAACTATTCAGGTGCAAATAACGCGTTTATATTGACTCTTTTCGTTTTCGTAGGGCAGAGCGGGGCGAAATGGGACATCTTAAAATTATTCTATTAAAATTATATCGTCATAAAATTACTGTGTTTTTTAAAACACAATTTTTCAATAATTTTAGAACGTCCCATTTTGCCCCATCTATTTGTATAGTTTTTCTATCCCATTTTGTCCCACTGTCCCATTTTACTGTGTTCTCCCCTATGGAAGCTAATTAAAATGATTATTAACAACAATAGTAGTAATAAAAGTGTAAAAGTTAAGATTTTCACAAAGCTTCTACGATAAAATGATTTTCAATGACTATTTGGCTTCCTCATAGAAGGGGTTTTGTTGGTAAAAGAAAGTAATAGCGTATGAAAAATATGGCTATTTGAAAATACAAAAAAAAATCGTTAATTTTTTTGAATATTCACTACAAAAATTCCCTATTAAAATTGTATTTTTTCCATCAGAAGAAAATACAATTTTTTTTTAATGAAATTAAAAAAAACATCAGAATCTCATAAAATTTAAACGTTTCAATCGATCATAAATCAATAAATGATCGGTCGATAATGGTCCTTTGTGTACACCTTTTTAGCCCAATAGCTCAAAAATTGTAAGAGCTAGCGTGCACGGAGACTTTTTTTTAACAAAGTTCAAAGGCGCATAAAATTTTTATGACTGAAAGCATTTTGCTAAAAATTAACACACAACACACATCCAGACATTTTTTCGAAATACGATTATCCGATGTTTTGGAACTCGAATTTTATTTTTTTTCATGCAGTCAAAGCTTTTTATGAGGAAGCAATGACAATTTTAAAAAAGTAATTAAAAATAATAATCATAATAATAACAGGTATACGAGGAAACGAGCGGCGTGACGGTGGGAGATCCGGTGCTGCGTACCGGCAAGCCTCTGTCCGTCGAG
Source organism: Ichneumon xanthorius (assembly GCA_917499995.1). Classification (NCBI taxonomy): domain Eukaryota; kingdom Metazoa; phylum Arthropoda; class Insecta; order Hymenoptera; family Ichneumonidae; genus Ichneumon; species Ichneumon xanthorius. Next base: position 3,757,333 of record OU824204.1, on the reverse strand, counting down.
CTGGGACCCGGTATTCTCGGCAGTATATTCGACGGTATTCAGCGTCCTTTGAAGGACATCAATGAACTGACGAATTCCATCTACATACCGAGGGGTGTGAACGTGCCCGCGTTGTCACGCACGACAGCATGGGAATTCAATCCTCTGAACATCAAGAATGGAAGTCACATAACCGGTGGCGATCACTACGCCATCGTTCACGAGAATACGCTTGTAAAGCACAAAATGATGCTACCGGCCAAGGCCAAGGGTACCGTCACTTACCTAGCGCCCGCCGGCAATTACACCGTCGACGTAAGAAGACACTCTTCGCACGAACTTGAAAAAAAAAAAAAATTAGCCGATGCGTTGGAAATATGTTTAAGTTTTTAAATGCGTTTCGTTTATTTTTTAGGATATCGTACTCGAGACGGAGTTCGACGGTGAGAAGAGCAAGTTCACTATGTTGCAGGTAACGGTCATTCGTTGATAAACGATTTCTTCTTCTTTCTTTTTTTTCATGGATTTATGCCGCTTGGCCAAGTTCCATGATAAACGATTTAATCTATATAAATGAAATTACATAAATGAAATTGAATATATCCATGGTGGTCGCGGTCAGGGAAAAAAAACTTGATCAGAGAATCTGGGAAAAGTCAGGGAATTTCCAAATTAGTCAGGGAAAAAGTAAATTGACGCCGAAATTTCTGTAAATAATCAAAAAGTACATAAAAGGAAGCCTTGAAAAAAATTCTAGAACATTGTCAAAAAAAAAAAAACAGAATTAAACATTAATATAATAATTAGGCATCTTCATATGCAGCATTAATTTTTTTTCGATAGAAGTCGTCAGAAGTTTAGTCAGGCAAAAGGTAGGGAATTTTTTTCCGGGGGCAAAACGGCCACCATGCAACCAATTTATGCACGAAAAATTCGGACCGTGCGTAGGAAGCGTTGACAAACTATTTTTCACGGTTTACTGGACGAGATTTTAAAAAACACCGAAGATACGATAAAAGCGTTTTTAATAAAATTTCATTGATCGCAGGTATGGCCAGTACGTCAGCCCAGACCGGTTACCGAAAAACTGCCGGCCAATCATCCTCTGCTGACCGGCCAACGTGTTTTGGACTCGCTGTTCCCGTGAGTTCGAATAAACATTCGATATCAAAGGAGACCAAATATAAATTCAACGACGACGATTAACGATACATTTTGTTTATTCGAAAGCTGCGTCCAAGGCGGCACAACTGCCATTCCCGGAGCTTTCGGTTGCGGCAAGACCGTTATTTCTCAAGCGCTCTCGAAATATTCGAACTCCGAGGTGATCGTTTACGTCGGTTGCGGCGAGCGTGGTAACGAGATGTCTGAGGTATTGCGTGATTTCCCTGAGCTCACTGTCGAGATCGACGGCGTCACCGAATCCATCATGAAGCGTACAGCTCTCGTTGCGAACACCTCCAACATGCCTGTAGCCGCTCGTGAAGCTTCCATCTACACGGGTATGCCTTCCATTTTTATTAAAATAATATTAATAACAATATTAATGATAATTTAAATAATATGATGATTTTAGTAGTAGTAGTATAGAAAAAATTGTTGACAATGCTAGACCTTTTTTTTACTTCTATTATCTTGCACGAAATTTTATACCTGAGGATAATCATTTACATTGACCAAAGGGCCGTCGACCTGAGTCCTTCAGCCTGTGATTCCCTTTTGTATTAGAAAGGTTTTTTTTATGATCATTTTAATAATATGATTATTTTAGTAGTAGTACGATAAGAAAACATTTATTGACAATGCAATACCTCTTTTTACATCTATTATCTTATACTAAATTTTATACCTGAGGATAATCATATACCTTAACAAAGGGCCGAGAATTTAGACCGCAATTCACTTTGGTATTGGGAAGATTTTTTTTCCTTTCCTTTCTTAGATTACTATTTAAAAGTGGTTGTGACCATAGAATCAGTGAGGTTTTACTGAATGATTCTACCGTGTTTGTTGGTAATTAATTTTGATTGTTTATAATTGTGTGTTTGCCCGAATACGTTGCAGCGGTTGTGTACACAGTGGCTTAATATTATCGATTTGGTTTACGGCAAATTTTTTTGTTGCGAACCTTGAATCTTTTAACTATGGGGTGATTTTTGTTGTTTTGTACAGCAATGCATTCGGGGGGGTTGCGCAATAATTTGTATAATTCGATAATTTTTATAATATAATAATTTTTATAATACGATTATTTTTATAATGTGATAATTTGTGGATAAATTGATTGATTGTTGCTGCAGGTATCACGTTGTCCGAGTACTTCAGAGACATGGGCTACAACGTGGCGATGATGGCCGATTCGACGTCCCGTTGGGCGGAGGCGCTTCGTGAAATTTCCGGACGTTTGGCCGAGATGCCCGCCGATTCCGGTTATCCGGCTTATCTCGGCGCGAGGCTCGCCAGTTTCTACGAGCGCGCCGGTAGAGTCAAGTGTCTCGGTAATCCGGACCGCGAGGGCTCGGTCAGTATCGTCGGTGCTGTGTCACCTCCCGGCGGTGACTTCTCCGATCCCGTTACCAGCGCCACCCTCGGTATCGTTCAAGTGTTCTGGGGTCTCGACAAGAAGCTCGCCCAGCGCAAACACTTCCCGTCCATCAATTGGCTCATTTCCTACAGCAAGTATCTCCGCGCCCTCGACGATTTTTACGATAAGAACTTCCAGGAATTCGTACCCCTTCGTACCAAAGTCAAGGAGATCCTTCAGGAGGAAGAAGATCTTTCGGAAATCGTGCAATTGGTCGGTAAAGCTTCGCTCGCTGAATCCGACAAGATCACACTCGAAGTCGCCAAGCTTCTCAAGGACGACTTCTTGCAACAGAACAGGTCCGTTTGTGCTAATCGTCGTAAACTTATAACTGTAATCATGTAGTGTTAATTACCAAAATAATTCTTTTTTTTTATGTATATGGGCCATTCCAGACCATTTCGACCCGGGTCTAATTCTAATGCTAATCTGGGTCTAAGTCTAATAAGTTCATTTTTTAAATCATAAATAATTATAAACAATTGCAGAAAAATCTAATAAAAAATCGGAATGCTTTTGAGTTCGTTCAGTTATATAAAGAAACGCAGCCTAATCCAAGATCTAAAGGGTTAGCCCCAGGTCGAAATGTTAGAGAATGCTCCGATGTTTTCGAAACAATATAGTTGTTTTTTCAAATAATTTTTATCGTGTTTTTTTCATTTACAGTTACTCGCCGTACGATCGTTTCTGCCCGTTCTACAAGACCGTCGGTATGTTGCGCAACATGATCGCGTTCTACGATATGGCCAGGCACGCGGTCGAGTCCACAGCCCAGTCCGACAACAAGATCACCTGGAACGTTATTCGCGATAGTATGGGCAATATCATCTATCAGTTGAGCTCTATGAAGTTCAAGGTAATCCTTCGAGCACTAACGTTTTTTAAATTAAAGTTTTTTTTTATTATATACATTTTTTTATTTAAGAAAAATGCTATTTGTAAATATTTTTTTGAGCAAGGAAAAAACCGTCGACGCATTCTCGTATTCAACAAACGCATTTAATTTTTCAGGATCCCGTCAAAGACGGCGAGGCCAAGATCAGGGCGGACTTCGATCAACTGCTCGACGACATTCAACTTGCGTTCAGGAGTCTCGAGGACTAAATCTTCCCGCAGTCTCGCGCGCAAGTCCTTTATTAATCGATCGTTTGAGGGTGCCAGCCGTTTGGGGATGTTCCATTATAATACCACAAAAAAAAAAAAACAAACAAACTAAAACTAACAAAAAAAAAAGAGTTTACGATTATAGAAGGCAAGAGCCGCTCGGGTTAAACTCTCGTCGCTGCTGGCATTTCTAATTCACCCATCTTGGTGTTATTACGAGCCCGGAATCTTTTCAGACTGTTATAACGAATATAACTAATCGATCAAACCGATCGTCGATCGTCGGCTTTTCCTACGCTCCAAAACTACGTTAAAAAAAAAAACGAAAAATGAACGAAATGAAATTGTACATATTATTGGAGAATGCTGGTGCAATCGGCACAGGAAAAATCACACGCATTATATTTTTTAACGCGAAGCTCGAGCGGTACTTTTTTTTTTTTTGCTTCGAGTGCCAAGCCTCACTCAGATCGAGACAATAAAGCTGTGGGACTCCCCTGAACCCCCCCCCCCCCCTTACCCGCGAATCCGCAAAATCGTTGCAACGTGAATCCATTCGGAAAAAAATGTGTTTCCAATCATTGTAAACTATTCCTTGTACTTTAACGATGAAAGAGGAAATAACGGAATGGTAACATTTTTAATTAGGTTGAGATTCAATTTATCGATAACGTGGAAGGTATGACGGTTGAGTGAGAATCAGTTTACGCGTTGCATCGCGCGTATGCGTTCTATATCGAATTCCAATTGAGTGCGTTCTTGCACGAACAAAAACGACGAAAAAAAAAGAAATCTATATTATATGTACGATAACGAATATGTCTTGAGGAAAGCTCGCTGTCGATGCCGACGATACTAACATGAAAGTAATATAGCACCGTCTCCCCCCCGATTAGAAAGCTCCGAGAGATAATTGAAAAAAAGAAATTATTCGAATTAAAAAGAAACACACATGGCCTTGGTGTTTTGAGGAATGATATTAAAAAAAAAAAATTAACAATTTAAAAATAATCGCTAAACGGACGAGACACACGGCGGCTTTCTTACCAGGAGATCAATATTGAATCATGAAGTATTAGCTATTGTATCATACTGTATGTTAACGTGATAGGAAGTTAAATAATAGGCGTTAAATAGAAAAATAAAAAAAATAAACAAAAAAAAATACTATGTTAACGTTGAGGACGTTAAAATGCTAAAGTCTAACGAAGTTGGAGGGCCCTAGGCTCGTTCAATGAGGTGCTGGGTCGTCGTTTCGCCGTCAACAACGGCGATTATATACGAGAAATAAAAACTTCATGATGTCCAGTGTTTCCAGCAGCTCCAGTATCATTTCCATTGTACGATATGTAAAAATAAAGATTATGCACAAAAGCGTACGAGAGAGTCTATCGATCGGATTTATATATCAGCCGTGAAGAAAATTCGCAAATTGGGTGATCGGGAAGTAAAAACAAAAAAAAAAAATTATTTCGCTCGGTGCGAAAATAGCGGTCGTGCGCTTAGCGTGCGTAAAAACCCCATTTTCACACCTTGTAAAATAAAATGTTGTACGATACTCGTGTGACAAACGTTTCGGTAACTCGTGCGATTGCAACACTTGCGTTTGGCTCGTGTTTCAAACTCACACTCGTCAGGAAACGTTTTATTACACTCTGTGCGAAAATGGCAGTTTTACGCACGCTTCGCGCAAGACTCCCATTTTCACACCTTGTGAAGTAAAATTTGGTACGCTGCTTGTGCGAAAAGCTTTTTCTAAAGTCGTGTGATTGCGACACTCTCCTTTGATTCGGTCTGCAAACTCACACTCGTAAGAAGAAGTTTATCACACTAGTATCGTAATGTACTAACATATAAATAAATGTTTATTTAAAAAATCGTTCACGCAATATTTCGTACGTCTTCGAATCTCACTTTTTTTTTCTTCATTTTTATTAATAATATAACAATAAATCCCGCGGTATATACATCAACGATATATTACAAGCCTATATTAACTTCTTACACATGTACCCCGTGTGGTTCTCTCGCTTTTCGCTCAAAGTTATCCGTATCGTTAAACCGAATTCAAAATAACATGTTATTGCTACAAACGGATTTTGCATGGATTTTATATACAATATTTATATAAGTAAATTTGATTCTACTTTATACATCTTCAGTTCTAGCTTTGTGTGTGTTTCTTCGAAATAGAGAGATAAAAGGAGATCGAGAGATAGAGAGAGTTTAACTATAGAAAGAGGAGGAAATAAACGAAAGAAAAAAACAAAACAGGAATATTCTAACGCTTCGTGGAAACGTTTAAATAATAAAAAGAAAAATGAAAAAATAAAGATTAATCGATTAGTCGCTTCAGCTTTTGAGGCGCGAAGCCTCGTTCGCGACGACGGTGCCAGTTCTGAGCTGGGCGTTCTCGCGTTTCAATTGCGCTACCATTTGCTTCAGGGTCGTAACTTCCTGTCGGAGTTTCTCGTTCTCCCGCAAACATTGTCCCATTCCCTGATTGGCGGCCCGCAATTCGCCGATGTACTCGCATGCTTTCGCCAGTATTCCGCCCTTGCTCTGCGTCTCGTAGTTCGCCTTGCCCTCGCCGCTACTCGCGTTGCCGTTTCCGTTCGACGTCGTGTTGCACTCCGGTATTATCTTGCCCAGTTTCGCTATCCAGTTGTTTATCTTGTCCCTCCGTCTGCGCTCCACCTCGTTGTGTGTGGCTCTTCTTCTGTCGTCTCTCTGCAATGTTCCAAACGATCTTATTAGTACATTAGTACATTTTATTTCTCCGTTCCCAATATACGAACATAAATAAGTATGGAAATAGTCGGATCAAATTAATAACATGTTTACATGTCAACGGCAGACAATTTGGACAACTCTCGGTTTGAAGATCTCATTTTTTCGACCGAAAGTGACGTATTTTCGGTATGACGTCACTTCCGGTCGAAAAATGAGTTTCCGAAACCGGAAGCGACGTAAATTGAAAATTGGCTACCAAGCTCAATATTAAAAACCCGCTCAAATTTAACTATTGCTGTGCATTGGAGAAAAAAAATGTATTATTATTGCTATTTAAAATATATTTCGTTAATGACAAATGTTGTGATCTTCGGACACGGTAACAAACCTTTTTAACTCCAGGCCCGGTGTTCCGCGGCGTTTCGATCTGAATGGTCGCTGATCTCGGCGACATCGATCTCGACGTTTGTGCGGTCGTGAATACGTCGTTCGCGTTGCCGATAACGTAGAACTGACCGTTTATCGGGGACGTGAGGACCTGCACGGCGTTGTTGCCCTGCTGGTTTACCGGCAGATCGAGCTCGTTCTCGTCGCCCTCGTTCACCTGTACGACCCTGTAAGCGAGCGCCTCCTGGTATCTCAGCCCGTCGTCGTCCACGCCGTCTCCTAGAGTCGTGCAGAAGACTTAATTCGATATGAAACACTGACGAGATTTTTCGATCCACCCGCGAACATTTTTTCGTCGATCAACGATGATTACTTACCGCTCAGCGGATCATCGCCGTCGCAGTCGACGATCTCGGCCTCCTCGATAACGATACCAGTGCCGTCGTCCTCCTTGACCGTGACAGCGCTGCAACACGATCGATTTCCTCATTAATTCCCAGCCCGTACTCCGACTCGAGTGTCGTTGGAGAAAAAAAAAAGAATTCGAAGCTAAGATTATTTTTCACAAACAACTCGTGGGTTATCTCGGCGAGGGATCGACGAGCGGTTTTTCCGCCGCTGTATGCGCTAAGTGCGCAACGAGTGTGAACACTGTGCGTTGGCTCAGCCGGATGACCTTGACGGCAGCACGAATTTTCGGGGTACTCGTCGCTCTATCGGGAGAGTCGCGGGTCGCGACGAAGTCTTGGTCCTACCTTACGTCCTGTTGCTCGAGATGTTGCTCCAAAATATCCATTTTTTTGCCACCAAAAAATCGTTTGAATTTGTCAAAATTCACGTGAGCTGGTCACGGGACACGGCAACGAGGTCATGTGGTTCACAAGATGGCGATTATCGACGCGCGCAGCACAACACACGATAATCCCTCGATTTTCATACGTATATTGCAACAAACCTATTGTTCGGGGGAGGGAAATACACGCCAGCGCCACCTTGCGCTGGTGTCAATACCTTTTTTGTTCGTCGAACCCGAACATTCAGCGACATCCATCGGGCGCCTCGCAACACGCGTGACGTACACTGGGCGCGTTTCGATACTCGCTCGCGAGTCGCTCTCGCGGCCGACATCGAAACTCACCCGGTATCTCTCGCCGAGAGAAAAAAGGGCCCCCCGCGCAGCCGAGAGTCAGCAGCAGCCTAGCAGCCGAAGCGCCACACAAGGACGATATATCAAAGATGGACGCTTGAGAAAATTTTTATATGGTTGAGAGAGAGAGAAAGAAAAAAAAGAAAAAGGCAGCAGCTCGCGAGTCAAGCTAATTCGAGAGTCAAATTGTAACGAATAAACACGACGAGCAAACACAGTACATTCGGTTCTCTTTATGCATGCAATTGTGGTGTGAAGAATGATCGTGCAGGAGCCAGTACAGGTAATGTGTGTGTGTTTTTTTTTTTTTTTTTTAATCATCGTGGTATTCCGTTATTACGAGAAACAATAGTGCATCGGTTCCAAGTGCAAATCAGTGAATCGCAGCCGCCTCGGCGCATCTCCGCTTATCGACGATATTGACGTACCCGACCCGTCCAAATTCTCATTCGTACCAATCGCATTTACGTAATTTAGGAACAATCTCGAGCGTGAATTATACACGATCGTCGATGATTCCTTTTTTTTTCTATTTTCTTTTCGCTGTATTTTCGATGGAGACTCGAGAGATTGAGAAAAAAATAAAAAATTTAATTCGGTACGTCGTAACGTGCGAAAGCAACGCTTTCGCGGACACGCGTATTCGCACGGGTTTGCCTATAAATAAGCCGTTTAGGCGTCCCGCTCCGTTATTCCTCAAACTCGCGCTGTCGAGAGGGATTCGTCGAAGACTCTCCGACCCAACTTTTTGCTCGTTCGCTGCCGCCGGGGCAAACAAAAAATTCACGATATTTTTGTTGGCGCATCGGACAAGTTTTTCCTGAGATTCTGTAATTTTTTTTTTTTATACGTAGGAAAAAAAATAAATATGTTTCCAAAGTTGACTCTTTCGTAGTCACTGATTAGGTCTGAAATGTCAGAGGCGGAGAATGTTCTACCTTACCGATGTTAAAATACGTTGCTTATATTTCAGGCTGCCATATGGCATTGCTTAAACCACTATGCTTACCCCGACGCTATATTCCTCGCGGAGAGGCTCTGCGCCGAAGGTATGTGTGCAATTTTTATTGAGAAAAACTTTCTTTTTTTTTTATCTTTGAAGAAATATTTTTTTATTCATTTTGGAATTTTTTTGTTTTTTGTTTTAGTGGATTCGGAGGACACGCTGTTCCTCCTAGCGACGTGTTACTATAGATCGGGAAGAGTCAGACAAGCTCACGCTTTGCTCTCAAAGAAGGCACCAAGTTCCTCGCAATGCAGATTTCTCTTGGCGAAATGTTGCTACGACTTAGAGAAGTAATTAATTGTACAGCACTGTGGGGGAGTTTCGGGCGATGCGAAACGCACTCGGTCGGTAACGAAAACTGTAATCGAGTTATTTTTTTTGTCAAGGGGCATCTCAAGGTATTTTTTCGTTTCAATGCGAATTTAGCTAATTTTTCGTCGGAAATGTTTTTTGGGAGCGTCCTGAAAAATTGATTACAGTTTTCGTTACCGATAGAGCGCGCGTCGGGCGCGGGCGGGGAGATTTCGCATCGCCTACGGTCGCTGCTACCCAGGTAGCAAAAAGACATCTGGCATGAAAAAGCGATCTAAATGGCTTACATATGTCCGTCCAGATGGTAACTATAAGCTACCCGCATAGCACGGAAATATTTTTGAAAAGTTTGAAAAATATTTTTTGGAAATATTGAAAATATTTTGTTAATATTGAAAAGATTTTATCAATATCGACAATATTTTGTCAATATTAAAAAATATTTGTGAAATGTTTTAAGCGCAGTATGAAAATTTTTTTTTTTCCTGATAAATCTTCCATTGAAATATTTGAGAAATGATTCACGGAAATGTTTTAAAAACATTTCAGCGAAATGTGAAAGATTGCACCACCGATCCAAATTGCATATACACATCCGCATAAACACGGAACATGCGTAGAAATATTTCGGTGAAACATGAGATTATAAAATATTTCAAAATACATTATCACCATGTTTCAGAAATATTTCAGACGTGTTGAAAGATCAAGTATGTTTCTGAAATATTTAAGAAACCTTTCGTTGAAATATTGTTATAGAGTATTTCAAAATATTATTTGCAACCATTTCAGAAATATTTCGTAAGATTTGAAAGGTTGAGAATATTTCTAAAATTATTTCAATATATTTCGTGCTATATCTTATATGAGTTAACATTTTGGATGGGTGGCAATTTTCGAATACCGTCCAGACGTACACATGGAACTGTCTCAGATCACTTTTTGTTAACTATTTTTTTTGTGCTACCTGAGTGCAATCGTTGAACGACGAACTTAACAAAAATTACGATAATTCAGATACGCGGAAGCGGAAGCAGCCATAATAGGAGGATACTACAAGCAGCTGAAGAATCTGGAGGACATAGCGGTGCAGTTCGGCGACCAGGCGTGCTTCTCACTTCAGATAATAGCAAAAATATATTACAAAATGATGAGAACATCGAAGGCGAACGAGGCTCACAAGCTCGCGCTGAAGATGAATCCATTTCTGTGGCATTCCTTCGAGGAGTTGTGCAACGTCGGCGAGAAGATCGATCCCACCAAGACGTTTCAGCTCGACAAATTGGACAGCTTCGCGATGTGCCACGGCACGTCGCCGATAATAAATTACGTCGCGGAGCCCGATCTCATCGTGTCGAGCAATACGAACAACAATCCGCCTACACCTAACAGCAACAATGTGTAATTAACGTTTTTTTTTTACATTCGATTTAACTTTTTTCATCGTTCTATAGAAACGCAATAGACTAAAATTTTATTTTATTTTTTTATGTGTAATACATTTTTTTTTACAATCAATTTAGTTTTTTTTTTTCATCGTTCGATAGAAACGCAGTTAACTAAATTTTTATTTTATTTTGTGTTTTTTTATTGCAGAACTCCCGCGCAAGCGATGATAGTCAACGGTGGATCGCCGGGCGTTCGATTGCACGCGTCGTGGGACGACAGTCCGACTGCCCTGCCGTTTATATCTCCAAGAGGCAAACCGCCGCGCTACAGAAGTATGTTCAGCAATTCTATGAGTCCGCTGACACCGAGTTTTGGCATACTGCCGCTAGATTCGAACACTCCCGAACCAACGGTCTTACCGTCGCACGTGTCGATCACAGAAGCGAGCGACCTCAAGAGTCTCGCCAAACGAGTCTGCAGCCTCCGAGCACACGTCGGGGTGAGTCCAACGTTTGTTCGATTCGCTGGGCGTCGAATTTTCGTAAAAGTTCAATTACCGAAATTCTCTGTTTATCGAGCTCGCGAATACTGTCTTCTACATAATAATCGAATTCATGTCGATTGAATACTCACACCGATACTCGCAGATACTCACACATACTCGCAGATGCTCACAGATACTCACATACGCTGACAAAACTTATAAATTCTTTTGGTATTTTTTTTTTTTTTTGTACAAACGTTAAATGCGGCACCTCTTAGCATTTTTTTGCTAGGGACCGCCTTTCGTGAGGTTCAATTTGAGATCGAAATCTATACTTTAAAAGGGTGGGAGGAAAAAAAAAACAGATGCCCTTTTTGTGAAACACCCTAATACTCACAGATCCTTACATGGATACTTACATGGATACTCACAGATGCTCACAAATTCTCTCACACATACACACAGACACTCACACAGGTACTGCGAGCGTGCGGGGCAGCATAACAGTATCATTATTATTTTACATCGATTTTTTTTTCTCTTTCAGCAATTGATATCCAGAAAAGACACACCCCTGCAACAGGGCAAGCCGGTATTCTCGCAATCGGGAAACACCAGTAACACAGCAAACATAGTTACGGTAACGCCGACGACGCCGACTCCTGCAGCGCCGACGCTCCAAGGACCCAACGTTCGACGATCCTCGAGACTCTTCAGTCACAGTTATTCAGTAAAAGTAAGCCTCGCTGGTGGTGCGCTAAAAGAAACGATGTCGTCGCGCCGCCTCATTCTACGAATTACATGATCTTTTTTTTATGTCTTTATCACCATAGGAAAACAACAAATCTCCAAATCGTAACAAATTCGTGACGCCAAAGTCACCGTCCCGCAAGACCAAAGCTCGTCTATCAAAGACTAATTTAAATAAGGCTAACTTCAACGAACTCAACGAGAGAAACAGAAGCGAGAAGGAGAAGAGCGAGACTATAACCTCGGAGAAGATGGTCGCAACGACGAACGCCCTGAATCACAGTAACGCCTCGCACTGCGCTCTGCTGCTTCAGAAATCCTGTGCAGGTATGTCGATAAATTTAAGAAATAATACAGATCGTTTTGACGAATCTTTAATAAAATTTTTGACCAGAAATACGTTACTTCCGGTTTGAAAGTCTCATTTTTCGACCGGAAACACGTCACTTCCGGTTTGAAAATATCGTTTTTCGACCCGAAATCCGTCATTTCCGGTTTGAGAATCTTATTTTTCTGCCGAAAACACGTTATTTCCGGTTTGAAAATCTCGTTTGTACGACCGGAAATACGTAATTTCTAGTTTCAAAATCTCATTTTTAGGTGACGTACTTTCGGTGCGACGTCACGCCCGCTCGAAAAATTAGATTTCCAAGCCGGACTTTAATTCCCAAAATTTAATTTTAATCGTCCCTTCAATTTGTTTTTTTTCAGAGGGATTGATGTCGTTGCTGCGCGAGCTCGGAATGGCTTATCAGCATCTGAGCCAATTCAATTGTACCCAAGCCGTCGAGATCCTGAGCGTCTTGCCGGCTCATCACTACAACACCGGTTGGGTGTTGTCGATGCTCGCCCGGGCTCATTTCGAGATGAACGATTACAAAAAATCGGCGAGCTACTTCGCCGAGGTGCGACAATTGGAGCCTCAGCGTACAGAACTGATGGAGACGTACAGCACGGCGCTTTGGCATCTTCACGCCGAGGTTCAGCTTTCGACCCTCGCACAGGAGCTCGTCTCCGAGGATCGAAATTCACCGGCTTCCTGGATCGCTACCGGAAATCTCTTCTCCGCCCAGACGGAGCACGAGACGGCGATTAAATTCTTTCAGCGTGCTATACAAGTCGATCCGAGCTTTCCGTACGCGTACACGCTCCTCGGACACGAGTACGTTCTGACCGAGGAATTGGACAAAGCGATAACGGCGTTTAGAAACGCCATAAGGCTCGATCCACGTCATTACAACGCGTGGTTCGGCCTCGGGACGATATTCTCGAAGCAGGAGCAATACAGCCTCGCCGAGCTCCACTTCAAGCGCGCCCTCCAGATAAATCCTCTCAATTCGGCGATAATGTGTCACATAGGAGTCGTTCAGCATGCACTGAAAAAGACTGATCAAGCACTGAGAACTTTGAACGCGGCTATTACAAACGCGTCGGACAACACACTGTGCAAGTTCCATCGGGCCAGCATAAACTTCTCGATCGGCCGGCACACCGAGGCGCTGAGAGAGTTCGAAGAATTGAAGAATATTGCTCCCAAAGAGTCTCTAGTCTATTACTCGATAGGAAAGGTACGGACATTAATGATTTGGAAATTTAGCAGCAACTTTTTGTCCTTGATGTAAAATTTACGGGAGATAATTTTTTTATTTTCAGGTTCACAAGAAACTAGGCAATACTCATCTCGCCCTGATGTACTTCAGTTGGGCGACGGATTTGGATCCGAAGGGAGTAAACAGCCAGATCAAAGAGGCCATACTCAGTCCCGGTCAGGGTGACGAAGAGTCTCCGGCGACGCAGTCCGGTAAGTGTTAAATTAAAGTCGCTTCTATCTCAAAATTCATGTTAATAAAAATCAAATGAAATTTAAAAAAATCCTTTCAGCAATATCCGGTTTCGCTTCAGGCCAAAACTGATATCGCACAATAACAATTTGCAATTAACAATGTAAAAAAAAAAATACTTTCAGTCATATCCGACTGCATTTTGGGCCAAAATTGACGTCGCTCGATAACAATTTGCGATTAACAATTTAAAAAGGAATCCTTTCCTTAAAAAAAAAAACTTATGTCGCTCGATAACAATGTGCGATTAACAATTTAAAAAAGAAATCCTTTCCTTTTAAAAAAAACTGATGTCGCGCGATAACAATGTGCGATTAACAATTTGAAAAAGAATCCTTTCCTTTTAAAAAAAAACTGATGTCGCAGGATAGCAATTTGCAATTAACGATGTTTCACAGCGGACGAGCAGCAGTCGCAAAACAGTTCGACCGAACAGGAGGGCGAGGCGAGCGGCGAGGCGAGCGGGGAGAGCAGCGGCCTGGCGAGGAACGTGACGGTCGAGGCTCACGCGGACGACAGCGACGAGAGCTTATGAAGCATTCGTGAGAGTTACGGTAAAGAAAAGGCCGGTTCGAAACGATAAAGCGGCTCGTACGGCGTCTCGGCGCTCCGTTCTATAGAGGAATATTTATATTAAACGAATAAAAGAAGCATTGCGAACGGCAGCGGAAGCGGCAGTAGCTGAAAAGAAATACACAAAAACACACACACACACACATACACACGTAGCAGATGCAGCGAAAGCTCTATCGCGCCTGAACGCGCACGACTAGAAGCGTGGTCGATAAATTCGCTAACGGGATACGGAAATCGCGATTATACGATAGGAAGAAAAAAAACAAAAAAAAAAAGAAGAAATTACAAAAAAACAACAAGAAACAAACGGAGAACGGGAACACGCGAAATATAATGTTTAACGCGAAGTAGATTTCTGGCTTTTTATATTTATTTCGTTTATTTTTTTTTGCATAAAGCAAGGAAAAAAATATCCACCGATCTCTGAGATACATATATTTTCTACAAAAAAAAAAAAAAAAGACAAAAACAACCTAACAACACGCTTTATTGACCCCCGTCTCGCGTGTCCAACTTTCATTCTCGTCGGTGTATCTTCCGTTATTATTATTATTTTTATTATTTTTCTTTTAAAACTCATTTCGTTCTATCTGCCCTTTTTTTGTTTTTTTTTTATACCGCTTCGTTTCGTCATTTCGTCGGAGAAATTCCTCGTTGCGGTCGATCCTCCCCCGCTCGGACAATTAGTACACTCGACGAGGTGCGAAGGAGTGGTTTAATCGCGCGGTCGGTAAACCGATCGCTGGAAAGGGTGCGGCATGCAGCAAATTAGATAGATAGTCATTAATTAAGTTTAGAGCGAAAGGAATATCTCCCCCCCCCCCAGATGTTGATGAGTCTTGTGTAAATGTAAATTATTATTAGTATTATTATCATTATTATTATTATTATTATTATTATTATCATATTATTACAATTAATGTAGTAAAAAAGAGAAAAAAAAAACGAAACGAATAACGAAACGATCGCTGGGTGAATCTTGGCCACGCGCGTGGCCACAGGACGATCGTGTGCAATTCATCCGTCGAGGACCTCTCGGAGTCCGTCGGATCTCGTTGATTCTCGGGCCTCGCCGATTACCATGCTTCCCGCTGTTATCGCCGATCCAAGTATCTCGATTTCGAAGGACACGACTTATAGCCTATACATACAAAAAAAAATATACATATAACTATATCTACATCAATAGATTATTTAATCGAAAGGAAATGAGAAGGAAAGAAAAGAAAACGAGAGAAAAAAAATGAACAGCGTGAATCAAGAGTTCCGATATTCGGCTCCGACGAATATCGGTCCGAACTATTATGAATAAACGATGCGAAGAGCAACAATAAAAAAAAGGACGAAGAAAAAGAAAACCCATCCCGAATCGTCGGGATTTTCTCTGGCCGTGCCAAGTCTCCCGTTCCAGAATCGACGAAGCCTCGTCTGCGATCTATTTAGCGTCGTACTTTTTGTAATACTTTTTTTTCGGCGGCGAAGCTACAGGCAGCTGTTGGCAGCTGACGAGACGACGAATGAGCCATCGGTCTCGGTTTCTTGTATAAAAAAAAAAAAAAATCTGCGGACGCAGCGAAAAGTTTCGTACTTTAGATGCGATTTTTGTCTGGCGGAGAAAAATGATATCTGGCGGCTGCAAATCATAAGCGATAGTGTAATCGTCCGGTTGTTTGTCTCGCGGTACAGTATGGTAATACAGTAGTGAGGAGCGGGGCAAAACGGAACGCTGGGGCAAAATGGACCAGTGTACTTTATTTGGGACAAAACTTTTCTTTATTATTTTAAATTTTTTTTTAAGTAGTCCGTTTTGCCCCGCTCTCGTCGATATCTCGTCGCATACGCAAATGCGTTGCGGTTCGATTATCGGAACGGTTGTTTGTCGTCCGATAACGGGAAGCTCTTAGTTCCCCCTCCCGAGCTCGAGAGAAAATGTCCTCGTACAACAGCCGGTGAGCTCGAAAGTTTATTACGTTATCACGAACGAAATGGATGACTGTGCGTGCGTCGAAACTGGTGAGTAGTTCGGTCTCTCGAGAAACTAATTTGTTTATCACGATTATGCACGCACAGACATAGTGATTACACCCGATTTTTTTTCAGTGTTGGGACGAACGAAATTATCGGCACTGGGGAGATGCCTGACTCACGAACACTTGGCTCTGGATTTCGATAAATTTTATGTACCACCGCCGAGACAAATCGAAGAATATTTTCGAGGAAACATCGATCTTGGAAACGTTGGATTCATTAAACAATATCCGTGAGTAAAGTCTCTTAAGAGAGAAAAGATTGAGATTGCCAAATCGGAAGTGATGCATTTCCGGCATGACGTCACTTCCGGTGGAAAAATGAGATTTTTAAACCGGAAGTGACGAATTCCCGGTCGATAAGTGATTTTTTTTTACACAAGGCAGGGACGCACCGAATAGTACCAGAATAGTATTACAGAATAATTGTCAGGGTGTGGGAGGCGTCCCTAGGAGAACTAAGAATAATTAGAGTTTAGGAGGGAGTCCCTAAGAGGACTTAGAATAATCAACACCCCCCTCCCGGAAGCGGGACATACATACAATGATATCCACAACTTTCAAAAATATTTAACAGATTAATATTCTCATTATTATTATTTTTGAAAAATAGGTACAGCAGTGCTTGCAATGTGGCTTTCAACGACACGGAGACGCATTCGGCTGTGCTGGAGGATGTGAGGCTCTACAAAAAATTCGGAGGTGGTACCATAGTGGAGAACACCAGCCACGGTCTCAAACGAGACATTTCGCTGATGAAGAGAATCAGCAGAGACACCGGAGTACACGTTATCGTTGGGACCGGTACGAATTCGATATTTCACGATCCTGAAGATATCTGCATGACATCAAATTTCATCTTTGGCCAGTCTCTATCAGTGCACGGCTTTAGCAACAATAATCAATTGTTCACTTATAGAATTTTAATCTTCCAGTGAACTTCCTCGAGCGAAGTTTGTACAATGCAAAATACAACCATTATAAATTGATGAAATTTGGGCACATGCAGATATCTTCAGGGTCGTGATATTTCATCGAACATTGAAGATTATAGGTAAAATAATGTCAGGAGTTTTAATGTCATGTTCATGCCTGTGTTAAAGGTCACTACGTTGCCGTAACGCAGAGCCCCGACACTCTGCGCATCGCCGAAGAGAGGCTGTACGAATTGATCGTGAAAGAAATGACCGTCGGCTGCGAGGAGTATCCGTCGGTCAAGGCCGGAATCATCGGCGAGGTCGGAAGCAGCTGGCCGATGCACGGTGAGACAAATCTTTAATCAGAGAAAATGGATTGAAATTTCATTGACTTTTACTCCATATTTTAGGAAGTACTCAAACGAAGTACTTATCAATGTATTTTAAGGTAGCTATGTCGCTTCCCGCGCATCTCGCATAAGTTATCGAAAAGAAAGTGAATATTGCAAGTAATTCTCGATGGTATAAAAATCTGAAAAAATTCATACGTATTCAGAAAAATAAACGAATCACTTTCATAGAAAAAAAAGTTGTTTTGCCGGGCAATTTGTTAAACAATTAATTTTTTGATTAATTTGTTAATGACATTTTGGAATTATTATTGTGCAAAATTAATATTTTCAGTATCTTTAATCTGCATGAATTTTTTCAGATTTTTATATCATCGAGAAGTACTTGCAATATTCGCTTACTTTTCTCGAACTTATGCGAGATGAGCGGGAAGCGACATAGCTACCTTAAGTACAAAAAGTATTTTGTATTTTGTATTGTGTATATATTTAAAATAGGAAGAAAATAGGAAGAAAACAAAAAGTAAAAGAAAAAAAAATTACAAATAAAAATCATTAAATTGCTTTGGGAATGACATGTCTCTGGGATTGCAGATTTCGAAAGAACGGCGATCAGGGCAGCAGCTCACGCGCAATCGGAGCTGAACGCGCCGGTGACGTTCCATCCGGGAAGAAACAGCGAGGCGCCTTTCGAGATTCTCAGGATCTACTTGGAGGCCGGTGGTGGGGCGAGGAAGGCGATAATGTCTCATCTCGACAGTGAGAGTTTATATATTTATGTGCAATAAATATTAACGACGCTCGCCGAGACACGATCGACGAAGTTTCACCGACGATAAGTGTTCTCGTATCTCGCGTAGACGACGAGATAGGATTCGACGGAGTAGATTAATCGACGATCTTCGAATTTTGTGTTGCAGGAACTCTTCTGAAGGAGGACGATCTGTTGGAATTCGCGAAAATCGGATGCTACTGTCAATTCGATTTGTTCGGCACCGAGTGCTCGTTCTATCAGCTGGACCAGAGCACCGACATGCCGTCCGACTCTCAGCGGATCGACAGAATAAAATTACTTCGCGACGAGGGATGTCTGGATCGCGTGCTCATGAGCCACGATATACACACCAAGCACAGACTGGTCAAGTACGGTGGGCACGGTTACGCTCACATAATCAATAACGTCATACCGAAAATGAGAATAAAGGGATTCAGCGATCGTGAGATCGATCTCGTTACGATCGAAAATCCAAGAGTTTGGCTCACCGGCACAAAAATTATGTGAAAGCTGTACACACTTTTAATATTTTCGTCAATAAATATCCAAAATACTCGAGTTCTGAAGCTTTGTTTTGTAAAATTAGCGAGGAGGTATCGATAATTAATACAGTGGAAGAAATAGCTTTGATTTAATTTAAGCCTATTTTAATAAATCTGCAATAAGCTCAGGAACAGAATATTTATTTCATTTGGAGAAAGGTCTCTATTTCAAATAATCTATCGTTGCGTACATATCTATCTTAAAAGTCCCCTCTGAGTCACCGCGTTCAAGTTTCCCCATTATACCTTTGAAATTCATCAATAAAAATCCAAAGTACTCGAGTTCTGAAGCTTTGACTTGTAAACTTAGTGAATGAAGGATTTGGTCGATAGGGTATCGATAATTTTGTACAATCGAAGAAATAGCTTTTCTTAGATAGCGGATCAGTCAATTCTATCAGCACAAACGGAGTTTTTTAAATATCGTTACAGAATTTACAGCTTTCATGTTCATCAATGAAAGTAAAAAACGCTACGATCCAAAGACTCAAAAAAAGGCTGATTAACTTTGATTCGACTCTCCGCGGACTCCGCACTGACCAATAATACAAAATAACAAATAGTTTTTCCACAAAACTTCTGGTATTTACACTGTCAAAAAATGTAAATAAAAAAATAAGAAAAAATTACAAAGTCTTCATGGATAAATCAGTCTTAAATTCAATATAAAAAAAATTGAGTCAAAGTCAATTGTCCGATATATTGAAAAGTGTTTTGTAAGGTACCAAGTCAGTTCGCGTGCAAAATGAAAATTAATGTTTCGAAGCTCCTTCAAGCCCCAAAAAAAAGTACCGATCACGAATTTCCAAAATTCAAAAAAATTACCAGTCAGTTGAATCGAATAAAAAAAATCGAGCCACAATCAATAGTTCGATATTTCGAAAAAACGATTCCGAAGCTTCGAAGTTACTTCGAGTGCGTAAAAAAAAAAAAAAAAAAATCCTCGGAGCTCCCACGAGCCCCGAAAAAAAAGTGACGGTCAGGAATCAAAAAATCTCTGGGGACGTTCCCGAGGCGAATTCGCGTCGCCGCGCCTCGCCCGCGCGGCGCGTCGACGGCCGGCTGCGCGAGGGGGTATCCGGGGCAGGGTAGAGATCGTGCGCGAGTAGTGTACGTCGGTACGCCGGGCGTGGTGGGGTCTCCTCTATTCCCGCTAGAGAAGTTGCCCGCTCTCGTAGGTAGGTGGTCGGGGCAGGCGCGTCGGAGGCTCTCGCGTCACGGAGGGAAGAGAAACACGCATAGCCGAGAGGGAGAGAGGGAGCGAATAGTACGCCGGGGTGGGTGAGAGAGCGTGTCTGCGGATTATCCCTTTACTCGTGCGCCAACTCGCGTACTCGGCTAGCTCGGCTCCGCCGGCGGTGGCCGTTCGCGTCGTTGTCGTCGTCGTTCCAAAAAAAAAGAACGAACAAATAAAAAAAATAAAAATATATCGCACGTCGTGTTTCCTCCTTGGGCAAGCAGTAATAATAATAATAATAATCTCGTGTCCTTATCCCGGTACACTAAAAAGACAAAGAAAAAAATCATAAAGGCGAGAAATTCTTATGCGTTCTAAAGGAAAAAAAAAAATAAATAAATAAATAAATAAATTGTTTTTTTTTTTTTTTGAGAATTCGCAAAAGTGAGTGCCTAAGTGAGGCCCTTAAAAGGGCTCGGAGAGTTCGGAGAGTAAAATTTTTTTTTTTTTTATGATTTCGGAGGTGCGGAACGAGGAGTTTCCCCGGCGTGGAGAAAAAGAGGGAGATACATCCGAGGTTGGGAATGTGTAACGGGGGTGCGAGCTGAAACTGCGGTGCGTCCACGCTCGGTTCACCCGGGCCACGACACGACCGGGCTCTCCCCACGCAGCGGGCTCCCTCGACGGCTGTGTGCTTCGTCGTGACGAGGTGTTGCGCCAGGTATGCAAGACGAATGTCAAATATCCCCGTTCTTGTGCCCGTTCGGAGGCTCGCGTCGCTGTAAATTACTCGTCGTCGCTGCTCGAACTGCGACGCTTGTGAAGCTGCAAATCTCGCAGGGTGCGGACACTGGCGCGCGTTTTTCCTCCTCCCTCGACGGACCCTTCATTTTTTTATTCTCATGATTTTTTTATTAAGCCAATTTCTGCAAATCTGAAAGAAAAAAAAAATAATTAAATAATATCTATGAAAAATAAAGTGTAGGGAGAAATAAACGAAGAAATGACTTAGTGATTTCGCTTTATAGAAAACGTTCTCACGGGGTGCGCGTTATTTTTTTGCTCCCTCGACGAATCCTTAATTTTTTCATGTGATGACTTTATTAATCGAACTTTTGTAAATCTGAATGCAAAAAAAAAAAAAATTAAATATTATCTATGGAAAATAAAGTGTAGGGAGAAGTAAGAGAAGAAATTAGGTAATGCTTTCGCTCTATAGAAAACGTTTTCACAGGGTGCGGACACTGAGGTGGGTTATTTTTTTGTCCCTCGACGAACCCTTAATTTTTTCATCTCATGATTTTTTTATTAAGCGAATTTCTGCAAATCTGAAGGAAAAAAGAAATTTAATAATATCCATGAAAAATAAAGTGTAGGGAGAAATAAACGAAGAAATTACTTAGTGCTTTCGCTCTATAGAAAATGTTTTCACAGGGTGCGGACACTGAGGTGGGTTATTTTTTTGTCCCTCGACGAACCCTTAATTTTTTCATCTCATGATTTTTTTATTAAGCGAATTTCTGCAAATCTGAGAGAAAAAAAAATTTAATAATATCTATGAAAAATAAAGTGTAGGGAGAAATAAAAGAAGAAAATACTTAGTGCTTTCGCTCTATAGAAAACGTTTTCATGGGGTGCGCGTTATTTTTTTGCTCCCTCGACAAACCCTTAATTTTTTCATGTGATTATTTTATTAATCGAACTTCTGTAATTCTGAAAGAAAAAAAAAATAAATAATATCTATGAAAAATAAAGTGTAGGGAGAAATAAAAGAAGAAAATACTTAGTGCTTTCGCTCTATAGAAAACGTTTTCACAGGGTGCGGACACTGAGGTGCGTTATTTTTTGCTCCCTCGACGAACCCTTAATTTTTTCATGTGATGCCTTCATTAATCGAAGTTCTGTAAATCTGAAAGAAAAAAAAAAATTAAATAATATCTATGAAAAATTAATTTTTTTCATGTGAATATCTTATTAATCGAACTTCTGTAAATCTGAAAGAAAAAAAATAATTAAATAATATCTATGAAAAATAAAGTGTAGGGAGAAATAAGAGAAGAAATTAGGTAATGCTTTCGCTCTATATAAAACGTTCTCACGGGGTGCGGACACTGAGGCGCGTTATTTTTTGCTTCCTCGACGAACTCTCAATTTTTTCATCCGATTTTTCCATCCGATGACTTTATTAATCGATCTTCCGTAAATCAGAACGAAAAAAAAAATGAAATAATATTTACATAAAAATTAAGTGTCGGAAGAAAAAAAGAAGAAATTATTTAATGCTTTTGCTTTATAAAAAACGGGACGCTGAACTACAAATCTCACAGGGTGCGGACACGCGTTTTTTCCCCCTCCCCGAGCCCTTAATTTTTCCATATTCTGCTTAATTACTCGAAGCTCTCTAAATCCAAAAAAAAAAAAAAAATAAAAAAAAATAAACAAATGCCTACAAAAAATAAATCGCAGGAAAAAAAAAGAAATTATTTTACGCCTTCGCTGTGCAGAAAACGAGACGCTAGGTTGTTGCGATTTTGCAAATTGAATAATCGCTACGGTCGTCGTTTCGTGAAAATTAATTAATTATCGCTCGAGCCAGCGACGACAGCTATTGGGGGGGGGGGGGGGGGGGTCGGTGAGTGCGGAACGATTGCAATGTTAAAAAGAAGAGTGTACCGAGAGGCGAACTTGGCGAAGAGGGAAAGCGAGGTCAGGGGGTTTGTGGGGTGTTGGCGAAGCGTCTGGAGGTCGCGTGTGCTTTCGACTTTTAGCGGAGAGCTCAGCCAGTCCTGGGAATCGTCGAAAAGCAGACCACGCGTGACTAACGGAGATACGCCGGGTTTACAGTCGCGCCCAAAAAAAAAAAAAAAAAAAACTTAATCGGAGTGTCCGATAACAAAATTATACTGCTCTTTTAGCTTCGAGGTTTTGTCCGCGTTTTCCGGTCTATATAGTATTTGCACTATTTATATGTACCGTGTACAATCCGGACTATATATAGCATTTCCTATTTATACATGCTGTGTATATTCCGGACTATGAAGTACTTATATTTATATACATGGTATATGCTTGTTTTTATTTTTAGTAGTTAGGTATTCTATTTTTTTTTCTTGTTGTTATTATATAATATTTTCATACTGGTAACAATTTTACCAACTGTTACTTTTCTTCTCGTATTATTTTCACATTTTTATTTATCGGTGTTTTGGTTTGTGTCCAGTTTTTGCGTTACCGGCTATGCGCGTGTTCTGATTTTGTATCTTGCGGCACGGTGTTCTTAGGGGGTACCAGAACACGCAATAAACGAATTTATCTATCTGTCTATCTATTCCAGACTGTATAGTGTTTGTTATTTATATACACCCTGTGTATTCCGGACTATATAGTATTTACTGTTTATATATGACGTGTATAATCCGGACCCTATAATATTTACTGTTTATATACACCGTGTGTATTCCGGACCACACAGTATCTACTATTTATATACACCGTGTATATTCCGGACTATATAGTATTTACTATTTATATACACCGTGTATATTCTGGACCATATAGAATCTACTATTTACATATACCGAGAATATTTCGGATTATATGGTATTTACTATTTATATACACCGTGTATATTCCAGACTATATAGTATTTACTATTTATATAGACCGAGTATATTCTGGACCATATAGAATCTACTATTTACATATACCGTGAATATTTCGGATTATATGGTATTTACTATTTATATACATCGTGTATATTCCGGACCATATAGTATTTGCTATTTATATACACCGTGTATATTCCGGACTATATAGTATTTACTATTTATATAGACCGTGTATATTCTGGACCATATAGAATCTACTATTTACATATACCGTGAATATTTCGGATTATATGGTATTTACTATTTATATACATCGCGTATATTCCGGACCATATAGTATTTGCTATTTATATACACCGTGTATATTCTGGACCATATAGTATCTACTATTTACATATACCGTGTATATTCCGGACCATATAGTATTTCCTATTTATATATACCGTGTATATTCCGGACCATGTAGTATTTGCTATTTATATACACCGTGTATATTCCGGACTATATAGTATTTACTATTTATATACACCGTGTATATTCTGGACCATATAGAATCTACTATTTACATATACCGAAAATATTTCGGATTATATGGTATTTACTATTTACATATACCGTGAATATTGCGGATTATATGGTATTTACTATTTATATACATCGTGTATATGCTGGACTATGTAATATTCATACTATTTATATTCAAATATACTGTGTATAAACTATATAGTGCCCGGAGATTGGTGAACGACTTCCTCGTGACGCTTCGGAGCAGAAGGACGAGGGTCGTCGCGCACATAGATCTCCAAACACGCAATTTTCGAGGGGGTGCCGTGCCACACATATGTACATGTATATATGTATATATGTCTTCCCGTGTCCCTCGCGCTCCCGCACGAAAATTCGACCTCTCGAAACCCCGTGTTTGCTGCTGCGGGCGCGTGCGGGTAACGGCCGCCACCCCCGTCAGCCCCGACACACGAGGCGGGGCGAACTTTCGATCGGCCTCCGCCGTTTGGCCTCCTGTCGCGTGCATTTTCTTCCGAGATACGTCACCGTCTTCGTCAGCGGCCTCTCCTTTAAACACAAAGAAAACAACAGACGAAGAAAAAAAAATTACACGGTTGCTGTTACGACGGAGAGGAACTCTTGAGAAAAAAAAAAAAAAAAAATGGAATCCGGACGTATGCATGCACGAATGAATGGACCGAATATACGCTGAGGGTGGCTTCCTCGGCCGAGACCCCGAGGCGAAGTAGCTGAGCGAAAAAAAAGAGTTTGCTCCAAAACGGTTTCTATCTGGGCTACGCGCCACTTCTGTGGAAAACTAAGCGCTCCTTTTTTTAGAGACACACGAGTATATGCATATGTGTTGTTGGATATATTTAATGATATATATTTATTTAGAGAAAAGCATGTTCAAAACGATCATATATTTTTCTCAATTACACGACACTTCTCGGAACAAACTTTTTCTCGGAAAAAAATCTTCTCCAGGCTTATGGCTATTCATTAAATTTCGTCCCGAATATTTTGATCGAAAATTTACGATTTTTTCAAAACTTCGCTTTGTTTAATTTAACATTACATCCAAAAGACAAAATCATGTCTCAAAAAAGTCACATTGTTTTTCACATATTTCATATACATAGGGTAAAAGTGGTGAATATGGCCCACCCCGATTAACACGTAAATCAATGATATATGGACCGGGCCATATTCCCCACTTTTACCCCACATATATAGATTCCACATATACCAATACATATCCATATATACATATAAATATACATATTTCTTTCTATCTTCCCTCAATAGACTATGCGCCACTTCTGTAGAAAACGAATCGCGAAACAGCCTGGGAAACGAAGAAGACGTCGAGGCTATTCGCTCGACGGAGCCTCGGGGTGTATATTCCATATATGTGTACTCGAGGCACTCGTGAATCTACCTGAGAAGACAGAGCAAGGGAGAGAGACCAAGAGAGGGAGAGAGAGAGAAAGAGAGCGAGAGAGAGAGTGGGAGGGAGGGGGAGGGGGGGAGCGCCCGGAGGGGTTGGAATGTCCCAAATACGTTCGACGAAACGTCGGAAATACGTGAACGGCGGAGAAGCGCCAGGGAGAGACGTTATAGAGAAGTAGGTACGTGGATAGAGTGGCAGAGGGATGTAAAACGCCTTGGTGCTCGCTTTCGCTGTATGCATATTGTACGTGCGGCTACGACGCTGCCTTCCTCTCGTCTCCTCTCCTCTCCTCTCCGCCGGGCTCTCCACATAAATGTAAATGTTGCAATAGGTCGAGCCACGGGGCGAAATAGGAAAGACTTGTTCACGGTTTTACGTTCGGAAAGCAACGCCGAGAAGTTTTCGAGCATCGGGTCGAAAAGATACGGCATCTTCCCCTACTTCAGTTCCTCTTCTTGTTTTTTTGTTATTATTATTATAGTTTGACTTGTTCAGCGGCTTCCACTGGGTAGTCACCGGCTACTTCCGGTACTAAGGTTACCATCCGGATGCTGTCGTCTGCACGATTTTACCGTCCCAGCGGTTTTTCCTATCATTGGAGTTCTTTTTTGTTTTCTTTTTTTTCGGCATTTCGCTGTTTGGTGCTCTTTAGTTTCATGCTGATGCACCTTCAGCAGCTTCCGCTGGGTAGCCATTGATACTTTCGGTACCGATGTTGCCCGCCGGATGCTGTCGTTGGCACGATTTTACCATCTCTTCTTCTTCTTCTTATTTTATTATTATTGTTATTATTATTACAGTTTGACTTGTTCAGCAGCTTCCACTGGGTAGTCACCGGCTACTTCCGGTACTAAGGTTACCTTCCGGATGCTGTCGTCTGCACGATTTTACCATCCCGGCGGTTTCTCCTATCATTGGAGTTCTTTTTTGTTTTCGTTTTTCAGCATTTCTTCGTCTGTATTTCGCTGTTTGGTGCTCTTTAGTTTTACGCTGCTGCTCCTTCAGCAGCTTCCGCTGGGTAGTCATTGATACTTTCGGTACCGGTGTTGCCCGCCGGATGCTGTCGTTGGCACGGTTTTACCATTTCTTCTTCTTATTTTATTATTATTGTTATTATTATTATAGTTTGACTTGTTCAGCAGCTTCCACTGGCTAGTCACCGGCTACTTCCGGTACTAAGGTTACCTTCCGGATGCTGTCGTCTGCGCGATTTGACCATCCCGGTGGTTTTTCCTATCATTAGAATTCTTTTTTTGTTTTTTTTTCAGCATTTCTTCTTCTGTATTTCGCCGTTTGGTGCTCTTTAGTTTTACGCTGCTGCTCCTTCAGCGGCTTCCGCTGGGTAGTCATTGATACTTTTGGTGCTGACGTTATCCGCCGGATGCTGTCGTTGGCACGATTTTACCATCTTTTCTTCTTCTTCTTCTTCTTTTTTTATTATCGTTATTGTAGTTGCACTCCTTGAGCAGCTTCCACTGGGCACTGGCCGATACTTCCGGTACTAACGTTACCCTGCGGATGCTGTCGTCTGCACGATTTTACCATCCCGGTGGTTTTTCCTATCATCGGAATTCTTTTTTTTTCTTCATTGTTTCTTCTCTATATTTCTCGGTTCAGTGCTTTTTAGTTTAACTCCGCTGCCGGTATAATGCCGGAAGTTTCCGTAATTCGAGTTGGACTCCTTCAGCAGCTTTCACTGGGTACTCGTCGGCTACTTCCGGTACTGATGTTACCCTCTGGATGCTGTCGACTGCACGATTTTACCATCGTTTTAAATTTTTTTTTCCTCATTTTCTTCTATATTTATCTTCGTTCGGTGCTTCTTGGTTTAAGGTAGTCCTTGTGAATAGCGGTCACTTCACATAAGTTTCGGAGAAATGAGAGGGAATTGTAATCACTTGTCGATGGTATAAAAATCTGAAAAAATTCATACGTATTCAGAAAAGTGAACGAAGCACTTACATTTTTATAAAAAGTTGGTTTGCCGGGTAATTTGTTAAACAATTAATTTTTTGACTAATTTGTTAATAACATTTTGGAATTATTATTATGCAAAATTAATGTTTTCAGCACCTTTAAGATGCGTGATATTTTTTGACATTTTTATACCATTTTATTATTAAGAAGTTTTTGCAATTCCCTCTCATTTCTCCGAAACTTATGCGAAGTGAGCACTATTCGCAAGGACTACCTTAACGCCGCTGTCCGTAAAGCACCGGAAGTTTCCGTAACTCCAGTTGGACCCCTTCGGCAGCTTTCACTGGTTACTCGTCGATACTTCCGGTACCGACGTTGCCTTCCGGATGCTCTCGTCTGCCTGATTTTACCATTACGTCCTTGGTTTTTCCCATCATTGGAATATTTTTTTCTTTTGTTTTTTTTTCCTCGTTTTTTCCTTTGTTTTTTTTCCTCATTTTTATTTCTTCAATATTTCTCTTCGTTCGGTGCTTTTTAGTTTAACGCCGCCGTCGGTACAGCGCCGGAAGTTTTCGTAATTCGGGCAAACGCAGACTGCACGGAAGGCATACGAGCGTAACCGACCGAGCACATCCGTTTTTTCCCCCTCCCCATTTCTTTTCCCATTTCGCCGCTTCGAAACCGGGAAAACCGGCGAAGCGCGCGGAAAACTCTCGTGACCGGAAGTCGCAATTTGCGAGTGCTCGGGAAGTATCGATGGAGGCTGCGAGTTTGTTGCTGCTGCTACAGCGTTATTCATATTCCTCTCAGCTCGCTCCTTTCTCTCTCGTATCTCTTTATCTCCGCGTGTGTGTGTGTGCATGTGTGTGCGTGTGTGTGTGTGCTTGTGTGTGCGTGTGTGTGTGCTTGTGTGTGCGTGTGTGTGCGCGTGTGTGTGCGTGTGTGTGCGTGTGTGTGCGTGTGTGTGCGTGTGTGTGCGTGTGTGTGCGTGTGTGTGCATGTGTGTGCATGTGTGTGCATGTGTGTGCATGTGTGTGTGCGCCTTCCTAGGTTGATGTACCCGACGGATCGCTCCGTTCAGCCGCACGCGCTGATGCCAGCGCGCAGCCGGCTACGGGCTATTTTTAGGATTTTTTTTCTTCTCTTTTTTCATTAAAAAAAAAAAAAATTTATTATTTTTTAATATTTTTTTTTCTTTTTTTTCTCCTCTCGGTCTGTTTATCGCGTTATCTGCTCGCGACGTTGCACGCTGCGTGCGCGATGTGCACAGCCGGGCAGATGGAGGAACACGTGGCCGGGCCGCGACCGTTTCGGAAGCTCTAACGGCGAGGATTATATCGGATCTCGCTTGGAGAAAAAAATTAAAGCGAGGAGCTTAAAATTTTGCTGCTTCAATTTTTTTTTTTTTTTTTTTTTTTTTTCGATGATCGACGAAAGAAAGAAATTGAAAAATCTGAAAAAATTCATACGTATTCAGAAAAATAAACGAATCATTTTCATAGAAAAAAAGTTATTTTGCCGGGCAATTTGTTAAACAATTAATTTTTTGATTAATTTGTTAATAACATTTTGGAATTATTATTGCGCAAAATTAATCTTTTCAGTATCTTTAATCTGCATGAATTTTTTCAGATTTTTATATCATCGAGAAGTACTTGCAATATTCGCTTACTTTTCTCGAACTTATGCGAGATGAGCGGGAAGCGACAAGCTACCTTAATCGCTTATTTTTGTATCCGTTCGATCTCAAAGCTTCGAAGGCCTTGGAGAATTTTCCTCCTTTTTTTTAAACATTTTTGTGTGTTCGTATTTTTTTTCTATATCGAACGCACTCGCACCCGACGAACTCTTCAAGGGGAAAATTATATCAGACCTCGCTCGGCGAAAAAATTAATGTGAGGAGCTTAAAATTTCGCTGCTTCGATATTCTTTTTTTTTCCCCGATGATCGACGTTCATTTATTTTTTTATTCGTTCCAAGTCGAAGCTTCGAAGGAGAATGCCATGGAGATTTTTTTTTTTTTACACTTTCGTGTGTGCGTTTTTTTGGTCTATTTCTTCTATTTCGATCCACTCGCGCCCGGCGAACTCTCCTTTATCAGCTATAACTGCGTCTCGCTCGTCCGTTCTTTCTTACTCATTCATGTAACTGCGACGATTCGTCCGCTGAATGGATTCGATCGTCCGTACGAGATTTCCACGGCGATATTCTCGAACTCCGCCGTCCCTGTACGTTTTCTCTCGTAGAATCCTTCCGCTGCACTTTCGGCTCAATGATTCGTGAATCAATTTATCAAGAGCGTCGAAATTGCCTCCATCGAGAGTTCTTCTTCTCGTTCCTCGAACCGACTTCTCAGTAGCTGCTAAAATAGTGAAGATTTTTTCTTCTTTTTTTTATTTCGCATTCGATAGAATTGCTGCCAATTGCGACCGTCTTTGATTTAAGGCGGCCGAGTCAGCCGAAAAAAATGAGAGCTTTTATATGCTAAGGTAAAAGTGGGGAATATGGCCCGGTCCATATATCATTGATTTACGTGTTAATCGAGGTGGGCCATATTCACCACCTTTACCCTATATATATTTCTTTCAAGTCTAACCGATGAGCAGATACCGATAAATATGCTTCAATTTCAATTCAATTTTTCTAGCCGGGTTGGAACTTAATTTAAGAAAATTCTACGTTAAAAAAGATTGTAAATTTAATTCATCGGGCTGGACGTTTTGAATGAGAATAAGGCAAATTATTGTAATTAAAGTACTTTTATAGTAAAATTAGAGTCAATTAAAAGCAACATTTTTCTGAAGTTTTTAATATCCTGTACCTTAATTTTTCATCACAATTGTACATGAATTTTAATATACCAGTTTATGCATACAAAACTTCCAGTGCCTGAACATTACATTGCATACTATTTTTTTTTATAGGAAATATACACAATTCCTCTTCGTCCTATTTTATAACGTATCGCTTCGTCTCAATGAGCTCGATTAAAAATACATTTAAAAAACCGATCATTTTTTTTTTATCGAATTTGTTAAACTGGGCCATCTTAAGACCTTGATGGAGTGAACGTTTCAATCGAAGTGTTACGTCACTGGCTGAGCGTTTAAGGGAGAATCGAGCATCCCTTCGCTCGACGAGCTCGATTAAAAATGAATTTAAAAAACCGATCATTTTTTTAAATAGAATTTTGGCAAACTGGGCCATCTTGAGACCTTAATGGAGTGAACGTTTCGATCGACGTCGATTGTTCCGTCACTGGCTGAGCGTTTAAGGGAGAATCGAGCATCCCTTCGTTTCAACGAGCTCGATTAAAAATGAATTTTAAAAACCGAAAGATATAGTAGACCTTGATGGAGTGAATGTTTCGATCGAAGTGGAATGTGCCGTCACTGCCTCAGCATCTAACGAAGACTCGAGCATCCCTACGTTTCAACGAGCTCGATAAAAAATGAATTTTAAAAACCGATTTTTTAAATCGAATTTGGCGAATTTGGCAAGCTTGGCCATCTTAAGGCCCAGATATAGTGAACGTTTCGATCGAAGTGGATTGTTCCGTCACTGGCTCCGCATCTAAGGGAGATTCGAGCCGCTTCGGCTACATACAGTATAGGTACATAGCTGTTCAATCTCGTCCTACTTCATACCGGATCCCTTCGCTTCAATGAACTCGATTGAGATAGTAATTTGCGATATAAGTGCGGTAAAGCGAACTTTACAAGCACGGTTTGAAGTGCGGTGAGAGCGACTCACTTGACGATCCGCGTATAATGTTCGCTACATCGCACTGGTGTCGCATAATATTTTTTTCCTAACCCATGAATGTAAAATTCCGTTCCTGCAAAGCGTGCGCAAAAAGGCACTTTTTCGCACGGCGTGCGAGAAAAATACTACGCATGCTTACAAACGCAATATGGTATTTTTTCCCGCACTAGTGCGAGAAAGTGCCTTTCGGCGCACACTTCCCAAAAACGAAAAGCGTGATTTTCGTGAATTTGTTAGGAAGAATTATGTGAATGGCAATGGCATAGGCCGCAGTCGGCTTCGGTTGGTGCGGCATTTTCACACTCGTCAAGAACTCCCTTTCTGCGCCCTTGCCATACAAATAACTCTGTTGTAACGAATGCAGGAGAAGTGCTACTCCGTGTCTGCTGATTGCGATGCTGTACAGCAAGGCCTACTGCGTACGCGCCGTACTTTACGCACGCTTCAGCGTGTTTATCGTGTACTTGGCTGTTAAGCGCCACTTTCGTCACTCTCGGCAACCACGAAAAGTAGCACTTTTCATGCATTAGTTACAAAATAGTACATTACGATACTAGTGCGATAAAACACTATCTGCCGAGTGTGAGTTTGCAGCACCCACCTTCGACTTGCGCTGCAAACACACGAGTTCAGAAAAAGTTTTCAGCCCGAATATCGTAACAAATTTTACCTTCACAAGGTATGAAAATGCGTGCGTAAAACTCCCATTTTCGCACCGAGTGTAATAAAGTAATATAAAAAAAAACAAAGCTTCCTCTATGAAGAAGCAAAAACGGTTAATTTCATTTTTTTTTCGAGTTTGGTTAACTCGACCGAATCTCAAGACCTTGATGGAGTGAAGGTCTCGATCGAAGTGGATTGTTCCGTCACTTGCTCCGCATCTAAGGGAGATTCGAGCAGCTTCGGACATATACAGTAGACGCAGCTGTTCCTCCTCGTCCTACTTCATACCGGATCCCTTCGTGTCATATATCCGATCGATCGCGATACTATTGGGATCAAGAGCTTTCCGTCGAACAGTCTCTAATCCACACGCCGCCACTGTTTGCTCGTGGAAAACATAAAGCGCGCAACGGCGCATAGACGATCCCTCGTACACTCGACCGCTGTCTCTGTGTATGTGTATGTGTGTGTGTGTGTGTGTGTGTGTGTGCGCGCGCGCGCGCGCGCGCGTGTGTGTGTGTGTGTGTGTGTGTGTGTGTGTGTGTGCAACCCGGCGAATGTGTTTTCCTCTATGCAGGCAGCATATAGATATACACGACGAGCAAACCGCTCCGGACTCGCAAATCGCACACCGTGACATTTCACTCGAATTGTTCGCCACGCGGCCAAAGGTCAGGCCGCTCCCGCGAGGGAGGCCGGGAGACAAGAGTGTGCGGATGCGGTCGTCGAGGGCGCGCCCGAGCGTTTCGACCCTCCAAAAAGGTTGTCGCTCGCTCTGCATCCGGAATATTTGAGGCGATCCGACTCGTGCAATCCGTCTAAACAAACACGAGCTAAATATATTTGGCAATCATTCGACGCTAATGAAATCCCGTTGAAGATCGTAGGGAAATTTTATCTTTTTTTTATGAATTTTTGTTCCATGCAAAAAAATAAAAAATTTACATTCATAGTTTCGATCATGGTTAACAAAAAATCTTGTTTTGTAAAAAAAGAAAGATAAAAAAGGTTTCCACAAAAGTGACCGAGGCAAGTCGGGCCTCGAATCGATTGAAATTTATCTCACGGTCTATCGCTATTCCGTAAATGAATTCTGAAAATTTGTAATAATCTTAGTAATAAATTATTGCACATTATGGTTTTAAAAAATCCTGTTTGGTAAAAAAAAAGTAAAAAAAAAGTTTTAAAAAAGTAAAAAAAAAGTTTTACAAAAATAAAAAAAAAGTTTTACAAAAGTAAAAAAAAAAGTTTTCGACAAAAGTTATAAAGGCAAGTCGGGTCTCGAATCGATTGAAATTTATCTCCCGGCCTATCGCTATTCTGTAAATGAAATCTGAAAATTTGTGATAATCTTGGTAATAAATTATTGCACATCATGGTATAAAAAAAATCTTGTTCCCTAAAAAAAAAAAGTAAAAAAAAAGTTTTCGACGAAAGTTATCAAGGCAAGGCTCGATGGGTCTCTTTCGATACCAGGCACGAAAGCGGGTACAACAATCTACGGGGCAGCCGTGGAAGAAGTCGGGTCTCGAATCGATTGAAATTTATCTCACGGTCTATAGGTGTTCTATAGGAGAATATACGCGGCTCGTACAATTCCGGTACGGGTCAGACACACTCGTGACGACTCCCCTCGTGGCGTGTCTCCGTGTCGTCGTGATCCGGGCCGCAGGTCTCTCGCTCGCTCCCATTCACTTCACGGAAGTCTGTTACGTTGTAATTTTTTTTTCTTTTTTTTTTTGTATTACAGAAGCTACAAGACTGACTGAAATACCATCGTCGCGGTGGAAGAAAATAGA
This sequence comes from Ichneumon xanthorius, assembly GCA_917499995.1. Lineage (NCBI taxonomy): Eukaryota > Metazoa > Arthropoda > Insecta > Hymenoptera > Ichneumonidae > Ichneumon > Ichneumon xanthorius. The sequence goes on along the minus strand of OU824204.1, from coordinate 3,723,541 downwards.
ATACGATAGACATATATAAAGCCCTCCCCGAGAAGTAGGTTCATCGATTCGCAAAGACCCGGCGTTTCCAACTGTCGAACTGTCGCCGCAGTTCTCACGGCTAACGGGCACTGTGCTTTTAGCGCTAGCGGCTTCGTAACAGTTTGAGGAATTTTTTTATTTATTTTTTTGCTTCCTCATAGAGAAAGCTATGTTTTTGTAAAAAAAAAATTTCGAGATTTTAATGTCAGCGTACTAGACATGGTCGAAAACGCCGAGAAATGTGATTTTTAGCTGGCGTCCGGATGTATGTGTGTGTGTGTGTGTGTGTGTGACAGCGTGCATCGTTTGGGCTGAGAAAAAAAATTGGTTGGATTAACCAAAAGTCGCGGTGACATACGTTCAAAGCTGTTATTTGATGGGTAAAAATAAAACATTGTTTCATTAAACGATTATTTGCTTCAATTTATTCAAAATTTGTCGATTGAAACAAACATTTTTGTTGTTCCAACAAAATACACCTTTGAACGTATGTCACCGCGAATTTGCTTAATTCAACAATTTCTTTTTCTCTTTTCATTTTGTACACTAGTAGAGTGATCACGTCTCTTCCTACGATATAATTTTCATGATTGAGGCCCGTTTCGAGAATACAAAAAATAAATGTAAGAAAAGTACGAAATATCATCCTTTCAGAATGGTATTTTTTTTTCTTCTCGGAGGGTCATTCCAATAGCGTCTGAAACGCTAACGGGCAATGTGTTTTCAGCGCTAGCAGCTTCATACCAGTTTGAGGAATTTTTATTTATTTATACCATTTTTTAAAAGTTTACACTGTAAAGAAGATTTCGACAACATTTAACAAATATTTCTTGTATCCAAAAGTTCATCGTTTTTTTTTCCTCGTTAATTTTACAATTAATTCCCGAAGCAAACGGGAATGAAGATAATAAAAAAAACCGCTTTCATGAAGAAGAAAAAAAAATCGTGAACCATTGCGAACGACAAATCTTTGTAAAATTGCTGATAAATATATTATATCTTTTGTAAAAGGGTTATTCCCGTTGAATAAATAAATAAATAAATATACAGTAGTAGGCAATTGAAGTGGAACACGATATTTTTCGCCAGTTTTGGTAAAAGCTTTCACGTATACTTTCGCCAAAATTACCTTGCTCCACTTCAATTGCCTACTACTGTATAAACAAACAAATTAATAAATCAATAAATAAAGAAGTAAATAAATAAATAAATAAATAAATAAATGAATAAATAAATAAATGAATAAATAAATAAATGAATAAATAAATAAATGAATAAATAAATAAATAAATGAATAAATAAATAAATAAATAAATAAATAAATAAATAAATAAATAAATAAATGAATAAATAAATAAATAAATAAATAAATAAAATGTAGCGAGGCATAAATCTGCCCGATAAGATTGTATAAAAAATAAATGTAAGAAAAACACGAAATATCATCCTTTCAGAATGATATTTTTTTCCTTCTCGGAGGGTCATTCCAATCGGGTACGAAACGCCAGAAGCGAAGCGCCGAATCCACCCCGGTGGTTGTTCGGAATCGCTTTATCGTGTGCTGAACTATCGCACGGGAGGGAGGCCGAGGGTTTCGCGCGCGTAGGTGAACGCTCACTTGCCTTCTCCGTGCTTTATTGTGAGCCGTGCTCGCGCGCACGCATTGTTTCGCGTGTTAATAAACCTCGGTTTTATCGTCTAGGCGTTAAAACTGGCGTGTCGTGCGCGGCCCTCCTCGGCCTCTCTCGCGACGTTGAACTCCAACCACCCGTCGGGCAAACCACCGGGGTGACGGCGGGGTGGACACGAAGAAAATGAGAGACGTTGCCCGCGGTTATCGCTGAGCCACGCGAGAATCTCTCGAGCCGCGCGCGCGCCCCACTCGTGCGATCTCTCACGCTCATTTTTTTTTTTTTTTTTTTTTTCTCGTTCCACGTCTCTCTTTCTCTCTGTGCACGCGGCCGAGATAAGCGTACATGCTATTTTCTTCTAGGCATAGGTGGAGAGGCGAGTCTCGAGAAAAAAAGAAGAGAAAAAAGGTTAGAAACAAGCAGAAGGCTCGCATTAAACATACTTAGTTATTGCGAGAGCAATTTTGTGTATGTAAAACTTTTCGATGGGATGATTATAATTTTTTTATTATTATATTTTCTATTTTTTAAAAATAAAACTTCGTCTTGGGTGACGAAACAAGTTTCACTGATAACGCTCGAAGGAGCGAAATCTCAGATTCTATACGATTCTACACGAGACGTATATGAATTATATATCTCGCACGAATTCGCCACTAAAGTGTATCGAGTGTTGCGAGAGATCTGAGAGAGAAGATATTTATAAGGAAAAAATGAAGATAAAAATACCTTCCAAGAAAACTTAGAAACACGAAAAATGCTCGCTTTAAACATATTTAGTTATAGCGTGACCAATTTTACGCGTGTAAAACTTTCGATGGGAAGATTATAATTTATAACTATTATATAAAAAAAAAAAAAAATGGATCTGCTTCTACTACTACTACTACTACTTCTTGAGTGATGAAAAAAGTTTCACTAATCGAGCTGAATGGAGCGAAATCTCCGATTCGACACAATCCCCACGAATCGTATATGAATTATACATCTCGCACGAATTCGCCACGAATGTGTACCGAGGATAATTTATATGAGAAAGAAAAAACGAAAAAATACCATATATAGACAGAGGATAATTTATAAGAAAAAGAAAAAATGAAAAAAATACCTCCCAAGAAAGCTTAGAAGCAAGCAAAACGCTCGCATTAAATCTCAATGTCAACATTTTCGATAAGAACATTATAATGTATTAATATTAGATTTTCTATCTTTTGTTACGAAACTACTTCCTCACCGATTAAACAATTTTCACTGATCAGACTCGATGGAGCGAAATCTCAGATTCGACACAATCCCCACAAATCGTGTATGAATTATACATCCCGCACGGTTTCGCCACGCAAGTGTATATCGAGCTTTACGAGAGGTTCGCAGAGAGGATAATCGCTAGGCGAGCATCGTCGCTTGAAGACGAGACAGAGAGAGAGGTGGAGATAGAGAGAGAAAGTGAAAGATGAGCGTGTTTCCGTACACGCGAGGTTTACCACATTGGCATGTGCCGCCGAAGCGACGGTAAGACCGAGGCAAGCGTGGAGATACACACGTTCGAGTGTTTGAACGCCTCTGAGCGGAGTACATCGAAGGCTCACCGGCAAACTCACACACACCCACACAGTATCTCACGGAGGCATCGAGGATGATCTCGCCTGTGCGCGTTCGAGCGCGAGCACGTAGCTGTACTCCCAGGATGATGGATCGGGAATTTGTGTCACCGAGTTTTCTTCTTTTTTTTTTCTTCTTCGTGCACTTCGATTCTTCTTTATCGACAGCGACGAAAAAATTTGTCTTGTCCTCTGCTCCCTCGATTTCTTCAGCCCTGCAATCATACGATCATTATTATTCTCGTTGTACCACCGGTGTCGAAAATCTCGATTACAATCTGCTCTAAACCCTTCTGCAGAATTTCACTTAATGTCCTTTAATTTTTTATCTCAAAAAAAAAAAAAAAATGCACATTTAGAGAATGTTATAACGAAGAAAATGAGCCCAGAGAAAAGTCTGTACGATGAAAAATATGGGAGTGACGGCGTGCTAAAGATTTGTTTTCAATGCCCTGCCTCAAAAAAAAAAAAGCAAAAAATGCACACTTAGAGAATTTCATTAAAAAAGAAAACGAGCCCAAAGAAAAGTCTGCACGATGAAAAATACGGAAGTTATGGCGTGCTAAAGATGAAATTTTGTCTGATGCAGATATCTTCAGGGTCATTTATTTCTCCGAAAATTCGAGTTCGTTTAAAAATGTATATTTAGTTTACTAACTGTTTTTGTGTTTTTTAAAATGAACTGCCACGTATTTCGACGCATTTTTTCCCGCTGAAAAAGTCCTGGAATTTCCTTGAATTTTCTATTTGCCTGAAAATTCGAGTTTGTTTAAAAATATATATTTAGTTTAGTAACTAAATTTGTGTCACCGAGTTTTCTTCTTTTTTTTCTTCTTTGTGCACTTCGATTCTTCTTTATCGACAGCGACGAAAAAATTTGTCTTGTCCTCTGCTCCCTCGATTTCTTCAGCCCTGAAATCAGACGAGGATTATTATTCTCGTTGTACCACGTTGTACCCCGTTGTACCACCGTCCTCCGCTCCCTCGATTTCTTCACTCCTGAAATCATACGAGGATTATTATTCCCGTTATTGCGTCGGTGACAAAAAATTGACTATAGGGTAAAAGTGGGGAATATGGCCCGGTCCATATATCATTGATTTACGTGTTAATCGAGGTGGTCCATATTCACCACTTTTCCCCTATACATACTATGCAAAAAAACCATCGCCCCCCCACCAGTCGGAAGTTGCTGTCTGAATGTGCCGGGAAGGGACGTCGACACTTCCTCATCGACACAGTGACGAAGAAATTTGCCTCGTCCTCCGCTCCCTCGATTTCTTCACTCCTGAAATCATACGAGGATTATTATTCCCGTTATTGCGTCGGTGACAAAAAAGTGACTATAGGGTAAAAGTGGGGAATATGGCCCGGTCCATATATCATTGATTTACGTGTTAATCGAAGTGGGCCATATTCACCACTTTTCCCCTATACATACTATGCAAAAAAACCACCGCCCCCCCACCAGTCGGAAGTTGCTGTCTGAATGTGCCGGGTAGGGACGTCGATACTTCTTCATCGACACAGCGACGACGAAATTTGCCTCGTCCTCCGCTCCCTCGATTTCTTCACTCCCGAAATCATACGAGGATTATTATTCCCGTTATTGCGCCGGTGACGAAAAATCTCGCTTACAATCTACTATAAAACCTCCGCCCTCCCCCCGGTCGGATATTGCTGTCTGAATGGGCCGGGAAGGGACATCGATTCTGGATATTAATATCGCGACGGGAAAGGTTTTGCACCGACCAACGAATAATCGCCTCTGCACACCTACCGGCCGAGAGGCGTGGGAGAAAAAAAAAATATAGTTTACCGCCCACTGTCCAACGCGTTTCCGATCGGATATGAGTGTCTAGACGTCTGACCAAATACGCGGACTTACTACTCGCTCCTATTTCGAGGGGCGAAAGGGATCGCTCCGGAAGCTATATCGCTGGCGAAAAACGAGGCTGACACGAAAACCACCGCCGAGGACGGGATGCCAATATCTGGAGCTCAAGTTTAACACCCCTCCCCCCTTCCCCCCACCCCCTCCCCCCGCACCCCTCCGGCCCCCTCGACCGGGAGAGAAAATCACGAACGCACGAATGACCGCGTCCCCGATATTCTCCCCCGACGAATAATCCACGTGCGAAATTTCCATTTCCCGGTGGGATCGCTTCCAGGAATCATATTGCCATGCAAATACGGGAGATAACAAATTTTGATCTCGCAAGAGAGAGAAGGCTAGAACGAGAAATTCCCGAGATTCTGATTAAAGGGGTTCACGGCTGAAACGAGTTTGCTATGAATTTTGTACTTGCGATAAAGTTTATTGAGTTAAGTTTGTTTTTTTTTTGTTTTTTACGTATGTGATATGTTTTATTAGAGTGGTTGAGCGAGATTTTTGGGAGAGGGTATTTGTCGTTTGAACGTTGTGGAGCGGAAATATCTTCCTTTTGAATTTTGTTTCATTGGGAAAAAATGTTGCGGTCGAATTTATTTTTTGTCTTTCGGAGCGCAAATATGCTCGACCTATTGGCTCGAGATAAATTTGATTTAAAAAACATAGCTTCCTCTGTGAGGAAGCAAAAAAGAAGAAAAATTGGCAATCGAACTTCACTTTAAATCCCGCGGCGGAATGTAATTATGTCGGGACGTAGAAACGAGTTTACTATGAAATTTTGTACTTGCGATAAACTTTATTGAGTTAATTTTTTTTTAACGTTTATGTTTTATTAGACTATTTGAGCGAGACTTTTGTAAGAAGATATTTGTCATTTGAAAATTGCTTCGACTCTTCTGGAGCGGAAATATCTTCCTTTTGAATTCAATCTCATTGGAAAAAGAAAATATTTTGCAATCCAATATGTGTTTGGACTCTTCCTTAGCGCACACACGCTCGACCAATGGGTTCGAGGTAAATTTAATAAACAATAAATAAAAAGTGGTTATCGAACGTCACTTTAAATGCCGCGAAGCGAAATATAATTATGTCGTGAGGTAGAAACGAGTCCACTATGAAATTTATAGGTTTGGTAAACTTTACTCAGTTAATTATTTTTCCGTTTATAATATGTTCCATTAGTCTGTTCGAACTGGGATTTTATGAGAAACAGAAATATCTATGCTTAATCTATTTGAATTCAATTTCACCGTGCGAAAATATTTTTCAATCAAATATATGCTAAAAAGCTTCCGGGACGTAAACATGCTCGACCAATCCGCTTGAGATTAAAAAATGTTCAATTAAAAAAAAAAAAAGTTGGCAATCGAACGTCACTTTAAATCCCTCGAAGGGGAATATAATTATGTCGCGAGCTAGAAACGAGGGCAACGGGTTGTCTAGAGATGAGCCAAAAGTACTAAAAAAAAAAAAAAAGGTAAAGCTGTTGCGTGTATCCGTAATGTGGGCCGCGCATCTACTTGTTTCCCCTCGAGAGCTCTTCCCTCTCGGAATTCGAAGGTGACGAGGTGCGTCGGCCCAGAAATTATATATACGCGCACAGCATGTCGTCCGGCGATTCGCCGTATCCATACACGCGCCAGAACGCAGTAAATGCTTCGGCAGAGTGTTGGAAGAGGCTCGCCTAACGCATTGCCGCGAATCTCGCATCTCCCGTTTACCCGCGGTACGCGTGTCTATTTTCGTCCGTAGCCGATGCACGCGCCTCTGTGTATAGATCGAATTCTAAAAAAAAAAAAAAAATGATCAAGCCAAAGCTCAGCTCAGCCCAGATGGATAGACGATAGTGGATAGACGCGGATTTGCACCGTAAAAAAAAAATTGTAAACTTAATGTACCGGACCCGAAGTTTTTATGGGAAAGTTGGTACATTAGATTTTTATTAAATGAAGTATTTAAATTAAAGTACTTTTATAATAAAATTAAAGTGAATTATTAAAAATGAAGTATTTCCAATGTTTTTAATACATTGAACATTAATTTCACACAACTGTGCATGAAATTTAATACAGCAGTTTTTGCACAATAACGTCCATAGCCATACCCTACAAAATTTCATAAAAATTTTTTTTGCAGTGCGCTTTCATCCAGGCCCACATGCGTTTTCGCATATGTGCGCCCGCATCTACCGTCGCAGCAGGTAGATGCAATCCCCTCGTGTCGGAGTTCTCTGCAATAAATATCTACGTGTTGTACCATACGTATCTCTTTTCTACGTATCCTTATCCTCGTGTGGTGCTCGAGAGTGGGCGCGTACCGTACGTACGTCGCTGGATTGGTTATTCTCCCCTACGCGTCGTCGACGTACGGCGGGGCCGGCACACAACGCGGTTCTCCGGGTACCACTCGTGTGTACATCACTCCGCGGCTCCTCGTTGTCATTACCCACAGTGAAAAGAATACATGCATTTTTGAGTCACGTCTGATTCCACCACGTTCGTCACAGGTTTTTTTCTTCTTTTCTTCTTTTCTTTTTTTTTTTGAGTCTCCCCTTTTCCTGGTGTGTGTGTTTCCAGTGTTCTCTCCACTGCGGCGCTGCGACCTTCTCGCATCCTCGCGAGATAGCGAGCGTGTGGGGCGTTTTTCTCTTTTGGTATCTCTGCCCTCCGTCGGATTCGCGTGGTGCACGCAACGATGAACCCTCTCAGACCCTCGAGTACGCCTACCCTTCAGAAAGAAAGAGAATCGTATTCGGAGATGTGAGAGGTTTTCTTATTTGGATAGGGTGAACTATGTACTTGTGGATTATTACTTTGGGTGGGTTCGTTGGAAAGTTGTTAAAAAAATTCATACCGCGTTGTCTTGGCTCGATGTGTTTGGACCTCGATGTATCGAATTCGTCTTTGTTTCAGCGTATCTATAAAAACGCTTCGGTACCTTTGAATGTTCCTCCGCACTATAATAAAAATCGTATCAAATTTATGTACCCGTACAGGAAATTTTTATGCATAAACTAATGTATTAAATTTCATGAAAAATTGCGCTGAAAAATTAACACAAAGTATATTAAAAGTATATTAAAGTATATTAAAGTATATTAAAGTATATTAAAGTATATTAAAGTATATTAAAGTAAAGTATACTTACTTTACTGTTAATAATTTACTTTAATTTTACTATGAAAGTATTTCAATTTCAATGAAAAAGTATATTAATTTTTTATCACAATTGTACGTTAAACCGATCACTTTGGTCTTGTGATTAAAGTACTAGTCTCGAGAACAAAGTATCGGGAGGTCTCGGGTTCGAATCCCGGCGCCGTAGTCTTGCTGTCAGAAAAATATTGTGACGCGACGTAGCTTCTGGCATCTATCGTGCGATAGCCGATATATGTGTCAGTAGACGTCCAATGTTTACAGCCAGTAATTGACATGACGTGGCTCCGGCGCCGTGAAGCAAACCTAGAAGACCGACTGTTACTGACATCCAAACGTTTAGTTAACGTTCACTTATATTGAGTAATCCCCAAAGTGGTATGGTTCCCACAAAAGGAAAAATAGTAGGTCTAGTCGATAATAACCATAGCAGTTGATGCGACGTTAAATAATAAGAAATAACAAAAATAAAATTGTACATCAAATTATGACCCCGAAGATAAGCATGAGACTAAATTTCATTAAATTGCAAACTTCGCTCGAGGAAGTTCACTTGGAGAATAAAATTCTAAAAGTAACAGTTAAAAAAATAAAAATAAAAATTATAAAAGAACGATTTCTTTTTTCTTCCTAAAGCAGTGCACTGACGGACTTGCCAGAGATGAAATTTGATGTCATTCAGATATCTTCAGAGTTCATATTAAATTTAATGTACCAGTTTTTCACATAGAAACTTCCAGTCCGGTGCATTAAATTTACAATTTTTTTTAACAGTGTGTCGGTCTCACTGCTCTCCGTCTGTTTCGCAGGTACACGCAACGAACCCTCAGACCCTCGAGTACACCCGTCCTTGAGAAATAAAGAAAACCGTATTCAGAAATGTGAGAGGTTTTCTTATTTACACTGTAAAAATAAATTGTAAATTTAATGTACTGGAACGTGCAATTCCCTTACATTACTCACATTAATTAAACATTAGTGTACTTGATTGTAAAATTAATATATCAGACATTAAAATGACTAATCTATGGCCCAAAGTTTACAAAAATGTTTATTAAAAACGAATATTTTATGTGTTCGAAATTTCAGAAACAGTTTACCAATACCATTCGTTAATTTTCAAACAAATTTTTTTACAGTGTAGATAGCGTGAACGGAACTTATAGATTATTACTATGGGCGGTTGCGGGAGAAAGTAATTTGAAAAAAATATCTCTTCGGGCGTATCGTTGTCCGAGTCTCGTTCAATCGTTCGAAGTATTTAGACCTCGATTTATCGAATTCGTCTTCCTTTCAGCGAATCTATTAAAAAAAAAAACTTCCCGGTATCTTTGTGCGTCATCGTCGTGACGTAATGCAGTTCCGAGAGTTTCGCCGTCGAGGCATCCGACGATAACTCAAATTATATACAACGATCGGATCGGAAGGGTGGAGAAGCGCTGATGCTGGAGTAGGGCGAAGTTGTTTTTTTTGCTTTCTTCCCTCCCTCAAAGTAAATCGATTGCGGCTCTTCCCTCGTTTCCCCGAGTCCTTTCATCCGCGACGGATAGCTGGAAGGGTAGAATAAAAAAATATATATAAAAAACGCATAATCGGGATCAAAACGATATATATACAGTCGACTGGTCGCTGCGATCCCTTCCAGCTCCGGTGAAGCTTTATCAGCTTCACCGGGCATCGGGGCTTTGTTTTTTTTTTTTTTTTTTTTTTTTATACTTTTTATGTAAAAATTGTGGATTTTCTTTATTTTACCTTTGACGTTTTTTTAAATATTTATTGCTCCAGAAGATTGGCCGACGCCGATGATATTGGGTTCGCACGATGGACGAGACGAGTCGAGAGAAGGGTCACGGCTGTCGAGCGGAAGAAGAAGAAGAAGCTTCAATATGCCGCTGTTGCGGTAGTCCTCGTCGTCGTCGTCCCCGTAACGACCGAAGAGGCCGTCGTTACCCGTTCAATCCGATCATGCTTGCGCGAGGATTGGCGAACTGAAGAAAAAAAACATATATATACATATATATCATCAGAAAACTAAAGTTCACGGTAAAAAAATAAAATTCGTATGAAATTTAATGCACTGGTACTGGATGTTTTTATGCACAAACTGGTATATTAAATTTCATGGACAATTGTTGATGAAAGATTAATGTGCAGTATATTTAAAACTTTAGAAATAATTTATTTTAATTTTACTATAAAAATACTGTGGCTTGCGCCACAGTAAATGGGCAAAGACGCATGGATTTCCGTGATTTTTTTTTCTCGGTAAATATACTGGTTTTTTAAAAATATGAGACCGTCAAGGACTAAAGAATCTGTTGAAGTATATAGGTACAAATTTTCATAGAAATCCATCAAGCTATTCTTGAGATATCAGGGACACCAATCGTGAAAATCACGTTTTGAAAAAAACGCGTTCAAAGTTCGGCCGCACGACTTTCCACATAACGGTCTCTAACTTTGGCAATTCTTTGAAATTTTACTAAAAAATTTAACAAAATATTCTTGGCGCAATATAAGAAAAAAAAATCAACATTTTAAATCCACCAATTTCCTTCAATTTCACTGTAAAAGTACTTTTAATCCAATAATTTGCTTTAATTTCACTGTGAAAGTTCATTAATTTTTCATCACAATTGTACCCCAAATTTCATGGACCAGATTTTGCATAAAAACTTCCAGTCCCCTGCATTAAATGTGCAATGTTTTTTAAACAGTGTTTTCAGGATCTGATTCCGCCGTCTGTGCCGAATCGGTGCGAAAGTGGAGAGGAATAAGAGAGAAAAGTGGGCCGTAAGGCCGAGCGAGGACGGCATCGGACGCGAAGTCGGGCGAGACGGGCTTTCCCATCTAAAGTCGCGGTGGAGAGATGAGCGATTTACAGGCCACCCTCGAGTTCTCTCTCGAGCTATGCAAGTTCTACAATGTTGACCTCTTTCAGCGCGGGTGAGCAGCCGACGGAGAATCCGTCGACGAGACAAGCCGATGGCTCAATTATTTTTTTCACAAATTTCACAATCCAATTACTTTGTCTTCCGCAGGTATTATCAGATCCGAACGGCTCTCAGAGTGTCGCCGAAGTTACCCATCAAGGTGGAAGTCGATCAATTTAGAAATCGTGAGTTCGCTATAATTTCGCATTCGTTGCTCGCAACTTATATAAGTACCGACCCTTTAAAATCGTCACGGGAAGAAATTTCTTAATTTGTTGGTCTTCAATATTTGTTATTGAATATTAATATCGTAATAATAACACACCAGAGCTGGACCAAGTAATAAAAAATACTACAAGTACAAAGTATCAAGTACGTTTTCCAAGTAGTTTTCTCACATAGATTCATAGCGTTAATTAAACGTATAAAAAAAGGTGCAGAGAAATTTGCACATGACTTCCTCATTTATTATAATTGTGCGCATATCTTTCCCTATGAGAAATTTAGGAGATCGATTTTGAAAGCAATGTGCAAATAAATGACATTGCACCTTTTTTTGTAACATTAAAAAATATTTACGTTTCATAAAATTTAAACGGTGACAATTGACCGCATAATTTATTGTAAATAATCGCCAACTGACATTTTCGTAATTCGTCGTTTTGAGGCTATTTTAAATCTATTATTTACCTTTTTCCATAAAAGAGTTTCATACAAAATTTCAGAAAAAAGGTACCTGCCTCGTTTTTTTATTGGGATTTTTTAAAAATAAATGTTTAAAAATGAATTCTCGTTAAAATTACATTTCTCGAAAAGCGTAAACAGATAATCATATATTAACAGAGACAATTACTCATCGAGTATCCATAACGTGACTTCGAGCGTGTACTCGAAAATGACTCGGTACTTGAAGTAGTAAAAAGCATTTGTGCACTTCAAGTACTGCCCAAGTCTGTAATATACCGTTAATAATATTAACATTTCTATAAACTTACATCAAGATGATATTTTTATTATTATCATTATCATTAAATACCGTAAAGTTGAAACGATAGATTCTCAATCTTCCCGACGACGGTTTAAAGGGCCAATAACGATAACTGAATGAGGATTCATTGATTATTAATATTCAACAGATAAGCGTTCGTTAGACACGATGGAAGCGCCGGGAACGAGCAAACGCTTTCAGATATTGTATCGGAACGAGGAAGTTACGTTGGGTACCTCGGTGCTTTTTCGTGCTCATGTACTGGTTCACAGTCACAAGATCGAGGAAGCTCTCTCGCGGACCCACTTCAATCTCGGCGTCGAGCTATGGTTCAGCGAGCCGACGCAGCCTGGTAACATGGCCTGTGTATCCTCGAGGTAAAACAACCCTTCGGCATTCGCTATTTCTCTCGCGTCCCCTCTCGCTCATTTTCTACCTCGGCCGAACCATCTTTTCTAATCAACGAGACCGCGTCGAATCGGATCTCGGGAGCAATCAGCGATGATTGTCCGGCGGCGTAAAAAAAAGAAAAAAAAAGAAGAGAAGAGAAAGGAGCCTGGATGATGATTACGTGGATACGTCGAAATCGCTGCGACTCTCCCTCCAGTATGCCGCATAATACACTACGAGAAGTGTATAGATTTTTACGTAAACTTGTGTTCGTGTCTCGTGCGACTTTCACGAAGGACCGTTTGTCGCGAGATTGATTGCTGCCGTTCGCCATCGCGACTCTTCTCTCTCGACGTGTCCTTAGCCTGCGAAAAAAATTAAATATCAAAATTCCGTACTCCGTCTATCCATCGCTGTACAAAGTTTTTTGCACATCGATGGATAGACCGTAAAAAAAAAATGGTCAATTTATTGTGCAATTGTCCGCAAATATTAATGGGCTTTTTTTAGAGTGAAATTAAAGTGAATTATTGATGGTAAAGTTTTTAATATACTGTACGTTAATTTTTCATCACAATTGGACATTAAATTTAATATCGCAGTTTATGCAAAGAAACTTCCAGTACCGGTACATTAAATTACATATCTTTTTTTTTAGTGTGAAGCTGATTTGCGATTGTGAGATGAAATTGATACGCCGCATATTAAAGAGAGTTTTTTTGGCTTTATATAACCATCAATTAATATGTATTAATCTTTATCTTCATAATTAAGAAAAAACAAAATTAAGTTTAATTAGCTCACGTTCATTTGTATTTTATTTGATGTACCGGTCTATGCGCAACAACTTTATACTTTATGTATACAAATATTGGTAATATTTTTAATAGCGTGTAAGGTACCGATAAATCTCCGAATCTGAGCCCGAAAACGAAAAATTTCAATATCAAAGTTCAGTACACGCTGTAAAAAATGTTTGCGCATCGATGGATAGATTAAATTTTACTTGCGATTGTGAGATGAAATAAATGCTCGGCATATTAAATAGGGTTTTTTTTAGACCATCAAATATGCCTATTAATTAATATGTAGTCTTCGCTTCATAATTTTTTTTTTCTTTAATTAGCTCGCATTAGTTTATATTCGATTTAACATACCGGTCAATGCGCAGCAACTTCGCACGATCTTTATGCGAATATCGATAATATTTTCAATAGGGTGTAGGGTATCGGCAAATCTTTGCATACGCGTGTACTTTTTTATTTTCTGCAGGGCGTTACAACTGAACTTCGTGCCGACGAAAGGACTGCACTATCATCTCCCGGTGCTCTTCGATTACTTTCATCTCGCTGCCGTGTCCATAACGATCCACGCGTGTCTCGTTGCCCTTCATCAGCCGTTCGTCAAGAAGAGCATACTGCATTACGTCCAGAGCTGGTTAGAACAACAACATCATAAATAACAATATACTTTGCTTCCTCCTAGACGAAGCTTTGCGAATAAAGAAACATTATGAGAAAGAAATATGAAAATTTCAATTTACAACTTTTATAGGAAAGCCATGTGAAAATTCCAATTTGCAACTTTTATAAGAGAGCCATATGAAAATTTCAATTGCCAAGTTTTATGAGGAAGCATTATAAAAATTTCGATTTGCTAGTTTTTTATGACCATATTAAAACCATATGAAAATTTCAGTTTTCAACTTTTTTCATCGTCAACGTCGTGCTCGACTTTTATGCAAAACGATTGGTCGATTCAGCTTCAGCACGCAAAAATACAACAACGTCGCGTTTCAATTTTGACTTGTCATTTAATAGTCACGATAATGAATTATTTATTAAAAAATTTAAATAATACTACAAAAAAGTGGAAACTTTGCAGCTCTTAAATTAAATTGAATATTTTTTATCGAAATATTTTTCAGCGCTCCGAGAGGCGGAAAGCCATGGCTCCAGTTCAAGCAACCTCCGGCAAACGGCGACAACAACGCGTTCCTCGGAAACATCGTAAGTTCGAGAATATCGATTTAGCATGACCGGTGAAAAAAATGAAAGAAATAACATTGGGGTTCTTTACTTCCAACGTCCAGGAGGCAACGACCCGCTGCGTGGGCTCGGCCACGCGGATACAGCACGCGAAGTTGATACAGCGAGAGGTGACGAGGCTTCTGCTCGCGGCTCGCGAGTCATTGCTCAACGACTTGGCCGACCTGGCTCGGCTGTTGCCGTCGTGGGAGCAACGAGAGCTCGAACTCGCAGAGAGGAAGCACAAGGAAGTCACGAAGATGATGGATACCGAGGAAGTAAACATCGCTCAGTTGTGTGCGCAGAACATCGTTCTGTGGAACGTCTTCCTCGAGGCTTTCACGAGACAGGAATCCGTTCATCAGCATCTCGCTCGGATACATCATCAGCTTCGGGTGAGCTCAACCCTCTCTTCGACCTGTAACCGTTGCAATTTTAATCAATGAATAATAATTCATTTTCTTCAATAAATAATCATTCATTTTCTTCAATTAATAATCATTCATTGTCTTCAATTAATAATAATAAATTTTCTTCAATTAATAATCATTTATTTTCTTCAATTAATAATCATTCATTGTCTTCAATTAATAATCATTCATTTTTTTCAATTAATAATCATTCATTATCTTCAATTAATAATCATTCGTTCTCATCAATTAACAATCATTCATTTTATTCAATTAAATCTTCGACCCTGAGTGAGAATACACCTTCCCACCAAAATATAATTCCGAGATATTGTTTTTTAACAAATCTTTCCGACGATCCTTTTCTTTTGTAACGATTGTTCAGATACCTTTCAACTGGATGGTATCGAATATACTTTATGATCATATTTTTATGATTTCCCAACATCGGACCTTTAAATTCAGAATTAATTGTGTTCGATTACCGAGCCCAAACTTACTTCAATTACTTCCTGTTTTGATTCCTTTCAATTTCTGCGCTTCAGGTAAAACGTTTCGCCGAGGGTTTCTTCGTGCTGGAGAACCCGAGAACGTCCGCGGCGGGTTGTTACGACGCGAACTACCAGTCCTACCAGGCGGTGAGCGAGACGGCCCGTCGTTCGCGTTACCTCGCCTCCCTGCCGCCGTTGCCGGTCCACTGTCCCGAGCTGGACGGTGATCTTCACTCCCTGCCACTGATATTCGAGGACCAGTACGCCGACATGCAGCAACGTCACAGAAACTCCGTGCCGAGCATGGAGGACTGCAGTTGCGGAATCGCCGCCATCCTGGAGTCCCGGACGGCGAGCGTGTGGTCGCCGAGAAGTGAGGGCGCGGCGCAGGACATAGCGTCGATGCAGGCGCGTCTGACGCTGGCGCCCTCGTCCCTGCCGGCCCGGCACAGCAAGTCCCTCGACCAACTCGGCCCGGAGCTGGCTCCGATCCAGCCTCGAACCTCGCCGAAGACTCTGCCACGTTCGGCCTCGACGCAGCTCTTCCCCCGTCAGCGCGGAGGTCCGAGAAACGCCACACCTCCGACGAGCGTCCCTTCCAAGGGACGAACGAGATCGGCCGCTCCTCTGCACTCGGCCCAGAGCACGAATCTCTTCCCACCCTCCGGCACGCAGCAGCAAGCTTGCTCAGCACCCAATCCTTCGCTCGGCTCCACTCCGATAGTCACTCTTCCTCGAGCCAAGTCCACGCAGATCCTAGTTCCTCAATCCTATCGTCAACCCATGGAGTCCACGTCGATAACTTCCATCCTCGCTGCGATGTTTCCTGAAATGCCACCGAGCGGACACTTTCCTGGCTATCGACCGTCTTCGAAGTCCTGCGAGCAGAATCTCACTGTACCAACCTATGTGGGGACCTTCGATCTCGCACAGCTGGCTGGTTGTCTGGCGACCGATAGCAACAAGCCAGAGGCCAATCACACCCTCGACACCAGAAGGATTATCGCTGGAGCTCCGGTGCCGAGGAGTCAGAGGCTCTTGCCACCCCGGCAACCTAACACTGCGACCAACAGCGATGGAATCGTCTTTCATCCGAAGTCCAGTGCCAACGGCGAGGCCCAGGACACCTTGCGTTCTGCGACCCTCGATCGTGTTACTTATCGGGGTAATGCGAGGAAGAATATCCAACACTCCGGCAACAAGTGTAATCAGAGCAACAGCCTGGAGTGTCGCAGGTATCACACGCTCGGCAAGACAACAGGAAGTTTCGTGGCACAGCAGCAGCAGCAGCAAAGCAGAGCTGCGCTGGACGTCCTGAATGGCTGCCTGCTCGAGGATCCTCCAGGCAAGAAGTCGACGACGAGCTACAGCGGTCTGACGGTGGATTCCTTTTTCTACCGAACAAACGGTACGACGAGCAGCCGGGCAAGGGACCACGAGAGACCGAAGAGGCCCAAGAGTACGGAGAGGCTGTTCGACGTCGTGGACAGGACGGACTGCTGTCCGGAGTCCTGCTCAGACATCTACGAGCGTGCGGCGAACGCAAGTTCTAGAAACGGTGCTGCGAGCCACGAAGACAAGCATCAGCCGAGGAGATCTCAGGAGTCGAAGAGGCCAAACGAAGTCACTCGCGAGCCACTGTATGAGATAATTGCCCTGAAGATCGAACCTCCGAAGGCGGAGATCCGCGAGGAGAGGAGAAGACACGGAAGGAGACCACACTCGGCACCAGCTATCGAGGCTCAGCGTGGTGAGGAGCAGCCGACGAACAAACGCTGCCAGCACAGGACGAGAAAGGCAGCTCCGATTCCTGTTGCCTTTCAGGATCCGGAGGTCGCACCTCTGCCAAAGTATCGCCTGCCTGTTGCCGCTGCTCCGGTCACCAATGTCCTGGAGGTCGAAAACAACAACAAGATTATAGTCAAGCTGGAGCCGATGGAAACCACTCTGACGGCGAACAACGTCACCTCACCGGCTTCTGACGAGTCCAGTCCCGGAGCTCCTCCACCGAACGCCAAGAGGCTCAGGTGTGCCAGCGTTCCAGTCGAGCAGAACAAGATCGTTGTGCCACGAAGTGCAGTTTCACTTCCCTGCATGCCCATGCGAGATGCCAGGGATGCAAACGACCTGGCTGCTGTGCCGAATCCTCCAAGTCCACCTTCGTCAAGACCCAGCAGTCCAGCCACGAGCACGAGCTCTGGCAACTTGACCTCTGAGTGCTCCGGATGGGTCAGCAGTGGCGACACGTCCAGCTCCGAGCAGCGAAGAGCTGCGAAGGTCTCCGGCGAGCAGTTGAGACAAAAGTTGTCGAAGATCGTGCCGAGGAAGGACAAATCTTCGAAGGGACAAGCGAGTCTTGTCGAACACTCCTACGAGGAGGTGAGGCTTCCGCCACCAAAAATGTTCCAGGACGAACCTCCACCTCCGGAGGAGTTTAGAGATCCAGCGCCTGCTGCACAGATGCTCGACAATCCTCTCTATCATGTTTACGAGACCGTAAAGAGGGCAAAGAGCCCGAAGCAAAATAAAACTGCGCCATGCAGTCCGCAGAGAAACCGCGAGAGGGAAAACGTCTACGCAGCTCGCGACATTTGCCTCGATTGCTACCAGGAGGGAAAGGAATTGCTCCAGTCCACTCAGGACGACGTCATAAACTTCAAGAAATGCAAGGACGAGTTCAAACGGCAGATGAGCTTTTCCGGACGGATCTACAGGTGTGGAAGGTTAAGTTTCAATTCAGATTCTACAATATTCCTCGAGCTTATTAACCGAGGCTATTCCTCCTCTCTTCTCTTTTTGTTTCGGTTCTTCTTCTTCTTTTCTTGGGCATTCTGCAGCGATTATCCGGCCCTCGCATCCAATCTACCGTACTTCTACATCAGCGACGAGTATCGTCTCTTCTCGCCGGAAGGTGCCCATCTCATCATTTGCGTTCACGGACTCGACGGCAATGCTGCGGATCTTCGGCTCGTCAAGACTTATCTCGAACTCGGGCTACCCGGGGCTCATCTCGACTTCCTGATGTCGGAGAGAAATCAGGTATTTTTTTCTTCTTCTTCGGTGAGCTTTGTACTTCGTATTTCCTCGAGGATGGCCGAGTGACCTTTTTTGCTGTTCGTTATCGAGTTCGTTTATCGAGAAACCTGCAAACAGGAATTCCACATTGTCGGATTATTATTTCTTTAAATAAAATACAACTATATGGACTCGCGAACGAATATTCGGTCATGAACTTCACAGGCATATTTCGTTTAAAATGCTTAAAGAACAAGCATACAATCGTCCCGAACTACGAATAACTTGAACCCAGCAATTTAGGTGACACATACTTTCGTACCTTTGTATTCTTTTGGAATTACAGTTGCTTGTAGTCTGTTAATTTTTATATCGGATTTTATCTCCTTGAGAATTGCTAATCGCTGGTTTTCGATTATTACTTTTCTGATACAACTTTTGTGATATACGCGGGGTAATGATTTCAGTCACCACTATTGTCTGCAATGTATTCGTGTCATTACTTATGTAAAAGAAGAAATCCGTAAAATAAAATAAATAGATCGCCCTAAATGAGGCAACTTATCTGTTACCGATGTCTTCTTCAAGGGTGACACGTTCTCGGATTTCGACACGATGACGGATCGTCTCGTCGGCGAGATTCTTCACCACATAGAGACCTCGGGACTGAATCCAACGAAGGTCAGCTTCATCGGACATTCCCTCGGAACGATAATAATTCGTAGCGCCCTGACGAGGCCGCAGCTCAGGCCACTTCTTCCTCGTCTGCACACCTTCCTCAGTCTGAGCGGACCGCATCTCGGTACGCTTTACAACACGAGCGGGCTCGTGAACGCAGGTAAGAAAAATTAATTCGAAATGATCATGAAGATATCTGCATGACATAAAAATTCATCTTTTGGCGCGTCTGTGTCAATGCACTGCCTTAGGAAGAGAAAAAATGGTTCACTCGTAGAATTTTATTCTCTTAGTGAACTTCCCCGAGCAAAGATTGTACGATGCGAAATACAGCTATCATAAATTGATGAAATTTAGTTGGATCGTTATTTATGTAGAAAGTATATGTATGGAGTATCATTCCATCAACCCTGCGATATTTGTACCTGAAGATCTAAAATATGTAAAAAAAACATACGGGTAATATCCGCGTACGAGCTTAAAAGCTTCTGCGGACAAAAATTCAATGTATATAAAATAGTTTGTACTTAATCAATTAATAATAATAAATGAAATAATAATAATGGTCTTATGCAGATATCTTCAGAGTCATAATTCGAAACTTATAAAAAAAAATTTTTTTAAATGAATCATCTTCAATCCGTTGTTTCATTATTTCCCTCAGGCATGTGGTTTATGCAGAAGTGGAAAAAGTCCGGTTCCCTGCTACAACTGGCGATGAAGGACGCGACAGACGTGAGACGATCGTTCATGTTCCGTTTGAGCCAGAGAAGCAATCTCCAGAGATTCAAGCACGTGCTGCTCTGCGGCAGTGCGCAGGATCGTTACGTTCCGTTGCACTCGGCGAGGATCGAACTCTGCAAGGCTGCCGTCCGGGATCCCACGGATCAAGGTGAATTTCATAAACGATGAACCTGCGAAAAGAAACAAAAAATAAAAAATGTTCTCAAATTTTTTTATTTTTTTTTTAAGGCGCGGCTTACCGAGAGATGGTCCACAATATCTTGTATCCGGTGATGTCGGCGTCCGGTGTGAGCCTCGTGAGATACGACGTTCACCACGCTCTACCACCGACGGCGAACGCTCTCATCGGCAGAGCCGCCCACATAGCGGTCCTGGACTCCGAGCTCTTCATCGAAAAGTTCCTCCTCGTCGCCGGCTTGAAGTACTTCAGATAAGGAAGAAGGAAATACCTGGAAAATTAACACGTTACGAACAAGCGTAAAAGACCTTCGAGCCTCGAATCGAAGAGAATCGAGACTCGGAAACAAAATGTGATGAACTATTTTGCCCTCTTCATCCCCGACGGTTGAAAGAAAAAATTAATACGAATTATTCGCATAACGATAATTTTTGATCTTACGTTCCTAAGGGCGTCTCGATGAAAAATTAAAGAAAATAAACAAAAAATAAATTTAAAAAAAATGAAATAAAATAAACACACCGATCTCATCGAGACTCGATAATCGAAGAACTTCGGACCTATCGCGAAAGAATGAAGACAAAAAATACAGCGTTTTCGCTTTATAGTCATTCCGTTGTAGTTTTTGCGTGTGCGTGTCTACGAAATTGAGAGTGTGAGAAGTCGCGCGAGAGAGATTAATAAGAGAAAAAAAGGGTTTGAAGGTCGTCCGAAAAATCAGGGTAGAACGACGAAGCGACGTCGTTTAGCAATTATAGAGATCACTTTCGATAATTTCAATTCTCGAAGTAACGAACAATTTTGACACTCGGATACCAATTCGATTTTTTTTCTATTCTATAAGAAACAACAAATATTAGATAAAAAAGCGGACGTTATAAAAAAAGTAAAAAAAAAAAAATCGTTCGGCCTAATTCGAACGTGAGACATCGGCTCTCCGTCTTTTTACTTTCGGAATAATAAAATATCTTTTACGATCCGAGTGCTCTCCCCTCCCCCCGATTTGACTATCTCGATCTAGCGAATATATATATACACACACGTAATAATATTATAAATTTCCTAAATTAAACTTATCGCCATTATATTGATATCGATAATTCGCTAAATGAAAAAAAAAATAACGACTGAGTCATTAACTAAGTTTCATCGTCGAATCGTTTACATCTAAACTTATGATAATTCGATCTCGCAGTAGAACGTGTGTAAAGGCGAAAGGAAGAAAAAGAAAACTACAAAAACACAAAAAAAGATACAACTCGAAGCTACGTAAAAGTTTGAAGATGACAGCGCGGTGGAAAAAAAAAAAATAAACAAAATTGCGAATGAGTTTATAGAGATGCGGTTTAATCGGGCCGTCGAGTAATTAGGAAAGTTACGAAACGTATGTCAATTGTTCCCCCTGGATAAATGAGCGTGTGCGTGTGTGTAATTGTTGCGAGCGGGGACCACGAAGTGTTCCCGGTTTGGCCGACAGATGAGAAAAGTGGACCTTCTTACGCGGAATGGATTAGATGAAAATTGTAAAAGCCATTAAAAAAAATTAAAAAAAATCACCGATAAAATATGAGAAAGAGAAGAAAGTGCCCTCGGTATAAGTGACGTGACGTGAATATACTACGAGTAGATGACCTACTCTCGTGGGTATATAAAATTCGTTTCAGGTATATGAAGAGAGTCCCTCCAATAGATCTCAATTGCTCAGAACAATCTAGTACGTATTAGTGATTCGTGAGAAAAAAAAATAATAATGAGAGAAAGGAGATTAAATGAAAAATGCGAGGGATGCACTTCCGAGATAAAGCGTAAAAAAAACAAAAACCAAAAAAAATAAAAAACAAGTAAAAATAATTCCACACAGTGAGGTTCGTCCTCTCGATCTAGGGACATTATTACTATTAAAACAAGAAAAAAAACGAGACTCGTACGCTCATCTATTTCGTCTGGATATCTTTGTCCAACTCATCCCCGTCGTCGCCCTGCCCTAAAAAAATAAAAATAACAAAAAAATTACCAATGTCGACCGAATTATAAACGCATAAAGGAATTAATCTCCGGATCGTGCACAAGTCGGTGTGAGCATTTACAAGTAGAACCGGAATTAATTGAATGAGAAAAAAAATGAATTTTCGAAACTAACGCCAATACGATCCGAAGTTTACCCTCATTTTGTGCTTCTCGAATTTAATACTATATTGATGACACACGTTACACGAAAAAAAAACACAACACACACGAAACAAAGATGTAAGATTATTGATGAATTTTTTCCATTGTCGTCCTATCGTTTGCTCAAATGAAGAAAAAAAAAGAAGATATGTGGGGATATTACACTAATTGCGTCGTTGCGTTATTATGTATAACTTGTACGATATTCGAAGTCCAATCCGCGAGCGTATTGACTTTTTGGAAACTCGTCTCTTTGCGTGATACACGTACTTAAAAAAAAGAACAAGTTTTTTCAAATGACTAACATCTAAGGCACAAACAATTTTCTAGATGGCCGGGATGCTCGATCGATAGAAGTCGTCTCGTTGCGGGTCGAGGAAATTAACTGAAAGATAAAAAAAAAGAAATTAAATAAAAATCGAGCATCCGCGAGGCACACGAGTTTAAACTACGAAGGACCGTCGAGGTCGGGGAGTCGCCGAGCGACCCCCGAAGAACGCGACAAGTTGCGCGCTGATAAGTTGAAACACCAAAAAATATTTAAAATGAATAAATGAAGAAAAAAAAACAAAAAAAATGCGATTGCAGTAACGATGTATACAATATACATAATTACATAGGTGTGTATGTATACACGTGTAAACCGATGAATCTACGAATTTATACATATACATCTATAATATATATATATACATGTGAGATAGATGAATAATAAAAAAAATCGTCATTATTACTATTAATCTATCGTGATCGAGCAATTTTCTCGTGACCCGTTCCCTTATCAGCGAAAAAACATTTACTCTACGAAATTACCAAATTTTGGCGTCTCCACCGCTCAATGCCGTTCCATCAAACTTGTCGATAAAAAAAAGTACCCGTTAAAAGGTATTCACTGCGAATAAGCAAATAAAAATCTGATCAACTTTGCGTCGCCCAAACAGCCGATTACGTTAAAGAAATAAATTTTTTTTAATCGCAGACGATTCAAAATAAAAATCTTGAAAAAAAGTTTTCCACCAAAACAAAGCTTCCTCCATGTGGAAGCTAAATGAAAAAATGAATACTGATTATAAAATGTTGCGATAAACATTATTCACTGCGAATAAAGCAGGTGCAAAATCTGACTCGACTTTGCGTCGCCGAAACAGCCGATTTCGTTAGACATTTAAAAAAACAATTCACAGACGATTCAAAATAAAAATTGAAGAAAAAAATTAATATCGATTGCAAAATGTTGCGATAAAAATGATTCATGGATTATACATTTACTCTACGAAATGACAAAACTTCGCCTCTTTGGTTGATCAATCTTTAATAATTCTCTCACCACCGCTTAAATACCGTTTCAACAAACTTGTCGATTAAAAAAAAAAAGTACCAAGTACCCGTTAAAAGTCATTCACCGCGACTAAGCAAGTAAAAAACTGACTCGACTTTGCGTTGCCCAAAGAGTCGATTTCGTTAAAGACGTTAAAAAAAATTCACAGACGATTCATAATAAAAATTGAAAAAAAAAATTAATACCTATTACAAAATGTTGCGATAAAAAAATGATTCGTTTCTATCTTCACTTCCCTCTAATTTCGGATATCCTCGAGAGTCGCCCTTTACGAATTTATCGTCGACTGAATTTCCTCGGTGCCGGGAATCGGCGGAAGTTCGACGTCCTCGCTTCCGTCGACCTCTTCGTCCCCGTAGCGACCCTCGGCGTACGAATTGCGAGCCGCCACCGAGGTTTGATCAAATTTTCCGCGGTTTCTCGACGACGCGTGTCCGAGGTGTCTGGCCTTGCTCACGTACGAATACTCCTTGGCGTTCGTGAGACCGGCTATAACGCAAGCACCGAGGGCGCTTCTGTTCAGATTCATCGGCGACGCGTCGTACCACTCGTTGCTGTCGGGATCGTAACACTCGACGTAGGCAATCGGCTCCGAACCTGCGACAGAAAGAAAAAACCTCAATACCATCAAAAAGTACAATAAAAAAAAAAAACAACAAAAATTAGTTTGGTGCGCTTCACACTACACTGTAAAAAAAATTCGTACGAAATTTAATGTACCAGACTGGAAGTTTTTATGCAAAAACTGGTATCTTAAATTGCATGTACAATTTGCATGAAAAATTACTGTTCAGTGTATTAAAAACATTGGAAATACTTTAATTATAATAATTTACTTTAATTATAATAATTTACTTTAATTATAATAATTTACTTTAATTATAATAATTTACTTTAATTATAATAATTTACTTTAATTATAATAATTTACTTTAATTTTACTATAAAAGTACTTTAATTTCAATGAAAAGGTGTATTAATTTTTCATCACAGTGTATTCAAATCCGTATTACATTTGTAAAGTCGTTTATACAAACTTTTACGCATCTATTGATTATAGTGGATGGTTATTTGCATTAGAGCAAATGTCCTTCACCTAGACAAACATTAATTGCAATGGATTTGCGAAAAACATTAATAGATTTTTGCTAATTTTCGAAAGGGTTCATAGTGGTTCATTTTTTTCAAACAATGATCCGCAATTGTTGCCCGTTTTTGATATACTCCAATTGTGATAAAAAAATGAACAAACTTTTTCCTTGAAATTTAACTAAACTACTAAATTTAAAGTACTTTCATAATAAAATTAAAGTAGCTTATTAAAAACAAATTTTTAACACACCGAATATCAATTTTTCATCGCAATTATACATGAAATTTAATATACCAGTTTTTCCATAAAAACTTGCACTACAATTCAATTAAATTTCAGCCGATTTTTTTTTGCACTGTACGTCATACCATTAAAGCCCCCGACGACGAAGATCATGTCGTCCAGCACAACAGTGGCAAAGTTGCTTCGCGGGCAGAACATCCCCGAGATCTTGTGCCAGTCGTCCTGATAAGGGCTGTAGCGCTCGCCTGCAAAGTATTTACCCTAGTTATTTTTATTTTTTTATTTTTGTATGTTTCATCGTATACCCTTCTCGGGTTTTTACGTAACCCGTCCCTTTTCCCCCTATCACTCACTACCCGCACTTCACTAAGCTACCTAACTTCCAGTGCGTCCGCAGCCGACTTAGCGACACTGTACCGCATTTGCCGAGGACACGGGGAAACTGCGGAAAACCCGTGTCGGTACAGACGGCCCTATATTTTTCTGATTCCTCGATGTTTTAACATCAAGAACTCAGAAAAACTGGCTCAACATTCGATGTACAAGCCACTGTGGGGCTAAGCGGTCACCCATCCATCTACTGGACGCAAGCACAGCTGATTGACTCGGGAAACCGCCGAAGCCACACACCGACCGCGCACCCAACGCTGTCGGGTTATATTTCCCCTAGTTATTTATTTAACAAAAAAAAAGGGGCCGCTCCGCCGGCTCCGAAAATTTATCTAACGGTCCGGCGTATCCGACGGCTCTTTTCAAGATTCCTCGTGAGCCCCGCCGAATAACTGAGAGTGGAATCGGAGCAAAAATCGAATCGATACTAACCCGAGCGGAGTCTCGCGTTACCGTCGAATCCTCCGAGGGCGTAGAGGCTGTTTCTGAACGAGATAAGAGACACGCCTGTTCGCGGTTTCGACATTGAGCGAATGTAAGTCCACTGATTCGCCTCGACGTCGAACACCTCGGCGGAGCTGAAGACCTCGTGGCCGTTGAAGCCCCCGACGATGTAGATCTTGTCGTGCAGCGCGGCGGCTCCGGCGTCCGATCTTTGGATGTGCATCGACGGTATCATCTCCCACTGATTACGCTGCGGATCGTAACGCTCGCCGGAGCTCATTCTCGTTCGTCCGTTGTAACCGCCGAGAGCGTAAAGTTTTCCAGCTAAGAAAAAAAGAGGAGATATTTAGCTGAATAAATATCTTCTTAAAAAAGAAGATATTTAGATGAATAAATATCCACTTGAAAAAGAAGATATTTAGATGAATAAATATCTACTTAAAAAAGAAGATATTTAGATGAATAAATATCTACTTAAAAAAGAAGATATTTAGCTGAATAAATTTTTACTTAAAAAATAAGATATTTAGATGAATAAATATCTACTTGAAAAAGAAGATATTTAGATCAATAAATATCTACTTAAAAAAAAGCTGAATAAATATCTACTTAAAAAAGAAGCTGAATAAATATCTACTTAAAAAAGAAGATATTTAGCTGAATAAATAACTACTTGAAAAAGAAGATATTTAGATGAATAAATATCTCCTTAAAAAAGAAGACATTTAGCTGAATAAATATCTTAAAAAAGAAGATATTTAGATGAAGAAATATCTACTTACAAAAGAAGATATTTAGATGAAGAAATATCTGCTTAAAAAAGAAGATATTTAACTGAATAAATATCGACTCAAAAAAGAAGTTCGATTTTAATTCTCGGCGAGTTTTTCGAGGGCCGAAAAGGTGTCAATTGAAGGGAACCCGAGAAACGTTTTTTCGGTCGTTTCACCGTTTCGGTCATCGAGAAACTCTTTGAGAATTAAAATCGAACGTCAGCTAAATAACTTCTTTTTTTTTTTCTTAAAGATTTTAATAAATGGATGTTTTTGGTAAAAAATGGAAAAAGAAATCGGTTACTAGGTCGAGGCGGCCCTTCAATTGACACCGTTACGGCCATCGAGAAACCCGTTGAGAATTAAAGTCGAAAGTCAGCTAAATATATTTTTCTTTTTTTTCTTAAAGCTTTTTATAAATGTATATTTTTGTTGAAAAAAGGACCGCGTCTAGCCCATTAATTTTTTTCTTTTTTTTTCTTACCAAAATGTACATTTATTAAAAGCTTTAAGAAAAAAAAGAAGCTATTTAGCTGACGTGAACTGATTCCTTTTTCCTTTTTACTAAAATATAAATTTGTTACAAGCCCAAAAGAATATTGATATTTTCTCCGTGGAAAAGCGAAAAGTTAATTTTATTTCCATGGCTGCTTTTTCAGGGAAAAGAAAGCTCTAATTCTTTCGGGTCTCCGTGTAGCCGCAGCCCCTGTTAATGGAGCTATCCACGAATGAGAAGAGCACCCTCTCACCGTGAGTGCAAACGCTGACGTAGCAACGAGCGTGGTACATGCACGCTCGTTCTCTCCACTCCTTCGTAACTGGATCGAAACAACGCACCGTGTTGAAGTGCTCGTGACCGTCGAAACCGCCGATTATGTATATCAAATTGTTCAGCGCGCACATTCCGTGATACGAGCGTGGTGTCGAATCGGTGTTCGACGATAAAAACCATCGGTCCGCCCTATTTTGCGACAATAAAGAAAAAATTAATTCCAAAAAAAATTAACATACAAAAAAATGAATATACAAAAAAATGAATATACAACAAAATTAATATACAAAAAAATTAATATACAAAAAAATTAATATACAAAAAAATTAATATACAACAAAATTAATATACAACAAAATTAATATACAACAAAATTAATATACAACAAAATTAATATACAACAAAATTAATATACAACAAAATTAATATACAACAAAATTAATTTCAGTTAAAAAAAAGTTGAAAATGTTGATTTTCGACTACCTCGTGTCGTAAGTTTCGACGAAGCTCGTCGGCGATCCAGCGATCCATCCGCCGACGGCGAAGAGGATTTCGTAAGGTACTCGCGGTCTCGTGAGAGGATTTCGAAGATCGACGTCGCTGTTCTGATAGGATTCTTGCTCGGACAGATAGACATTGGCGGGGAAAAGAATCCGCTGGCACTCTTCGTCCTCGTCGACGTATCTCCATGTGAGAACGTTGTAAACGAAGTACTTGTAGCTCATTAGACCGAAGCGCACGCAGTCGAGCAGTCTGGCGAGATGATTTTTGCGATCGATCGGCTTCGCCTCGATCCACGTTCTTATAGCTTCGAAAACGAGCTCCTCGTTACGGACGTTCAGCTCGTCGTCGCGAAGTATTGCCTCGAGCTCGTCGCCGTCGAGATCTTTGAATTCCGAGCTCTCGTGCAATATCCGCTTGAAATTGTGACGAATGTACTTGCGGCCCTTCTCCTCGAGATCGCGGCAGAAATAATGTCGGGCGAACTTGAAGATACCTGCACAGAGAAAAAAAAATCAATTGAGTCAACAAAATGTGCGCTTACGGGTGGCGAAACAAATGTTTGGTTGATCGAAAGAAATACCACGTTGATCGAACTAACGGGTCGTCGATTCAAATTTTTCTTTACTTATTAAAACAATTATTTCGTTCGATCAACCAAAAATTTGTTTCGCCACCCCTAAGCGCTCATTTTGTTGAATCAATCGATTTTTTTTCTCAGTGTGTTATAAAAAATTACACTAAATACACGAAGCTAGAATTATAGATTAATCGAACTTACCAAGTAAAGTTCGATCACAATTATAATGTAATGATGTACAAATGTACAAATATTCTGAAGCAGATAAAATAAGTTTAAATTTCTTTCTGTAAATATTAATAATAATAATAATAATAATAATAATAATAATAATAATAATAATAATAATAATAATAATAATAATAATAATAATAATAATAATAATAATAATAATAATAATAATAATAATTGTATGAGCACCGCTTCCGAAGTGATCGAGACTTGCAGTGATCGCTTCGGAAGGAGCGCTCAAACAATAATGGTGAAACTTCATTTGATAAATTCACTTAATCTACACCGATAAAAAGGGTTGGTAATATCAACTAAGCTGCGGTTGCGGGTGGCGAAGGAAATATTTGGATCGATTGAAAGAAAAATTTAGTTGATTGAACGAATATTTAGTCGTGTGACCGAATTTTTAGTTGAAATGACTGTTCTGTTATTGATTGTAAAAAACCAAACATTTCCTTCGCCACCCGCAACCGCAGCTCAGTTGATATTACCAAACCTTTTTATCGGTGTATATTTGTATGGGCGCCTTTTCCGAAGTGATCTCGAGCTTGATCAAATGGAAGAACGCGAAATACCCTCTACTAATTTTTCTCGGAGCTATCGTGACAATTGTCTTTTCGTTTAATTACCCAAGCAGTTCTCGGGTCTGAGTTCTTGGAGCAAAAATTGACAGCAAAGCTGAACAACGCCGAGAACTTCGAACTGATCGGCGAGAGGCAAAAGTTGCTCGACGTTATCCGCCGTTACGTTGCAACTTCCGGTGTAGGCGTAGTCGAGAATGAGACCGAAGATCTCGCCAGGAACACTGCCGATGGACACCTCGTTCGTGTCGCACTTTCCTCCTTTCAAGCTGTTCGTGAAGAGAGCCTTGAAGTAAGGACTCACGGCTGAGAGGATTACACGGTGGACCGGAAATAGCTGGTCTCCCGCGCATCTCACCGCACCGTCGCACAGCTGCTGGCTCGCTCTGCAAATCACAATTTTTTTGTGTTATTAATAATCATAAAAATTAACTATTGATTTAATATTATTAAAATTAATTATAAAAATCAACGATTGATTTAATATTACAAAACTGATTACTAAAATCAACGATTAATTAAAAATTAAAAAACTGATTACTAAAATGAACGATTAATTAAAAATTAAAAAACTGATTACTAAAATGAACGATTAATTTAATATTACAAAATTGAATATTGAAATCAACGATTAATTTAATATTACAAAATTGATTATTAAAATCAAAGATTAATTTAATATTACAAAATGGATTATTAAAATCAACGATTAATTTAATATTACAAAATGGATTATTAAAATCAACGATTAATTTAATATTACAAAATTGATTATTAAAATCAACGATTAATTTAATATTTATAAAATTAATTATTAAAATTGTCATTAGTTTCGGTAATGATAAATATTATTTTATCACAATTTCTTGACACACCTGAGCTCCGACCATACGACCGGAAACTCGACGAGGGCGTAATTGGACGGCAGACAAACGCATTTTCTCGATCTCGTGTTATGTCTTCTATGAGACTGCTTGACCTTTGTGCCGGAAACGGCGGTGCGTGAGTTACGATTGCGCGATAGCTTCTTCAATTTGATTCTACCGCCGCCGGCGCAGTCCATTGCACGACGTGACGATCCGCACCGGCTCCGTACAGCTCACGCGCTTCGTTGTTTTTTTTTTCTCTCTCCGTTGTAACTTATTTCTCTTCAGCGCTCACGTGACGCTGACAGATCGTTATATCGTCGATCGGATCGAGGTGAGACATCTAGTTATTACATCCATGGCGGGGATGACATAGGAAAGCCGATAGAGTCGACAAGTGAAGATCATTCGATCCATACAGGGCGATCGATAAATTCTCTATATTAAATTTAAAACCCTAGAGAATTTGCTAACGTAGAGAAACAAAAAATCGAGGCTCCAAAATTGTGGATTTTTATCTGTGTGAAAAGAGCTAAAATATTAAGGTGCAGAGTTGTTGATTGTAAAAAAAAAAAATTCGTATAAAATTTAGTGTGGTGGTACTAGAAGTTTTTATGCATAAACTGCTATATTAAATTTCATGTACAATTGTGATGAAAAATTAACGTACAGGGCGATCGATAAATTCTCTATATTAAATTTAAAACCCTAGGGAAGTTGCTAACGTAGAGAAACAAAAAATCGATCCTCCAAAATTGTGGATTTTTGTCTGTGTGAAAAGAGATAAAATATTAAGGTGCAGAGTTGTTGATTGTAAAAATAAAATTCGTATGAAATTTAGTGTGCTGGTACTGGAAGTTTTTATGCATAAACTGGTATCTTAAAATTCATGTACAATTGTGGTGAAAAATGAACGTACGGTATATTAAAAGCTTTACTTTCAATGATTTACTTTACTTTGACTGTAAAAGTACTTAAATTCAATCATTTACTTTAAATTTCACTGCAAAAGTCCATTCATTTTTCATCAGAATTATACAGTAGATTTAATGTACCAACTTTTCCATAAAAACTTCCAGTCCGGGGAATTAAATCTACATTCTTTTTTTTATATTGTATACTTAATATAAAATTATCAATGCATTAATTGATAAATTAAGAGGTTTCTGTCGACAATTTAACCCTTTAAGAGTCGAGCCTGTTTCCCTTTAAAAATACCTTTTTTTGTGAACTCCTCGACACTTTGCTGTATCAAAGATACATAAAAAATGTGACTTTGGATAAATTATGTTTCTTGACTTTTAAACCCCAATGCGAAAAAAAATATAATTAAATTCCGATCGAAAAAAGTGTTCTTTGCATTGCCACTGGTCAAAATTACTCCACAATTTTTTCATCTCAATTTCGGAAGATATCTATAAAAAAATGTGCACGGAGAAAAAAAAATTGTTGGGACAGCAACATTTTATAACCATAACTAATTTACCTCCTTAACATAGGGACAGCAAAATATTTTGCAGTGGCTGCAAATATTTTTCCTGCCACAACAATAAATCATCAACGATCTACATTTTGTCATAGAAACAGAACAAATTTTCTCCGTGCGACTTTCGATAAATTATCTTAACTCTCAAACCCCCAAAGAGAAAAAAAAAAGAAATCCTCAAAAAAATGTTCTCGTCATCGCCCTAGATAAAAATGACTCCACAATTTTCAATATCGGAAAATATTTATAAAAAAAAACTAGCTCTTTCACCGACCCAGCGAACGCCACGCCGTCACCGAAGCCTTTGCGTGAAAGGTATAAAAAATTGATTGAAAAAAAAATCAACTCGACAAAAAAAAAAAAAAACTGTAGGCAATGCCCGATAAATCTTTCACTTCTCCACCCCCCAAATAATTTATCGCTCGCTAAGGTCTCGTCCCTGCGGTCCTTCCGGCTCCGTGACTTTGAGCGGGGGTCGTTTCGGGGCCGTGCAGGTGATTTTAAGCCCCCCTCACACCGTTCTTTTTTCACATCGAGGGCTCCTTTATGCGAGACACAGACGGGACAGAGAGGAGAAAGCCAGCGGGTGAATCGATATCGCGACTATAGAGCGTCGGGCTCGAAACAGGGCGGGGTGTGTTGTGCGCGCGTGTGGAGTCACATTCATCCGGCGAACCGCTCGGCTCGCGGTAAGTGCGCGTGTGTCCGTGCACACGCTCCGGAGAGAAATCCGCCGCCCCGCGACAGCCACACCTCGAGACCGAAAACCACCTCCTGGGCGACTCGCACGAGTGTGTTTCCTCTCCGTCTGCGCTCGCCGGCCCGTCTGCGCCGTCTCCTCCGAAACCGCTCTTCGTCCCCGCACCCTCGACAAGGTCGATTCACTTTCGTTCGGTTCGTCCGCCGTTGGACATCGCGACGAAAATCATTTTGTTTTTTTACCTAAAAAAACAAAAAAAAAAAACAAAAAAATTACAAGGTAATTTAATTGAAGTTTTCGGGTGACTGAAACGGTGCCAAATTTTTTATTGATTTTTTTGTTTTTTTTTTGTATAGTTTGAGGATTTGTTTCTGAGTGGTCTGGGTCGTTGCGCCCTCGGATTTACGTGCGGGAAGGAAAACAGGAGGGAAAGACGCGGCTCGCCACTGCCTTGGGTGTCGCCCGAACGCGACCGGGGTGGAAATATTTATGAGACGAGATTGCGTCGACTATCTCGATTTTTTTTTGCGCCGTTGGAGTTTTTTCTAATTTTTGTTATACTGTGTTTTTTTTTCGTTTCATTTTTATCGCGTGTGTTTGAAACGGGGCTGGCGACGTGCAGTCGGAAGTTTAGTTCTCGATGACGATATTCTTGTGGTGGAATTGATTTTATTTCTCCTTTTTTTAATCGGGCCTTTGAAAGCGGGCAATCGGAAGTTAATTCTCGATGGCGATTTTTTTAGATGGATTGGATTTAATTGAATCTTTTTTTCTTCTTTTTTTTGATAATGGTTATTTTTTTTTTCGTGTGTTTGAAAGAGGGTGAAGTGCGATCTGAAGTCTCGTTCTCGAAGACGCTATTTTAAGATTGATTTCATTTAATTACATTTTTTCTTCTATTTTTGATAATGGTTATTTTTTTTTTTTATCGTGTTTTTGAAAGGGGGTGATGTGCAATCTGAAGTCTCGTTCTCGAAGACGATATTTTGAGGTGGAATCGATGTAATTTTTTTTTTTTTTTTTTTTTTTTGCAGACCGGAAGTCGAGGAGTCATCGAGAGGATGGAGCTGACGGGGCGCGTGGCTCTGGTTACGGGAGCGGCTTGCGGCATCGGCAGCACGTACACCGAGGAACTATTGAATCACGGAGCCAAGGTATTATACCAAAAAAAATCCTCCTCCGAAAAAAAAAAAAAATTGGTAACTATCGGCGAAAACTGAACTGACCGTGGAGCGGCGGGCATCGTCAAAATAGAATTCGATTATTTTTAGATCGTCTGAAACGCGTGTGAAAGCGAGAATACCGAAGATGACTCATGTTCGGTCGAAGACAATGAACGCTGCTGTTTGGTCGTGACTTTTATGGTTTTTTTTTTTTTTTTTTAGGTCTCAATATGCGACATAAACAAGACGGAGGGCGAAAAATTGGCGAACTCTTTGGCGGCGAAGCACGGAAAGGATCGAGTTATATTTTGCCAGTGCGACGTCACGGATTATCCCCAATTCGAAGGTACGAAAAAAATAATTTCGTTCTCGAAGAGAACACGATTTAAAAAATGTCTTCCTTTTTCCATTTTTTTAATTAATTTTTTTTTTTTTATACAGAATCCTTCCGCAACACGATCTCGGTGTTCGGTCACATCGACATAGTAATCAACAATGCCGGTATCATGAACGATCGATTCTGGGAGCTCGAGGTCGACATCAATCTCGTTAGTAACAATTTTTTTTTTACAAAAATAAAAAAAATGAAAAATCCATAAATATCTAAGCGATTAACGATTTATCATCGTTTAAAAAAAATGTATTTTTTTCAGAACGGTGTGATAAGAGGAATGCTACTGGCTCAGCGATTTTTGGGAGTGGACCGAGGGGGCCGGGGCGGAATCGTCGTGAATACCGGAAGTAACGTCGGTATAAATCCTTACGTGAGCTTGCCGATTTATTCGGCGACGAAGAGCGCGATCGTCAGTCTCACCAGGGCATTCGGAGTGAGTCTGATTGTGTAAAAAAAAATCTCCCAAGCCTCCCATATAGGGTAGACAGGCCATTGAATGGACAGTTAAGCAGACGAAAAAGCCAGTGCATTGACGTTTTTATGCACGTGCTCTTATGGAAAGTGTCCATTCATTGGTGCTGTCCATTCATTGGCTGGTTTACCCCAGCACGAAATATTTTGAATAAAGTGACGTTTTTAAAACACCGCACAAACATTCTTTAATATTGATGAAATATTTTCAATATTTCGAAGAAATATTATTGAAACCAAATTTATTATGACATATTAAATATATTAAATATAGTACATATATTAAATATATTAAATATATTATGATAATCAAAAATATTTTCCTGCTATATAGTCAGGAATAAAAAAATAAATAAAAAAGGTCTATTACATTTTTTTCTTTTTTATCCAGGACGACTATCACGTTAATTTAACGCGCGTGAAGGTAATGGCCCTGTGTCCGAGCGTGACGTGTTCCCAAGGCGACGTAGCGCCGACGACGCTGCTCTCGCCCCTGTACGAGGACGCCTGGCACCGGGACACGGCATCTTACGTACCACAGAAGGCCGAACACGTCGGGAAAGCTCTGATCCACATACTGCGAGCCGGTCAGAGCGGCAGCGTTTGGCTCGTCGAGAACGGCTTGCAACCCCGCGAGGTCTTGTTCCCGGAGCAATAATCATCCCCGCACCGGGTTAAAATCGCCAGTAGGCCAGGACCATTCCTCGCTTTTGAACCGCTACAAATCTCATGCCGTACCAATTTAACCCGTGTACCTACGAACAGAAAAAAAAACACAAAAAAACAAAAAAAAATCTTATTATCGTAACAATATGTAAACGTGTGTAAAACGATTTTTAGAATATTTCCCGCAGACCGAAGTTGAGAAAAAAAAAAAAAAAAAAAATAGTCGAAGACAGATCGGTGCTTCCGTGATTCGAGAACCAACGTCCGTAACTTTTTATACGAAACATTTTTGGTAATCATTTAGTGGAAGGAAAAAAAAAATAAATAAAAATAATGACGAAGAGTTCGCGGCTTTGGAATGTTACTGGGGCGAGGCTGTTGTATTTGTGCGCCCGTGAGATTAATGCGTTAGAGCTTCGTTTTTTGTTTTGTTTTTTTTTTTAATGTTTAATTTTTAGATCGGAGCCTTCGAGAGCTTCGCTGCCGCGTCGAGTGCGGCGTAACTTGGACAGGACAATAAAATATCACGAGGGCGATTTGCACTGTTCAAGCTACGGGATAATCTGGAGCGTTCGAGATCCTTTTTTTTTACGGATATTCACTGCCGATGGAGGAACTCGAACGATATAGTAATACTATTATAAGTTATTAACAAAAATTGTTGGATTTTATGTATTATTTGCTCGGGATGTATGTTGCGAGTCTTGTCAATAAAACGCCTAGCTTTTTAAGTACGGTCGTTTTTTTTTCCTACCTTAAAAAATTAATCCATTTTAAAATCCATTAGGGCATGAAATTCCACACCGGAGGGGAAATTAATATTGTTCGACGTGTTGGTAATTCACGAAACACTTCCGTATTATTAAATTAAATATTATTATTTAATAGAAAAAAAGGAATCGCTCGTATTCCCTCACTTGAACTCGAACAATATTGTTCTAGTAATATTATTATAAGTTAGCGAAAAATTGTTGGATTTTATGTATTGATTTTCTCGCGATGTATGTTGCGGGTCTTGTCAATAAAACGCTTAGCTTTTTAAGTTCGGTCACCTTTTTTCCTACTTAAAAAAATCCATTTAAAGAAGAGCATCGTCGTCACTTCGTATCCTCGAATATCATTCGAGGTGTTTGTAATTCGCAAAACATTTCTGAGCGCGCGAAGCTGAGCTGACGCCGCTCGTATTATTAAATTAATTATTAATTATCATGATTAAATAGAAAAAAAATCGTCCGTCTTCTTTCACTCGTCCGAACAAAAGAAACGAGTATTCGTCGAATCTGTCTAAATTCTAGTAAAACTTAACCTTCAAAATCAATAATAAAAAATAATTATCTATCGGATATGAAAATAGAGACGAAATGTTTTGTGGACTTCTCCGGCGCTCCGCGAGCCTCGCGTTCATCAACGATTTGCTACCACCGAGTCGCGAATTGCTGAGGCTCGGCTCGTTTCATACAGGAAGTCGTGTCCGCCGAGATAAAAAAAATGGAAAAAGAAAACGAAGCTTCTGGCCGTGGTCCAGGAAAAAGGACGAAGATGATGATAAATTGAAGATAATCGTGCCCGCGAAGTGGTGAGTCGTTCATAACGGTACATTGAGAAAAACTTAAATAGTTGAATCAACAGTACTGACTATTTACCATACAAAAAAAATAGTTTCCAAGAGAAATTTCTATATTTTATAGTTACGACGATAAAAAATCATGGTTGCAACCATAATTATAGTTTAACCAATTGAATATGTACTATCAGAAACTATATATATATATATAAGCGTTTCATCTGGGAACTATTCGTTCCCACATTGCTATGCGGAAATATTTCTTAAACGTTTCAGAAAAATATTTTTTTAGATATTGAAAATATTTATAGCAATATAAAAAAAATATTTCCGAAATGATTCGATATAATGTTTTACAGCTAAATAATTCTGACAATCCGGAAGAAAATGTTAAAACATTTGTGTGTTAGCAACATGCTAATATCTAATAAATATTTTACCATCATTTAGAAATATTTGTAAAATGTTTCAGAATCATGAAAAGCTTAGTTCACACCTACTGATATTTGCTTTAAAAATATTGGAATAAGTTGATAGAATACTTCAAAATATTATTTCCGTATATTTCAGAAATGTTTCGAAAGATTTCATATATCGAAAATATTTCGGAAACATTTAAGAAATGTTTCGTTGTAATATTTTGGTAGAATATTTCAAAATATTATTTTCACATATTGCAGAAATATTTCGTAATACTTGAAAGATAGAAAACATTTTTAAAATATTAAAAAAAAATATAGTTCTATATGGGTTATGGTAGGAAACACTACCCTTATTTTCAGTGTAAAATTTGTACTGCAGCTTGATTACTCGTCGTTTTAGTGATCACACTGGCGATCCGATTCTCGATCCTGAGTGCAAAGTCGCCATCGTTGTCGGTGGTGTAACGGACATCGGTCTCAGCGCCGCAGATTCTTTGCTATATAACGGAGCACGAGTTAGTTAAAATTAAAATAAAATAATCCAATATGCTTGATAATTAAAATAAAAAATAAAAAAATATAAATGTAAATGCTCAATAATTTTTTCTTTTTTTACCGATTTATTATCTCTCGTTGATCGAAAGGCAGTAGTCCTGGCTGACGAAGATTCCTTAGCGGGGGAAAACGCCGCGAATAGCCTCTGCGATTTTTATGGCAAGAAGCGCGCACGGTTTCTTCGCTGCGATCCGAAGATATCGTCCCAGTTGGAAGGTCCGATTCGGTCTCGCAATGAGGTCAATCGTCGGTTGATAAAAAAAAGTAGTTGATATCCGTCGCTCTTCCTTTTAGGCGTCTTCGAAGAAACGATCTGCAGATACAAAGCGGTTCACGTGCTGTTCAACAATGTAGATAGAAACAACGGGAGAGCCTGGCCAGGTGTTAATTGTGAAGATGCAAAAAACGCCGAAGCTAAATGGGTGAGACACATGAAATCCGCCAGATTTTCAATTCTCTATCGTTCGATAGTTTAATAACGAAATTTTGAAAATTATGCGTCGATGTAATATAACGGTAGAGCCTGGCCTGATATTAATTGTGAAGATGCAAATAAATCCAAATTATAAAAATAGCACGGCAATATAAATAACGCCAAATGGGTGAGATACTATAGACACCCTCTACATTGAATATTGTATCGTTCGATAGTTGAATATCGAAATATTGAAAATTATGCATCGTTACAATATAACAGCATCGTTACAATATAACAATATAACAGCCTGGCCTGTTGTTAATTGAGAAGATATAAATAAAGCCGAATTATATAAATACCACCAAAATACCACAAAAATATAAATGATGCTAAATGAGTGAGACACACGAAGCCCTTCAGATTACATTTTCTAATGTTTGATAATTAAACAGCAAAATAAAATAAAATGTTCATCAATAGGAAATATAAAATTAAAACAACAGCAAAATAAAATAAAATGTTCAGCGTGGCACAAAAAAACGCATGTATAATTGCACTGTGTATCTCAACGATAGCTACCAGAATAGTTCGAACGATTTTCAGAGCAACACCATGAGAGCAATTCACACGGGAATGCGATACATGGCGAAGAACGCAGGGGGCGCCGGTGGAATAATCGTTAACGGAGCGAGCATAATCGGTTTCATGGGATGGCCGAACGATCCTACGCCAGTCTATTGCTTCAAGGAACCCGTCGCCGAAACCAGCATCGATCTTGCAGTGAATAGTTCATCGTTAACTCGACATTATTCTATAAATCAGAATCCATAACATTTTTTTTTTTAAATACAAATTTTTATCACAGAAAACCTATCCGGCAGAGACAACCGGTGTGAGAATCGTCGCCCTTCTGAAATCACAAAAACCATTGGATCAGATCGGTTTGCCGGATTTTCCAGTATCGAATTCCACAGCCGATCCGGACGCCTCGCCATACTGCGAACCGTCGGCGTGCGTGCAAAAACTCTTCCGAAGCTAATTTTGATAAAACGTCCAATGTGTACAATTTTTGTTTTTTTTTTTATTTTTTTTTTTTAATTAATTTTTTTTTTTTGTCGTACAGGGAATCCCGCATTGGAAAAGCCTTGGTCCACGTCATGGCTCGAGCGAGAACCGGTACAATCTGGCTATCGGAACCGGCGCCGTGCTTGCGAGAGATTCCTTGGCTGATCCACTTTCCGTCGGTCGAAGGAGAGTCCGTCGATCCTCGGATCTACGACGGGCAGGTCAGTTTGTTATCAAACATTATCGTTCGCACTTGTCGTCAGGGGCGGATTTAAGACCGATGGCGCCCCGGGCTGGCCATTTTATGGCGACCCAAAAATTATCGGTTCGGAGCTTAGATCAGAACGTCATCGATGAATCAGAAAAAATATGAGAATCAGAAAAATAATAAAGGAGGCTTCGATCGAACAAATTAGTGTGCAAATCTGAAATATTTTTAAAATTA
Source organism: Ichneumon xanthorius (assembly GCA_917499995.1). Classification (NCBI taxonomy): domain Eukaryota; kingdom Metazoa; phylum Arthropoda; class Insecta; order Hymenoptera; family Ichneumonidae; genus Ichneumon; species Ichneumon xanthorius. The sequence goes on along the minus strand of OU824204.1, from coordinate 3,684,057 downwards.
TCTTTTGTCACTCGGATATTATTTTTTTTTAGCATAGGTGTAAGACCGATTATAAAGGTTTTTATCGTTGAATTTTATTTAACAATTTTGGCAAAATTGTCTATGATTATATAATATATAATTTCATCGCAATCGATGGTTTTTCAAATCGCTGAATAAGTTGTCAGAAGTGCTGTGACGTTAAGTCTTAAATGTCCATTCATTGTCGGGTTTACCGGCATTTCCGGTTTTCAATTTTTTTTAACTCAGCGCGGTTGGCGACTTTTAAAATTACATCATGCATCGATATTTTTTTATCTGAACTGATTAAAACATGTAAATGAATATAAATGAATAACAAGGTATAAATGAAAGTATAAATGAATAGCAAGGTATAAATGAAAGTATAAATGAATATTACACATACACATTATACGCGAGTTTGGGGATTAAAATTATTCACCTTTGACGCCTTGAAAACTAAATAGATTTATACACCATTCAGCATTTCCGGTCTTCAATTTTTTTCCCCCTCAGCGCTTTTTCCCTCGCCCTTGGCATTTCGGCATCTAGGTAAATTGCCTACATCGCCCGTGCCTAAATCCATCACTGCTTGTTGTTCGTAACACTTTTTTTATAACAACACACGTCAAGAGAGATTATCTGGCGCGCTATCTGTACCGCCGATTAAAATTGCGAATATTTTAAGCTCTCTCTCACTCGAGTGTGTTTATGACGACGTCAATTGATATATTTTTCGGGTTGACCTCGTTTGTCCAACCACTCGGGCGAAGATGATTGCGTGTATTTTGTTCTTCTATATTTATAGAATTACATAGCCCTGGATTCCCGCTGCGTCGCCCCTCCGACCGGCAACTGCCCTGCAAATTGCGAGGAGACTCGTAAGTGCAAGAAACTTTGGAAATCCAGCAAACGATGAGATTTCTTCAATTGAAAAAAAGAAGTTATTTAGAAAACACCGTGAAACAGTGACCGGTAGATATTTCTTATCTGTACTTATGCAGATATCGAATTTAAATTTAAATCTCTAATCTGAAATTTCTCCCCACTCGATGAATCAAAGCGTTTCTATCAGAAGGCCGATACACGCGCCTCGGGCAGACGGTATAAATACGGGATCGCGAGATCTGCAACGCGGTTCAGTCTTCGCAAAAGTAACTTCGATAAGGAACTGAGGAAGACATTTTTTTTAAATAACATCTCGACGATGACTACCGTGAAAGACAAAACTGCTATCGTGACTGGGGGTGCGAACGGCATCGGTTTTCAATACTGCCAGCAGTTGTTGCGCAATGGCGCGAAGGTAAGTTGAATCGTTAACAATTTTTGTTTTTAAGCCTAGGGGCTTAAAAATATAAAGAGGTCGGAAAAACATGTTGATTTTCAACTTTTTTTTTAACGCGCGTATCAGGAAAACAAGGTTGGGTTTTTACACACATTTAGTACAAGGTGTTATGAAGTTTGAGGTTTTTTTTTATTGAAAAATATCAATTGACAACGGACTTATTAACAATTAACAACGGACATCGTATTTCAAAATCTAGTCGGACGGATCCTTGATTATAACATTTTCTATCTAATGACCGGATGATTTAAATTAAATTAAATTAAATTAAATTAAATTGAATTAAATTGAATTGAATTGAATTGAATTGAATTGAATTGAATTGAATTGAATTAAACGAAGAAAAGAACCGACCTTAATCGAAGAAATGTTGAGATACGAAGTCTGTTGTTAATTCTTAATTATTAATAAGCTCGTTGTGAATTGATATTTTTTGATAAAAGAAAAAAACTCAAACTTCATAATACCTTGTACTAACTGTGTATAAAAACCCGACGTGGTCCTTCTGATACCCGCTTTAAAAAAGAAAAAATGTTTAAAATCGTCCTGTTGTTTGTACCAAATCCTTATGGTAGTGATCCTTAAATCCTTAAATGAAGTACGTATAAAGTGTAAGATTAAAATTCAATACAAAAGTGGTTCGATCGTTCCTGAACAGGCCGTGGCAATTTTGGATCTACCCGGTTCGAACGGTGAAGTAGCAGCGAGTAAACTGAACGAAGAATTCGGAGCAGACCGTGCATTCTTCTTTGCATCAGACGTAACCGACTTTGACCAATTGGAGGGTGAGCCTTGGACATCAAACTTCTCGCAGAGCTGATGTATGAATAACAGTTATTTTTTTATTTCTTTCCTTGGTTCAGTCGTCTTCAAGAATGCCGTGGAAGTTCTCGGAGGCTTGGACATTCTCATCAACAACGCCGGGATGTTGAACGATGCTGCTTGGCAAAAGATGATCGACCTTAACTTCGTGAGTACCGCTGTTTCATTCCCCTGGAACAAAATAAGTTAGTCATTAATAAATCGATTGATAAATTGAAATTGATTGTTCAATTTATTGACAAATTGAAATTGATTGTTCAATTTATTGACAAATTGAAATTGATTGTTCAATTTATTGACAAATTGAAATTGTTTAACAAATTTATTGATAAATTGAAATTGATTAAGAAATTTATTGATACATTGAAATTGATTAAGAAATTTATTGATAAATTGAAATTGATTAAGAAATTTATTGATAAATTGAAATTGATTAACAAATTTATTGATAAATTGAAATTGATTAACAAATTTATGGATAAATTGAAATAGTTTGATAAATTTATTGATAAATTGATAAATTCATTGATAAATCGAATGATAAATTGGCATTGAGACTATATTAATGCAATGTTAAATTAACACGCAGACGGCTCTGGTGAAGTCAACACTTCTGGGTTACGATTACATGGGCAAGCACAAGGGTGGAAAAGGTGGAATAATCGTCAATGTGGCGTCAATCGTGGGTCTCATTATAGTGAGAACACTTCCGGTCTACACGGCGACAAAGCACGCAGTTTTAGCCTTCACCGTCGGTCTGAAGGTTCGCGTGTTGCTTCAAATACGAACACTAGATTTTTAATCTAATTAATGAATTGCTAATTAATTTAAAATTAATTAAAATTAAATAGACAGATAAGTTTATTATTTATTTAATTTTTGTTTTTTTCTGTTTTTTATATAATTACAGGACTCTTACGAGAGGACTGGTGTAAGCGTGAGAGTTATGTGTCCCGGTGTGACGGACACTCCCCTGATTACGGATGCCGACAACAAACATCTGGATATCCTCGACAGAGACGAAGCTGTGAAGTATCAGCTGGGATGGGCCAGACAACCGTAATTCAATAATCTACTCCATTCTTCTTTCTTATCAGTTGATTTTTCAGTCAAAAATTGAATTTCCAACCGTACTTCAATAATCTATACAATTTTTTTCTTATCAGTTGATTTCTCAGTAAAAAATTGAATTTCCAATCGTACTTCAATGATCTATACAATTTTTTCTTATCAGTTGATTTTTCAGTAAAAAATTGAATTACCAACCGTACTTCAATAATCTATACCATTTTTTTCTTATCAGTTGATTGTTCAGTAAAAATTTGAATTTTTTTTTCACTAAATTGTCGCAGCTTTTTAAATCTAGTTCTAGATTATATCGTAAACCTGGTGACAAACAGGCGATTAAAGCGATGCTTGGTGTTGTATTATCTGTTATCAGAGTCGAATACGTGGCGAAGTCGATGATCGAGCTCATCGAGAAGGGAGCGAACGGCGCTGTCTGGGTAAGTCAAACCTGCGACCCACCCTTCGAAGTCGAGGTGCCCAAGTACGAGATGATCAAACTCTGAAGAAGCTCCAAAAATGTTTCTGTACGTGAAAACACCGAATCGTCGATTATTACGTGACACGTGATTAACACGTGAAGAATCTGTAAAATTATCTGTGTAAGCATTAAATTTTTAATAAACAACCATTGAACTGTGACCCATAAGGCCATCAATACTTCATTCTATTTCACCCGCTCGTCCGCCGAGTGCAATAAAGTATAAGTAAATCGTGAAATACAAAGAAACTTTCATTTTTCTTTTCCAAACGGTCGAACTCTACGTGTCACAATTTTACTTCACGAGGTGTGGAAATGGGGTTTTGCGCACGCGAATGGTGCCTAAAACCGACATTTTCCTACGGAGTGAAATATAAAGTTTTTTCGCACTAGTATCGTAATTACACGAAAATGGTGGCTTTTCATACCTTGTGAAGTAAAATTTGGTACGATACTCGCGCGGAATAGTAGGGTAGACCGGGGCAAAACGGGACGCTAACAACTAAAACCTGCTACGATACCAAAAACTTAGATTCATTGTTCTTCACACCAAAATTGCATTGGCATCGGTTTTGAATAGTATATTGTGCAACAAGGGTCGAAAGTTGGCGATTGCGACGAGCGTGAAGTTTGCGGCCCGAGCGAAGCGAGGGCTGCAATCACACGAGTCGCAATCGCCAATTCGACCCTCGTTCCACATCATACTTTTTGTCACAAGTGCATGAATCTGCGGCACTTGGAATGGCGGTCGCGCGAGACGAATACTGAAAAGTGAGCTTATGTCTCCAGCTTGGAAAACGTCGAAAGAAAACTCCCAAGGGACAAAAGTGAACGAAATGCGAATTGCGCATGCGCGACTCAAAATCCCAAGGGACGAAAGTGAACGGAATGCGAACTGCGCATGCGCGACTCTGTCATTTCACCACAGGTTCACGACTGGCATACAATAGGCCACTTTCGGCTCGCAAGACTGCCATGTAAAGTGGCGCGATTCATGCACGAGTGACAAAAAGGACATTTAAAAAACGAGCACACGGAATTGGAGCTAAATCGGTAGAGCCGTTCACTTGTCACAGTGGATAAACACATACATACACACACACACACACACACACACACACACACACACACATATACACACACCGCTAAAAACTATTGAAATCCCTTACAAAATGGTCAAAACGCAAAGTTATACTGATATTATTTAGTTTTCAGACAATAACAGATTTTGCGATGACGAATGTATAAGGCACTTATTTTCGCTTACGCTCGGTTGTGCCTAATTATTTTCGCTTACGCTCGGTTGTGCCTAAAAACTGTCTGGGGCAAAACCGTTCGATTTTACTTGGGGCAACTTTTTGTTAGCCTCATTATTACCCTATTTTGTCCCACGTCGATATGACATGAATCACATACACACATCCGAGCATTTTTTCTAAATGTGATTTTTCGACGTTTTGGAACATCCTGAAGTCGTCTTCATTAAAATCTCGAATTTTTTTTCCGAAACGAAGCTTCCTCCATGAGGAAGCAAAACAAAGTATGCTTCTTGAGAAGAGAGCGGAAGACGCGCACCTCGCTTCTACTGACTAGTTCGGAGTGATGACTCAAACTCGAGTGTTGAATGAATGACTCGACAGAATTGCTGCGAATGTTTAAATTACACCATTCATAGTTTTTTTTAGCCACTCAACTGATAACAAAGCATGCAAAGCAAATGAATGTCAATATCACACATACACATTACATGTGACTTTCCGGATTACAAGTATTCACCTTTGACGGCTTGAAAACAACTAAATAGGTTTATAAATCATTCAGCATTTCCGGTATTCAAATTTTTTTTTCCTCACCGATTCCTCGTCATTTGCAGTTCGGGGCAATATATAGGCAATTGCCTATACATTGCCTGTATATTGCATATATATTGTATGTCGCTAAATCGATCGATGCTTGCCGTTCGTAACAGTTTTTATGAAAACTCATCTCGAGAGAGATTGTCTGGCACGAATAGTGCGTTGTCTGTACAGCTGATTAAAATTTCGAATATTTTAGGCTTTCTCTCGAGTGTGTTTCTGTCGATGTGACTTGACATAATTTTCGGGCTGACCTCGTCGGTCCAACAGCTCGATTAAATTTAAATTACTAATCTGAAATTTTTCCCCACTCGATAAATCTAAACGTTCCAATAGGAAGCCCGATACACGCGCCTCGGGCAGACGGTATATATACGAGCTCGCGAGATTTGCAACGAGGTTAAGTCTTCGCATGAGTCCCTTCGATAAGGAACTGAAGAAGAAATTTTAAAAAGTAAGCTGCAGACGATGACCACCGTGCGAGACAAAACTGCGATTGTGACCGGGGGTGCGAACGGCATCGGCAATCATTATTGCCAACAGTTGTTGCGCAATGGCGCGAAGGTAAGTTCAATTGTTACATTTTTTTAAAATTAAATAATTGAATGCAAAACTGGTTCGATCGCTTCTGCACAATTAACAAACAACAACCAACAATTAACAACGGACATCGTATCTCAAAATCTATTTGTCGGATTGAGTTGAAATTTGGACGGATCCTTGATTATAACATTTTCTGTCTAATGACCGGATGATTTAAAAAAATGTTCATTTATTTGTTAATAACAAACGATTAAGGTCGCAATTTTTTTCGTTTCGACGGAACAAAAACGACCTTAATCGAATAGATTTTGAGACACGATGTCTGTTGTTGTTTGTTAATTATTAATAAACCCGTTGTTTGTTGATATTTTTGAAAAGAAAAAAACTCAAACTTCATAACACATGGTACTAACAGTGCGTAAAAAACCGACCTCGTTCTTTTGATACCTGCGTTAAAGAAAAAATGTTGAAAATCCTCCTATTTTTTGGATCGAATCCTTATGCTCGTGCCTTAAATTGGGTACAGTAAACTCCCTCTAACTCAACGCTTTCTAGTAGACCATTTCCCCTCAATTCTCTGTCAACGCGAAGCCACAGAGGAGAAGGCGTTACCCCCACTTTCGAGAATTTGTCTGCCATCTAACCTAACCTAACCGACCTAACCTAACCGTTTGACCCACTTCACATGGCTGACGGTAGGCTGTGGTGGGGGAATCTCTCTAACAAGCCACTCTCTCTAGTACCACGGAAATCCGGTCCCGACAGCGTTGAGTTAGAGGGAGTGGACTGTATTGGGTATTGTGTGGCTACACCGATCCCCTAAGGGTTACGGGCTCCTTCACTTCTCTCTTTCCTCCTTCCTTATCCGTTGTCACCGATTCGATTCTTGGGTCCGGAGCTTCGTCGCGCGTCGTCAGGTGTCAATCGACTCGGACATACGGGTATAGTCGTAGTTCGTACGGCCTACCTCCGGAGCTACGTCCTCGTCCGTTTTCCTTTAAGGTAGTACTAGTACAATGACTGACGTCGCCTAAGTTCGAGAGAAAAAAGACAAAGATTACAAACACTTCTCGATGAGAAAAAAATCTGAAAAAATTCTAGCATATAAAAGGTGCTGAAAAGATTGTTTGTGCATAATAATAATTTCAGAATGTTCATAACAAATTATTCGAATACAAAAGCGGTTCGATCGTTCCAGGCCGTGGCGATTTTGGATCTACCCGATTCGAACGGTGATGTATTCGCGAGCAAACTGAACGAAGAATTCGGAGCCGGCCGTGCAATCTTCTTTCCATTGGATGTAGCCAACTTCGATCAATTGGAGGGTGAGCCTCGGACGTTAAACTTCTCGATGGGCTGATGTATCATTTGTACTTACTTTTTCTTACTTTTTTTTTCCTTGGTCCAGTGGTCTTCAAAAATGCCGTGGAGGCTCTCGGGGGCTTGGACATTCTCATCAACAACGCCGGGATCGTGAACGATTTTGAATACCAAAAGATGATCGAAATTAACTTCGTGAGTACTGCCGATTCATTCCCGACAGTGAGAAAAAAAAATGTTTGGATTAACCAAAAGTCGCGTTATTAACCAAAAAGTTGTTTTTTAAATTTGTTATTATTTAACGTCGCATCGACTGCTATGGTTATTAGCGACGGGACAAGCTGTTATTTGTTTGATACAAATAAAGCATTGTTTTGTCAAACGATTATTTGCTTCAATTTATTCAAAATTTGTCGATTGAAAGAAACATATTTGTTGTACCAACAAAATACGCCTTTGAATATATGTCACCGCGCATTTGCTTAATCCAACCATTTATTTTTCTCAGTGCACCGGAAAGCAAGAAATTAGTTATCAATAAATTTATTGATAAATTGAAATTGGAGACTATATTGAAGCAATGTTTTATTAACACGCAGACGGCTCTGGTGAAGTCGACACTTCTGGGTTACGACTACATGGGCACGCACAAGGCTGGAAAAGGTGGAATAGTCGTTAATGTGGCGTCAATAGCGGGTCTAATTATAGTGGATTTAGTTCCTGTCTACACGGCTACGAAGCACGCAGTCTTAGCCTTCACCGTCGCTCTAAAGGTTCGTGTGTTGCTTCACAAAACGAATAGTTAATTTTTTCCTGATTAATGAATTATTAATTATTTTTTCATTAATTAAAATTAAAGAGATAGTTATGTTTATTTTTTTTATTTTTATATAATTATAGGACTCTTACGAGAGGACTGGCGTAAGCGTAAGAGTTATGTGTCCCGGTGTGACGGAGACTCCCCTTCTCACGGAAGCCAACAACAAACATCTGGATATCTTCGACAAAGACGAAGCTGCGAAGTATCAGCTGGGGTTGCCCAGACAACCGTAATTCAATAAACTATTCAATTTTTTTCGTATCAGTTCATTTTTCAGTAAAAAAAATTGGATTTACAGCCGTAATTCAATAATCTATTCCATTGTTTTTCTTAACAGCTGATTTTTCAATCAAAAATTGAATTTACAACCGTATTCAATAATCTATTCCATTGTTTTTCTTAACAGTTGATTTTTTATTAAAAAAATTGAATTTACAGTCGTAATTCAATAACCTATTCCATTTTCTTCTTATCAGTTAATTTTCAGTAAAAATTGTGTTTTTTCTTGTTTTGTTTAATTGTCGCAGCTTTAAATCAAGTTCTATATTATAGCGTAAACCTGGTGACAAACTTGCGATTAAAGCGACTTGCGTTATATTATCTGTTATCAGAGCCGAACACGTGGGAAAGGCGATGATCAAGCTCATCGAGAAGGGCTCGAACGGCGCAGTCTGGGTGACTCAAAAATCCGAACCACCCTTCGAAGTCGAGCTGGCCAAGTACGAGATGATCAAACTCTGAAGAAACTCCAAAACTGTTTCTATACTTGAAAACACCCAATCATCGATTAACACGTAAAGAATCTGTAAAATTATCTGTGTAAGCATTAAATTTGTAGTTTAACAACCATTGAACTGTGATCCGCAAGAAAATCAATATTTCCTTTTGTTTCACCCGCTCGTTCTCCGAGTCCAAAAAAAAATATATGCAAATCGTGAAATGCAAACAAATGTTAATTTCTCTTATCCAAACTGTCGCGATAAAACGAGGGTCACGGGTTTTAACTGTTTAGGCGTAAATAGTGTCTTCAGATAATAATAGAAAAAAAAGCGTGCACAATTACTTCCTCATGTTTTACGGTTTTGCTCATATCTTCCTCTATGATAATTCCGTTGTACCATTTTGGCTTCCTCATGGAGGAAGCTATAATTAAAACACAATAAAAAAAGGTTTAAGGCCATTTTTAATCTAATCTTCAGCGCTGATTACGAAATTATAACTCATTTTACTCTTTGCGTGATGTTTGATTCAGAAACTCCTGTCAAAAAAATTTGAAAAAATCAAAATTTTCAACATCCCATAAACTTTAAACGGTTGGATCGATTTTTGCAAAATTTAAAACGAAACATTGTACAGTGTTAGTCCATTCCTGTGGCAAATTTAAGCTCGATACCTTCATGTTTACTCAAAATATACAATTTTTAGTAATTTTTCAAAAAAATCAACATTCGATAAAGTCTGATCCCTTAGGTAGATTTCGGCCAAATTCAATGCCAAAGGTCTTTGTTCATAGTATTGTATTTATATGTATTTTTAGGACGATAGCTCAAAATTTACGAATGTTAGAGCTACCACAGATTAAAAAAAGAAAAATTTGAATTTGCGTAAAATCTCGAAACGGTTCTCAATCTTCATGAAAATTATATCGAAGGAAGAGACGTGACCACTCTACTAGTGTACAAAATTTCAACCCGCTATCTCAACCCGTTTCCGAGTTATAGTCATTCTAAGCGATGCACGTTGTTACACACATATACACACACACATACATCCGGACGCCAGCTAAAAATGACATTTCTCGACATTTTCGATCATTTCTAGTACGATGACATTAAAATCTCGAAAAAAAAAATGTTAACGAAAACATAGCTTCCTCTATGAGGAAGCAAAACAGAGTACACGACTACTATTATGCAAAAAAAAAATTTCAATTCTAACCAGCTTTGCAAATGGTATTGGTTTCCAATCCCGTCGCGAATTCTTGCGTACCGGCGCGAAGATAAATTCTATCCGTCTCGGGCAAAGAGTATAACACTGTAAAAAAAATTGGTCTGAAATTTAATGTACCGGACTGGAAGTTTTTATGCAAAAACTGGTATATTAAATATCAAGTACAATCGCTATGAAAAATTAATGCTCTGTGTATTAAAAACATTGGAAATACTTTATTTTTAATAATTGACTTTAATTTTACTGTGAAAGTTCTTCAAATGTTATTAATTTACTTTAACTTCAATGAAAAAGAATATTAATTTTTCATCCCAAAATGTATATTAAATTTACAATTTTCTTTTACAGTGAAGATAAGAATTTTTTTTGGAAATTGGGTCAAGATATAGAGATAACATACCGTACGTACAGCTCCTTACTTTCAAATCCCGAGTACTATTCATGTCTACGAATGTAATTAATAAGGTAAAGGACCCAGTTTATGACACTTCTACGCAGCTCTCTGACTTTAAGCGTGTAAAATCATGGGGATAAACAAGGAGGACCAACACTGAGAAAAATAAATGGTTGGATTAAGCAAATGCCCGGTGACATACGTTCAAAGGTGTATTCTGTTACAACTTCTGGTACAACAAATATGTTTGTTTCAATCGAAAAATTTTGAATAAATTGAAGCAAATAATCCTTTAACAAAACAATGCTGTATTTGTACCAAACAAATAACAGCTTTGAACGTATGTCACTACGACTTTTGGTTAATTCAACCAATTTTTTTTTCTCAGTGAAGAGCCGAAGTTTGTGACCCCCCGAATGGGCGCTACCCATTGGCTGCATATCAAATGGTGGGGGGAACCGACTATGCTAGAGGTACCCCGGTCACAAACCGGGTCCGTGTCAGAAACAGGGTCCTTTACCTTATCGTGACAGCAAAGTTCGAACGTTTGGATTTTCCTTGTCCAAACGTTCGAACTTCACTGTCACGATAAAATCGACGACGTGTTGTGAACAGGGGGTATATATCTACGACACCACGGGGACTTTAACATAGGTCAGTTGCGACGAGTGTCTTCGAAACGGAAACTAGGAAGGAAAAGAAACTAAAGTGTACGATGAGCAGTGTGCAAAAAAAGACTGCTATTGTAACCGGTGGTGCGAACGGTATCGGTTTTCATTGCTGTCGAGAATTGCTGCGCAACGGTGCGAAGGTAAATTCGAATACTTCTTAGGCAAATAGGATATTATGCCACAAGGGAGGAAAGTGCGTCTTTTCACCGAGTGTGAATTTTGATGCCTGAGCGAAGCGACGGCAAAAATTCACACGACGTGAAAATGCACTTCCTCCCTTGTCGCATACGATATTTTTTTTCCGATTTCGTTAAAATAACCACATTTCTTGCGTCGCAAAATCGTCATATTCGCCAATGACCATTTCTGCCCCGGGAGTAATAGAGCTTCCAGAGGGAGTAATGAGCCCTATTACTCCCTAGGGCGTAATGAAATTTTACTGCGCATGCGCACAGGTTAATAATGATCATCGGTCAATAATAGGCTATTTTCCGCCCGTATTGCACGCAAGAAATGTGATTATTTTAGCGCAGTCGGGAAAAAAAGTAATTTAGCGCGAGGAAAAGTGATTTAGCGGGAGGAAAAGTTCACTTTTCGTCCCGCTAAATAACTTTTAGGGCCTTTTTAGCGTAGTCGGGAAAAAAAGTATAAGTAAAAAAAAAAAAAATTGATTTCCGAGCTGGCTTAAACTGTCCTCGACAGACCGTTGCCATTTTGGACTTGCCCAATTCGAACGGTGAAGCATCGGTGAGCAAGCTGAGCAAAGAATTCGGAGCTGGACGTGCACTCTTCTTTCCATCGGACGTCACCAAGTTCGATAATTTTGAGGGTCGGTTTAGTACTGCGAACTTCTAGTTCAGCTAATGTACGTGTTATAAATTGTTTTCGTCTTCCTGAGCCAGTTGTCTTCAAGAGTGTCGTTCAAGCCCTCGGAGGTTTGGACATTATTATCAACAACGCCGGGATCTTCAACGATGTTGCTTGGCAATCGGAGATCCAAATAAACTTCGTAAGTACCGCTGTTGCTATTTCCTGGAAAAGAACGGAATTCGTAATTAATAAAGCGTGCAAAGTGATTTGCACAATTACTTCCTCTGTTTTCCGGTTTTGAGCCTAACTTCCGCCATGATAAATTTCGTTGATCGTTTTATAGCTTCCTCGTAGAGGAAGCTATAATTGACACAATTTTCAACTCTTTTTAGATGTATTTTTGAGTTAAGTATAAAAAACCCACGTGCAAATTACTTTGCAAGTTTTTTCGTAACATAAAAAAAATGTGTTCATGTTATAAAATTAAAACCATCAAAATTGACGCCAGAATTTATTATAGGGAATAGCGAACTGAAATTTGTAGGTTTAGTTGTTTTAAGGCAATTTTTGATCTATTCTTCATCGCTGATTACAAAAATATAACTCATTTTACTATTTGCGTGATATTTGATTCGAAAACTCGTGTCGGGCGTAAAAAAGAAATTTTTCAAAAAATTAAAAATTTTCAAAATCCCATAAAATTTAAACGGTTTCATTTTTGCAAAATTTAATACGAAACATTGTACGGTGCTGGTACATTCCCGTGGCAAATTTAATGTTAACTCGAATTAGACCATTATCAGTAATTTTTCAAATATAAAAATTCCATAAATTCCATAAATTCAATACCAAAGGTCTTTGTTCACAGTATTGTATTTATGTGCATTTTTAAGACAATGGCTAAAAATTTTCGGAAGCTAGAACTACCACAGACATTTTTGAAAAACTTCAAAATCGCGTGAAATCTCGAATCGGGCCTCAATCTTTATGAAAATGACATCGAAGGAAGATAGGTGACCCCTACTTGTGTACAAAATATTAGCCCGCTATCTCAAGCCGTTTCCGAGTTATACTCATTCTAAATGCGATTTTTTTTTTTCACGAAAACAGCTTCCTCTTAGAGCAAGCACAATCGATCAGAAATTGTATTTGTATTAAATAACTGTGTTCTATTGAACTATTTGTATTGCAATAAAGCGATGGTAAATTTTTACACAGGCGGCAGTCGTGAAATCGACACTGCTGGCTTACGACTACATGGGCACGCACAAGGGTGGAAAAGGTGGAATAATTGTGAGCATAGCGTCAACCCTTGGTCTCGTCACAACGAAAGAAGCTCCGGTCTACACAGCGACGAAGCATGCCGTTATAAGCTTTACGGTTTCTCTAAAGGTTGGTGGTTTCACTTCAAATATGGATCCATCCGAGTTTCTTCATAATTATTTAATACCGTTACAGGATCATTTCGAGAGGACCGGTGTAAGTGTGAGAGTGATGTGTCCCGGTTTTACGAAGACCCCTCTCATCGCAGAAACCGCGAACAGATATCTCGATATCGTCGACAAAGCTGAAGCTGAGCGGAATCGCCTTGGATGGACCGTACAACCGTAATTCAATAATCTATTCCATTTATCCTTGTCATGCGATAGATTTGTTGTTCTCTTTTTTTTTGCAAATTGTTGCAACTTACAAAATTATTGTAACTTAAAAAATGATTGAAACTTAAAAACTTGTTGCAACTTAAAAAAACATCGTAACGTAAAAAATGGTTGCAACTTAAAAAAACATCGTAACGTAAAAAATGGTTGCAACTTAAAAAAGAAATGCTCTATTCTATCGTCAGCGTAGTGACGCATGTGCGATTAAACTGATCTTGTGTATTATCTTGTCGGTCGACAGATGCGAATACGTAGGAAAGGCGACGGTCAAGCTCATCGACAAGGGCGCGAACGGTGCTGTTTGGATAAGCCAAGCTTCCGATCCACCCTTCGAAGTCGAACTGCCAAAGTACGACTGTATCAAGTACTGAAGAACTGCAAAACTTTTCTAGTATCGGGAACACCGAATCGTAGATCAACTGGAGAATCTCTAATTTTATATTTGTGCAAGTTTGTTTGTGTATAACTAAATAAAATAAAAGGGAATAAGTTTGAAACTTTCTATAAATATGATTGACCTACAATAAAATAAAAATATGTACAGACTAATGTTCTCATCTGTTGTGTCAATTTGGATGAAAAGCAGAGATTTTGGTACTTCGAAGGTCTTTGCGAAACTGGCGAGAGAAAGGGGGGGGGGCGAGGCTGAATTTTCGGAAGGTACGATAATGAGTCGGTCCCAACAATTTGCCACTTGCACAGCTCTTGCCGATCGAAGATCATATTAATTAATGAGTTTCAAGCACCTGGCAAAAGGCTCACACGATCTCCTTGCAAACGGACAATTCTCAACCGATGTCGACAAAATCCAACGCCGCTTTAAATTTACTTGAGTGTACTTTTTCCCTTTTTTAACTCCAAACTGTCCTCCGGGCAAAATGGGTATTATGCGTTTCACTGCAATGACCCACTTTGGCGGCTTTTCGAAGGCGCAAGTGTTTGTCGAAACGAAAAAATATTACTCTTAACCAAATTTGGCATTTTGATTCTTTGTATAATGATCTATGTTTGTGACAAGAAAAATGTAAGCTAAGGTGTAAACGCACGTAAATAAACCATATTTCGATAAACATATTAATAGTTCTCGGTGGCATATCGATTAGCCAATGAGGAACAAGAATTCTTTTTTTTTCATTGGCTGTTGTATTTTTTCAAAATCCTAAATCACTCCCATATGCTACATTCTCGAGATTTCTGCTTTCATAGCATATGGAAGTGGATTTCAAAAACCCTAAATCTCTCCCATACGCTATATTCTCCAGATTTCCGCTTTCGTAGCATATGGAAGTAAATTTCGAAAATCCTGAATCCCATATAACATTTCGGGGTGGATTTCGAAAATCCTAATTCACTCCTATACGCTACATTCTCCAGATTTCGGCTTTCATGGCATATGGAAGTAAATTTCGAAAATCCTGAATCCCATATAACATTTCGGGGTGGATTTCGAAAATCCTAAATCACTCCCATACGCTACATTCTCGAGATTTCGGCTTTCATAGCATATGGAAGTGGATTTCAGAAACCCTAAATCACTCCTACACGCTACATTGTCCAGATTTCGGCTTTCATAGCATATGGAAGTGGATTCCGAAAATGCGACCCACCCTTCAAATTGAGGGCCCCAAGTACGAGATTATCAAATTCTGAAGAAATGCAAAATGTTTCTACAAGTGAAAACACCGAATCGTCGAATAATACGTGCAGAATCTGTAAACTTATCTGTGTAACCATTACATTTTTAATAAACAAGTATTGCACTGTGATCGGCATGGCCATTCGAAAAATATAGTAGGGAAAAAACCGGAGTATAGAATGAGCATTATGCAAAAGAAAAAAAGAACTATAATCGTAACCGGCTGTGCAAATATTACTGGTTTTCAATACCGTCGAGACTTGTTGCGCACCGGCCCGAAGGTTAATTCAATGCGTCTCGGGCAAAAAGTATAAGACAATAATTTTTGTGGGGCATTGGGTGAAAATATGGTCAACAAATGAAAACTAATTATGTACATACAGAAGTGGACAGGCGAGGTGGAACACATAAATACCGTACATAAAGCTAATTCTTCAACTTCAAATTAGTCAGTTTCGCAACTTCAAACTACCGTGCGTGCCTACAAATATAATTAAATATACATTGTAAACGAAAGAAACTTTGTATTCTTCTTATCCAAACTTTCAAACTGTATATATCAAGATAAAAACGAAGTGTCGCGAACAGAGCTTATATCTACGCGGCCACGGGCGACTTCAACTGACTTCAGTCGCCAGAAGTGTCTTTGAAACAGAAGCCAGGAAAAAAAAAAACCGAAGTATACGATGAACAGTGTGAAAAAAAAACTGCTATTGTAACCGGTGGTGCGAACGGAGTCGGTTTTCATTGCTGTCGGGTATTGTTGGGCAACGACGCAAAGGTAAATTAAATGCTTCTCAGGCAAAGTATCACAAGTACTAAAAAAATTGATTTCTGAGCTCAGGAATCAATTTTTTTTTATACTTGTAATACTTTTGCAAAACTTTTGTAATACTTTCCGTGCCATTTTGCACTTGGCCGATTCGAACGGTGAAGCATCCACACATAGCACGGAAATATTTTTGAAATTAAAAAATAATTTCAAACATATCTTTTTTGAAATATCGAAAATATTTTACCAATGTTGCAAAATGTTTTTGAAATATTTTTTTGAAACGTTGAAAATATTTGACCACTGTTGCAAAATGTTTCCGAAATATTTTTTTGAAACATTGAAAATATTTTACCAATGTTGCAAAATGTTTGTGAAATATTTTTAAAACATTGTGAAAAGATTTTTAGATGTCGGTCAAATATTTACCATCGTTTTATTACGATACAAATGTAATTTCGGATCAATTTATTAATTACGCATTCGGTTCTGTTCCGGGAAATTCGCAACAGCGATACTTACGAAGTTTATTTGGATCGCCGATTGCTAACCAACATCGTTGAAGAGCCCGGCATTGTCGATAAGAATGTCCAAGCCTCCGAGGGCTTCCACGGCACTCTTGACCCAGTTATTTCCGAGAGTGCCGTGGAAGCCTTGGAGGCTTTGAATTCTTTGCATTTTTCGTTAACGGCGCCGTGGATACCGTCGTCGGATTCAGAACATACAAAGCCGTTTTCAAATGGCTTCGACTCTTATAATTTCCGATCGGGTATTTCAGGCCCGACAGGTCTTAGGAGGTAACAAAATGACCCGTCATAAAGGTTTGATGACAATACCGACGTTGTAAGCTCGCTCGAATTCACTCGAACTGTGGTTTTAGTGGGAATTTTGACGACAATATTTTCGTCATCCTCCCGGAATAGCCTTGAGAAGGACCAATTTGTTTGCTGTGCCAATGGCTAGAAGTGCGTTCGGGGCAATTTCGGCTGTTTACAGAATTATGAACCTCGCCAATACCCTTGGGGAGATTTTTCGGACTGTCGGTCAATGAGTTCAAAACAGTAGTTGGGCGACGATTTCTTGTCATTGAATGACCGTATTCCCTAGGTAATCGGGCAACCAAAGTCTAATAATTGATGTGTTCATCGTCATCACTGTGATCAATGTTCAAATGAAATAACGAAATAATTAAACATATATTGTCTATTTTTATATTAAGATGCGAACTGGTGATACTATTCTAATTGTAGAGATAATTTCATAAATTACTGATTATTGATGTTTTTATATTTATATTGTATGTAAAAGGGTTCATGCCGTAAACGAATAAATAAATAAATACCAGACTGATAAAAAATACGGTTGGTTCAACTAAAATCCGGGCAGGGACGTTTCAACTAAATATTTTGTTGGTTACAGCTAAAAAATTGGTTTGTTCAACAATTTGTTGGGTGATTAAACCAAAATATTTTTGAGTCATTAAAATATTTTGTTCATCCAACTAAATATTTATTTGAACGTCACTTCCCGAAACTTACTTGATTCAACAGTATTTTTTTTATCAATGCACTGCGTTGCAAGCGCGCTAGAGTTTATCCAGAGAGTACACTGAAAAAAAATATCATTGACTCAAGTAAAATTTGATTGCGGGCCGCCAAAGAAAAAAAATTATAATTTCAATTCTACTTTTAATTCTAACAATTCCATACGGGATTGAAACGATGACACGTCACCTTGATAGTCTTGCAGTCGTTGTTTCAATATCATATAGAATTGTAAGAATTGAAACAAGAATCGGAATAACAATTTTGATGGGAAAAAAAATGTTCAAGTTTTTAATGAAAACGTGTTGTTCCAAACGTCAGAATGTTCCAAAACGTCGAAAAATTAAATAAAAAAAAATATCTGGATGGATGTGTGTGCGTGTGTGCGCGTGCGTGCGTGCGTGCGTGTGTGTCGGTGTGACAGTTTTATCAATCGGGTTAAAATTTGTCACGCATGTAGAGCAGTTGAGTGCCTATGTTTGTTACAATTTAGGGAATAATTGAATCATTCGTTCAGATTTTATCAGATTTTGAAATTTTGGAAAAAAGTGTGTTCGCGCTCTAGCTTTCGCAATTTTTTTTTTCTTTGGCAGCCCGCCTGCAAATTTTTTTTTCAGTATAGTTTGTACAGTGGTTTGAATGGTGGTTATTTTAAAACCCACCAGATCATAAGCTTCCCTTGGAAATTTTGGGTCCGCTAGGGCGCGGTTTTCACGACCCTGAAGATATCTGCATGAGACTAAATTTCGTCGAGTTATAATGGCTGTGTTTTGCAGTCGCACAAACTTCGCTCGGAGAAGTTCACTTGGAGAATAAAATTCTGCAAGTGAACAATTTTTTTTTTTCGATGATGACCATTTGACAACCGCTGTTTCATTTTCATGAGGGTAAGCTTAGGCGTAAGGAGTGACTTCGAAACAGATAGTAGAAAAAAACAGCGTCATCGACGAGCATAATTGCAAATAAAAAAAACTGGATTTGTGATTACAAATTTATGTAAACTATGTTTTTACAGTCGTGGGCAGTCGTGTTGGAACATCAAACATACCGTACATACAGCTACTTCTTCAATTTACAGTATCGTACGTGTCTACTAATGTGATAAAATAAACATTGCAAATGAAAAAAAAATTGTTTTTCTTATCCGCAGTTTCGAAGACTATATCATAATAAAAACAACGAGGGGTGACGAACAGAGGCTATATCTGGACGACCACAGGGACTTTAACTGAGTTCAGTCGCGAGGTGTGTCTTCGATACAGGAACCGAGAAAAAAACCGAAGTAGACGATGAGCAGTGTCCAAAAAAAAACTGCTATTGTAACCGGTGGTGCGAACGGTATCGGTTTTCATTGCTGTCGGGAATTGTTGCGCAACGGCGCGAAGGTAAATTCAAATCTTTCTCGAGCAAAAAGAATATGTATAAAAATCGCTAACTGAAATTTGCATAATTTGTCGTTTTGAGGCGTTATGTATTTTTTCCCACTAAGACGAATCTCCAAATTATTTAATCCTAGAGAAATCTGTATCTTCTGTCGGACAGAAAATACAAATTTATCAAAATGTGATAAAAATTAAACGAACTCACCCATTATTCTCTAAATTTAATATCAAACATTGTAATAAAAAAAATCAAAATACCACACAATCTGACCTCTTGGATAGATTTTGACCAAATTCAAAACTAAAGGTCTTTGATCGAAATATCATATTACTGTGCAGTTTTAGGACAATTGCTCGAAATTTCCGCTAGTTAGATCTACGATAGAAAAAAAAAAAAGTAAATCGTGTCAAATTTTGATTTCGAGGTTGACACACACATCCGGCCGTCAGCAAAAAATAGCGTTTCTCGACATTTCAGACTATTTTAAGTACTCTGAGATTAAAGTCCCGATTTTTTTTTTACTGGAACAGCTTCCTCTACACTGATAAAAAATACGGTTGAATCAACTAAGTTTCGGGCAGGTACTTTCAACTAAATATTTTGTTGGTACAGCTAAAAAATTGGTTGGTTGAAGAATTTGTTGGGTGATTTCACAAAAATATTTTTGAATCATAAAAATATTTTGGTCGACCAACTAAATATTTTTTTGAACGTCCCTGCCCGAATCTTAGATGATTCAACTGTACTTTTTTATCAGTGTATGAGGAAGAAAAAATTGATTTTGATCAATTTCTAAGCTAGCTTTAACTGTCCTCGACAGACCGTTGCCATTTTTGACTTAACCAATTCGAACGGTGAAGCATCAGTGAGTAAGCTGAACAAAGAATTCGGAGCTGGTCGTGCACTCTTCTTTCCAACGGACGTCGCCCAGTTCGATAAATTGGAGGGTCGGTGTCGTACTTTGAACTTCTCATTCGACTAACGTACAAGTTACACATTTTTTTCTTCATTTTGGTCCAGTTGTCTTCAAGAGTGCTGTCGAAGCCCTCGGAGGTTTGGACATTATTATCAACAATGCCGGGATCTTCAACGATGCTACATGGCAGACGGAGATCCAAATAAACTTCGTAAGTAACGCTGTTGCTATTTTCTGGAAAAGAACAGAATTCGTAATTAATAAAGCGTGCAAAGTGATTTGCACAATTACTTCCACTGTTTTACGGTTTTGCGCCTAACTTACTCCATGATAAATTTCGTTGATCGATTTATAGTTTCCTCATAGAGGAAGCTATAATTGACACAATTTGCAACTCTTTTTAATTGTATTTTTGAGTTAAGTATAAAAAAAACCATGTGCAAATCACTTCGCACCTTTTTTCGTAACATAAAAAATGTGTACATCTTATAAAATTAAAACCATCAAAATTGCCACTAGAATTTATTATAGGAAATAGCGAACTGAAATTTGTGGATTTTGTTGTTTCAAGCCAATTTTTAATCTATTCTTCATCGCAGATTACAAAAATATAACTCATTTTACTCTTTGCGTGATATTTTTTCGGAGACTCGTGTCGGGCGTAAAATAGTATATTGTGCAACAAGGGTCGAAAGTTGGCGATTGCGACGAGTGTGAAGTTTGCGGCCCGAGCGAAGCGAGGGCTGTAATCACACGAGTCGCAATCGCCAATTCGACCCTCGTTCCACATCATACTTTTTGTCACAAGTGCATGAATCTGCGGCACTTGGAATGGCAGTCGCGCGAGGCGAATACTGAAAAGTGAGCTTATGTCTCCAGGGTGGAAAACGGCGAAAGAAAACTCCCAAGGGACGAAAGTGAACGGAATGCGAACTGCGCATGCGCGACTCAAAATCCCAAAGGACGAAAGTGAACGGAATGCGAACTGCGCATGCGCGACTCTGTCATTTCACCACAGGTTCACGACTGGCATGCAATAGGCCACTTTCGGCTCGCAAGACTGCCATGTAAAGTGCCGCGATTCATGCACGAGTGACAAAAAATACATTTTTCAAAAAATTAAATGTTGCCATTTCCTGGAACGGAACGAAATTCGTAATTAATAAATTCATGTAATTAATAAATCTATGCAAAATTGGTACATTTAATTAAATGCACAATTGTGATGAAAAATTTATATACTTTTTCATTGAAATTAAAGTGAATTCCAAAAAACAAAGTATTCTCAATGTTTTCGTATTGTATTGTATTGAAACGATGGTAAATTTTTACACAGATGGCTGTCGTGAAATCGACACTTCTGGCTTACGACTACATGGGCACGCACAAGGGTGGAAAAGGTGGAATAATAGCGAACATGGCGTCGGTACTGGGTCTCATCACAACGAAATATTATCCAGTCTACATAGCGACGAAGCATGCCGTTTTGAGCTTTACGGTTTGTCTAAAGGTTTGTTGGGTCACTTAAAATACCTTTGTTAATAATAATAAATTTTTTATTTGTTGCTCCATTTTCCAACGTATACCCTTTTTGGGTTTTTAGGGAACCCCATCCCGATCCCCCTTAGCACTCCCTACACTCAGCTAAACTAGCTAAGCCCAGCTAAGCCCAGCTAAGCCCAGCTAAGCCCAGCTAAGCCCAGCTAAGCCCAGCTAAGCCCAGCTAAGCCCAGCTAAGCCCAGCTAAGCCCAGCTAAGCCCAGCTAAGCCCAGCTAAGCCCAGCTAAGCCCAGCTAAGCCCAGCTAAGCCCAACTAAGCCCAGCTAAGCCCAGCTAAGCCCAGCTAAGCCCAGCTAAGCTCAGCTAAACCCAGCTAAGCGAAGCTCATCGAAGCTCAGCGAAGCTCAGCCAAACTCAGCTAATAAGCTAGCTAAGCTCAACCAAACTCACCTAATAAGCTAGCTGAGCTCAGCTAATAAGCTAGCTAAGCTCGCATCGCGGTGGATGCTCGCGCCAACCGCGCATCCACCGCTGTCGGTGTTTCTTCATAATTATTTACTACTGTTACAGGATCATTTCGAGAGAACCGGTATAAGTGTAAGAGTGATGTGTCCCGGTGGTTCGGACACAGCCCTCTCCGCAGAAGTTGAGAACAAGTGTCTTGATATCGTCGACAAAGCTGAAGCTAAGCAGAATCGGATTGGATGGATCGTACAACCGTAATTCAATTAATCTATTTCATTTATCCTTGCCATGCGAGGGATTTTTCTTCTTCTTTTTACAAATCGTTGCAACCAGAGCTGGGCAAATACCCTAAGTACTTGAGGTACGTATTGAAGTTTTAAGTACTTGAAGTACTGAGCGCTGGGTAGTTCTTGAGTACCGATGCATTGAGTACTGGCAAAACTGAATTGCTGAGGTTCTGAGTACTTAGCACTGACTCGGTACTTGATACTTTAATACCTACTTCGAGTAAATACTTAGTGTATTTGCCTAGCTCTGGTTGCAACTTAAAAAAGGAAATTCCATACACTGAGAAAAAGAAATGGTTGAATTAAGCAAATGCGCGGTGACATACGTTCGAATGTGCATTTTGTTGGTACAACAAAATTTTTTGTTGCAGTCGACAAATTTTGGATAAATTGAAGCAAATAGTCGTTTAACAAAACAATGCTTTATTTGTACTAAACAAATAACAGCGTCGAACGTATGTCACCGCGACTTTTGCTTAATCCAACCAATTTTTTTTCTCGGTGTATTCTATCGTCATCGTAATTACGCATATGCGATTAAACTGATCTTGTGTATCGTCTTATCGGTCGACAGATGCGAATACGTCGGAAAAGCGATGGTCGAGCTCATCGAGAAGGGCGCGAACGGTGCCATTTGGATAAGCCAAGCTTGCGATGAACCCATCGAAGTCGAACTGCCCAAGTACGAATGTATCAAGTACTGAAGAACTGCAAAACTTTTCTAGGCGCAGGAACACCCAATCGTTTAAGTCGTGAGGAATCACTAATTTTATGTCTGTACAAGTTCGTTTGTGTATCATTAATTCGAAATTAAACAGATAGATAGATAGAATTTTATTGAGTCCTGGCAAAGTACCCTAATACAAAATAAATAAAATACAGGCGAAGAAAAGCAGTGCAGAGTACAACAGGCAATATTTAGCAATCAGAACAAGGCCGTACACTGAGAAAAGAAATTGTTGGATTAAGCAAATGCGCGGTGACATACGTTCAAAGGTGTATTTTGTTGGTACAACACATATGTTTGTTTCAATCAACAAATTTTGAATAAATTGAAGCAAACAATCGTTTAACAAAACAATGCTTTATTTGTACCAAACAAATAACAGCTTTTAACGTATGTCACAGCGTCTTTTGGTTAATCCAACCAATTTTTTTTTCTCAGTTTAGCAAGACCAATACACCCAGAAAATAAAATTATTTGACGGTCACCTTTTATTTGGGTTAAATAAAATATTCATTTGTTTTAAATAAATATTTATTTAAATTAAGTAAATAGTTACTTAAAAGAAATAAATTTTTATTTAAATCAAATCAATATTTTACTTCAACCAAATAAACGGTGACCGTCAAATAAATTATTTTTCTGGGTGTACAGGCGGTATGAACTTTTTTTATAAAAGAAAATAAAAGGGGATGTTTGTACCTTAAAGGTCTTTGCAAAACGGACGAGCAAAAGGGGTGAGGCGAGACTGAATTTTCGGAAGGTGCTATAATTAATTGACCGCATAAATTTGACATTTGCACAGCGCTTGCCGCTCGAAGATTGCATCAGTCGATGCGTTTCGAGGGTCTGACAAATTGGTCACGCTATAACCTTGCAAACAGACAATTCTCAATTGATTTCGATAAAACGCCCCTTTAAATTTACTTCAATCTACTTTTTGACTTTTCTTTTTAACGATTCAAATTCCAGAGGAAGTAAAAAAAAAACGCTGTGCTATTTCAAATGATTGCTACTATTTCTGACACTATTCTGTGTTTTAAACGAATTCTTCATTCTTTTTCTGTATTTTAAACAATTAAAGGGCGAAGAGACAAGGACTATTGGTAGTCTAGAGGATGATATCGTGTCTCTCAGGGAAGCTCATTCGGAATGCAGAGTCGTGTTGAATATTTACGGATAAATCTTATCTCCACTGACGTGCCGATGTAAAATCAATTTTACAAGTAAAAATCAATTTTAAAGGCAAAAAAATGTTAACTTTTCTTCTATCAACTCCTGAACTTATCGTGCCAATAACAATGATGAAAAGTCACGTGCAAACGTACATTTACAATGTAAGGAGAACATTAATACAATACAGTCGCGAGGAAAACGTCTTCGAAGCAGAAACGGAAGAGAACAAAGAAAAAAGTGAAATACGATGAGCACCGTGCAAGGAAAAACTGCAATTGTAACGGGCGGTGGCAAAGGTATTGGTTTTCAAATTTGTCGGGAATTGTTGCGGAAGGGCGCGAAGGTAAATTCAACAATTCTCCGGCAAGATGTAGGGGAGAGCGGGGCAAAATGGCACAGCGGGGCAAAACGGGATAGTGAGACAATTTCGCCATTTTCCAATAACTTTTGGATCGTGGCGATCCAAAAGTTATTGGTGGGATGTGGGGCAATATGACTTTGAAAACCCGGATGTATCGTTGGGACAAAATGGGGCATCCAAAAGTTATTGGAAAATTCAGTTTTGCCCTCACTGTCCCGTTTTACCCCGCTGTGCCATTTTGCCCCGTTCTCCCCTATGAGGAAAAACAAAATGAATTCTAAGTCAATTCGAACTATCCTCGGCAGACTGTTGTCATTTTGGGTCGGGGAAAAACCGACAATGAAACGTCAGCGACGAAACTTAACGAAGAATTTGGAGCTGGACGCGCACTCTTCTTTCCATCGGACGTCACCGAGTTCGATAAATTCGAGGGTCGGTTTCGTACTTTCAGCTTCTCGTTCGACTAATGTACGAGTTATTTTTTCTTCTCCTTGGTCCAGTTGTCTTCAAACGCGCCGTAGAAGCTCTCGGAGGTTTGGACATTCTTATCAACAACGCTGGGATCTTCAACGACGTTACATGGGAAACGGAGATCCAAGTAAACTTCGTAAGTACAGACGTTGCCATTTCCTGGAAAAGAACAGAATTCGTAAATAATCAATTGATCGGAAATTGTAATGTATTATTGGTATTGTATTAAATAATTGTATTTTATTAAACAATTGTATTGAATTCAATCATTGTATTTTATTAAACAATTGTATTGAATTCAATAATTGTATTGTATTCAATAATTCTATTTTATTCAATAATTATATTTTATTCAATAATTGTATTTTATTCAATAATTGTATTTTATTCAATAATTGTATTTTATTCAACAATTGTATTGTATTCAATAATTGCATTGTATCCAATAATTGTATTGTATTAAAGCCATGGTAAATTTTTACACAGGCGGCAGTCGTGAAGTCGACACTGCTCGGTTACGACTACATGAGCAGGCACAAGGGTGGAAAAGGTGGAATAATAGTGAACATGTCGTCAATAGTGGGCCTCATCACAGAGAAAATCGGTCCGGTCTACACAGCGACGAAGCACGCCGTTTTAAGCTTTACGGTTTCTCTAAAGGTTGGTGGTTCCACTTCAAATATGGATCCATCCGAGTTTCTTCATAATTATTTAATACCGTTACAGGATCATTTCGAGAGGACCGGTGTGAGTGTGAGAGTGATGTGTCCCGGTGGTACGGAAACACCTCTCATCGCAGAGATGTCGAACAAATCTCTTGATATCGTCGACAGAGCTGAAGCTGCGCGGAATCGGCTTGGTTGGACCGTACAACCGTAATTCAATAATCTATTCCATTTAGTCTTGTCATGCGAGAATTTTTTTTTTCTTTTCTTTAAAAATTGTTGCAAATTAAAAAAAAAATTCTATATTCCATCGTCACTGTTGTGATGCATATGATAAAACTGATCTTGTGTATTATCTTGTCGGTCGACAGATGCGAATACGTAGGAAAGGCGACGGTCGAGCTCATCGAGAAGGGCGCGAACGGTGCTGTTTGGATAAGCCAAGCTTCCGATCCACCCTTCGAAGTCGAACTGCCCAAGTACGAATGTATCAAGTACTGAAGTACTGCAAAACTCGTGCAGAATCTCTAATTTTATATCTGTGCAAGTTCGTTGGTGTAGAAGTGAAATAAAGGGAAATAAGTTGCAAATTGACGATTAATATTATTATTGACCTTATAATACGAGCTTCCAGATATTATGTGCTTCCTCAAAAGAAACAGACAATATAAACATCGTTCTGAAGAGGGCCCCAATTTGATTGAGTCTCTTCGTCAAAAACCAATAATCCAATAAGAAGAGGATTCCGCAATTACACCGTTCCGAAGTTGCGGCAAATCAATGAAATACATGTTTTCATCGGTCACAACATTCGACAACTATAGATATTATTTGCATCTTTAAAAATATGTCACACACACTTATAATATCCTTATCGGTTTGTGTCAGAGCTGGGCAAAGTAACTAAAAATACTTCAAGTAAAAAGTACAAAGTATCACAAGTAGGGGAGACCGGGGCAAAACGGGGATGACGAACGTGATACCGATACAGGGCAAAATGGGGTGCCCCAAAATTATCGCTGTCGGGACTGCCTCGCTGTTGGGTCTGCCTCGCTGTCAGCCCTGAGTCGCTGTTAGGACTGTGTCGCTGTCATGACTGTCTTGCTATCAGGACTTTTTGCATCTAGCTGACAAAAGTTGCCGCGCGTCAAATCGAAGGGTACCCCATTTTGCCCCAGATGATTTTTTTTTAAACATCCTTCTACACTGAGAAAAATAAATGGTTGGATTGCACAAATGCGCGGGACATACTTTCAAAGGTGTATTTTGTTAGTACAATAAAAATGTTTGTTTCAATCGATAAATTTTGAATAAATAAAAAAAAATAATCGTTTAACAAAAGAATGCTTTATTTGTACCAAACAAATAACAGCTATGAACGTATGTTACCGCGACTTTTGGTTAAACCAACCAATTTTTTTTCTCGGTGTAAAAAGGGGGCCAATACAATTTTTGTGTGATAAACAATGGATCTATGGTATCGGTATCGCGGTAGCAGGTTTTATTTCTTAGCTTCCCCATTTTGCCCCGGTTTTGCCCCCTACTTGAAGTATTTCTCAATTTTCAATTGATTTCACAATTTTTAATACTTCAAGTGCATTCTTGAAGTACTAAAAAGTACTTGTGTACTTCAAGTGCATACTGGCCCAGCTCTGGTTTTTGTCAGTTTGCCGGAGTATGCCAATTTGGATGGAAAACAAAAATGTTGGTACCTTGAAGGTTTTTGCAAAACAGTCGAGCTGAAGGAGGGAGACGAGACTCAATTTTCGGAAGGTACAATAATCAGTCGACCACATCAATCTGCCATTTGCGCAGCGCTTGCCGCTTTAAGATCGTATTAATTAATACATTTCAAGGCCCTGGCAAAGGGCATTCACGCAATTACTTAGAAAACGGAAAATTCTCAACCGAGGTCGATAAAACCAACACGATTGATAGTCTCGAGGTTCATGACGCATTTCTCAGGAAAGCTCATTTGGATTGCAGAATGGTGTCGAATATTCACGGTCAAATCTTATCTGCACTCACGTCCCGACGTAGCCGGTGAACGTAAATTTTATAAGCAAAAAAATGTTAATTTTTCTTCTTTCAACCTTCAAACTTATCGTGTAAATAAAAACCATAATTTTATTTATACGATTATTATTTATTTATTATTTATTTATTATTTATTTATTATTTATTTATTATTTATTTATTATTTATTTATTATTTATTTATTACAGCCCTTCATATATTTATATGTAAATCGAAAATGCAAAAAATAGTAAATTTTTCTTATCAAAATTGTTGAATTCCGCGTTTCGCGACAAAACTCAAGACGGTATATCTGTGCGGGCATCGAGAACCAAGGTGTAAGGAGAGACATCGTAGTAGATAGTGGGAAAAAACGGGTTCAAGGATGAGCATTATGCAAAAAAAACAAAACAAAACATAGCTTCCTCCATGACGAAACAGACAACATGGAATTGTAAACCGCGGTGCAAATAAATGTAAACTATGTTCTTAGAGTACTTAGGGCTGTCGAGTTGAAACGCATAATATGTTATGTGTTTCAACTCGACCGTACATACATACACTTCTTCAATTTCAAACTTTCACACGTGTCATCGAATGTAATTAAATATACATTTTAAATGGAAGAATATTTGTATTTTTCTTATCCAAAACTTGAAACTCTGTATCATTATAAAAACGCGAGGTCTCGCGAACAGAGCGTATATAAAGCGACCACGGGAACTTTAACCGAGTTCAGTCGCGACGAGTGTCTTCGAAACGTTAACTGGGAGAAAAAAAACCGAAGTTTACGATGAATAGTGTGCAAAAAAAAACTGCCATTGTAACCGGTGGCGCGAATGGTATCGGTTTTCATTGCTGTCGGGAATTGTTGCGAAACGGCGCAAAGGTAAATTCGAATCTTTTTCGAGCACAAAGAATATGTACAAAAATCGCTAACTGAAATTTGCATAATTGGTCGTTTTGAGGCCTTATGTATTTTCTCCCACTGAGACGAATCTCCAAATTATTTAACCCTAGAGAGACGATTGATGTATAAACTCGTGTTGGACCGGTTGAGGTAGTCCTTGCGAATAGTTTCGCATAAGTTTCAGAGAAATAAAGAGGGAATTGCAAACACTTCTGAATGGCATAAAAACCTGACAAAAATCGAGCCTATTAAGGGTGCCGAAAATATTAATTTTGCATAATAATAACAATACGAAAATGTTATTAACAAATTGATGAAAAAATAAAATTCTCCGACAAATCTTTCTGCGCATTTTTCTCGTATAAAAGAAATTCAAAGTGAATTTAAAAATATGAAAAAATGCATACGTATTCAGAAAAGCGAAGAAATCATTTTCATAAAAAAAAAGTTAGCTCTCCGGGAGATTTGTTGAACAATTTTATTTTTCATTCATTTGTTAATAACATTTTAGAATTATTGTTATGCAAAATTAATATTTTCGGCACCTTTAATACGCTCTATTTTTGTCAGGTTTTTATACCATTCATAATTGTTTGCAATTCCCTCTTTATTTCTCTGAAGACTTATGCGAAGTGAACCCTATTCGCAAGGACTACCTTAAGCTCCCACGATCCCTTAGGGTTACATTTTTTAGATCTTTCAGCGTCCTCTATGAGGAAAGAAAAATTGATTACTAAGCTTGAACTATCCTCAACAGACCGTTGCCATTTTTGACTTGCCCAATGCTAACGGTGACGCATCAGTGAGTAAGCTGAACAAAGAATTCGGAGCTGGACGTGCACTCTTCTTTCCATCGGACGTCACCAAGTTCGATAAAATGGAGGGTCGGTTTCTTGCTTTTAACTCCTCGTTCACAGCAAATGTACGATTTATACATTTTTTTCTTTTTAAGTTCAGGTGTCTTCAAGAGCGCCGTGGAAGCTCTCGGAGGTTTGGACATTTTTATCAACAATGCTGGGATATTCAACGATGTCACTTGGCAAACGGAGATCCAAGTAAACTTCGTGAGTACTGCTGTTGCCATCTCCTGGAGCAGTACGGAGTACAATAATTAAATTAACTGATCGAAAATTTTATTGAAGAAGAAGATATATGATATATTTATTTCTTTTTATTTGGTAAATACACGGGCAATGCCCATTTACGGACCGACCAGCGGTCAAGCAGACATTTGCCGTTGTGGATAATAGCTTACAAAATTAAGTTACAGAATATATTAATTTGTCACAACATGAAAAATGGTAAAGAAAAATAGAAATTCGTGTACATTAATCAATAATAACATACACATAGAAAGTTTTATACTGAATTATTATACTTATATGAAGACGATATGATAAATTTTTACACAGATGGGTGCCGTGAAATTGACGCTTCTGGCTTACGACTACATGGGCACGCACAAAGGTGGGAAAGGTGGTGTAATAGCGAACGTATCGTCAGTATTGGGTCTCGTCACAGAGGGACGTGTTCCAGTCTACACAGCGACGAAGCATGCCATTTTAAGCTTTACGATTTGCCTGAAGGTTCGTGAGTCTCTTCAGATCAGAGCTGCCCAGTACTTGAAGTACCGGGTACTTGCTTGTTAATTCAAAGTGATTTGTACATGGCTTCCGCATTTATTACAATTCTCCTCTATCAGGAAGCCAAAATCGATCGACGAAGTTTCTCATAGAAACTACTATACGCAAAATTGTAAAAAGTATTTATTACCTTTGTTTTTTTTTAATCTACATAACGCTTAACACTACGAAACTAATTGCGAAAAGTAAGGTAAACGTACCAATGACTGGACACGTCCCAGTGGCCGGACAAGACATGAGTGCAAGAGAGATGGAAATACGATTTTTCATGCATGTCCAGGGACTGGGACTGCTCCCTTAAGTGTCCGGCCATTGGTACGTTTACCTTACTTGATCTCCAAGAACTTGTGGTACTTTGCACTTAGTACTTGAATACTTGTGATACTTTGTACTTAGTACACGAAGTACTTGTGATACCTTGTACTTAGTACTTGAATACTTGTGATACTTTGTACTTAGTACTTGAAGTACTTGTGATACCTTGTACTTAGTACTTAAATTACTTGTGATACCTTGTACTTGAAGTACTTGTGATACCTGGTACTTAGTACTTAAAGTACTTGTGATACCTTGTACTTATCACTTGAAGTACTTGTGATGCTTTGCACTTAGTACTTGAAGTACTTGTGATACTTTTCTCTCAGTACTTGAATACTTGTGATACTTTGTACTTAGTACTTGAAGTACTTGCGATACTTTGTACTTAGTACTTGAAGTACTTGAAGTACTTGAAGTACTTGAAGTACTTGTAGTACTTGTGACACTTTGAACTTTAAGTATTTTTTGGTACTTTGCCCAGCTTTGCTTCAACTACGAACCCACGCCTTTTTGTTCATAATATCTGATACCGTTGCAGGATCATTTCGAGAGGACTGGTGTAAGTGTGAGAGTGATGTGTCCCGGTGGTACGGACACAAGTCTCGTCACAGAAATCGGGAACAAACATCTTGATGTCGTCAACAGACTGGAAGCGGTGCAGGGTCAGCGCGACGTGAAACGACAACCGTAATTCAATAATCCATTCCATTTATCCTTGTCATGCGAGAGATTTATTTGTTTATTTCTTTTTACAAATCGCTGCAACTTTAAAAATGAAATTCAATATTCCATGCGATTAAACTGATCTTGTTAATTATCGTATCTGCCGACAGATGCGAAAACGTAGGAAAGGCGATGGTCGAGCTCATCGAGAAGGGTGCGAACGGCGCTATTTGGATAAGCCAAAGTGGCAAACCACCCTTCGAAGTCGAACTGCCCAAGTACGAGTGTATCGACCGCTGAAGAACTGTACACATTTTCTAGTCGCGGGATCACCGAATCGTAGTTTTTAAACTAGTGTGGAATCTCTAATTTCGTACCTATACAAGTTCGACGAAATTTCAGATATTCAGAAAAATTAACAAGTAGTTTTCATTTTTTTTTAAGTTAGGTTGCCGGGTGATTTATTGGGCATTTTTTTGTTTTCATTAATTTGTTAATAAAATTATGGAATTATTATTTTGCAAAATCAATCATTTCAGCACCTTCAATATGCTTGATTTTTTTCAGATTCTTATCTGAATAGAATTAATAGATTCGAATGAAGATTAGAACTTGAGTTTTTAATTCTAACGACTATGGAGTATTTTTTGTTAATCTAGAGGTCACGTATTTGTCTTTTTGGGGTATTTCACATGCCTGGCAAAGCGCCCACGCAATCGCCTTGCAAAAAGACAATTCTGTATCGATCTCAATAAAACCAACAATCAGAAAAATTAACAAATAGTTATCATTTTTTCTTAAAGTTAGGTTGCCGGGTGATTTGTTGGGAATTTTTTTGTTTTCATTAATTTGTTAATAAAATTTTGGAATTATTATTTTGGAAAATCAATCATTTCAGCACCTTCCATATGCTTGATTTTTTTCAGATTTTTATCTGAATAGAATTAATAGATTCGAATGAAGATTAGAACTTGAGTTTTTAATTCTAACGACCATGAAGTATTTTTTGTCAATCTAGAGGTCACGTATTTGTCTTTTTGGGGGATTTCACATGCCTGGCAAAGCGCCCACGCAATCGTCTTGCAAAAAGACAATTCTCGAGCGATCTCAATAAAAGCAACGTAATTGTCAGTTTCGAGGATCGTGTCGGTGTCTCTCAGAGAAGCGCATTTGAAAAGCAAAACGGTATCGAATACTTACGGTTAAATCTTATCTCCACTAACGTCCCGACGTAGACGTTGAATGTCAATTTTAACGGCAACAAAATGGTAATTTTTCTGCTATCGACTTTCGGACTTAATGTGACAATCAGAACGATGAAGTGTCACGATCAGACGATATATGCGATATCACTTTATATAAGACATTAGCAGAACATTGATAAAGTTCACTCACGAGGAAAGTGTCTTTGAAGCACTAACTGGAGAGACAGAAAAAAACTTTGTATACGATGAACACTGTGCAAGGAAAAACTGCGATTGTAACGGGCGGTGGCAAAGGTATCGGTTTCCAATGTTCTTGGCAATTGTTGCGCAACGGCGCGAAGGTGAGTTCAATATTTCTCAGATAAAATGTATGGGACAAGAAAAAGCGTGCAAAATTATTTGCACGTGACTTCATCATGGAACTTTTACGATTTTGCGCATAACTTCCTCTATGACAAATTTTGTTGGTCGATTTTGGCTTCCTCATAGAGGAAGCGGTAATTAAAATACAATTTTCAAAAAAAAAAATCAATAAAAGACCATTGTGAGACAGCGATATAAAAATTTCAATTTGCAACGTTTATGAGTAAGCGATATGAGAATGTCAATTATCAACTTTTATCAGGAAACGATATGAATTTGAATTTTCACCTTTTTCACCATATGCAAACTACTTTGCACCTTCTTTATTAACTAAAAACAATGTCCATTCATTGGCCGGTTTACCCTACTCTGACACTACAATCTCGATATTTTTTGTTCTTGTTGGGAAACAGCTTCCTCTATGAGAGAGCAATAGTACTTTGCGATACTAGTGCGTAAAAGCGGACTTTCGGCGAAGGTTGGGAAGTGGTTGCACGAGCCGGATCGAGCGCTCCAACGGCACGAGGCGAAGCCGAGTACTGTTGTAGCGCGAGAGAAGGCGAGTGCGGCTACTTCACAACCGCCGTCGGGAGTCCGTTTTTACGTACAAGTATCGCATACTACTTTTTGTGACGAATGCATGAAAGGTGCCAGATTATGTTGCTGGCCGGGCGCGACGATAAAGGACAAACGGACGGCGTGCGCATGCGCACAGCATTTACGATACGCTTATTCGTTGCATAAATACTCGAAGCGTGTCGTAAATACTCATTACGACACGCTTCGAGTATTTATGCAACGCTTCAAGTATTTATGTAACGCTTTCTTGAAAAACACCACTTTATGACGCACCCACATAAAGCAGCTCTTTTCATGCATGAGTTACAAAATAGTATATTTCGATACTAGAGGCCAAAACGAGCAGTGCGCAAGAAGCGAGATGGCCTCGTGTATCGAACCATATTTTTCTTTACGAAGGCAATGCAAAATCCAAGTTGTGCACTATTCACAGGCATGCCCAATGGCGCATGCCTGTGGCGCCTCGGTCGCCTCGATGTTACCATAACAACCGCTTGGTAACAGTGCGCAAAGTACTTTGCGCACTGGTGAAGGCATTTTGCGCACCGGTGAAAGTATTTTGCGCATCGCATTTGCGTATCGTGCGGGAATCAGCCATTTTGCATGCCTGTGAATGGTGCGCAAACGAGGATTTTGCATGCATGAGTAAAGAAATAATGAATTCTGAGCTAATTGGAACTATCCTCGACAGACAGTTGCCATTTTCGGTCGGGCCAACACCAACAATGAAAAGTCAGCGGCGAAACTTAACGAAGAATTCGGAGCTGGACGTGCACTTTTCTTTCCAGTAGACGTCGCCGATTTTGAGGAACTCGAGAGTGAGTCCCAAACGTTCCGTTAACGTTCCGTTTAGCCGATGCACGAATAATGCCTGTTTTTGTTCCCATTGACACAGCGGTCTTCAAGAAGGCCGTGAAGTCCCTCGGAGGTTTGGACATTCTTGTCAACAACGCTGGAATCTTGAACGATGGCGAATGGCAGAGAGAGATTCAAGTTAACTTCGTGAGCATTGCGTTTTCGTCTCCTAGAAGCCGGGTCGACCTGCTATAAGACCTTAAAAGTTGGAGTCTTGATAAGTGGGGGAAAATGCAAAACAAAAAAAATTATATTCTCTAAGTGAACTTCCTCGAGGGAAGTTTTTGCGATGCAGAACACAGCCGATATGACTTGATAAGATTTAGTCTCATGCAGATATTTTCGGGGCGATTTTTCATTAAGGTAGTCCGAACGGTGCAGTCTCGCCAAACGTGAGTTTCAGAGAAATTTTCGAACACTTCTCGATGGAAAAAAAATCGGAGAAAATCAAGTATATGGGAGGTACTGCAGAGATTGTTTCTGTGAAATAATAATTCCAATTTGTTGTTAAAAAATGGAAGATAAAAATAATTATCCAACAAACTACCCGGCACCTGAACAATCGAAATAAAAGAAAAACCTCTTAAGACGCACGGCTAATCCGCTTGCGGTTAATGCGATTCCGATCAATCGGGGTTCTACTGCAAAATTTCAATCAATTTATTAATCACTACATGTAGTGATTAATAAATTGATTGAAATTTTTAAAAAGGCTAAACTAAATTATACGAAATTATACACAAGGGGGCTATCGTGAAATCCACGATCCTGGCTTACGATCACATGGGCAAGCACAAGGGTGGAAAAGGTGGAATAATCGTCAATGTATCGTCAGTATTGGCTCTCTTTGACATAGGACTGGTTCCGGTCTACACGGCGACGAAGCATGCAATTTTGGCCTTCACCGTTAATCTAAAGGTTCGTATTTTGTTCGAGCTGTTAGAGTTTCTTTCTAATTTCTATGCCATTACAGAGTCAATACGAGAGGACCGGTGTAAGTGTGAGAGTTCTCTGTCCCGGTGTTACGGACACGCCTCTCATCCCATACTCTAAGGGCAAACATCTGGACATCTTCGATGCAGCAATAGCTGAACGAATCCAGAACTCGTTGGCTCGACAACCGTAATTCAATAGTTTATTCCGTCTACCACCAAACTGAAAAAAAGGATAGTATTTTCTACTATAACAAGTAGTTTCCAAGGGGAACGTTTATATTGATAGTTTCTGATGGTATATATTTAATTGGTTAAATTATAATTATGTTTGCAACCATGATTTTTTGTCATTGTCGTAACTATAAAATGTAGACGTTCCCCTCGGGAACTATTTTTTATGGTAAAAAGTCAGTATTGTTTCTTTAACTATGTAATTTTTTCTCAGTGTATCAGTTTATTTATTTTTTGTACAAAAAATAGTTTTTTATTTCTTCAATTTGTTGCACTTTTTTCTATTGGAACCCACATTGCACGGAAATGGTTTTGAAAGGTTTCGATGATATTTTTTTGCGATATTGAAATTATTTTATC
This sequence comes from Ichneumon xanthorius, assembly GCA_917499995.1. NCBI lineage: Eukaryota > Metazoa > Arthropoda > Insecta > Hymenoptera > Ichneumonidae > Ichneumon > Ichneumon xanthorius. The sequence goes on along the minus strand of OU824204.1, from coordinate 3,648,344 downwards.
AATATTAAAAAATATTTGGGAAACGTTTCAGAAAAGTTTCGCTGAAATGTTTTTCTTTTTTTTTTTACATTTCAGCGAGATGTGGAAGATTGCATCACGAATCCAAATTGCATAAACCGCACAAACACGAACTTTCGTACAAATATTTCGGTGAAACATGAAATTAAAGTTATTTTGTCACTGTGTCTCAGGAATATTTTAGATGTGTTCCAAAATAAAAAATGTTTCTGAAATATTTAAGAAACGTTTCGTTGCAATATTTTTGATGGAATATTTCCAAATATTATTTTCATGAGTTTTAGAAATATTTTGTAAAGATTTCACTGATTGAAAATATTAAAAAAATTATTTCACTATGTTTCGTGCTATATGGGAACCGATTTTGGGATTATTTTTTCTGTCGGCAGGTGCGAGTACGTGGGAAAGGCATTGATCGAGGCCATCAAGAAGGGCGCGAATGGTACGGTCTGGGTATGCCAACGTAGCGATCCACCCTTTGAAGTCGAGCTGGCCAAGTACGATTGTATCAAGTTCTGAAGAACCGCGACATTTTTTGTTTTTATTCACGAGAACACCGAATCGTAGATTAATTTACGCTGAAACTAATCTAATGTCTCCGATCTATCTATCTGTGTAAGTTTGAAATCGTTAATAAACTATCGAAGGATGATGCGAGCTTCCAGACATTGTTTGCATCTGAAGAATTAAGGCGAATGGCCCAATTATTGACCGTGGCCCAAATCGTGATGCGGCAACATACCCGAAATTTGTGCCTCCAAATCGATTTTTCAAATTTTCGAGAAAACAAATATGGAAATATCAGGAAATTCTGAAAAAATTAATATGCATTCTAAAAAAAATCAAGCTGTTAATTTAAAATGAAGCTGGGCCTCGTGTGAACCATCCAAGCATACGACCCAGCAAATTTCAGTTGCATCGGTTCACTTGTTTCGAAGATCTAAAATACGGACGTCGGATGGGATCAAGATATTTAAAAAAGTGATTTCAATAGGCACCTCTTACGTGCAAGGAGTGAGTGCCTAAAAATAAAAAGTTATCTAATTAAAAAAAGAAAACAATGATGATAACTTTTTGGCATTATTATTATGCAAAATGAACGGTCTTGCCATCATTAACACGGCAGATTTTTTTCAGATTTTTGGCACATCGCGAAGTACTGAAATTTCGATTTCGAATTAAACTTTTGGTTGGTAATGTATGTGTGATGCATCCTTAAGTCTACAAAGACGCCGTATGCTCCCATTACTGACAGCATATTTCAGTCAACGCGATAAGCACGCTGGTGAGTTATGTTTGGTCACTAATCGGGCATAAATGCAAGACGGCATAGGCCGGTGATTAGGCCTTTGATAGGTCATTATATGGGCTGTGTAACAAAATTGTAGGACAATGATCGGGTCATTCATAACAGTTCCTATATTCCGAGCTTATTATAAAAACTGTATCAATATAATAAAATAATCCCTTGTAAAATAATATTTGTTTTAGTGAATGAAGGCTCTAAACTTTCCTGTAATACGAGTTATTTCAATACCTCCACTATTTTTAACAATCTTCTTTCATTTTCAATGCCATGCGGAGCTTAGGTGGTTAGTAATTGGGCCATTCACGTACACTTTGCACGTACCAATGTCTTCATCCACTTTTCCAACCATCGAGATCTTATCACAACTTTAACGTCAACCGTAATAACTTAGCATTATTAATAAACAACTATTGAACTTTCGATCTACCACTCCGTCGATATCCCCTGTTCAGTAATCTACTCGTGGATGAGTAAATAATATATATGTTTTGTTTTTAATGTCTCGTTCGGTACTGCACTGATCGCGTCTTACAGCGACGATATTTTGTTACGCGCTCGCATGGGGGTCAAGGATCACATATGCTCCGACAAAAAAAACAGACACGCAAGTCCTCGATATCAGTTTGCGGGAGATCGACGACGAGCGCGAACGTTCGATACACGCGCAACAAGCTCGTCGATTAGTTTCATGTGAATTTCGCGTCTTGGAAAAAAAAAAAAAATTAATTTACTATTATTTTAACGGTGATTATCGAGGATGCAGATCAAGGATAAAAAAGCTATCGTTACCGGAGGCGCGAGCAGCCTCGGACTCGCTTTCAGCAGAGAATTGCTCAGAAACGGTGCAGCAGTGAGTACTCGAACGTCACCACGACCTCACGAATATCTCGTTTTCTAGTGTTAATTCAACGATAACGATTATGATAATTGCGTTGTCTACAGTGCGTCGTAATGCTCGACATTCGAGCATCCGCCGGCCAATCGGCCGCCGACCAATTGAACGCCGAATTCGGACAGAAGAGAGCAATCTTCGTGCCATGCAACGTTGCTCAAAATTCTGAGTTCGACTGTAAGTCTCGACGATAGCGATGCGTTCCATCTAATTATCCAAGCGCAATTCTACAATCGAACTTAACTTTGCACGCCGTTCTAAGCATTAATTTTATAATTAAGATTTATCATTTATTTAATTGACCAATTTTAATTGACCAATTTTAATTGACCAATTTTAATTGACCAATTTTAATTGACCAATTTTAATTGACCAATTTTAATTGACCAATTTTAATTGACCAATTTTAATTGACCAATTTTAATTTACCAATTTTAATTTACCAATCCTAATTTACCTATTTTAATTTACCAAGTTTAATTTTCCTATCCTCGTTTCCGCAATGCTTCGTTGAATAATTGTCAGTTTAATCGACAGCTGTCTTCAAGGATGCAGTGACGAGGCTCGGCGGACTGGATATTTTGATAAACAACGCACAGGTCGTGAACGAGGACGATTTTACGAAAGCGATCGACGTTAACGTTGTGCGTGATCTCTATGGCATTAATTTCATCGATTACTCTTCGCTACTTACAATTTTTTTTTAATAAAATAAATTATTCTCAGACAGCAGTGATCCGGGGTTCGTTTTTGGGAGTCCAGCAGATGGGCAAGGACAACGGTGGCAAAGGCGGAATAATCGTCAACGTGGCTTCGGTACTCGGCCTCGAGGCTTGTCCACAACTTCCCATCTACTCGACGACGAAGCACGCAGTCGTGAGCTTCAGTCGCTCGTTCTCGGTCGGTTTAATGTTGAAATTAAATTACGCATTCGTTTGCCCATTCCTCGGGTCGATTCGATAACGAATCCGATCATTTTTTTTCCAGCAACCGTACCATTACCGAAGAACCGGTGTAAGGATAGTCGTCCTCTGTCCCGGTGTTTCCGAGACTCCTGTCCTCGAAAATCTCACCATGGTCGACGACGTCAGCGATCCTGAAGACCCCGAGTGCGTCGCACCAAGCCCGAACATTCATCCTCAGAGGTAAATTTTATCCTTCGTGTCCGGAGCTGCGAACAAATAATCACAATTAATTCATTTGCCAAATGAACACCAAAGGTTGTGTACATTTTTTTAGAACACTTTTAGTGTTTAAAATAATAAAAAACAATAACAATTTGAGACATTTTTTTTAACGGAATTTTTTTTTTATTGGATGTGAATCGAATGTGAATCGAATGTGAATCGAATGTGAGTCGAATGTTAGTCGAATGTCAGTCGAATGTGAGTGGTATGTGAGTGCTATGTGAGTGGTATGTAAGTGATATGTAAGTGGTATGTGAGTCGTATGTGAGTCGTATGTGAGTCGTATGTGAGTCGTATGTGAGTCGTATGTGAGTCGTATGTGAGTCGTATGTGAGTCGCATGTGAATCGCATGTGAATCGTATGTGAATCGTATGTGAATCGTATGTGAATCGTATGTGAATCGTATGTGAATCGTATGTGAATCGAATGTGAATCGTATGTGAATCGTATGTGAATCGTATGTGAATCGTATGTGAATCGTATGTGAATCGTATGTGAATCGTATGTGAATCGTATGTGAATCGTATATGTGAATCGTATGTGAATCGTATATGTGAATCGAATGTGAATTTTTAAAAAAAGATGAATTGTTGAAATTTTGTTTTAACGAAAAAGAAATTCGGTAATGAAAGTATGTAACCGAAAAAAAAAAATTTCAGAGTGGAGACTGTTGCACATGGTCTCGTATACGCGATAAGATGCGCCCAGAACGGGAGCGTCTGGGTGAGCGAGGACGGTCAGCCGGTTTACGAGATTCAACTGCCGGACGTCATGCCGCAAAAACAACGCGAGGAAGAGATCGCGAGTTTCGAAACTCTCGGATAGCGACCCCAAAGACTATACAAATTTTGTATTCTCTTCTTATATCTGGAACACCCGAATCACCCGATCATAACAAGCCTAACAATAAAAATGTTAACAGAAAAAAACATCGGCTGTTTACGGCTGAAACGGTCTCGATTCTTTTGTGATGTTTATGTAAATACATTTTTTTTTTTTCATTCCCATGGTATCATCGACAGTACTAACTCGCGGGTCTCGACGGGAGAAAGCCCGAAGATTGGAATAATCGTCGCAGTGTTCGTCATCTAGGTCGAGAAGTTATCTTGGAAGCCTCAAATCGCATCTACCCTCGCCGCTAACAACCACTGTGCACGGTCATTATAAATAAATTCCCATTACATCGAATTTTCTCAATATGATCGATCATCAGCTCGAATTTTTTTAGTTAAAAATTTTTTGCTTCCTCGTAGAGGAAGCTTTGTTTTGGTGAAAAAAAAAATTTCGAGATTTTAATGAAAACGTGTTCAGAATGTTCGAAAACATCGAAAAATCACATTTAGAAAAAAATGTCTGGATGGATGTGTGCGTGTGTGTGTGTGTGTGCCAGCCCTTCGAAATTCAATCGTCTATAACTCAAGAACGGTTTTATCAATCGGGTTGAAATTTGGCTCACACGTAGAGCAGTTGAGTGCCTCTGTTTGTTACAATTTATGCACTAATTGAAACATTCGTTCAAATTTTATGAGATTTTGAAATTTTTGAAAAAAGTGTGTTCGCGCTCTAGCTTTCGCAAATTTTGAGATTCTGGGCTGAAACTTTCTACAGAAGTAGATCAACATCAAACAATTTTCGCTATTGAATTTGGTACGAATCGGTCGAGGGGTTTCGGTTTTGTGAAATTTTCGATTTTTCAAAAAATATCTATTTCACTCTAGCTTTTACAACTTTCATCTTTCAATTTTCACCTTTTAACTTTCAATTTTCAACTTTTATGAGGAAGCCATATGAAAATTTCAATTTTTTTTTAACTACCGTAAGAAAAAATCGCTACGTTAATGTATTTTTGTATAAATGAATTCAATTTAAATAATGCACATTACGGCCTTTTTCCACGGTCTTTTTTCCGGCAGTTACCTGCCGATGCGTGGATCTATCGTCGTGAAACGTCGCTAGTGAAAATCGAGTAAACGACCCAACTTGTGAACCTGACTGCACATTTTTGTAAATTCAGTAATTTTGTAAAATCCGCTGTAAATTCAGTTTTCGTCGAAAATTAACTAGATTACTGGCAATTTGAAAAGCATTTGATGTTGTTTATCTTGACGGCACACATAGTTTTTAAATTAAATGTTTAGTAATTAAATTTATCCGCGAATGTTACGACTTGCACTTCAGTAGACTCCGAAGACCGTTGCTAGGTGCAGCTCTAACAATGGTCTAGTAATGTTGTGTAGGCTAAAGTAAAAATTTGGAAATTTTTTTTTTTTTTACCAAAAAAAACCTTCCTCTGTGCGGAAGCAAAAATTTGTTTACACGTTTTAAATTTAAAAAGTAATTCTGTTATCGCACTGCCATTTTTGCGCCGAAACGCAAGTACCCAAATCTTTATTCTGTACATATTCAACGGTTAATCAATGGCTAATCTAATGACGGGCTGACCTAGTGAACGACGAATCTAATCAATGGCTGACCTAATGAACTGCCAATCGAATCAAAGACTTACGTCACTATTTCTCTAATCAGCGACTTATACCTTGTTAAAGTCCGTATTTAAAACGACAATATTTTGTTTGATTGTTACTGAAAACGAACTTTGTTTCGTGAATTTACGTAGGATTATCGAAAATTTACGATTAAAATTCTATACGTTTTTATGACAAATTTATTTTTAATTATTTAAAGACTTTTAATCGTAAATTTACGATAGTCCTGCGTAAATTCACGAACCAAAATAACATTACAACATTATTAGGGACGCATTAACAAAATAAAATTGACGTTATAAAAATCTGAAAAAATCAAGCATATGGAAGGTGCTGAAAAGATTGATTATGCATAATAATAATTCCAAAATGTTATTAACAAAGTAATAAAAAAGTGTCCACAAACCCCCGGCAACTTAACTTTTTTTCTTCATATAAAAACAATTTCTTAATCTTTTTCAATATGTATGAATTTTTTCAGAATTTCGTGTAATTTTTGAAAATCGCGTGTTTAGTTAATAGAAAAACGTCATTTTCAAAAATTACACAAAATTCTGAAAAAATTCATACGTATTCAAACAGATTAAGAAATTGTTTTTATATGAACAAAAAGTTAAATTGCCGGGGGATTTGTTGAAATTTTTTTTTCATTATATTTGAGGAGATCAAGCAGACTCTCGAGAGAAGCTGTGACTCGGTACTGTCGATTCCGGAGATCCGTGGTCTCACGGTTGGGAACCTCCAGTCGTTAGTTATTGGTGGCGCGGACGACCACGTTCCAGGGGCATAGTAGAAAGCAGCTGATCACAGAAGTACCCTAACGAGCGATAGCACAAAAGAGGTCATGCGACAGATAAACGTCTGAGGGTCGAATTTTAAGACATTAGTTTGAACTTGAGGTCGCTCTTGAGATCGAAATTAAAATCGAACTGAAGCCCGAACTTCATTGCGTGCTTACAATCGAATTTAAGTATGAACTCAAGTCGGAACTTACATTTGATGTTAAGTTCGGATTTAAGTATGAACTCAAGTCGGAACTTACATTTGATGTTAAGTTCGGATTTAAGTATGAACTCGAATTCGATCTTAAGTTCGAACTCAAGTTCAAACTTAAGATCAAACTCAAATTCAAACTTAAGATCAAACTCAAGTTCAAACTTAAGATCAAACTCAAGTTCAAACTTAAGATCAAACTCAAGTTTAAACTTAAAATCCAACTCAAGTTTAAACTTAAAATCAAACTCAGGTTTAAACTTAAAATCAAACTCAAGTTGAAACTTAAGATCAAACTCAAGTTGCAACTTGAGATCAAACTCAAGTTCAAACTTAAGATCAAACTCAAGTTCAAACTTAGGATCAAACTCAAGTTCAAACTTAAGATCAAACTCAAGTTCAAACTTAAGATCAAACTCAAGTTCAAACTTAAGATCAAACTCAAGATGAAACTTCAGCACGAAATCAGGTTCGAACTAAGGTTCGATCTTAAGTTCGAACTAATGTCTTAAAATTCGACCCTGAGCGTGGCGCAGAATTTCGTTTCATTGTTAACATTTTTTTTGCTTCCTCATAGAGGAAGCTTTTTTTTTCGAAAGAGTTTTTCAAACGTTATGATGAAATTACGAGGAAAGCTCAGTGTACCCGCTAGCGATGTTCGCCCAATGTTCAATAGTAAATGTCTATGAACAATTTTCTTTTTTCAATTTGTGCAACCGCGTTTATAGTTTATAGTTTTTATCTACAGTACTGTAGTGCAGATAGCTTAAGTTTCGTTAACATTATTATTTTTTTAATGTGCATTTTTTCCCGTTTACAGAGACCCCGTAAGTGTCTTACAGGGTGTCGGCTTTCTTCACATTATTATTTAATTATTCCTCATCCGAAGCATTTCTGTCCTGAGCCAGTCCGTGTTTGTTCTCATAGCAAACTAAATCGCTGCAGCAGCAAGAACGTTTTGTCGTGATAGTAAAACCAATAGCTTCTACGTGGTAATTTTTTTGCTACTTTTATTAATCGTTTTGCTGCGAGAACGAGGTCATTGTCAGCAAAACTCATTTTTTTCGAGCAGCTAAACCATTTTTTCTCCGTGTGGCACTTGTCGATCTGGGAGAAATCTTGATCGAATGTTTTTTTATTTTCATGCAGCAAATCAAATCGAAATTGATTTAAGAAAAAATAATTTGAATTCGTTGTTCATCTAGAATTTTTTTAAATTTCGCATTGATCAAAAAATGTATTATTTTAGGTAAAGAAAACCTAAAATCCCGCCGCGATGATTTACAGAATAATTATGAATAAATAGTCCGATTGCTTTTTTTTTACTCAGTCGAATGTTACATGTCAGCCAAAACTGTATCTTCTCCCTTCAACATTTGCTTGGTTATTATTCTCAAGGAAGATATTAAGGCGAACATTATCGGAAAGTCGTCATTTTACATTAACAAAAGTTTACACAGTAAAAAAAAAAAGGTGTTTCAGTTATTCATCACTTCCTCGGTGAGGTTCGAGTTATATATTCTACTGCCGGCTAAACCACGTAAATATCGCACGATAAATATTGCCCTATGGAAATTTTCTTTGGCCCAAAGTGTTCCATAACGTACGCTTTGTCTGAGCCTAACGCGGTAGCTTAGTGGGAAAGAAAAAAAAAGGCCCCCAAACATTTCTTACCCGCGATCGACTCGCCTCTGCCTCGAAGGTTTCAGTACTAGTTAATTCTCTGGCCACTGAGGACGATTCGATAATTCTCGCGCACCAATTATTCTGCCAATTTTACCGATCTCGGTAAATAAAATTTTTATGTGTTTTTTTTTTTTGTTAATTTAATTACTCGGTATTCGTAAAATCGGCGAAAATGAGTGATCGATCGTTCAGCCACTGGACAGACGAAGAGGAGGAAGAGATCGGACCCTCGTCTTCAAAAAAATCGTCATCGAAGGATCAGCCTTCGAAAAACAAAAAAAAGATGTCAAAGTCAGTGAGAGCGATGGCCGAAAAAATAAAGGAATCGATCGACAATGTAATCATCGTGAAATCGGACGAAGATCAAATGGCCGCGGAGGAGGAATTAACCGAGACCGATTGGACAACGGTTGACGTTCAAACCGTAGTGAACGATCGAACCGTCGAGGTAAGGTCACCGAGTCCGAAGAAATCGTCTTCATCCAAATCGTCCTCCAAATCGTCCTCGGAGGCAGCAAATTTGAGGAAAATATTGTCTTCGACACCCTCGGTGGGCAGTAAAAAAAGAAAACAGACGTTTTCATCGCCGTTGGATTTACCGGGTCCGGGACAAAAATTATGGTCGTCCACGCTGGGTCGAGATTCAACAAAAATGATCGAGGCATATTTGGCTAATTTTACGCGAGATGCCGAAGTCACACGTGAGGCGGTGCCTTTCGTGGACGATATTGCCCATTTGGAAGAGTCAATCGTTCCCAGCCGTCAGCATGTTGGGGTGCCGAACGTGCCCAAAGAACACCCAAATGGCACAGAAGTTACCATTACAGAGAATCGATGTGATGATGCAATCGATGAAAGTGATGATGACAGTGGTGAACGTGAGTACGCGAATTTTTGTGGTTTTATACATTGTTATTTCGGGGGAAAAATAAAGCAACGGTAAATGGATCATAGAACATGAATAATAGGTAATGGGTATAACAGATTATGGTATGTTATTATTTGTACGTAAGTACACGTGTGCCATTCCGCGCGAAATCTACCTGAGCCCGAAATGCACGAAGAGTATCTTGTTATTACATTTTTTTTGCAATTTTTATTTTCTTTTTTTTCTGTACTTCTCCATGTTTGGATCCATAAAAAATAAAACTAAATTTCGATGTTATTATTTGTAGTGTTATATTAACGTATCTTACTGTTATTGCATGTTATTTTGAGGCCTCAATATTTTTCCACGTCCATTTGTCTCGTTCCCGGTTTCCGATTTTTTTTTTTTTTTTTTTTTTTTATTCCCTTGAAACACATCTGTACATTGTTTACAAAAAATATAGTCGCATTCGTGCGATAAAACAGAGCCAGGCTTTCATATAGATCATATAGATCATGGATAATACGTGAAATTGTTCTTTTTGCGTTGCGCAATAAATACTGTACACTAGAAATTAGAGTATTAATCATTACTTTATCACGAAAATTGTAGTTCACGTACGCCGCGATAATTTAAAAACTTACCCGGCACGATGGGCAGATGTCATTCGCATCGGAAGGCAACCGCCAAGAATCGTGAAGAGGCCAGAGCCTTTCTTGCGAATGTGTACGTAACTGTGATTTTTCTAATTTTTTTCCAAGAAAATTACAAGTGTTTATCAAAACTGTCGTTTTTATATATTTACCAATAATATCGTATTTAAAAAAAAAAGTCGAAAAGAGTCCTGTGATACATCCTCCGGGGCAGACACCATCGCCACCGAAGATAAAATTTCACCCCGACGAACTCCAAGGAGCCAATCAATTGTGGGACGAATTCGTGTCAGCTAACCCGGAGCTCTTTAAAAATGTACAAAACACGGAACGAAGATTTTTCAAGAGCGGCGGTCTAAGCGACCGATTAAAAACACGTAAGAAAATCGATATCTTCCAAATAAATAATAAATCGTCAACAATAAAATGAAACACGTTATTATTGCAGGGAATAGAGAAACTATAGGATTGCCGAAAAAAAATCAGAAAAAGCCAAGAACGGAGCGTGCACGGAAGGACGAGTCTCCGGAGATGACAACGATGCACGGCGTCTTGTATTTCGACGGTCGCAATAACGACGAAGCTCGTAACGTTTTAAAACTCTTGTCTGATTCTGATGACGAACCGGCGATTCCGTCGGAATCGTCAGAAAATCCGAACGAACCTGAAATAATGGGGAGTTCGGAGGTCAGGGAGCTTCGTTCCGTAGCTTCGGGATCAAGATCGGTATGCGAAAACGATCGACGACGGAAGAGAGTGGGGTTCGCTGAAAGGATGCGAAGACGTAATTCAGCCGCGGCAAGTCCTTGCGATCGTGACCCACAAAAAAATCGGGAGACGGTTGAATCGGCGATTTCGTCGAAATCGTCAGTGCGAAAGAGTTTGAGTTTTGATGATCGTGGGGAAGATCAGAATTCGAACGTCGAGATGTATGAACATCGGAAGAGAAAGCTCATCGAATCAAGATCGGTAGCGGCAAACGATCGATCGACGAAGAGATCGAGGCTCGAGGATCGCATTGAAAATTCGAATGAACCTGAAACAAAGAGGGGTTCGGAGGTCAGGGAGCTTCGTCCCGTAGCTTCGGGATCAAGATCGGTATCTGAAAACGATCGACGACGGAAGAGAGTGGGGTTCGCTGAAAGGATGCGAAGACGTAATTCAGCCGCGGCAAGTCCTTGCGATCGTGACCCACAAAAAAATCGGGAGACGGTTGAATCGGCGATTTCGTCGAAATCGTCAGTGCGAAAGAGTTTGAGTTTTGATGATCGTGGGGAAGATCAGAATTCGAACGTCGAGATGTATGAACATCGGAAGAGAAAGCTCATCGAATCAAGATCGGTAGCGGCAAACGATCGATCGACGAAGAGATCGAGGCTCGAGGATCGCATTGAAAATTCGAATGAACCTGAAACAAAGAGGGGTTCGGAGGTCAGGGAGCTTCGTCCCGTAGCTTCGGGATCAAGATCGGTATCTGAAAACGATCGACGACCGAAGAGAGTGGGCTTCGTTGAAAGGATGCGAAGGCGCAATTTAGCCGCGGCAAGTCCTTGCGATCGTGACCCACAAAAAAATCGGAAGACGTTTGAATCGGCGATCACCGAAAAGCCAGATTTCGTGGCGGATGCTCGAGCTCGTAGCGATGTTCGATTTTTCAAGAGCGGCGCTCTAAGTAGCCCATTAGAATCACGTAAGAAAATCGACATTTTCCAAATAAATAATAAATCGTCAACAATAAAATGAAACACGTTATTATTGCAGGGAAGAGAAAAACTCGAGAAGTGTCTGAATCAAAATCGGTAGCGGCAAACGATCGATGGACGAAGAGATCGAGACGCGAGGATCGCATGGAAAATTCGAATGAACCTGAAATGACGGGGAGTTCGGAGGTCAGGGAGCTTCGTCCCGTAGCTTCGGGATCAAGATCGGTAGCCGATGAGAGATCGGCGATCGTGGATCTTATCTCTACAAAACCGAAGAGGATATTTCGAACAGTGGACACAACCGATTCGATGATCGACGATACAGCGATCAGTGATTTCACGGAGGATCCTCGAAATCGTGTCATTGGTGAGACAACGATCGATGAAAACCCGATCGGAGATCTCGGAAACGAGAGTCCGATCCCAGATCTCGACGAGCTTTTCAGCAGAATCGATAATTTTCTTGCGGAAATACGCTACGTGCCGAAAAGCCCCCATAATCGCGAATCGGCGAGACCCAACGACTCGCCAACAACAAATCGTACGAACGTGGTGTCGCCGCGAAACGTACCGACCATTCGATCCGATGAAGTTGTATCCGGTACACCTCCAAAAAAGATCGACGGTGGATGGATCCTTAGGAGTCGGGCTCATGGTCACTCACCCACGTCACCCAAATAAGTCGATAGAGGTCTCCGACGATTTTTCGATGTTTTCCACATTAATCGATTTCCACGTTCTTCTATTTCTCTCAGGAAAATCAGCTGTACTAAATTTATAAACTCAAATCATCGTCGATGGAATGTATTTGTAAAAACAGTTCTCGACACAGGAATGTAGATCAATTATTCAAGAATTTGATTTAAAGTTTTTATTCTTTTTTGTTAACGTTAGATTTTTGTTAAAGGTATGTTTGGAGATAGAATAATTTGTAGGAATGTTGTGCGAAGCTGTTTGTTCGCTTTTGGAGATAATGCAGGCACATTGTCTCGAAGTGATCTATATATGAACTGTAAAAATGTTCGATAAAAAATACACGGAAAAATATCACTTTCATTATGATACAGCGTCGCATTGGAAACGCTCCGAAATAATGCTATTGTCTATTAATAACTTCTTTTTGTTAATGCGTTGTATTCTATATTGTATTGTTTGGAGATAGAATAATTTGTAGGAATGTTGTGCGAAGCTGTTTGTTCGTTTTTGGAGAGAATGCAGGCACATTGTCTCGAAATGATCTATATATGAACTGTAAAAATGTTCGATAAAAAATACACGGAAAAATATCACTTTCATTATGATACAGCGTCGCATTGGAAACGCTCCGAAATAATGCTATTGTCTATTAATAACTTCTTTTTGTTAATGCGTTGTATTCTATATTGTATTGTTTGGAGATAGAATAATTTGTAGGAATGTTGTGCGAAGCTGTTTGTTCGTTTTTGGAGAGAATGCAGCCACATTGTCTCGAAATGATCTATATATGAACTGTAAAAATGTTCGATAAAAAATACACGGAAAAATATCACTTTCATTGTGATACAGCGTCGCATTGGAAACGCTCCGGAATAATGCTATTGTCTATTAATAACTTGTTTTTGTTAATGCGTTGTATTCTATATTGTGTTGTATTATATTGTATCGCATGGCACCGTTGCCTCATGTATTGTATAACTGTATAAATTGTAGCACTGCTGCAAAAGATTCTACATACTATTGGAATTGAAATAACGCAAAGCTCACGTCACTCTAAAATATTTTTTTAAGTAACGATTTATGCCCGACAGAGTTCTAACGTCGAGATGTATGAACATGGGAAGAGAAAGCTCAGCGAATCAAGATCGGTAGCGGCAAACGATCGATCGACGAAGAGACCGGAGACTCGTCCTTCCTTGCACGCTTCGTTCTTGGCTTTTTCTGATTTTTTTTTCGGCAATCCTATAGTTTCTCTATTCCCTGCAATAATGTGTTTCATTTTATTGTCGACGATATAGATTTTTTACGTTACTCTATGCGCTCACCTTGAAGTCACACGAGCTTTGCGTTACTTTAATTCCAATCTTAAAAGAACGTTTACGTTGCTGTAGAAATGGCGATTAAATACAGGATAATCACAACAACCAAAATCACTCACTTAAATTTTTCCTGGAAGCTCGTTATGACGAAAACCTCCGCCTCCGAACACTATAACTGTCCGGAGGCGGCTCGTATTTCTTACAGCTTCAACTTTAAAGGGCCATCTTTCACTGTCGATACAGGTTGCGCCTCGTCTCTGTACGAAATGCACCAGGCTGTACTGTACATGCGGACAGAACAGTGCGACTCGGCCATAATCGGAGGGGTGAATCTGGTACTTAAATGAACAACATCGTTGGAGTTGCAACAATTGAACATGCTCTCTCGGGACGGGATCCTTTGAAGCCCCGGTTCGCGCTCGCCGCTAACAACTACTGTGCACGGTCGTTATAAATAAATTCCTATTGCATCTAATTTTTTCAGTATGCTCGACCAACCTACATTTCTTTTCTTTTTTTTAATTACCCTATCGACACTGCCGACCGCTGATTCGACCACTAATCGACCGTATATGCGACCAATAGGGTTTTGTGCCTAAAATCGACTCTCAAACGACTGCATATTGACTGACAGCAGCGCCATCTAGTTGCCGATGTACAACGACCTGGCGATCGCGAAACGCATGTTTGGTTGCAAAACTGTAATGTTTTGACACGTCGAGCGCTAAACGACAACGACTTGGAAAAGTTCAACGGAATGGGCTCGAATACGCGGGCTGGATGGTGCTACCGAACGATCGTTGCGCGGTCAATGCGCCAGCGAATTTAGGTACAATACGAACTAGTCGACTTTGCAGTCGATTGGCGGTCGGCGGTGCCAACAGGGATACCGTAAGAAAAATCGACGCCTTGCCAAAGCGTGTTACCCGGTGAGAAAGTGACCCGAGCGATAACTCCAGGCGATACGGAATTGTCGACAGTTTTTTTCGTACGTGGTTTTGGGGGTCCTAAAAAAGAAAACATTCCCAAGTCCGAAGCGAGTCTTATCGAGCAGAGTGCACGGTTACATCGACCTTCCGGCGATAAGCTTGGGACACCGATGAGGTCGAGCAAAAACGATTTACGTTTTCACGCTCGCTTCGGTGCGTCCTCTTCAATTTCGCTGCGACGAAGCGAGAGCTCGATCGCGGCCAGCGGCAAAGACTTAAAGCGTAGAAGCGAGAGCCAAGGGGCGCGCGCGTGGCCTCGCGCGCGGCGTCAACGATGCGTTTTCTTCTCTGAGCTCTCGTTATCTGCAACAAAAAATTAAATGAAAAATGTTAAAACGATCAATGACTTCACGTTAAGCTCTCGATAGCGAACCGACAAGTGCACTCATATAATATACGACGTACAAGAACTAAAGAGAAACTTCTATCTCGAACAGCGACCGGTACTATCTCTTCTCGTTGGGTATAAAGTTCGTAGCCAACCGATTTAATCCAGCCTCGAGGAATCGCTAATTGGTCAAAGAGCAATGGGGCGCTTCTCGATTTGAGCTTTTTTCAGTTTTCTTTTTTATTTTTGCACTCTTCCAGACGTTCGATAGATAGAATGACGCGGAGAGCGGATTTTTTTCGCGAGAGACGATGATTGTCGAGAAAAGGCGTGCGGGGAAAAATATTGAACGGATTGGAGGTTCGGAGCTCTCGGTTATCAGCCACGCGACTTTCCCTCTCCTCCTCCATCGTCTCCGGAGACTCTCTCGCGTCTCTGAGAAAATCTCTATCTCTAACTGTTCTCGTCAATAACTGCGCTTGCGATTGATAAGAGAAAGTGGAACGAGAATCGCCACTGTGGAGGAGAATTATTGAAGCCGGAGCAAATAAATCGATGGACGGAAGCAATTAAAAGGAAAATTGATGGCAAGAAACTTTGCTCAAATACGAAATGTAATTATTTTATTCAAAATAAAAGGAACCCGTCTTTAAAGGTCAAATTTAACGAACCATATTTTCGCCGATAATTATCGAACCTCTAATGAAAAAGAAAATAAAAATTAAAGAGATGTCTATTATAAAAACACCGGATATGGGAAAAATTATCGGGGCTGCGCAAATCCTTCAAGTATTTGAAGTATCAATACTTAAAGTATGAATTGAAGTTCAAGTACTTGAAGTATGAATTGAAGTACGAAGTACTTGAAGTATGAATTGAGGTACCAAGAACTTGAAATGTCGAGCACTGGATAGCACTTGAGTACTGAAGTAATGAGTACTGGGCTGCAGTCGAGTACTGAAGTAATGAGTGCTGGGCTGTACTTGAACACCGATGTTGTGAGTACTGGGCTATACTTTAGTACTGAGTGCTGGAATGTACTTAAGTATCAAAGTGATGAGTTCCGAGCTGTACTTGAGTACAGAAGTAATGAGTACTGGATTGTACTCGAGTACTCAATTACAGGCAACTGTATAAATAAAATACCCGGTACAACAATACGTGCTTCAAGTACTTGTACTCAAGTTTTTGTCCAGCCTCGAAAAAATATACTTTAGTGAGAAGCGATTTTCCCACTGACCGAGTCAAAACGACAATATCGTTTAGTTTTTTGCAAATATTAATCTTCGTGGATGAATTCACGCTTACGAAGCCACTCGAGGAAGAACCTGAGGCCTCGCTCCTTCCGGTTGAACTTCGAAGATCACAAATACCGATTGTTCGGAATTGAATTTATCGATTTTCGTGATCGACGCATCGCACGCGCAATTCTCGGATCTCCCCGCATTGCGCGATGACGCGCAAGACGAAAACGAATAAATAAATGCGACGTCTGCGCGATGTCGCGATCGTTCGACTATGTTACGATTTCAGAGACGATAAAGAAGCGGTGTCGTTTCTCCCTCGCGTCTCGGCGAATGGGATTCAGCCTTTGCATGTCTTCCGTCCACGCGCCGATACGCGGTTCTCCCGAAGCTCCCTCGATCGAGGACGCGCGCGACCTCGGGATCACCCGTCGAGGTACGAGGAAGGGGATGCACTGGACGGCACGATGAGTCGCGTGGGTCGACGCCGGGATCACACTCGTTCTCACGTATAAATACGATCTGAAACAAGAACGGGAAGTTTAGTCGAACGGGAAACTCCAGGGTCGCCGCTTCGATTATTACAAATTCAACAAAGTTTCAAACAGTTTTAACTTCAATTATTTTCTTCTTCTTGCAATTCGATTATCCTCTGCTTTATGATGGGTATGCAAAACATTCAAACTTTCGGCGCGATCTCCGAATCGATCCTTCATCGTCGCAGTGAAAAGCATCTCTAAATTATTCTATCACGCAAATTATTTGACTTTAATTTAAAAAAATTTTTTTTTGCAATTCAATTTCCTCTTCATTTACGACGAGTATGCAAAATATTGCAACTTTCCGTGCGATCTGTGAATCAATTTTTCAAGATCACAGTGAAACGAATCTCTAAATTATTCTATCACGCAAATTATTTGATTTTATTTTATTTTCATTTTTCTTGCAATTCGATTTCCCCTTCCTTTACGACGGGTATGCAAAATATTGCAACTTTCCGTGCGATCTCTGAATCAATTTTTCGTTATTACAGTGAAACAAATTTCTGAATTGTTCTATCTTGCACATTGTTTTTAAACTATGTCGAGCGATTGGAAGAGAAAACATTATTTGAAGATTCTAAACATACTTTGAATATTATAAAATATATCCCGACAGTTTAAGAAAATTAATGAACATGTTTAATAAAAAAAAAATTTGCGAGATATCAAAATCTGAGTCGAACCGACCAGTGACGACGATGGTTCATTTTTTGTTTTGTTTTTAACATAACGAATTTACGCTAATTTTTTCGACACTATTGAGTAGAGCGTGCGGTGGAAACGAGCATGCAGAGAGCGCGTCGCGCATCGGCGTCGGAGAAGGCTAAAGAGCTGGAAGTTATAAACGGCCTCGTATGCGGAAAAAATGTTCTCATAACTGGAGGAGCTATGGGACTCGGTTACGCCTTCGTGAATCATTTTCTGCAGCACGGTGTGAGAGTGAGTATAATATATCGCTTTACTGCGATCCCTCGATTTATTCATCTCGCCTTAAATCGTCGACCGAAAACTCACCGATAATTGTTTTTTTTTTCTTTTCCGCGTACCGGCAGAAAGTAACGATACTCGACGTGGATTCCGAGGCGGCTGATCGGGCGGTAAAGGCAGCGGAGAAAAACTACGGCGACGGAAAAGTCACGTTCGTCCTCGCTGACACTTCCAATCGCCAGGAGACAGTCGGTGAGTTTTCAAAGTTTCAGAAGAAACACAACCGGCGAAAAAAGATTTGGCCACCTTATTCGATAAGTTTTGCCTAAACAAGCCCCAAAAAAATTTCGATTGAAATAACGAATAATAATAAAAATTTGAAATCCGACAAATCTTTTCACCAGGAGGCCGTCGGTGATTTTTTAACGTTTCAGAAGAATCACGACCGGCGAAAAAAGATTTGTCTGAATCAATTAAATTTTAATTTATTCGAACAATAATTGTGTAGATAAGTGGCAAAAAAATGTTTGTTTGAAAAAAAGATTTTTTTTTTTTTTTTTTATGAACCGAATTTTTTTGTCAAGAGACAGTCGGTGAGTTATTAACGTTTCAGATAACGTCTGACTTAAGTACGTTTGATGCTGTTCGAACAATCATTATCTAAATAAGGGGGAAAAATTATTAACTTGTAAAGATAAAAAATTTTGAAAAATTCAAATGAACCAAATCTTTTTAAAAGCGCATTTTTTGTTGCAATAAAATTTTTTGTTTGTTCAAACTCCGTTGAACCTCGACTCTTCTCCTCTTCAGACGCCTTCGCGAAAGCTGCGGAGTCCATGGAGTCCATCGATATCGTTATCAACAACGCCGGGGTTCTCGACGAGCGAAGATGGGAACGTGAGATATCTGTGAATATCGTGAGTATAGGATTTTCAAACTTCAAACAAAAGTGAGAGAAAAAAATTATTAAAATCAACTTTTTTTTTTCAATAGACCGAAATATTGATTTCGTACTAGGTGACCATTCACTGAAATAAACTTAAACTATTTTTCAAAAAATTATCCCCTCATACCGATCAAATATGTTATAGCGACTTTAAAAAAAAAAAAAAAACGATTTAATTGATCGCAGTAATTTCTCTTCTCTATGCAGTTAAGGGGAAGTGAAACAGTTGTGCGGGTGAGAGAGATAGCTGCAATTTTCAAATTAACTTTATTCAATGGTGCACATTTTTTGAGAAAAAAATGAATTCGGCCCGGATGCGAAATTACCGTGCGCATCCGGTTCGAGTTTGCTTTTTCCTCAAAAAAAATTAGCACCCTTGAGAAAAGTTCATTACAGTTTTCATTACCGGCCGCGATATTTCACTTCCCCTTAAGGACATGTTAAGCGACTCAGTCGGTAACCAAAATCTGTAATGAATGCGATTCAGAGACCGTAGACTTTTCGGGAAAAAGCAGAGCATTAGCGGATGTACAATTTAATACCGCGTCCGATGATGCTTCCGTTTAATTCGAAACGTCAACCGGCTTTAAATGACATTCATTCGAAAAATGCATCTATGTCTCGCGCCCTCATGTGTCACGTGGTACATCTTTCACACACAGCCTTAAGACCACATAAAACACCCCCCTTCCCGTCCATCCCGGGCTCAGTCGGTATCAAAAACTGTAGTCAACTTTTCTCACTGGATCTCGCATATACGGTCCAAAGAAAAGCCTCATGGGAAGCCGAAATGATATCCGCCTCCGATGAGACTTTTCTTTTGACCGTATATGCCAGAATCCATGAAAAAAGTTGATTACAGTTTTTATTACCGACCGCGGTATTGCACATGCTCTTAAGTAATAAAAGGATATAATCGAACGATGACGATCGGTGTTTTTTCAGGGTGGAATGATGAACGTGGCGAGTCTGGCGATGTACTATATGGGAAAGGACCAAGCAGGCAACGGCGGTGTCCTCGTGAATATAGCGCAGTACGTGGATTATCGATGGACGGCCCAACTCGCTGTTTATACGGCGACGAAGCACGCTATTATCGGCCTCTCCCAGTCTCTCGGCGTAAGTATCCTCTTCGTGTTCGTAATTCCAAGCTTCTCGATCGTTTGCTGCAAAATTACAACGGAAATTGTTAAATCGGAGCAAGTTCGACATTTTTTTTTAACTTAGCAATAAATAAGTTTTAAGATTTAGCTCGTAGGATTTTTTTTTGCCCTTGACTAAATTATCGTACCTCGTGCTTTAGTAAGGTGCTTTATCTCCTGCGTGTTCGATTTTCGTCGATTTCTCGGCTTAATGTTCGATCGGTGTCCTCCAGGCACCTTACCACAGCAAGAAGACCGGCGTTCGGGTGATGACTCTGTGTCCGGGATTGACGGAAACTGCTCTGACGATAAACAGTCCCAACAGGCTACTCTCGAGAGTCATGAAGGCTGATTTCGTGAAGAACCTCGAACAGCTACCTATCCAAACGTGAGCAACCTTTGGACGACAAAAAACAATTGCACAAGTTGAATTTCAAAAGTTTCAGCATAAAATAAATTTCAAAAGTTACAAAATAAATGAACTTTCAAAAGTTACAAAATAAATGAACTTTCAAAAATGACAAAACAAATAAAATTTCAAAAATGACAATAAATTAAATTTCAAAAATGACAATAAATTAAATTTCAAAAATGACAATAAATTAAATTTCAAAAAAGACAATAAATTAAATTTCAAAAACGACAAAGTAAATTACATTTTTTAAGTTATAAAAAATTGAAAATGATGATTCTTTTTTCCGCAGTCCTTACGTGGTGGCGCAAGGTCTGATGTCGATCTTGAAGAGCGGATCATCCGGCAGCGTGTGGGTGGTCGAGAACGGCCGTGCACCCTTCGAGGTATACACACCGACCTACAGATCGCTACGCCGTTGCTACAAGAACAATTTCGTTATCGTCGAAACGGCGAAAGTCACGCGAGGACGGCCGATAAGAGAAGTCTGCGACAACACGAGAACGGGCCTGATGAGCTGCGCTTGAGTTGATTCGCACCACGCGCTTCCAGACGCGATTATAAAAAAAAAGGAACAAAAAAAAGTACGAAAAAGCGATCGAAAATTTCGTTGCGGAAATATTGACTCGAAGCCGTTCGCTCCAGTTGGTGAGTCGAACAGAACGAAGCAGCTGATACTTGCGAGTTGAGTTAAAAAAAAGTATAAAAATAAACAATACGAAGAATGAAAATTGCTCCGAGCCGCGATTTCGAATGTTCGAACGTTGCCCAAATAATTGTTCCACAGTTATGGGCAGTTAAATATTTTTGTAAGTCTCGAAATACTTATAAGCTGATTCTTACATGTAAGTGATTCATTTTTGTACGACTGACATGGCATCTGATAATGCTATGCTTTACCTATTTATCAATAAAGACAAATAATTTATATACTTTTTTCTTAATTATTTTTCTGAGTCCCGGATTGAGTATTCCAATAATTTTTTACGAATAATTAAGCGGAGGGCTGTGCCATTGATTTCAGCACAACAAGGTGCTTATTTTTAACCTTTTTTGCCCGAGATAAATGGATCCCTTCCCTTAAATTAACCATGGCGTGGACATTAATTTAGAAAATGTTAACATTTGTATAAATCGCAACATACTTCCCAGCTGACTTTTACATGTATTAAGTTATTAATTTTTGTACGACTATCGTGGCATCTGAAAATATTATCGATTTATCGACGATTTTACACAATTTTTAAGAAATTACTTTTGCAAGTTCCGGATTGTAAATAAAAATTATTTTAACCGAATAATTAAGGGGTGGGGCAGACCATTGATTTCTGCAAAACAAGGCCTTTTATTTTATTTTTTTATATAAAACACTTGTATTGCCCGAAATAAATGGATCCTTCTCCTTAAATTATCCACGGCGTTAAGTAACGAAAAAAAAATTGTTATTCAAATTCGCTACCTGATGAAATTGGGATATCAAAAGGATCAAAGTTTTTCCGGACGGAAAAGGCAGGACCCGAACTCCCGAAATGGTAATGAAGCTCCTTACACCGTACCTGTAAGGTGACGGAAAAAAAAACAAAAAAATGTTAAAAGATTTAGATGATAAATTGTTCAGTGCCGAGTCGATACTTTATACTTACGATCTGCCGCTTCGCCGACGACGGAGAACGGCGTTGAAACTTCGACTTATTTTACACTACGAAATTTACAACATAAATAAGCAACGACGATACAAAAAAAAATTGAACTCGCGAAGTATTTTTTCGAAACGGATAACCGGCTTAAATATTCTTGTAATTAGCGACGAAAAAAAATTGGATTGACGGAAGCCCTTTGGAAATTTCATCATCTCAGTATTATATATTCAGCATCGGGGAAAAATCACAATATTCGCTGTACAAAACGAAACACATTCATTTTTTTTTTTTTTTTTTTTTTTTGTTACGAGGAAGTCGCGCCAAGTGACGAGCGGTTAGTCTCTGTGGCCAGCGTTTCGTCTCGGGGCTTCGATGCGAAGGACGGTCTCACCCTCTCGAGGCTATTCAATTATTTCAAATATTTTAAACTAAATGTCGTAGGCATTTTATGAATGTAGAGGTACCGTTATGTATCATATGTGTATATATAATGTGAGACGGGACCCTCGGCTCGAGGGCCATACAAAAATAACAGCCGCTAAACAAACTTCTATTCTTTTTTTTTCTTTTTTTTTCATCATCCATATTACATAGCTCTCACTCTCACTCACTTATTTCTTCTGTTTTCTTTCCTTTTCTTTTTCGTTCATTATTTCAATTTCACAATCTTTCTGTCTTGCATTTAGGATAATCATCGCGCTTTACACTAAATTGATTTCTGTTTCTTTTTCATTCTTCTTTTTTATCATGATATAAACCATGGCACGCGAGGAAACGTACAAAAAATTTGTTTTCTCACTTTTTCTCGCAAATCCTCGATGTCTTTGCACTGACTCTCCCTTAACTTTGTTTCGTTTCCCTTTTTCATAAGTTTCTTTTTTTCGTCTCGTCTGGCCACGTGTCAGAACGCCTCGCAACGACAAAGAACGCGGAGTACGGTTCGAAATTTCAAAAAAAAAAAAAAAAAAAAAAAAAACATTAAACCCCTGTGATAAATATTATAAAAGTAAAACAACTCAGTATTTTCTCATATTATATGCCTTACGGTTTACGGTCATCAATCTTAAATAAATAAAGGTAACTCGCCGCGTCTCAAGTCGACAATTAATTCTAACTTTAATGCGTCTCCTTGAGGCTCGGCGAGTCCCGATCGACGATACTTTCGCCTTGCACTCGTGATTCGATCGTTTTACTCCGCTGTTCGAATGACTCGAGGCGCTTCGACAATTTGTACGATTTTTTTTAGACAAAAAATGCATCATAATGACGATGAAATTTCGTCGTTTCGCCTTTACTCTTAATTGACGATAATTTCACGCCACGTTGCGATCTGACAGAGTCATTCTTAAGGACAACGCCGTGACGAATCCAAGACAAAAATATCGCGATCGACGCTCGTCGGGCCTTAAACTCGTTATTAATGTCACATAGCAAAAAAAAAAAAAAATCATTATAACATATTACCACAGTAGTCGGAAGAGATATTCTTTTTCTTTTTTCGTTTCATTTCATTTCAGCGCGACGACGAGCGGGCTTCGAGCTCGCCGGGACTCGAAGCTCCGCTTTCATTTACTTTTTTTTTTAATCCTATCATTATCCTATCGTGAAATCTTGCAGGACGATTGCGCGTTGCGCTGAACTCGCGGACTATTATCTAATTCTTCCTTTCTTTTTTGTGTTTTTCCCTTTTTTTTCGTCTACCATGAGCCTCGAACGTGGTAGGAAAAAATTTGTCTCGCGAATCTCTATATCACGTCCTTTAACGACGACTGTACGTTTTTTTCCCTCTTTAATCTGCTCGGTACTTGTTTCCGCTTTTTTTCCTTCAATTTTATACAATTTATTATATACGAACCAAGCAAAATTCATCACCATTATTATTCAATTATTATCGATCGTTCGGGTCCGCGCGACGCTCCGTTACAGATTTTCTCTACGCCGACTCTTCTTTTTTCTTTTGTACCATCTAAAAATTAATATAATAAACCCATCGACTTCCGTCTAGCGGACACAAACCTGCTAATCCATTAATATATCGAGCATACTTTTTGTCGTTCCGACACCATTCTTGTAATTGCCATTCCAAATTATTATATAGTACGCTGTTATTACCGTCGCTCCCCGAAGGTAACGTCACGAAGAGAAAAAACAAAAAAAATTGGAAAAAACTGAACGGAGCACATCGTGACGTGCGCGACCCTCTCTTGCACACTCGGACGCAAGGAACGTTTATTTATTTCGCATGCTAATTATTCGTCGCATCTTTTTTTCTTTCTTTCTCCCGTCTCTATAATCCCTCGTCGCTCTCTATCCGGCCGAATTAGAATTTTATTTCCTTTCGTCCTCCTCAGCCGTTGCAGAGCTGCGAGAGGGCGTGAAAGACACCACGTTTAAAATACAAACAACACTGCGTCTCGCGACCACACCATTACCACGGATTTGAGAGACGTCTTTTTATCTCCAAACTCGATCAGAACCCATAGAAATTGCGGCTAGCGAATTAATTTCTCGAATCCGTTAAGTAATATTTATATCAGTCCGTTTGGGTGGGGGGGGGGGGGGGCGGGGGTGTGTGGTCGTATCGTGGTTGCTTGTTCATCGAGCGTGTTGTGTTTTTGGCGCGGATAACGTATTCCGTAAAAATCTTAATTGCTAAGTGAATACTTAATAAACTGTCGCGTTGTTGTATTTTGTTGTTGTTGTTGTTTTGTTGTTGTTGTTGTTTTTGATCACCGTCTTTACGCGGTTCCGGTCACCAGACGATTGCTGGCGCTCTGTTGCTGCTGTTGGCTGGCAGGTTGATGCTGATCGTTGCGATTGTGCGGATGAGTCGCGCCCTGAGGCTTGCGATTGCCACCGCGCTGTCCCCGATAGGCGCCGCGGAAACCACCGCCTCCCTGAGGGCCCGGTCCCATTGGGCCGCCACCCATCGGTCCGCCGCTTCCGCCACCTCCGCCACCGCCGCGATACATTCCACCCATTCCGCGGCTGTAGTAGCCACGACCGCGGAAACCTCCGCGCCTCGTCGACGCGACGCCGAACGTCTCGGAGTTCAGTTTTCTCTCCTTTCTCCAGTCCGTGCGCTGAGATCTTCTGAGGAAAAATTAAAAGGCAATGGAATCGATACGATTCCAGACAACGTAAGTTCGAGCGTTCCTGATGGAAACGTTATTGGTTTTTTTTTTTTTACTAGGACAGTGCAAACGACCGTCGAGAGGCAAAGGAATGTTTACTCGATAAATGTAGCACAGGAATATTTGCAAATTGTGAATGTTGTGTACGGTGTACAAAGTTTGTGAATTTAACACGTGTTCTTTGTCGACTAGCGACCATTTTTTGTTTTTTTGTTTTTCTTTTTTACTTCGTCCTCAAGATGTTTTTATTGACGGTACAAACTATTTACTGTGCAACAGCGATTAAAAAGTGATTTTTTTTAAAACTGCAACAGTGCAAACGGCTACCGAGCAAAGGAATTCAGCTGTTCGATAAATTTCGCCATTGAATATTTTCAAAATGTAAAGTTGTGTACGGTAAAAAAAAGTTTGTGAATTTAACAGATCGTTCGTTCTCGACAAACGTCCACAATTATTTTCTTTCATATTTTCCTTCATGGGCAAGACATTTTTATTAAACGTGCAAACTTCGTTTACTGTGCAACTGTGATTGATATGTAACATTTTTTTGCCCTACTGACCCTTTACTCCTTTCGACCGCCTCGCAGCTGATATTGTCGAAGAAGGACTTCGTCTTGTCGTAATGCACAACGTCGGGATCCTCCTCGGGCTCTCCCTCGCCAGCACCGGTCTCGTTGCCGCTGTCGTCTTTCTTCTCGTTCTCCGTGCCAACGTCTATCTTCGCCTTCGCCAATCTCGACCTGCGAAGGGATTTCATAAAAATTCGTTATTTGCTTTATTATTTTTTTTTAAATTTATATATATATTTATTTTATAATTATTTTCTATTTATTATTATTATTTTCGTTATTATATCACATCAGATCGGTGAGTATTCTTTTTTTTCAATAAAATCTACGGCAAGTATTAACGTCCGATTCAATGGTAAAAAAAAAATGTTGGTACGATGCGTAAGCCGAACACTTAGACAGCTGCGGTGACGGCTTTAAAATCGTATCGAGTTTATCTGGCATGATATCCACATTCGCCGTTTCAAAATAATCATTGAAACGAATCCGGCACAAATCATGCCCCATCGAATAAAAATAATGCAACGGTCGATAACAAACGTTTGATATGCAATAATGAAAAAAATGTAGAAAAAGATAGACTTAATCATCTCGTTAGAATGTTAATTATAGAGTGCTAATTATACATGGTGGTCGTTTTTCCCCCGGAAAAAAATTCCTTGACTTTTCCCTGACTTTTCAATGACCAATAAAAAAATTTCCCTGACCAGGCTTATGACGAACTCTATTAAAAAAAAATTAATTATGGAGATGAAAATGCCTAATTATTGGTATTAATATTTGATTCTATTTTTTTCTTTTCAAAGTATTCCCAATTTTTTGTAAGGCTCCCTTTTATAAACTTCTTATATATTTATAGAAGGTCCAGCGACAATTTACTTTTTCCCTGACCAATTTTGAAATTCCCTGACTTTTCCCTGATTCGCTGACCAAGATTTTTTTTTCCCTGACTTTTCCCGGTTTTCCCTGACCGCGGCCACTATGTTATACTATATTACACGAAATTTAATATACTATAAATTATATATCTTTTTTGCAAAAGGGTTTTCCCGTCGAAACAAAAAAAAGAGCAAGTTGAAAATAAAAAATAAAAATAAGACGACTTATTTTTTTTATTTACCTGAGTTCCTCGAACTCGGTGTTTGCCTGCTCGAAGTCGTAGTCGTTATCGAACTTGAGAGTATTCTTGGGCTTGGCGCCTGCATTGCCCGGCTGATTGGTACGGAATACACCGCGACCTCTGCTGCCACGTCCGCGCATGTTGAGGCCACGAGCGATCCAGCCACCGCGTTGACCACGACCAGCGGGACCGTGGAGGCCTTGAGGATGCACCTGCTCGTGCATTTGACCGTCCTGCTTCATGGCTTCGTGCTTTCTCTCGGTGTACTGGCCCATACCCCGCCCGGTTCTGCCGCTTCCCGGACTGCTTGTAAATCGAACACGAACAATTAGTACCAATCGCAATTGTTGAAAAATTTTAAATAATTTTTTTTTACTCTTCAAATTAAATATAGATGAGAATCCGATAATTTCCGGATCGAAGGAAAAAAAATTCGTACCAATCAAAAGTATAGAAAAGATAAAAATTCTTATTATTTTTTTAAAACTCTTCGAATCAAACATAGATGAGACTCCGATAATTTCCAAATCGAACACGAAAAATGAGCATCAATCAAAATTATTGAAAAATAAAAATAAATTATTTATTTTTAGTCTCTTCAAGTTAAGTATAAGACGAGCCGGATAATTTCCGAATCGAACACGAAAAATGAGCATCAATCAAAATTATTGAAAAATAAAAATAAATTATTCCTTTTTAGTCTCTTCAAGTTAAGTATAAGACGAGTCCGATAATTTCCGAATCGAACACAAAAAATTAGTACCAATCACAGTTATTGAAAAATAAAAACAGAATATATAATTTTTTAACTCTTCAAATTAAACATAGATGAGAGTTCGATAATTTGAGGATCTTAAATTACCCTTCGCGTCCGCGACGAGGAGGCTGAACGGTCCTGTTGCCGGTTGGTTCTCCGAATTTCGCTATGATATTGTTCGACTGCTGATGCTGGGAATGCGGCGGATGTTGAGGATGCTGGGAGTGTTGTTGCTGCTGCTGCTGCTGCTGCTGCTGCTGCTGTTGTTGCTGCTGTTGCTGTTGTTGCTGTTGCTGCTGCTGTTGCTGGTGTCCGACCTGAATGCCCTGATCCATAGTCGGGCTCTTTCTCGTGAGCAACGAGGAGGTCGGCGTTGTCGAGCGCGAACCTCCGCTTATCAGATCCAGCACGCCTAGGAGAGATTGAGATTCGCAAACATCGAATTAAACATCCATCCGGCAATTCGCAATACAACATTTTACAACCCGACCGGGCAAGCTAGAGACAGTCAGCCCAAGACACTAATGCGAAAGACAAAAACTCGAGAAAACTCCGCTCCCGAGTGCTCGAGTACTCGAGTACTTATCACATGGTGGCCGTTTTTTTCCCCGAAAAAAAATTACCTTACTCTTCCCTGATCAATTAAAAATGTTACCTGACGAAACTTCTAATGACTTCTATTTTTTTAAATTAATGATGGAAATGAAAATGCCTAATTATTGTATTAACGTTGAATTTTTTTTTTTTTTCGAAATTGTCTCAATTTTTTTTATGGCTTCCCTATGCACTTTTTATTTATTGGTAGAAGGTTTGGCGACTATTTTCTTTTTCCCTGATCGATTAAAAATTGTCCTTGACAAAGCTTCTGACTTCTATTTTTTTAAATGAATGATGCAAATGAAAATGCCAATTTATTGTATTAATGTTTAATATTGTTTGTCTCAACATTTTCTTAATTTTTGTTCAAGGCTTCCTTTTGTGTACTTTTAATTTTTTTATAGAATGTTCGGTGACAATTTACTTTTTCCCTCACCAATTTTGAAATTCCCTGATTTTCCCGGATTCCCTGACCAAGTTTTCTTTATCCTGACTTTTCCCGGTTTTCCCCGCCCGCGGCCACCATGTTATTAAACTGTTGTTGCTATTCCAGCTGGTACACGCAGCGTCGAATTAAATTTAATTCAACGCCAACGTTGAATTAAATTTTCATCGGACAATTCGCAGAACAAAATTTTATAACCCGATCGAGCAAATTCGAGCGACAGCCAAAGCCAAAGCCACGCTGATGCGAGAGACGAGACCTCGAGAAAACTCGAGTACTCGACTAAAGGCGATTTACTAAACTGTTCTTGCTATTCCAGCTGGTACACACAGCGTCGATGCTCGCTTAACCCTCGGCGAGATATTTTTCTCCCGTGTTCACAGTTCTTACTTACACGTGAAAATCAACAAACATAAATCTAATTTAACAGAATGTATCGTAATATTAATTATTCTAGCGGTAGCAAAGCATTCCTGATCGAAGCACAAAAAAAAATGATGCGCTTCTTCGTTTTTGTTTCTTTTTTTCTGCAACACGCATGCGTCGTTTCGTGCGGAAGAAAAAAAGAGCGTGAAATCGAAATTGCGAGCAAGCAACCTCGAGGATGAAGATTGGCGGTGTGAAAAGAAAAGAGCGTGTGATTTATGAGTGTTGAGTCAAACCTTTCGTCGGTGGTCAAGCATCGAGTAAACATCATGCGTAAAAAAAAAAGTGGAAAAAGCCAAGAAGGAAGGAAAAGAGCAGCAGCGTCAAGCATGGCAGAGAAGCTCATAGCAAAAACAGTTTACCATCTTCCAGAGATTGGTCTTTTGTCAACGGCTTTACGTTCGCCGTCGGCAGAGTGTTTGGGATTGTGATGACGTTGGGTTCGGCATGTCCCGAGCTCAACTCACTTGGCGGTTTGTTCATAGGCCCGCGAGGGTCTCTCGCGCCTCCGGGCATACCCATTACCGGTCCCATCGCACCCATCGCCATGCCGTACGGGGCATTGTACTGTCCGCCCATGTGCGCCATCGGTCCCATCTGACCCATTATCGGATGACCGTAGCCCGATTGGTGCTGGTAGGGCTGCTGCCCCATCGACGGCTGCACCGTCATCTGCGATAGGAAAGACAAAAATTTGATCACTTTCGTCATCGTAAAGATGAAATTTTTATAAAATTATTATTTTTTTGTTTATTAATGTACGGAGAATAAACTTTTAGCAACAAATATTGAATGTAACAAAAAGAATTCAAAATTTACTTTGAATTTAGAGTACGAAGAATACTACTCGAAATTGTGAAAATCGTTCGTTGAGGAGAATGTTAAAATTTGTAGTTTAGATTTTTTTTTTCTTTTTTTTTAGATCGTGTATAGTGAAATAATCTTTGAATTAAGCAATCTATCAGTGACTTCTGGAATCGTGCACAAGAGACGGTACTTACGTACGAACAGTCCGCGCGAAGTGGAGTTGAAGTTAAAATGATTTAAATTTTAATTACATTGAATTGGAGTTAAGTTAAAGTGAATTTATATTTACTGTTTTTCTTATTTTTTTTATTGAAGCAATTAAATGATTATAAGAAACTTTTGTATTTTGAATATTGGGCAAAGATAAATCCGTTGATAAATGAACTTTTTTTTCACTCACCTTATCAATGTACACAGAGTATATATACAGAGTATACATGTATATATATGTTTTTTGTTTTGTTTTTTTAAAACACACAATCGAAGTATAATAAATTTATGTGAAAATTTAAAAAAAATTTATTTAATTACCTGCACGATTGCCGGGTCATTGGGAATGTTGTTGACATTGGTGACCACCCGAATGTCCTTGATGTCCGAACCCCTGAAGAGGATGTACTCGTATACCTGGTTCTGAGGCGCCACAGGGAACTGCGTCTCCCTGTCCTCCGTTCCAAAAGATCGAACTGTAAGGAAAAATTAAAACAAAAAAAAATGAATCAAACATCAAATATACGTTATGCTCGAAGTCATAATTTTTTTTTTTTACATCAATGTGTTAATTTTGTAGTGAAATCTGCAACGTCAGTCCTGTATTATGATTGAAATTCTTATACACGTAAAAGGGCAATGCCCGTTAATCAAATAAATAAATAAATAAATAAATAATTAAATACATAAATATTTAAATATAAAATTAAATACTTAAATATTTCAATGTTTTAATAAATAAATATTTAAATAAATAAATGTTTAAATAAATAAATATTTAAATAAATAAATATTTAAATAAATAAATGAATATGTAAATAACGAAATAAATAAATATATTGAGAAGACTAGTACAGAGAGAAGGCTGGCCGGGCCACTCGCCGATGATAATTCCCAATTTAAAATTTTTCGCCTATCGTCGTAACGGTCGCCTCGCGTAGAGGGCAAGAGAGCCATGTAAACAAAGCTGTATATACACAGGCACCATCTTAACACAATGGATGAATCACTGTATTGGTAATCAGGGAGACAAACACCTCCAGCAAGAGAAAAAAAAAAAAAAAAATATGTGATCATAACACATTATGTGACCAAAGCTTGGAAATCGGCTCGTACAATTCGCGACTCGATCGTAAGTTCCCCTCGTGCAATAAAATCTCCGAGAATTGATTGCTCGCAAACTTGCCGAAATCGTATTCGGACCGGAAAAAAAAAGCCCACGAAATTCGCGGAAATTGCTCGAACTCGGAAGTTTCATTTCCAGCCGAGCGAATCGGGGCCGCGTGAGAAAAAAAGTTAAAATAAATCGGTCAAAAAAATCCTCTCTCCCGATTAACATAAGGAACGGGAATTCGTTCAAAAATTCGACCGAAACGTTTTTTTCCTCGGGTAGTCGAGAGGCGAGAATAACGCGCGAACTTCTCGTATCAGAAAATTCGACCAAGTCGAGGATACTCGAGCATCGCTAGAGAGAAACGGAAACTGGGTGAAAAAAAAAATTATCCGTTACGAAGAGAGACGAGCCGGGTGAGCGTTGTTTAGCGATTTCGTCGTAGCGAGCGCGGGCCGGGAGAACAATGTAATAGACGACTATGCGACTGGCGTGAGCGTTGCATCGCGAGAGACGTAGATCGTTGGAGCGATGAGGGAGAAAATAAGGCTCGAGTAAGGTGAAAATATTGTGGAGAAAAAAAGACCGGGAAGCGAAGCGTTCGGGCGCGATGCTACGCGCTCTCCGTCTCTCTCGCTCTCTGCGCGTATATCGATTATCGGTATCCATCTTGGTTTTTGCGTTATTCGTTGTTCGTGAGACTCACCATTTGCCAAAGCGATTGTGCACTCCTGCGGATCGACGGTGAATAGGCGTCCCTCGTATCTGATATCCGCCTTCGATATAAGGCTTATCTTCGAGCCGAGCTCCGGCATTCCAGCGCTCATCTTGAAGCTTTTCTCTCGACGCGACGATTGATCCGATGTTAAAGGATTCCCGACACCATCTGACGAAGCATCCAGAGAGAGCGGGCCACACAGCGAGCAATGGTTGACGTACTAACCACCGCTCCAGAGCCGATACTGCCAACTGCGTAAAAGTTTTCACCGCAACGGCGCGCGGACACCGGCGATGCGCATGCGCCGACTCTGCGACACCGCGCATCCGCGCAATCAAACTCTGCAATTATTCTTAGACTGTATAAAAAAAATTGTAAATGTAATGTACAGGTTTGGAAGTTTTTATGCAAAAACTGGTAGATTAAATTTAACGTACTATTGTGAGTAAAGATTAATATACTTTTTCAATTAAATTAAAGTGGATCATTAAAATTAAAGTACTTTCATAGTAAAATTAAAGTGAATTATAAAAAATAAAGTGTTCCCAATGTTTTTAATACGCTGAACTTTAATTTTATATTCGATTAATTTTATATCCGAGAACGTGATTGATATTTTTTTATAGGAAATATCAAACGGTGTTGAAAATATGGAACGGTCCCCGTTTGTAAGATGTTCGAGTTGTCGCGCGAAAATGCGCGATCTCGTTAAGTGGATCCTTTGGATACCTTCGAGAAAGAAAGTTTGTCTGGGTAATTTTCCCTAGGGAAGTGCTTTTCCAACTGCCCTGAACAGCATCTACTTTCGATGAACAATTATGAATGACAACTCGCATTAATAAATCGAATGAGCGTAAAGCAAAGCCGCGAAACATGCGCAGAGATAGCGATCGAATAACCGGTTCGGTTTAATTTCAATTAATTCTCAAGTGACCTGATCATTAAATGTATCGGACACCTTCGGGAAAGAAAATTTGTCTGGGTAATTTTCCCTAGGGAAGTGCTTTTCCAACTGCCCTAAAACAGCGTCTACTTTCGATGAACAATTATGAATGATAACTCGCATTGATAAATTTAATGAACGTACAGCAATGCCGTGAGACGTTTGCACAGATAGCGGACCAGTAACCGGTTCGGTTTATTTTTAATTAATTCTTAAATGACGCGATCATTAAACGTATCCTTCGGATACCTTCGAGAAAGAAAATTTGACCGGGTCATTTTCCCTAGAGAAATGCTTTTCCAACTGCTCTAAAACAGCGTCTACCTTCCATGAACAATTAGTGCTTTTCCAACGGTAGGCGGAAAAAAAATCCCCGGAAAAATCTCTCCCCCCCCCCTGTGGGGGAGGGGGGGTATTTCTTCCAGGTTTTTCTTCAGGGTATTTTTCTAGGGTTTTTTTTAGTATATTTTCCAGGGTATTTTTTTCAAGGTATTTTCGCATGGGATTTTTTCCAGAATTCTTTCCCGACTGCTCTAAGAAAGCATCTCCTTTTGATGAAGAAATTATGATTGATAACTCGCACTGATAAATTAATCGAACGTGCAGCAAAGCCACGAGACGTTCGCAGAGATAGCGCTCCGGTAACCGGTTCGGTTATATTTCACCGAATTGTTAAGTGACGAGCAATCGAGGAGTGCAAAGTTGACCGTCGACGAATGGGACGGACGGATCGCGTCTCTGCACATTGCACCTCCGGGCAAGATGGCGGCGTCGTTAGGAAGAATTTGTCGGTCTAGCCTTCTGAAGGCGAACAATCGGGCTCTGTTAAATCATGTAAGTAATCACAAGAGTTTCTCGCGGAGTTCGAAGGGTCATTCGTACGTCGAGCCAATAAAAAATCGCCCTCATGTCAATCGGTCGTCCAGCCGAGAGCCGGAAATTTTTTTACCAGTGTCTCAGTCAAGGCCCTTCTTCCCGACTGGCCTCCTTGTCGACTGCTACGAAAAATCTTGTCACTCCGATCCCTTCGACTCTATCCGCTGTCCCGTCGTTGTGATCTCTCGCGATCTCGCGACTCCCCTCATCGTCCGCTCCAAACGCTCCGGAAAATCTTCCCGACAGTTACACACATGTTATGTAATACGCGAGATTTTTTAGATGAAAATTGGGGATGCTGCCATGACAAAAAAAAAAAAAAAAAAAAAAAAGTGCCTAAAAAATCGAATCGACCGATTTTACCTGTGAAAAATCTATAACTAGTTTTGACGATTTTCTTGGGTTTAGCAATTTTTGAGATTTGCCAGCAGCTTGATTACATGACGCCTGTCCATAGTTGCCGTACTATTCTTCTGTCATCTTTCGGAGCTCTCCGATTGGCTGAATTTATGAGGGAATTTAATTTAAAAATAAAAAATCTTATGTTTCAGCGCAACCAGTTTTCAACTGTCAAGGACTGGTCCAGAGGTCGAAAAGCGGTAGGTCGTTTAGAATGTTTGAATCGAAGATACCCTTCCCGTTCGAATCCCCATTGACGGACCCGTCAAGTCCCTGGTACAAGGTCTCCCGTCAGTAAGTGACGATCCACTTTCATCCGAAGTCACCGATGTGTATTTGCACAGCCGTCACTTGCACGTTATTTTATTTCTCCACGATAAGTTGTGTGTCATTGACAGCTGCTGTCATGCCTCGGAGTGGCGGCCGGAGGGATCGGAGCCCTCATCTATGCTCTGGAGAACTCCGTCAGGGCGGTGGATCTCATCGCCCACCCGCCCACTTACGCATGGGACTTCTATGGGTTTTTCAATGCGCTAGACCACGCTAGGTAACGATTTTACTCCGTCACCTAATTCATCTGACGATTCACGACCCATTCGTAATTGTTGCTACCAATTGATTTCAATAATTACAATTATTAATTACAATAAAAATATCAATTTTCTTTTATATTAAATTCTTTAAATATAAACTGCTTAAACATTTTTATCTTTTCAAAAAAATCTATAATATATATACAATAAATATACAATTATCGAGACCGATTGGTTTCAGTAAAGTCAACATTTTTACTTGCTCCGAATTTTGTGTGAGAAATTGCAGCCGATGTTGACAAAAAAAAAAATTGATATCCGGCAACGATTGAACATCTTCCGTTCGAATTGCAGCATGCGGCGAGGATGGGAGGTGTACAAGAACGTCTGTTCAGCCTGCCACAGTTTGAACTTCGTCGCCTACCGTCATCTCGTCAACGTGACGCACACCGAGGATGAGGCGAAGGCCATCGCCGAGGAGATCCAAGTTCAAGACGGCCCGAACGACATTGGCGAGTACTTCATGCGTCCGGGTAAACTGTCGGACCACGTGCCGTCTCCCTACCCGAACGAAGAGGCCGCGCGAGCTGCCAACAGTGGCGCCAATCCGCCGGATCTCTCTTACATCATCAACGGAAGACACGACGGCGAGGTAATTCGCCGTTCGACTTCGTCGTTACCCTAAAATCGATCTGTTATTAACCCTTCAAGTACGGGAAACTTTTTCCGAGACCAAACGACCGCGACTTTTAAGCACAAAAACGATACGGATGTTGGCAATACATTTTCTTCCGCGTTATTAAAAAAAACACACTTCAAGGTACGTCTGTGCATTTTTGCAGATTTTTTTTAGCACATCGACTCGTTATTCGTATCGTTCGAAGGTTGCGTCTTGGCAAATTCTAGGTTCTCATTAAGGCAGTACTTGCAGAGAGCCTGACCCCAAGTGAGTTCGGAGGGAATTGAGAGAGGAATTACGAACACTTCTCGATGGGATAAAAATCAGAAAAAAATCAACCATATGAAAGGTGCTGAAAATATTGATTTTGCATAATAATTATTCCAAAATGTTATTTTAACAAATCGACGAGAAAAAAAATTTCCCAACAAATCACCCGGCAACCTAACTTTTTTTTTATGAAAACGATTTGTCAATTTTTCTCAATACGTACGAAATTCTGAAAAAATTCTTACGTATTCAAAAAGATTAACAAATTATTTTTATATGAACAAAAAGTTAAGTTGTCGGGGGGATTTGTTGAAAGATTTTTTTTATTTCACATTTGTTAATAACATGTTGGAATTATGATTATGCAAAATCAGTCTTTTCAGCACCTTTCATATGCTTGATTTTTTTCAGATTTTTATCCCATCGAGAAGTGTTCGCAATTCTTTCTCAATTCTCTCCGAACTCGCGTGAGGTCGCACTGTCCGCTAGTATTACCTTAAACAACGATCCCGTACCTGTAGGGTTAACGATGTTTTTTTATACGTATTTTAAAAAAAATTATTATTGCCACAGAACTACGTGTTCGCGTTGCTGACCGGTTACTGCGACCCACCCGCCGGTGTAGTTATGCGTGAGGGTCTCTACTTCAATCCTTACTTCGCTGGAGCCGCTATCGGTATGGGGCAGGTAATTTACGACGAGGTAATCGAATACGAGGACGGCACGCCTGCGTCCGCCTCACAGCTGGCCAAGGACGTTGTCACATTCCTCACGTGGACATCGAATCACGAGTTCGACGACAGAAAACGAATGGCCATAAAGGTAAAGTGGTTTTTTTTCTATTGAATAGAAAGATTCGACAATCTACCTATTTTTTTTTTTTTCTTCTTCTATTTTTGAGATTGAATAGAAAGATTCGATAATATTTCCATTTTTTTCTTCTATTTGTCGGACACTGCATGGTGTTTTTAACTGTGCATTACCTCGTATTTCAGGTCCTTGGAATCGGCACGATGCTCTGCATCCTCTCGTACTACATGAAGCGGCACAAGTGGTCGACGGTGAAGACAACCAAGCTTGCTTTCATGCCGAAGAAGAAACAGTAGCGCGTCATCACCTGACATTTAAATCAATTGAAATTCAATTAGCACGCTGACAAAAAACAATGTCTTCGGTACGACCGTATTAGATGCCCATGGAGCGTAACGTAGTTTTATAATTTAAATGAAAAAAAAAGATATAAAATGAAACGGTAAATACAAGAAAGAACAATCGACATTATTTGGCATTGCATCGGACTGCCCTAGTCTCGGACGATTCGTCGTGTTGAAAAAAAAAATATGACACAGCGATGTGCGTTACCGATAATGTATTGCTACGCTCGTTGTTTCGATCTCGTCCGAATGTCGGTACAACCGTTGTCTGTCGACGCCGAATAAAACAACACTGTCTACTTGTACCAATGTACATAGAGAGATGCGCAAACAGTGAGCATCAACTGTCTCATCGAAATAAATCGTTAAAATCAGTTGAAATATACGATTCTCTTCCTTTCGTTTTATTTGGTTCCTCATAGAAGAGACTTCGTTTTCATTAAAAAAAGATATATATATTTTTCGAGATGTTACTGAAAACTTGGTCAGAATGCTCGAAAACATCGGAAAAGCATTATATAGAAAAAAAAATGTCTGAATGTGTTTATGTGTGCTTGTGTCTCAGATCGGAAAAGTTGAAATTGAATTGAAAATTGAATCTTGAGAACGGCTTGTGCTGTGAGGAAGCCAAATAATCACGGAAAATGATTTTTCGTAAAAGTTTGTCCGCAAAAGTAGATTAGATGAGGAAACTTTGTGAAAATCTGGATTTCGCACTTTTTTTTTGTTTTGTCGCTGCGCTGATTAAATAATCCCCCTAATATCCTAGAGAAATCATTTTTTATTTCTTCTCAAAGCTTTTACTTCATTGGACGAAGAATTTATAATCACTTCATTCGATTTTCTTCTTCTTTGTTCATTGGTTTTCTGTTTTCATTTTTTTTAGCAATATACGAATTAAATTACACTATTACAGTATTCGAAAGAGTAGTTTCTAATAAAAATTGCGAAGCTAACACACCCAAGAGGTATTACAGTACGTTCCGATAATCTCGCCCGATCGACCAGCCTCGTGGATCTTGCCTCGTGGTGCAGCAGATTATATTTTCAGTTTTTTTTTTTTTTTAATACGTACGATGAGGAAAAAATATAACTTTGGTCTCGTTTTATTGTTATTTTTGTTCGTAAATTTTAACTACGCGCGAAACTGCGAAATCGTTGACGATGGAAGTTGAGAAACAAATTTTTACAATCGATACAATCAAATCTTCAAATATTTTTTTTTTCACCCCGAAAGATCGACAATCGTATATGTAGCCGAGATAGGAGAATTGACAGTTGCATATTTTTTTGAATGAGACATTCGACCGTTCGACTACGATATTACTGATACGAGCCAATGCTCTGCAAGAAGCAAATTTATTCAAATGCACACGTGAGGAATATTCGTGCGGCACGCGAATGTCGCGTACCAATGTCTCGGTATATATATATGTTCCTCGATCGATTTTTTTTAAGGCATAAAACTCGTTAAAACTTTACTCTGCAATGCGCTTTTAAATCGTTCGTCCGAGTTCTCTTTTTCAGAGGTCCACGCGTCGTCACGCGTCGACGTCGCGTTAAACTGACAAGGCTCTGCGGCCGCTAAACGGATCAGCGCGTCTCTAACGTCGATCGGTAGTAAAGTCATCAATTATCATATTCACTCGACAATCTCTCGCTCTCGCTCTCTTTCTCTCTCGCTCTCTCTCTCTCTCTCGTCTCAGCGACGCTAAGCGGGCGGGAATGAGGTTTTTTCCTATGTCTCTGCACAAATATTTTTCTTTTCCTTATACTTTTATATATATATATATGCGTGTAAGAGAAAAATGCACTACAATGCGCGAGCTCTGTTATTCGTTTTTTCTTCATCTTCTTTTCGTTTAAAAAATTTTCAAAGGCATAAAACTCGTTCTTACTGATTATTATTTCATTTGTTTATTACACCTTTCGCGATCTTCTCGCCGTTTTATTCCTTCATTACCTTATCTCTCACGTTGATGTTTTCTTTTTTTTTCATTTTTAATTTCCCTTATGTTTCTCGAGTTCAAAATATGAGTTCGCTCGGTACGTTAGTTGATTGGTTGATCGATTTACGGCGCGACGAATCGGTTGGAGCTTATTTTTGTTGTTTTTAAATTTATTTATTTTTCTTTTTCCGAGCGATAGATCGCGTCGAGAATAACGCTATGAGAAGAATACTCGATTCGACCCACCGGCATTTTTTTTCATTCCAGTTATTTCCCGCGTACCGTTGCTGTATTTTTTTTTTTTGTGGTTTCAACTCGTCCTCGTCTCGTTGCAGGGGGAGAGGGGGGCGGCTGTCGAAGGGTAACCGTCGCCGTTATTATTTCGTACCTCCGTCACGCCTCACGCGGCAGCTAGCGTCGCAAATTGCAAACTTCGACGGTTTTCGATGGTGAACATTGTGATTGTTAGGCTAAAAGGTGCTCCCCTCCGGCGGCTGGGATAGCTTCATATTCTCCTTGAGCGTCATCAAACGACGAAGCTCCTGGAGTACCGTCTTGATCGTGAATTCTCGTTGCCACTTTGCGAGTACCGGTACGCTACGGTTGTCCACCTGCACAAATAATCGTAAAGTCGATCGATTGGCAAAAAAAAATCCCGTAGATTCTTGTATTTCGAGCTGGGCAAATACTTCGTGAATTCGTAGTACGCAGTGAAGTACCGAAAACGGCAGAAACGGAGCTTTGTGTAGTACTCGAGTACTGAAATTATCACTAGGTGGTACTTGAGTATTGGAACCGCTCAAACATTGACTACTCGGTAGAACTTCAATACCAAATTACTATGTACGAGCTTACCACAAAAGGATTTGATACAGCAAATACTCAAGTACATCAATGTATGAGGACTATATGAGTACAAAGTACTGAATACACCAAGTACTCGAGGACATCAATGTTTGAGTACCATGTGAGTACAATGTACTCGAGTACATCAATGTACGCGTAATATATGTGGACAAACTACTGAATACACCAAGTACATCAATGTAAGAGTACTATGTGAGTACAATGTGAGTACTGAATAGACAACGTTCTCGAGTACGTCAATGTATGAGTACTATGTGAATACAATGTACTGAATACACAACGTTCTCGAGTACATCAATGTACACGTACTATATGTGTACAAGCTACTGAATACACCAAGTACGTCAATGTACGAGCACTCTATGAGTACAAACTACCGAATATTCCAAGTACTCGTACATCAATGTACATCAAAGTACATCAATGTACGAGTACTCTACAAGTACAAACTACCGAATATTCCAAGTACTCGTACATCAAAGTACATCAAAATACATAAATGTACGATTAATGTATGAGTACAAACTACCGAATATTCCAAGTACTCGTACATCAAAGTACATCAAAGTACATCAATGTACGAGTACTGTATGAGTACAAACTACCGAATATGCCAAGTACTCGAGTAAATTAATGCATGACTACTGTACGAGTCTGAAATACAGATACACCAAGTACTCGAGTACATCAATGTACCAGTACTGTACGAGTACTGGTACTGTACGAGTACCATCATTGAAAACTAATATGGAAAAGTCTCGGAGACACCATGTACTCGAGTCTTCACATTGAGTACATCAATCTTGAAAACATCAATGTACTCGAGTACGTCGATCCATTCTTCAGGTATTTGAAGTATTTGCCTAGCTCTGCCAGATTTCGTCAACAAGGAGGAAACGTATGTTCTTACCGCTCCGGTGGTGCTGTTGATGCAATTCATATTAATTCTGCTTAAAAATCTGACATTCGGAGCGTCGTCCGGGTATCTCTGACCGCAGTCGATCTTTAAACTATACATTCGGTTCTCGTAAGGTGTCTGGAAGGAAAAAAATTTTTTTTTTTAAATTTGTCATCCGCTTTCCGCGAGACAAGATTGCGGGAGGCGAGAAATGAGTTTTCTTACCCTAGGCGGTCCGATGATCATGCCTGTCCAGTGTGTCAGAGTCATGTCGTCGTCGTTCTCCAGACCCCAGCTTATTGTTCCATCTCCGACACCCTTTTGACCTTGCTCCAGCTCCTCGAGCAGGCGAAAGTTTCGAGGAACGACTGCTCGCCACAAAATTTTCAAATGACAAAAATTGTGGAAAAACATATATATATATATATACATATATATATGACGATCGAAACGACAGCCGGCAGTCGACTGACGTAAGATGGGAGTGACGAGGTTACGGAGAGCCGACAAACGGTGCCGCTTCTCTTCGAATAACCTTGCCGAGCGGCCGCTGGAAGAGCGAGATTACGCCCGAAGCGAAAATCGCCTCGCGAGAGCGTGTCGGGAAAAAAAAACATCGCGGACCTTAACGGTTCCGTCGGGGGACGAGCGTGCCGCGTCTCGGCCCGCGTTTCGGGCGAGCGAGCGGGACGGCTCGGGACAAGCTGTCAAGTCTTCACGAATGAAAGAACACACATCGGGCCGAATCGCGAGAGCGTTAATTCACGCCTGTTCATTTTCCGTACACTCGAGCGGTTTTTTTTTTTCGGGAAATAATCGAGCGCTTCGAACG
The DNA here is from genome assembly GCA_917499995.1 of Ichneumon xanthorius. Classification (NCBI taxonomy): domain Eukaryota; kingdom Metazoa; phylum Arthropoda; class Insecta; order Hymenoptera; family Ichneumonidae; genus Ichneumon; species Ichneumon xanthorius. The sequence goes on along the minus strand of OU824204.1, from coordinate 3,607,069 downwards.
TTCGGAAAACGTGACAGCGGGTGTCGGAAAGGGGGGGTGAAGGGGGGGGGGGGATGAAGAAAAAAAAGTGATTTTCGGACGGAGTTTAGAGCGGTGTGCAGGACGAGCTACTCACCTACGCCGGCCGTGGGTACCGCCATGATCACGAATTCACGTCGGGCACGTTAATATTTTTGTTGGGTTCGCTAGGCGGAAAGTCCAATCTCGACGAACCGTGCGAACCGGGCCCGTGCTCGCGTCTATCGGCCGATACCGGAAAGATATATTCGGGCTGTAACGCCGTGTGTGTATCGCAATGAGCGGACGCCTCTTATTTCGCTTTTTTTTTATTTTCCTCTTTCTTTTGCTCTTCCTTTTTTTTTTTTGTGTCTTTTCCGTTAATGCCTCTCTCTGTCGTTTCACTTCACTCCAACTCTCGAGAGGCTCACGTCGTCGTCGATACGGCGATTGTATCGAATTTCGCAGAGTGAAATCTCGTCTCTCGCTCACGCTCCATCCACTCTGGCCAAAACTTCGGCGAACCTCCGTGAGGTTGTCTCTGAACGCCCCGGACTTGTCGAGGCTCCGCGCAGACTGGGGGCGCGACGAGAGAGTTACGTGCTCGGAATCTCCACGTCGCGGCGCACACCGGATACTAACGTTTGAACGCGACCGCGAGCACCGGGACGATGTTATTCGCGAGACGAAGTTTGTTTGTCTTCTCGTTGACTGGTAGAATCGAGAGTCCATGGTGGGGAAACAATTTCCGCTTCTTTTTTATCACTTCGAGATTGGTTTTGATTTTTTTTTGTTTTTTCTTAAGTTAGATAAATTAAGATTTTTCGTAAACTATTTTTTGGAGTCTTCGAGCGTCAATACGGAATTTTGTAACTTTTTCTTATTATTCACTTCAGTGTAAAAAAATTCGTGTGAAATTTAATGTAAATTTTTATGCATAAACCGGTATATTACACTTTATGTACAATTGTGACGAAGAATTAATGTAACAATGTAATTGCCAATGTAAAAACATTGGAAACACTTTGGTTTTAATAATTTACTTTAATTTTACTGTAAATGTACTTTAATTCCAATAATTTGTTTTAAATTTCGATGAAAAAGTATATTAATTTTTCATCGCAATCGTACATTAAATATGCAATGTTTTTTTACAGTGATTATCTATTAATCTGCCAAGTATTACGGAACATGTCGATAGGACTTGTAAATGAATAGTCTCATTATAATATAATATAATATAATAAAAACATCATATCATATAGCATTGAGCTGTATCTTTTTTTTCCCTCCTAGCTTTTCTTCGTCCATGCTCTTTTTCTACTTTGCTTGCACCACGTCAGTTTTTCATCTATTTATAAAGGAATTAGATCGCGTTTGAATAGATTTAAAAAAAAACAATAAAAGATGTAAAAAAAACAACAGAGTCAAAGTTTATTTGTCTTGTCGTCGGCTAGTAAAATCGAAGCTTTGACAGTGGGGAAACAATTTCCTTCTTTCATGACTTCCCCATGAGTTTTGAAATTTTCTAAAATTTAAGTTAGCCAAATTAAGACCTTTGTAAACATTTTTTTTATTCTCTTATTATCTATTAATCTACCGAGTCCAAGGCAACATATCGATAGGATTATAGAACGAATAGTCGCATTGTAACATAACGCAAACATCACATAACGCTTCAATATTTTTTTCTCTCCCAGCTTGTCTTCTTTCATGCACATTTTCTACTTTATTTGTACCACGCCAGTTCTTCGTCTATTTATAAAAGGATAAAAGAAAAAAGGACCAGATCGCATCTCAATAGAAAAAAAAAATAACAGTATAAAAATAAAAATAACAATACACAAACAGGAGCGGGGCGCGTGGGACGAAGCGTACGGTCGTGAGCGTCGAGGCGAATGAACACGGAGTGGTGGGGATAGGATTTTAGTGGTAATGGCGTCGAGTGGGCGTAGAGGGGAGTAGAGGCTGGTAGTATCGCGCCGGCTGCGCAAGAGCAGCCCCGCAAGTCTCCAGAACCCAGAGGAGGACATATATGTATACACATATATATATATATATATATATATATTTTGTTCCTCTCTTCTCTCCAATGATGTTTTACCCGTGGTAACTGACAGTTCGCTGCTGGTTGTTTCACACTCGAGTTCGTTCGCACCGCGAGAGACGGAGAGAGGATTTCGATCGTCGAACCTCCTTCAGTGTTCAATTGCAAATATATATCGTTACTTTAATATTTTTTCCTGTGCTCCGTGACAACGACACACATATATGGACGGATATATAGTATATATATCGCGGATTTTCCGACGCTCTACCCCCGGAGGGATTACATGAAGAAGCGAAGATCTCCGGACAACGAGGAGAACGAAAGGTACGGATTTTCTCGCATTAGATTTTTTTTTCGTATTTTTTTTTTTTAGTTTATAAATATATATTCAGCCTCAGTTCACGAGAGTGCATCGGGCGCAACGCTCCTCGGCCGCTGCGTGCGGATGCTGCGGACGCGGCCGCGTTATAAACAAAACGAAACGTTTTACCTCTCGCGTAAGTTTTCTGGAAAGAAAACAAACAATTTTTTTTTTTTGCTTCCTCATTGAGGAAGCTTTGTTTTGGTGCAAAAAAAATGTTTCGAGATTTTCATGAAAATGTGTTCAGAATGTTCCGAATGATCGAAAAATCATAATTAGAAATAATGTCCGGATGTGTGTGTGTGAATCAGACGCGAAAAACTGAAACCACTATAACTCGAGAACGCCGCGACTGATCAAGCTGAAATTTCGCACACAGTATGTACGGTTAATAGTCAACGATTTTTCCAAGATTTCATTTAAAAAAAAAAAAAAAATTCATTTTTTTGTACGCCATTTCCGATTTTTTCAAAAATGCTTATTCGTGCTTAGCATTTACATTTTTTTCAGCTATGTGGTTAAAAACGTGTTCACAGATGGAATATGAAAATTTGTGGAGAATCGATCGAAACGTTTAAATTTTGTCATTTTTAATTTTTTTAATTTCATGAAAAATTGGTGTTTTATCCTTGTCGCAATTTTCCATATTAAATATTCACCTGTGAATAAGATAAGTGGTCGATTCGCGATCAGCGGGGAAGAATACATTAAATATAGTCCCGTAGCGACGACCAACGAAAACAGTTTATCGGCAATTTTTATAGACAATATTAAAAATAAGTGATTTTGCGTATTTTCAGGCAGCGATTTTTTTGTTTGTTTTATCGAAGATACAGCATTGACTCGCGATTTATTTTCCTCCTCGAACGTGACACAATCGGGTTCTTTGTCTCTGCCCTCGGGCCAGTCCTGCCCGTCAGGCGTTGCGTTTTCGGACGCATCGGCGAAGCGATCAGCTGTGGCCGGGGAGTCAATTTTTTTTATCGCAATTTTTATTGTTTACCGCGAATTCCGTTAGCAACGGGAAAACGAATGGGGATTTTTTTTAAAGAAGAGTTACAACGGCGCGTCGGAGAGAGAAATTACATAATCGTGTAAATTTGATTATCTTGCGAGGGATCGTGGCAAATCCTACTGCACTTTTTATTTTTTATTTTTCAATGCCACGCTCTCCCGCGGATAACGGTATCTTATCTCTGTTTCACACTTCCGCTTTTCACTCTGATAATACCGTTCGCTTTTCCCCGTAGGCGATGCGCCACTTGCGGCTCGCGTTAAATTGCATCGGTGATAAATTCAATCTTATCAATTCAGCCCTTCCGCACAGTAAAAAAAAAAAGTTCGTTACCTTTCGCAACGACTCATCGTGCGCGAGCGTCCACAATTTTTTATCTGTTAATTTTCCGACGGCACCATCCGGCCCACTTTTTACGAAACAAAAGCTCAAACTAAAATTGTCACTTGACACGGGAAACAAACAGATTTATACATTAAAACCTGAACAAAACGACTTTGTCACTTATCTAACAAACATTGTTTTTACGAAACGAAACTATATTTTACTGTGCGGGTAAAAAAAATGCTGAAAAAAAGAAATCTCACGATCGAACTATTTTTGTTGTAATATCGTAAACACACACTTTTATCGCCGTTAAAAAATCTTCAATAAATATTTGCACCGCGGATTGAGCTGCGGACAATTTTTTTTATTCATTTTTTTAACAATCCCGTTCGTGCAGCCGCAATCGCGGGTAAACAAAGCCGGTCCCTACGGCGCAATCGTGAATGAATCTTACAACGCGAAATATCCTCGAATGTTTTGACCGCGCTCGGGTTCTGACCTTCCGGCCGACGGCAGGGAAACAGGTTGGAACTCTTCGAGAGTTTGAAGAGTCCGTTGACATTTAGCCGCGCGCGCGATATATATACGGGAGAGATTTACCGGCGACAGTGGGCAATGCAGACAAGGGAAGCCACTCGGTAGATTCGGCCAACGTGCCGAGTGTTCGCCGAACGCTCGCTTCGCACTATATCGGCGTGCATCTATATATATATACGTATATATATGTTCATATAAATCGATGTATATCTATATATATCTGACCGCCGATCCAACGGCTAAACGTTCAATCGTAACTATCGAGAGCCTTCCCCTTTCGATAGACTCTCGCCGCGAGACTCGACTCGACAATCGGCATACGAAAATTCCACGTTACGCTTCCGTGCGGAGCACGTCGAGCTCTCGCTCCGCATAATGCGAAACGCCCAGCGCCAGCTTGCCGACATACATACGTATATATATATCTATATATATATGTATATGCATGCGCGCAAGCACGATACTACCGCGTTACGTGCAGTAGCACGAATCCGCTGCAAATTTTCTCCGCCCGATCGTTAGCTCACGCACAATAATCGTCGAACGTCGAGCGTTTAAATTGAGCCATCGTCACCTGGGCACAAAAACATCCCGAAAAAAAAGAGCTCGTTACGGGATGCGCGACGAATATAACCTTGTTATCGTTGACGCTTTACACGCGTTCCTGATTGTGGAAATTCATCATTTGAAGCTTTGAGGTTGTAACATGTGAGAAGGGTCGATGTTAATATTGAATAGTGGTCTCTGCAAATGGAAAATGGCGGTCATTTGAAAACAAATACATCATAAATGGTCCCCAAAAACTAGAAAAGCACAAAAACGTTACAAATGGTCCTAAATCACTTGAAGACCACAAAAACACTATAAATGGTCCCAAAAAACTAGAAAAGCCGAAACGCCACAAATGGTCCTACATCACTTGAAGACCACAAAAACACTGTAAATGGTCCCAAAAACTTGATGTACATAGATATAGTTTCGACTTTGCAAAAAGTAGAGAAACTTTCAAAACGCTCTTCACATGTATTTCCAAGTAGGTTCAGTTTAAAAAATGAACTTGGTGAAAGCTAAGTCAAATGTGCAAAAAGTATACGTTCTTTTTTTAAATTAAACTTGGTTAAAGCCAATTGGTAGATAGTGACCATAAAGATTGCGAACCGAAAGTAAAAAAAAAACTTGTCCGGCCGTACGATTTTTTGAGTACTGATTTAACTCGTTAAGTTAGCTCGTCATATATGGTCGGACAAGTTTTTTCAGCGATGTGATTATAAGGACAGCGTACCCAAAACATACAACGATGTCGCGACAGAAAATTAAAAAATGAAATTAAGAAATCATAAACTTAATATTAAACCGTATTAGAACCAAAAATTAAACTGAAGCAACAAAAGCATAAAAAAATGAAAATAATGAAAATAAGAATAGCATTAATTAATATGTGGGAAGAGTCGGTATAGATTTTGAATAACGATCTCCGCAAAAGGAAAATGGCGGTCATTTGAATTACCGTGGAATTTATTCGTAACGGATTTCCGTACAGAAGACTTCCATTTTCCACGATCGTAATGTATTGAATTAAAAAAAAGGAAAGTCGTCTCTCGCGAGGTGCAGGCGATTGACTCGTTATATGACACGCAACAAAAATAACCTCCTTATCGTTATCCTTTTACATGCATCGGGGAAAGTTTCTAAATCGAAACTTTGAAGTTACGGCATGTGCGAAGGGTCGCTATAGATCTCGAATACCGATCTCTGCAAAAAGAAAATGGCGCCGCTAATTTTTATTACTGCGGAGTTTCTTCGTAACGGATTTCCGTCCAGACGACTCTTAAATTTCAATTTTTTAAAAATTCACTTTCCACGCATCCTAAATCGAAAAAATTCCCGATTTGAAGCTTTCAGTCTATAATATCTGCGAAGGGTCGATATGGATTTTCAATAACGATCTCTGCAAAAAGAAAATGGCGGTAATTTGAATGACTGTCGAGTTTATTCGTAACGGAATTCTGTGCAGACGACTCTTAAATTTCTCACGATCGTGGTAAATTGAATTAAAAAAAGGAAAGTCGTCTAGCGAGGCGCAGACGATTGACTCGTTAGCCGATCGAGACGGGCTTCTATGGTTATCTAACGAATGAAGGGAAAAATAAATAAAAAAGACACGGGCAGCCCAGAGAAGAGCCAGGATTATTAGCTAACCGAATTTGATTAATGAAACGATCGGAGCTTTCTCGGGTGACCGAGGCTGATGAATACGATCGATCGCACTGCTAACCGACGCTCCGAGTCTGTGGCGTTTCTTTCGACGTCAATTTTCCACCTCTCACTCGCTATCTCTATCTCTCTGCCGACGAAAAAAAATTCGTGACTCACTTTCGCATTAGCATAGCGTGCGGAGATCCGGAGAGAAAGAAACACGTTCCATTCAAGATACAGGTGGTCATTCTTATTTCCGGCGGAAAAAGTTCAATTTTCATAAATCAATATTTTGTATTTTACATTTATTTTTATTATTTAATTAACAATAAAATTATACACTATTTTATTAAAAACGAAATTTTAGAATAGAATTGTGTGCTGCATATGAGGGAAGAAGGCCCTTTTTTAAAGGGGAGGGTTCTTACAAATTAGTACAGAGAACAGATAAATAAAAAAAAAATAAAGAAAAAAGAAAATAATACAGAACACAAGTTATAAGTAATTCAGAATTTAACGTAAAAAGTACAATCAATTTCAATTCACAGGTCAGTATTCACAGTTTGTCACAGTTTGATACGAAATAAAACAACGCTTTGATAGCTGCTGGCTCGAAATTTATCGGTATCGCCGCATATAATACCGCCGCATAACTCTGGTGTGCTGAAACGCCCGAGATAGAAATTTCTAAAAATGCCGCACGATGAACATTCGAACAAGAAATGCGAAATGGTCTCGTTTTTCTGACAATCATAAATTTCATATAAATCTTCTGGAGTAAGCTTGAAAGAGGAGTTATTACATATTAGCCTACACATAGATTTTTGATAGCCTGATCTGTGCCATTATTCTGACCATTTGAAACGGACAACGCTATAAAAGGCACGCAACGCATTTGTCACCTAGAATCTAAATATAAATATTAAATAATTAAATTAATTGATTTTAATTTAATTTGATTTTGTTTAATTGATTTTTTAAAAGTTTTTACTGCTAATAAATAATATCATTACATTATTTTTTGAAAATATTATATGTTAATGAAACGATGAGGTTCGCACAGATGTCGGTCGTTCGGATTGTTACCGCATGACGATTTTATCCCCGTCGACTTTTTCCTCGCCAACAAACTACGTAAACACGTATCTATGCGAGCCTACGTAAGTGTGTCTACGTAAATCCTTGAGTCAGACATTTCTCCGCAGAGCGCTCAGGTAAATTACCGTTCCCTCGGGACGACGACTCATGACGTCATCAGTGAGGTTCGATCGCTTAAAAGATGCATCGGCTGTGCACACACAAACCCAGTGTACGAGCATGGAAGGCGCGATGACCCACGAGGGTCGCCGGCACGTTCTTGGCTCTCTTTCCCTTCTCTTATTTTTTTATTTTTTTTTTCATCCTCGTCGCGCTTCTCTCTTTTTTTCTCTCGAATCTCGTTTCTTTTGCTCCTGTTCGCCGGCGCGCTTTCACTGGCGGGGATACAAGCGCGGATGGGCATGATCTCCCGACGAGCTCGAATAATAACCAACTTCGTACAGATTCACGCTCGAGCGAACCGACGAGAGACCGTAATGTGGCTTTGTGTACGGCAATAAGTTGACCATTCAACGGGTTACAATATATATTATATATTATATCGCCAAGCTCGAAGTAACGTAACGGTATACGAACTCCGTTCGTGTGTCGAATAGATCGGGTAGAAACGATGAGCGACACGATCGCTCGAGGCCCCCCATTTCCGGTACCTTCCCCCCCCCCCCGGCTTTCCCGTTCTTATCTGTCTGCTGCGATCTATCGATTTCCCATGGCGACTCGAGAATTATATTTCAACTATCGAACGTACTTAAGATTGCATATATTTAATGTATATATATATATATTTTTTTTTTTTTTCTTCTGTGTATATATATATATATATATAGTTCTTTGGCTGAGTTTCTATACCGACGCCGAGAGTTCATGCCCCCGACGCGAGGTGCCCAGCTGGACCTCGGCCAGCACACTCTGAAACCCTAAAGTCGACGATTTACAACGAGATAAACGCGAACTAACTTACATTCCGCCTCTTTCTCTTTCACCTTTCTCTGTCGAGACGGGCTTTTTGCGAGCCAAGACGCCCTTTAAAATCTTTCCCCGCTGATCCCCGTGTGTACTCGCCCCTACTCAGCCGCCGGGAGAAGCCTAGCATCAGCGCGTCTTAGACGACGTCGGTGGTGAGGAAGAATGGGAATAAAAAAAGAGAGGTAATCCGCGATCGTTTTCTCGTCTGAAACTCGAAGCTTGTTTTTCTTAGAATTTTTATCTGAGCCTCCTGTCCGGGTGACTTGAGGATTTGTGTATTTTTAATGTTTGTTTGTCGACGTCAAGCGAGCGTGGTTGTTAAAAAAAAATTGCTGATTAACGAGATTATCGTGGGACAGTATTTTGGTAAAAAATATAGTTGTAAGTACGGGCGTAATCGTCGTACGCGAGGGTGAACGAGAGAGAACTGTTTATAGTGTTGCGTGTGGGGAACGAACGGTGGTCGCGACCCTTGGTCGAGTCGTGGTACCCCGCAGGCAGCCGGCCATCCACCCGACAACCAGCCTCGGCGAATCTATCTCCCTCTCTCTCTCTCTCTCCTTCTCGTCGTGTATTATTGATTTTTTTTTCTCGCCCTCCCCCCCCCCCCCCCCCCCCCGTGTATGCATGCGGTGAATTATCGAGGGAGAGAAACGAGTCTCTCACTTATGGTTATGAGCGAGTCCGGCGAGGCGGTCAGCCGCGCTCGGCTTGCTCGAGCTACAATTTTCCTACTTCGTTTCCCAGCTAAGTACACACCGAACAGGCTAAAAAACTCTCAGACGCTCGTACCAATGACCAACAGAAGTGCGTCCAACAGGTTTTGGATCGATATTCGAAAAAAAATTTTTGCTCCGCCTAAAATTGACCATATCGAACTCCAGAGTCGAAGTTCGTGGCCCGGTCGCTTAACGAGATCAACTACTCGACTAACCCGACTCTCCGCGTTACTCTCGTCTCTCCGCGCTCGATCTGGACGAGATTCAACCATGTGACATAGTCGCGAACGCAAAGAGAGTCTTTGCTTGGCGTTCAGACACGCGCGAGACTCCTTCGTGCTTCGCAACGCCGCGCGATACCGTGTAATTCCATGAAAGCCCTGTGTGACCACCGATAATGCATGTGTATCGGGTATGAGGAAAGGGGGAAGCATAATTTTCATCGATTATCGGTTATACTCAACATAAGGTTGCAGAAGGCTCTCTCCCGGTATTCTCCGGCACGGATGTAATATATCCACGGGACAATGGTATCGATCACGTGCGCGCGTGCAGCGCAACAAGGCGAGTTCGTTGTTGCGAGCAGAGGCCAGAAACAGCAGTGGCGGAGAGGCAGCTGGGGTCCCCTGTTCGAATCGAACGATTCTCTCTCGCTCTCTATTCAGAGAGTCCTCGCATAATTGGGCCATATGCGAGATCGGGCTACGTGTATATGTACCGTGCCCGGTTTGCTTCGTTGGCTCGCTTGCTTGTTGCTCCTATGCACATTATGTATTCAATGTGCGCTTCGCGCAAGCCTCGTCCCGTACCTCTCGTTCCTCCCTCTCCAACTTTCGATGTATTATTCTTTCGTGTATATTTACCTTTATGAGCTCGAAGCCAGCACACATGCTGCGAGGATGCCGGTGTTGAGTTTTACTTCGAGAGAGTTTTGTACTCTAATGGTCAAGGGGAGAGTAATTTACCTATGAAATCGTAGTGGATCACTCCCAGGCTCGCGAAGTACCTAAACTAGATTTTTCCATGGCTCAGTGTCCAGTTCCTCTTAGTGAATTTTTTAAAAATAATTTGCGGTTTCGTTTTAGATGCCGAAAAAAACTTAAGAAATTATCAGTCAGGTAAAATATGCAGTCGAGACAGCTAGTAAATGGACGAAATGATTATTGAACGAATCGGGGGAGTTTCGTAGTTTAGTACTCAGTCAGTGGAGAACAATTTACCTATGAAATTTTAATGTATCCTGGACGGATGGATGAACCAAGCAGCCAAGCCACTGAAACAAAATGTTATCACAGCCAAATGGTTATTTCTTATTGAATACAATTTTTTTTTAAATTTCATCCACTTCAATACTGTTTAATTGAATAATAAAAAAAATTGTTTAAAAAAATATGTTGCGAGATCGTGGAATATAAAATAAAACATTCCGCCGAGGCAGCCGAGTAGTGGCAATTTACCTTAAAAAATTTAATAGGTCAGCATTAAGCTGCACTGAAACTAAATTTTATCGCAGCCAAATGGTCATTTCTTGTCGAATGCAATAAAGAAAATCATACAGGTCACCACTGTTTAATTTAACGATAAAAAAAAAGTATGTTACGAGATCGTGGAATTGAAAAAAGAATTTTACGTACGTATTATTTACTACAATAAAATATTCAGCCGAGGCAGCCAAGTAGTGGATGAAAGGATAATGGAGCATTGAAAAAGAGAGTGGGAGGGTAGGAGAGGCGAGACTCGGTAAACCGGACGACTCGCGAAACCACTCTCGTTCCGAGGCTACGGGCGGCTCCGGGGACAGTGCAGGACCCTGGCACGGTTCTCTTTCTCCCGCGCGGAGACTATGCCTTCTCGCGCGCTGCACGGCGCGGAGGCAGCTCTCTTAATACAGTGCTCCTTACAAAACGCCTAGCAGGTTTCTAGTTTCCACCTCGGAGAGACGCCCCGGGACCGCAAGAGCGCCAATCTCTCCGGCGATAAGCCTCACCAAACTAACGCAGCGCCGCGATAGTAATATTTTCCACCGAGTCTCTTTGTTAAGGTCCCGAAAAAAAATATAGTGAAAATAAAAAAATAAACAAAAAAAAACAAAAATTCGAGATTAAATGATCAAAGCCCGTCGAAAAAAAACGTGACGATGCATTGATCATTCCAGGCAATTACCTCTCAGTTCCAGTCTGTTACACAGATGTCTAAGCAAAAAAAAAAAATCTTTGTCTCATGTTCGCGACGTCGATACTCACGCCGAACGGCAAACCTGGTGGCGCGTAGCGCGCCGCCCGTCGCGCCGCCTCTCGTCAAATTATAATACCTCGGCCCAAACAGTCTGTGTCGCAGATGTGCGAAATTTTTCCTTTCTCCCAAAAGTTCTCGCGAACTGCATGGACACGGAGAAAGGGACCTCTCGCGTACCAGCTGAGAAAAACGTGACGGCGTCACGAACGTGTCGTAAAGTTATATGTTCTTCGGCCCCCCTTTATCTCCCCGGGTCTTCGTTCTCTCGTTCAGGTAAACGATATCGTTCACGTGCTCGAGAACGCTAGCCGTGCGGGCGCGTCATAGTCACGGTATTTTCCGCGCCGACGAGTATTGCGCTATACCGCACGCCATACGAGAGTCGAGCTTCGAACTTCTTCTTCCCTTCACGACCGACCCGTACGGATTCTCTCGTGCAGCCGCACCGAGAATTCGTGATGTGTGAGCGTATAAAAAAAGGTGTCGGGGGCGACTGGCGAACGACGCGAGACTCAACTAGACTGTCCCGACGAACGGTCGTAGAACAATCGTATATAAGAATTCGATAACGATTATAAAGAAAATATACAGAAGAAAAAAAAGTTTCGTATACAATAAAGTCTATGTTTACCACACGTGGATGCCTCGGATGAGTTAATTTTTCATTCCTTCGACAAGACAAATATTCCATAGCAAAAAATAATAATAATCGTTAAAAGACGTTAAAATTATTTATTTGTCTTCCAATATAAAAAAAAATAAATAGAATAAAGTCAAAATATTAATTTGTTTGAGAAGAGGAGAGAAAAAAATCTGAAAAAATTCTCGAGCATAGAACAATCGTATATAAGAATTCGATAATGATTATAAAGAAAATATCGAAGACAAAAAAAGTTCCGTATACAATAAAGTCTATGTTTACCACACGTGGATGCCTCGGATGAGTTCATTTTTTCATTCCTTCGACGACGCAAATATTGCGCATAAAAAAATATATGATAGCTAAAAAACGTTAAAATTGTTTCTTAGTCTTTCAATATTTATTTGTTCGAGAAGGAGGGAGAGAAAAGAATATGAAATAAAAACTTGAACGTATGTACAGATAATACGAAATAGTATATCGTACCATACAACACCATACTTCTTCTTCCCTTCTCGCCCGACCTGTACGGATTCTCTCGTACAGCCGCACCGAGAATTCGTGATATGTGAGAGTATAAAAAAGGTGTCGGGGGCACCTGGAGAACGGCGCTTTGGAAACGTTTTATGTGCGGAGCTCTCGATTCTCCCGTATAAACGACTAGACTGCTCCGGTGAAGTCGCGCGTAGCACGTGACTACATAGAACAATCCTACACAACAATTCGATAATGATTATAATGGAATGAGTATAAAAAAAATCTCTACAATAAAGTCGATGTTTACTAGCCGTGGATGCCTCGGATGAGTCCATTTCTCATTGCATCGACACAAATATTCGGCAGCGGAAAAAAAAATTCCTGAAATACGTCACAATTATTTTTTAGCCTTTCAATATTTTTATTTGTTCGAAAAGGAGAGAGGAAAAAAATCTGAAAAAAAATTCTCTAACATATGTACCGATAATACGATGATTTCACAATTTTTTGAACAACGTTTCATAGAGCTGTTTTAAAGCGCGATGGCTCCGTAGAACAAATCGTCTTCGATAATTATTGTAAAGGAATGAGAAAAAAAAATCTCAACTAAAATAAATTCGACGTTTGCACGTGGACGCCTCGGCGTTGACTTTTCATTCCTCCGACATGACAAATATTTCGCAACAGAAAAGGAAAAATAAATAAAAAATAAACATCGCCGAAAGTCGTTAAAATGATTTCTCAAACTTTCAATATTTGTTCAAAAAGAAGACAGAAAAAAATCTGAAAAAATTGCAAACGATTCCGTGGGTCTTTCCCTACAATGCAGCAAAGTTTTATAGCGATCGAACAGAAACGTGTTTTGGCCCCAACATCCTTAAAAAGAATGTTGCTTTTCAGGCAGCACCATATGCAGCTCATGCTAATTGACACAATTTTAAGCTCATGTATTTCGGAATCCACGTGGTGAAAAAATTATTAGAAATTATTTCGAAAAACCTTATTCATTGGTTTATAAAACTTGTGATTTTTAGTTCCAAAAGTAGAAAAGTCGTTATGTGACGTGTTCCCTTAAGGGAATACGTCACAGATCGCCGTTTTTTAATGGTGGGGGGTGGTGGGGCGCATGTTCCTAGCAATGGTTGAGGCCTAGATATCGTAATATTTTCGAAAATCTATGGGCACAGCTCGATTTTATTTTTTTAATGCGTCCCTAATAATGTTGTAATGTTGTTTTAGCAAAATAAATTCTAATACAGTAGTCTGGAAATATATATTTTTAAGAAAAGAATGTTGCTTTTCAGGCAGCACCATAAGCAGCTCATGCTAATTGACCCAATTTTAAGCTCATGTATTTCGGAATCCACGTGGTGAAAAAATTATTAGAAATTATTTCGAAAAACCTTATTTCTTCCTTCATAACACTTGTGATTTTTAGTTCCAAAAGTAGAAAAGTCGTGTGACGTATTCCCTTAAACGAGAGAAAGGGCCGATCCGTTGAGAAGCGTAATAAAAGCCCTGCCCGGCCTCGTGTCCCGTAGTGCGAGTTCGGTCGAGGATGTTCACCCTGGGTTCATCGTCGAGTGTATATACACCGAGGCCTGAATGAGGACCCGGAGGCCGGAGAGGTCTTTCCTCGCCTCCTCTTCACGATCCATTGTCCTGTCACGCTGCGGCTAACTACCTACCGGGTGGCCGAACAATTCTTCCTGTCCGGCCGGCGGGAACATTTATTGAGACACGAATCGACAGAGGTGAAAAACGCACGTGCCGGTTACTCGTGCTTCGCTCGGTTTGGAATTATCGTCGGGCATCTGCAAGACACGTGAAAATCGGCTGTACTTTGCATCTCTTTCCCCCCCCCCCCCCTCCCCCCTCCCCCCACGCAGGAATTCCCCGATAGATGGGAATACAACTAAGTAAGAAAATAAAATAAAAATTTAAACAAAATAAAGCTTCGAGGAAAACGCGCAAATAAATAACATTTATTGAGACACGAAAGGACATGAGTGAAAAACGCCGACACGAATCGGCAGAGGTGAAAAGGAAAATAAATTTAAAAAAAAGAAAATAAAAAAAATTAATATTCTGGGACAGGCGTAAATAAATAACATTTATTGAGACGCGAATCGACGGAGGTGGAAAAGGCACGCGTCGGTTACCCGCGCTCCGCTCGGTTTTGATTTATCGTCGAGCATCTGCGAGACACGTGAAAATCCGCCGTACTCTGTATTAGCCCGCCTTTGGAATTCCCCAAGGATGAGAATAAAAGTAATTAAAAAAGGTAAAAAAGAAAAATAAAAAATTAGTCTTCGGGGAGACGCGTAAATAAATAACGTTTATTGAGACACGAATCGACAGAGATGAAAAAGAAAATAAATAAAATAAAAAAGAAAAATGAATAAATTAAAAAAGAAAAATAAATAAATTAAAAAAGAAAAATAAACAAAGTAAAAAATAAATCTCCGGGGACACGCGTGAATAAATAACATTTATTGAGACACGAATCGACAGAGGTGAAAGAGGCACGTGCCGGTTAGTCGCGCTCCTCCCGGTTTGGAATTATCGTCGGGCATCTGGAAGACACGTGGAAATCAGCTGCATCGCCCCCCCCTCCCCACTGAAATTCCCCGATGGATGTGAATAAAAGTAAGTAAAACAAATCAATGAAAAATCTTCGGGGCCACGCCATAAATAAATAACATTAATTACAGAGTCGGAATTTAATGAAAATTCTTGTACGATAATTTCGTAATTTATATTGATCGATTCCGTCGCTCGTCGATTCACGGAATTTCATGGTCGGCGATGCGACTCGTGCCTGGTACGCGTCGTTGCACAATTAATACGAAGAAAAAAAAATACACAAATAATAATAATAGAAACAATTAACGGGCCTTGAATTATTTTCTGTTAAATATAATTCTCGTCGCATCTACCGGGTCTTCGTAGATAAAGATAGAGGGGACAGAAGGATAAGGGACATAAAGTTTAACTAAGCTTATCTGATCTCCGTCCGTTTGTCTCTACGCGGCTACAGAGGCCAGCTGTGCTTGGTAACTTAAAAATAAACACTGGAACTTCTCCCCCCTGGTGTCTCTCCCCGACGAATTTTCAACGGGCTTGCCTTTCAAGGGTCCACCCTGCAGACCTCGTAAACTGTAATTAACATGTTTTCTTTTTTAAATAAAAAAAAAAATTCATTTCTTTAAAAGAAGTTTCAATTTCTTCGGGGGAATTGCGATCGG
This sequence comes from Ichneumon xanthorius, assembly GCA_917499995.1. Taxonomy (NCBI): domain Eukaryota; kingdom Metazoa; phylum Arthropoda; class Insecta; order Hymenoptera; family Ichneumonidae; genus Ichneumon; species Ichneumon xanthorius. Next base: position 3,591,203 of record OU824204.1, on the reverse strand, counting down.
TAATGAAAACTGTGATGACCTTTTCTCAAAGGTGCCAATTTTTTTTTGAGGAAAAAGCAAATTTGTGCCTAATGCGCACGGTAATTTCGCATGCGGCCCGAATTCATTTTTTTCTCAACAAAATTTGCATCATTGAATAAAGTTAATTTGAAAATTGTTTTCTCAAAAACACATTTGTTTTTTTCAAACCTGAATAAAATAATGATTTTTCGATTTTTTTTTTGTTGCTTTTCCGAGATTCACATAGACGAAAAATATGTAACAATTGAAAACATATTTGATTTTTTTGTTTCGGTCAATAATTACGAGCTGCATCTTTCCCGCCAATTGAAAACTGCAGTGCAGTAAATCGGCCAATATAACTATAGTGATTTTTTGTTTTGCGTTAAAAAAAAAAATTTCGTGGCGTTCAAATATACATTAAAACATATCTCTAAATTCACTGGGCTCATTTGTTTTTTTTTCCTCCTAAAAAAATCCCTGAAAAAATGCTTTTTTAGGCCTTGGAAAACAGGAGCCCCCTTAAAAAAATTAATTAAAAAAAAATATATTTCAATTTCTTGCTTATTTTTTTTTTGTTAATTTTTTCTTTAAGTTCCGATAGTTTATATATGGCGAACTATCGAAGAGACTAGAACTTTGAACTGCGAGGCCTTGAAGCCCTCCCCGCCCGTTTATTCTCGAGCGAGCGCAAACGGTAAAGTTTAACGGTAGCAAACACGCCTCCACTTCGTATCCGTCGAGAAGTTCTTCTTCTTCGTCCCCGCCCGGATAGCGATAGAGCGGCGACTCCCGTCGAGGAATAACTCGGGGACTCCCAGAAGGCGAATAAGAACGCCGAGGAACGCGGACGAGGATGTGCACCGTGCAACCTGCAAACGGCAGACGTTTGACGCAGTTTATCCGAAAGAAAGTTTCGCTCTGGTGTACGACAGATCTTGGAAAAAAACCCACTAAAGTACCAACTTTGATCCCGGAAATGAGAAAAAAAAAGTTCGAACGATTCAACGTATTGGGAGTCTGAGAATAAACCAACTTTATTAATTAGGGTTTCGATCGAGATGTCCTTTATCCATTTTATAAAGTCTTCAAATTATCATAATAACATGGCAAACTTTTCTCCGTTGATTATACTTTTAAATAACAAATCAGCAAGGTTTAAATATATATAGCCAATAACCTATACATGTTTTATCACTTATATATATTTAAGCCTGGCTGATTTATCATTTTAAAAAATAATGGATGGAAACAAAATTTGTCACGTGATAATATATATATATATTTCGGAAGTTCGTTCCGAACGAACACTCGCGGACCGGAAGTCGTTGTAAAATTAGCATTTTTGTGAAGACTAAAAATTAATGCCTTACAATGCATGATATAACGTTATCAGAGTACGAATTATTAGGTAAGCCATTTTGGGTAATTTGAAAAACAAACAAAAATATAATACTTCCCTATAATTTTGCGAAGAATTTGTAAATTTAACTAATTTTTTTATATATAAAATGACCTACATATATTTCGGAAATTTGTCCTGTACGAACACTCGCGGATCAAAAGTTATTGAAAATTTAGCATTCCTCGTGACCTACTAAAAATAAATAGTCCACAATGCATTATATAACGTTAACAGTGTATTATGCTAGCCTAACTATACAAATTATTATATAAACCATGTTGAACCAAAAAAAATAATAATACTGTTCTACAATTTTACAATGAATTCATAAACATAATTTCTTTTCTCCAATATTCCATATCGTTACCAAAGCCTTAAATTGGCAACGGCCACTTCCAGCATTCAGCTGACCGTAGAACGAGTGGGCGAGAAGATACACTGGATGAAAATTATTCTCACTGGAATCCGGCGGATCGTTTCAACCGGCATGAAATCTCAACGTCTCCCATATATATATATATTTCATTCGGAATCTCGTCATTTAGATACGACACCGTAGTTATACATGTACATGCAATATGCACGTATATATTTCGTTTCTCGTTAACCTCTGGTAATATTTGAGATCGAGTCGGGCGGCGCGCGTTCACCTCGTCATCTCGCGCGCGCGGTCGTCGACGGCGGTTCACCGATTTACCGAAACTGGGCTAACCACCGCGTGGCTCTTGGATTTCCACCGCTCTTCTCTTTCGTATTCCTATTTGCTAGTCGCATCCTCTCTCTTGCGCGCTGCTTGGCGATGTCCGTGTTATATTTTGCACGATATATATGCTCGCACGCGGAACACACAGAGTCGGCGGTGGCTTCGCTCCGCTCTTTCGATCGATCGAAACAGCGGTGCCCCCCTCCGGCGGCGAGGGAGGAAAGCTCGCTAGAGCTCGCGCGCGCCCGCGCCCTCCGCACGGCAACCGGTGCTACGGAAATAAAGCCACGTCGTTAATACCCCATTAGCAAACACGAGAGATATTCGGTTACCGTTATATACGCTTCTGTTTTTATCTCGTCGAGGAGTTTTCACATCGACGATGAAAAAGAAAAGTTAATGCCGAATAGGGAACGCGCGCGCGTCATCGAACGACACAAAGACGCGTTTCGTAGCCTTGTAAACGGAAAATGCGCTCTTCCGTTCATTCGTCGCTAGGTGTTATGTTTTTCTCTTCATCCCGTGCTAATTATTAATGCCGAATAGAGAACTGAGGCGCGTCGTCGATAAACACGAAGAGGCGATTGGTAACCTTGTGAACGGAAAATACGCTCTTTCGATCATTGGTCGCGACGTATTATTTTTTTCTCTTGATCCAGTGCTGATTGAGGTGAAGGTAACAATGCTTGGACGGTTAAGAGCATCTTCAGATTCCAGCAGTTGTTAATTGTCTAAAATGATTATTTTTTTGCCAAAATAACTGAAGCTTCCAAAACACATTGATAAATTACAAAAAGATAAATATTTTTTTTATTATGAAAGGAAATAACAAGATAGTCCACGTGTACCGGTTTTCGGGCGCGGTTTTTCGACACGTCCCTGTATTCGGACACAGTATGACCCAATCTTTCGGACAACCATAGATTTCGAGAATTCTGACGTACGAACTGAACTAGTTCATATTGACAAAAAGTACTTTGCCATTTATTAATTAAATCAATGAAAACATTATATTTACGCGAAACAATACTGAAGATAAGCTACGTAGAGAGCTGGCTAATATAAATAAAAGATTGTACCAATTTCCGGACACTATATCGTCTGTCTCTTAACAAAATGCATCAATAGAAAATAATTTAAGCTCAAACCTTGTATAAGTTTTTTCTATGCATCGAATAATGTTCGTAGATACGATAACAAGTGTCAAATTGGATTTCCAGTACTTAATTTCGGAATAAATCGAATCTGCATAGGAGTGTCCGATGATTGGGCCGTGTCCGAGCATCGGTACTGTTACCTCAATGCCGAATGGAGAACCAACGCGCGTCATCGAAACACACAAAGACGCGTTTGGTAACCTTGCGAACGGAAAATACGCTCTTCCGATCATTCGTCGCTACGCATTATGTTTTTCTCTTGATCCAGTGCTAATTACAGCGAACACCGATCGTCGGTGATTTCTGAAAAATCGTTCGACCCGACGAGATTACCGCGAAGCGTGGTTCGACTCTGCGGTCGTTCTCACGTTGAGAACAAGCCTCTCGAGTCTCGTCGCGACGCCAGTCTCGTCTCGATCGCTCCCGAACACTTCGGGCTAATTGCTTCGCTCCTCGAACAACTTGTGCTTGAACGCGATAATGAAAGAAAAAAGTACGGTAATTTCAGCAAAAAAAAAAAAAAAAGTGATAGGAAAGTTGAGGGTAAAAAAACGCCTGTTAAGTGAGATAACTGGATAGAGCTATTTTTGTATATGGAAATCCATGAGACTTCTCGGGTTGGCACACCTGTTCGCGTTGCGGGCATTGTTAGCACGGCTCGCCGGCAACCAACTCGACGGTGCTCCCGTCTCTCGTAAACACACTCCAGTTTTCCAATGACAATGCTTCTCTTTCATGAATTTATTTATAGTGTCGATTCACACATGGCCGTACTTCGATAGTTGTCAAATGAAAGGCCCGCTCGGATGTACGCTTCTGTCCTGCGTGTAAAAAACTCCTCGATTATATTCATTGAAAGTTTTGTTCTCAGTCGGTTGAATTTGTACCCGCGAGAAGTTGTCCTCGAAATAAAGACGATTCTGGACGATTCGCTGAGAATCGATATCTTGCATCGGTTCGTTTTTAGGTTAGGACCCCTTGCGGGACAATCTCGTACTTTTATGGATTTATTTATAGAGTCGCCATAGTATATTTCGATACTAGAGGCCAAACGAGCGATTTGCGCAAGAAGCGAGATGGCCTCGTGTATCGAACCATATTTTTCTTTACGAAGGCAATGCAAAATCCAAGTTGTGCACTATTCACAGGCATGCCCAATGGCGCATGCCTGTGGCGCCTCGGTCGCCTCGATGTTACCATAGCAACCGCTTGGTAACATAGTAACCGTTTGCGACGCTAGATGGCACTAGTAGTAAAACCAGTGCGCAAAGTATTTTGCGCACTGGTGAAGGCATTTTGCGCACCGGTGAAGGCATTTTGCGCACCGGTGAAAGTATTTTGCGCATCGCATTTGCGTATCGTGCGGGAATCAGCCATTTTGCATGCCTGTGAATGGTGCGCAAACGAGGATTTTGCATGCATGAGTAAAGAACAATACTTTTATGGATTTATTTATAGAGTTCGATAATCGCCACATGAAAGACCCACTCGGATTACGATCCGGTCTTGTGTCCAAACTCTTCAACTATTAATTGAAAGTTTCGTTTTCGTAACTCATGTGTGTAAATACCACTTTCCATTCCTGTGAAGTGAACACAGGAAAGTACTTTCTCGCATCGCGTGCGAGAAAAATACAGTATAAACGCAATATGGTATGTTTTCTCGCACTAGTGCGAGAATGTCAATTTACGATACTAGTGCGATAAAACGTCTTTCTGACAAGTGTGAGTTTGTAGCACGAACCAAACGCGAGTTGCACTCACACGGGTTAAGAAAACGTTGTTCGCACGTGTATCATACAAAATGTTACTTCACAAGGTGTGATAATGGGAGGTTTACGCACGCGAAGTGCGTAAAACTGCTCTTTTCGCACCGAGCGAAGTGCCTTTCTGCGCACGCCTCCCAAAAACCAAAAGCTTGATTTCCCTGAATTCCTTAAGAAAATATGATGCAAATGGCACATGCGTCTTAAATTCCTACCGCGAGAAGTTGTTCGCGAACCAAAGACGATTAATCCAAGAACCGACATTTTGCATCAATCCGTTTTCAGGTTAGTTTCCGCCTCGTTCGCAAGGACCCCTCGCGGGACAATCTCGCACCGCGCGGAGGGGCTTCGAAGCGTTCTCTCGATTATGCCTTTGATCTCCCTCGTCCGTACAACAGTTGGTTTTTTTTTCTCCCCATCGTACCTTTTATCTATTTACTTTAGCATTTATTTACTTATTCAGATTGATCGTAACGATCGGACCCGAGGGTGGCGATGCGACTCGGGCCAACGAGACGGAAGTTTACAAAGGCAATGAGTGTAACTTGTTCGAGCGTGCGGGCGTGGGTAGCACAAGGAACAAAGACTCGAAGCGATACACTGCGCGAAGCCGAGTGAGACAGTCGAAATATCTGATTCTTTCTCGTCCGGCGAGAGCGGCAAGTGTCCCGGCCACTTCTCGTTCGTCTCGCCTAATAGCATTTTCGAGATATCGAGCCTCAGCGTCTTTGCGCACTTCACATCGCTGCCGCGACGCACTGAAGTGATCTGCGGAGAGAAGAGAGCAGCGCGTCTTGTTGCGCGAAGACCTGAAAACTATCTCGGGCAGCTTTAGCCACCGTGCAACGCGTTTGTGACGCGTCCGAGCCCCTCGCACCGTACAACGAAAGGTTACTGGCCTACGAACGAGCGTCTGAGCGCTCGGGAAACCACGTTGAATAGTTTTTATTGTTATTATTATTATTGTTATTTTTTTCTTTAAATCAGAACTTTCGCCGGGATTTCTACCTAACCGGCCGAGTCGAAGCCGAAACTAACCGCTAACACAAAGTCTGGAACAAGGAACGGAGATTGTTATGCGAACTTTGTGACACATTTCGTCGAATAATTCTCGACTGCATGGATATAGCTCAATTAAATTTCTCCGGATAAGCGAGAGGCAATTTTTTTTTTTTGCACCTTTCTTTTTTTATCGAACTCCAAGGACACACTCGAGTGAACAAAGTTCGTGTTATTGAGAGAGTTCCGTGCAGTGCTATGTATCAGCGTCGTGCACACACATCGGGCGTCAAAGCGATGCTCGCTGGCCGGAAAAGCGAGCAAAACACCGCGGGCACGGGATTAGCACGGTAGAATGGAACAGCCGACGAGACTTTGTCTGTACGTTGAATAACCTATCTATACGTGCTGTACCGGTAGGGCGATACTGTAAGACTCGGGTGAATTTTTGAGTTTGGCGAATCGTCTCATTGTTTCGTCCGCATGGAAACAGTTGTCGGGTGAATTGTTTGGCATTGTTCGATTTCGTTGTTTCTACTGAGAATCGTCGATATAATTTGAGGGGAGAAAATTCGACGCAAGGGCGCTTTGAAGGAAAGTTGTAGGGACGAGCGGGGCAAAACGCAATTGTTCAATCATTTTTAGATGAGCAGTGGGGCAAAACGGAACGGAAACTCCAGATGTATCGATGGGCCAAAATGGGACGTAAAAAAATGATTGGAAAATTGCAGTTTGTCCAACTGTTCCGTTTAGCCCCACTGTCTCATTTTGCCCCGCTCTTCCCTATATTACAGGCGGGGAAGGAACCGCGAATAAGACCGAGATGCCGGGCATAAAATATTGATGAATAAACGTAAATCCGACGGGCATAAAAAATAAATAAATATTGGGGGTAAATATTGATGAATAAACATTTTACGGGCTAAATTTTCGAGTTTAATGAATCGTCGTTTCATCAGTATGAAAATAGTTATCGTGCGAATTGTTTACATTGTTCGAATCCGACGGGCATAAAATATTGATGAATAAACATTTTTCGGGCTAAATTTTTGAGTTTAATAAATCGCCGTTTCATCAGCATGAAAATAATTATCGTGCGAATCGTTTACATTGTTCGAATCCGACGGGCATAAAATATTGATGAATAAACATTTTTCGGGCTACATTTTTGAGTTTAATGAATCATTGTTTCATCAGTATAAAAATAATTATCGTGCGAATTGTTTACATTGTTCGAATCCGACGGATATAAAATATTGACGAATAAACATTTTTCGAGCTAAATTTTCGACTTTAATGAATCGCCGTTTCATCAGCATGAAAATAATTATCGTGCGAATCGTTTACATTGTTCGAATCCGACGGACATAAAATATTGATGAATAAACATTTTGCGGGCTAACTTTTCGAGTTTACCGAATCATCGTTTCATCAGTATGAAAATAATTATCGTGCGAATTGTTTACATTGTTCGAATCCTTGCTTTCGCTGAGTGTAAGCGATATAATTTAAGGAGACGAAATGTGACACAGGTGCACGTTGAAGGGACGCGATTTATTACAGCCGGGAAGGAAAAGCGAATAAGGCAGAGGTAGCGTGCAATCGAGAGAGAGAATTGGAAACGGGGGTGAGCAACCCCTGTTGGCGCCGTCGTGTCTCCTCGCTCACCCCGGGGGGGGGGCGGGGGAGGGGGAAGGGGGCGCCGTAGGCCCTTGCACCCTCGTAGAGTTTCCCGGCGCAGCAGTCAGGCAGCGCCGACCAAGCAGCGCCGTTTATCGTTCTCCTTATCGAGTGCCACGTCGATGCACACTTTTACACCTGGTCTGTATAATACGACTGTAAGGAAATCCACGATGTTTTATGTACTATGGAAACTTCGGTACACCCCCCGATAAACTGTACCATTACCATTACTATACTGCAACATTAGGCATCGATCTTGAACGCGCTGGCCGCGATTCTTTTATTCCGCGAAGAGAGATGTCAGGTTGATGATTAATGCACTTGGCCTTTTTTATTGTATGGATTTTTTTTAATTGTCTTGTAACACAATAGAAAGTACCAGTCGTCAACGTATATTCACCGACATACGCGGTCAGGGAAAACCGGGAAAAGTCGGGGGAACAAAAACTTGGTCATCGAATCAGGGAAAAGTCAGGGGATTTCAAAATTGGTCAGGGAAAAAGTAAATTGTCACCAAACCTTCTATGAATAAATTTTTATTTTTAATTTTAATTTAATTTATTTTACGAATTTCTACTTTTTTTTTATCGATTTAGATTAAGCCCAATGCAGAGCTCAGCATAAAAAATCTTTAAATATCTGAATAAAAATAGTAAATATGGTAGATATAAAAATAGTAAACATAAAATATAAAATAACATTTTATTCTGGACTACATAACAAACTAAACATATATTAACAGCCTATGGTTATCACGAGACTAGTCCTCTCTACACTTCTGTTCTCTCGTTACCATAATCCGGTTTATTCGTATGTAAGCACTCCGGAATATGCCGCCCTTTTAAATAAAAAGTACATAAAAGAAAGCCTTGAATAAAAATTCCGAACATTAAAAAAACAGAAATAAACATACTATAATTAAGCATTTTCATTTGCATGATTATTATTATTTTTTAATAGACGTTAGAAGTTTGGTCAGGGAAAATTTTTTATTGGTCAATGAAAAATCAGGGAAAAATCAGGGAATTTTTTTCAGGGGAGGAAACGGCCAACATGTCCGAAAAGACGTTTCGGGGGATATTTATCGGGGAATATCCGTTCGAGGGCTATGCCATCCTACTAAAAATACATATAAGAAAAAAGGCCTTTTTCCTATATCTATTTTTTTATCTTGTAACATTTTTGTGCAGTGGGAAACAAAATAGCGTCACCTTTTTTGACACTCTTAAAACGTGAAAATATGGGATTCAAATATAATTTTTTTAAACACCTCATTTTTTGAGAAAAAATTGCAAGGGCTTTGTGCCGTTTTTTCGGTTTTTCACAGCCTTGTAAAGGCTCGACGAAACAATTCTATAATTCAGCTGACTACCCTATCTTGTCTATTTTTTCTCGCAGATCAATCATACAATCGACACGTCGGTTTTGCCGATGTTCCATTGGGAACCAAAAATATTGCTGTTCGGGAAATCCTCAAAATCTTAAGAAAACAAATATATATATATATTATACGTACAAAAATTTGCCATTGTGGTTTCGACGCTCTGTGCGATGTATTTTTTCTCGCTCACCGGAAACCGCTCACCGGAGACAGAGGGGGGGGGGGGGGGGGAAATCATTATCGACGATTAAAATAAAATAAAAATAAAAAACGAAACTTTCTTTACCAGTAAGCGAGACCGAAAGAATGAAAGAATTATCTTCGTCCACAATTAGCCCCGTGTATCGAGATTCGTCGTCTCACCTTCCGATGGCTGCAAGAGCCTTCGAGTCTTTCACGCGCATCGCGCCCGAAGGAAGTCCTCTTTGGTACACGACTCGAATACTCAATTCAATGGGAACCCCGAGACAGAGACGATTCTGTTGGCAGCACAACGCGCATTGTCGGGTTCGTCTTGCTTTGGACAGGCGATACGTGCATCAGCATTATTGCCGTCGCGAGAAGAGAAGACGTGGAAGGAAAAAAAAAAAATTAAACACTATGTAAGAATCGACGATCCTTGAATAGAGAGTCTTGCGAGTCTCAGATGCGTCCTTGAGTTTTCATCGTCGTTCCAAGCTTCATTCATTTAAAAAATAATTATTATAAAAAATAAAATTAACAAAAACATGTCCATCATATATATATATATATATATATTAGGGCTTCTGGTGGATTGCGCGCTCCCGTTGAGGGTCTCCAAAACTTACTTAAAATAGGGACTTAGAATAATCACGACTAGGGCCAAAGACCCCAAGGGGCATAGAATTTTCCGTAAACTTCCGTAAATGAAATTAGAGTGACACATCATTCCCCCCTCGATCCACCACCTCCCTCTTCGACCCCCCCCCCCCCCCCCCTCTCTAAAAGGATTTTTTAATATTTTCGGCTGAGGGGCCACCCAAGGAAACTCAGAATATTTCACTCCCCTGTTTCATTTGACCCCTGCCATTATGTTTCATTTGACCCCGGTCAAGGTATTTCATTTGATCCCGGCCTCCTCTATTCTTGAACAAGGTGGTGGCGATGAAAAATCTTTTTGTATTATAGACAGATATATTTTTTGTTCAACCGTGTGGCTCTCTGTATCCACGCGTCGCTTTGTACACGTCCTACCTATGAGAAACGATTGACTTCTCTGTACGAGAATCGAGTATCTCCATAGCTCTCGGTCTCGCTCGTTTGCTAGTTCTCGCTCCCCCCGTTTCGTTTTCATCTCTTGAGAGAGTTCCATCGAGGGGAAAAAAATAATTAAATGCTGCCTAAGAATCGACGATTCTAGAACATAGTCGTAAGTACGAGTCTCAGATACGTCCTTGAGTTTTCATCGTCACTACAAGCACCATCAATTTTCACATACATATAGATAAATATAGATGGATATTGTATAAAAAAAAAATTATAATTGTAAAAAAAATGTCAATTTTAGCTTCCTCGTAGAGGAAGCTATTTATCTATATATATATATTTTTTCAACCCTGTTGCTCTGTACATCCACGTGTCGCCTACACGTCCTACCGATGAGAAACGATTGACTCTCTGTACGAGATCGAGTATCTCCGTAGCTCTCGGTCTGCCCGTTTGCTAGTTCTCGCTCCCTTCTCCCGTCTCGTTTTCATCCCTCGAGGGAGTTCCCTCGTGCCCGATTTACACGCTCGAGCGAACCAACGCTCGCTGCGACAGCACACACACACCCACACACAGTTTCGCCGTCTTGCGTCGTCGTCGTCGTCGAAGGATCAGACCGCGCGTTATATTCCCAAAATCGATACGCCTCTCTCTAACCCGCCAATATCCCCAACGTCCCTTTCTATATTTATAAGCCGCTTCTCGTGTCGATATCCCTCGCCCGTTCACTCACTCTCCGTACATAAACCTCTCCACCTATCCTCAGCTTTAATTACGATACTTCTCGCTACAGTTGCCACCCGGAAATTCTCCCTTCCCCGTTACATCACCGGTTCTTCTCTCCGGCGTTCGCGTTCACACCTTCCTTCCCTCGACATCCGATAAACCGAAATATACAGCGTTTAATCGATCAACCCTTCTGTACACGAAGAGCATCCGTGAAATTGGTTTCACCGTGAAATTTTCCGGTCGGGAATAATCTGCATGTACGACGGTCGATAATTAAAGGAGTTAAGCACCGGGATTGTTTTTGTTTTGTAGGGCGCGCGAGGAACGTAAGGTCGAAAGAACGAAACTCGAAACCGTGAAACGAGAGAGCGTCGCTGTCGAAGCGCGGTGATAAATATTGTGAGGCGAGCGAGCGAGGGGGGAGGGGGGGGGGGAGAGAGGCGAGCAGTAAAATCATACGACGCGTCGACTCGAACGAATCTCCGAAAGTATTTCACCCTTGGCTCTTTGTTGCCTCGAGACGAGAGATCGAATAATAAAAATTTGTGGCTGCGCTCGAGGAGTTTTTCTCGTACTGTGGCACTGGCGTAAAGATTTGGTCCATGAAAACAGGTCGATTTTCAACATTTTTTTAACGCTATACCCGCGTTATAAAGGGACGTGTTAACAATTAATCAGTAATAAGTAACAATTAACAAGAAACATCGTGTCGAAAAATCTATTCGTCCGATTGAGTTGTAATTTGGGCAGACCTTTTATTATAACATTTTCTATCGGGAAATTTGTTGAACAATTTTATTTTTCATTTTGGAATTATCGTTACACAAAATTAATCTTTTCAACACTTTTAAGGGAATATGTCACAAATCGCCGTTTCTTAATGGTGAGGGGCGGTGATGGGCATGTTGCTAGCAATGGTTGAGGCCTAGGTATCTATTCATACACAGATTCGAAGCTCCTTCAACTCGTCATATCTTCGAAAATCTATGGGCACCGCTCAATTTTATTATTTTAATGCGTCCCTAATAATGTTGTAATGTTATTTTAGAAAAAAAATGTAATACATTAGTCTGGAAATATATATATTTTTTTTTTAAAGGATGTTGCTTTTCACGCGGCACCTTACGCAGTCATGCTAATTGACACAGTTTTAAGCTCATGTATCTCGGAATCCACGTGGGCAAAAAATTATTAGAAATTCTTTTAAAAAACCTTACTGATTGTTTTATAACACTTGTGATTTTTAGTTCCAAAAGTAGAAAAATCGTTGTGTGACGTATTCCCTTAATATGCTTGATTTTTTTTCTGATTTTCATATGCCATCAAGAAGTGTTTGCAATTCCCTCTCGTTTCTTTGAAATTTATGCGAAGTGAACACTACTAGCAAGGACTACCTTAAAGTAACGTAGCAATGCTCGGACGGTTAAGAGTATCCCCAGATTCCAGCAGTTATTAAATTGGTCGTAAATAAATTTTTTGTGAAAATAACCGAAACCAATCTCAGGTTCTTAGTTTCTAGTTTCCAAAACACATGGATACATTACCAAAAGATTGATATTTTTTAATTATGGAAGAATTAAAAGAATCGAAATGTACCGGTCTATGGAGGCGATTTTTCAGCACGTCCCTATAGTCGGACACTGTATGTCCCGATCTTTCGGACAATCATAGATTTCGAGAATTCTGATCTACGAACTCAACTAGTTCATATTAACTAAAAGAATTTCTTTGCCATTTATTAATCAAATTATTGAAAAAAATTATATTTCCGCAAAACAATAATGAAGATGAGCTTCGTAGAAAGCTGGCTAACTTAACTTCTTCGAATCGTCCGATTATTGGGTCGTGTATGTAGCAACCTTTGTACCAATTACCAGACACTATATCGTCTGTTTTTTTTAAATGAAAATGTAACAATAAAAAATAATTTAGGCTTGAACCCGGCGTAACTTTTTTCTGCGCATTAAATAATGTTTGTAGGTACGATTGCAAGTATCAAATTGGACTTCCAATACTTAAATTCGGAATAAATAAAATCTGCACAGAAGTGGCCGACGACTGTGACGTGTCCGGCATTGGTGCTGTTATCTTAATAAAAACATGTGGCTGTGCGTTTTTTTGGGACTCGCTTCAGGAGTATTTCTCGTATTATAAGTTTTTTTTTTTTTAACGGATCGAACTTCGACCGGCGAGTTTCGTCGTAACGGAAGTTCGGGAGGATCGACGCGAGATGTCGTTCGTCTTGGCTCGACCCAAAGACCCATTGACTCATCTCTCTCATCGCTCTCGGCCGTCACGCGGCGCATCGGACTCTCGTTCTCTTTCTCATCGGACGGGTGACTCAGTTTTTTTTTCGAGAAAAACTATCCAAAAACATAACGGTACAATGTACCACGAAGGTCTCAAGGCCTTCACGCCTGGGAGCTCGTCATCAGCGAAACTAATGTATAACGCATAAATTTCCATCTTCGAAACTAACTGGAATAAAAATAAAAAGTAATAGATTCGACCGCTTTAAATCATTCCAGCGTCGCTTCACGGACCCCGCTGTAGCTCGCTGCTTTCTCATAAATAGGATCCCGGAATCTATTCAACTCGAATTATACACGGAGCAAGAGGTCACTAATATTTATTCTCGCCACAAAAAACAAACCGAATATTTTGTGCTCTAATATTAGTAAAAAAAAAAATGGTAAACACGGTAAAACCTTCGTACATAAAAAAATATACAAATAAAATATAACATTTATGTCGAAAAATACGATAAACACCGTAAAATTTTCGTACATAAATAAAAATATAAATATAATAGTTTCGTCGAAATATTGTATTCTCCTTTACACAGAAGTACAACAGCAAGAGTAACAATATATTTTAATAAAAATGTTAAATTGAATCCCAGAAGTTCGATTACCGAGTGAAAAAATTATTCCGTGAACTCGAACGTTTAACCGATGTCCGATGCGCGTTATGTACCTCAAAAATCTTCGCTCCGCTGCCGGTTTAATCGCTTCGAGGTAACGGCTCGTTAACTCGTAGTGCCGCGGTTGACGAGTAGCACAGTATTTTTTTCGTGAAAAAAAAACAAAAAAAATTCGAATAGAACTTCTACTGCACAACGCATCCTCGGGAGCTCTGAATTATTTTTAGTTACGGATAGCTCTATTTCGGTGAGGTTTAACACGCGCAATGTACATTCTCGGGTCTCTTACACTCAGGTCACCGAGTCCGTGCGTTTCCTCGTCGTTTTCGAGCGTGCACTCTCTTCGGCCTGCGTGCTTTGCGCTCTCGTTCTATTCCTGCCCGGTTTCTCCACGGAGGCTTTGGGACTTCGTAACCGAGCTGCGCCCGCTGATGAAGAGAGTCGGGATAGAGAAAGATAAAACAACCCCTCGTCGAGGCAATATAGGGGCTGGAGATACATATATATAGCTATAGTCTATATATGTATATATATATATATATGAATGTACGAATTTGGAGACAGAACCCTCGGCGAGCCAGCGACGAAAATTGGGGGGTTACGAGAGCAACCCTAGCCGGCGTGCTGCACCCTCGAAAAACTGTATACATGTATGTATATATATATATATGTGTGTGTGTGTGTGTGTGTGTGTATATGTTGCTTCGAGTTCTGTGAGTAAACTGAGATAGTGATTGGACCGTCGCGAAAACGACCAAGCAGTGGCCATTGGTATATTTTTACAATTTTTAGTGAATGTTCGGAACGTTAAAAAACTCAGTTTAAGGAATGTTTTTAAAAAAATGTATTATTTTTTCTAAAATTGTTTCACGTATAAAATGTCGAATTTCTTATTCCGACTGGGCATTTATACCGGAAGTGAAAAGTGCATCGTAGAATGTTCGTTATTTTCGCTGTGTTTACCTCAGAAATGCGTATTTTTTGTTACCACTTTTATGGGGTTAAGAATCAGTTTAAGAATTTCTTTTTTTTTATTCTTTCCAAAGTAATATTTTATTTTTATTTACTAACTAACTAAAGTTTACGAAACACAGTTTCCCGTATATATATATAGATATATATATATATGTGTTGGTTCGAGTTCTTTGGGTAAACTGAAATAGTGATTGGACCTTCTCGAAAACGACCAATCAGTGGCCATTGCTATATTTTTATCTTGTTTCCACTGCAAGCTGGCCAATGACTGTGAGTTGCCAAAATACTGTACGCTCCGCGGTAATTCTCAACGTCTCGAAACGTCTTCGAGAGGGGTTCTTTGAGCCCGAACACGGAGAAAGGCTATTTGCAACTCGTGCAATAAGCAACACGAGGACCGGGCCGTTTTCCCCGAAGAACTCGCTGGGGTGAAAATTGCCCCGGAAGATCGTGCATAGTTTACTCGCGGAGATGAGAAAACCCAGCAGCGCAATCCTCACCAACCGGTCATCGAAATATCAATTATTTTTTTCATTTACATAAATTTCTATAAATCAAATAAATATTATTTCATTTCGATCACTTAAATTGTAATAAAATTATTATCATTATAATTAATCTATTATCATTTATATTCGAACGAATATTTTCACCATTATGAGAGGTTTACTTTGGTATGTTACTTCGATGTATTAAATTATACATAAATTATATAATGATAAATATACAATATATGTTAAATTATATATTGCTATTAAATATCAACAATTTCGATGAGTCGCTTGAATTACAATAATTTTTATAACCGAAAAGAAAAAAATATAAAACTAACGAGACACAGGAACAATCTGCTGAGACGAAGTTACCATGTAGGGTTGCGGAGACTAGAACCATCGCGAAATTATTACAATTATAATGAATCTATTATCATTTGCATTTGAACGAATATTTTCACCATTAAGGGGGTCAATTTCGATATTTTGCATCTCAATTTTTACAATATATTATTATATATTATTACAATATATTAAATATATAAATTACATATTTATAAATATATGATATATTAAATTATATATGGTTATTAAAAAGCAAAGTCATCGATAAATCGCCTTAAATTCCAATAATTTCTGTAACCGAAAAGAAAAAAAAAAAAAGTAACGAAACACAGGAACAATTTGCTGAGACGAAGTTACCATGTAGGGTTGCGGAGACTAGAACCCCCGCTGGGTTGAACCACCATGGATATCGACCGTTCCCTACTGCCATAGCTGCTGTACGCAGTTCTCCCCCCCCCCCCCCCCCCCCTCGCTCTCACTCTCCGTTATTCCGTAGCCGTAGCCGCAGCTCCCTCGAAACGTCCGGGCCACGGACATTTACCCATACAAACGTCATTCCCGCGGTCTACTGTCGCTTCCCGTATACTCGCCCGTTACACGGACCTTACGTTGGCTTTTATATCCCCCATACACGCCTATGCACACAGGAGTTCACCATTCACTCCTATCCGTGAGTAAACACAACGTCGTCTGTTTTCACGGAGTCCTCGAAACGCGTCAACTAAAGTTTAGTTAAAACCCACAAACGCAGATTCTCCAGCCTTCGAATTTATGTATTTATGTATATATATTATTTGCCCTCTGTGGCTCGACGCGAAGAAAGCGAGAGGGTTTTTTTTACTGATAATAATAATTAATAAGCGCCGAACTTCCCGTAAACACGGGCATCGTAGATGCTCTTATCTGTGTGTAAGCAATGTCGACTATTTTCACGGAGTCCGAGGGTCGCGCGTCAACTAAAATTCAGGTAAAACCTACGAACCAACAAATTTTCCTGCGTTCGAGTTTATGTATATAATATATAGGGTAAACCAGCCAATAAATGGACAGGGCTAATGAATGGACACTTCCCATAAGAGCACGTGCATAAAAAACGTTTATTCATTGGCATATTCGTCTGCTTAACTGTCCATTCATTGGCCGGTTTACCCTATGTATACTTGCCCTTCGTGGCTCGATGCGGAGAGAAAGCGACGGTTTTTTTTCAACTAATAATAATAATTATACGCGCCGAGGTCGCCGTAGACGCGAGAATTGTAAGGGTCGTCGGAAATACTCTCGAGGCTTGAATTCTCGAAACTCTCACACACACAAGATTACCCTTTAGTCCTATCTGTGTGTAAACAACGGCGTCTAGTTTCACGGAGTCCCACTGTCGCGCGTCAGCTGAAATTTTGTTACAACCCACAGACACAGATTTTCCAACGTTCTAATTTAGGTACAGATATATATATATATATATATATTTGCCCTTCGTGGCTCTAGGCGAAAAGAAAGCGGGAGGATTTTCTTTTTTTTTTAAGTAATAATGAGGTCCTCGGGGACACGAGTTTACCCTTTACTTAAATCCGTGTGTAAATACGCCGTCGTCCGTTCTCACGGAGCGCGTCAACAAAATTTAGTTGAAATCCACTTACATATATATATATATATATTTGCCCTTCGTGGCTTGATGAGAAAGCGAGAGTTTTTTTTACCAATAGTAATTATTAATATACGCTGAGTTCCCCGTAGAGACGAGCATCGCAAGGGTCGTCGGTACTCCTATCTGTGCGTAAACAAGGCTGTCTATTTTCACGGAGTCCTCACTGTCGTGTGGCAACTAAAATGTAGTTACAATCCACGGTCACAGATTCTCCAGCGTTCGAATTTATGCATATACCTATATCTGCGCTTCGTGGCTCGATGCAAAGAGATAGCGAGAGGGTTTTTTTCCTTTTTTTTTTTACTAATAATAATAATTAATACGCGCCGAGGTCCCCGTAGACACGAGCATAGTAAGGGTCGTCGGAAATACTCTCCAGGGTCGAGCACTCGAAACTCACACGCTTACACAGATGCAAGCACGAGCATCTCCCCTTTTCGAAGCTTCCATGGATTGATATTTTCAAGGTGCCGGTAGAGGACGCGGAGGATAAACGCGGCGCAGGACGTGGAGATAACCCTGAAAGCGTTCGACCGACGATTATACTCCGCTGCCTCGTTGAGAGTAAAAAACGTTACTCGTTATTTTCAGCGTCCCTTCTATCGTTGCACGCGCTTAACCTCAAATTTCACAAGTGGCGTGGAATATTCGGCGAGTCCCTCGATGGCTGCGTTTAATTAAAAACTTTGCTCGGCTGCAGCGATGAGGGCATGAAAAAAAGTATATGGGTCGGGAGGATAACTCTTCGACCTTTTTTTTTATGTTTCGAGCATTTATTACGCCAAGAGCTTGAGAGAATTTTTTTATTCGACGATTCAAGGAGGGACTATTGGGTCAGATTTACATTACCAGTGGGACGTTTTTATGTGACCTTGGAATGTTTGCAACCTTTTCCTAACGTATACACCTAAAATGCACTCACGCTCGTCAGAAAAAGTTTTCTGCAACTTATGCATGAAAAGTGCTACTTTTCGTACCTGTCGAGAGTGGCGTAAGTCGCGTTTCACAGCCAAGTGTACTATAAATACCCGGCGCATGCGCACATCGGGCCGATTTTACTTTACGCACACTTCTCGTACTTTACGCACGCTTCTCGTACTTAACGGACGCTTCTCGTACTTAACGCACGCTTCCCGTACTTTACGCACGCTTCCCGTACTTTACGCACGTTCCTGGTACTTTACGCACGCTTACTGCACAAAGCTACAATCAGCTGGTACGAAGTAGCACTTTTCCTGCATTCGTTACAAAAATTACTATTATCGCACTAGTGTCGTAATGAGCTATTGTTCTCATCGCGTGCGAGAAAAATATTGGGCATGTGTACAGACGCAATATGGACTTTTTCCCTCTAGTGCGAAAAGTCCCTTTCTGCGTACACTTCCCAGAAACGAAAAGCGTGATTTTCGTTATATATGTGAAACAGTGTTTCGTAGTCAAAAACGAAATATTACCTAGGATTTTTTTTTTTTATTTTCAAAATGAGTTTTCAACGTGCTGAAGATTCCATTAAAATTTTATAATTTTTTATAGAGCCGTTTAAAAAAATACGGCTCATTAACGAGCCAGTAACGATATACTTCGAAGGGTCGAGACTGTAGAATATCGAAGCTTCAATCATTACTGTTTTGCAACGAATTTATATTTTATTTTTTTTATTTTTGCAGGTGTTTGCTGGGACCAATAAGCCACAAGCGATGAACGAGTGACTCGCATAGCTGGCTCACATCGTTGACGACACGAGTGAGAAAAAAGCGGTAACGATAAACGTGCGGCCAGAGATGGAGACTAGTCGCATCGATATATCGACGAGAGACAGATAGGACGAGAATATCGAAGAGCTCCGAACAATTTGATTTACCAGAGCTATACAAGATGGGCAAGTGTTGCAGCAAGCGGCAGGAGCCCCAGCCGATCGGTAAATATTTTGCTCATTTATTCTTCACGATTGCAATTCTCCAAACCCCGTCAAAAAAAAAAAACAAAATTGTAAAATCGAGTGTGTAAAAATTATTTGATCAATTTTTGTTTTTTTTTTCTCACAATCGACTTTACGAAAAATCGTAAAATCGGGTATGTAAAAATTATTCGATCAATTTCTTTTTTTCAAAATCGATTTTACAAACAAAAAATTAATCGAGTGTGTAAAAATTAATAGATCAATTTTTATTTTTTTTCCAAATCGATTATTTTTCAAAACCGATTTTACGAAAAATTGTAAAATACAGGGTGTAAAATTAGTAGATCAATTTTTTTAAATTATTTTTTCGAAATCGATTTTTTTTCAAAATCGAATTTACGAAAAATTGTAAAATCGAGTGTGAAAAATTAATCGATCAATTTTTTAAAACTTGTTTCGTTGTAGTTTATAAGAAAGCGGACGCTGGACTGAGCTCGAAGCACAGCAATGGAGGCTCGCTGGACCGGTACACCGCGGATCCGAATCAAAGAGGAGTTCAAGCTAGGGCAGATATCATACGGCCGAGGCCGACACCCTGTAAGCTACAGATACCCCATCAGCCACGTAAAACAAGCTCGCCTGTCGTTGTGCCCGCATGTGTGTATTTTATGTTCCGTTATTCTAATTTATTTTTCACGCCAATTTTTTCACGCCCCTCGTTCGACGGAATGGATTCAACAGCTCTCGCTTCGTCGAAATTATTTATTCAGCCGAGCATTTCGCGCGCGATGAATTTTTTTTATTGCCTGCGCGCAAACCTTTATCAATTTATGCAATTTGCCTTGTTGCAATTTTGCAATTTGCCTTGTAGCGCTTCGACGATTTCAGGCAAAAAATTGAGTTACATTTTTTTATCGGAAAAAAAATATTATGCAAAAAGAATCTCCCAATAAAACACTTTTTAAAAATGTTTCTCCTGAAATCGTCGAAACCCCCGAAGTCTCGTTAATTGTAACGCTAGAACTGATGAATCCAGCCCATTCACACTTCGCTCGAAATGTCGTAAATTTGTGATTTAAGGTAATACTTGCGAACAGTCTGACCCCACGTGAGTTCAGAGGGAATTGAGAGATTAATTGCGAACACTTCTCGATGGGATAAAAATCTGAAAAAAATCAACCATATGAAAGGTGCTGAAAAGATTGATTTTGCATAATAATGCTTCCAAAATGTTATTAACAAATTAACGAAAAAAAAATCTCAACAAATGACTGTAAATTTTTCTGAATACGTATGAATTTTTTCAGAATTTCGTGTGATTTTTGAAAATTGCATTTTTAGTTAATAAAGAAACGGAATTTTCAAAAAATTACACAAAATTGTTTAAAAATTCGTACGTTTTCAAAAAGATTAACGAATAGTTTCTATATGAACAGACAGTTAAGTTGGAGGATTTGTTGACCAAATTTTATTTTTTTCATGCATTTGTCAATAACATTTTGGAATTATTATTATGCAAAATCGATCTTTTCACCACCTTCCATATGCTTGATTTTTTTCAGATTTTTATCCCATCGAGAAGTGTTCGGAATTCTCTCTCAATTATCTCTGAACTCAAGTGAGGTCGAACCGTCCGCCAGTACCACCTTAATTGTTTAATTATTTATTGACGAATTTAATTATGCAGCACACTCGCAAAGGGCGAACAAGATCGTGGTCGCGATGTACAATTACACGGCTCGGGAGAGCACGGACGTCAGTTTCATAAAGGGCGATCAGATGGAAGTCCTCGACGATTCGGAGCACGATTGGTGGAGAGTTTTGCATCTGAGAACACTTCAGGAAGGCCTCATACCGTGGAACTTCGTCGCCGTCGAGCGTTCGGTCGAGAGCGAAGAGTAAGAAACTTTGTCCGAATTTTCCCCCTCGCTTGGTTTCGAGCGCCACTTCTGTCCGAACTGCTGCGAACATTTGTTTGTTTGTTTCAGCTGGTTCTTCGAGAACGTCTCGAGAAAGGAAGCCGGAAAGTTGCTCCTCGTCGACGAGAATCCTCGGGGCACTTTCCTCGTCCGGCCGAGCGAGCACAATCCTAGGGGTTACAGCCTCTCCGTTAAGGACTGGGAGGAGGGCAGGGGTCATCATGTGAAACACTACAAGATCAAACCGCTCGACAACGGCGGATTCTTCATCGCGACGAATCAGACCTTCCCGACTCTGCCGGCGCTCGTGATGGCCTACAGCAGTGCGTAACGCTAAAACTATATAACATCGGCAATTCAGACCTCTCTTCAGATTCGCACGAAAGTTCGAGCCAGATCTCATATTTATTCATTAATGTCGAATTAAAAAAAAAAAGAATCTATATTATTTATTTATTTTCGTAATATAATAATATATATTATTATATTAAAGTTATTTTATGAAATTTTGGATTACGAAATCCATTCTGTATCCTATGGAAACCGAAATTCCGAAATAGCAGGTGGAATGGAATATCGAAATCGTTTCTATATGGCTATAAAAACCGAAATAACGGAATGACATTCGGAATGAAATTTCGAAATTCATTCTATATGTTGTAAATCCGAAATTCCGTAATTATAACATACAGAGTGGAATTTCTAAATCCACTCTATATGTTATAAAATACGATATTCCGTAATTATAACATACAGAGCGGAATTTCTAAATCCATTCCATGTGCTATAAAAACCGATATTCCGAAATAGCATATAGAATGGAATTCCGAAATCCATTCAGTATGCTATAAAAATCGAAATTCCGAAATGGCATACAGAATGAAATTCCGAAATCCACACAATTTTTTACCGAAATAACACAATTTTTTCCCGTCCGCAGAGAACGCCCTCGGCCTATGTCACGTGCTCTCGAAGCCGTGCCCGAAGCCGCAGCCGGACATGTGGGACCTCGGCCCGGAGCTTCGCGACAAATGGGAGATAAACCGCACCGAGATACAATTGATTCGTAAATTGGGCCACGGTAATTTCGGCGAGGTTTATTACGGCAAGTGGCGAAACAAGATCGAGGTCGCCGTTAAGACGTTGCGTCCAGGAACGATGTCGACCGAGGCGTTCCTCCAGGAAGCCGCGATAATGAAGCAATTCAGGCACAGGCACCTCGTCGCCCTCTACGCGGTATGCTCCAAGGAAGAGCCTATATACATAGTACAGGAGTACATGTGCAACGGCAGTCTGCTCGATTTTCTGCGAACCGGCGACGGCAAATACATGCAGTTCGAGGATCTAATATACATAGCTGCGCAGGTCGCCTCCGGAATGGAGCATCTCGAGAGCAAGCAGTTGATACACCGAGATCTCGCAGCGAGAAACGTCCTGATCGGCGAGAAGAACAAGGCGAAGATCTGCGACTTCGGCCTCGCCAGGGTGATCGAGGACGACGAGTATTGTCCCAAGCAGGGCAGCCGTTTCCCCGTTAAGTGGACCGCGCCCGAGGCCATCGTGTACGGAAGATTCAGCATAAAGAGCGACGTCTGGTCTTACGGAATTCTCCTTATGGAACTCTTCACCTACGGCCAGGTGCCCTATCCGGGGATGCACGGACGCGAGGTGATCGAGCAGGTCGACAAGGGCTACAGAATGCCCAAACCACCAAACCAACCGCTGCCGGACAGCATCTACAGACTTATGATACAGTGCTGGGACGCCAGCCCGGAGAAACGCCCGACCTTCGAGTTTCTCAATCACTACTTCGAGTCGTTCAACGTCACGAGCGAAATACCCTACCTCGAACCACCGACGGACTGATACAGGGCCCACATACACGGCCACGCTGTGCCGCATGGACACTTTCATCCGGCTCACGTTAATTGTGCCATGGAGTTCTACGGTATTTATTGTTGAGCGGGTTTTTAATCGGGTCTGATATAAATGAATATTAAATTAAAAAATTAAGGGTCGATACTCGAGCTCTAGCGATGGGACGGAACAAAAAAAATGGAAATGAAAATAATTACAAAAATTAAGGGTCGAAACTCGAGTTCTACCGATTGAAGGGAAATAAAAAAAAAATGAAAACAATTTGGGAGAAGCCCCGAGAGACGAGGAGAATCTCCTCGAACACTGCCAGAATTTTGCCAATGAAGTCCGTTCGGGCGTTGAACGGCGGACGATCGTGTGCCATGAACTCGGTGAGAAACGCGGATTGTGCGTCGGGAATCGATGAAGAAAATTAAAAAAAAAATTGTCATAGAAGAAGACAAACTTCTCGCGTTGCTTTGAATCTCTCGGAAAGACACGGTATGGATGGGAAACAAAAAAAAAAATTGACGACTGTTTATTCGTATACTGAATCTCGTATACCAATCTGTTCGCGGGACTCTTCCGCGAACGTTAAAAAAAATTCACTCGTTAACGCAAGGAGGCGTTGACAACGTTGAAAAAAAAGAATGGAAAATAAAAAAATTGTTTTTTGCAATTGGAGGACGAGAAATTTGTGAAATCCGTGGAGGATCTTTTGTAGGGTACGTTCGGAGCCTTTGGTATTAGACGAGAGAGACGAGACGAGACGAGAGGGGTGGCTCGAAATTTTTTACAATTACGAGTGTTCTCACCGGTCAAATATTCTCAGCGTTATTTATCCAATATCTACGTACATTATACTGATCTCGAAATCGTAAGAACTGTACGATTTTCTTTTCCCCTCGAATTAATACGGTAGCTTCGTTGCACCAAAACAACTAATATGAAACAAGAATTTAAAAAAAGAAGAAAAAAAAAGACGAATCTTATAGCACAAATTAACGTTTAGAACTTTGAGCGGAAGGGATGGCTGGTGGCGAATGAAATGAGAACAAGAAAGAAGAGTCAAGAATAGAGGCAAAAAAAGTCGTTTGTGCAGATCTCTCGTGTCACGCGTTGTCGCGCGAGTAAAAAAAAATTCATTGCGTGCTCATTAGTTTCTCGGATATTAAATCGACTCGGTAGCAAAAAATTGTATACTTTGACGCGTTAATTTAAAAAATTAGACGATATCGAATTTAACATTAATTTTCCGCTGTGATGATCGACGGAGGGGCGTTACTTATAATTGAATTTTAATCGAGATCTCGCGTGTCGCGAGAGTTGCAAAAAAAAAAAAAATCGAATGAGCCACAAAACAGAACAAACGGTAGAGAGAAAAAAATAAAAAATGAAACAAGAGTTACTACAGGTGTGCGTCGAGCGCGATTCTGACGAGTGCGAGTGTGTTCCAATAATTGAGGTGTGAATGCGTTTAAAATATAGTATAGCGGTAGAATCCTATAAACACAAAAAAAACACACGTAAACAAATATACGGAAGAAGCCGGAGGACAGACGGACAGACACAAGATAAACTTAAGCCATCGATGTGTTACTCGTACAAAAGGGATTTAAAAAAAACATAAAAAAAAAATTGTAAATTTTATACTAAGAAGTAAAAAAACATAAAGACAAGCAGAGTTAGTTTAAGTAGAGTTTTTAGGGAGTCGAGGTCGATGCGGGACACGGATATACGTTCGTCGCAATCGAAACGGCTGTTTTTATCGTCCCGCAACTCTTGCACTCCGCGAGCATAGCGTTTAAAGAATATAAAAAAAAATAATAATTAAAACAAAAAAAAAATAAAAACAATTATTTAAACCGCGATCATAGTTGTCGTTAGCACGATAAGCCATCACACGATAAATACGAGTTTCTCGTCGATACGTACGAGCCATGAGAATTATAATGGATTTAACGAATTGCGAAGATATAAGAATTTTGGAGACGAGAAGAGGAATAAATAAAAAAAAACGAGTTTCGAATTTAGAAACGAAAGTTAGCGATTATAGTGGCTAGCTGTTGTAACGTCCAGATAAAAAAAAGTAAAGTATACCCTTTTTTCTATGAACGAACCTTTTTATACCGACCAAACAAAAATGTGAATCATCCACAGTTGCATTCCAACGTCTCTCATCCTCTTGTTGCGTTGTCGATCGGCTCGATAACGGGCCAATTTCTCTACCTTCTGCCATTCAGCTCTCTTTCGTTTGTACTTAATCATACTTTTTTTTATTTTTTTTTTGCCATCACAAAAAAGAAAAAAAATGATAACAGCTCTCTAAGCATTTATTTCTCGACGGAGACGCCCGGCAATCAGTCTCGTCGGCGGCTCGCGCGCCCGCGCGAATGAAATGTTTTTTCGACTTAATCTGTGATATAATAGCCGGCAGACCTCAGACGTTTTGATACCGAGTTTTCGTTTCGCGATGCGCGAGGCCACGACGAGGCAACGGAATTAAAAAAAAAATACCGAAAAAACATAATAGAAGAAAACTTCAAGATTGCGCGAGACTGCGACAAAAATATGAATATTTTTTAATCGCGTTTTGCGACTCTTGTCGGAGACCCTTCACACACATTTTTTGAAACTGATAAAAATGAAACATAAAACAAAATAGAAGTGTGATTGAATAAGAACATATTCGTAACAGTGTCGTCATTATTATTAATATTGTTTATGTACCAAAGCTTATTATCATTAAGTAAGTTAAAGGATTAATTTGTATTATTGTATTTGATTATCGTAATAAGCCTATACAGATTAAAAAAAATATATTATGTATCATATTACGCGCAGTTGATGTTTTATTTTCCCCACTTCGTGGAGATTCGCAGTGGCGCCTTTGGAGAGCAATTCGATCGAGGAAACGAGGTAAAATTGTTTACCGCGCCACTCGGACGAGAGTCGGGCGTTAGACACGGATTAAGTATTCCGCGTCAGTCGGGGTCACGAACGACGCCCTGCAACTTTATTTGCATGCACTTTTTGCAGAGTTTCATTGGAGTCGTTGATGATCCAACGATACCGGAATTTTACTGGTCACACAAGAATTTGGAGCAATTAATATCTTTTCTTTTTATTCCTTGCGATACAAAAAATCTTTCGAGGAAATATAGCATGTATATATACACACATACATATATATATACATAGATATATATAAGGGGCATTCCCTACCATTTCGAATCGGGTCTAACCCTTCACATCTTGGATCGGGCCCGCGATTTTTTATATAACTGAACTAACTCTCAAAACCACTCAGATTAAAAAAAAAAAATTTATACATGATTTTTTAAAAATGAACTTATTATTCGGTACCATTTAGATATATCGAAAAATTCTGAAAAAATTTGAACCGTAGTGGACCGCCATCACTTTACATAGCTTCTAATTTTTTTTTTTTTAAACAATAAAAAAATTGTACAAATCAGTCGATTATGCGCAATTTTTAAAAATGCCTAAACTAACTCTCAAAAGCACTATGATTTTTCTATCAGATTTGACAAATTAGTTATAATTATTTATGATTTAAAAAAATGAACTTATTAATCGCCAGTTTAACAAATCTGCAAAAATTCTAAAAAAATATTGTCATATATAAAAAAAATGTAAGATTTGAGTCGGAGTGGTTCGGGAGTCAGCTTCTAATTATTTTTTAAATAAATAGTTTTAAAAATCAGAAAAAATAATTAATTGATTATGGGCCATCGCTTGACCATTTTTATGTGCAGCGCTGCATTTTTTGGGAATTTTTTCAGATTTTTCCGAAGTTTCATTTTGAACTTAAAAAAACATTAAGACGCAGATCGAAATGGAAGGGAAATGACCCATGTGCATACTATGTATAGAGAGATGAGATTGTTCCGTGGGGGGAAACAAGGTCACGCAGTGACAAAGAACCTTTTTCTTATTTTTTTTCTTAAAATACTAAAACGGGTGAATCAATGATTTCGTATGATTTAAACGTCCAACATTCGGGGCTGCCAATCTACACGAGAGCCGACACGCGCGACAAACACTACGAAATACCTAATTCTCGTGGCTGTAAACTCGAAGAACGACAAAAGAAAGAAAAAAAACATTCATCGATCGAATCGTCTCGGTTCGTCACAAAAACAAAATATGGTCAAAAATAGAACGCAGGCGTTCGGAACCATTTTTTTTCATTCTTCCCTTTATCATTTTTAATGAACGATATCATTTACAATACATTAAATATAATTTACGCAGGAGACAAGTGGGACGACACGAAAAAAAAAAGAAAACAAAACGAATATTTTCATACCAAACGGGAAAAGAACGAAAGAGAATTAAATTTAAAAAAACACGAATAAGTCGATCGAGGACGATACCAAGCATTGATTGTTAACGTTAATTCTTGACACACTTTTCTTTTTTGTACGAGTTTGGCGCTCACAGTTTATCATGTCCTTTGGCGCGAGCTCGACTGGGGGCTGCCTTGATTTTGTTTTTTCATTTTTTATTTCTTCCTTTTTCTTCTTCGCGAAAACAATTTTCATTATAATTTAAATGTACATCATCTCGGCCATGCGCGACATCTTCTTTGGAATATGAACGAATTCTTCGAAGTAACTCGCAAGCTCGTCGATCGTGACGTCGCAGGACGGTCGCGAGATCCGAGCCTGCACCGAGCAGGTGTTCGAACTCGTCGACTGACCGCCGGACGTTGTTTGAGGGTCGGTTTGCGAGGAGTTTCCTCCGCCCGGTCCGGGACCTCTTTTCAGGCTCGGCATCGTGTTGCTCCGTACGCGCTGAAAACCACCGCACTCGTAGTCCTCGGCCGGTAAGCTCGCGTCGTCCTTGACCCTTCGAGAATCCTTGCTGCTCAGATTGAGCCCCTTCAGATGCTTCGTGACGGAGCTGTGGCCGAAGTTCTTCGGATTCGTGCTCGAAATACTGATTTTGCATGCCTCTTTTAGCAGCGCACTCGCCAGCGTGTCGCTCAAGCACGTCGCTCCGCTTCCTTCCTCGTTCAGCTTGAGAACTGCGTCCCTTATTATAGAATTTTTCTTAGGACGATCGAGGATCCTGTCGCTCTTCGATGGCTTGAAATTCGTCGTGGTCCTTACCCCTCGGGGACTCACGGAATTCGGCGTCGGCCGGTTCGGCATCGATCTTCTCCTGAAGAGGTAACTTGCGTCCGGCTGAGCTATTCTGCCGCTCGAACGAAACGGATTCGACGGCTTCTCTACGGTCGCGACTCTGAAACAACAAAACGGTGGAGATTAAATTTCGAAGCGGAGAAAATTGTCTTCGGGATACACGTCGCTCATAATTTTTATTTTTTTTTTCATAGAAGAGATTCAAAGTTGGCGCCAAAATCGCGTAAATATAAACGCGTCGCTCATAATTTTTATTTTTATTTTTATAGAAGAGATTCAAGGTTGGCGCCAAAATCGGGAAAATATAAACGCGTCGATGCTTCTGTGTTTTCGGCTGGGCGAAGCTTTTTGTTGTTTTTATAAATATTTGTAGAAGGAGGAATTATAAGCTTAGGCGATTTATACGATGATTTCAATTTTGAGTCAAAAATGTATTCATTTATATGAATACATTTTTGACTCATACATTTGAATTTTGAGTCAAAATTGTATTCATTTATATTAATACAATTAATATAATGGTCAGATATATATTACGATTGCTAATAATTAAACCATCAATTTTTTTTTTTCGTTTTGTGAAGCGAAACCACACTGGTATCATTAAAAATATTTATAGAACAACAAATTATAAACATAGACAAGCTATATTTGAAATTGATTTTAAAAAATTAAGTATATCTGTATACCTGTGTATCCGTATATCTATATATAGCGTCCAATGTTTGAAACGACAAAATTCAATATTGGCGCCAAAATCGACAAAAAATAAACGGCTCGAAATTTCTGGCTTTTCGTCCGAGCAAACCTTATTGGTGTTCTTATAAATATTTATAGGACGACGAATTAGAAGTTTGCGCAATCTGCATTACAATTCCATTTTGACTCAAAGTCACATAATAGTAATTAAAAAATGCGCATTGTTCACTTGTATTAACACAATTAATATTATGTTCAGACATATATTACAGTTTCTTTCTGTTGATAACATTTTTAGATTGCGCACAAGTGCTTATGCGCAGATGAATGCATTTCTGTTCAGAATACTCAATACATTATTATTATTATTATTATACTAAAATTGCTAAAAACAAACCCACCGATATTTCTCTTCACTCCCTCAAGCGAAACCTTACCCGTGCCGTTACAAATATTTATAGAACAGTAAATTACAAGCCTACGCTATCTACATTTAAACATTTTTTTTTTAAATTTAATTCAATTTATTTGTTGACGGAGTAACGCCTTTACACAAAACTCGACATTAAACACCAAATTACATTAAAAACCAAAATAAAAAAAAAAAGAAACTACATACACCCATAAAAATGCAATAATTGTACAACGGAACAAACCAGCGTTTCGCAATCGAGATAGAAAAGCTCCGACGTCCTAAAAACCGAATACAACAATATTGCCCTTTCGTCGTATCGTCGAGAGTGCGTCGAAACCGCAAAGTTACCGAAAAGTCCAGCGCATGACTCGCAGGTCTCTCTGTCGGCAAGGTCGCCGAAGTGAGAAATACACAGAATTAAACTTTCGCCGGATTGCGCAACGAGCGAGCCAAGCTACGTGTGTTCAAAGAATTTGGGCCATTGACGTCCGCTTCGAAAGAAGGCCGGGCCGGATGACCTTGCCAGAAATCGTCTCGCCGTCCGCGCTCCGATTCCGACACTTGTTTTGATTTTTCCAATTAATTCTCCCTCCCTTCCCCGATGACAAAAAAAATCCAAGAAACACGCGTTCGCGGGACCGTCCGAAGGTCGCGAAGCTCGGCGCGGAGGCGAATCGATCGAGCGAGGCCGGAGAGTTGACATGTCCGACGATTAGATAATGACAGGACGACTCACCGAGGACAGTTCGACGTGACTCGATCGATCTCGAGTTTCTCCAAACTCGCCGGCAGAACCTCGTCGGCCATGCTCGGATTTTCCAGCGTGACATTAACGCTCAGCTCATTGCGGTACATCGCATCCTGACGTTGCAGCTCGGGGCTGTTGTTGTGTTTCCGTCTCTGTCGTGTCGTCGCGGAGTTCGTCGTTCGTCGACGACGGCGAAAGCCAGACGGAAGTTTCGAGAAGGCGTTTCAGCAGCGTCGCGGACAGGTTATGAGTTTCGGTCGTCGAGCGACGACGAGGAAAGGCGCAAAAGCCATCCGAGCCTCTCGGCGCGATGTTGTTCCGAGGTGTTTCGCGTCGAGCACAGTTTTTCGCACGAGAGCGGACAATGGTCACGAACCAGTGTCTTCGAGTCTTGTCGTCGCGGCGGGCTTTGTTTACGTTTTATTGTGCAACGACGCGATGAAGAAAATCGACGAAAGGAACGCGAGGCGACAAAGAGTTTTAGAGCGCGGAGCGCACGAACTGCACGATCGATCGATCGTTCTGCGATACGTAAATAAACAGAGAACTGCGCGCAACTGCCATTTTAACAACGCAGTGTGTTGTGCTCCGAGCGCGGTGCGAGGGAGAGACACTTTAACGCGGAAGTCGCGTAATGCGCGAGCTGCGCGCGCAACCGACCGCGCACGCCATGATGGTTCTTCGCAATTTGCGCGCGAAAAATGTTTCTCGTCGGAATTGGCGCGAGATCTCCTTTGGTTTGATCCTTGCCGATTAGAGGAAACTCTTCGCAGGAAGTCTCACGATGCAGCGAGTGAGAGAAGCGACTCTGGACGGTGCGAACGATAATGTCGGCACGAGAGAGAATCAGTTTGACGTGGTATCGTTACGATAACCTCGAAATTTTTCCACGCGAAGAAAATAATGCTTGGAGCTTAAGATATTTGAGCGAACCTTTATTTTGATAACCGTTATCCGAGAGATAAGCATTACGGGCGCGTTTGTTTATTATTTGCATAATATTAAAGTTCATGTCGATTGGGTACTCACACCGACGCTCACAGATACTCATAGATACTCACAGATAGTCAGAGATACTCGCGGCACTCAGGGATACTTACATGGATACACAGAGATACTTACATGGATACACAGAGATACTTACATGGATACACAGAGATACTTACATGGATACACAGAGATACTTACATGGATACACATAGGTACTTACATGGATACACAGAGATACTTACATGGATACACAGAGATACTTACATGGATACACATAGGTACTTACATGGATACACATAGGTACTTACATGGATACAGAGAGATACTTACATGGATACACAGAGATACTTACATGGATACACAGAGATACTTACATGGATACTCTCAGATTTTCAGATACTCAGAAATACTCTCAGACATTCAAAGATACTCAGAAATACTCTCAGACATTCAGAGATACTCAGAAATACTCTCAGACATTCAGAGATACCCAGAGATACTCAGAAATACTCACACGGATACTCAGAGATACCCAGAGATACGCAGAAATACTCACACGGATACTCAGAAATACTCACGCGGATACTCAGAGATACTCAGAAATATTCACACGGATACTCAGAGATACTCAGAAATATTCACACGGATACTCAGAGATACTCAGAAATACTCACACGGATACTCAGAGATACTCAGAAATACTCACGCGGATACTCAAAGATATTCACTGATTCTCGTTGATTCTCACAGATACTCACAAGGATACTCACAAGGATACTCACAGATACTCACAGATGCTCACACAAATTCTGCGAATGGGCGAGCAAACATAACCGCCAGTTATTATTATTATTATTGATTTTATTGACGAGCATGACCCACTTAAATATAATACACATCGATTCTGGCAATTAGAAAATGTAGACGAAATAAACAACAACGGGCATGTTTATTTGTTATTTTTGCATTGAAGCGCATTCGCTTGTCCCGAGCATTATCTTTTCTTTTTGGTTAACTCCGCCTCTTGCCCATCGTTTTCTGATATATTTACTGCGTCGTTTCGAGCTAACGCATAACTCGAGAGACGTCGCGAGGTAAACTAAATGATTTAGTGTCGCGTCGTAACAAATAGGAGGTCCCATTCGATTTTTTTTTCGTTCCGTGAACATGACTAAGGTTCGCCCGCGCAATGTTCACGGCGACGATTTAAGAAGACGTGGAAGTTAATTTAATGATTTAGAGCCCGGGTGCAGCGCGCGGTAGGGCTCGACCATTATGTCCGACTATTCCCAGCTTTGTCTACTTAATGGACTACGGGGACGTTATGCTGAACGGCGCGCTCGAGTCATTCTCTAAAATCTAAATCCATCATGGTGCGTCCACCTCGCTATTTCGACCTTTCCTAATACTAACAATCCTTACCGAAGAGTCTTTACCCCTTTAACTCTCGGTAGGATGATTAATTTAAGGATTTATTGTTATGATTAATTATTTAAGTTATGTTTTTTATATAATATTTATGATTATAATAATTATTTAAGATTCATTTAAGGAAGATAAATTTACAGTAAATTGCAATTTTTAGTCATAAGACATTTTTTATATTTCATGTTTTAGTAATATAATTTTAAAAAAATAATCGTTAATTGCTAATCGACGATCTTTCGATTTATCGTTAAAGGATTAAAACTGTGTTTATCCATCATACGTTATTCCATGAATTACATAAAATTTATTATGCACTATACATTATTCGCCGAATTCTGGGTTTAAACCGATCGCCACGAGCTAATCGACGAGACAAGCGGCTCCGAGCTCCACGTTGCGAATTATATTTACGAGTATCTAAAATTGCGAAAAGCGTTGTTGGGAACGGGCGTAGCGAAAGCAAAACTCAGCTGCTGGCGCTGTTCGGCGAGCATCCCTGAGTTTCACACCTTCCCGTCTCTCAGCGCGGCATTTTTTTTTAAACAGTTTAATCCCTGGTTCCCTGTTTCTATTTTTTAAAATCATAATTATAAAAAAAAAGAATTTTCGATTTTTACCATTAAAAAAAAAAAATCCCGAAGCGGTACACGAAGAAGAAGCTCGAGGGTTTAGAACGAGCGAGGGAAATTCTGGGATTTATTTCCGTGCTGAATCGTGATTATTATATCGAAGCCGGTGGATCTGGGCGAACGCTGGCGAATATCAACCTCCGGGCAACGGCACTCGACGACGACGATAAATTCATGAGAGGTGCATAATTCGCGTGGGTGGAATTATGAAGAGCAGGGGGACACGTAGGTCCGGCAGTGTCACAGGAGTTTTGGCAAGGAAATCTGGCAAACTCCCGGTGGCTCTCTAGTCGAAAATTCAGCCTCGTGGTTAACGGCTAACTCGCTGGAATAAAACAGGAGGGGGGGAGAGAGAGATAGAGAGGCGGGGACAAGAAGAACGGTGATGATACTCGGTGGACGTTTACCGGGCACGAGGAATATAGTGCCTCTAGCTCGATGGCGGTGGCGCAGGGAGGGCGGGGGGGGGGGGGGGGCTTCGAAGCAAGAAGCTGGCCAGCGTTTCCGGAGAAAAGGTCACGGGACGTTGAGCATCGCTTCCCCACGGGCATTTGGGGGGGAAGTGCGTGATCGTTAGGATTAAAAGTGCAGTTTTAAAACAATTATTATTACAGTTTGTTTTTTTGTGTTTTACTTTCTTTAAGATAATGTTTCCGGAGGAAAAAGGTCACGGGACGTTGAGCATCGCTTTTTCACTGGTATTTAGAGGGGGTGCGTGAGACTTGGGATTAAAAGTTCAACTTTTAAACAATTGTTATTACAGTTCGTTAAAAAAAAAAATTACATTTTTTTTTTATCATCTTTATCATCTTTATCATCTTTATCATCTTTATCATCTTTATCATCTTTATCATCTTTATCATCTTTATCATCTTTATCATCTTTATCATCTTTATCATCTTTATCATCTTTATCATCTTTATCATCTTTATCATCTTTATCATCTTTATCATCTTTATCATCTTTATCATCTTTATCATCTTTATCATCTTTATCATCTTTATCATCTTTATCATCTTTATCATCTTTATCATCTTTATCATCTTTATCATCTTTATCATCTTTATCATCTTTATCATCTTTATCATCTTTATCATCTTTATCATCTTTATCATCTTTATCGAAATTAATACTTGTAACAATATTGTCGCATCAGATCGCGTAGATCTTTAAAACTATTCCCTATACTCGTACAATCGTCGATCTGCGTTACAGTCGCACCCACGAGCCTCTCCCTTCCTCTCTCTCTTTATCTCTCTCTCGTTCTCGTTCTTTTGCTCAGTTCCCTGTGGCTTCCCTCATCGTGGCTCGTGTTTCCTGTTCGAGAGTTAAATTTAAACCGAAGTTACGATCGCGCTTAGTTATGGGGTTGTTAAAACTCTCCCCGGCCGCTCCGCTCTCCCGAATTCCACCGCGACGCCTTCGGTGGGTCAACGGGTGCGGATCCTTGGAGCTTCCGCTTCGATTCGGTAGACGCCTTCTACACAAAATATCTAAATTAAAAAAAAAAAAAAAAAAAAAAAAAATTCAATTCGTTCAAGCCAGTGTATTCCTGTTGAGAATTTCTATTCTCGACCGGGAACCTCCGACATAGAAATTCCCTCGTCGCTTCAACACCTCCGCATTTGCACGCGCATTAATCGCTGTACGGTGTTCCGAGCTTTCAGCGGCGGGCTTTCGCCGCAGCTTCTGCACGGCCAAGTTTACGCACGGAGAGTGCCGAGAGTGGAGAAAAATAATTCCGCGGCTTTTCCACCCTCCCTTTGTGTCTCCCCGACGCGCTTACAATGTTTTCAACTCTCCGGCAGGTGACGAAGAGCGAGGACGGAGACGAGACGAGAAACGGACATTCAAAGGGATTTCGCGGCGGACTTGATTTAAGAGGAACCGACAACGGCAACCGCCGACGGTATTCTCGCCCTGAAGCGGATGAAGCTCGCCGTTGGACGGGAGGAGAAAAAAAAATGAAAGAAATGAAGCCCGGGGAAAACTGTGCGGGAACATGGTGAGAGCGATGCGAGGGCGTTGAGCGACGTAGCTGGATATAATGCGAGGCGAGGCTCTCGCACGCAGCCCGTCGACCAATACGACGAACGCCGCGGTGAGAGCGAGGGACGCGGAGAGGGCAAGACCAAAATACCTCGAAGTCGGGAATAGGCCGTTAATCCTTGGGCGATAGGTTCCCTCGCCCTCGCGGCTCGAGCTCTCCTCCGGTGGACCGAGAATCGAAGTGGAGAAAAAAAGATCGGTTTAATTGATTTTTGAAAGCTCCAAGGATCGACGTCAATTTTTCTGGCGTTCGCGATTTTTTTTTCTGGATCGTGTAAGTGAAACGGTCCACCGAAAAAAATATCAATGATTCGAGTAAAATTTGCGTGCGGGCTAACAAAAAAAAAAAAATGTTTCGATTCTGCTTTGGATTCGTACAATTTCATTCCGGAGTGAAACGATAGACTGTCACCTTGACAGTCTTGCCGTCGTTGTTTTAATGTCATATGAAATTGTAGGAATTGAAAGTTGAATTGAAAACAAAGTTTTTCTTATTCGGCAGCCCGCAAGCGAATCTTTTTTTTTTCAGTGTCCATTTTAAGTTTTTTTTTAGGTGATTCATTTTTTAAACACATTTAATTTGAGGATTTTTTAATATTATTGTTATTGTTTTTTTTAGGAATTCTGCGAACGAGATTTTAATGTTTTAATGTTTACGTTTAACAAGAAATGGTTCATCTTTTTTTTTGGCGATTCATTTAATAGTATATTATGTTAGAAGGGAGGAAAGTGCGTCTTTTCATCGAGTGTGAAGTTTGATTAACACAGAAATTGACACGAGGTGAAAAGGCACTTCCTCCCGAGTGACATACGCTATTTTTTCCCGACTGTGCTAAAAAGTGACCATATTTCTATGTCTGGAACGGGGATGGAAATTGGCCGAGACTTGACGAGCGGGTGGAAAAGTGAACTTTTCCTCCCGCTAAATGACTTTTCCTCCCGCTAAATGACTTTTCCTCCCGCTAAATGACTTTTCCTCCCGCTAAATCACGTTTCTTCCCGCTAAATCACTTTTCCTCCCGCTAAATTACTTTTCCTACCGCTGGTCAAGAATCGGCCACTTTCCACTCCCGTTAGAGGCATGAAATAGGGCCTTTTTAGCGTAATCGGGAAAAAAAAATTTGATTAATATTGATTAATATTTTATTTTTCATCACTCGGTGCGGAAATGGCCACTTTTCCGCCCGCTTCGCGAGCGTAAAACCGTCATTTTCGCACCTTGTGATGAAAAATGTCGTACATCCCTTGTGCGAAACACTTTTTCTAACTCGCGTGATTACAGCCCTCGCCTTCGGCTCGTGCTGCAAACTCA
The DNA here is from genome assembly GCA_917499995.1 of Ichneumon xanthorius. NCBI lineage: Eukaryota > Metazoa > Arthropoda > Insecta > Hymenoptera > Ichneumonidae > Ichneumon > Ichneumon xanthorius. The sequence goes on along the minus strand of OU824204.1, from coordinate 3,554,655 downwards.
CACTCGGTAAAAAAACGTTTTTCGCCCTCGTGGAGTAATGTACTATTTCCATATTTAGGAATTATGCGAACTAGATGCAGAAAAGGTTGGAAAAATCGGCTCATTTTAATGTTCTAATATTTTCATTCATTAAGAAACCATTCCATTTTTCCATTGGTCCATTTTTTTTTGTGATACATTAAAAAAATGTATCGAAGAATTTTCTTCATTAATCTTTTATTTTTATTTTTAGGAATTGTGTGAGCAAGATTTTCAGAAAGGCTTAAAAAAAATGGCTCATTTTAATTTTTCAATATTTACATGTAAATATTTTTTGATTCATTAAAAAAAAATTGACTGGAGGATTTTCTTCATTAATCTTTTATATTAATTTATTTATAGGAATCGTGTGAACGATTCCTATAAAATTTTGCAGAAAGGGTTGTAAAGATTGGCCGTTGCGACGTGCAGTGTCGGGAGCTCGATGCCAGTGCGGGAGGATCGGCCTGTTCCCCTTTGCTGGCGGACTCTAACGCAGCGGCAGCAAAGCGGAAAAAGACAAACCCTCGACCGACACCTTGTCCGAAAGTCGACTCTTTCCTCTTCCTTCCGACATTGGTAATTCGGCCTTTCTTCTCTGAAAAATAAACGTTTTTTTTCCGCTGAATTGGAATTCGATCGGGCTGCAGGAGGCCGTCGAAGTTTACTGCTCGCGGCGGCTGTTCGAACGTCTATATTTAATCTGTAAACAGACTTTTGCGATACGCAGCAGCAGACGCGGCTATGTATACACACGTATATTTCTTCTAGCGATTTCTTCGGCCTTTGCGACTTTCGGGCTCCGTCGAAAAGTCGCGGTTAGACGAAGTCGTCCGACGAATTGGCCTAACGAGTCTCGAGAGTCTACGATAACGAAGATGTATCCAAAGGAGACTCTTGACAATGTCCATCATTTTTCCGGACGCTTATATTTTTGTTTTTTTTTTAGGAAAAAGGAAAATACCTTGTAAAAAAAATTCGTACGAAACTTAATGTAGACTGTAAAAAAAAAAATTGTACATTTAATATACCGAACTGGAAGTTTTTATGCAAAAAATGGATATCAAATTTCATGTACAATTGTGATGAAAAATTAATCTTTAGTAACATTCGATATAGTTTACTTTTAACAATGTACTTGAATTTTTATGAGAAACTATATTCATATTTTCCCACAAGATCTAAATTTTAAAAAAATTAAATTAAATGGTCGACGCGTTAAAATTTCATACTTTGTTTCATGTTAATTTTCACAAAGAATGTTTTTTTTTCTTCAACACACGAAGCTTCCCCATGCTCCACTTACAGTACATCTATATATCCGTGTATTTGCTTATATCTGCAATATATGAATATGGCTAAGGTCCAGCGAGTGTTGGCTATATTTAAAGTTCCCCTTATATAACTTACACTCGTGTAAGTGTTTCCCCCGTCTCTCTCGCTCCATCATCTTCCATCTTTCCCGGCTGCGATATGTTTATGTGAAAATTCACGAAAGCTGCAGCACGTTTCATCACACAAACGAGTGTGGACGCCCTCTCTATTTCCATATCGTGCAAGCTCGTTCGCGCACGATACAGCCCAAAACATCGTACTGAGGCTCAGAACCCTTACACACACGCTATATACACAAGTGCGCGTTAACATTGCAATACAAGCCCAAGCTTAAGATTAGTCAGTTGCTTCAGTTTTGTATTAGATTTTGCCCGAGCCTTGAGATTAAAAATGCAGTTTAAAAAAAAATATTAGTTCATTTATTAAATTAATTTTTTTTTTTCTCATTCTGAAGGAGTTGGTAATTACAATCCAGCAATAACATTGCGATACAAGCCCAAGCTTAAGATTAGTCAGTTGCTTCAGTTTTTATTAATTTTGGCCGAGCCTTGAGATTAAAAATGCAGTTTAAAAAAAATTAATATTAGTTCATTTTTTAAATTAACATTTTTTTCTCATTCTGAAGGAGTTGGTAATTACAATCCAGCAATAACATTGCAATACAAGCCCAAGCTTAAGATTAGTCAGTTGCTTCAGTTTTGTATTAGATTTTGCTCGAGGCTTGCGATTAAAAATGCACCTTTTAAACAATTAATATTAGTTCATTTTTTTAATTAACATTTTTTTTTCTCATTCTGAAGGAGTGGGTAATTACAATCCAGCAACAACATAGGATACAAGCCGATGTTTTAGATTAGTCTATCGCTTCAGTTTTCATTAGATTTTACTATGGAAGTCTGGTTCACTTGGTCTGAGAGTCCATTTGGGTATTCCCTGAAACCGAGGCGCCTCAAATTCTCCCCGCATAACCGGAAATCTCTTCATCCGTGGGAAGTCTCTTCATCCTCGCGCAGCTGCTTCGCGAATTTTCTTCCATTTTCATCCGCATCTCATCCACCCACATCCTTCTCGTCCATTTTGCCTTTTATCCAATGGTATTTTGTCGTTTTCTTTTATTTTCCATAACCACTGATATCTTAATTTCTTCTTCGCAGGAAAACTTTCGACTCGGGGGGCGACTTCCGGCAGATCAGTTGGATCCGATGGATTCGATGGATACTTTAGAATCTTTGGATTCATTGGATTCGCTGTATTCGATGCATTTATGGATTCCATGGATTCGATGGATTCCATAAATTTATGGATTCGATGGATTCGATGGATTCGATGGATCTGGGCTTTCTCGATCAGCGTCGAACGGGAGAAAGAAGCACGAAAGCAGACGTCCGTCCGGTTGTTTATTCGACCCGCCAGACTCTCGCCTCTTCGTTGTACCTATTCTTCTTTCGACTCGCCGTTTGTTTGGATTGGCGTCGACCGACGCCCGAGAGCCAGGAAACTCGGCGAATTCCGTCGACGACTAAACTTTAACACACCTCGACGATTATCCCTTCTTCCTTGCTCGTCGTGTTTATGGCGCTTCCTGTTAATCGTCGAGGTCCGAGTGGCCGCCATTGCTACTTCTTCTTCTTCTTCTTCTTCTTCTTCTTCTTCTTCTTCTTCTTCTTCTTCTTCTTCTTCTTCTTCTTCTTCTTCTTCTTCTTCTTCTTCTTCTTCTTCTTCTTCTTCTTCTTCTTCTTCTTCTTCTTCTTCTTCTTCTTCTTCTTCTTCTTCTTCTTCTTCTTCTTCTTCTTCTTCTTCTTCTTCTTCTACTTCTTTTTTTCCTGCATTTTGTTCCTTTGCTCGTCCGCACACTTGGGCCGCTTATGAAGTCCGAACAGATGATTCTCCACTCGCGCCTCGGCCAACTTCTTCCACCTCGGTGATTATTCGCTTTGCTTCGTTCGCGTTGTTTCAACGCCTCATCTTCTTCCTCCTCGCGCTCCCGCCTCGAGCGTAACGCGGTCAATTCTTCGTCGCGGATCGTTACTCGCCCCGAAACAAACTTACCGAGAAAACTCAACCGGCAAAACGTTTCTGTCACTGCCATTGTATCAGAGAAATTAACGCGTCGGCTTCATCGGAACCGGAAAATAATTTGCCGTTGAGATTGCGAGAAACGGCGTTTTACCATTTTTTTTTTTTTTTTTTTCTCATCGAAACACCCGACGGAGTTGAAGCGGCAAATTGAAGCGGAGAAACGCTTCTGTCGCGGCTTTGTTGTATCAGAGACATTAACGCTTCGGTTTTACCGGAAATGAAAATTTAGTGCCATTGAGATTACGCGAAACAAACGTGCGACGTTTTCCACGTAAGCCGAGATCGGTCGGTTGCAAAAACTGTAAGGTAAACGTACCAATGGCCGGACACTTAAGGGAGCAGTCGAAGTCCCTGGACATGCAAGAAAATTCGTATTTCCATCTCTCTTGCACGCACGCCTTTTCCGGCCACTGGGACGTGTCCGGTCATTGGTACGTTTACCTTAATCAATTTTTTTTTTTTTTTTTATTTCGTTCCGCAGCGACGGCGAAAGGAAAACATTATTGAAAGCGGATATCGCGTCGGTTTCCGGTGGGACGTTTCTTTCGACGGCGAATAACAGCGCCCGTGAGGAAAGTCGATTACAGGTTTTGTTACCGACGCGGTATTTCACACACTGGGAAAAAGGATAGTATTTCTGACTATATCGAATAGTTCCCAGGGGGAACGTCTGCACAGATAGTTTCTGATAGTGCATATTCAATTGGTCAAATCATAATTGTGGTTGCAATGATGATTTGTTGTTATAGTCGTAACTATAAAATATAGACGTTCCCCATGGGAACTATTTTTTATGGTAAAAAGTTGGTATTGCACGCTATGAATTCAGTGCAAAAATGTGTCGTCCACTAACGTCCATGATTTATTCGTTGGGCTAATATTATAAGTTTTTTTTGGTCAATTGTACTCTGTTTTTTGTATAAATAAGCGAAACGTTGTAAAAAAATGGTAAAGTTAGCAAGAGAACAATCGTGGTCGTTTATGAACAAGAAATATTTGTTACATTGCAAGGCTTTTTTTTTTACTGTTAACTCTCTTCGATAACCAAAGCTTCATACGCGTTAATTCTTCTTGGTACTTTTTTTTAGTAGCTTCAAACTCGCGTTAATATATATAAGCGACAATGTCATGAGGCTTCAACGTCCTTTTCATACCCGGAAGTCCTTCCGATTCATCGGGGTAATATTATAATTTTTCTATTCTTATTTTACGCCATTCTTTTTATACAAATGAACCGTTCGTTAACAAAAGGCAAATTATAAAGCTAATACGAAAAAAAAATCGCGGACATATCGAAAAAATTATTAAGAAATATTTGTCGAATATCGCAAACCCTTCTTTATTGTTAACTTTTATTGTAAACTATCTTCGATAACCAAAGCTTCGTGCGCTTTAATTCTTCTTGGTACTTTTTTTTAGTTTAATAAGAAAAAAAATTGCGGACATATTGAAAAATTATGAACAAGAAATATTTGTCGAATATCCATTTTTTTATCGTTAACTTTTGTTGTAAAGGTTCGCGCGCGTTAATTCTTATCGGAGCTTTTCTTTTTAGTAGCTTCAAAACCGTGTTAATGAAAATAAGCGACAATTTGACGCTCCCGCGTCCTTTTCATACCCGGAAGTCCCGCCGGAAGTCCTCTTCGGATCGACATCTCCTCGAGTCTGCTGGTTCCCGAACGCATAGGATAACTTTGATCTTCGGGAAGAAAATTAATTTTTAATCTCGATAATCGGTACTCGATAACTTCGATGCGAAGGTTTCCGTGGAGGGGGCGGAATCGATCGAGGGGGTGGGGAGGAGGATCGAGGATCTCGATAATCGTTGAAAATCCGTGAAAGTGCGAGGGCGGACGCGCTTCGGAGCGAACTGACTCCTCCGGTTTCATTCAAGAAGGCGTCGGCGGACGTCGCGAAGCTCAACGCGCTCGACGCGCACGCGCCTCCGTTTTTCTCTTCCGTTACCCTCGGCGCGCGCTCTCGCCGGCTTCGCCTCCGTCTCTTCCTCTCTCATCTCGGTCGATTTATTTCGATTCATTGAAAATATCTCTCTCTCGCGCGCGCGTGCACCCCGCCGAGATTGTCGAGCCACCGCGATTATATTAATAGGACCGCTCGACCGCTTTCTCATTTCCGGATTTCATAAAAAAAAAATATATATATATATATATATAAATATATATATAAGTAGAAGAAAAATAAAAGAAGAAGAAGAAGAAGAAATAGGTTGAGAGCAACTACTGCTCGTCCGGCGAGACAGCGGAACGGATTATGTATTTCTCGATCGATGATGATGATGACCGTTAAGCCGGATAAATTTATATGCCATGCTTTTTTTTATGTCTTTTTCTCAAGTGAACGTAAGATCGCCACGGCGCTTTCTTATCCTGCCACGCTCGAGAGATCTCTCGCCCTCTCACTCTTCTTTCTCTCTCTCTTTTCTTTATATTTTCGTTGTATCTTTATTTCTTTAAGTTCTTTCGCTGTTCGTTAGCTTTTAGGCGTTTTTTTATGCTTATTTTTAGTATCGCTTTTTGCTATTTCCTTTTTTTGGTCTTTCTTTTTAGTCTCCTTAGTTTTAGTCTTACTCTTGGTTTTGGTTTTGGTTTTGGTTTTGGTTTTGGTTTTGGTTTTGGTTTTGGTTTTGGTTTCGGTTTCGGTTTCCCTTTTGTTTCGATTTCGGTTTCGGTTTTGGTTTTGGTTTTGGTTTTGGTTTTAGTTTTGGTTTTGGTTTTGGTTTTGGTTTTGTTTTTGGTTTTGGTTTTGGTTTTGGTTTTGGTTTTGGTTTTGGTTTTGGTTTTGGTTTTGGTTTTGGTTTTGGTTTTGGTTTTGGTTTTGGTTTTGGTTTTGGTTTTCTGTTCATGCTCTTAGTGAATTTCCGTCTCTTGCTTTGAGAAATTCAATAAGCACATCTATCTATCTATCTGTCTATCTCCCTCGGTCCCACCCATTGGCGGTTCTCCAGGCTCACTTGTAAGCTCGCAATACAAATATTATCTCACTATCGGCGATTCGCGGACGAGCGGACTGTACTGTATTTTAATATTTTATTTATTTTATTTATTATATTAATTTAGAGCCATCGGGGGACGATCTTCAAAGCTCTCGATCCTTTCACTCGAGCACTGTGTGATCTTCATGAAAATATTATTTCGAAATTTCTTCAATTTTTTTTTTTTTTATATAAATAAGATAGTCGAGGCTGCAAATAGCATTTGGAGCTTTTGAATTTAGCACGCCGTCGGGCGGATTGATCTTCGTCTCTGCAAAGTTTTTTTTTTTTTTAGAGGATGCGCATTAGGAGATTCGTAATGCGGAGAGGTATCGGTAGAGATCGAGCCTTAGCAGAGATGCGATAGGAGAGAGGCCGCGGAGGCGGTTTCTATTTTCGTTACCGGTGCGCTCCAAAATTAAACGGGGCGAGACGCACGACACTATCCGCCTACATTTCCAGGGATGCCCTATGCCTCCTTACTCGTCGTTAATAAACTCAATTTTTTTTGTTATTATTTTTTTTCCGCTCACGTCGATATCATATCTTACGATTCATTCTTTGACGAGTTTTCCATATTCATTATTATTGTTATAAGTTTTAATCCATTGCTTAAAGGCAAAATGACGATGAAACATTGAAAAAAAATGCCGAAGAACGTAGTTAAAACTGAGCTATAGGTAAAACAGATCGCAGTCGACGCGACGCTTCCACTTTCCTCCGAGAGATGGCGCGCGGGTCGGCTCTCTCGGTCGGTAATGTAGAAATCTTTGTCGCGCAAAAAAGAAAAAACGTGAACATTTTTTTTTTTCGAGTTCCCTTATGGCTCTGGCTATTTTTCTGCCTTCAAGCCGCTATTCCTCAATTGTTTTTCCAAGTCTTGAATTCAGTTGTAAAGTTCACGGCCGCAGCCGCTGTTACCCCCCATACTGGATCGCATTTGCACGAGGGCGCAGGGAAACTGCGGAAAACATGCACTGATACAGCCGGTCATTCCAACTGAGTCTTGATGATCGTATTCGATCTTCGAGTATGAACATCAATCCTCAGAATTGGACCAACCCGCTTAACGGTTTCAATGCGCCAGTTAGTGCACGGCGAGGCGGTCACCCATCCAAGTACTGACCGTGAACGATTCAGCTTGACTATGGGGATCACCGAAGCTGCACATCAACCGCGCATTCACCGCTGTCGGTAACGTGAAAAACCAAATAGAGGTGTCTTGTGGAGAGCCACCTGTCGAGCGCATGCGCGCTACTTTCTTATCCCTCGATACTTCACTGCACGTCGCGAAAAAACGACTTTCCCTCGTTAGATCGCATTCTCGGGAACGCTGGGTGGTTATCGGTGCGCTTAAGGGGATGTGACACACACGTAACAATGCTCCGATGGTAACAAATCGCTTTCCCTATTTTCTCCGTGATGGTTGATTCTTCGACCAAAATTAAATTAGGTTTTTCTGGGCAATAGATATAAGTATGAAAACCTGATTTGCTTTTGCTCGTCGGATCAATCGTTTTTGAGTTACCGACTGAGTCTGTGCCACATGCCCTTAAAAATTAAGGATACGCGAAATACCGCGGCCAGTAACAAAAACTGCAATGAATGCTGTTTTGAGACCGCAGTCGGCAAAGGAAAAAAAAAATTGTGTCTTCCTGGGGAATCGGCGCACGCAGGAAAATGCCATTTTCTTTTTCCTCGTTAATCAATTCTTCAACTTATACAAAGAAGCTATATGAAGATTTTTTAATAAAAATCTTTTATGAATAAGCAATATGAAAATTTCAATTACCAACTTTTTTCAACCTCAATACCATAGTTCGATATCTCAGTGAAAACAGAGAGCTTCCTCTAAGATTCCCAAAACCGCCGAAAATCACAGTTAAAACAGAGACACACCGTTCGCAGTCGACACAACGCTTCCACTCTCCTCCTCGAGATGCCGCGCAGTTCGGCTCCGTCGGTCACGTGGAAACCTTCGTCGCGCCCGAAAAAAACGTGTAAAAAAAAATACAGGTGCCTCGTGGAGAGCCACCTGTCGAGCGCATGCGCGCTCCCTTCTCATCCCTCGATGCCACTCTCTGCACCTCGTGAAAAAAGCGACCCCCCCTCGACAGCTCGCATTCTCGGGGAAACGCTGGCACACGGGGAGAGCGCCTAAGCAGTGTGTAAACCAAAATGGCGAGATCAGTGACAGTCTGTGACATCGACGGTCGAGGAACGTTGCCCGACGCTCGGAATTCGCGACAGTGATAAAAACATTTCGTCCCCCTCGAAGAACAATCCTCGCGGACTTTCCCGACCGACCAAAGTTGCTTCTCGATTTTAATTTATTATGTGAACAAGTGAAACGGCGTCGCGACGTCACCTCGACATAAACGGTGAGCAGTTTTTTTTTTCTCTACCACTCAACAATCCTTACGAAGGTGAATTTCAACGAATTTACCCTCCGGTCAACTTAAGTGGATAAATAAAAATGTTTTTTCTTTAACCCTCGAAATCGATGTGATAGAGTCGCGGGTGAAAAGAAAAAACAATGCGGAAGAAAATATGCGCGCGATTCTTGACGAATAAAAAAAGCCGTCTGCTAGGGTTTTTTAGGACTCGAGATCTCGGACACTGGGATTATTCGCCCGCCTTAGTTTGACGTTAGAGACGTCACCCGACGTATCGAGCCAGCGCACGCGAGAGAGCCGTACAATAGAGCCAGCTGATAAACTCTCTATTCACACACGAACGGCTCGTCGATGTTTCCGAGGCGCGGAGCGAACTCCTGAGAGAAACGAAATTGTACATAGAAAGCGATTCATCCGAGCGTGGAGATCCCTCTCGCCGAGACTCGGGACGATTTATGAATGGACTTCCTCCCGTGTTGCGTGTCCCTTTCGTTCGAGAGTGAAACTGTAAACAATATTTCTTCCTTTCTGTCTTCGTTCCGTAAGACTGGTCGATAAAACCGGACGGACGAAAATCGCGAGAAACGAGAAATTCGAATTGTGTAGTAAATTTAAAAAAAATAGAAATCAGCTGTTTCGGTCGATGAAATCTGTTTGGGATTTCTCGGCACGGAAACACGTGCTGAAGAGTAGGAATTGTCGGAGACTTACCAAGGGTCGGAGACTCATAGGAGTTCCGACCCTTACTTAAATTCGTAATAAATTACGAATACTTAAACACTTAAATTCGTAATAAATTACGAAAACTTAAATACTTAAATTCGTAATAAATTACGAATACTTAAATACTTAAATTCGTAATAAATTACGAATACTTAAATACTTAAATTCGTAATAAATTACGAATACTTAAATACTTAAATGCGTAATAAATTACGAATACTTAAATACTTAAATGCGTAATAAATTACGAATACTTAAATACTTAAATGCGTAATAAATTCCGAATGTTTCTTTTTCGAAAAATTTGCTTAGGTCCGTTTTCGGTTTCCGCAACCGAAAAAGGACTAATTTCGTATTTTTATTCTGTCCTTTCATTAAAAACAGCAGTAAAAGCAAAACAACAAAAAATGTTTAAAACTTTGCCAAAAATTTTAATAAAAAATAATTTTCGGTTTCCGCAACCGAAAAAGGACCAATCCAAACGTACGGTCCGTTTTACCGTTTTTGTGATCCCTTTCGTTCCCCAACGGACGTGTCCGTTTTTCGGTCCGTTTTTTAGTTTTTTATTTCTGTTTTTTAGTTAGTTTAGTTTAGTTTTTTATTTCTGTTTTTTAGTTAGTTTAGTTTAGTTTTTTATTTCTGTTTTTTAGTTAGTTTAGTTTAGTTTTTTATTTCTGTTTTTTAGTTAGTTTAGTTTAGTTTTTTATTTCTGTTTTTTAGTTAGTTTAGTTTAGTTTTTTATTTCCCTAAAGCAGCCGTCCGTCAACTTGCTAGGACGTCCGAGCATTATTTCGTACCTTCACTTTGGTTGATAAAAGAGGCCGGATGCACGAAAATAACGAGAAACAAGAAAGTCGATCTGTGTAGTCGAAAAAATTAAATCAGCTGTTCTAGTCGATCAAATCAGCTCGGGCTTTTTCTCGGACCTCTGAGACACGTGCCGGATCTTTTTTTTTTCTTGCCAGTCTCGAAGCGTTTCGATCTGATTACCCGATCGGATCCGTTTTTGCCTCGACAAAAAAAAAGGTCTCGGATCGGATACGGATGAGGTTTCTGGTCAACGATAATAGAATTCCCGCGATAAAGAGAGCGCGTTTAGCGTCCGTTTCGTGGCCTGGATTTTAGTCCCAACAGGCTTGAACACAGCCGCGGCTTTAACCGACGCTCTCGAAGTCGCTGCACTCGCAATAAGTGTTACACGCGAACAGTCTTTCAGACTAACCCGATGATTGTTACGAAATGCCTTACCGGTGAAATGTCTCATTGTTGCCGAGAGGCAGTCGCGAAAAACCACCGAGATAATTCTTTCTTTTCGTCCGAACGTCGCTCGTTTAACCTCTGTAAAATAGTTTATTGTTTTATTTTTTTTATAGCTTTAAAAAGTTTTATAGGTTATTCGTCCCGATGCTTTTGGCTGCTTGTAAGTTCCTCGGATTTGGGTGTTGAAAGAGAAATCGTCTAATCGTTGATAAATTGGGATTCTCGTACCAACAAGAATAATTTTTTTTTTATAGGTTATAAAGTTGTATAGATTATTAGGTATATAGTTTTACAGGTTTATACGTCTCGATTCTTTTGGCCGGTATAGAAGTTCCACGGGTGTCGATAAAAGAGAAATTGTTTAATCGTTAATAAATTGGGATTTTTGTCCCAACAACCATGCGTTTTATTTGTAGGTTTATAGTTATTCGTCCCGTTTGTTTTAGCGGTTATGGAAGTTGCTCGGGTTTGGGTGTCGATGAAAGAGAAATCGTTTGATCGTTAATAAATTGGGATTTTCGTCCCAACAGGCATGATTATTTTTTTTTATAGGTTATTAGATTTATCGTTTTATAGGTCTATAGTTATTCGTCCCGTTTGTTTGGGCGATTATGGAAGTTTCTCGGTTTTGGGTGTCGACAAAAGAGAAATCGTTTGATCGTTAATAAATTGGGATTTTCGTCCCAACAGGCATGATTGTTTTTTTATAGGTTATTAGGTTTCTCGTTTTATAGGTTTATAGTTATTCGTCTCGATTGTTTCGACAGTTCTGGAAGTTCCTCGGTTTTGGGTGTCGACGAAAGAGAAGTCGTTTATAATTGGTTTAATTGGAATCGTTACTAAATTGGGATTTTAGTCCCAAGAGGCGTGAACACAGCCACGGTCCATATGTAGAAGCTTCAACCGGCGCTCTGGAAGTCTCAGCAGTCGCGATAAGTGTTGCACGCGCACAGTCTTTTAGAACTAACCCGACGATTGTTACAAAATGTCTCATTGTTGCCTCAAAAAAGCACCGAGATTATTTTTCTTCGCGTCCAAACGTCGCTCGTTTAACCTCCGTAAAATAGTTAATTGTTTTCTTTTATAGTTTCCAAAGTTTTATAGGTTATATTCCTCTGGATTGTTTTGGCCGGTATGGAAGTTCCTCGGGTTTGGGTGTCGATGAAAGGGAAATCGTCTAATCGACGCTTTCGTTAGTGAAACAAGCGTGCAGCGTCGCGATCGCTCTCTCGTGCGAGAGCGCCCGAAGGGTTAACGAAAATGGAATAACAATGGAGGAGACCGAGAGTTCGAGCGTTCGATGCAAACTACGCGGGCTCGCTGGCGTTCTTTTTTCGTGGGAACTTCGACACTGGCACGCTAACGACGGAGTTGATGAGGGGGGTAAAAAAAAGAATTCCTTCGCAATATTATCAGCCTACGCGGAAATGCAAAGGAAAAAAAGAACATGTCGGAGAAAGGAGTTTTGAGGAAGAAATTGAGAGGCGACCCGTAGAGTCGAACTAATCGCGGGTTGTAAAACGCTGCCTCGTGGAACAGCTGGTGTTTACGCGTGCGGTGGGCGGTAACGTAATGCAATAGCGACCGACCAGTTTCTACGTATTCGCATATTACTTACGGTCATCTATACGCATATGTACATATACATATATATGTATCTCGGATATCTTATAATATTGTATATCAAGGGACAGGACATCGTAACTCGATGACTTCGATAATTCGCATCGGACTGGCGACAGGATGTTTATGTACAATCTTGAATTGTAAAAAAAAGAAATAGCATATCATTATCTTACACATCGGATTGTATGTCGGAGCTGAGGTGAACGACCTTCCAGTATAAACCGTACTTTCCTCTTTCCCCTCGCCGATTTTTCAGCCAATTTTACAGTCATAAATATGCGTACGTCGGGTTCGGGTCGAGTTAGAGTATTTCGTTATTGCTTTGTTACTTTTGCTTCTTTTATTATTTTTATTTTATTTTTTATGCAATTTATTCTATTTTTCAGCTTATTTTTATGAGGTTTATGTTCAGTGCGTTAGTGTTGTGTGTTATTTTCGTTGTATTCATTCGGTTTGTTGCCGGATGGGTGATGTGCTTAGAGAATCTCAGGTTCTAACGTACAATAAATGCCATATCTATCTATCTATCTATCTATCTATTTAACATGTATATATATAGTGTATATCAAGCGACAGTACATCGTAACTCGATGACTTCGATGATTCGTATCGAACTGGCAACAAGATATATATATATATATATATATATATATATATATATATATATATATATATAATCTTGAATTATAAAAAATAGCGTATCATTATCTCACACATAGGATTATATGTCGGAGCCGAGGTAAACGACCTTCCAGTCTAAACCATACTTTCTTCTTTCTACTCGCCAATTTTTTTATCCTCCGAGGCACGACTTTTGATTAAAGACGTTTTATTATTATTACCATTATTATTATTGTTTATTGATAATAAAGGCCCAGAAAAGTTAGATTCAAAATGTAACGAGCTAGCAGAAATATGTTCAAACTTTCCAACACAAAATAATACAACACGGACGATTTTTGTTATTAGCCTACTCCCATTTTAGACTTTTCTTTCATTGTAGTTCACCTCAATTTTTTTTCGTACTGCGCGCCCCGAATGTCTAACTTTTCTTCGAACAGTTATAGGGTCGAGCGTGTTTTTCCATAACGATGAGGAGACTCGTTCGCGGTCTGTCGTGCTCTCTTTCTCCGATTGTAACGGTTAATCGGGTTGCGTGCTCGTACGTCGGTTTGTGTAGTTCATTCCGACCGGCCGCACGTGACGGGACGGGAGGTTCGAGAGTCTGCAGGGCGCCAGCGAGACTCTCGTAATCGCAATCCCACGAGGCTATTAAGCTGCGCCGCAACACCGCCGGCCGTCGGAGCAGCCGCGTTCCCGTCCTCGTATCGGCCTCCATATCGCCTTACATTACACTATACAAATTAAAACATATCTCGACGCGTGCCTGTTCAATCTTCTTTTTAACATACCGCCGATAGGATGCTGCACTATCTAATGGAAAATATGGGTCCTGTGGCGCAACGGATAACGCGTCTGACTACGGATCAGAAGATTCCAGGTTCGAATCCTGGCAGGATCGACATCATTTTTTTTTTTTTTTTATTTTTCATCATCTTTTTTTTAAAGCTTCTTCAAGACAGCCATTAAAATGATTTCTTTCTTTCGTCCTTATATTTTGACACAGAACTGGGCAAATACTTAATGTACTTGAAGTACCTTTCGAAGTACAAAATACTGTAATTGCTGAGCACTGGGTAGTAGTATTCAACTACCGAAGCACTGGCTGCTGGACAAATTAAATACCTGAGTACTTCGAGTATTTTGAGTATTTGAGCAGTTCGAGTACTTTAAGTATATTAGTACTTTGAGTTCTTTAAGTATATGAAGTACTCGAAGTACTTCGAGTACTTCGAGCACTCCGAGTACTTTGGGTACTTTGGGTACTTTGGGTACTTTGGGTACTTTGGGTACTTTGGGTACTTTGGGTACTTTGGGTACTTTGGATACTTTGGGTACTTTGGGTACTTTGGGTACTTTGGGTACTTTAATATTTGCAACGAATATTTCAAGCACTTGAATACTTCAAATATTTGAGTATCGCAATACGGACTTTGAGTACTTCAAGTATTTAGCCAGCTGCGTCTCGGATAATCTTCAAAAGTACTTTGCAGCATGACCCCGTGGACTTTGAAGGTCACTTGGCGTTGTGATTATTTAAAAAATGTCTTTCTTTTTTTATCGAGAAAACTAATTTTTTCGTCGTTAGACGCCCGAGTTAAAATGCATGATGTGCATTCTTAGATAAAAAAAAACCTCGAATAGCGCTATGTAATCTTGGTTGACCCAATGACTTCTGTTGCATACAGATTTAATGACTTTCTTTGAAGATCCAGTGATCGTAATACGCCCCAACAATCCTCTATGTGTATATCCGCCGATGAGACGAACGAGTTAGAAAGTACTTCCGGTCAATGCCCCGACTACGGCGCTCTCTTTTGCTGTGCATATTTCTCCGGAACGCGCTTATCTCCGGTCTCGAATCGCTTTACGTCGTTCGACTATCGCGAACCACTTGCCAGAACCACTTTTAGCTCGTTACAAACTGCGGCGTGTAAATTTAATTTATCGTCCGTGCAGCGCCTACGTTTATTGTTTTTCTTTGTATATACAATATGTATACGAAGAAGAAACGTTTCACCCACTTCCGATCTGGGACAAGCGAATTTCCGGTGGACGGAAGCTTCGACGAGCAATTCAATTCTCTCCCTCTCCGCACCTTCAGAGCCTCGCTATAGCAGCTGTCCGGTTGACCCAACGCTGGCACGTGAACGACTAGAATTTCTAAAATGAAAAAAAAAAAAAGAAAATCCTCATTGCGAAGACTATTTCGAGGATCGAATACCAGAGGTCTAAGTAGCTTCCGAAAGTAAACTTCGAACGAGCGTTAACTATTCTTAGTGCGGACGCCTCGAGAAGCACTCGCCGAAACGGTGGCGAAAGCCACTTAGAGAAACTTCAACGAAATGCCGTGGGTTGAGCAGCGCACTGTACGTGGCCTCAGTAAAGTTTTTTTTCGGTGTTTTTTTTTTTTATTATTTATTGTCTATATATATGGATACTGGAGAACGGCGAAGCGAACGAGCGTCTTCGCAATGGAATCCTTTGGAGCATAAAGCGAAAGTAAAAAGTGTAGGTATAATACGGCTCGAGCTCCGATCCTTTGAGAATCCCCTGCTGTAGGTCAGGAACGATCTTGCCTTTTACCTTTCAAAGCCGGTCGATAGAGCGCAAGGATTTTATCTCAATGGCAGCGTTGGCTACGGAACACTTTGTAATTTTTTAAAATAAATATAGATATATATGTGTGTTTTTTTATTAACGAGGATATTATTAATCGGATATTAAATCGGGAGCGAAGCAGTGACAGATTTCTCGATCAGCGGACAAAAATACAGTCATGGTTACGACGCATTTCTCGTTTTCCAGACCAATAATCAGATTTTTCCAAACTTCATTTTAAGGTACTGCAGGACAAAAATGAGGTGAAATTTTGCGCGTATTATAGCGCTCTATAATTCTCGCAAGCACTCTCTATAATAAGAAAATAATTTGAAAAATAATGACGGGCAAAATTCATCGCGATGAGCAACTAAAGTAATAAAATCGGATTTTTCCAATCAAGCTGAATGCATTTATTAAGGTTTTACATGTTTTAATATGTGTAAGAGAAAACTTTACACAACGAGCAGCAAGTTTTAAGAGCGTCAAATTTTTATTTGATTTTCAAGCGAGTTTACTTTGATCGCTCAATGTAATTTCACTTCCCTCTACTTTCACTCTCGATAAAACTTACCTCGTTATTTTATGTTACACGAATAACACTGCAAATCACTTGATCAGACGAAGAATACGATTTGTATGTTATTCATCTCTGATCGTCGAGCAGCAACTGTCTAACAGACAAGACAGAATTTGCAGGAACAGGCGCCGGTTGTGCTATATAACATTGTATATGTGCAACGACCTTTCGACATTCGCGGATTCGCATGGCTGTGTATACAATGTATCACCATCCAGCACCATCGCTTCAAAACAAAAAAATGAGGCTGACTTTCGTCTTACATATATATTAAAAATATGACATCTGGAAAAATTCGTGAAATTAAAAAAATTCCCTGACATTTCCCTGACAATTCCAGAAAAAAAAATTCCCTGATATTTCCAGGTTTTCCCTGTTTTCCAGATGCGTAGCAACCATGGTACACCTGTTACAGCCGTAAAAAAAATATCAAAATTTTAAGACATTTTACAACAAGTACCGATTTTTTGGATTTTTAAACATCGAACTATGTGTTATGTTAATCGGGGAAATAATACGCGAGATCGCGTATTCGTCTGTATTTCAAAACGATCTTCTCAAGCTTTTAACGTGGCGAAGAAAAATGTTTCAAAAAAATTCAGCGGCACACAAATTCCAAGTATTTTTTCGCGCCGAAGACGAGTCCATCATTGGTTTCGACCCGAAATCAAACGGGACGTTGGTAATTCAAAAAAAAATGAAAAAATTTAAAAAAAATAAACACTTTTAAAGTTTTTATCGCAGTTGAAGTTTCTGGTGAGGAATTTCGAGTTTCAGCTTCGTTGAACGATAAAATTTTTTTGTGCCAAGAGAACGAAAAAAATTATCGGAAAATGATAATTTTTTAAATCCTATCGTACATTTGCATTATATAAAGAGTGTTCAATGGCATTTTCCTCTCTCTTCGCGCAGCGTCACGCGACACGCTCTATTAGACTCGCCGATGGTCTCGACACGGTCTGTGCAATAAAGTTTCACAGTGTGACACCGTGTCGAGTCACTACTGTGGCTCGATTTATCGAAGCATCCTGCGTTACACGATACGTGCCCGCCGGCTAATACGCGCTAATAAAATCTCCTGTCCGGTCGTATAAACGCACGGAAGAGGAGTGCCCTACCGAGCGACGGTGCTTCTCTCATCGGCGCGGCTATAAATTTCGCTTCGCTTGCTGTGACCGCGATGCATCCTGCTCAATTTGCTAATACACACCGGTGACCTTATCAAGCTTCTCGACGACCTTCACGAAAGCCCTGAGAAATCGCTGATCGCCCAATCAAACACATCTGGAGATCTGGAGTAGTTAACTGCTAAACATTATTGGCTATTTTGAGTGGTTACTTACTGACAATTATTGGGTATTTTGAGTTGTTACTTATTGACAATTATTGGATATTTTAAGTTTTTACTTACTGACAATTATTGGATATTTCGAGTTGTTACTTATTGACAATTATTGGATATTTTGAGTTTTTACTTACTGACAATTATTGGATATTTCGAGTTGTTACTTACTGACAATTATTGGGTATTTTGAGTTGTTACTTACTGACAATTATTGGGTATTTTGAGTTGTTACTTACTGACAATTATTGGGTATTGTGAGTTGCTACTTACTGACAATTATTGGGTATTTTGAGTTGCTACTTACTGACAATTATTGAGTATTTTGAGTTGTTACTTACTGACAATTATTGGGTATTTTGAGTTGTTACTTACTGAAAATTATTGGGTATTTTGAGTTGCTCCTTACTGACAATTATTGAGTATTTTGAGTTGTTACTTAGTGACGATTATTGGGTACTTTGAGTAGTTAATTACTGACAATTATTGGGTATTTGGAGTGGTTACATGCTGACAATTATTGGGTATTTTGAGTAGTTGATTACTGACAATTATTGGGTATTTAACTACTGGGAATTCCCGCAGTTTCCAGTAGTTCACTACTGAGTATTGCTTGTAGTGTTCAGTAGTTCTACTTACTAGTTCACACTATTCTACAATTACAATGATTACGAGTTACAATGACAAGCGTCATTGTAACTAGTCAAAATAAAGTTGCATCATTGACTTATATAATTTTGCTTTCCGAATTAACCGGGTTAAGTTTGGATTAACCGGGATTTCGATTATCCGGGGACTCTTCGGTCCCGAGCTAACTCCTGAACTCCCAGTTCAGCAGTTACTATATTAGATCGTACATGCGAGAACCCGTGAGAAAAGTTGATTACAGTTTTTGATACCGATCGAGCAGTTTTTGATACCATCGAGGATGGACGGGGAGGGCGGTGCTTCATATGGTCTTAAATCAATTTCAACTGCACCTAAAATTTGTCTCATTCCATTTTGATTTGTGTATTTTGCTTCCTCACAGAGGAAACTTTGTTTATTTTTCGCTTCCTCATAGAGAGAAATAAATTTTCGTGAAAAATAAACCGCGTAATGTTCGAAAAATTCAAAAAATTACATTTAAGATAAAATAAGACGTATGCGCAAAGACGGGGACGATGGAAGCATGACATCCGAAATGTTGACCGATCGAGTCGAAACTTTGGACCCGAGTCGAGCCACTAGGGATATCCGGCTTTGAATCGAGTTTCGTAGAAATCGGTAAAGCGCTTAAAATTTTATGAAACTTCTTCATTTCCTCGAAAAATGATCACAACAGTTACAACTTTACTAAATAACTGATAAATCAAATCACAAATATACAAAATTTCGATAAACAAAAACTAAACAATAAAATAATTCATCAAATCAAATAAATAAATAAAAAACGGGCGCATTTAAAAAATGCATAATTGCTTTCAACATACATTTTTTTCGAACAATTTTATAACTTTCAGGATATAAAAAAAATATGTATTTAAAAAATAAAAATTCTGCGAATAAAAATCGTACGATTCGTACAATACAATCTCCGATGAAGAACCGTGCCAGAGGTTTTTCCCGACCGTCGCAAAATGTAGGCTAACGAGGATGCTCCGAGCTCGTAAAACCTCGGAGCTTCCTCGGCGATTTGCGCGGCAAAGCGAGCGTACAATATAAGACGATCAGTGTGGCAACTACGCACTTGTTCTATCCTATCACGCACTCGCGGTAAGAGAGGAGCCGACGGACGCGCCCGCGGCGCGAGAAATCGCTCCGGCAGAAGCGGATGGAATAGGAGAGGATTGCAAAATCCTGTCTATAACAGGCCGAGCGCTTCGACAATACAGACGGCGTACCAGGCTCGCTAATACGTCCGAGTATACTTAAACAACTAACGCCGGTAACTATGCGCGCGAGGGTACAGTCACGGTCGCGCGTTCTCCAGCGCAGCCGGCCGTGACGCCGCGACGCCCAAACTCCCTAACTGCTGCGTCTCGAGTCTCGCTATTAATATATATATATATTTTATTTTTAATCATAATAAAAAATAAAAAATATTTTTGACAATAAAAATAAAAGCCCTATTCTACTTCATGTAATGTCCTTGAATTTTTTATATCCCTGAAAATTTGAGATTGTTTAAAAATGAATATTTAGTTTGGTAATGTTTTTGTCATTTTTTAATGAACTGTCACGTATTTGGACATATTTTTCCCGTCGAAAACGAATTCGCTGGCCCTTTTGGGGCTAAAGTACAGTGAGACATTGAAAGTCTCGATTTTATTAATGAAAAATCGTATTTTTGGGATTTAAATGAAAAATATTGGGTTGGGAGTAAAATAATTGTTATATTCGTATTCGGCGGGACAAAATACGTGGAATGTAGCCTTGAATGTAGCAAAAAAAAAATCGATTGAACAACGATTTTTCGCTTTTTGAACCACTTTTGAAAAAATGTCGATTTTCGTGATTTTCAAAGGTCGACATCTCGGCTTCCAATGGAGCTAGGAAAAATCCGGGGTGCCCGTCGTGTTCTACGCCGAAAAATAGACAAAGTTTCGTGCAGTTTTGCTATCGTTTCATCGTTCCGTCCGAGGACGTTGAAAAACGGTAAAAATGGATTGGAAAGGCGCAGCCTTGGAATTTTTTATGACATTTTTGTTGTCGGTATGAAATGTTTTTTCCGCCAAAACTAAAACTTATATTCTCTGTACATGGCACGCTCCCTTTACCAACACTGAGAAAAAGGATGGTATTTCCTACTATAGCGACTAGTTTCCAGGGGGAACGTCTATATAGATACTTTCTGATAGTATATATTTAATTGATTAAACTATAATTATGGTTGCAATCATGATGTTTAGTCATTGTTTTGCAACTATAAAATGTAAACGTTCCGCCTGGGAACTATTTTTTATGGAAAAAAATGCGTCTTGTTGCTTTTACTATATAATTTTTTCGCAGTGAAGGGGTTCGTACCCTACGAGGCTAATAAATATATACATACATGCATAATAAAAAATGATACAAATATATATTTAAAAAAATAAAAACAAATAAAAGAAAAATTTATTTTTTAATAATAAAGAACAAAATAATTAGGTCTCACACTTTCGGGTATGTGGGGAGGGAAGAAAATTATAGGTTCTTTTTTTTCTTCTTTTTTTTTCTTCACGTAGCGTATATGATTGGATCAGCGCTGTGGAAGCGACGATACGGTAACGCGACGCAGTATTGTCCATGCCAGTCTCGGACGGTAATTAATGTGTAATTGCGAGACCGGCAACTAACGAACGACTTCCTCGCTCCCGTAGCACACGCCGAGGTGCACGCGATCGCATTACAAAGAGTATTTTTTTTCTCTTCTTTTTTCAACGCCCTCGGAGAAACGCAGTCTTTTGACACACTTCGCTTCGGCTTTGGCTCTGGTTCTGTTCAGCCTGTCGAACGACGAAAGACACTTTCGGTCCGGTAAATCTCAACTACGATTATGAGAGCGATAATGGAATAAAAAAAAAAAAAAAAATTGCTGATTCTTTGGAATTAGAAAATTGTTTATAAAATTATACGCGATCGACACAAGATAAGTAATTCTTATCTTGGTTCAGAGATAAATATACGATTTAAAAAATTAGGCTTCTTTTTAGCATTAACCCAGTAAATCTGAACTACGATTACGAGAACGATAATGGAATTTTGCAAAAAAAATTGCTGATTTTTTGGAATTAGAAAAGTGTTTATAAAATTATAGACGATCGACTCAAGATAAGTAATTCTTATCTTGGTTCTGAGATAAATATACGGTTTAAAGAATTGGGTTTATTTTTAGCATTAACCCAGTAAATCTCAATTAACATTACGAGAGCGATAATGGAATTTTGCAAAAAAAATTGCTGATTTTTTGGAATTAGAAAATTGTTTATAAAATTATACGCGATCGACACAAGATAAGTAATTCTTATCTTGGTTCTGAGATAAATATACGATTTAAAGAATTTTATTTTTACCATTAATCCAGTAAATTTCAACTACCATTACGAGGGCGATAATGGAATTTTGCAAAAAAAATTGCTGATTTTTTGGAATTAAAAATTCAGTTTTATTAGCATCAATGAGAGGAAAAATCTTTATGATTATTTAATTTAATTTATTATTAATTGATGAATTACAAACCATTTTACATACATTAAATTTATGCAGTTTGTGCAATTTGTCCAGACTGCGCGAAGCGTCGTTTCAAAACGCGGAAAGTCGTATTTTCGTTCCATTAAACAATGAACATACGCCTCTGTGATTTTAATCATGGGAACATACGACGTCAAAGACGTCGACTTATTATGCAAAACGTGCGTGCGTGACAAGTGCGCAGGCGAGCGGGCAATCGAGGAAGAAGTCGCTTCCACGTATAAATTATTGCTAAATCGCAATTAAAAGATATAAAATAAAATAACTTAAAAAAATATTTTTGTAATAACACATCTCAAACAAATGGAAAATTCGTTTCATCATTTTTTTCCCCACGTCTCTCGCGTACCTAGAGAGGTACGCGAGACCGTACGAGAGCGTACGGTTCGATAAATGTTCATTTCGCAATACTTAACGACGCTCCAATTATCTTCCATTCGTAATATCCGATCGTCGATGTGTCGCTTGTGTCGAAAGCGGAGCTATTCTGTTCAACAATGTAAAAAAAAATTCTTTGAAAATTAATGAATGGTAAATTAATAAACGTAAAACGTTTTACGGAAACGTTTTCCCACCGAGTGAAATAAAAACGCTTTATGACGTATGCGGATTATCCGTGTATTTCAATTATCCGTGTACTTTTCGGTCTCGCCCTCCCCAGATAATTGAGGTTCTACTGTACATTAATTTTTCATCACAATTGTAAACGATTTTTTTAACAGTCTAAAACGTCGTCTAAAACCGCGGAAAGTCGTGTTTTTCCTTCCACTGAACGAAGGACATGCGCCCCTGTGATTACAATCGTGAGAGTATGCGATATCAAAGCCGACGTCGTATTATGCGCCACAATTGTACACGAAACTTAATACATACTGTAAAAAAAATTCGTATAAATTTAATGTATTGGTACTGGAAGTTTTTATGCGAAAACTCGTACATTAAATTTCATCTACAACTGCGATGGAAAAATTAATGTACAATATAAAATAAAAGATATGTATAATATAAAAAATGCAGTGTCTTAAAAACATTGTAAATATTTAATTTTTAATTGACTTTAATTTCAATGAATAATTACATTAATTTTTCATCACAATTGTAAACGATTTTTTAAAGTCTAAAACGTCGTCTAAAACCGCGGAAAGTCGTGTTTTTCCTTCCACTGAACGAAGGACATGCGCCCCTGTGATTACAATCGTGAGAGTATGCGATATCAAAGCCGACGTCGTATTATGCGCGAGGTGCGTTCGCGACAAGTGCGCAGGCGAGCGGGCAATCGAGGAAGAAGCGTCTTCCACGTAAAGCAACACTCTTCCCGCATCGAGAAACCCGATTTACGGCTATACAGCGAAGCGCTCCTCGCCGCGAGATTTCAACACAGAGAATCTTCGCTCCGTGCGCGAAGATTCTCGTGTGTCAACCCACGAGGACCTCTCCCAGTACCGTTGTGACTCGCCGAGGTGTAACAGTACTTCGTCCATAAAGTCTCCGAGTTAAAAGCGCGTTATCTCACTCGCTCGTGTTTTCTTTTTTTTTCGCCTCTCCTTCACGCCAGCGGGTCATCGTTTTATTCGGCGCAAAATAGCTCCAAACTTCGCGAGATTCCGATCATCCACATTGAGTCACTGGGAGAAATTTTTTATTTTTTATTTTTTTATTTTACTTTTTATATTTTGGAGGTCGTCACCATCAAATGAGTCAACTCTCAATAGAGCTCTGACGTCATGTTCTCTTCTCGAGAGGATTCCTCGTAAGGTAATTCTTTAATTCAACCCGCATTTTACTTTGGCAACATTTTTATCTCTTATCTGGATTTTTTTTTTTTTTTTTTTTTTTTTTGCGATAAGAATCTTTTTTGGCATTTCAGCTTCGGGACGTTTACGATTAATAATAATAGTAATGATATTGACATTGATATTTGAATGACTCTTATTCTTGAATAATTTGCCTAGCAAAGACAAATAATCGGTGTGTTGATTAAAAATGTTTCAATGAGATGATGAAATATATTTTATCTTGTTTTATATTAAAAATGCGATCTGGTGATATTATTCTAATTGTAAGACTTTCACTGTTTACTGATTTATTTTTCGATTGTTGTATGTAAGTAAAAGGGTTTATCCCGTAAACTAAATTAATAAAGAAACAAATAAAATAATTGAGCGTGATTACAAGATAATTTTGTTTTGTTATTGAACGCAATAAAAACTGCATATTGCTTCCGGATTTCTGTCCGGACTTTACAAAACCAACCATTGATGTAATACTTCATTCAACCCACATTTTACTTCGGCCAAATTTTGATCCCTCATCTGGAATTTTGTTTTTTGGGATGACACGTTTTTTGGAATTTCTGCTTCAGAAAGTTTATAATCATAAACGTTCTGAAGCAGAAATTCCAAAAAACGTCTCATCCCAAAAAACAAATTTCCAGATAAGAGATAAAAATTATTAATCAATAATAATAGTAATGATATTAGTATTATTAATAATAATAATATTATTATATATTAAGATATTATTAATATAATAATAATAGTCATGATATTGACATTGCCATTTGAATGACTCATATCCCCGAATAATCCGGCTAGCAATGACAAATAATCGGTGTGTTGATTAAGAATTGTAAGACTTTCACTATCTACTGATTAATTTTTTTATTGTTGAATGTAAATAAAAGTGTTTATCCCGTAAACAAAGCAAATAAATAAATAAACAAAATAATTGAGTCTGATTACAATAAAATGTTCTTATGTTATTAATCGCAATAAAATCTGGATATTGTTTTCGGATTTACGTTCGGTCTCAATAAAACCAACCATAGACCGGCAACTTTCCTCACAGCCCAATTTTCCCGAAACGTGGATAAAAACAACGAAGCGACAGGATTGAAGATTTCCAATCTTTTTTTTTACCCATTCAAGTGAGTCAGCCGTTAAGAATCTAGCTTTGGATTTCGTGAGATATATTTTTTTTTACTATGAGAAAAAAAGCCTCATAGTTACGACAATGGCGAGCTTCGAGCGGCGATACCGAAGCCATAGCGAAACGCGCGCAAAAGCAGTACACGCGTACAACGAGCCATTCCAAACGATAAGACTGCAGCCGATAGAGATAACAACGGATATTGTCTGCGTAGTTATTGAAGTAGCCTCATGTACATGCGTGCAATTCCCATGCCGATAATCGGTTGCCCAGTTAACCATCATAAGAAAAAAAAAAAAAAAAAAAAAAAACGGAATATCTAATTTATTTCTTTTTTTTTAAATCCTTTCAGACTAAGCCTACGGATGACGTGATGACGCTGCACTGGTGGATGCACTGGTTCTGGGTTACCGCACAGTTAGCCGGTGAGTCACACTGATCAACCCGTGCGAGTCCTACCGTATATTCGATTTAAAGACAATTTAATTATAGGCAACCCACTGCCACGGTTTTTCCGATACGAGATCGAACGTACTATTTCTTGCACGAGGGCAATTGAACGATGTCCTTGGACTCCGTCGAGAATTAAAAGGAAAAAATAACATTCGCGTTTTGTTTTCGACCTTGATTAACGGAGTTTTCTCTCGCGTGAAAAATGCACACTAATAAATTATTCGTGTTTTCGTCGTACTGGACAATTCTTCATACAATAGAGATATAGGAACGATCGGCAAACTGTTAATATTAAGTAACGCTGTATGGAATTGTATATTGTGATCTGTGAACTGTGTTTTGGTTTATATTGACAAATCATCGTATACTACTTACGGTGTTGTGTGCTCGGATGCTTCGTGCCCTCGCTGTGGACTATGAAATTTAAAAACCGAAAATTTAGATTTCCAAAGATTTAGCGGTAATCCGTCACTTCCGGATTGGAAATCTCACTTCCGGTTTGGAAATATCATTTTTCGACCGGACCTGAAATACGTCACTTCCGGTCGAAAAAATGAGATTTTCAAACCGGAAGTGACGTATTTCTGGTCGAAAAATGAGTGTCTTTGTTGCACCGGCGATAGTCAACTGCTCCCCCCCCCCCGCCCCAAGACCCCCATTGGATTCTTGAAAATTGAGACAAACAAACAAATAAATAACGTTCCAAAACATTTATATAAGATATGTATTTATTATTTTTATTTATAATAATAATAATAATAATAATTGTTTTCCAGTTATCCTGGCGAGCCCATTACCATCGACCACTGAAGACCCGCGAATCGAGGGATTTCAGCAGCGTCAGAACCTGACGTCGAACTCGAATATCGAATCTCCGACGACGTTGGATCCCCAGATAATTGAGCGTCTCAGCACGGCGGGACCCTCGGAGGAGTCGGAAATTTCCACGAGGCCGAATTTCCGAGTGGCCAAAGCTATTGGCTCGTACGATCCGGCGTCGAAGAGCAACGCCGCAACGGCGAACAATCCGTCGAACGGTGAAACCAGTAGTCAGGCTGCGTTCGAAGAGCGCGACAGAAACGTCAACGGCGCGGCGAGGACTCGCACGAGTCCTGGTAACATGATAAGGAGAATCGACGCCGGAGTCAACGACACGAGCGAGCCGATAGCGGACTCGGCCAAGAGGGACAGCAGAATAACGTGGTTGCTGACGACCAGCCGGACGCCCGTTCGGAGAAAGACCGAGGAGATTAGCGCCGAGGATATAATAAGAAATTTCAGCAGCGCGAGCATTCAGGAAGAGGAAAAGGATTTGACCGTACTGCCTCTTAGGGTCGAGGGCACGAGATTCAAGCTCGTCGTCAACAGAACGAGAACCATTACGGCCGACGGGGCCGACGGCTTCAGCACGAGGACCTTCAATGGCTCGGAGGATATTGAGATCGATCAGGAAGTCGCCGAGCCCAGACTCGCCGCAACTGCGGCTTCGATTCTTCAAGGTAGAGAGAAACTTTTGTCGAGGGACAAGTATCTTTTCTCTGGTCCGTTCGACTTTCGTTGATCTCTTTTATTCAACGTAGGGGAAGCTACGAATTCGCTATATTTCGTGATTTTTTTTATGTTCTTTTTTTTCGTGAGCCAATAATCGTGCAAACGTTAACGCATCTTGAGCGGTCGAACTGAAATTCGGTACAAATGTTTGGGAGAGTGGAAAAAAAAACACTAGGAATGTATTTGGCGAAAATCGACGTCGTTGTTTAAATTGTGTAAGACTTTTCATTTTGAAGAATTTGAAACAGTTTTTTTTAGATCTCTTTTCTGCTTCGTAGCGAAAGCTACGAATTCGCTATATTTCGTGATTTTTTTATGACCTTTTTTTTTGCGAAACAGTAATCGTGTAAACGTTAATGGATCTTGAGCGGCCGAACTGAAATTCGGTACAAATGTTTGGGAGAGTGGAAAAAAAACTCTAGGAATGTATTTGGCGAAAATTGGCGTTGTTTAAATTGTGTAAGACTTTTCATTTCGAAGAATTTCAAACAGTTTTCTTAGATCTCTTGACGAAAATCAGTGTTTATAGTTTAAATAGCACAAGACTTTTTGATTTTAAGAATTTCGAAAATCGTTTTGTTAATCAAAAGTTATGACTCGGCTATATTTCGTGAAACTTTTTTTTTGTATTAAAAAAAATAACCATTATAACTCACCTTAAAGGATCTTGAGCGATCGAACTTAAATTCGATATCTATATTCGGAAGAATAAAAAAAAAGCGCTAAGAACGTGTTTGACGAAAAAAGGTGTGGCAATTTTAATTTCATAAGACTTTTAAATTTGATTAAATTTGAGGAATTAAAAAAATCGTTCCATAATTAATTTTTGCTTTCCAACGGCACGAAATGGGCGTAGGTTTTACGATGAGGAAGCTAAAATTGTCACGCACATAACTTTCTCGTAAAGCAGAATATACGCATGATGCTAAAAAGAATACGGAAGCAATGTGTAAATTAAATTACATATGCACCTTTTTTTCTTTTTTCTTCTTGGTGGATTGTTTTTGGCAATGGGCGCAGATTGTTCAAATTTGTTTGCTCCTTTTCTTAGATCTTTTCTTCTTCATAGCGGAAGCTGTAACTTCGCCACAGAACGTGAAGTTTTGTTTGTTTAAATTTCACGAAAAAATTCTTCGGCGGTCAAACTTAAATTAGATACAAATATTCAGAAGAGTGGAAAAAAAACACTAGGAAGACTAGCAGTTTAAATTGCATAAAACTTTTTATTTTTAGGAACTTCAAAAACCGTTCCATTATTAATTTTCACTTTCCAACGGTACGAAAGGGGCGTAACTTTTACTATGAGGAAGTTAAAATTGTCTACTTTCTCGTAGAGCAAACTATACGCATGACGCAAAAAAAAAAATAAATAAAAATGCGGAAGCAATGTGTAAATTGCATAGCAACATTTTTTTCTGTTTTCTTTTTCTTTTGTTTTTGTTGGATCGTTTTTGACAATGAACGCAAACCCTTGAGATTTTTTTGCAGCGGGCATAAGCGAGTCGACGCGTCTGAGCCGCGCGAGGAACACATTCTCGAGTGACTTCCAGGGGGACAGGGAGGAGGATCGATCGTCGTTGATCGACGTGAGCAATTTTATCGCCGAGGACGAGAGCGTCAATACGGAAATCGAGAGTTCGACACCGTCCGCCGTTGACATCGCCGCTATAACCGGAAGCTGCCTCGCCACTGTCGTACTGCTCAGCACTATGGCCAGTCTCGGTTTCGTCATGTACAGGTAAAAAAAAATTAATTAATTTTTTATTTCTATTTTATTAATTTATGAGTTTTATTAATTTAAGAATTTTATTGGTTTATGCATTTTATTAATTTAAGAATTTTATTAGTTTATGAATTTTATGAATTTTCAATTTACTTTTATTATTTATTATTTTTTTTATAAACGCTACTTTCGTTATCGATAAACCTATTTTTAAAATGAGCTCGCTGTGTTTTTACTCATCCATCGATGTTCGTTGCAGGCGAAAATATCTGAATCCACCGCAGACACTGAACAGCGACAAGTGCAGCAATCCCGACAGTTCCGGTTACATAGACGACTCTACGATACGTGTAAGTGATTCGGTACGAAATTACGAAATATTCATCGCGTCAGTGAGTTGCGCGGATTAGTCTACGTTAATTATTTTTTTGTTAATTTTATTTTTAATAATTTATTTATTTTTGAATTTATCCTGATCCTTATCCAGCCGTTTTTTCGTGCTTCGCTTTCTGATTGTAGGACAACTCCGAGGAGATGTACAGCCTGGACAATGACTCGTTCCTAAATTCGCTCGAGGCGATGACAATACAGAATTATTGGACGGACAGTGTCAAGCACACGAAGCTGTGACAACGAGCGGAGTCGGGTCGCGTTTCAACGTAGAACGTACGCGAATTTGTTATCGTAGATTGATAGAGAAGAGAGAGCGGGAGCGAAATCTTCCGAGATGCGGGACACGACACGGAACAATAAGACTTCTTGGCTATCACGAGTGAAACGCTAGTATTATAGGAGAAAAAAAAAGAAAACAGAATAGTGCAATAAATCGATGTACTTAAATATTATATACGATAGGAGCGTGCAAACGCAAAAAAAAAAAACGCCGAAGGGTGATCGCGAAGTACGAGAAGGATTAGATTTTAAGTACAAAGTAAGAGACTTTTTAGACGTCGTCGTGCAGACACGCGTTAGTCGACGTTTTTAGTCCTAAGTCAAAGATCTATACATATTGAGAAAGCAAAAAAAAAAAAAAGAAAAGTTCCAAGTGGTCGCGTTTTGTATTCGATGTTATTTTTCTTCGTCCCGCTGTTTTTATCTATATATATTATCTGGTATTCGCGCGACCACGGCGGATCGTTATTTCCATACGAATATTTGGGCGTTTACGAAAAATTCGCTAAATGCTTGTTCTCCTAACACGCTTACCTTATTAACTTATTGACTCGAGTCGAATTGAACGTGTGTGAAAAAAGATTTATGAATTTACAGAAAAAAAAAGAACAAAAAGAACAAAAAAAGAACACAAGAGTGCCGATAGTTTTTGCTTCAACCGATCCAGCCTAATTAATGTATAGAAGAATCGAAGTAGAACGAGACATAATGTCAGCAAGTGTGTGTGTTTTAACTAATGAAAATATCGGACCAAAACGTACGTAGATGTAGATCATCGCCTTTTTAACATATCCAGCGTTATAGTCCATAAATAATTGATTAAAACAGAAACAAATAAAAAAGAAGAAAAAAGTACACACACACACACATACACACATACACATGAATTTTTCCGATAAGCGGCCGCCAGAGCATTTGAGCGCGCGTTACGTATTTTCTGCGAATTGAATAACGATGAATTATTAAACAAACAAACAAAAAAAGATATTCTTTCAATCCCGTGGAAGTGGTGTGTCGAGATTCGCGACACCGGGTTAATTCAACATAGTAACTAGGATTATTTCAGATTATATTTCTATACGAATACCTATGACCCTGAGATGTGGTACGTGTATTACTATTTGAGATAAATAAGAAATATTAAATGAAAAAAAAATATTGTCCATATTGCGATAGGGTATAGGTGTTGAATGGGATTTACTTTAAATAAAGAGTGAGATCGTTTTGCCAACCCGTACGACGATTACGGTTGTGAATAAACGTGACGATTTTTTTTTTTATTGAACCCGTAGAAAATACCCATTATATTTTGGAAGTGTAAAGACGATTCAAATAGCCCGCGCAGACCGGAGCCGTGTCACGTGACGACAAAGAGCGGCAAATAACCGGTCAAATATCACGGTAAGTAAGTGGTTAATCAACCGCAATAAATAATAAATAGCTGTATAATGTTAGCCATGCAACTTTAATTTAAAAAATGTAAGTTATACCAATCGGTTGGTGGTCGTTTGGTGGTGATTGGTAGTCTAATTAAAACTTTTGGTGGTCAATCGTTTAATCACAATAATTAAAAAACTAAAGGCCCAAAGTTATATCTTCTTTATCAAAAATGTCGGCGGCTTTGATTTTACCCAAAACAAAATTACCCAAAACTCAAACTTCTTTCTACAATTATTGCAAAGGTAGGCAACAAATTAATTAAAACAATGAAAAACAATAAAGGTACGGCAAACAAATTTGAAAAAAAACAATGTACAGTATCGCACAAGTCCCTAAAACCGCTAAACAGGTGACCCAAACCGTAAAGTTACCGGTAAAAATAGTAATCAGTAGAATTCATCGGTAAATTCCCCCGCCAACCTCAGCGGCCATCTTGCCTAAGCAGTGTTCCAGCTGCTACGCAGTTCGACCCACATCTGTGCAGTTCTCTCCGGACTTTGATCCCCAAGTTTACCAAGACAATTAAAGCACCCAAAAACTCAACTTTATTCGCGAACTCACGAGAACTCGGTGTCAGTGTCAATCGTTAAAGTTCAGTCAACGTTTTTTTTTAGACAGAGAAAAGAAAATCCTTTCGGAGCTCGCGCGATGTCGGGCAAACGTCGGGCGAACGTTATGGCCGACTACGTGGAAGACAGTTCGTCGGAGGACGATCAGCATGACGCAAGAGACGAGGATTTCGAGGTGTCGTCGAGCGGCCGTTCGTTGACGGGACGTAACGAGAGCATCGCGTCGAACGGCTCGAGCGAGACGAGAAGGAGGGGTCGAGGAATCTCCAAACGTCCGTGTCTCAACAGAAACGCCCTGATGGCCCGTGAGAATCGTCAGCGCAAGAAGGAGTATCTCGAGAAGGTAGAGAGCAAGTTGTCGTTCTACAGGCAGGAGAACAAAAATCTGACGAACGTAATACAGCGACAGGACATCGATCTTAAACGTTTGAAGGCCGAAGTGTCGTACCTTAAAAACGTTCTAAACAACAGCAGCAGCATAACCACTTTGCTGAAGTCGATGAACGAGACTCTGTCGGTAAAGAAGAGCAACGCCGGTGTCGGCAAGAATATCCAAAGCTCGGACGATAAAGCGTCACAGTTCGACAATCCTTCGGAAAAAGACTGGAACTCCGAGAGTTTCTGGAGGAGAGGAGGAAAGTACATCGATCGCGATTCGGCGCGAAAGCGACCGTACGAGTTACCGACGGTCGGTAAAAAAGCTCACTCGCTCGCGGACTCCGACCACACTTACACGACGTCCAGGGACGGTTCTCTGGACGAAAAGATGCTCTCCTGCGGGGAATCGAACGACAACGGTTCGTGCGGGAAGGGGAACGGAGCTTTCGGGGAAATCACGCTCGGGGCGTCGGCGAACGAGCGAACCTCGGCGGACCTTCTGGGATTTTCGGACAACGAGCTGGGCGAGCTGCCGCAGTTCGACGGCGAGCTCTTCGATTCGCTGGCGAACTGCAACGAGGCCGCTGATTCGCTGGATTACTATCGCGGCGCCTCGGACGCTCTCGCCGATCCTGGTAACTTGTTCGAGAGTCTCGAGAACAGCGGTATTTGTCTTCACGTTAATTCCGGCAAGATATCGCTTGAATTCTGTTCCATCTGCCATCTGAACAGCATCAATTCGTCGGAGTGAGGGCCGAGCGAGCCGACGAACCGACGGGACGTGGAATCGCGTCGGGATGACGATCAATCGAGAGACACGAGGGAGCGACGATAACTGTTGTCGCTGAAGACCGAGTATATGCGTTTACTGCGATGTATCCAACATACCGACGGTCGGTAATTCGATATCGCGGAGTACCGACGGGGTTTGTCTTATATTCGAGAGAGAAAAAGCAAATGAAACAAAAACATTGTATAGAGTATTGTAACAACTTAGGCGCTTTCAATTCGGCGTTTTTCGTTATTGTAACGCGACCGCGCATGCGCACAGTCGTTTTTTTTTCACGTAAAAATTCGTACCAGAGATTCTTTCGATTTGCCGTTATGAACGAAATTCAAAACGAACAGCGTCCCGGTTACAACAACTGCGTACGCGTATTGTCGTCACATGCGAGTAAAGCTCGTCCATTCTTGGCGAAAGTGGTACGGGCCGCACAACACGCATGCGCAGTCGTTGAAATAGAGCGTTGGTCGGTTTTAGATTCGTTATAATGGCTAATCGAAAGCACCTCGGAATACGAGCGTGCGCATGCGCAGTCGTGTTATAGTAACGAAAAAGGCCAAATCTAAAACACCTCTTTTCGTATATCCGGTCATGCTCGTTCAGCAAATTTTGAGCATATTATTATTGAAGAAAAAAAAACAATAATTTTAATTTATGAAAACTGAGCGGAAGACTAGATGAAGGGGCGAAAACTCGAGTTATCTGAGACCCTCGAACTGCCGGCGGGGTCGCACCTTTCTTTTTTTGTAATATTCGTTATTGTTAAGACTATTATTATTATTATCATTATTATTATTATTATTATTATTATTATTATTATTATTGAGGAGTTATTCACGAAGTATCGCGACCATTGTACAGAAAAATAGTTTGTAGTTCAGGCGATACGTTATGTGTTTTTTGTCCTCCGAGACTGTAAAGACTGTTTCATTTTTGCAGGACGGACAGCTTGGTGGGAGTGAAGTGGCACTTGGAAAAATATTATGACAAGGTGGGCGTCAACTTCATTATGTAAACCGGACCTTCGCTCATCGAACGTGACGAGAGCATTTCTTATTTTTATTTTTTTTATACCGCGTACCCGAATGGATGAATTTTTATTTTCTTCGTTTTTCTTTTCTCCGTACAACTTTCGATGAGCGGATGTCCGGCTCGTTTGACGCAATTTTCTATAAATGTCAGTTATAATTCACGATTTTCGAATGGTTACAGTCGTCGCGCATTGCAAATTGGGACTTGTCTTGGAAGCCGCTATCATCTCCCTTTTGCATTGTGAATAAATTGCAACGTGTACAAAAGCAGGTTGAGTATAAAAGTATCATCAAGTTTCTTCTCGTTTGAAATATTTCGTTTCTTTTCTTAACGTAAAACAAAAAAAATTCATTTAAAAAAAAGGTCATTTTTATATTTCGCTCATTGTTTCGAGACGAGATTTTCGTCGTGCGCAGAGCCGCGATATTCACTTTTCATTCAGCAAATATTTAGAATCAAGATCGTTGAGATGGTAATTTTTGT
The DNA here is from genome assembly GCA_917499995.1 of Ichneumon xanthorius. Classification (NCBI taxonomy): domain Eukaryota; kingdom Metazoa; phylum Arthropoda; class Insecta; order Hymenoptera; family Ichneumonidae; genus Ichneumon; species Ichneumon xanthorius. Next base: position 3,520,857 of record OU824204.1, on the reverse strand, counting down.
TGTTGTTATTGTTTTTCTTTTTTAATATATTAATGAAAAACCAAGCTCACGTCCTTACGATCAAAGATATGCGCGAATTGAGCGAAGAATTCGTATGTAATGAATTCGGTGTATTTTTTTTTTAAACCGTAAAACAGTTTATTTCTCATCCGATCGGATATTTAAGTTTCAGCTACGACCGATGGGCAGCGAGGCTGGCGACGAGCTTTCTACGATATTCTTCGCACCGAATAAGGTCACTGGTAATCGCTTCTTAAAACCGGATGGATCAGTCTCAGGCATTCACTCGTCCTTGTAACAATTGTTTTTTTTTTAAAGAACTTAATCTCATTGATATAAAAAAACTTGTGTCGAGCATGATTATTGTCGAAAAAAAATACTTAAAAAAGTCAAGAAGCATCGGATGACTCAGCGTGATCTCGAGACTGTCCCGTGTGGTGTTAAGGTGTCAATGTCTTTAAATAAGTTTCATGCCTGAAAAGTTATTACAGATCTCGGAGGGGAAAAATAAATAAATATGTAACGCAGATTTTGTGTTACCCTAAATTTTATGCGTTTAACAAAGTATTGTATGTATATTTGTACGAATTATACATTCAAAGTTCCACGAAGAAATCTTTCGTATAAAATTCTTTTTTTTATGTCCCGTTACCCTGAGGACGATTCCACCCGTCCAAAGTCCAAATCCTTCCTGCGAAGAACCCACGCGCTCTAGTCGATCGATATCAATAAAAGAAAAAAAAATAACACAATCGTTCGATCTCAGATACACGATTATTGAGATTTATTATTTTTTTAAAAATTCATCACACTTTATTGAGAACCTCCGGCGAATAAGATCGCGGACCGGAGAAACGTAAAAACGTAATTAAAAAAAAAAAGAAAAAAAAACGAGTTAGGGGTAGTTGACTATTTAATTATTTACAGTGAAGGGGGTCGCGTTAGGAGAAAAAAGTAAAAATAAAAGACTGATGAAAAGAACTTATGAAAGTTATTGACTAAGGAGAATATTAGCTTCGATCTATTGTTCTCAGATTCCCAGACGGCTGAATACACCGGGTTTCTTTATGTGCGCCACCTTCGTGACTCGGTCGAAGGTGACCTGTTTCGCAGATCCACTTCCGGCTAGTCCCAGTCGCGCTTTCGCCGGTACCGATCCGACTCTTTCGGAAGCTGGAAAAATATGAAAATAAAAAATACTATAAATCATTGGATCCTTCCGATTGCAATAAAAAATTGAATGTATCATTATGAACGTAGACATATTTTTAAAAAAATTATATTTGCATTTGTAATAACGATTAATTTTGCTTCCTAATAGAGAAAGTTTCGTAAAAGAATGTTTTTTTTTTTATTGAGATTTTAGTGTCAAGGTACTGAAAATGGTCCAAAACGTCGAGAAATGCGATTTTTTCTACGAAAAAAAAATACATAAGATGACGAATTACCAAAATTTAAATTAGTCATTTTCCACAACAAAAATTGTGCAATAAATTCTGCGCATTCATTTTTTTTTTTTTTTCTCTACAGCTATACAAACCTAATTTACTCGAAGTCGCAGCGACTTTTCTCATGGTTTTCGGAGTGAACGAACCAACGTCGTTCAACCGAATTTTCTTGGTGGTGCGAACGAGTTGTTTGACGCTGCACGAAACGGATTTCTGGCTCTTCTCGTGATCGGCGTGCATGGTGCCGGTGGACTTGGTCGTGGCTTTGGTCGGCAGATTTTTAACGGTTATCGTAGTCGATCCGATGGTGGAGATTCTGTTCTTGAGTATGCCCTGTGGGGTTGTCGCGGCGTTGCTCGCCGCTCCATTTTTCAGAATACCGGTCTGAGGTCTCTCCACGATCTTCTTCGCGTCCTTGTCGCCGAGACGATTGAAGACGCTCGAGTTTCTCTTGAGAACGTCGCTCCCGAGACCGGTGATATTAAAGGTCGGACTCGCCTCCGCGAGATTCGTCGTGCTCGTCACCGAACTGTCGCCCAGTCGATCGAAAACCGTTCGTTTTTGATCCGATATTTTCTTCAGAATCTCCTGACTCCTTATCGTTCGTCCCTTCGGCATGATAACCGTGTAGCCGATTTTTTCATCGTCGGCCGGTAATTTTTGACGCTTCGGCGGACTCGCCGCTACCCACTCGTCCTCCTCGCTCTCGCTCTCGGACTCCTCCTCCTTCGCCGGAGGAAGCTTTCTCTTCACCGGTATCTGCGAAGTTTCCTTCACGACCTGCGAGACTACTCGAGTGCTCGGTAAAATTTTTTTCTTCGCCACCGAAGCCTTCGTCACCGTGCTCGCGGGCGTCTTCGCGGTCTTGACGACGACCTCCTGAACGACCTTGGGCTTCGGGGCCATTGCGGGTTTGCTGGGAACTTTGGCTATCGCCTTTTTCACGATCGTTCTCGCGACTACCGGCTGCTGCTGTCGGGACAACGGCGGCTTCTCGTCCTCCGCGTCGACGAGAAATCTCTCGCAGGTCGTGTCCTCGACGACCTTCTTCACGTAACGGAGTATCGCTATCATGTCGCCCATCAGCGTTATGCCCATTTCCTTCAGACTCGGCTTGTCCAGGTCCGGAAGCATGTCGGGCTTTATTCTGTTGTTGGAGAAAACGACCGCGTGCTTCGTCGCGACGTCGAGCGGAAATCCCGCGCCCTTGAAGAACTTCACCCAGTAAGCTGCAAACAGGAAGAAAAAACTAAAATCAGCCATGAAATTCTACATGGTGTCCGGTAAAATGTCCGTAGGAGATTCTAGGAAAGTCGAGAACAATTTCCAGCACACTTCCAGGCTGCGTTGGGACGTTTATAAAAATAAATTAAAAATTAAAAATTAAAATATGCATATCGCGCACAACGTTCAGCGAAAATTCCGTGTCCTTGAAGAACTTCAACCTGTAAGCTGCGATCAGGAAGAACTAAAAAAACCAGCCATGAACTTCTACATGGTGTGTGGTAAAAGGTACGTACGAAATTCGGAGTAAAGGATAGTGTAGTAAAAGGATTGTGAAGAACCGCTATGTATAGTAAAGAGAGTGTGTAGGATCGTGCGTGTACAGAGAGTAATGTGGAGAAGCGTAAATTGCGGAGAAAAAGGACTGTATAGTACCGAGCGTGTAGATAATTGAATGTGAACAATCGATTTGTGGAGTAAGTAATAGTTTAGTAAAAGGATTGTGGAGAACCGCTGTGTATAGTAAAGAGGGTGTGTAGGATCGTGCGTGTCCAGAGAGTAATGTGGAGAAGCGTAAATTGCGGAGAAAAAGGAATGTATAGTACCGAGCGTGTAGATAATTGAATGTGAACATTCAATTTGTGGAGTAAGTAATGGTTTAGTAAAAGGATTGTGGAGAACCGCTGTGTATAGTAAAGAGAGTGTGTAGGATCATGCGTGTTCAGAGAGTAATGTGGAGAAGCGTAAATAGTGGACAAAAAGGCATGTATAGTATGGAGCATGTAGATAATTGAATGGGAACAATCAATTTGTGGAATAAAGGATAGTGTAGTAAAAGGATTATGAAGAACCGCTGTGTATAGTAAAGAGAGTGTGTAGGAATGTGGAGGATCGTGCGTATGCAGAGAGTAATGTGGGGAATTGGGATTCTAGAGAACAGAGTTGTGGAGGAAGGGGGTTTGCCCTGAACACCAGGTTCCAACAAAGTTGGACATTTTTGGAGTAAATATGGTAAAAAAAAAAAACAAAATTGATCAATGAAAAATACATAGGATTTTGAGCCCGGGATAATTTTTCCGTGCAGCCGAGCAGTTATTTTCTTAGACTGTATTCGCATTGTGTCGCGACGGGACGAAACTCTGCGTGGATGACTGAAAATTACTCACGCAAAAAGGCCTGAGTAAACAAACCCGTACCTGACAAGGAGGCCGCCATCTTCGCGAGCGTGTCCGCAATTTTGCGCTCGGCGGAACTTGGCGTGAAACTCTCAAAATAGTTTTTCCAAGGATATCCGGCGGACTGGCAGGGAAACTGAAACAACGATCGGTTCGTGAATGAGCGTGAACTTTTGCGAAGAAATCGTAATTCGGATCGAGCCGCGGACGCCAAATCTTAGGCTGGACTCGTCGGCTCAGCGCTCGGCATTGTTATAAACAATATTCATTCATGAATCGAGTAAACAAAACCCTACCTGACAAGGATGCCGCCATCTTCGTTCGCGTGCTTCGGCTAATCCACAATATTACTTGCTCTATACCCATATACGGATTACGATGGTGAAATCGTCTCCACTTTCTCTCTTCTCTTCTCCGCGGAGCGGGCAGCCGCGCTTCCCGCTTCCGGGATTGGAGAGATTCCCAGGCGTTCCATTGGCTCGTTATATCGTGGCGGGAAATTCAAAATTGTTTATTCTCGCTCTCGTTTTATCTCGCAATAAATGTATTTACATGTATCTAGCGTGTGCCTTAATGCTTTTTAATTAGAGAATTTTTTTATATTGAGACCTATTCATTCCTGTACCTATTCTATTCGTTAGCTCGTTGTATCGCGGCGGCCGTGGCGCCATTTCAAATCGATTTATCATCGATTTCATTTTATCCAACACACTTATGTAACATTTTATCTAGGAATATATTGGCCACATGCAATAGAGTTGATTGAACATATCTGAACGTTCTTTTAGTAGATAATTTTTTAATATTCGATACGTCGGGGTGTTAATTGACCAGTTGATTTATGCAATCGGCGCGAGCCTCCTCAAAACGAAACAACCCGTGCGCAACTTCGATAACTCTTGGCGATAATTTCAAATTCCTTTACCATCACTTTCGTTTTACCCTGCACACGTATCTAACATTATATCTAAGAATATATTAGCCATATGTAATAGGTAATAGAGTTGATTGAACATATCTTGATGTTCTTTCAGTAAATAATTTTTTACCTTTTGATACTTCGACGCGTTAATTGAACAGTCGATTTGCGCAATCGGCGCGTGCCACCTCAAAACGAAATAACCTGTGCGCAACTTCGATAACTTTTGGCGCCAATTTCAAATTCCTTTACCATCGATTTCGTTTTATCCTGCACACGTATCTAACATTTTATCTAAGAATGTATTATCCATATGTAACAGAGTTGATTGAACATATCTCAATGTTCTTTTAGTAGATAATTTTTTAACTTTTGATACTTCGACGCGTTAATTGAACAGTCGATTTGCGCAATCGGCGCGAGCCACCTGTCCTCCAGACCAAATAACTCTTTCTCTCTCGGAACGGACGACTCGCCGGCATCGTCCACGTCAGTCGTTTCTCGGAAGTTTACGCTCTCCAGGAAGAAACATAACCCACGAACAGTGAATATACTCGGACAGCGCGGCGCTGTTCATCGTCTCATTCGATTCGGTGTCGTTCGGACTTTAAGAAGAATCGCTCGCATGACAACTTATCGCGACGTATCTTGACACAAAATATAGGTAATTCGCCCCGTACTCGATTCACCCGATAAAAAAAAATCATCTCAAACGTTTGCTTCGCTTTCTTTTTCTATCCGTTTCATTAAAAAAAAAAGTTTGTGGAAAAAAAAATAAAAATTGTATCTGGAGCGCGCGGCCTCGATTCGTCGATTAATAGTTTTTTTTAATTTTCAGCCAGCCTCATTATGTATTGGATTTTATGGCTCTTCGTCGCTGGTTCCTTTGGAAACCTGCACGTTGATGCGCAAGGCCAGAGAGTTGCACCCGGAGTTCCTCCGCAACAGTATCAACAGGTTGGTTACGCGAGACTTAAACTCGATTTTTTAAATAAGTGGGTCGTCTCTCCGACCTTCCTGGAACTTTCTCTAACAGGATGTGGAACGTGCTACGGTTCGATGATTGAAAAAAGAATATGTTGGTACATCGACCGATCGCACGCTGATAACATATGGTGAGGAGAGTAGCTCGTTGCGGACGCAGTGGCCGGATGAATAATTATATCGGAGATTAGATAAGATAATACGCATCAGCAAATACACAATTATTTTATGCATCATTGGACCTGTATTGAACCCATCTGGATTATGATTGAAATTCTGCAACTTTCCTCGTCCATTTTTTTAAACACCAAAGACAATATTTTGTAATTCTTCAAAGACAATATTTTCATAATTCTTGTGTCAATTGAACTCGATTCATCCTTTTGGATGGGAATTAAATTACACAAATTCTATAGGAAGAGACAAGCAATTTAAGAACCAGTTGTACTCACATATGTTCATGTGGCAATCAGTTACTAAGATATTATAAGTGTTACACTTCCTTTTTGTAAGTTCTAATAATAATAATAATATTTTTCAATATTTTTGTAACAATCATAATAATTATTAATTTTTTTCCTTGTGTACGGAAAAAGAAATGTTTTTATGTGTACAATTGACTTACACATTCACATCCTTATGCAATCTGCTGCAATTGGTTGGAGCCCACCTGCAGTGCAGTTTAATAGAAATGATCGTCTTTTTTATTTTTATTTTTTTACATACTCCATCCGAGTTACGATTGAAGCTCTGCAACTTTCCTTGTGCATTTTTTTTACTCCAAATGCCTGAGTCTATATTTTCATAATTCTTGTGTCAATCGAACTGGATTAATTCTATTGGATAGTAATTAAAGTACACAAATTTTTACAAATTTGACTTTTACAATCAGCTTGAGACAATACTTCTATAATTTTCATCTCATTCACATTGGTCCGAGCCCCCCTGGACAGAAATGATCAACTAATCACAATTTTGCTTTCTCGTAGAACAAGCTTTATTTTTTTCCATTATCTGAACTGTATTTAAACCCATCTGGATTATGATTGAAATTCAGTATTTTTTCAGTATTCAGAATGCCTGTGACAATATTTTCGTAATTCTTGCGTCAATCGAACTGGATTTATCCTTTTTGATTGTATTTAAATAAATTACATCAATTTTTACAACCTTGACTCGAACATTCCCGTCTCTTATTCGGTCGGCTCGAGACAATGTTTTCATTACTTTTGTGTTATTCCAATTAGTCCGAGCCCACACTGAATTGCAGTTGAATGAAAACGCGATTTTATTTTATTAATAATTATTATTATTACAGCACCAAGGTCAACAAATGCACCAGCAGGTGCCTCAGCAACAGATGCATCAGCAGCATCAACAGCTTCATCAGCAGCAACAGCTTCACCAGCAGCAGCAGCAGCAATTCCAGCAGCAAATACCGGTACAACACGTGCCCGTTCAGCAGCAACCGCCAATTCAGCAGCAGCAGCATCAGCAAATTCCAGTACAGCACGTACCAGTCCCGCAGGGACACAATCACGATCATGGACACAATCCACAGTTGTTAAATACCGCTAACATCGGGCACGAGAGGGCTCACATAGCCGAGCATCTGGACGTACCGATAGATACGAGCAAGATGACCGATCAGGAGTTACAGTTTCATTACTTCAAGATGCACGACGCCGACAATAATAACAAGCTCGACGGATGCGAGCTGATCAAGTCATTGATACACTGGCACGGTGGGTTTAATAACATGGAGGCCGCGGTCAGGGAAAACCGGGAAAGCCGGGAAAAGTCAGGGAAAAAAAATCTTGGTCAGGGATCAGGGAAAAGTCAGGGAATTTGAAAATTGGTCAGGGAAAAAGTAAATTGTCGCCGAACCTTCTATAAATAAATAAGAAGTAAATAAAAGGGAGCCTAAAAAAAAAGAAATTGGGAACATTCGGAAAAAAAATAGTATTAAATGTTAATATAATAATTAGGCATTTTCATTTGCATCATTAACTTTTTTGATTATAAGTCGTGAAAAGTTTAGTCAGGGAACATTTTTAATTAGTCAGTGAAAAGTCAGGGAATTTTTTTCCGGTGAAAAGCGACCACCATGAATAATTGCTACAGTAGAACCCCGATTATCCGAGATGCTCGGGACCGAAGCGTCCCCGGATTATCGAAATCTCCGTTAATCCGAACTAGAGAGCGAAAGTATATAAGTCAATAATGGCTAATGACATAATTTCATTTTGACTAGTTACGATGACATTCGGTACAACTTCCACTTAATTGTTAAATAGTGTGAACTAGAATGTTAAAACTTTGGATATTTTTCGTTAATAGTATTAATAGTAAGGTACTCTTTTTTTTGGAACTACACTGCCGAGTGCCCGATGCAACGTGCTACATTGTTTCCACTCGCTACGATTAGGGAGTTTCGTATTTGAACATGTATTTGCATTGCACCATTTGCAAAAAAGTTACTCCGCTTCCTGGTTAATCGAGGTTCTGCTGTAATCGAGAAATTTCTCAAGCATTAAAAGTTTTTATTTCACTTTTTTTTTTTTCGGCAGAACAAGGAAACAAGGAACCCGGAGCGCCGAACACCGGTGACAAATTGTTCAAGGACGAAGAACTGGTGGCTCTGATAGATCCGATTCTCGGTATGGACGACGTAAACAAGGACGGCTTTATCGACTATCCCGAATTCATTCAGGCCCAACAGAAGGCTGCGGCTTCTGGACAACAGTAGAACTCAACAATTAAATATAAATATATATATGTATATATATATTTATATCTATATATATGTATATGTATTTGCGTGTGCTAAGATTATAAAAAAAAAGAACCGGAATACCCACTACGCGATAGTGTTTACCGAAAAAAACAACAAATTTAGTACGGATCCAATACATTAATTAACAGCAATATATATTTATGTATATTCGAATTTTTTATGAAGTATTTTGTTAAATAAATTATACAATGTATACATAATAGTTTTGCCGGAAATTGGCGTTCACTGTAGTCTTATCGTCATAGAGAAAAAGGTTACTTCCGTTGCCTAAAACTCGAAATCTTTTTCGTTCAGAAGTGACGTCCTACCGGAAATACGTCACTTACGGTCGAAAAATGAAATTTTCGAACCGAAAGTAACGTTATCTGGCCGTAATTCGAAACCCTGGGGCCATTAATCAAATGAGTTTTGGGTGAAATAAGTTTTGGGTGAAATAAGTTTTGGGTGAAATAAGTTTTGGGTGAAATAAGTTTTGGGTGAAATAAGTTTTGGGTGAAATAAGTTTTGGGTGAAATAAGTTTTGGGTGAAATAAGTTTTGGGTGAAATAAGTTTTGGGTGAAATAAGTTTTGGGTGAAATAAGTTTTGGGTGAAATAAGTTTTGGGCGAAAGAAGTTTTGGGCGAAATAAGTTTTGGGTGAAATAAGTTTTGGGCGAAATACGTTTTCGGTGAAATAAGTTTTGGCTGAAATAAGTTTTGGGTGAGATGAGTTTTTGGGTGAAATAAGTTTTGAGCGAAATGAGTTTTAGGTGAAATGAGATTTTTGCTGAAATGAGTTTTAGGTGAAATGAGATTTTGGCTGAAATGAGTTTTAGGTGAAATGAGATTTTGGCTGAAATGAATTTCGCGCAAATGATACTCTACCGGAAAAGATTGTCATCACGCGTCGCCTCCATCGATTCTGCGCCAGCGACGGCAGCGCGACCACGTCTGTTCCCTACACGAGAATCGGCTGCTCTCGTGCTTTGTTGATAACTCGCCGTAACCTACAATCGACGAGGTAAGAGTCAATTGTTATAATCTCATTATTGAAACGTTTAACACTCTGACAGTTTGTTTAGATCAAGGATGATGCTGCGTGGTTGCTTGCTCCGTAATGCAGCGACACTGTCGAAGGCCATTGGCTCGCGAACCCTCGCGACTCTGCCGCCCGAAGTCGTCATATTCCCGGACGATCAGATGGTCGTTTGTTGGCACCCGGAGCAACACTTTCCTTACGAGTGCTCGAAACCGTTACCGGAGAAAAAACCCGAGCCGTACAGCGTCCTCCGGGTAACACCGGCCGACCTCAAGAACGTTTTCACTCGACCACAGACCCAGCGACAAATCGCCGACGAATGTGCAAAGGTCACTTACACAACCAAGCACAGATGGTTCCCCAGAAGCAGGGACAAGAAGGCCAAAAAGACGCCACAGGACAGACCTTACCTTTAAATAAAAACTTCAAACATATTTCGTTACTGTATGAAATTCAATTTTGTATTTGCATTAGTGAATTACAAGCTTAGCTTTCAGTTCCTTCATCGACAATCTAACGTCTCAGATTTCCTTTAAGGGGAGCCTAAACTCCTGTCTCTCGCTCTCACAGAATTCCCATGGCGCTGTCTCTATCACACCCAAGCAACCGCCGGCTGGCTTTACCCTCCTTGTAAGTATCGTAATCCTGTAAATACTGGGCAAGTACACAGTAAAAATTATTTGAACATTTGAAAAAAACATTTCTTGGACTACAAACATCAACAATGTTTTTTTTTGTTGAATAATATTTTTGTTAACGAACCATATTTTTAGTATGAGATAAGTGTAAAATTGCTAATAAGAGAATTACCGGTGTTTGTGTACATAAGAGCCAAAAAGATGTCACAGGACAGGCCTTATCTTTAAAGAAAAATTGCAAACTTATTTCATTACTATATAAATTTCAAATTTGTATTTACATTCGTGAATTGCACGATTAAAACATAGCTTTCGGTTTCTTAATTGATAATCTAACGTTACGAATCACCTTTCAGTATGGTCCCTTAAATAATGGACAATTACACACGGTAAAAATTATTTGAATGTTCGAAAAAACATTTCTTGGTCCACAAAACTCAATAATTTTTTTCCTGACAATTTACCGTAGTTCTAGCATGTGACAAGCGATTACAATACAATACATTACAATACATTGTAAAGTGGATTTTATATTATTTGCATAGAGTTTTCTTTAATTTTAATTGTCACCGTTATATACATATATATATATGTGTTCTATCGTGAATATTAGTTACCATCAGCCAATTAGACAAAAACATATTTATTTGTAACATAATCTCTACATAGAGAAAAGTAAACTACCTTCCTAACAACAATTGCACAGGTCGCACATACACTTGAGATTGATTGTACATACCCTAGCGGGGTCGGCCACCGTGAATGGCCACGGTGGTTACCACCAAGAACCCCACAGTGGTTTATTGTCAAAATGCAACCGCACAAAACCACTGCGAAAACCACAGGCCGAGCGGGCCCAAAAATTCGGAGGAGAGCTTGCGGACTGGTGGCTTTTAAAATAACCACCATCCAGACCACCGTACAAACCACCGTCGGATTAAATTCGGGTAAGCTTGTATCACGGTGGTTTTCCTCGGAGAAACTACTGCTCAATCCACCGTCTAAGTAAACTGAAGGGAACTTGCGGGACGGTTGTTTTACTGTCGGAATCATCGTAAAACCAATATTCGGATGAGCTCAAAGTATGGTTTCAAGCGGTTGAGGTCAAAATTGGTTTCACTTTGAAACACCCGTTGAATTTTTCGTTGAGGAGGCTGTAGAAACCGTCGTCGAATTTGGGCTGTTTCCTGCAACTTGAAATTTCCTGCAACTTGAAATGTTAGAAAACAAACCCAGATAGACAAGCGCCACGAAAAGTAGCAGTTGACGCAATAATTGCGACATGTGCTGCATATGTCGAAAATATTGCGCCAACTGCTACTTTTTGTGGCGCTTGTCTATCAGGGAAGCCATTTTCAAATAGTTTTGACTCTTATAATTTCCGATCGGGTATTTCAAGCCCAACCCGTCTTAGGAGATAACAAAATGATCCGTCATAAAGCTTTGACAACAATACCACCGTGTTGCAAGCTCAGTAGAGTTTATTCGGACAGTGGTTTGAACGGTGGTTATTTTAAAACCCACCACATCATAAGTTTCCCTCGGAACTTTTGGGACCGCTGGGCCGGTGATTTTTATTGAAATTGGAACATAGTTACGATTTACGTTAAGTGGGATATCGATCGTGTTCTAATTCACTTGTTTTACTAATGTACTTGTACTGTCTAAGAGGCTTTTTTATCTCCTAGACAACAGATCAATAAAGAACGTGCCATTGACGAGTCCTGTTTATTGCAAGCTGCGGTTATAGATTATAACAGTTTTCACAGTGGTTTGGTCGGCACATTTTTACAATAAATCACTGTAGTTTTTTCAGTGGTTTGGTCGGTGGCTGATGCCGTTAGGGATATTTATCAACGATAAGTACTTCTGAAGCTATTATTTCAGATGAAATTCAGTTGTATTCGGTACGTTATCATAAAACATATTGAACGGCGTGAAACACTTATCGCGACACGGCGTGGCATGGAGTGTGCGGTTAGTGGAACCATCGAACTTAGAAACCTCCGTATCCAGTATCTGAATAGCGTTTCGACACGGCGACGTAATATGATTTGCTTTGGCCCAGTAACAGAATAAAAAAATTATATGGTTAAAAGAAGGTTTATCAAAAAGAAAACGGCTGCATTGAAATTCCTATATTTTCCTAAATAATAATGAAGCTAAACAATAACCGCTAAAAAAGCTTTCGTCATTCCTTAGCATATTCGACAGGGAATGTGTTGAGAGTACCTCGGCAACCCTAGCAAGTTGATGGACCGCAAACGGACACGTCCGTTGGAGAACAAAACGGATCGTAAAATACGACAAAACGGACCGAACGATTTTTTTCGCAAAAATTTGCTTTGGTCCTGTTGTACGCGAAGTCAACAAATATAATTTTAAAGGTAATTTGGGATCGTTGCCAAATTAAGAGTAAAACTCAAGTTTGTTTATGCAAACTAAATAACAAGTTTATTCAAAGAAAGATAATTAATTTGTTCGTTGCCAATATTTCTTAATACATTTGTCGATTTCTTTGAACATAAGCCTAACTCTGAGACCAACCTCTCTGTTCTCCAGTCGAGTTCAGACTGTCAATTTCCTGGTCGCGATCAGCAAGGTGCAAATTGATACGTCTGCAATTTTGTATTATGCCCATATTTGGGCATATAGAATCGAGCATCGTGATTCATACTCGGCGCGATTTGTCGATGCCGGGTGCATTAACCGAGCATCGTCCGATACTCGGCAAATCCCTATGCGTGTCGGCTTTGCGACGCGGTGGATTAGCCAGAAAGTATTCCCCAATGTAATCTCCAATTTGTTTAATATTTCTTTTATTTTAATAGATAAAAATAATTCGGGGTACAACAGTCCGTTTTCGGTTCCCGAAACCGAAAAAGGACCAAGATCGTATTTTTATCCTGTCATTTAATTAAAAACATAATTAAAAGCAAAACAACAAAAAAATAATTAAAGAACTTAACCAACATTTTTTATAAAAAAACGTTCGGTCCTTCCTCGGTTTCCGCAACCGAAAAAGGACCAATCCAAACGTACGGTCCGTTTTACCGTTTTTGTGGTCCGTTTCGTTCCTCAGCGGACGTGTCCGTTTTACCGTTTTTGTGGTCCGTTTCGTTCCTCAGCGGACGTGTCCGTTTTTCGGTCCGTTTTTTAGTTTTTTTTCCCTAAAAGCAGCCGTCCGTCAACTTGCTAGGAAAATTAATTATAAAACCCTCATAATCATTACATTTGCAATATTATTCACGGTAGCCTAAAAAAATGATATATCTGACGTGGTGTGCCGCGACTGGCCGATATCTGCGGCCGCTCCTAGACTTAACTCACGGAACGCTTGACTAATCATTTCTAGCTTTATTTTCATTGCCCCTTTTTTCATCGGCTTTGTTTTCGTCTGCGCTTTTTTGGTCGGCTTTTTTTTCATTTCCGCTTTTTTCGTCGGCTTTCCTTTCTTGGATCCAACACAGACGCTCGAAGGAAAAATTTGCCTCTCGCCCTCGTGCATGAATATCTCCATCGCCTTGTAGAGAAGATATTTTCCGAGCGAGCCCTGCTCCTGGGCGCTCATCGTCTTCGTGTGACCGTAGTAAGTTCCTCTATTGCGATTCGTCAGTTTCGCCCGGAGGACGTCGATCATCGAGGCCTCGCGACTGCAAGCTTCCTCGACCATGGTGTAAGAGAAAACGTTGAGACAAATAACACCCTTTCCCTCCTGCCAGATATCGAGTATTCTTTGGATCTTGGAACTTATGTTTTTGACGTGCTTTTTGTTCGACCACACGTCGATAGCGTCCTTTAGGTGATGATACGGCCTCGTGGCTTTTCCTTTGCCAACGTAGAACACACCCTCGAGAAATCTCTTCCATCTGTCCTCGACGCTCAGCTGAGGCCCGTTGCTCGGTAAGTCCTTCGTCACTCGCGGATCGAGCAGCAGATAGCAGAACGAAGTTTTCAATATTCCGTCGCGATATTCGCGCGTTGGATCTGCGATTGCGTACTCCTTGAAGGCTCGCTCCTCGAGACTCCGGTAGAAATGCAGTTTCGTCGTCCAGTCTGTTGCCAGCAGAAAAACCGGTGCACGCGGATCGTCGATTCGATCGATCTGCCTCTGCGTCCCATTCGGCGACTCAACCCCGATGGTTCTCACGATCTCGTCTTCCAATCTCCACTGATTCCAAAGAAGCTCGTCATCAGTTGTGACCGACGATCCTGGCAGCTCCCAGTGAGAGGTAAATTCCTCCCGAAAAAACTCGTCGGTAATCGATCCGCCGAATTGTCCCGACTGCGAACTACTCGACGCACGAAGATTGCCGGTTGAAGATATATTTACTTCCGCATTTTCGTGGAACTTAATGAAAGCGTTTAACGGATCAAATCGATTGCGAGCGCTGCGAAAGATTTAAAAAAATGAATTAGATACAATTATTCTATTGTGAGAGTAATTTATTTTTTATTATTTTATTGCAGAGCTGGGCAAAGTGCCAAAAAATACTGTAAGTACAAAGTACAAAAAGCGCTTGATATTTCAAGTACTTGAAATATCAAGTGCTCTTTGTACTCGAAGTATTTCCCAAGCAGTTTTTTTTTCAAGCAATTTTTACGATTAGCTTCGTGCGTGATGTAGGCTTTAAAAAAGAAAGGTTGATCTATTTTGGTTTCCTTGAAGTACTCGCGTACTTCAAGTACGGACAGGAAATCGTAAGAAAGTACTCGCGTACTTCAAGTACGGACAGGAAATCGTAAGAAAGTACTCGCGTACTTCAAGTACGTACATGAAATCGTAAGAAAGTACTCGTGAACTTCAAGTACGTACATGAAATCGTAAGAAAGTACTCGTGAACTTCAAGTACGTAATTGAAGTACCAAACAAATTTTTACTTTAAATCGGTTTTATTATTTTATCAATTACAGTGTAATCCTTGCCAGTGACAAGTTGGGAGGCTGATTTACCTGGGAAGGGTAACGCAAAGATATTCGTCACGGTAAGTAAATTCCCCGTTGCTGTCTGAAGAATCTGAACGAAAGCTGAACATTTTTTTGTAGGTTTAATATCAAACTTTTTCGTTAAGAGTAAAGTAGGCGATTCGATATTTACTTGGACCACATGACTCCCGTGTTTGGAAGAAAATCGTGTTCAGAGATGCTTCGTTAAAGTGCGAACCACACGAATCCGTTGGAGTAATAAATCGTTTACGAGGCGTCGGTCGAGTATGGCCAGTTGTGAGCGACTATCATAGATATCATAGATCCCCGCCCGCTTCGGTATCATAGATATCATAGATACCGAAGCGGGCGGGATGACACATGCGTTCCTAGAAGCTATATCCAGTTCCAACTAGTACTTGGTATCTCCCGTATCGTCGCGGTTGGATTTTTTTGTTGCTGAGTAACAACCCAGGTAACACGACAAAATTAGTTATCAAAAAAAGTGATCTAAATGGGTTCCATATGTCCGTCTGAACGATATCCGAAAATTACCACACATCCAAAAAATTAACTTTTGGACGTAGGACAGCTTACACGTAACATCCGGACGAACATATGTAACCCATTTAGATAACTTTTTTTAACTCGTTTTAAATCCCGACTGCCCGCTAGGGCAAAAAAATTAGGATTTATGCGTTTCACTGAGCCCCCTCGATTTTGTTGTTTTCCATGTCTTCAGTAGGTCTGTTCGTTACTAGAGTAAACTTTTACTCCGAGCGCTTCTAGAGTACTTCCAGAGTGTTCCAGAGCGCTCGGAACCGGAAACGCCTCATAGGACAAAAACGAACACGCGTTCGGTCTTTGCCCAATTCTAGCTGAGTCGAGTTACACAAACAGTACACGACCGTGTTTCTCCGAGCCTCGGGAGCCAATCCAATTAAGCACGACCACGTAAGTTGGGTACCCCACTACCTGCCCAGTACCTGCCCACCGTCCCTTTCCATACGCAAAAATTGTCGGAATTACAGCAGCGACGATTTCATTCGCAGGTAGCACAAGGGAAGGAGTCGTTTGTTTCCCCACCAAACAGGTAACGGACCTTGAAAAGGGGCCGAATTGGACTTACGCGGTCGTCATTTTCGGAAATACACGGTCGTTCGGAATTATTCGGTTGGGAGAAACGCGGTCGTGTACTGTACTTTAAGTACTGCAGCTCTGTTTTATTATTTTATCAGTAATCCTTGCCAGTGACAAGTTGGGAAGCTGATTTACCTGGGAGGAGAAGAAACGTGAACATATTGGTTGTGGATGGTCACTGGCCCGGCGCCGCCGGAAGATGTTGCACGAGATCTGAACAAAATTTTATAGATTTAATATCAAACGTTTTTTCGCTAAGAGTAAAGCGTGAGCGGTTCGATATTAACAATGTTTTTTAACGATGTTTGAAAATCCGGATGTATCGTTGGGACAAAATGGGGCATCGAAAAATTATTCGATTATTGAGTCTCGCCCTCACTGTCCCGTTTTACCCCGCTATGCCATTTTGCCCCGGTCTCCCCTAATCCCTGTCAGTAACAAGTTGGGAAGCTGACTTACCCTGGAGAAGAACCGCTGACATATTCGTTGCGGATGGTCACTTTCCCGGCTGCGGCGCAAGATTTTGAACGAAGTCTAAAAAAAAAGTTTATAGATTTAATATCAAACGCTTTTTCGCTAAGAGTAAAGCGTAAGCGATTCGATATTTACTTGGACATTTTCCTCGTATTCGGAAGAAACTCGGATTGCTATTCTGAGGTGCTTCGTTAAAATCCGAACCACACGAATCTGCGCTGCCGTAGTCGGCGTTATGAGTCGTTTGCGGGGTGTGACTCGAGGATGCCGAGTTATAAGTAACAAGCTACTATCACAGATTACTACGTCGCACGCGGTGACGCATAAATTCGTAGCGGATATTTCCAGTATCCGGTACGATACTCCAGCGAGTGCTCCGTATCGTCCTTATCGTCACCATTAGAATTTTTCTTTATTGAGTTTACCCGTTCGGCCGTATGTGGAAAAGAAGCCGGAAAAGTCGGTTTCAATAAAGTCAATGTGCACAAATTACAATAGAAAGTCAATGTGCACAAATTACAATAGAAAGTCAATGTGCACAAATTACAATAGAGAATGCTTTATTGTATTAACAGGTGGTTTTTTGTCACGACCTACGCCGCTCGGCGAAAGTTAAATTCTTCTTCTTCTTCCTCTTCTTCTTTCAATTCGCTAAGCGTCCCCGTACGAAGTAGAGGGCGCCTCGTCAATCCCCCCCAGAATTAACGTGTCGGCCAACGCTCTCGGCGAAAACTAAATTAAGGAGGGGTTGCAACGTCATCAAGAAAAGTATACTGATTTTTTTTTACGCATTGACATGAACGGTCTAAGTGTAACTGCAAAGTTTGAATGCGTTCGTCTTCACCGTTTTCGAGAAATATTTTTTTTTTATTTGAACCATTTAACATTGATTCTTATGGCAGATTGACAATAAGAGATGAATTTTAATGTTTCTAGGGTAGTTTCATGCGGAAACGTTGCAAACAAATTATTGAAAACTGTAAAGAATATTGTCAGGAAGCTTTCCCTGATAGACAAGCGGCACAAAAAGTAGCAATTGGCGCAATAATTGCGACATGTGCCGCACATGTCGCAAATATCGCGCCAGTATTGCTACTTCTCGTGGCGCTTGTCTATCAGGGCTGTATAAAAATTTAGACACTTGTTCTTCACCGTTAGTTAACAATGAGCAATTACATGGAACTTTACAGCTTTATTTCGGCACGCTTGGCACGTACGAGTGAGGCCGCATGGCAGACCTCTCACTCGCACACGACCTGCTCCGCACCTTGCGCCCCACCGAGCCTATCCCCTCCGAGTCTCGCGCTCGACCCTCCTTAAGACCATATGAAACACCCCCCTCTCCGTCCATCCCGGGCTCAGTCGGTATCAAAAACTGTAATCAACTTTTCTCACTGGATCTCGCATGTACGGTCAAAAGAAAAGTCTCATGGGAAGGCGAAATGATATCTGCTTCCGATGAGACTTTTCTTTTGATCGTATATGCCAGAATCCATGAGAAAAGTTGATTACAGTTTTTATTACCGACCACGGTATTGCACATGCTCTTAAGACCATATGAAACACCCCCCTCCCCGTCCATCCCGGGCTTAGTCGGTATCAAAAACTGTAATCAACTTTTCTCACTGGATCTCGCATGTACGGTCAAAAGAAAAGTCTCATGGGAAGGCGAAATTATTTCCGTTTCCGATGAGACTTTTCTTTTGACCGTATATGCCAGAATCCATGAGAAAAGTTGATTACAGTTTTTATTACCGACCGCGGTATTTCACATGCTCTTAAGTAGCCCCATCCGGCTTGTTGCAGGCCGATCCGATGGCTGGTAACTTTTATATTCCGGACTACGAATGCTCATACGTTGCTGCCTAGCGAATGAGAATTCGACTCTTGATGCGGGAAATTTGTTGAAGGTTTAAATATGTGTTAGGATATGAAACTCTACCTGGGGGCAAGAGCGTGGCGTTCACGCCAGGCAAAAGCGTGGTGAAATGGATGATAACGTTTTATCTACAACGCATTCTCCACTCAACGATTACAACCCAATGTACTAACCCAAATAAATAAAAGAAATTACTAAATTCGAAGTTTGAAAGTAGGCTTGAAAAAGAAGCAACACTATTCAATGTCTGAACTAATATTGGGCATCTTGTGCGTTCATCGAACGGTTCACGTATGCCAAGCCAACGCATGCTACAATCAATTATAATTTTTTTAGTCTTTTAAGATAAAGAATCCCTTCGTGCGAAATCGTTCTAAAATGTGTACACTGACATAACTTTTTCACAGAAATCTTACTACACGACGCTCCTGTGTATAAGACCGTGTTCCGGAGCGTTCACCGTATAGCGATATTACATTACGATCACCGTATAGCGATAAGTCTACCTTTACGTTCCGGGAATTAGTGTTTAAACACTGTATGGAGGCTGACGTCGCGAATCTAACATTGCCGTTATAGTTTGTAAGAAAAGAAAATATATTAAATGAATCATCTACTCCGCCAATATATTCTGCCTGTACATTTCTGACTGTATATTTTGCCTGTATATTACGCTTATATGAATCTAATTAATATCACTTAGCCAATGTAAAACTCCTTGTAAAAACAAACATGCTACTTGTTCATAGAGGACGAAGTCCCGGGAACAACAATAAACGCTATAATAATAATAATAAGACCGTATTCCGGAGCGTTCACCGTATAGCGATATTACAATGGATCCGACGACGAAAAAAAATGCTTCCACACGCCAAATTAAAAAGATTGCTCGTCGCTTCGACGTGTAGAGTTTCCTCTAAAAAAAATCAGCAAGCGGTGCGGCGGGCAGTATATCAGGTGCACACATAAAAAGTGGACACGAAGGCAACTGGACACGAAGACTGTACACCGTGAATGTGGGCACGCAAACAGATGACCACGAGTAAACTGTACACCAAGTCAAATCGACACCGAGGCAGTGGGCACATTACCAACTGAACACCTCCAAAACTGACCACACGACAACTCAACACAAGCGACTACTTCAGGAGTCAAATGCTCATGCCTTATTGCGGCAATATAAAAGAGGCGCTAGTTCGCAACGCGATGATACTCTATCGTCGGTATAAGTATGAAGTATGCGGTCATTGGTGTGCAGCTGTCGAGTGTTCAGTTGGTAATGTGTTCACTGCCTTCGGTGTACAGTTGACTCGGTGTACAGTCTATTCGTGGTCATATGTTTGCGTGCCCACGTTCACGGTGTACAGTCTTCGTGTCCAGTTGTCTTCGTGTCGACTTTTTATGTGTGCACCTGATATACTGCCGTGGGGACGAATCTGGTAACACAGAGGGCGCCACCGTGCCTCCTCGTTACGTCACACACGGAATGATGACGTTCCCAACGGTTAATGGCTTCCACATTCCCGAGGAGCTTCTACCTTAACGATGAATAAAGCCAAATAAAATCCACCGAAAAATCCATGAAATATGATGCATCGAGACTCAGTATCGTAATAATATGATTGCTCGATATTCGTGTCGGCATTGCTGATGTTTATTTTAACGATACGGTCGAAAGAACAAACCGCGAGAGGCGAAACATTAAAATCTTTTGCGAAAAATTCGTATCTGGTGTGTCGGAGGAAAAAGGCTGCACGCAAAGGGAACCACGGACGTAACCCATCGGGAGGCATAATCGTCGCAACAATTCGGAACAATTCAGATGCCAAAGACTGTGATACACGTGAGGATATCACCGTACGATCATTGCACGTGAGTAAACGAATATTTATTATCGTCGAGATCGTCGATTAATCCCGTACAGAAAATCCCGTTTGCGCGAACAATTTTTAACCGTGAAAAAAAAAAAAAAGTTTCTGGCCAACTCCCATAGCCGCCGAGTCTAGGCCCGACAAATGGCGGCTGCGTTATCTCGGCGGTCGACGAAAATGTCCTTCATTCTCCGTCCACCGCTTTTATCACGTCAAACCCTATCGGCGACTCGACACGACTCGTCAGCGATGAAAATTTTCACCGTTTTTCACGAAAAATTTCATCGAACCTTTGACTTTTTTTTTATGTCGATATTTCTTTTTTTTTTGTGGAAGAATTAATCTTTTTTATTTTTACTCACGAATACTCCCCCCCCCTCTCCTCCTCCCCCTCCGGCCCTCCGGCTATAGACGTGTCTCAAACTGTGATGAGACTTTTTTTTTTGTCGCTAATATTTTTTAGAGACGATGCACTTAGCGAGACCGGAGATCTCTGCGAGTCGGCCGGAGGAGAATTTGAACTTTTTTTTTTTAAACGACGACGAATATCATACAACGCATTGACTCTTCCGTGAGGCTCCTTTTTTTTTTTAAAGCGGTGAAATAGTTGATTCTCCAATTTTAAAAGTAAATTTTGTTTTTGGTATTTTAATGACGGATGTTTTTTTTTAATGGTCTATTATTTTTTTTTAATTCATCTATGAAACATTGGAGCTGATCATCGGAACATTTGTCGGAACGCACTGAGTTACATCATTAAATTTTTTTTATTTTGCATTTCTGGTTGCTTTTTTTTTTGCGCAGTGAAATACATAGGCGAATTTTAAAAGTACATTTTTTTTTTTTATTTAATGTCAAAATGATTTTGGTTATGCCTATTATTATTTTCTTTTATTGGTGCGTAAAGCGCTGGAGCTGACCGTTGGGTTGTTTGCGTCTACAAACTGCCCCATTTTTATTTTTATCTTGTATTTAAAAAAAAAAAAAAAATTGTATTGAATCGATTAGTTCTCACATGAAAAATATTTCCTGACATTGCCAGGATTTCCCGGACCAGCAGCCACCATGTTATAAATTAAACACACATTATCGGAACTCATATGCAAAAAAAAAAGTGAATTAAGTAAATTAATAATTATTTCCCTTCGATCGATTTTTGCATACGAAACTTTTTCTTTATAGAGAAATGTTTAATAAACTTTTGTCAAAGTCGCAGCAAGGATTCTACCAAGATCCGACTCCTCTATGTTACTCTTTTTCATTCAAACAATAACAAACAGTGCAAATAATTTTTACACACCATACAGTGATTCGCCTAATTCAATTACAAAATTAATAACAAATTTGTTTCCCTCATTAGAACCGACCACATTCACTTCAAAGCTTCGCGAGTGGAACGCCCAATTTTTGTGCGCTTCATCCCGCTCCGTTCCACAGTCGTCCCATCTCCACAACCCAAACATAAAAAAACGATGCCCAAAAAAAGAAAAAAAAAATCAGAATAATATTATTTCCCTCATTAGAATCGGGCACGTTTACTTTAAAGCTTCGCGAGTGGATCGCCCAATTTTTCGTGCGCTTCATCGCGCTCCGTTCCACAGTCGTCCCATCTCCACAACCCAAAAATAAACAAACGATACAAAAAAAAAAAAAAAAAAAAAAAACTAATCGCAACTAAAATGCTCTGAATCATTTTCCAGTAGGTGACATGCCTAGCAGTCGTGGCATAGATCGGGCAGATCGCAATGGAAGATACAAGTCTCACAGGCGTGAGTCGGCGAGCAGCGAGATAAATCGTCACGGATACGAGATAACCGAGAAGAAGCACAGGAAGCATGGAAAGAGCAAGAGTTCGAGCAGAAAGAAGAAGAAGAGATCGCGGGACAAGTCGTTGGACAGCGTGCCGACGGTCGCCTCGTCGGTGGTGAAGCCGCTCGTCGAGTACTCCGATGTGAGCAGCGAGGATTTGTCGGAGCCGGAGGCGGGTGAGATACAGTCCGAGGAGAGTCGCGGAAACAGTTACACGGACGGCGAAATAGCGGAGTCGCGTCTGCAGGCGCGTTACTACGGTAGTCCTGTGCGAGCTCACGGAGCCTCGCCGATAAGTCTCTCGCCGTCTCCGCCGCTGACGATGATGCAGCAGCAGCAGCAGCAGCAACAACAACAACAACAACAACAGCAACAACAGCAGCAACAACAACAACAACAACAACAACAGCAGCAACAACAGCATCGCAGCGTCCACAGGCATTACAGCCCGGCGGAGAGCGGGGACGCCTCGTGCCAGCCGGCTTCCGGTTCGCAGCAGTCGTCGTCGCTGCACCCCCGAGGCGGCGCGGCCGTCGTCGATTCCCTCTCGCCGGACTACGGAAACGACGACCCTCGCCGCTACGCCCGCAGAAAAGAGAAGAAGCACAAGCGCGAGAAGAAGAAGAAGCGCAGCCTGAGTCCTGGCTCGAGCACCGGAAAGAAGAAGAAACGAAAGACGAAGCGCCAATCGCCGAGTCTGAGCCCGCGGGACTCGCAGAATCGAGGCCCGATGAGGCCATCGAGCCTCGTGGCGAGCCCCGAGCGCGACCACGGCAAAGCCGGAAGCGCCGAGGGCACGCGAAGCTGGCCCGATTCGCCCCTACTGCCCCTCAAGGATGACACCTCGCCGATATCGCCCGCCACGCCGAGGGACGAGGAGCTCGGCAGAAGATCGCCCAGCGACATGGATCTCGAGTCGCCCCCGCAGAGGGACGAACGGGACGCGACGCCGCCGCCGCCGATCTGCATCATCGGCGGCTCGAGGCACACCGAATCGCCGCACACTCCTCTCCTACCCCCGCGGGCCGTCACGCCCGAGGGCAACAGCGTCAAGCAACAGCAGCTTCAGCAGCATCAACATCATCATCACATGATTGCCGACAGACAGAGACGAAGCCCCAGTCCGACCATTCACGGCGTCAGACGAAACAGCCTCAGCCCAGCGGCGACCGGCATGACTCGGAGACGACCCCACAGTCCTAGTCCACCCTCGAGACGGAGGGATCGCCTGGCGAGCCCACCGAGAAACTCTTCGCCACCGAGGAGAAGAGACTTCAGCCCCAGTCCTGGGCTACACAGAATGAGACACAGCCCCAGTCCCGGCGGTATGAGACGGAGGGAATTCAGCCCCAGTCCCGGAAGCCACAGAAGACGAACCTCCGACTCGCTCACCAACTCGCCGTCGAACAAACGACGGAGACGCGACGAACCCGAACGGAGACCGAGGCACCACGAGAAGGACAGGCGACCTGGGGACAAGAGAAAATCTAGGTCGACTCGCAGTCCAGTCGGTAGCAGGTATATCTTATCTTTTGTTTCGATGATGTATGTATATCGGGTGTTTCGAAAAAAGGCTTTTTTTCCTTCCAGCTTTTTAAAGTACAGATTTCGATCTCAAAGAGGCGCCGCATTCGACGTCTTATGCGGGTGATCAGTAATTTTTTTTTCCGATCGATTAACTAAAAAAAACTGCCTAACTTCCCCACGATTCCCCGGACATTTTTTTGATCTTCATCATTTTCGCTGTCGTACATTTTTGTTTCGGAGGAAAAAAAGAGAAGCTTCTTTAAAAATGTTTGAACAGAATCGATTAATCACATATATTTTTGTGCCAATCTAAATTGTCACTGCATTCAGAAAATTTTCGCAGTCGGGAGCTTTGTTTAATTGAATTTTTTCTCCGACCAACTTAAAGTCCCAAACTTTCCTCGATTTATCCGCAATTTTTTTTAAATGTCTGCTCTTTTCCCTCAGCCTTGGCCACAGTACACTAGTTATTTTTATTTTTTTTATTAAATAAAAATTAAAAATATCTCAACAGGATCGATTAATCACAAATATATTTTTGTTCCAATCCAGATTGCCGCTGCCGTTGTCGCGTTCGCGTTCGCGCAGTCCGGGCCGTTGGCGGAAGGCGCCGCAGTCGCGTTCGCGCTCGCGCTCCCGTCGTCGCAGCCGGAGTCCAAAGAAGAAGTCTCGCTCGCCGAGCAACAAGTGTCACAAGCTCTCGCGGAAGCACAAATCGAAGTCGCCGCGTCCGCCTAGGATACCGTCGCCCTCGCCGCACCGTTCGCGCAATCCCCGAAGCCCGACGAGCATAACCGCCCGAAATCTTCGCACCCAAGCGAAGATAAGCGAGACGAGTCTCTTCGCGGAGATGGTGAAGGGTCGGAACATACGAGAGATCGAGAAGAAGAAGCTCCTGGCCGCGAGGGAGAAGGCGATAAGTCAGGACGACGTTCAGATAATCGAGGGCACCGACGAGAGAGACTCGGACAACAGAGGAGGACCGACGGTCGTCGCGACGCCGGACAAGAGTTCGTCGAACGGTCGACCGTCCGACCAGGCGGCTAGTCAAGCGATCCACAGCGACGCGTCTCAGGGCGTCGAGATAATCGACATACCCGTGCCGGTCGCGGAGACGAGTAACGCCCGTCCAGGGGCGATAACCATCGAGGACAACTCGCTGGCCGGAAGAACGCCACCTTTGCCGCTCGCCCCTGCCGGCTCGACCGGCGCCGCTGTTATTCCCCTGCCGAAACCGTTCTCACAGCCGATTGTACATAATTCACAGGTAGGAACGACGGCCAACAACAGCGGCGCGAATCTCGTCGCCGACAACGGCAGCAACAGCGCCAACAGCAACATCAGCGTCGCGACGATAACGGCGACGAACAACAGCACCTTCGCCGAAATCACGAATTCCTCGACCGGAAGGACACCTCCGGCGCCACCGCCTTTGCCGCCACCGCCGCCTCCGCAGATCTCGAACGAATCGTTGATACCGCTCGTACCCGCTACGCCCGCTCTGCCGAACATGTCCGTTCCACCGCCCGCCGTTCATCACGGCATCGCGAACGCGATGGCGAAATACAATGCGTCGAACAATTTGGTGCCCATCAAACTTGTCGACGCACCGAAACCTCCGATCGTTGCCTTCAAGACCAAGAGTCTGTCGAGGCTACCTCTGCCCCCGGGCATTAATCAGAACGATCTCGAGAGCATAGACTCGCCGCCGAGTCGATCGCCGAGCCCACTCGCCAAGGGAACTGTCGCCAAGGAACCGGTCGCTGGAACCTCCAGCGGGAAACAGCCGCTCAAAAAGGGCATCAAGGATCTGCCGATGCCACCAGGTCGGTTGCATCGCTTTGGAGATGGGTTTTTTTTAATATGGAGGTTGATATTTTCGATACCTCGAATTTAATAACGGGGATCGGTAACCGAGATATCTGGATGGGTGGATTAAGGTAGACCTTGCGAATGGGCAAAATGGCATAACGGGGCAAAACGGGATAATGATGCAAAACGCAATTTTCCAATAACTTTTGGATGGTCACGTTGTGCAAATTTCCTGATGTTTCGTCGAGCCGCTTTGACGATTTTTATTAGTAGTAAAAGATATTTATTGACCTCCCATACATTAATATCATATGGTGGGCCAATCGGCCATTGACCGAAGTCCTTCAGCCGATTTTTATTATTTTATTTTATACTCTGTTTTAGTCGTGCCTGGCTCGGAGGATTTCAGCGGCGAGGACGACCCGAACGCCACGCCGCCGCGGGGAAAGCTCGATCGCGTAACGCCAAAGCCAAAGCTCAAAAGACCGAAGATACTGAAGCGAAGAAGTTCGCGAAATTGTCACACACCGATGTCTGCATCGGGCGGAAAAGATTGGGGCGAGAGGTGCGTCGATGTATTCGACTTTATCGTGCAGATCGGCGAAGGTACTTACGGCCAGGTCTACAAGGCGCAGGACAAACGAGCCGGTGTTCTCGTTGCCCTTAAAAAAGTCCGACTCGAGAATGAGAAAGAGGGATTCCCGATAACGGCCGTTCGCGAGATAAAGATTCTTCGACAGCTCAATCACAAGAATATTGTCAATCTCCGGGAAATTGTAACGGACAAGGAGGACGCACTGGAGTTTCGAAAGGCGAGTCTTGACTTATGTTTATATTAGTGTTTATTCATTTTTTTAATACGCCATTTGTTAAGCCCCTTGAAAAAAATAAGATATAACATTTATTTGTAAAAGATTAACCGGATATAAGAAACAAGAAAATTCTCTAGATATTCTATATTAAATTCAGGGTCAAGTTTAGTGACAAGAAATTGCCAGAAATAGCAATTATATTATTTAATGATGTATTAATATTTTCTTGCTTAAAAAAATGACAAAAAATTATGGCAGAAAAAAGATTACGAACGATCCGTATCATGTTTGTCGCGAACGCGGCGAAACAAACATTGACAATGTGTTGTAAAATTACAGGACAAGGGATCGTTTTATCTGGTGTTCGAGTACATGGACCACGATTTGATGGGTCTGCTGGAGTCCGGTATGGTTGACTTCAACGAGATGAACAACGCCAGTATAATGAAGCAGCTTCTCGACGGACTGAACTATTGTCACGGCAAAAATTTTCTTCATCGCGACATCAAGTGTTCGAATATCCTGATGAACAACAGGTAATTCGGTCGTCGGATGGTTTTTGTACGTTCGATCCTTGCCGTCGACGGCGAGGGCCGACGATGAAAAGCCGAGCCGCGAAACTAATCGAATTATAAATATATTTTTGTGACATGCACTTATTTATTTTTATTTTTTCGCAGAGGTGAAGTTAAACTTGCGGATTTCGGTCTGGCGAGATTGTACAACGCCGAGGACAGACAACGACCGTACACGAACAAAGTCATAACTCTCTGGTACCGTCCGCCCGAGTTGCTACTCGGCGAGGAACGCTACGGACCAGCCATCGACGTGTGGAGCTGCGGTTGCATACTTGGCGAATTGTTCTCCAAAAAGCCATTGTTTCAGGTAAAATTCCCATAGCAAGATTACACTGCTAAATTATATTTCAAAAAAGTAGGTTTGAAAAATTAGATTTAAATAAACAGATTTAAAAAATTAGATTTAAAGAACTAGACTTAAAAAATTATATTCAAATAACTAGTTTCATAAAGTGGATAAAAAAAATTAATGGAAGAACCTAATCGTCTTCTAATGAGAAGACGATTAGATTCTTTCAATTTTTTTTTTATGATATTTTTACCATT
This sequence comes from Ichneumon xanthorius, assembly GCA_917499995.1. Taxonomy (NCBI): domain Eukaryota; kingdom Metazoa; phylum Arthropoda; class Insecta; order Hymenoptera; family Ichneumonidae; genus Ichneumon; species Ichneumon xanthorius. Next base: position 3,493,280 of record OU824204.1, on the reverse strand, counting down.
TTTTTTTCGTAAAAAAAAATAGGCGGGCGCAGAGATGGCGCAGCTGGAGATGATATCTCGAGTGTGTGGCACGCCGACACCGGCGGTGTGGCCGTCGGTGATAAAATTGCCGCTGTGGCATGCGCTGAAGCCAAAAAAGTCACACAGACGTCGACTGCGCGAGGACTTCTCGTTTATGCCAGGACCGGCTCTCGAGTTACTCGACAAAATGTTGGAACTCGATCCTGAGAAGCGCATCACCGCGTCCGACGCTCTGAAGAGTGCATGGTTGAAGAATGTGCAGCCGGAACAGTACGTAAAATCGCGCGTCCCTGCTTTAGCGAAAGGATTGTCGTCGGAAAAAAATCATTGGAAAAAATGATTTCATTTCAAATGCAATTTTACAAACAAAAAAAAACATAAAAAAATATTTTAACCCTTCAAGTACGGGGACTTTTTGCCAAGAGCAAACGACCATGCCTTCTTTTAAGCACAAAAACGATGCGGATGTTCATAGTACATTTTCTTCCGCGTTATAAAAAAAATTCTAGTTACATCTCTGAATTTTTACAGATTTTTTTTAGCACATCACCTTGTGATTCTTTCGGCGATTGCATCTTGGCAAATTCTGGGTTCTCGTTAAACAAGCATCCCGTACGTGAAGGGTTAAACGAGGCAGTCCTCTCGCTTTTACCCTCGGCAATGTTTTTCCCCCTCGAACGCGAAACACCCGTGAACGACCCAAAACTTACGTTAACATTTTTTTTTAGAATGCCAGCCCCGCAGTTACCGACCTGGCAAGATTGTCACGAATTGTGGAGCAAAAAGCGTCGACGTCAATTGCGCGAACAGCAGGAGATATCGGGTGGAAAAGTGCCTCTGCTGCCTCTGCCTAACAAAATCGGCCCGCACAAAGCTGCCGATGACCTGTCCGACGTCGGGGGGTGAGTAGCTGTAGAAAAATGAGAGACAGACACCGCGTCGACCAATAAAATATTATTGAATGAGATAAATATCGAAAAAAAAATATCTGAAAGATAGAGAGAGAAAGTGAGAGAGAGAGAGAGTGAGATAAGCGCGATCTGCGATAATTCCACGATACATCGAATCTGCTTACACACGTAGGTAGTGTCGTTGTGTAACTCCTAGTTTTGCTTGGCATTTATTCTAGTAGTTTATTATTATTAATATTATTATTACTATTATTATTATTATTATTATTATTATTTTTATTATTATTAATATTATTATCACTATTATTATTATTAAAGTTATTGTCTTTATTATTATTATTGTTTCTTTTCGTGCTCATCGCGACGGAGGATCGACCGGAGAGAATAGTCAACGCCCTCACCCAAAAAAATACACTCGCTCTGTTTGTTGTTTGCACGTGAGACACCCTCGTATGTGGACATGCATATTATGTGTTATACTATATGATTAGTATACACGATTAGCTTTTAACGAGTTTTTTTTTCTTTTATTTTCGTATCATCTACACATTATTTGTTCGCGTTTCGCAGTCGTAGGAATAGTAGGGCCGATCGGTAGATGCATCGGTCAACGAGGGAAGCGAAACGACCGATATTCTTTCTCGTTGTCTGTCGATCGTCGAATTTTTTTCTTTAACTCGAACGAAGATAATCGTCGACTCGAATTTATTAGCCAAATAGCCGACACCCAGCAGCGTGATTATTATTGTTGTCATACTTATTATTATTATTATTATCATTGCGACGAGGAGAAATAACTACGACTGTTGGGGAAAAAAAACGAACAGACAATATGCGACCAAAAAGTTTTTATCTAGGAAGCAGTGTCTTTTTTTTATATCGCTTCGATATATATATATATATATATATATATATATATATATATATATATAGATATTGTATACTTTGATACTGTGGGATTGATCGTGTGCAGTTGACTTTTTTCGTTTCCTTATGAAGACATATTTTGTTCATTTTGTATACCTAAACACTAGGTAGTGAGGATAATAATTCCTGAGATATATATATATATAAATATGTATGATAACTGAATGGCCGCGTTAAATTGGATTGAATTTTGTATGTAAATATTGTGTTAACTTTTAGTAGCTGAGAATCACGGAGCTCGTACAACTCATGTTACAGTTTTTTTCCCCCTTTTTTTTGCATAAAATACACACGTTAGATCGTAATTTTTGGATATAAAAAATTTCAGCCATTATATTGAGGATTGCACAGCTTAGAGATGTAAAGATTGGGCTCTGGACGTAGATTGTAATAAGGTACTCAAATATTATTATTATCACTATTATTATTACTATTATTATTGTGTAAATAAAAGCTGAAACAGCTTGAAGTGAAGATTTAAAAAAAAAAATTTGGCAATACTGAGAGAAATAATTGCGGTTTCGTTGTCCACAGCGGGGCATGACCAAATTTACAATTTGTAATAACAATGTGATCGTATAATTAGTCGAGCAGCACGAACTGGAGGAGATCGACGTTAAATCAACGCATCGGAGACTTCAAGAAACCCGAGACGGCCCGCAAAAGTGAAACTATTATTAATACATTTTTTTGTTTTTTTTTTTTTTTTTTTAATAATGAATTTAAATATTGAGCGTGGAGCTCGAAGCAGCTGCCACAGCCGATGTAAAAAAATATCTATTTATGAGAAATTATCGCTCGCAACGGTGACTATATATATATATATACATATATATATATTTCTTTTTTTTTTGTATAGTCGATAATTGATCAATGAATTTTCACATGTGATTCGGAAACAATTTTCCCGTTTAATTTATTCCCCTTTTTCTATATAACATTTAAGAAGTAATTTGATAATTGTTACGCGGGGAATTTATTCGGCGGATTCGCGAGATTGTTCGTGAGCCGCGTACGTCCGCTCGAATAATATCTTCCGGCGTTCTACCTACGTTCTTTTTTTTTTTCTTGATCCTACCATGTCACAAAAACATTGAGTGCTTATTATAATTAAAAAAATGTATATGTAATTCTAGGATATACGAAAATATTAACGTGATATGATCGGCTGCCCGATTTAAGGAAGGACGAATGGAAAGAGGGCGGAAAAATTTGAGCATAGTGTTGTAAAACCCCGCAATTTCCTTCCACCGCAATTATTCAGTGAAAAAAAAAAGAAAAAAAAACCGGACGAAATGAAAAAATATATATTATGTAAATACTAATGACAAAAGGTGATTCACCAAATACGCAATAAATTTCGAGACGGGAAGTATGACAATAAAAAAAATAATTAAAAAAAAAAAATACTGTACATAAGCGTTATCGTCGAATCGGGCAGCTATCGGATCGCATCGGGAACGAATGATTTGTACACCTTGTTAATATAATGTTTAATAAGCCAGAGAATTTTTAATCGTCACGCTATTATTATTTTTAAAATTGATAAAAAAAAACTACCGGAAGAATCTAATAGAAAAAAATTACAACTGTGTTTCAGGAAATAAAAGTAATTGTGGCCGAATGATAGAGGGACAATTTTAATGATAGCACTTGTAGGGCTGTATATATAGGTAATCTTTACGAAGCTTATTATTATTTTATTATTTAACTCATTTACATATTTTGTTTGTTTTTTGTTTTCGTTTTCACATCCGGGAGGCTGGTGGCGTAAAATTTGGCTGCGAAGATCTTTTTTTAACATCGCATAACAATTATCGGGTTTTTTTGTTCTTTAAATTTTTTTCTAATTTTACTAACGCAATATAACACGAATGACGAAATTTGTTATAGCATCGATTTGAATATTGTTATGTACGTGTCTTTGGAAGTCTGCCCGCTGCACGTGGAACCGAACATTATATACGACAAATGTTAAAATCCTCCAGAAATAATTTTGTTGGAAAAAAAAAATGACTAGTCTATTAGATTTGAAATATTTGATCGTCAATATTTTTACTAACGTGTAAGAAACTCCCGTGTATTTTGGAAAGAAAAGAGAATAAAATAAATCATAACCGCACGCTTGAATAAACGAAATATGCATAGTTTTAGCGATACTGGACGAATCCGACAAAGTTGGTTAACGAACAAATCCAATATCGAAGCGGTAAATTTTGTCCGTAAAGAAATCGCAATATAGAGTCACGGGAGCGATAACAAATAATCGCGGGGCTGTAAATACTTTGTCAAAGAGAAAAATAAGACTTGAAAAAAGAAAAAAACGATAGTCCATAAAAAATCTTGACGGACTTGTCGACGAAATTTCCATCCACCTGCAGCGAGTAGACTATCTGCACAATAAAAAAAAACATTGCATGTTTGTCGCAAAGAAACTCGGAGCAGGACGCTTGTTAGTTTGTAGCTTTCTCGAATTGAAGCTTGCATGTTTTCGCACTGTCTCACACACACCGTAACAATAAAATAAATTATATTTGAAATAAATAAAAATAAACAAAAGCTCACGCAAGGTTTTTAAGGTGATATGAAATGCTGCCGGTAACGAAAACTGTACTGAAAGCCGTTTCGAGACCGTAGTCTGCCGAGGATAAATAAAATTGTCTTTCCCTGGGGAATGGGCAGACGCAGGGAAAGACAATTTTCTTTTCCTTCGGCGTTCCGCGGTCTCGAAACGGCATTCGGTACAGTTTTTGTTACCGACTGGGCAAGGGGCAGGTTAAATTACATCACCTTAAGAGCCGGTGAAACACCGCGGTCGGTAATAAAAGCTGTAATCAAATTTTTTCACTTACAATGATATCCAAGGTGAAAAGAAAATTATCATCGAAGACCGATTACATGTCAGCTTTCGATAATACTTTTTTTTATCGTAGATGCCAGTGAAAAAAGTTCATTACAGTTTTTGTTGCAATAACTGCGGTCGGTAATAAAACTGTAATCAACTTTTCTCACAAATACTGGCATGTACGATCGAAAGAAAAGTTTTATTTTATTCATTTAATTAATGATAAACGAGCAGTGCCCAATTACAAGTGATTAATCCGTGATTAATCGGTGATCGAAGCGACCAGTTAACGACTTAAAATTACATTAAATTAAAGTTGATTACAGTTTTTGTGACCGACTGAGTCCAGGATGGACGGAGGGAAATGGTTTTACATGCTCTTAAGGTGAAGTGAAAGTCACGTGACAGAGGCAGGAGTGTGAGAGAGATAGCGGCATTGGTCTTACAGTGGAGCGAGAGAGAGAGCGACAGAGAACGTGTTTCACTTCATCTTAAGAGGATGTGCAATATTGCGATCGGTAATAAAAACTGTAATCAATTTTTGCCCCAAATACTGGCATGTATGGTCAATATAAAAGTTTTGTTTTATTTATTTATTTAAGAATAAACGGGTAATGCCCAATTCCAAGTGATTAATCGGTGATCGAAACGACCATTAAACGACTTAAAATCAAATTACAGTTTTTGTTACCGACTGAGCCCGCGATCGATCGGTAGGGAGGTGTTTCATACGGTCTTAAATGAAAATGAGGACTGCACCTATCATAAATGATTTTCCTTTCAGATCATCGAAACGCTTAAAAATGGAGGCGGGTTATAATTCTCACACGAATTGCCACAGAGCGTCGGAATCGCAGTTCGGCGGTGAAGGCCTTTTCGGCGAGGCTGGATCATTTGTCGTTTCACCGTCGGCGTATTACAACTACAACAGCCCGCCGGCTTGTTCGATCAAAGGGCGAGAAGCGCCAGTCGTAGGTCAGAGAAATATTCAAGGAATGAGGCAGCAGCAGCAGCACACGTCGTCGGCAGCTCAGGAGGCCAACAGCGAGGAAATCCTCGCTCGAAAGCTCACCTTTCTAACTGGCTCGCTGGTCCAAGGGAAGCCCATTCGCGTCGACGATCTCATGTCCCTGCGACTCGATAACGAGGTACATAAAAAAAAATTCATCAGAAAATTCTCGAAAGAAAAATATTTTTTGCAAAAAAAAAAATACTTAATTTTTGTACTTTTTTTTAACCAGAGCGATCCGAAGGCCGTCCAGCTGCTCGGAAATCTTCACACGGAGCTCAGACTGGCAGCCGCGAACTCGAGGCAAAGCGGGCAACTGGATCCCCATCTGCCCGTCCTGAATCCTCCGTCCGCAGGTCAGAACTTATGAAATTTCTATGAAAAAAAAAAAATTATATTAAATTTTTTTTCCCACAAAGATCGAGAATAGATGTGGTGAGGGAATTTTTGGTTTTTTGCAGACTGTTCGACGGACAGAAAGGGAACCTTCGACGCTCACGCCGTTTACGCAGGAGACGACGCGGTGAGCTCCGTCCGATGGTCTCACCAAGCGACGATAGGCATACGCACGGCGTTGTCCGCTTTAATGTCACGCTACGGCTTGGAGACGTACAATCCCAATCCCGCCGTTAACCAAGCCCCAGGTAAATCTCACATCGGCCAATCGCCAAAGAATCGTTTTCTGGCCTCGGCCTCCGCCATGTCCGGGCACGCTTCGGCCTTTGGATCGTAAAACTTTCTTTCCTTTTTCGTTCCGTTTCATTTTTTTCATTTAAAAAAAATAATTAAAATCAAGAAAACTATAATATCGAACTATATATATATATATATATATTTTCTAAAACACCAAAAAAACTTGTACTCGGGCCGAATTCTCCTCTTTACCATCGGACTCGACGTCGCGACGCTCCCGACAACTTTTGGTTTTTTTAATCATAATTTATTTAATTTTTCTTGGTAGTCGGAAAAAAAATGTTGTGCCTCGGATGTGAGAATTTTTGTGTTTATTTTTTTTTGACGTTCGTCGTATATTTTTCTTGATTATTTTTTTTTTTTTTTCATTTCCTCCGTTTCATTATTTTCACACAGCGTTTAACTCTACGTGCTTGATATAAAAAAGAAAAAAATTGCTCCGATGTTTTAATCAAATGGCGCCGGATGATATGTAAATAAATAAATTGCAGGGACAAACAGAAAGATAATAAATAATCAAACCAAAGCCTCGAATACCTCGTCGTCCAGAGATTTCTGCTTTTATTGTTATCGATGATTTGAAGACAAAAAATAAGAAAAGAAGAAAAAAAACACTAAGTTGTATTCACATTTGACAAACGTTTTTGCAGACTGAGAGAGCCGAGCGATAAAACGAACGCGGCTGGGCGGCGCAGTCGGAGGTTAGAAAACGAGAGAACAAAAAAAGAAACTATCGAACTCAAGCTCGACAACGTGAGGACAAAATAGACACGAGGTTACACACACGAGAGTTGGAGGACGAGAAGTGACGCTTGGCAACACTGGACGATGAAGTCAGCCTCGTAAAACCGATGTTGATTTTTTTTCAAAGCGCGCACCGTTTTGGATGAAGAAAAAAAGGACCAAAAAAAAAATAATAAAAAAAAAAAAGACTCGTGCGTGCGGATAGTCGGAGAGAAAACCAAGGAGGTTCGATACGAGGTTTATTTTGTTGTTATTCGAGAGTTACGAAGAACAGGGAAACGTAACGAACTATCATTATTTTTATTTTTTTTTTAATTCTTTTTTTTCTCGTCCCGAATTAATAAAGATTGTACAGTTTTGTAAATGAAAAAAAGAGAAGAAGAAGGAAACTGGAAGAAAGCGAGCACTCGCGAGACTGTAGTTATTTTAGGTTAGTGCTGTATCGTCGCTCCGGTAGATTCGATGTTTACGCGGAGAACGGCGAGGAGCAAAGATGATCGCGTCGAGGATTCGATTGCCAAAGAACGAAAATCCCAGGTTCGACGAACTCGACGAGGAGGAGAAAAATGTTCTGGCCGCATTCAGGATCGTCTTCGATGGGTACCGACGTGCGTTTGCATTGACAATTTTTTTTTAGATAAGTTTCCTCTCTCGCGCATCGGCGAATTTTAGCGGTTAATTTGACGAGCAGAAATGTTCTTTTTTTAAATTACAATTCTTTAAGAAATCAATTTGTTTTTTTAAAGATTAAAGAAAAATCGTGATTTTTGTTGATAAGAATTTTTTTTTTTCGACAATAGAACACTTGACAAACATTTATTGTCCATGGAGAGCAGAATTTTTTTTTGTTAATTATTGATTGTTTAAACAATCAAGGTTGATGAGAATTTTTTTTTGTTAAACGTACAAAATTTTTTTTTTACAATATACATCGACATATATATATCGTCAAGAGAAAAGCAGGAAAGTATATTTTATATGTTTGTATACAGAAAATACTTCCTTCGGAGGTAAATGACTTTCGAACATGTGACAAACATTTATTGTCCACGAGGAGCAGAAAAAAAAAATTCTTGGTAATAACAATTATTTAAACAATATATTTTTTTTAACAATGAAAATATCATGTTCTTTGACAATGTTGACAACAAATTTTTTTCTTAGACATACAAATCTCTTTTTACAGTGAATACAAAAAACCAAAAGATGTATTTTATATGCTCGTTGTTGTGTACAATCATATAAAATACATCTTTTGGGTTTTTGTCTATTGGAAAATACTTGCTTTGGAAGTAAATGAGGTTTGAATATTTGACAAACATTTATTGTCCACAAAGAGCAGAAAATTAATTCCCGTTAATAAAAATTGATTAACCAATACATTTTTTTCTTCATTTTAACCAATTGAAAGAAATTGTCATTTTTGTTGACGAGAATATTTTTTGTTTAACGTACAAACCTATTTTTACGATATATACATCGAAATATATCGTCAATAAAAAAAAACCCGAAAGGTGTATTTCGTACGTTTGTACACAGAAAAAACGCCTCCGATTTTATTCACGCGATTAAATTCTTCCCTTCGATTTTACTCACGCGTCTTAGTCGACTAAACACCGGAGGGATTTAAGCTTGACCAGGTTTAATAAGCCAATGAACAAAATCACCAATAAAATGGGGGATTTTATTTCTTCGCTATACTTACCGTAAATCCTATTTTCAGGTGCCCAGGATCGCACGCGAGCTGTAATCAGAGCCTACAATGAATTGGAGTCGGTTGCATCGAGTCTGCTGAGAGAGCGTCGTGAGAATCGCGACGCGTCGTCACCTCCGAGGGAGAACAACGAGACGAATCGTGGATCGCCGTCGTCGCCGAGGATCGACATCGACGACGAATTGGCGGACGTGCTGTTGGTCGATCTAACGTCGGACTTCGATTTCGAGCGCGGAGAGCGCGCGGTCTTGGAATCCCAAACTCCAAGTCCGATTTTCGGGCTGCCCGGCAAGGCGATTAAGACGAGAAGATCCGCCGAGGAGACGACGGAAGCGACGAAATCGACGAGGCTGGGAACGGCATGGAATCAAGTCGGTACCAAGACTAATAATAAAAAACGAGAAGGAAACGAACAGGACGATTCGCCGCTCAGTAAAACGTCTTGGACGAGAAAATCGGCCGAGGAAACGAATTTTCCTGGAGTTGCAGAAGCGACGAAATCGACTAAGTTTGGGACAGCAAGGAATCAAATCGGTACCAAGACGGACAGTAAAACGCGAAAAGGAAACGAGCAGGACGATTCGCCGTTCAGTAAAACGGCTTGGACGAGAAAATCGGCCGAGGAAACGAATTTTCCTGGAATTGCAGAAGCGACGAAATCGACGAAGTTTGGGACAGCAAGGAATCAAATCGGTACCAAGACGGACAGTAAAACGCGAGAAGGAAACGAGCAGGACGGTTCGCCGCTCAGTAAAACGGCTTGGACGAGAAAATCGGCCGAGGAAACGAATTTTCCTGGAGTGGCAGAAGCGACGGAATCGACTAAGTTTGGGACAGCAAGGAATCAAATCGGCAGAAAGACGGACAATAAAACGCGGGAAGGAAACGAGCAGGACGATTCGCCGCTCAGTAAAACCGCTTGGACGAGAAAATCGGCCGAGGAAACGAATTTTCCTGGAGTGGCAGAAGCGACGAAATCGACAGCGTTTGGGACAACGAGGTATCAAATCGGTACCAAGAGAGACAATAAAATGCGGGAAGGCAACGAAGAGAACAGTCCGCTGCTCTGCAATAGCGCCGCTTCCGGCAGTCGCGACGGCGATTCGCGGCCGAACGTAAAACTCAGCTTGACCAAGTCCGCGTACAGAATCGACAAGAGCAAAGCTTCGAGCGGCAAAACGACGAAGCAATCGACTCTTGTATTTGAGCCGATCGCCGCGAAAGTGGACATAACTTGCTCCGAAAAAATTCAAGCTCCGTCGAACGCCGCGCGGCACTGGGCGAATCTCTTCGACGAGGATTATCGGGTTAAGAAATCGACGACCGAGAGAGAATCGAGCGTTGCGGCGGAAAAAAAGGATCCGCCCAGAGTGGAGAAGGAAAAATTCGTCTGCCCGGCCGAGTCCGTTTCGAGGGTTTTGGGCGAGGGATCAGCCGCGCGAAGCAAAACGAAACCCGACGGTGTACTCGACAATTGTATGATCATGGAAACTCCGAGTCAGATCGACGAATCGGCTCGATCTCTGTTCGAGGACGAGGATCTCGAGGATTTTCAGATTTCCCAAGATTTTTTGAACACCTGCATGGACTCTCCGGCGCTGGCGGACTCGGCGAAGCGGAAGGAGGACGATTCTGGCGCGGGAAGAAAAATCGACGACGCGACTTCGTCGACGCCGAAGGCCTCGCAGCTGCTCTTCAACGGCCTCGATTCGATCGACGAGACATTCTTCGCGCCCGGAGAATTTCACCCGATGAAGAACGGCGTTAAGAAACCTGCGGAGGTGAGCAAGCCGTTGGCCGGCTGCTAATTTTTATTTATGAATTTCATTCAATGAAATCAATCAATTTTCCCATTAACACAATCTCGTACAATAAAATTTTTCTATTATTATTATTATTTTTAAAAAATAATTATTATTTTTTCAAGTCGACGGTCTTAACGCCGAAGAGGGCTGGCGAATTTCACCCGCCGAACAAGGTCGTTAAGAAACCTATGGAGGTGACCAAGCCGGTTGCCGGTTGCTCGACGGCCTTAACGCCGAAAAGGGCCGGAGATAAAGATCGAAGCCTCAAGAGAAAAACCGGCGATGAGTCGATAGAAAAAGACGTGCTGGAGGATTTGGATCTTAGGGAGTCGGACTGGGACACCGATCTGTGGAACGAAAATTGTCCGCCGACGAAACGACCGCTCAACAATAGCTTCGACATGTAAGCGACGAAAGATTGTTTATTAAACGTCGGTCTGAAGATATCTGCGTGGGACTGAATTTTGTCATGTTACAACGGCTGTGTTTTGTGTCGCACAAACTTCGCTCGGAGAAGTTTGTGCTACAGGCATACAAAATTAGTACTTTTTTTTCTTCCAAGCATTCCAATGATAGAGACTTGCGAAAGACGAAATTTGGTGTTCTGCAGATATCTTCAGGGTCATCATTAAACTGACGATGTGAAATATGTGAAATATTTATATATTTTTTTTAACGCAGAGTACCGGAAAAGAAGAGAAAAAGTCCGGATTACTTCTCCAAAGGGAAAATGGGACGCGGCAAGGACAAGTTTCATAAAGTCACCGGTTGGAGCTGCCGGGAATGTGAAAATGTAAGAATTTGACTCAATACCGATAATTAGTCGGATTTTTGTTATTTCAATCGTCTCACTTATTCCGTCACATAGTTCATAAGTGTATGTTTCACTCTTGAAGCTGCCGGGAATGTGAAAGTGTAAGAATTTGACTCAATACCGATACATAATCGAATTCATTTATAATTTACGGTTTTATTTTATTTTTTTACATCGGCCCCCCTTATTTCGTTACATGGTTCATAAATTTACGTTTTACTGCAGATCGACTAAAAATTATTTTCGTAGAATCTTTATATTGCTATAGAGTTTTTCAAAAATTGCACTCCTTGATTTTTAAATCTTCATTCCTTCGCTAGTGAAAGACAATTATTTCGACGCTTCGTTGTATTTACATATATTCAATTTTTTTTTTTTAATTTATTATTCGCAGTACTACGGTCAGATGAATTTGCCGGAAGCCGATCTGAGAAGGCGTCTGGAGGCGTGTCGTCGTCACACATCGAAGATGCCGAAATATTGTACACCGAAGGATTTTTGGAACCCCGAATTTCCGGATACCGTGGATTCGAGCGATTGAGAACGCGACAGCGATCGACCGGTCAGTTCAAGGATAGCGCAACGCTATTCTGTCCACAGATTTACGAATTAATCGTTGCTCGCGTGACGAAGGCCGCAAATGCCTGTGTAAATTATCCCACATTGGACATACTTAGCGAGGAACTAATGAATTTTTTCCATTATAAATAAATGATACGAAAATATTTATATAATTAATTATCTATTTGGTTGTGGACAACAATCGTAGAGTTTAATACTATTTGTAGGAAAGCGGTTTTTGGAGTGGGGACTCGCGTGTGTCATCGCACGCAGTCGACGCTCCGCGTGTCGCGCGCTCGTTTTTCGATCGTTCTCGTGCGCTTTATCCGCTCCATAATCTCTTTGCCGTTAAACAGTCGATCACCATTGAATACGGCACGAGTTAAATTCCGATTGCAAAACAAATTTATTTTTACGAAGCTCGACCAGTAAAAATACACAATCTTTTTTCTCCCGTTCTCTTTCCGGGATAAAAAATAAATAAAAAAAAAACAGTTCTACAGTAGAAACTCTATTATGCGAACGCGTCGGGCCCGGGTTTAGTTCGGATAATCAAAACACAATTTTTTCACGGAATAATAACCCGCATGTAATGAAGTATATATAAATGAAAAATAACAGTATGTATTAAATTTCAAAAAAAAATTTTGACATATTTCCATCATCGTACTTTTGTTTCATGGATTCTGTGAAGTGAAGCCGTTCATCAGGTTCTACTGTAGTATTGACAAAACGTCGCGCAGTGTAGATGGCGTGAGTAACCGAGTGGTTTTCCAACCTCAAAGATTGCTCTCGCACGACCGATCGCGCCGGGATGCTGAAATAGGCAAACGTAAATAAACCGACATAATTAAGTACAGTGCTTCGTTCGACGCCGTCAATTGTTAACGAGGAGAGATGGAATTGGCGAGGCGCGCGTGGAGGAGATCCATTATCGTTTACAAAACGAGCTTGCAGTCGTCACTCAGGAATTCGTGAGTTTTGTTATCGATAACCTGCGACACTCGTCTAGCGCCCGAAATGAATTAAATTTCTTTCGATTCCTACGGATCGATGTTGAAGATAAAAAAACAAGGGAAAAATTCATCGAATCCGCGAGATACAAATAGAATAGCGCGAAAGCGAGAATAAAGAAAAGTTTTGTTTTATTCATGCGTAGAAAAATATAATTGACAAAAATGATTTTCTCGTCTGTTTTTACATCAGCAGCAGCGGAAGCGGAGCGGCGTTTGCGTGTGCGCCGGCCAAGCGCGAGTCGCTGAGCAGCGCCGCGGCGGCGCGGGAAAGAATCGCGGATTCGAAATCCGCCAGCGGCGTCGACGAGAGGATATCGAACGCCATAGGGACGACCGAAGAACTGTCGTCCTACATCGGACTGGCGAAGGAATTCGCGTGCGACAGCAAAGTCGAGCATCCTTATGTCGACAAATTGAAGAGAGTGCAGATGATTCTCTTCGATCTCAGTCACGCTATATCGAAATCGGGAGCGAAGGCCAATAGCTTCGAGAACAAACATACGAAAGATCTTGAGGAATGGATTAACGAGTACGCCAATCAGCTTCCGCCGCCCGAGGACTACATCATTCCCGTGAGTGTCGTCGATGTCGTTGATTATCGACTCTTTCCGACCAGCCGCGGAAATTATCACGTTAACGAGGTTGGAGCGAGTGGTGTTCATTTTGCCCAAATTCGAGAAATTCGGGCAAGAATTGCAAACAATTCCCAATGTTATAAAAATCTGAAAAAATTCATACTTATTATAGGCACTGAAAAGATTCATTTTGCATAATAATAATTTCAAAATGTTATTAACAAAATGTTCAAAAAAAAATTGTTCATCAAAATATGTGGTAACTCAACTTTTTTAAAAAATAAAAATCATTCGTTCATTTTTCGGAATACGTATGAATTTTTTCAGATTTTTATCTTTATTTTGACTTTTCTTGTTTTTTTACATGGAAAAATGTGCAAAAGTAAAGATTATAACGTAATCATTTCGACGACCGGATGGAAAGCGCCATATGTCGGATTACTAACGTTAAACTTTGTTTATTCAGGGCGGAGGAAAGGCGAGCGCGTCGCTTCACGTCGCGCGAACGATTTGCCGGCGTGCCGAGCGAACGGTTTGTCCGCTGGTGCGCGACGGTGCGCTCGACGAGGAGGCCCAAGTTTATCTAAACCGGCTGTCTGAGTTTCTTCTCACGGTGTCGCGCATGGCTGCGAAGTGCGATCAGCGCACGGAAAATATTTACATACCGCGCTCGGAGATGAGCGACGAGGACAAGTGAAGGAGTAAACGTTAATAACGGAACAAAAAAAAAAGGAAAAAAAAAATGAAAATCGTAATAACTACATATAGAAGGATTATAAGCAAAACGCAAAGTCCGGAAATATCTGGACGAATCTAGTATCTTATTGTATTGTATTATATATATATATATATATTTCGAAAAACAGTACGGAAATGTGCTGAACGTCATTACAAAGTTTACAAAGTTCTCTCATCGCGGTATTATAGATACTGTTTATTAAATTATTTATAATGTACTATATGTATATATATCATATTGAAACGACGAAGCGTGAAGCTTAGCGGTTGTCGAAGGAGGGCTGGAGCGAGCATAAAACTTTAAGCCGAAACGTTGTTTTACGCCGTTACTTATTCGTACATGTTCTTTACCCGATTACCCGATATTCTTTTTTTTTCGATACGACGGAGCGTCAGATTTATTATGTTTGAAAGTAAATAGATAGATCATTCTTATTAATCGATTAATTCGTGATAATCGGTTTTGTTTATTTTCGTGATGTAAAATGTATCTTTGCAAGTTTTCATTTCTCTTCTTCGCCCTCCGTAATCTCCTTGAGATTAACGAACTCCAATACACCGTCGCCTTCCCGCCTCTCGTCTCCGATCCGACGAGCTGGTCGATATCCCGGTTCTGTCCGGGATCGATTGGACGAGTCAGATTCAAGCTGCCACCGTCCCAGTCCTCCGTCCCGATTTTCCATCTTCTCGGTCTCCCGCAATTTTCTCGTTTCTTTACCACGTTTATCCGATAATTATAATTTTTTTTTTACGCGCAGAGTTGATATGACGAAGCGACAAATTTATCATATTTGAAAGTAAACAGATAGATTATTATTGTTAATCAATTGATCAATGATAATCCGTTTTATTTAATTTTTTTCGCTTCTTTATCACGCTTATCCGATAATTTTTTTTTCTACTCGAAGAGTTTACACGACAGAGCGACAAATTTGTCATATTTGAAAATAAACAGATAGATTATTATTGTTAGTCGAATAATCAATGATAATCTGATTTATTTATTTTCGTTATGAAAAATCGATCACCGCGAGTTTTTATTCCAACACCTCTTCGCCCTCCGTAATCTCCTTGAGATTTACGAGCTCCAGCACACCGGCGCCTCTCGTCTCCGATCTCACGAGCTGGTCGATATCCCGGTACTGTCCGGGATCGATCAGGCAAGTAAGATGCAAGCTTCCACCGTCCCAGTCCTCAGTCTCGATTTTCGTTGCCATCTTCGCGATCTTCTCCCGCAATTTTCTCGCCTCTTTACCGCCGGTCGATAATCTCAGCCTCATCTGCGCTCTTTCCAACGGCATTACCGTCTTCAACTGCGGTATAACGTCGAGCGCCTGTTGCTTCGCGTTGCGATTTGGCTTTACCGAAAAATGCACGTCCTTCATCGCCTTCTCGATCATCGACACCGGATACGGTCTCTTCGTCTCGGGATTCACGCATTTGTCCGCGACGGTCGTCGCTATGTCCTTCAGCATCGAATCAAGCGCCGAATGTCTCTCCTTGTCCGAAACTTGGAGCTCCCCCTTCGCCAAGATTTCTTTGCATATCTCGGTCTGATCCTCGATGCCGAAGGCCTTCAACAAATCCTCCTTCTTCGCCACCTGACCCTTCGAGACGTTCGTGAAGACGCTGTGAGTCTGCAGAACTTCGTCGATGTCCTTCTCTCTGAAAACAACGTCGAACGAAATCTCTCGTTAGTCTTTCTTTAAATCTTTTTATATTGAATATTTCAAACATTTATGTTTTAATATTTCAAACATTTATGTTTTAATATTTCAAACATTTATGTTTTAATATTTCAAACATTTATGTTTTAATGTTTCAAACATTTATATTTTATATTTCAAACATTTTTTATAAAAAGATTTCGCTAGTTTTTTTTTTAATATTAAGGTGAAGTGTAACCGCTATGAAAATCTGCTAAGCCAGTTATTTCTTGGGAAAATTATGAGAACAGTGTGAACTGCAAAATTAGAGAATTTTGGATTGCAGTTGTTGTTATCGACCAAGGAGTTGCAGTTCACCTTAATGTTTCAGGAAATTTGATTTGCTCCAGAAAAAGAAGATTTCGATGTACCGCTACAACTCCAGAATGCCAAAAATTTTACACAGTATGAAGCCAAAAATACAAAAAATGCTTTTCTCATAGAAGAACCTTTGCGAATAAAGGAAGATTATGAGGAACCGATATGAAAATTTCAATTTTCAACTTTTACGAGGAAGCGACAAGAAAATTCCAAATTCCAACTTTCTAATATAAATATTTTTACATATCACAGATGTTATTTGCTCCAAAATAAAAAGACTTTGCTAGCCCTTTAAATTTTTTAAATATTAATATTTAAAAAATGGTACAGAAAATTTTATTTGCTCCAGAAACAAAAAGATGACAATTTTTTACGCGGATGAAAAGAAGCTTCCTTTTTTTCTCGCTCGTTTATCGTGACGATTGAATTGATTTTCTCGTCCTTTCTTGGATACTGCGATAAAAAAATGTTTGTGATTTTTGTTTGTTTGCAGGTTAGGTCGGCTTTGAGATATTTTTTTCCCAGGGGGTAATCGTGGTCGGCAGATGCGACGTTGGGTTTTACGAGAAACTGCGTGTTTCGTTTTGGATGTGTTATTCTTACAGTTTGCTTCTCCAGGAGACAACTTTGTTTCTGTAACAAGCGATCTCGAATCTCTTGCCTCCTTTCTTCATGCGAACTACCGCGACGTTCGTCAGACGAATTTGGTTAGTCGGCGTGAATATCAACGGCATTGTTTCGAGCTATTTTATTTTATCCTCAACTGTACTCTCTTCACGCCGTTCGTTTCTTTTTGCTCAAATTTTCAGCTTTTTTTTGTCGCTCCCGATACACTTTCAGGTCATGTTTCGACTACACCGTGGAGAACGCGCGAGGTAATCGATGAAATTGGATGAAATGCTATAGCAAATATTGTGCAATATTGCGCCGTAAACAAGCACAGCTGATCGGCTTCAAACTGATCAAACTCGCGCTTAATAAACTTGTCAAATGATATATAATCTTCCAACGATAAAGTGACTCACGTATTACATGGGCGACTTCCGCGCGGCAGTTTCGGGAGTGGGACGAGTAAGACAAAATCTATTCCACAAAGTTTCGATTCGTTTAACATGCGCGAACATTTTTCAACGATATCAATTATGCAATTATCGTGCTTGTGTATTTTTCAAGAAAGCAACGAAAAAATTGAACGACGCGATTCGAGTTTGGAATATATCGAAATTACTTTATTTATTTATTTGTTTATTTCTTAAAGGGTAGAAGCGTTTTACAATCGTACATATCGTTTACCGTACATAGCGTTATCAGTATAAATAATATTACATTGGAAGATGATACGTAGATAATGGATTATTATGTTATAATGAAAATGAATCAACGAATCAATTAATTCAAACTGCTCACGGTGATGCAGCCCGTAGCTCAGCGATCAATAAACATTAAACAAGAACCACAGTAACAAAAAATTCTGTAACCAAAATGACTTGAAGTACCCAAATAACCGGTTATCGCAGCCGGTAACCATACCGACAAAATTTACCGAAGAATCCGAGCGTCGTGCGAGAGTTTCGAGCAGTTCGAAAAGCTTTCGAACGGTCAGCGAAAGATACGAGGGAGCCGCAAGGCTCCAGCGGCTTAAGAGCATGTGAAATACCGCGGTCGGTAATAAAAACTGTAATACACTTTTCTTATGAATTCTGGCATATGCGGTCAAAAGAAAAGTCTCATCGGAAACGGAAATAATTTCGGCTTCCCATGAGACTTTTCTTTTGACCGTTTATGCGAGATCCAGTGAGAAAAGTTGATTACAGTTTTTGATACCGACTGAGCCCGGGACGGACGGGGCGGGGGGTGTTTCATATGGTCTTAACATTGAAATTCCTCCCGTACAATTTCTCCCAGCGAACGAACCATCCAAGATATCATATCCACGAATACTTCGATGACTAATCTCTCCAGCGAAATCTTGAGGCAGAAAAAAAGGAGCGCACGACAAACCACGATTGTTTCGCAACAAATTTATCGACGGGATGCATCGCGCTGCGCGCACACATAGCATCCGCGGCTCGAACGAACAGTTTTCTCAGGGGGCACCTGTGGCCCATTAGTTCACGTACTATCTCGCCCAAGTGTGTGCGCGTCTCTCTCGGCGACTCCACGAAAGTGGTGGGGATAAATCGGGCCTAGGCGTCTCGGCAGTTTCGCGGAGAGTTTCAGTAGTACTCGCGTTATGGTGCGTCGAGGAAGGTACAAAAAAGATAAAATCGCACTCTCGACTCCGCACGCACGCCTTGGTGAATGAAAAAAAAATAAACAAAAAAAAACAACAGAGAGAGACATTCGAATCGAAGTTTCGTCAAGGGTCGCGAGAATGACCATGGCAGCCCAGGACGAGATCGGCGTCGGGGATTTCGTTCTCCTCGACGAGATAACCACGGAAAGGGTCGTCGAAAATCTACGAATCAGGTGACTAGATTAAAAAAAAAAAAAAATACAAAAAAAAATACAAAATAAAACCAACGAACGAGAAAAAAAAATTCTTGAGTTTCTATCTTGACGATTTCGGTGTCAGATTGACAGGTGGGTGATAATGGGAAGTCGGAGACGAGCGGTTGAAGTCTCGGACGAGGCGCGAGAAAAGGCGTGGCTTAATGTCGAGGATTCGGCAAAAATTCTCGTGCGAGAATCGCGATGCTATTTTCGAGCGGAATATGAGAGACGAAAAATATTGCCATTACGGGAGAGCGGTGCATGGCGGTTCGTGCAGCGTACAGTCGAGGCGAATTTTTTTCGTAGCTTTCGTGTCTCGTGTGTTTGGCTCCGGCAACGAGAGACCCGCGCGCGCTCGGAGTCACACCAAATTAACGAACTCTGCGTTTGCGTATGCGTACGTTATAAATATGCCGGATTTGTATCCGGCGGAATATCGGGAGGAGGGCGAGAAAGAAAGTATATATAAGTTTTTCTGTGGCTTCTTGCGATACGCAGAGAGAGAGAGGCTCGCACGGGCGTCGTGAGTAACGTACGTGTGAGTCACGTTAGAGTCACACCGGTGCCTCTCGGCTCGCTCGAGTGCGATTGGATAAGAGACCGCAACGTTAGCGCTGCGCTCGCGCGAATCCCCTTGACTTAGTCGATGTGTTGATACACTTTATATATATTACATATATATATATATATTTATATATATGTATATATATGTAATATATATATATATATATATATATATATATATATATAGATATGTGCACAGAGCATGGCTGTAGTTATTTCGCAGGCGCGCGTATATACAGGAACACGCATGGAGGATGTACAATCTGTTGCAAAAAGAAAATCGCCGGACGAAAGGCGCGCATTGGTCAGCGAATAAAACGATCGATTGCGAGGCGTTCCATGCGGCAGCTTTTATTTCCATCTTAGAAAGATGTAAATAAAAAAAAGTAAACAACTAAAGTGGAGTACGAACTTTTTATGTAAACAAAAAAATATAAATCATTTCGTAGTCCTTCTCTCGCTGTAACTTAGGGCGAGGGAAGGGCAAATTTTGATATTTTTTGCTTCCTCATAGAGGAAGCTTTTTTTTTTTGTTTACTTCGAAAAGTTGGCACTCCATTTTGTTTTTTGCTTGTTTAGGTTTTGTTTTCTTTCTTTCTAAGGTGGCTGCTGCTCGGAACTCTAGTCAAGCGAGTGCTAAATTTTCGACCGTTGTTTGTTCGAAATGTTTTGTGCATTTATTAACGGTAACATGAGACGTTTGTATTGCTGCATGGGTCGACAATTTTCGCGATCAAGGAAACCATCGATGACGATGTTTCTTGCAATTGCGTCGACTGATGAATGTAAATTTTTACGACCTTTTTTAAAAAATTTGACAATCACGTAAAATCTCGAACCGGGCTTCAGTCTTCGTGTTGCCCCGAGGAAAGAGACGTGACCACTCTACTAGTGTATCAAATTTCAACCGGCTATCTCAAGACGTTTCCGAGTTACAGTCGTTTTAAACCGACGCACACACACACACACACGCACATCCAGACATTTTGTCTAAAGATGATTTTTCGATGTTTTGGAATATTCTGAACACGTTTTCATTAAAATCTCCAGAAAAAAAATGTTTCATGAAAACGAAACAATATGAAAATAATAAATTAAGCTAAAATAAATAAAAATAAAAGTAATTTAAAAAGTAAAAATAAAAGTAATTTAAAAAGTAAAAATAAAATTAATTTAAAAAGTAACAATAAAATTAATTTAAAAAGTAAAAATAAAATTAATTTAAGAAGTAAAAATAAAATTAATTTAAAAAGTAAAAATGAAATTAATTTAAAAAGTAAAAATAAAATAACACACACGAATCGTACACGCGACGTTTTCTAAAAATCGTACTTCTCGACGATTTAGACTATTCTAAGAACTCTGACCCTAAAATACCGATCTAAAAAAAAAAAAATTACGAAAACATAGATTTCTCTATGCACAAGCAAAATACTCATTTAGTACTCATTTGACTAGCGTGTCACGCAGTAGCTGGCTTAATTCGTGTTGAGCATTTTTTGTTCCTTTTTCCCCTAACGAAACACTTAAAACGGCACAGAGAGTCGACACGCATCCTGAATAGCTATTCGATGCCTGCACAACTCGCTGCGCCCGCATTATCCATCGTTCATTATGAGCGACGAACCGATGCGCGGCTAACAGTATACGCGTTATATTGAGAAAAAGAAAAAAAAAAAATTCATGAGTTTCTATCGCTGTAGGATTTTTTTTCCGCATCTGCTCGATATCATTGCCGGGATACAACGCGGCCATGAGGATTGATAATTATCGCTTAGATACTGCATTATCGTGTTCCAGGATAATTTCAGTTCTAAGAGCCTCGATAAGAGCCTCACCGCGATAAGGCTTTGATTTTGGCGCATGTTGGATACAACGAAAAAATATATATTTATATATATATTCGTTGAAACTCGGACATAATGTGGCTTCGGAGTAATATAATTTATATGATTATTTTAATTTTTTTATTGCTATTTTTTATTATTAATAAGAGAGCCTAAACGGCGATAAGCGCTCTGCTTTTGGCGCATGTTGGATACTACGAAAAAATGTATATTTATATATATATTCGTTGAAACTCGTACATAATGCGGCTTTGGAGTAATATAAATGATATGATTATTTTTATTTTTTATTGTTAATAATTTAATGCTATTTTTTATGATTAATAAGAGAGCCTCACCGTATCCGGCGCTCTGTTTTTGGCGCATGTTGGATAGAAGGAAAAAAAATATATATATTCGATGGAACTCGCCCTAGTGCGGTTTTGGAGTAATATAAATTATACGATTATTTATTTATTTGTTTTATTGCAGATTCAACGGCGGCAGAGTTTACACTTACATTGGAGAGGTATGCGTGAGCGTGAATCCTTACAGGACGACAAACATCTATGGCCCGAGTGAGATCAGTAAATACAAAGGTGAGAGATCGTCGTTCGACTCACGAGAAACACTAAAAATTCTCGAATAAAAAAAAATGCAACAAAATCTTTCATGAACGTATTTTCGAAAAATCTTTTCTTTTTTTTGCGACGCATTATTATTTTTCGACGTTTTCGGAACGTTTTTTTTAAATACAACACCAAAATTTGTAATGAAATTATATTTTTAAAACATTTTTTTGCCATGCATTTTCATTTTTTTTATTTCGGAAATTTTTCGAAACCAAATATCCGTACGAGCGGCAAAGACTCGATTTTTTTTGTCCACCTTGCATCCTCGCGACCTTGTGACATCGGAGATATAGTCGTCAAAGAAAACTTAATAGTGTAAACTGCCGAGACTGAAGTATAACTGAAGTATATCGACGAGCGCTCAAGGATGAATTCTTATCTGCTCCGTAGCTCTTATCACCGACACTAGTATGGTACGCGGAAACTCGAAGCTTTTTTTTCTATAAGAATTATACTTCCAGCAATACTAATAACTTTACGTGTGTAATAACACTTCACAACAATGTATATATCATATTTTTATTTTTTATTTTTTCCAGGCAGAGAACTGTTCGAAAATCCACCTCACATTTTCGCGATCGCCGACGCGGTCCACCGGGAAATGAAGCAACAGGGACGGGACACATGCATCGTTATCAGCGGCGAATCTGGCTCCGGTAAAACCGAGGCCAGCAAGATTATAATGAAGTACATTGCCGCCGTGACGAATTTGACCGGTCAGCAGGAGATCGAGAGGTGCGAGAGATCGATAGACATCTATTTGATCCGTTGATCGATTCATATTATTAATTTTATTATTTCTAAATATACTAATTTTATTATTTCTAAAATTACTAATTTTAGTATTTTAAAAATTATTAATTTTGTTATTTTTAAAATGATTTATTTACCTAAGGAACAATTTTGTTGACAAAAATTTTAGGGTGAAGAATGTACTTATCCAGTCGAATTCGATACTGGAAGCGTTCGGCAACGCCAAGACGAAGCGCAACGACAATTCGTCGCGTTTCGGCAAATACATGGACATCAATTTTGACTTCAAAGGCGATCCGGTCGGTGGTCACGTGACGAATTATCTGCTGGAAAAATCTCGAGTCGTCTATCAGCAAAAGGGCGAGAGAAATTTCCATTGCTTCTATCAGGTGAGACTTTTTTTAAATTTATATTTATCGATAGAGCTTCTTTTATTGTCGACAATTCAACATTTAAAAAAAATTTTTAGCTACTCAATGGTTGCAGCGAGGCGGAATTGAACAAATTGAGACTCGTGCGAGATCCCGCGGCCTATTATTACGTCGGTCAAGGAGATAGCAACAAAACGAGCACGAGCGATAGGGCCGATTACAAAGCCGTCACCACGGCGATGACCACCCTCGGCTTCACAGCAAACGAAACTCAAACTATATGGAGCATTCTCGCCGGTATTTTACACCTGGTTCGTTTCCGACAAATTCATTTTTTCTTTATAAAAAAAAAAAAATACCTGGGCATTTCTAGTCGGGAGTGCTTTGATTTTGGTCGAGAAAAAAAACTGATCAATCTCTAAATGATACAATTACTTCAAGTATTTTTTCGTTGCTGAAAGTATCCTCAGCTGAAAGTACCCTTAATACTCGATTAAGGGTACTTTCAGCTTAATCGAATTAATCCGATTTTATTTTCCTCGTCATCGCTCTAACAACCAACTTTATTTTATTAAATATTATCGCAGGGCAACATAACGTTCAGTCTGGAGGAGGACAATCTTTGCGTCGGAAATCGCGGAGCTCTCAACGACACGGCAAATTTTTTTTCGATCGATCCGAAGGAGCTCAGCACAGCACTGTCGCAGAGAGTTATCGCGGCCGGCGGTGACGTGGTGCAGAAGAGTCACACGTTTATCGAAGCCGAGTACGGAAGGGACGCTCTCGCCAAGGCTATATACGAGAGACTGTTCACGTGGATAGTTTCGCGAGTAAATGACTCGATAAACGTGCACGATACATCCGGAAACCTCGGCACGACTCATCAGCACTACGATCGTTACAAGAGAACGCTGATCGGTGTTCTCGATATTTATGGATTCGAGATATTCGATGCGAACAGCTTCGAGCAATTCTGCATAAATTATTGTAACGAAAAGCTTCAACAGCTCTTCATCGAGCTGGTGCTGAAACAGGAGCAGGAGGAGTACATGAGGGAAGGCATTGCCTGGCAACCGGTCGAGTACTTGAACAATCAGGTCATATGCGATCTTGTTGAACAACAACACAAGGGAATTCTCGCCATCATCGACGAGGCATGTCTGAACGTCGGCAAAGTCACGGACGAGGTAAATAAACAAATTAAAAAATTTGTGGAATTTTGTATTCAGAACAATGTTTTTTAATTTGCTTTCTCCGCCAAACTTGACCTCCTTTAAGGATATCTTCACGTAGGCATTGTTGATCAAAAGATTGATCGGGCTTAGAGTCGCGGTATTATTTAAAAGACAAAAAATGTTAAAAATAATTTTTAAAAGTCTGAAAAAAATGAATATGCAGTCAGAAAATTCAACGAATTTGGTTCACTCGAAAGAAATCGAAAATCTTATAATTTTTCAGATGCTGCTCGAGGCGATGGACAAGAAGCTGATAGATCACAAGCATTACGCATCGAGACAATTGAAGCCAATGGACAAGGAGTTGCAGCACAAAACACAGTTCCGCATAAAACATTACGCCGGCGACGTGGTGTACGCTATCAACGGTTTTCTCGATAAGAACAAGGACACGCTGTTCCAGGACTTCAAACGACTGATGTACAAGAGCAAAAATTCTCAGATAAGCGGCATGTGGCCCGAGGGAGCTCAGGACATAACAAAAACGACGAAGAGACCGCAAACCGCCGGAACGCTCTTCAGAATTTCGATGACCCTTCTCGTTAACAACTTAACGAGCAAAGAACCTTTTTACGTTCGGTGCATAAAACCCAACGAGGTCAAATCGCCGGTCGTCTTCGACGACGAGAGAGTTAATCATCAAGTACGATATTTGGGCCTGGTTGAGAATATTCTCGTGAGACGTGCTGGATTCGTCTACAGACAGCGATACGACCGATTTTTAAAAAGGTAAATTCCCTCATAAAAAAAAAATGTATGCACTTTTTTCATTTATTTTTTCTAAAAAATGCATGTATAAATTGATCAATTATTAATCTAAGTTCTCTATTAATTTATTGTTGTCTTCGATAATATTTTACTGAGCAATTAATGATTTTCTCTTTTTTTTCCAAGGTACAAGATGATTTCGCAATACACCTGGCCGAACTTCCGCGGAAACGACAAGGAGGGTGTGCGAACGTTGATCGACGAAAAAGGTTTCGCCGACGACGTCAAGTACGGTCACACGAAGGTGTTCGTGCGCTCGGCTCGGACGCTCTTCGCACTGGAGAAAGCTCGAAGCGACTTGATACCGGGTATCGTGACGCTGCTGCAGAAACAGTGGCGAGGATATCTCTGTCGAAAGCGTTACAAGAAGATGAAAGCCGCCCTTGTTATAATGGAGCACTATCGACGTTTCAAGAGATACGTGTACGTAAAGGAGCTCGAGAGAAAATTCAAGAACGCGAAGAACCTGCGCGACTACGGAAAGAGTCTCACCTGGCCACGTGAAAATTTCGCTGTACGCTCGGCTGTGCCGGCTTTGAAAATGATGTACGCACGGTGGCGAGCCTGGATGATACTCAAAGCTATCCCCAGAGAAGATTGGCCACAATTGCGTTTGAAGGTAAATATCGATGATCACCTGTATTGTCGCTCCAGGTTATTCCAAGCTATTCGACTTCCCGACCGTATGAAAAATTAATTGAAAAATCTATCAGTATGTATTTCTTTCTCTCGAATCATTTTTGGGAATTCTAATCATTCATTTTATGACGGATTATTATCGAATTACATGTTATGAGTTTTTTTTCTTTTTTATTACTTTCAGATTCTTAAGCGAATTAAATTAATTTCACCAATTATTATCTAATAGTAATAATAATTATTATTACTCTTTATTATTAGATGGCAGCAGGTGCGGTGCTTCGTTCGAAACGTCAGTGCTGGGGTCAGGAGAGACGCTGGGAGGGAAATTATCTCGGCAAATTTGACGAGAACGACCATCACGATATATTCACAGCGTCGACAAACAATCTTAAGAATTCGGACCACTTCAAGAGTGTGCTGTTCAGTGGTTTTATCAGAAAAACTAACAGGTACATTAATTCGTCCCACCGTCCGATAGCTTTGCCGAGGCACTTTTGCAGCAATTATTATTTATCGTTATTTTTATTTTTGCTTTTTTGATTTCGCCACGTAGGTTTGGAAAACAAGCCGACAGAGTTTTGCTTATCACCGAGCATTCGATCTACAAGATGGAGAGCTCAAAATTTAAGACTATGAAGAAAGGCATGCCGATCGCTGAGATAACAGGGCTGAGCGTATCGCCCGGTATGGATCAGCTTATCGTTATTCACTCGAATCGCGGCAATGATTTTATCATGTCGATTATCGCGAAGGAGGATCGAGTCGGCGAGCTCGTCGGTATCCTGAGCACAAGATACCATCAGTGAGTTTATATATTTTATTTTATATTTTACAATATTATTTTACCATTATTTATATTATATGTTATTTATTTTATTCTATTTTTTACAATTACTTCAAATTTATTTCATTTTATTATTGCTTTCTTTTATATAATACTTTTTTATTTGATATTATACATAATAATGTATAAAAAAAATAGAACACGCATTGTAAGGGAGGTCAATAAATATCTATTACTACTACTACTTATTAGTAGTGATAGACATTTATTGACCTCCCTTACAATGCGTGTTCTATTTTTTTTTATTACACTACGTTATTATTTATTGCTTTTACATGATTATTTTACTATTATTTATGTTGTGTATTATTTATATTATTTATTATTTATTTTTATTTTGAACGTGTACCTTAGATTGAGAGGAGCAGACTTGCAAGTGACGGTCGACACGAAATTCAAGTGCATGTTAGGGAACAAGAAGAAGGTTCTGAAGATCGAAGTTATGCCGGAGGTGTCGGAGCCAACATTCCGAAAAGAGGGCGACAACACGATAGTATTCGCGATTCCGCCGTCGAGAGGAATAATCGAGCCCGCAACTAATTCTCGACAACAGATCAAACCGGTCAGTTAATCGTGCGATGACGATAAAAAAAAAATATCTTCAGCCATCACCCCTGTAATCCACTCTGGATTTATCTTTGTAAATATCGAATTTTTTTTTCTATTAACGACGGATCGTAAACACCGTGCTTTTCACTGTTTAACTAGTACTTAGAGATTCGTTAGGTAATTTATAAATGAACGGAGAGAAAGAAGAGAGAGCGAGAGAAGATGTAACGTTGCGAAAACATTGTATTATATAATTAACTTTTATATACCAATACTAAAAGTGTATGATGTCTGAATGAATTGATAAAACGATCGGGTTATGACAAACTCGTGGCATACAAAAGCTTTGTATCGTCGAACTAACAAAATACCATTGGTGCCTTCGGCTTCGATAGAGACAGACTATATCTTTGTACTAGCTACAATTTTCTTTTTCATTAATTTTTTTTTTTTTTTTTCACGAAGCGCTTAAAATACGTGATAACGTACTTAACTCTGCCTGACGTTCAGCCAACAATTAATCGTTCGAATGCATAGCTAAAATGCACAACTGCAACTCCAGGTTAAAAATCGTGCCATTTGTTACAACGAAGTTAAATCTTTATTAACCAATTGTTCAACTACGTTTAAATAACAGAAGACAACAAACAAAAGTCTCCTTTTTTATACTTCGAAATGTTTTATTGTTAAATCGTGTAAATGCAAATACAACACACGCAGTATTTAAATACAAAAAAACGAGTGTTAATCCAAATTGGAAGTTGGAGATGCCTCGAGACGTTTATACATGTAGATGTAGCCCAGTTCTTTCGGTGGATTCTCCGACAGTGCGACCTGCGAAAATATTCACATTTTATTTTTAAAAAATAAAAAAGAAGAATGCCCTCGATAAACTTCAGGTGGTCGAAGCGCTTTACTCTAGTCAAATGCCTACACACAGCAGATGTCCTTGAATAGAAAAACATTAGTTGCAATGGATTTTCAAAAATATCAACTGGTTTGTGCTAATTTTCGATTATCGTTTCGCGTTAATTTTTGCTCGATTTTGATGTATTACGGCTCATTCTCTTCCTTGAAAGCGTTAGGAAAAAGTTTGTATAAAAGACTCTACAAATGAAGCACTCATTTGACTAGTGTGAAACGCTCCGACCTCCTCAATAAAATATTTCGTTCGAGATTTTTTAAATCTCGATTTTTTTTTGTACTCTTTTCCAATTATCAACGAACTTTTTCATCGTTGTATATGACCCATCGATTGTCCTTGAGTAGATGGCAGACGTAGTGCCCGACCATGGTCGAAGTGCCCATGTGTGATATAAATCCAACCAATTTGTAATCTGAAACGAAAATCGTTTGTTTCTTAATTCATCAATTTCCGTCGCTTGACTACTTTCGAGATGAATTCCAAATACATTTCTGATCGATCAAGCACGTTCTTTTCAACGAAACAGTGGAATAACGTTACGGAATTGTTTCCGCAAAAAACAAAAAAAAAAAAAAGATAATTGCGTTGATGCACTCACGGCCGTTGCCGTCTCTGAAGGAAGGTCCGGCCGGCCTGGCCACAGAATCCTCTTCCATCGGCGCCGCGGCACCGGCGTCGTCGCCTTGGTGACTGAAAATCCAATCGACCGCTCGCTCGACGTTGTTGTCCGTAGCCTCGAGAGCTTTCGTCGCCTGCGCGTCGGTGAAGCCCAGACTCAACAAATATTCCAAACTCGCTGGGGTTGGCACGAAAGCACCTTTGTCTGTAATTTTACGGATAAAATAGATATATATTTTTTTATAATAAATAAAGAATATCGAATTTTTTTAAATATTCGTACTCGAGTCGCGAAAGCTTCCTCAATTAACTCTTGACGAAGTTGAAACGATAGTTTCGATAAAAGTCACATTTTCAACACTCGAATTGTCGAGACTCCGAATTATGCATTAATGAAAAAAAAAACAAATATTTTTCAAATATTCGTACTCGAGCCGCGAAGCCTCTGTAACAAACTCTTGACGAAGTTGAGGCGATAGTTTCGACAAAGGTTAAATTTTCAACGCTTGAACTGTCGAGATTCTGAAGTCTGCATTGACGAGTAAAATGAATAAAAGTTTACCGCTCGCAGGTTTAGCATCGGTGCCCGGCGGTACGAACGGATTGGCAAAATCCGAATCGCAAATGTGCTCCAGTGCCCAATTCAGGGCGGCGCCGAGACTCTTGTTTCCCGTCAAGTAGAGAGCTCGCTTGCAGGCTTCCGGTGGGAAGCCCATTTTTGTGAGTTCGCTGAGTATCTCCTGATCGTACACAGGTGGGGGAGGTTCGGATTCCGGCAGCAATTCCTCGTCAGGTTGCAAGCCTCCGGCTCTCAACCACGTGAGATCCAACATGTCGGGCATCTCCACGGCGACGTCTAATTTAATACTCGTCCAGTCTTCTCTCATGGTGAATTTTTTCAGGTGTATTAAAAGATAATCGGGGAAAGTTGCCAGCCTCGTGATTCTGTAAAAAAAAAAAAATCAATACAACAACGTCATCATGAATAACGATAACACAATTTCTATGAAGTACGGCCAGAAGAGATTTTCGTACTTCGTAGCGGTGGTCTTGTCGTTCAGGGCAGTGCTGTAAAATTGCTCGACCGTTTCTGAACGAGCGAACGATTCGAGACAAGACAGAAGCTTTATGTGAGGCCTCACCGTCGCCACGGACTCCACCCTCTGCCCTTTACCTTCGGCTTCCTTCTTCTCGGCTTCGTACGCTGCTACCTCGTCCTACAATATTTCAACAATTAAATGTTGGTAAAAAAAAAATAGTATTTTTAGGAAAATTATATTTTTATGAAATTCGGTTAAAAAATAAATAAATAAATAAAATTAGACGAGCGATCAACGATTTCAAAAAGAATTTACCTTGTTCGTAGCTGCATCGAGGGGTATCGGCAGCGGCAAAAGATACTCGGGTCTGTGAGAGTATTTAACCTTTCTCGATCCGCCGCACTCGTATCGTTCCTCGACTTTGAATTTAAAACATTCCGCTGGATTTGTTCGGTTGACGCTGTGACGCTGCGAGTCAACGATAGATCGGTCAGGCGAATGCTATTTTATCGATAAAACAATTATCGTTCGGAGAAAAACAAAATCTTACGTCTATGATATTTATAAGATGAAGAAGAAATTCTTGAGCGTCCTGCTGCCGATTCGATGCGAATATCGGATTTCCACGGCCTATGAGAACTTTGAACATTCGTGGCGGAATACCCTGGCGTCCTTCATCCTCCGTTCCGGCCGGCGGAGCGATTGAGTATTTACCCGAGATAAGTCCGTCTCCGAGTTTCGCCCTGAATAACAATCAACGAGACTTGAGCGAGAATTTGAATCGAACCACAACGAAATATCGAACATTTTTCGTATGATTTAAAAAAAAAAATTATACTTGTGACGATGAATCTACATTAATGAATGATACTCAATACATAAAAAAACAATAATGGCCAATTTGCAAACGGATAGCCCAGTTTAGTCCTATATTTTCGGCGATCGGCGATCGAGTGCCTCGAACTCACATCTGGACGTTGAAATCGCTTGGCGGATCGTTCCAATTTCCCTGAAATATCTCCGTCGCCGTATCGACGTATCTGCAAGAGAACGTACTTTTATTTCTTCGAGTTGATTCGACGAAATTCGCACAGTTTTACAAGAAAACTATAATGATTTTTAAAAAAGTAAGAACCGTCACAACTCCAACGCAAAGAGAGAGTTTTGCCGACCTTGTTATGAAGTCCGGTATCGCGAATATAGTTTGCATAACGCTGTTGAGATAGCAAGAGTTTCCAAGATTCGTGAGTCCCGTGTATCCTGGTCCGTAGATCGGTGTCAATTTGCTCGCGGCTTCCTGGAGCGCGACCCACTCGCCGAACTTTTGATTCAAGTCGAGCTCCAGCTCGATCATCGATTTGTCGGTTTTCTCCATCTGAGCGATGTTTATGCCCCAGTGAGCCAGGTGGACGATCAGGTTCGGATCGTCGACCATGTCGTCCTCGTCGTACGAGAATACATCGCCCTTTCCCTCCTTCGTTATAGTCCCCAATTTCACAGCCAGCGGATGACCGGTGGCTCGATAATGCTCGACGGCGTGATCGTTGCCACCGGTACCGTCGTAAAATTTGCGACCGCACAGTATCGTACCGTCGGTCAAATTCAACCAGAGATTCTGCGTCAAATCGCACTTGTCGCATTTCCAACCGCTCGGCGGTATCTTACGACTGTTGTCCAATTGCAACAGATTAGCGGCGTGTCTGCGACGAAAAAAAAAAGAACATATGTCAAGAAAATATGTTGAAGTCATTTTCATTATCTGTGATTTTTGTTACTGACTTTGTTATTATCTTCGCTTCGCCGTCCCAAGTTCCGGCCAAGCCTTCCATCTCCGCGACTTTGATTGCCGACTCCGCCTCCAAAACCGACGCAACGCTGAGTTTGACCTTTTGAAAACAAAGTTGATAAGAATTTTATGAAAATAGTGTTTTTATGAAAATAGTCCTTTTATGAAAATAGTCCTTTTATGAAAATAGTGTTTTTATGAAAATAGTCCTTTTATGAAAATAGCCTTTTTATGAAAATAGTATTTTTATGAAAATAGTATTTTTACGAAAATAGTATTCTTATTTAAATAGTTTTTTTAAGAAAATAGTATTTTTATTTAAATAGTTTTTTTATTTAAATAGTTTTTTTAAGAAAATAATATTTTTATGACAATAGAAAGTAAAAAAAGGGCTAGTTTTTACTTGTTCGGGCAGATCATCCTTGGGATAAGGAACCGAAGCAAAGCTCGGCAGTACAACGACTTTGTAAGTCTCCTCGTAGGTATACTTTTGCTGATCCGGAGTAAAACCTCCCGGAGTACCAATGGCAAGACGGGTGATCTTCTTTGCCGGTCCGTCGCCACGCTGCTCAGGCGTTATCTGCGGTATCGCATAAAAATGAATTCTCCGCAAGTCAAAGAATTACTAAAAAAAATATTTCCACCGACCTCTTTTTTGTCGCGTTTTATGTGAAGAAAAACATGATTGTTGGTAACCACATAGTAGCGCTCAACATGTTCCTGACCGAATCCAAGAAAGCTAGTCAGACTCACGTACAAGCCAGTCTTACTCTCCTAAAAAAAAAAAAACAAAACAAAAATGTACACATTTTTTTTTTAATTTCGCTGATGTCAATTTTGGAGATAAGAAAAAAAAACAAAGAGGACAAACCAACCGGAGTGTCAAAGGAGTAAACACATTCGTCCTTGTAAACCTTGTCGTTTCTCTGTACGATCTTTATGCCAGTCAGATATTTCGACAACTCTTCCATTTCCCCGCAACGATCTTACCGAGCTGTCCCAAACAAATTCCTATCGTACAGGGGCTTTGTTGAATTTTTATTTATTTTTATTATCCAAATAATGACAGAACTGTTTATCAGACAATCATCGCCAATAACCTTGCCTCGGTTCTCTCTCGACACTATCCGCCGGTTTTTCCTATCATACACCTCTCCACTGTTCCCCAGGATGATTTGCGTGATTCAAGAAACGATGAATCTTAACCGGAAGCTCGCAACGGGAGTCGAGCGAACAAATGCCGCACTTCCGGTCGAGCGTCTCGCGTTTTTAAGGGGGTTCGAGCGCTTCGCGCCAGTCAAATGAGTGCTACATTTTTTAAGTCGTTCGTACAAACTTTTATGCATCTATTGATTATAGTGGATCCTTATTTGTATTACAGCGGATGTCCTTAAAGTAGAAAAACATTAAACGCAATAGATTTACAAAAATATTAACTTGTTTTTGCTAACTTTCGAAAAGTTACATATTGTCGTTAAAATTATTCAAAAAATAATCGGTAAATCGCTCTCGATTTTTAAGCATCGCGGCTCTTACAGAGCTAAGTTTAAATAATTTGATATATAACGGAACAGACTCTGACTTAATAAAAGGTTATACGTTGAAATAAAATATTATTTTTTCACTGTTTTTCTATTGAAATTGATATATCTATAAGTACTTATGCTCGTCAAGGAGAAATCCGTTACTGAACAAATTACATTACAAATAACAATCCACTATATAATCGATGGATGCCTTTTTAGGCATCCATCGATTATAGTGGATTGTTGTTTATTAACGGATTTCTCCTTGACCAGTATTCAAATACAGATGTGGCATAACTACTTAGATCTATCAATTTTTTAAGTCGTTTTCTACTTAGATCTATCAATTTTTTAAGTTGTTTGTACGAACGAAAATTTAGCGCTCACTTGAGCAGTGCGGCCGCCTTAAAGGCCGAGAGAGTTTCTCGATTGACTCACCGAGTGGCCTCGTGACGCAACCGAATCTAGCTTCTTCCATCGAGAGAACTCCCGAGGGCGATACGCGTGGTGTTCAAGAGCTTTCCGTCTATCGCATATATATACACATCTATATAATTGCTAGTAACGATCGTTCAATCCAAGTGAAGTAAAAATGAGCGGAATCGTCAGAAACGCTTTGCGTAGCGGAGCATTAAAGAATTTAGTGTCGTCGCCGATCGCCGGTAGAACGACCACTGCGGCTCACAGCCAATTTTCTCGATCGGTCTGGAACATGTGCCACCGGCCCGGCAACGAGACCGTCGCGCCTATAACCACACTTAAGATTCACAGTCCGTCGAGCCTCTGCGGCTGCGGATGCACCAAGGGCGCCCACACCAAAGGTATTTCGAACATTCTCTCATTATTGTCAGTGATATTTAACACGAGGATTTCGAAAAATTTCACTCGGCTTTTTCGGCCCACCCCTCTCGCCCTCCCCTCCCCTCTTAACCCACTCCTCTCGTGCTGCCCCTTCCCATTTTTTTACGCGAATTTTATTTGATTTCATTTGATTTTATTTAATTTTATTTAATTTTATTTAATTTCATTTGATTTTATTTAATTTTATTTAATTTTATTTAATTTTATGTATTTTGACTAATGGGAATTGCAGCTGAGAAGGAACTGGTGGAATTTCTGGCCGAGGAGATCGTGGCGGAGAAGAAGGCTCAGAAGCTGAAAACTATTCCCACGGACGTCGAAGGATTCACGGTTTCTCTGGACGGAGCCAACGTCACGTTGGTCAAGAAAGATAGCGATGAAACGTAAGATTTTTTTAAACATAATTTTTCGTGCGGAGAGCGTGATGGGAAATATTCTGATTTTTGTTTTATTTTATCTTATTTTTTTCAGAATCACCATCGCTTTCAATGTGAATCACACCGTGGACACGGATGCGGAGCCAGAGGTGGATCCGAGGGACGACAAACCCGACATCGGCGAGATGAAGAGCAAGCCAAATTTCTCCATCGACATCAAGAGAGGCAATCAGACTCTGGGATTCACATGTTCTTTCAACAACGAGCCCGGAGCGTCCGGAGCTGACGAGGGTTACAGTGAGTTGGAATTTTTTTTATCAGATAGAAAAGTAATCGATTGGATACCAAGGTATTGAGTACAAAGTGACGCCTTGAAGACACTCTGATAATTAATCCTTGGTACATTGAAGCATCGCCGGTTCAAACTATTAGTTCATTGTCTCTTGAGATTGAATCAATTCACTGGTTGATGCAACATTTTTTTTTTTTAACTGAATCTATAATATATAAAAATAATATAATTATTATAATTAGGTATTTAATTATTTGAATGTATTTATTACGTTTATATTTGTATTTCTGTATATAGAACAATTGAACGAAACAAAGTTTAGAGCGAAAAATCGAAAAAAATATCTGTGTTCGATAATTTGATTTTTTTACTTTTTTTTTTAATCATCAGATGATATATTCGGAATCGACGAGATAACTCTGTACGAGGGAGAGCACAACGACAAAGTGTACGCGGTCGCCGGCGAGGTGATCGACGGGGTGAGTTAATTTTATATATTAACTTATTAATTTTTATATATATAAAAAAAAATGGTTACTTAATCTTTTTTAATTTTTCATTTTGTTTGAACGTGATTTATTTCGCATTGTTTTCAGTACTTGTACGATCTGCTCATGAACTATCTCGAGGAGAAGGGCGTGTCAAACGAATTCGCGGAGAAGCTGGTAGACCTCAGCACGAGTTACGAACACACAGCGTACATCAGCCTGCTCGAGGCTCTTTCCAAGTTCACCGCTGGAAAGTAATTCCATCTTTTTTTTTAATGTATGTTTGATATAGAAACCCCGATTTTCATTTTTCATCATGTCTGTTAGAATGTTACTGTAATCCTAGGTATAAAACAAACGTAACAGTTTATTCAAATATTCTGTTAATAAACGTGACACTCCAAAAAAATTGCGTTCATATATTAAAATATATTATGTTAGTCATTAAATTCTAATTCCAATATAGTTCGACAGGAAAATCATTTTTAGGATACCACGCATTTTTTCATCGCCTTCATATTGATTCATATTGATTCGTTGTAAGATATCAATCTGCGAAAAACGGTATTTATTGAGTCGTAAAAAAATTACGTAATTACAAAAAAATTCCAGTATATCGTCGTAGACGTTGTTTAAAATTCGTACTCGTTTATTTTTCACAATAAAATATGCACCGCGATAACCCACACTGCAATTTACGTAACATTAAATGTGACCTGGTGTTGTGCGATCGCTCGCGTTTAACAATTTGCACTCAACTTAGTCAAAATACACAAAAGAACTTCTTCTTTTTTTATGTAAAATAAATCTAAAATATTGAATAAATTCGGACAGACAATAATTTGAATTAATATTAATAAATTTAGTATTAAGTCTTAGTCTTATTATATATACCCGGGCCTTTCACGACGAGGCCACGATTACCGACGCTGCGCATGGGATCGAACGCTCGACTATTCAGGATATCCTTACCAAAACCCGTTTCCGTCGATCGTGATGAAACTCGGACAGTTTGTCGAGATAAACACGTTGAGTGTTTGAAATTAAAAAAAAAAAAAAAAATTGATCGTACATTTCGTTTGGCACTGTATTCTCAAAGTTACGTAATTTTTTTACGTGCAAAGGTGCAGAAAGCACTCGACAAAAATACTATTCATCAATTTTCTCCGTCAACGTGCGTTCGAGCTGAAGAAAAAAAAAAACAGTCTAGGGCAGACTTTGTCAAAATTTGAATAAAATTCACGCTCGTGTTTTTAGTCCAAAGACGCGCGGCGTTTATTTAGTTTCTCCCCCGCTCGGTCCGCGATTCCCTCCGGCACATTGACTAACTCGTTCGGCGTTACTCAATCTCGTTTCTCCTCGCGATTCTGGCAAGGACATCCTCACGGTAACCAACGAATTTATTTTATTTATAAAGTTGTAAAGTAAATTCAACAGGAACTCCGAGAAATGTCTTGGACGGCACTTCCGGTCGTTACTTCTTCTTCTTCTTGCTCAAGTTTTTGGCATCCTTCGTGCCGACGTTCCAGTAATAGAGCAACTGAGCGACTATGACAGCGTTCGCCGTCGTTGAGCAAATGTACATTATTATCATCGTCATGTCTCCAGTTTCCTGAATGGAGGTGAAGATTCTCGCGAGGGAGCCGAAGAAGAGCATGAACATCGTCACAGCGGACAATTGACCGGTGCTGCCGTTCTTGTAGTTCGTGTGTGCCTGCGCGAACTGCAATGATAACGTTAATTTTATCGCTGTTACAGCCGAATTATCGCGACGAATAATTTCAATCGCACTGATATAGTTAAACTCACGTAAGCGGAAAACAAATTATATATGTGTGTTTTATACCTTGCTTATCAGAACGATGGGAATGTTCAGAGTCTGACACGCCCACAGAACTTTCAAGGGCGTCAAACCGCTCAAAGCCGCCGTGACTATCGCTATGTAAGCAGCGAAAAACGCAGTCGCCTTCGCGGTGTCTCCATTGAAATGGAAAACTAACACGGCGATCGTCAATGTCTGCAGTCCCAAAAATACACCGTCACCCCAAGCACTGAAAATTTTATTAAAAATTAAAAAATTTTAATCTAAAAAATGTTTAAATTACAAAATTACGAAATTTAGGAATTACAAAAATCGGAATTACAAATTTACAAATTTACAAATTTACAAATTTACAAATTTACAAATTTACGAAATTACGATATTACGATATTACAAAACTTAACAATGCGTATGTAGGGAAAAAATTAATTAAGTAATTGGGTTAAAATAAAATTAAAAAACCTAAATTAATTAAACGGCTAGAATGGGTAAATATGCGTTACCTGAATGGAAACCCGCTGACGAAGCTGTACGACACCATAGCGGTGATCGCGAAAAGGTCCAACAGTACGCTGATAACGTTTATCCCCTCGCTGCTTTTGTTCTTCAGGATTTTCAGTATCTGTGGCACTTTGACTGTAAACCACGAAGGAATATAAATACAATTTTTTAAAAATAGTCCTGAGATTCTGCGCAAATTGTATATTAATTCGTCAACTCACCGAGAAACGAGCCAGCAATGATTCCCATGCCCAGTCCCTTGCTGAGAGTCGCCTTGAAGCAGTCCACTGGAACATCATCGAAAACATTATCGTCCGCGCACATGCAGGACACGCGCGATCCGAAGAGTCCTTGAAACGCACTCATGCTCGAATATTCGAAGCTAACGATTCGCGATTTATAATTCGAGATTACGGTACAATTGCGTAAAAGGATCGAAAAATCTATTTTGTATAATAAAAGAACTTAAAAAAAGAAAAATAAATCATTTAGAAAAATAATCGCGACGTTGACGATGTAATTCGACAAAAAGTCACCTACAAAGTCAGCAAGAGCGACCGTGTTTTGTCTCTTCCCTTCATCGAAAGAAGAGAAATAAAGCGTGAAAAAGGGTTTGAAATATCGTCGTTTTCCCGCGCTCGGGATTGACTGCGCGCGCAGGACTCCGCGAGCAGACGCGACGTCGATGGCAATTGCATTCGCAAATTGGAAAACGGATTGTGGCACGAGCGAACGATAGAGCGACAGAGCTAGCCGAGTCCTTACTGTTTTTTCCTTACCGTCCAGAAAATTGTAATCGACGAAGTATTTCTCGATACATTTTTCCGTAAAAATTAGCAGTGGCGCCTCCTTAACGAATTGGGCCATTTTGCCGGCGATTAACGTACACCGTTTCGTTTTTATGTCAAGAGTGTTTCTTTTCGTTCTTTGATGTTCTAACGAGAGCACGCCTTAGACGGAACGAAGATCGGTGATTTCGTGCCTAGTAGCAACGCGCACTGTCGTGTTACTGGCGGAAACTGCACCACCGTCGTGACTTTTCCAACACGTCGACATTCCTCGCTAGGTCGGGCGCACGCGCTGCCCTCTCGCGGAGAGAACGCCGAGCGTGGCTCAGTGTCGATTCGCCGAGCGTGGATTGTGGAGTGTTTGGGAGGATCCTCGTTGTTTGGAGTCGTTTTGGCTATTCGGGTTGATTATATTAGGTGAAAAAATATATATATCTGTTAATCATGACCATGGCAATGTTGCAACGCCGGGCGAACGTGAGTAGAGATTTTTTTTTTTTATCTAAACATTTTGTAAGGCCGAAGGAACTTTAGACGCGTTTACATAACCTTTAAGTTTGCTTCTCGATAAATAATAACAAACTTCGATAATTATGTTTATGTTATTAAAATAATAATATTTATTAGATTAATGCCATGTAAATACATCGTATGTAGATACGTAAATACATACCTAAAATTGTTGTATTTTTTCCTTAGGTAAGGCTGCCTCCGGAGGTGAACAGAGTTTTGTACATCAGAAACTTGCCTTACAAAATAACGGCTGAAGAGATGTACGATATATTTGGAAAATACGGAGCTATCAGGCAAATCAGGGTGTAAGTGTTTTTTTTTGTGAGAATCGGCTTAAGGCGGGTGGATTGAGATACTCCGGAAATTTGGAGAAATGTTATACCAGTTTTTTTTATTCTAGTCGAGTAGTCCATTTTACTCCAAGGGCATATTTTAGTTTATTTTTATTTTATTGGCGGAGTAACTTTATACAGAACTTAAAGTTGTGAACTGAAAACATCGAAGCATATAAAATTTGAATATACAATACATAAAAATAAAAAAATATCAAATATATATAAATATAAAAGAAAGACTGATGAAAAACTTAATGAAGAACGTTATGATTGGATAGACAGAATCCACTTTGTCAAGGCTACTCTTTTGATTCATATCTTATTATTTTGTGCAGTTTATGCCTAATATCAGGTAAATCAGGGTGTAAGTGTTTTTTTTTTGGGAGAATCGTCATACAGCGAAACTCGAAAAATTGTACACAAATTGTTCTGATCCAGTACTCCATTTTACCCCAAAGAGATATTTGATTTTATGCACTGGCTGTCTAAAATCAGGCAAGTCATGGTGAAAGTATTTATTTTCGCGGGAATTGTCTTACGGCGAGTAATTTAAGAAATTTAAAAATTTGAGAAATTGTACACAATTTATTTGCTTCCAATCCCGTAGCCCATTTTACCGCATACGAGAATATTAGATTTTGTGCAGTCGGTGCCTAAACTGGATTGTATCTAAAGTATTCCTGCCAATTATTGACTCAACGCCCGTCTATTTTCCAGAGGCAACACCGCTGAGACGAGAGGCACGGCCTTCGTCGTCTACGAGGACATATTCGACGCGAAGAACGCTTGCGATCACCTGAGCGGCTTCAACGTCTGCAACAGATACCTCGTCGTTCTTTACTACCAGAGCAACAAGGCTTTCAAGCGCGTCGACGTCGACAAGAAGATGGAGGAGATTGACAAGTTGAAGACGAAGTACAATCTCAGCGACGAAAAAAAATCATAATAATAAACCCAATATTCGCGAGACTCGTTCGTCCTCTCCGTTGGATCTCCGCTGTACATACAGTTTTTAATAAGAAACAAAAAAATATCCGTAATTTACGATAAACACTCTAGATAATTAAGCCACAAATTTAATACAACAATAATAAGAAGAAAAAAAAAAGTTGAAAATTGGAATTTTCATTACGCTTCCTCATCAAAGTAGAAAGTTGAAAGTTGAAATTTTTATAACACTTTCTCATAATATCCTCTTATTCGCAAAGCTTCGTCTATGAAAAAGCATTTACTATATTTTTGGGTTCCTCATAGATGAAGCTTTGCGAAAAGACACTGCGTTGTCGAGCAATTTAATCGATTTAATAAAAATCTTGTCGCAA
This sequence comes from Ichneumon xanthorius, assembly GCA_917499995.1. Lineage (NCBI taxonomy): Eukaryota > Metazoa > Arthropoda > Insecta > Hymenoptera > Ichneumonidae > Ichneumon > Ichneumon xanthorius. The sequence continues at coordinate 3,453,009 of OU824204.1, read as the reverse complement.
TCCAATCCGAACGAAATTTCGACAGCTTCGACGTTTTCCCGTTCGCGGCAGCACCGTCAGTAGCCGAGCGGTGCCGTCGCGCGCGAAGCTGTGACGCAACAGCCGTCTCGGCAGCGAGGCCCACGGGCATTTTCGCTATAAACAATCCTCTCCCTCTCGCGCACGTGAGAGAGCCTCGGTATCGCCGCACCGACGCTCGCGAAACTTGCAGTCGCGCCGCAAGATTCGATTTCAATGGAAAGCGAAACCAGCGAGACAGTGCAGAGTCTGTTGTCGTGTGCCGAGGGTTAAAAAGCGAGCGGGGCGTCGAGGGGTTCGCCGGCGGGGCGGGGCGGGAGGGGGAACATTAAAGTCTCAAGACACCCGTTATCGTTGCATTCGTCAAGGCTATCAGCAGTGTCGAACGAGCGTCGCTCGAGCGCCGGCCGAAAGGGTGAACGGAGAGTAGTTTTTCTTTCAGCGAAACTCTCGAACGTGCCTAGAAAAAAAAAAAAAAAAAAAAACACAAATGTCATACGAGTGTTGCGGGAACGGCGAGGTAGGAGCCGGTGACTCGCTGGCTGCGTCCTTGAGCGTCGTCGGGCGACTGTTACGTCTGTTCTACGATCACGTGGTCGACCGCACGCCGAGCCTCGAATCAATCGCCGAAAGCTACAATCCTATTTTCATAGGCATCTTTTTTTTCATCGCCGTAATCGTTTTATCTCCGATTCGAGTTTATCCCCGCATTGTCGCGAGACGCATAGTGACCTCTCTCTCGAAGTTTCGCGATTGGCTAGTTTCGCGTGGGCGGAAGCCTATTGGGGAAGGTACGGGTGAGTCGCCGAACAAGTCGGCGAAAGGTCCAGCGCGTGGCGCCGAGCCTCGCGGCACTGGCAGTGCTCGCGCGTACTAACGGAAAACAAAAATAGTGTGTTTTGTCTTCTCGGGCGTTTTAAAAAAGCGCCGGTGCGTATCGTCGATCCAATCGAGGATGTCCCGTCGGTCGAGGCGTTCGGCGATCGGCGATGAGGCCGCGGCGTGTTTTTTGGTCGCGCTTTTGATTGGGCGGTGAGAGAAGAGGCGCGCTGCAGCGTCCGGACGGTGTTGTCGCGAGACGAGAGGCGAGTGAATGAACGAGAGAGACTGTCGCGGAGATCAGCAGAGGCGCAGACACAGCGACGGGAACGGAAACGAACGGTCGACAGGGGGGATGAGACGGCCACTGTGTTGTGGCGACGGCCAGCTGCTTGCTGCCTTTCGATCCGCGAAGAGGTGGGTGTTCGCTTTCTCGGTTTATAACCTAACGCGTCTGTTTACTACTATGTTGCGCTCGTGTGTATTATATATATATATGTATATATATATGTGTATAGCGTTCGTGCGACGCGGCCTCGAGGCCACGGACGATTTGTTTGTTTTGCCGCGACGCCGCGGACGAACCGACCGGCGTTTGCGATATACTACCTTATCGGGAAAACATGGCATCGCGAGCCTATATATATGTGTCGTTGGTCCAACCGACAGACGAGAGCCTTTAATGTTTAATGACAAAATGAATTAATCTTCGCAAAGGTCGATCGATCGGATTATCTCACCTTCTTAAATATATTTTCGTTTTCAATTTTTGCTTGGTATTGAAATAGATTTAAAAAATAAAGAGATAAAGGAACATAAATTAATCAAAAATTAGAAAAATAAATTTAGGAAATAAGAAAAAAATGTATTAAAAAAGGAAATTTTGCTTCAGTTTTGGGAAATATGGTTATATGAAAAATAGGAAAAATCACTATTTTCGCGGTATTCACTAGAAAGGTTCCCTATAAAAATTATAGTTGTTCGTCGATTCGGGGCTATGACTGATGTATTTTTGATACGAGATTAAAATAATACGAAAATAAACGAGGGTATAATAATAGTCCTTTTGTGTGCAACTTTTTAGCCCGATAGCTAAAAACTTGTAAGAGCTAACGTGCGCACACATTTTGTTAGCGAAGTTCGAAACTGTGTGAAATTTTAATGACAGAGAACATCTTGCTAATAAAAATATACCCAAACATTGAGGATTGTCCCGTCTACCTATTTTAGGGTCGAATTTTAAGACTTTAGTTTGAACTGAAGATCGGAGTTTGACCCGAACTTCATTGCATGCTTAAGTTTGATCTTCAGTTCAGACTAATGTCTTAACGCTTTATAAGTCACAGCGCCCGAAACCGCACCGAAACGGGACTAACGGCCGCGGAGTGGGGGCAACGCGTTGCTACGGTAGCGCCCAAGAGTGGGGATAGAGGTGCGACTTATAAATCGTTAACATTCGACCTTTAGAAATTTCAGCTAATGGCTCAAGCCATTCTGAAGTTAGAGTTTCAATTTCTCGGGTCACACACACACATTTTTTGGAACGTTCTGAACACGTTTTCATTATTTCGATTCAAATCTCGACAAAACAAAATGGTCATGAAAACAAAGCTGCCTCTATGAGAAAGTAATAAGAAAAAAATTAATAAACGTAAAATAAATTTAAGAAATAAAAAATTAGATAAATTTAAAAGATGGTGATCGGAGATCCACAGTCGCATCGATCGTCGGAATGTTATTATGTTCCGGGCGCATCGATGATCACGTGTTTCGTTGGGCGCGATAGAGGACGAGACTGTTTCTCTAGGTAAATTCTATCAGCATTCATGAGCACTTGTCGCCCGCGTAATGTACAATGACGATTCTATTACAATAAACCGACTTTATAGCTCGTATAATACACGGATTGTTTATCCAGGCCTCATACTGCCACACGGGTCAATCGCCTTTTCCTCGTCATGAATACCAATGATCTCGATCTACGCTCGAGGCTCGATGACTTGTCGCAATGAAAATTAACGAAAAAAAAAAAAATGTTTTACAAAGACCCATTAAGAAAAAAGTTCTCACACGAAATTAAAATAAATTAAATTGACTTGTTTTTTTGTTTCCTCTTTTCAGACGGTGCGCTCTTGCGACGTTCCTGACGCGGACCAATGGGGTAAGCTTACACATTTCTTCAAAGTAACAACAACAACAACAACAATAATAATAATAATAATAATAATAATAATAATAATAATAATAATAATAATAACGACAATAGTAATAGTAATAATAATAATAATAATAATAATAATAATAATAATAATAATAACAACAATAGTAATAAGTTTACTTTTGAGCGATCCTCGTAGACTATCTGATTGTCCTAGAGCACGAGGTGTCGCATGCTTCAAAGATGTAACTACTTTTTTATTGTTTCGCTACAGTTTCTCGTAAAATGTTAAGTAATCTAAGCATTATTTTTTGGACATTTTTTTGTTTTTTCCACGATGTCGACGATCGCGTGCCTGAAAACAGTTATTCTGAAGTTTTTTTGTTTTTTTTTTTTGTCAATCTTTGAACGAATTCATATCGACTGCCCATTGTTCGGGCTCGTCACTCGACGGCGCATGCGCGGTACAACACTATTACCATAGCCCGTGTCTCGAGCGCTCGCGGCGATTCCTTCGAGCGACGGCCCGAGACTGAGATCTCGTCGATAAACAAATTTTTATGTCTATTCCCTCTCACTGTTGGCTCGCTTATCGTCTATCGAAAACGCTTCCTGGCGAAGCAAGACGGTCGGGCAAATAAATCGGATGCGGAGACTCGAACAGATTAAATCTGAATTAGAATCGCCTCGCGTCGCGCGGTAGTGACCTGGACTTTGCCAAACGAATATCATTATTTTTTTTTTTGTATTTTTTTTCTCTCTCTTATCGCACAGCCGCTTCGCGGACGGACTTTCAGCTTTTTATCGAATACCGGCGATCGCTCGAGTGCCGGGACAACTTTCCACCACGTCGTTCTGCCACGATCACTTCTTTTTTGCTTCCGCGTTCGTGACACTTTCGCATTTCGATGTCGACGCAGTCGGGGAAGGATATTCGAGAACGGGGATGACATACGCGCCGCAAGTTCGCGATACCTTCGCGATTTAAGGATACATCATTACCATAAGTCGTTTCTTCTCTTCGATCTTGATGAAATTTTGCGTTTGTTGGTCCAGAAAAATACGCTGCAAGTTTTGAATTGTTAAATTTGTCAAATGTTAAATTTCTCAATTGTTAAATTTGTCAATTGTTAAATTTGTCAATTGTTAAATTTGTCAATTGTTAAATTTGTCAATTGTTAAATTTGTCAATTGTTAAATTTGTCAATTGTTAAATTTGTCAATTGTTAAATTTGTCAATTGTTAAATTTGTCAATTGTTAAATTTGTCAATTGTTAAATTTGTCAATTGTTAAATTTGTCAATTGTTAAATTTGTCAATTGTTAAATTTGTCAATTGTTAAATTTGTCAATTGTCAAATTTGTCAATTGTCAAATTTGTCAATTGTCAAATTTGTCAATTGTCAAATTTGTCAAATGTCAAATTTGTCAATTGTTAAATTTGTCAATTTTCCAACAATGCAATTATTCAATTGTATAATTGAATAATGCGTTGATTACATCCGTTATTAAAAAGTTTGAACATTTTCACCAAAAAAGGGCAAGGATAGGAGTTTAGGATCGCACTGACCCCATGTGCAATGAACGATTCGCTGTGCGAGCGTGCATTCGAAGGTTTATCGTCGACCGAGTGAAGGAAGAATAGGGATGACATAAACGCTTCAAACCCTTGGACATTGATAACTGAGATAAGAAATTACGAGTAAATTCGTCGTCTACAATGTCCGTTAGCGCGAACGAAGTTTCGTTTAAACTGTAACTTGCACAAGTGTGTAACCCAAATAACGTACCGGGTAAAACTACTTCTAGCGTGGTTAATGAATCGAATGAAAAAGAAACGAGGCTAACGATGAAGACAAATGATCTAAACTGGCGAGAATCTAAAGAGCGCTCGTGGCGTCTCCGAGGCCGATGTTCCGTCTATCCGCCCGAGAAACTGAATCATCTCTAGCCTGGAAACAAATTCGCGCTAGGGAACTTTTTCAATTATCTAGGATTCGTTTCTCTCCGTGAAGAATTTTTTTATTTCGAGATATCGCTAACTCTCCTTGCGGCTCGTTACACTCGGCTTCGTAAAAGTTACGTTTCTATCGTATTTTTAATCTTCCTGTGAAAATAATAGGGCTTTTATTATATTCCTCGCTTATTCTGAAAAAAATGCCAACGACCCAGCAACGGTTCGCTTGCGGGACCCCAAAAAATATTTCGTGCTTAATTTATTATCATTCAATTTATAAGTTATTATTATTCAACATATAATTCAATTTATAACTTATTTTTACTCAACGTATAATTCAATTTTTCTTAATTATTGTAATGCAATTTTACTTTTAATCCGAGATTTATTTTACTCGTTGAAGAATTCTATTTCCGAGAGGTTTATCGTCTCTTCTCGGGGCTCTTTATATTCGGGTTCGTAAAAGTTTCATTTCTATAAAAAAGACTATCGAGACTTCTTTCTCACGCTCTGCTCGTCTTCGTCCAAAACATTAAGATTCTTTTTTTCGCGTTAAATTCCTCGTTAAATACGTGAAACTATGCTTTTCATACAGTGTTCGCCGAATCAACGCTTGTTCCTTCTTCCCTCGTGCAATAATTCTAATTTCGATCCAATCTCATTCCCGGAACACATTTTCAACCGTCGGGGCGTTCGTCACCCGGCATTTGCAGCATTCGCGCAGCGGGCCGGACGACTCGCGTATCGTGTATGCGCTTCGGGGACGGCGAACTGCACGGTACACAAATTCAGAATTCGCTGGAAAACTAACGTTTCCCAAGCCAAATTCGTTCCGCGAAATTGACGAGACGTTTTCTCGTCGATAATGTCTTTTGTATAATTTACCGTTTTGTCTACTACTCGAAATGTGTTTTGTATAATTTACCGTTTTGTCAACTACTCACAATGTGTTTTGGACCATTGTGTGCTTTATGTATTTTTTTTAGTCTTTTCGTACGGAACTCATTTTTTATATAATTTACCATTTCGTCTACGACTCGCAATGTGTTTTGGTCTATTGTGTGCTTAATGTATTTTTTTTCATCTTTTCGTATCGATTTCATCTTTTATATAATTTAGCATTTTGTCTACGATTCGCAATGTGTTTTGGTCCATTGTGTGCTTAATGTATTTTTTTCCCCCATGTTTTCGTACTGAATTCATCTTCTATATAATTTAGCATTTCGTTTCCGATTTGCAACGTGTTTTGGTCCATTCTGTGCTTAATGTATTTCTTTTATCATTTCGTACTGAATTAATCTTTTATACGGTTGAGCATTTTGTCTACGACTCGCAATGAGTTTTGGTCCATTCTTTGCTTAATGTATTTTTTAAAAGTCTTCTCGCACTGAATTCATCTCTTATATAATTTAACATTTTGTCTACCACTCGCAATGAGTTTTAGTCCATTGTGTGCTTAATGTATTTTTTTTAGTCCGTTGGTACTGAATTCATCTTTTATATTCGGACGCCTCTGCTACCGACGACCTCTCCGCGGCCTAGATCGCACTTGGCCCAGGTTGACCCTGGTTTGAACTCTCGCGAGCTGCTGCTGCTGCCGCTGCTGTATCGATTTTGCGAATTCACCGAAGAATACACTGGCAGCGATTTTAACCAAACAAACAAATTCTCAAATATTATTCCTCGAATATTCGAGCGTGCACACAAACATTGTTAATCAACAACGCATGTATACAATCAGGCCGTCATCCGAACGTGATAATTAAGAAAAAAAAACTGCTTCAATCTTTCACACCGAGTAAACAATACTCGGAAATACATTTTTTTATCCACGATAATTTCAATTTATCCGAAAGAACAAAAATACTATTATAATAATCGACATTTCTCTTGAAACTAAAAAATGCCCGCTATAATTTTTCGCCAATTTTTTACCAGACGATACATATTGTTTGAAAAATGATAAATTGTTATTTTATAGTAACAATAACGTGTTATTTTGCAAAAATAATAAACTATTATTTAACAAAAATAATAAATCATTATTTGACAAAAACAACAAATTCTCATTTTACAAAGATAATAAATTATATAAACAACGAGTATAGCAGCAAAGCCTTACCAAAGACCTTTCGCTCTCACCCGCGAATCTCGTCGGCAGCGAGTCACCGAATCCTGGAAAGATTTGAGCGTTCAGTTGTCATAGAGGTTTGCACGGTGCCTCAAACTCGAGTCCGCTCGCATGCATATATATACACATTTATTCCCTGTGTTGCCGTTTTGCTCTCCGTCTCTATCTCTTCGGCCGATTCGTCGAAAATGCTCGGTGAAAATAGACCGGCAGTGAGCCAGCAGCGAGGGGGTGGCGGAGGGGGGGGGGGGGGGAGCAGTGCCGCGTTTCGAAATGGGGATGATGCAGTTGGCCTGGATAAAGGTCAGTGGCCGACCTAGCCCCCAGCGTGCCGTACAGCCCAGCCACCCACCGGTATTGATTTTGTTAACCTTCTAGATTCTACTGGCTGTGGCTCTGTATACACTCCGGCCGGACGACGTTCTCGTCGGCTTCCCTTCTTCACCCCCCTCCATTTTCTTCGTCGTTCGCTAGAACCCCCCCCCCCCCCCCCCCCCCCCGCGCGCCTCCTTTCTGCCATCGTTAACTCACCAGCAGTTTGAGCTTTTACGACGCGAGGCTTCGTTCCCTTCCGGAAACGATGGATGAGCTTGTTTTATTATTTTTCAATACTTCGCTGCTTGTTTTTTTTCTTCTTTTTTTTTTCTTTTCTTCGATGAGGGTTCAGTTTATTTCGGGAATTTTTTTAACTGCTAGAAATATTTTGGAAGATTTTTTTTTTAAGGATTTTTTTTTTAAGGATTTTTTTTTTAATGACTTATTAAAATCGAAGAATCTTTTGTCAAGGCCCGCTTTTACGATGCGAGGCTTCGTGCGCTTCCGGAAACGATGGATGAGCTTGTTTTATTATTTTTCGATACTTCGCTGCTTGTTTTTTTTTCTTTTCTTCGATGAGGGTTCAGTTTATTTCGGGAATTTTTTTAACTGCTACGCATTGCCCGAGCGCTTTGGAGAAATGTTTTTGTAAGGTTTTTTTCTTCTTTTTTTATGGCTTATTTTTTTTTAAACTTACAAAAATCGAAGAATATTTCGTCAACGAGAAAACGATCGATTCTCGCCCCCGATTGCAATTCAATTCGCACAATGGCACAGATACCGGTCGAGGCATTAGGATTCTAAGCGCGCCGCCTATCGTATATTTCGCGCGCCCGCGTAACTCCCGTCCGGGACGAATAGAAGAGCGCATCGAGTCTCTAAGGCAGACCATTTCTTTTTTTTAACTCATTCGAACAATCGACTATTCGGACCTCGATATACCGGGTTCTATATATTTTGCAACACTGCGGATAATCTTACGAATAAAGCTTACGAAAGAAGAAAAAAGAAAAACCTTTTATGCATAAAAAAGCTTCCAACCGATACATCAAACTAATATTTTTTTTGTACAGTGTGCATTTATTTTATTCAATTACTCGATTAAGCTCAATTAAGCTTCCAATCGATACATTAAAGTAAATTTTTTTCTTTTACAGTGTACATTTATTTTATTCAATGACTCGAATGCAAAAATCTCGATACGGAACGTCGGACTGGTATCTTAAAGCAGTACGAATAAAGCTTACGAAAGAAGAAAAAAGAAAAACCTTTTATGCATACTGGTTTATGCATAAAAGAGCTTCCAACCGATACATTAAAGTAACATTTTTTTGTACAGTGTACATTTATTTAATTCAATTACTCGATTAAGCTCAATTAAGCTTCCAACCGATACATTAAACTAACATTTTTTTTACAGTGTACATTTATTTAATTCAATTACTCGATTAAGTTCAATTAACCTTCCAATCGATACATTAAAGTAAATTTTTTTTTTTTTACAGTGTACATTTATTTTATTCAATGACTCGAATGCAAAAATCTCGATACGGAACGTCAGACTGGTATCTCAAAGCAGTACGTCTATCCGAGAGAATCGCACGTGTGTGGGAAGATGACAATGCACCGGTGGCCTCGCGCCCGATATCCCTCACGAGTGTGTAGGGTAACGTATAGTAATTCACATCGCAAGTAAGTACGTGCAACAAACGACTGTTGCATACGAACTAACCGACGAGTGAAGGAACGGCGGAGCGTAGAATCTGTCTCTCTCTCTCGTTTAGCAAGCGCGGGCGCGTATAAGAGCAGTCATTACTTTTTTTTTTTTTTTCGTCCTAACCGATCTATTGATATTCCGCGTTGCGAGGTCCACCGCTATACTCTCTAGCTCGAAGCTCCCTGGCGATTGCCCAGTTTTCCCATTAACGCGAACTACGCCTGCCTGGACACGTCGACGACGAGAATAGCGAAATGACTATTCCCGCCTTGGGCCAAAACCTCAACGTTTTCTATATCCTCGTGGACTCGCTGATTTCTTTTTCGCACGCGCAGTCTCTTTTAACAATGCTCTTGCCGCACGCTTACCTTAGATGTGCGCTTTCAACTTCGGACATCGGTGGTCGAAGAAATTGATATTTAGTTGGCAATAGCATACATATTGAAATAGCAATAGCAAATAGGAAACAGCAAATGGGAAATAGGAAATAGGAAATAGGAAATACTAAATAGGAAATAGGAAATACTAAATACTAAATAGGAAATAGGACATAGGAAATAGGAAATAGGAAATAGGAAATAGGAAATAGGAAATAGGAAATAGGAAATAGGAAATAGGAAATACTAAATAGGAAATAGGAAACAGGAAATAGGAAATAGGAAATAGGAAATAGCCAATAGCCAATAGCCAATAGCCAATTGATTTCCTTGCAGTATGCTGTTAATTGCGGAGTATATGCAAAACGTTCTGGCAAAAAATATACAATTCCAACCTTTCATTTATCTCACGTTACTAACGTCTTTATTATGTTTTTGATTTTTCTACACACTCTTTTATCTTACGGCAAATGAAGGTCTTTGGGCATCATGTAATATACAAATTCGATGTCGCAATAAAGCACATCGTGCATGTTATTCGTGAATGTCATGTGGCAATGCTCGCTGGGATTGAGAATCGTTGAAAGATCGACAAACATACACGCGCGCACACACACACACACACACACACAGCCGCACGATCGGTAAACGCGGATAATAATGTCAGATGTTGGAGACCGTGCACCCCCAGGGTATGAGATCGACGGGAGCCCGAACAAACCTTCTGGCGCCGTCTATCTATCCGTTCTATGACAATGACCTTTTTCACTTTTTTGCCATTTATTTTTTCCCCGCCACATTTATTCGTCACGATTTCCTCGCGCACACGGATGCTAGGATTGCGGCAAACTTGGCGATTGCCGATAAAATGTTGAGAGAGAGAAAAAAACGTTCCTGTTCAGTTTTCACAACGTTTGGCCGAAAGGTCGAGTGTAATTTATTTTGCAGGCAAAAATTAACATCTATTGAGATCGCATTCGACAAATGTGTTATCTTAATTATTAAATACACTTTGCGTTATCTTAGAGTTGAATTTTATGACGTTAGTCTGAACTTAAGGTCGAACCTAAGATCGAAGATTAGCCCGAACTTCATTCCGAGCTTAGGACCTATCTTAAGGTCCAACTTAAGTTTGATTTTAACTTCGAACTTAAGTCTGAACTCAAATTTGATTGTAGTTCCAGTTCGATCTTAAGATCAAACTCAAGATCAAACTCAAGATCAAACTCGAGATCAAACTCAAGATCAAACTCAAGATCAAACTCAAGATCAAACTCAAGATCAAACTCAAGATCAAACTCAAGATCAAACTCAAGATCAAACTCAAGATCAAACTCAAGATCAAACTCAATAATTTTCGAACTAACGTTCGATTGTAAGTTCGAACTTAAGATCTATGTTAAGTACGCAATGAAGTCCGTGCCAAACTTTGATATTAAGTTCGATCTCAAGTTCAAACTAATGTCTTAAAATTCGACCCTTAAAGTCACCAACTCTTTAGAAATTAATGACTCGCTCCCCCGTCCCAAAAAAAAGCGTTGAAGTTTGATGAACCTTGTTAGTAAAACTCGACGAAAGGAGAAGGAAGCGGAAGTTATATGTGCCGGAGAAGAAAAAAAACCGAAGCTGAAGATGGAAATAAAAAATTGTGAAATAAATCTCGTGGAAGGGTTTTTCATATGCCGGGTCGTGCCGTACGTGCTGGGATACGAAAAATCACACGTCCGCGTGACGTGACGGGATTGGCCGAGGAAGCGGTAGTCGACGAAGCAGAACGGCGAGAGAAGCAGTGGCATAACGAAAAATGAAAAAAAAAAAAAAAAATTAAAGAATAAGAAAGACAACGAGAAGGCAGAAGAAAGCTTCGCAATAGTTAGAACTACGACTGGCTGCCGGTGCTGATGTTACTGCTCGGCTGAGCTATGGAATGAGGAAGTCTCGTACGCGAGACGACGTCGAAAGAATACTAAAGTCTGGGTTACTAGTCGCGGCGATGCTGTTTTTACTACTCCTCGCAACGCTTATATTCCAACCGCAGGTTCATCATACTACTTATTCGCGCACACGCGAGTCTTGCTCTAGGGGAATGTTATTTTTGTCGACTTCCTGCTGCGAGATACAAACTATCTGTAATACCACGACTACGATCAAAGAAAAAAAAATTGTCAAGTTCATAACATTTTTTTTTGTTAAAATTGAAGAAATAGGTAATATTAAAAAATTAATCATTTTCGTCCCAATGATGGACATTTTTTTTTATCAGATGTGAGATTCGCGTCTGATAGATTGAAATTTATTAGCAGAGGATTTAAATTGCGCGACCGGATAAAATTTTCAATTCTTGAACCTCTCATTTTTTTTTTTTAACGACAAAGTTAACTGATCCTAAATTATTTTAACCAATTTTAGTGAGTTTTTTGAGTTCAAAACTTATTTTGTCGTTAAAATTGAAGAAAAATAAAATATTTAAAAAATGCCATTATTTTCTTACCCGTGACGAAAAATGTAAACATTTTTTGTTTTAAATTCTTTTCCATCAGTCACGAGATTCGCGTCTGATAGGATGAAATTTACTATCAAGGAATTAAAATTGCGGGACCGGACAAAATGTCTTCGATTCTTGAATCTCTCATATTTTTTTTAACGACAAAGTTAGCTGATTAAAAATTAGAACAAAAATTCTAAAAAAGTTAAAAATTAGCGAAAGGCAGAAGTCATTCTCCGGATGACTTCCGGTTCGTATCGGAAGTCGCGGCGCGCGATCCCACGCTCGTGTTTGCGGAAGCGAGTGGAGTCTGGACCCGGTATTATTAGATAGACTATGGAAATAAATGCGTTCTGTTATGTATCTGCTTATGCGAGACGACTCGACCGATATAACCCACGCTGTTAGAGTTTCCCAGAGCGAATAATTGTCATTCGCATTGCGAACGGACGTTGCCTCTGGATGTTGGCTTCCCCCCCCCTTTCCTCTCGTCGCCCGGCCGGGCCGGTCTTTGCGCCCGACGCGCTGTTCCTGCCGTCAAAACGGGCCAACTTCCGGTCGACGGTTTCGCAGCCACCGAAAATCGCCTCGGGCAATAATCTCGTTGATCGTAATCAGCTTCCGCGAGGGTTAATCGTTTCCAGCAGCTTCGACGCTCGTTTCGTCAAATTCGAACTAATTATTTTCCCTCCGATGGATTGAACTTCCGGTTAATTTCGCTCACCGCTCACCGCTTCGAGTCACTGCGAATCTACACGGACCATTTTTTTTTCGACTCCGGACTTTTAGGGCTAGATAGCAATAATTGTAATAATCACGGTAAAAAAATTTAGTTTGGAAATTAATGAACGGTATTGGAAGCTTTTTTTTACATTAACTGTTTCTGAAATTTCGAACACATGTGCGTTGCAATTTTACACCAAAATCATTATTCTCAATGAAATGGTTTGTAAATTTCCGGCAAAAGATTTGTATCTTTCATAGTAAAATTAAGTAAAATTATAAACAATAAAGTATTCCCAATGTTTTTAATACACTGAACATTAATTTTTCATCACAACTGTACATGTAATTTAATATACCAATTTTTGCATAAAAACTTCCAGTCCGGTGCATTAAATTTCATACGATTTTTTAAAATTGAATCAACGCAAGAAAACTTCAAGCTTCAGTACGTTAAATTCACAACTTATTTTTACAGTGATAATAATAACAATAATAATAATAAAATAATTCGGCTTCCATTCGCTGTCTGGCGAATCGGCGATTCTTCAATAAATTAATTGTTTTGGCACAGTCTAGCGATAATAAAATAATAAGTCGGGGAGTAAAAAAAGGAGGAAAATAACGGATCTTCGATTGGACGGGACACGGTCGCGGCCTTGCATCCCGGTCTGGGCGTCTCGCCGGATCCTCCTCCGTCCCCCGTCTCCTCGGCAATTCGAGTCCGCGGCACGTTCGCCGGTTAAGTTCGAAGATAGTCCCCGGTTAGTGTAACAGCGCACGCCAACTGCACGCATATCGCAAGAGGAGGGGTCCTGTGATGCCGTTGCGCGCTGGTCTCAATTACGGACACGACATTGTGGCTTTGACCTATGACGGCCGATCGGCTTGTTGTTTTTTTTTTGTTTCCAATTCTTTCTGGCGTGCAGGTGAATAGAAGTTAAGAGATCCGCCCTTGGCCCTGCTCTCGCTTTCGTTCCTCTGATTCGCCTCGTTAAATCGATTGTGCTTCAATTTGAAGGCCCCCGACATCCTCCGAACCGGCCTCAAGGTCCGCTCGCACTAAACTCAAGCGGTCCCTGCTCCGCCGCTCGGGCCATCCTCGCTGCAAACAATCTCCGTCACTAACCAGCCATAACTTGGCCTCAATCATTTCGACGAACGCAGCGCTGCGCTCTTCTTCGCTCAATAAATACCACCTTTTTTTTTTGCTCTATCCTTTGGTGAACTTGAAATTAACCCTTTCGCGGCTCGAAACTGCAGTCTGTTAGAACGATGAAGTTTCTTTTTTTTTTTGTTTCTTTCTCCTTAAGGTAGTACTAGCGCAATGACTGACGCCGCCTAAGTTTGAGAGGAATAAAAGAGAATTACAAACACTTCTCGATCGGACAAAAATCTGAAAAAAATCAAGCATATGGAAGATGCTGATAAGATTGTTCGTCCATAATAATGATCCGAAAATGTTATTCGTTTCCTTTATGTTAAAATTTGTTTAAAATCGTAATTTTCAAGTATTAGATAAAATTCTGAAAAAATTCATACGTATTCGGAATAATTAACAAATCATTTTCTTAATAAAAAAAATTTCGTTGCCGGGTAATTTGTTAAACAATTAATTTTTTGATAAATTTGTTAATAACATTTTGGAATTATTGTTATGCAAAATGAATCTTTTCAGTGCCTTCAATATGCATGCATTTTTTCAAATTTTTATACCATCGAGAAGTACTTGCAATATTCATATAGCAATACTTGCAATATTGCCTTAACCATAAATGCCATATCTATCCAAATAATGTCGAATCGGAGAAGTTTCTCAGCGAGACCGACGCGAATTAGGCCGTTCAACCTTTCGTCCTTCTAACGCCGTCTCCGCATTTACCATTTGGCCCCTCGTGTCGTCTTTCCGAGTCCTCTCTGTGCATTTTATTTTTATTCTTCTCGAATTTAATCGAGTAGGCGGGGGAGCGCATAGGCGCAGGTTTCACGACGTCAATGTTGTCCGGGGAGTTTTCGGGGCAGGGAGGGGGGGGGGGGGGGGGGGAGATGGGAACCTGCAGCCATTCAAAGCAATCTTGCGGTGGTGTGCGATGTTGCTCCCGTCTAGACGGCCCGTGACGTCACGAGACAAGGTCGAGCGCCATTTCTGTCTACGAGAGAGAAATGCTCGATTTAAGGTGATGCGAAACGCATTCCACTTAACGTAGTCCTTGCGAATAGTGAACTTTGCATAAGTTTCAGACAAATGAGAGGGCATTTCAAACATGGATGGTATAAAAATCCGAAAAATATTAAGCATATTGAAGGTGCTGAAAAGATTAATTTTGCATAATAATAATTCCAAAATGTTATCAACAAATTTGATGAAGAATAAAATTGTTCAACAAATCTCCAAGCCAACTTTGGTTTTTTATGAAAATGATTCGTTCACTTTTCTGAATATGTATACATTTTTTCAGATTTTTGAATTCACTTTGAATTTTATTTTTGATGTGGGAAAATGTGTAGAAAGTCACAAATTCAGTGAATTTAAAGACCTGAAAAAATTCATGCGTATTCCGAAAAATAAACGAATCATTTTCATTTTTTTTAAAGTTAGGTTTCCGGGAGATTTGTTGAACAATTGTATATTTCATTAATCTGTTGATAACATTTTGGAATTATTATTATGCAAAATTAAACTTTTCAGCATCTTCACTAGGCTTGATTTTTTCAGATTTTTGTACCATCGACAAGTGTCTGCAATTCCCTCGGATTTTTCTTAAACTGTTCCGAAGTGAACACCATTTGCAAGGACTACCTTAAATAGTTAGTCAGTCAGCTTTTTCCGTGTACCCTCCTTAGGTTTTTACGCCCTACCAAAGTTAAATATTACTCGCTCATGTTACAGTGCGTTGTGTAATACACCAGCGTTGTTTACGCGTTTGCGCTTTGAGCGCTCCCGTCGCTCGCAGCCCGAAGCCGACGGGAGTTCGAGGACCTAGATTCATCATCGGTCTTATCTTCTTGCCGAACGATTGAAATACGTTCTCTCGTTATTATTACGAAAGCTTCGCGCTATTCGATTGGACGCTCCAGTTATCCGGTGTCCTATTGTACTATCGTACCCACCGCTAAATATTACATCAAATGCATACAATACAAATGCGATACAAATATTGCATATTGACGATGAAACTTTTTTCTATCCCAGAACGGCACACATATATCACTCTTTACATTAAATTGTTTAAAATGATTTAAAAGTCATATAGAAAAAAATATTGCATTAAATCCACCCGCTAATAATAATAAATAACAATATTGAAAAACTTCATATAAAAAAAAATATATAAACTATTCGAGTCTCAAAGGTTGAATTCGAGAATGATCGAGCAATCGAAAAATAAAATGTTATTTTCGCTTTAATTTGAATTCACGAGTCCGTCGATCGGCAAAGAATATCGTCGCAGTTATAGATTTCGAATGCGGATTAGACAATATTATAATAATATTAAAATAAATATTAATATATAAAAATTCATATAAAAATATAAAATAATATTCATATATAAATGATTTAAAAAAATATATATATATATATATATATATATATATATATATATATATAAAGTATTCGAGTCTCAAAGGTTGAATTCGAGAATGATCGAGGAATCGAAAAATAAAATGTTATTTTGGCTTTAATTTGAATTCACGAGTCCGTCGATCGGCAAAGAATATCGTCGCAGTTATAGATTTCGAATGCGGATTAGACAGCGCCGAAGGATACGGCGGTCGAGCCGGCAGCATCTGACCCGGCAGCTCGGACCGGCGCTGTTGTCATCAATAATTCAGCGACGCCCGCGCGAGTTCTGTTCGACGCCGAAAGGAAAAAAAAAAATAAAAAAAATACCAAATCGTTTTACAAATCGCGCCGATCAGAGACGCGACGCATTCGCATGAGACTGAATTTTTATTCGAGAAACTCGAGATATCCGTCGAATTGGTTATTGCGCTTAGAATTTGCCGTTTACCGCTCTCGTGTCTCGCATCTCCTCGATCGCCATCCGATAGCCATTCGTCTCGACACGGGAGATTTGTTTGTCCTCTGGAGAAACGATGAAAATTCAACGTCCCTCGAAAGACGTCTCGCACCCGACCTGAAAATACGAGGTCGCCGCTCGTGAGCTTTAAAGATATGATAACAACTGAAAAAGAGTTCATTTTTATTATGTACACGTGGTTTATATCTTGCAGTCTTGTGAATTTATCTGTCAATTATTAACATTGTTAATATTTTTTATATTATTAATATTATTGATATTGTTAATATTATTAATATTATTAATAATACGCAAGTGTTGCGTATTATTATCACGTAAATCGTGAATGTCCTGGCTGTTAATTTCAAGTATTCGAACTTAAAAATTCCCGGCAATTTTATAAACTTCATCTTAGTAGAATCAAAATGTTTCATTCAATGAATACAATTTATGTGCTCAGTTTCATTGTAATCAGAATTTCATCATTAGAATATCCAATTCATAAAAATTATCCGAAATATTTGAATTTTTTTAATTAGCCAAATTTTCAATTGAATATCAATACTCAATTCAATTCAATCCAAACGCTATTCGCCCAGCCCTACTATTTAACCGTTTGTTTGCCAACCCGCATCACTAACGTCAGGTCGTAATTGATCGTTTCACGTGTAGCGCATGGGAAAAAACATAAACATAAATAATGTTCATATGCCGGCGCCGCGCTGCGCAGCGGAATGAAACGCTGTTCAGTGTCAATTGTGGGTGAACTTTAATATGCACGGGTCAAAACCCCCTGTCCGATTGTAAATACGGACGGAAGAAAAAGAGAGGGGAAAGAAAAAAAAATAAGAAAGTTGCGTTTAAATGTACTTGAACGGCGAGTGCATGCAGGAAGGTTAATTTCAAACGCTGGCAAGAGCCATGTTATATACATATATATATATATATATATATATATATATACAACTGTGGTAACAAGTATGACGGGAGGGCCAAGCCAAGCGAGGGAATAAGTGGAAGGCCGAGATTCCAATCTACTTTCGACAATGCCGACGAGAGTGTTCTTAAACTTCTCCCCACCGTCTAATTTACTAATTTATTCGTAATTGACTTCTCGGAACCGCACCGAAATACGTACGTATAACGATACACGAAACACCCGGGAAACGCGTCGGTTGCAGCGAATCGAATCATTTATTCTCATCCCCCTCAATTGTAACACCGCTGGTGGACAAAAAAAAAGAAGATTGGGTGAGCCCGGGTGATAGGAAGATGATTTTTTAAATAATGAAAATTGGAGATTTAATGTTTTAAGAAAACCTTAAAACTTTGGAAGTGGTCCGAATTATTTTCTCACCGCTCCGAGTATTTAGGATAGATCAGTTTGGATGGATGGTCCTTTTTTCCCGCAACAACCATGCGGGGTAAAACGGACCATCAACCCAACATTTGTCATGTGCACATTTGTCACGAGTCAAAAAAGCCCCATCTCAAAAAAGTGCCCTGGTCCGTTTTGCCCCAGTGTTCCATCTTACCTCCCCACCCTCATTGACTCCAACAATCCACGCGCCAACCGGCCAAACTTCGTTGCCACATATTATAAATTCGATGACACGTTCAGATTTCCCGAGAATTCAACTACCTCAAAAAAAAAAAAAACGTATATACATATATATATAGACCAACCGTGCATTATGGAATCGTTGCGCGATGTGCGAACGCTGCACCGCCTCGCAATCTAAATCTCGTGTAAATTGCATTCATATTCGTGAATTAAGCGAAACTCCGTTGCGCTTAGTTAAAAACCATGCGGGGTAAAACGGACCATCAACCCAACATTTGTCACGAAGACAGAGTCAAAAAAGTACCCTGGTCCATTTTGCCCCAGTGTTCCATCTCACCTCCCCACCCTCATTGACTCTAACAAGCCTCGCGCCAACCGGCCAAACTTCGTTGCCACGCATTATAAATTCGATGACACGTTCAGATTTCCCGAGAATTTAACTACCTCAAAAAAAAAAAAAATCCTATATACATATATATATAGTTCAACCGTGCATTATGGAATCGTTGCGCGATGCGCGAACGCTGCACCGCCTCGCAATCTGAATCTCGTGTAAATTGCATTTATATTGGTGGACTAAGCGAAACGGAGTTTATTAGCCCGGTAATATCTGGGCCACGGTGTCTCGTTTCCCAATGAACTCGCGTCGAGGTCCGGTCGGGGTTCCGTCGACGCATGTAACACGCGCGCGTACGCAGCCCGTACAATCGGCTTCGTCGTTGTGTCGTTTTTTCCATACACACAATACGGTGGTTCAACGTTCGAGGGCTTTCCCATTGCGGCAACTGGAGCTCGATCTACAGCCCGCGCAATCCCGTCTAATCTGCGTTTCTCCGGTGATGTTTTACAGCGAGGCTTGTGAAGCCAGCGCAAACAAACTGTAGGGCGCCTCGATCGCCCTCTGCGGCTGCGGGCAGCGCGCGGGAACCCGAGGGAGAAATTCGTCCGGCGGGAGAAAGAGAGTGAGAGTGACGAGTCGCCGAGGCGGGAACTCCAACGATTAGTTGTCGAGCTCGCGTTGGTCGCGGCCACGAGAGTGCGTTTAACGTGCTCTTGAGTAGAAACTCCTTGAACCAGATTCATATCAGTTCACATGGGTTTGTAGTTTAATTTTACTCGCTATTTTATTACACTAGGTGCCAAAATTGCAGTTTTTGGCACGGTGCGTAAAATGTCGATTTTCACACCTTTTAAAATTTGTTACTATGCTCGTCTTCGGCTCGCGCTGCAAACTCACACTCGTTGGAAAATTTTTTATCGCACTAGTATCGTAAATTACTATTTCGTAACGCTTGCACGTAAAATCCCACTCTGCGTTTCTGTGAAGTGTGCGCAAAAATGCACTTTTTCGCATCGCGTGCGAGAAAAATACTGCGCATGTGTATAAAGGCAATATGGTAGTTTTTCTCGCACTTGTGCGAGAAACTTCCTTTATGCGCACTCGAAAACGGAAAGCGTGGTTTTGGTGAATTTTTTAGAAGAAATTATGTGAATCGTCACATAATTTTTTCTTAATCACTGGCCTTCGACTCGTGCGACATTTTTACACTTTTCAAGAACTACCTTTCTACGCCCTTGCCATGGAAATCACTATTTCATATCTCGCTTAAAACTAATTTCGAAATCTTAGGATTCCGTAGACTTGACCGTAGCACAAGGAATACCTCAAGGCGATGCTGTCCCCCCCTTTTCCCACCCAACGGGTACCCGGTCGGTAACAAAAACTGTAACTAATTCATCCGCCGGGGCTTTTTCGCCGGGATGATCGAGGCCACGAGAATGCATTTAACGCGCTCTTGAGCAAAAGCTCTTTAAACTGGATCCATCTTAGTTTACGTCGGTTTGTAATTTAAAACGTGTACGAACAATTTTTCTTATCTCGCGTACAAACAATTTTTCATATCTCGCCTACAAACAATTTTTCATATGTCGTGCACAAAAAATTTTTCATATGTCACCCACAAACAATTTTTCATATGTCACGCACAAACAATTTTTCATATGTCACGCACAAACAATTTTTCATATGTAACGCACAAATAATTTTTCATATGTTGCGTCCAAATAATTTTTCATATGTCAGGTACAAACAATTTTTTATATCTCGCGTACAGACAATTTTTGAAATCTTGGGACTCTATGACAGTACCGCAAGAAATACCTCAAGGCGCTGGAACTTCCATTCCTTCCCACCTAACAGGGGCCCGGTCGTTAACAAAAACTGTAACTAATTCATCCGCCGTGACTTTTTCGCTGTGGTGATCGCGGCCACGAGAGCGTCTTTAACGAGTACAAACTCTTTAAACCAGAATCGTTTTAGTTTTCGTGTCACTGGTACAATTTTTCGTACCGCTGGTACAAACAATTTTTGACATTTTTGCCCTCCAAATGGTCAGCGTCTGAAATGCTCTTAATTTCCACGAAAGTCGAACGAATTTGATGACGTTGAATTTGAAGATCGTTTAGTCGGCGGGGTTCGCAGTACTTTGTTTTGACGAGTGGTTCCTTCGACCCTCGACGGTATGCGATCGTTGCTTTGGCTATCGAAGATAGAGATCGTACCCTCGTCATTGAAGGCGGACTGCCAAGGTCAGCCCTTGGCTCGTGTATCGCGGATCGAAACTCTCGTCGTACACTTCGTCTCTACCAGCAACATTTACATCTCTACCACTCACATCTCTCCTAAACAACTCTACCAGAATCAAAATAAAACTCTACCGGAATTGAAATAAAACTCTACCAGAATTGAAATAAAACTCTACCAGAATTGAAATAAAACTCTACCGGAATGGAAATAAAACTCTGCCAGAATTGAAATAAAACTCTACCGGAATGGAAATAAAACTCTGCCAGAATTGAAATAAAACTCTACCGGAATGGAAATAAAACTCTGCCAGAAATTAAATAAAATTCTACCAGAATTGAACTAAAACTCTACCGGAATGGAAATAAAACTCTACTGGAATACCAAGCTAGACGGTAGGATTGTTCCGGTAGTGTTTTATTGTAATTCCGGTAGAGTTTTATTTCAAATCCGATAAAGTTTCATTTTGATTCTGGTACATTTTTTTTTATTTTCTGATAGAGTTCTAATACGGTAGAGTTGTAATATGGTAGAGATGTTTTCTGATAGAGTCGTTAATATTTTACTTAAACCAAATAAACGGTGGCGGTCAAATAATTTATTTTTCTGGTACTTTCACCGCTAACCCACTTCGAGGATTCGTCGGTGTGAACGAACCCTCAAGATCGAGTGCGTCTCGAATGCAACTCATCGAAAAAAAAAAGAAGATACGTCGTCGACTACGACGGATCGGTCTATGAACTATTCGTCCGCAATGATCGACTCATTAAGTGTATGTCGCATGCGCCTCGGAATCATTCTAACGACAAACAGATTAATTAGTTTCTCTATGAGCTCTTTGCGCTCGCTGCGCGTCCCCGCCGGTGGTCCCGGAATCTCGATCGATCAAGCGACTCCAGTTCACATTATTTCCACTCCTCATTGCTCGAGCAATAGAACGATTGCTTAATTATTTATTTATCAAAATTGACCCATTTCTCGAGAAAAAAATCATTATTTTCGTCGATGCGATTCATAAGATATATTTTATCTTTCGGATCCAAGATCATCAATCTGTGATACCTAGGATCATATTTTAAGAGGTTAATTTGAACTTAAGATCGCTCTGGAGATCGAACTTAAGATCTAAGTTTGGCCCGCACTTCATTGCGTGCTTAAGATTTATCTTAAGTTCGAACTTAAGACCGAACCTCAGGTCGAACTTGCTTGAACGACAATGAAATTTGAGTTCAGACTTCGAACTTAAGTTCAGGTCAAGTTCGAACTCAGGTTCGATCTTAAGTTCGATCTCAAGAGCGGTCTTAACTACAACTGACGTCTTAAAATTCGACCCAAAGCCTGTCAGATTTTAAGGTCGCGAATAAAATTGCATAATCACATAATTATTAAGCTTCGTATTGTTTATACCCCGCAAAAAAAAAGTTCCCATCCTGCCCGTTATGCAACGAAACATCGTCCAATATCGACGGACGAGAGTCAAAGGGGCGTAAGTCGCGTGATTTAACGCGGCAGTTGCGCCCTTCTATTACCGACTGTCGGTAAGTACGGAAATGTAACATTGTCGGTATTATTTCTCGCTGGGTTACGAGATGATCGGAGTGTGCGAGACGCGACGAGAGATCGGATTAACGACCGTCCGACCGGTCGAATGCAAGCGAGTGTGCAACAAAGGCAAAACGAGACGGAGCCAACGGACGGCGCGGCGGGATTGCGCGGGCTGCGCGCGGTGCAATGTGGGCCAGACGATAATAATTGTTCAGCGTTTCCTGGTATGTTATATACCGCGCGTTTAATTGATACAGAGAGGCCGACGTTAATACCGTTGTTGTTTCTGTTATGTATCTCACGATGACATGCTGTCACGTCAAAAGGGACACTCGCAACATCTTCGCCCTGCACTGCACTCGTTTGCTTGCCGATTTTTACGCGGCCGCTGGTTTGGGAGAATCTGGAAATCACGGAAATGTCGGAGAATAAAAAAAAAAAAATGCAAAATACACATTTTCATTTTTATTCCGAATACGTAATTTTTGCAATCGGATGAGCGATGCATGAAGTAAAAAGTATTATTACATTAACGATTCGATAAATAAATTCAATTAATTGGTATTCAAAGCGAAATAGATTTATTAAATTTGAAAAACTTAATAAATTTATTAAGTTTGCAAAACTTAATAAATTTAATTAATTACACTGTAAAAAAATGTTGGCTGAAAATTAATGAACGGTATTGGAAGCTTCTTTACATAAACTGTTTTTGAAATTTCAAACACATGTGCAATTTTACAGTAAATTTTTTATTTTTAATGAAAATTTCTGTTAATTTCAGGCAAAAGATTTGTAATTTTAATATCTTGTATTTTTATTTTACAAGAAAAGTACATTAATATTCAATTAATGCAAGTAATGTAAGCAAATTTCAAATTCCGGTACATTAACTTTACAATTTATTTTTGTAGTGCAAGTAAATAAATTTAAAAAAAATTGAAACAAATTAAATTAATTGATATTCAAATAAAAATATATAGATATTTAAAGCACGCAATTTTCTCATTCGTCAGCTCCTTGCCTTCAACTTTACGTGTGTACCTGCGCCGTTTAAACAACCCTGTGATCGCGAGGTCCGCGAGACGCTCGGTTCTCAAATCCGACGTTCCGTTCCTCGGTCAATACGGAGGATTCCGATGTCCGCATAACGGTAAACCGCGAGCTTCGTTCAGCCGACCAAAAAAAAAAAAAATCGTTTCTCTCCAACCCAAGGCAGATCGAAAGCTCTCCATTGCGTTCGTTCATAATCAATTTTTCTAATTTTATCTTGTACATCGATATAATGCAAAAAAGAAATCAAATGAAAAAAATAAGAAATAAAATAAAAGAAACGAACGTCGAGCTCTAACGAGCCGGTTATACAGATAAAATCGATGATTGAATAAATTCTTGCGTAACATTTGAGGGATATATATAACGTAGCCGTGTCGATGGCATGTCCGTGTGGTAGCGTACCTGCGTACACGCATTACGCACCGACAATGCGTTATAACGACACGTACGCTGCGTTCACGAAGGCGTGTACTAGGATGTACGGAACGGCTACTGTCTCTGAATGCTAACTAATCGCAAACATCGTGCAAAATCGACTGGCCGCCGAAGGCTCGCACGACCGTAAAGCGCACTCACCTGTGGCCGCTCTCTGTGCGCTTCTCTTGTCCTGCGCTCATATACGTATATAAATATATAAATCTAATATAAACATAGAAACATACAAACATACAAGAATACAAGCATACAAGCATACAAGCATACAAGCATACAAACATACAAACATACAAACATACAAACATACAAACATACAAACATACAAACATACAAACATACAAACATACAAACATACAAACATACAAACATACAAACATACAAACATACAAACATACAAACATACAAACATACAAACATACAAACATACAAACATACAAACATACAAACATACAAACATACAAGCATACAAGCATACAAGCATACAAGCATACAAGCATACAAGCATACAAGCATACAAGCATGCAAGCATGCAAGCTTACAAGCATGCAAGCTTACAAGCATACAAGCATACAAGCATACAAGCATACAAGCATACAAGCATACAAGCATACAATCATACAAGCATACAAGCATACAAACATGCAAACATACAAACATACGTACGTATATATGTGTACATATATATATTATATACACATATGTACGCCCGTACGTATGTATGTACAGTGCGAAATGTTTCGCCATCACCGGCGCAACTTAATCGATTCCGAGACGCCGACCCGTACGAGTTCGACGAATGGGCGCGACACGTGCCTTTACCTCCCCTACGAGAACTGGCGACCGTAGCACTTCCTCGTTTTTCATTTTCCGGGTTACACGATTCGACGCTCAATTCGATTCCGTACGTACATCGAATTCGGGATATTTAACCGCAGGGTGGCCACTTCAGGGAATATTGGGAAGAGCTGGAAATGCGTGGGAATAAAATATTTTTGTCGGGGAACATTTTATTTATTCGTATAACGATTTCGATCGAGTTCCTGTCGACTCAGCGTAGGACTGAAGCGAAAGCAATAAAGTGCCGGGGTTCGGCGAATGTCGATTAAACAAAGCTCTGGCGCTAAAGCTTCAGGGGCTTAAAAAAAAAACCTGGTGAAAAGTTTCTAACTGCGAAAAAAAATTAAAGAGTTTTACAGAGAGGAAAAAAGTGTCCGAACACAGTCGGTTAAACGCCTGTTGAATTCTTGCATTCGCACTTGCCAACTTCATCGTAAACTTTTTCCCGCGATTCTAGAGAATTTTTTAATGCTTTTTCCAGAACAACTTTCCAGTCGGAAATATTTTTTTTTTAAGAAAAAAAAAAAATTCTAGGATTCTTAGATTTTTTTTGTATTTTTATTTATTTATTTGATTATTGAACGAATTAATCGATTGTTCAGGTGGAATAAATTGTGGCAATCGACTACAAAGCACACAGCAGGTGAAAGTGAAACATTGTAAATAAATTCGAAAAAATTAGGATCGTCCACGAGATTTCAATTCACCCCCTCCCCTTAACCCCCCCCCCCCCCCCCCCCCCCCCGCCGCACCGCGGTTTCGTATCCTCTGAATTTAAAAACTCTCTCGAATGCACATCGCCGCAGCAGCAACAGCATCTGCGGTCGATGGAAAGCCATAGACCGATTGTTACTTAGGAATAGCGAAATGAAATTGCCTTTTCGCCCAATACTCTCTCAGAGACTCGGAGTAATAAGTGGATCGCAAGCCGGCGGAAGTTACTATAGTTGAGACGTTTTTTTTTTTTTTTCTTCATTTTATTTATTTATTTTGTCGATTAGTGTTTCCTTTCGTTAATACTTTCTAGGATAATGAATGCACTCTCGTCAGCCAACAGTGACAGGATAAAAAAAAAAGATAAAGTAAAAGCTTATCAGGTCGTTAAACTGGAAAATTGGAGCAGTGGGAAGTGGAAGTTCGAGCGAAAGATGTCGAAGTATACGGATCGATACTCCAAACAGGCTCTTTATATACCAAAACATCTGTTTTCGACAACGGGATCTTTTTTTCTTATTTTATTTATTTTCCCTTAATTTTTTTTTTTTCAATTGAATTTATTTATTTATTTATTTATTTTTTTCAATTGAA
The DNA here is from genome assembly GCA_917499995.1 of Ichneumon xanthorius. Taxonomy (NCBI): domain Eukaryota; kingdom Metazoa; phylum Arthropoda; class Insecta; order Hymenoptera; family Ichneumonidae; genus Ichneumon; species Ichneumon xanthorius. The sequence continues at coordinate 3,426,959 of OU824204.1, read as the reverse complement.
TTCATTTATTTTTTCTTAATTTTTTTTTATTATGTTATCGAATACTCTTTACGTTAATACTTTCTAGGATAATGAATGCACTCTCGTCGGGCGATGGCGATGACGGGATTAAAAAAATGACAAAATAAAAGTTTATCAGGTCGTCAAAGTGGAAAACTGGAGCAATGGGAAGTGGAAGTTCGAGCGAAAGAAGTCGAAGTACACGGATCGATACTCCGCTTCAGTGGCCCGAAAAAGTACTTACGTGCCCGAAACTTCCCTGCAAAGCGAAGCGTGGCATTATTCGAGGCTCGTGTCCGGAAACAGCAGTTTTCGTGGTTTTTTTTTATTTTATTTTTTTGTTCTTGATTGTATCGATTTATTTGATCAAATCCTGTTTCCGCGAATGCTTTCTAGGATGTTGAATTCACTCTCGCCCGACGACGGCGATGACAGGTATTTAAGAAAAATGTTAATGATAACGTGAAATCTTATCGGGTCGTTAAGCTGCAGAAACTGGAACAGCAGGAAGTGGAAATTCGGGCGAAAGAAATCGAAGTACACGAATCAATATTCCGCTTGATTGGCCCCAAAAAGTCTACTTATATACCCTGAAACTGCTGTATTCGATAACGAGATCTATTTTTTTTATCTTAATTTGATTTATTCATATTTTCTTAATTTTATCTATTTATAAAAAAGAAAATTCTTAATTTTATTTATTTATAAAAAAGAAAATTCTTAATTTTATGTATTTATTTTATCGAATACGCTTTCCGCGAATGCTTTCTAGGATATTGAATTTCACTCTCGTTGGACGACAAAAGAAATTATAAATTAAAAGCTTATCAGGTCGCTAAACTGGAAAACTGGAGCAATAGGAAGTGGAAGCTAGGGCGAAAGAAGTCGAAGTACGCGGATCGATATCCCGCTTCGTTGGCCCGAAAAAACTCTATTTATATACCCCGAAACTTCCCTGCGAAGCGGAGCGTTGCATTATTCGGGGCTCGCGTCCCGAAACAGCTGTTTTCGACAACGAGATAGATTTTTTTTCTTCTTTTTTTTTTAACCGGTTATCCCCGGCAGTTGTTTGTCCTCCGGTTTATACCTTCGTCGAGCATGCTCGGACCGAGAATTTTGTTTTTATTTTTAACTGCACTCTCCGAGCTCGTTCGAAAACCTGGCAGCGGTAACGAAAAAATCATTTTTACAACACAAACCCCGAAAAAAAATATTTCTCATAAAATAAAAGAAAAAAAATTAGCCTCTCGAATGAAAAAAAACAACATTTATTTATTTATTTACTTAACAACGGGATGAGCCCACATTAAGAATTTATACAGTTCGGATCAAAATACGAATTTGAACCAAAGTATAACATGTGTAAACATAATAACATCGTAACATATAAAATTTCTTTTCTCCTTTTTATAAAATTTTTGTTCAGATAACATGACTATATATAAACAAGAAATCCACCTTCCGCGACAATAACAATAATCTCCTACAGCATTAAAAAACAATTAATTTCCAAAACATCTTAATTTCACTATATAGTACAATGACCTACAGCCATATGAATTTTCGAAGAGTCTTCGATGACGTTAGAGTTATCGCGTGCGTCCGGGCCGGAGGCGCGCGGGCTTATCTATTATTGATTTATTATTTATTTGTTATTTATTTATTATTTACGGGACGAGCCCGTTTACATTTAAAATTTTTATAGTTGACATAACAATAAAAATATAAACAAAAAAACAGCACGTGTAAACACAACAATATCGTAACATATAAAATGTATTTTTTCCTTTTTATAACATTTTGTTATAATCATATGTTATATTATAACATACAATACAATATCGAGAATATAAATCGATACAAAATTTAATTTTTCTTTCTAGAATAACGATATAAAAAAATCCACCTCCCACACCAATAACAATAATCTCCAACAGCACCAAAAAACAATAAATTTCCAAAACATCTCCATATTCATAATATAATATAATGACCTAGAGCCGCATAAATTTTCTTTTCCACATCGGCGAATCGACGAAGAGTCTTCGATGAGTTAGACTTATCGCGTGCCTTCGGGTCGGCGCGGGCTTCGTTCCCGCGGCAGAGTCGAGCGCGCACGAGTCCGCCGAGCGGAGATCTCAATAGTCGAGCCTCTCCCGTCCGCCGAGCGGGACAGAGAGGGGAACAACATCGAGGGAAGCTCGCCTCTCTCTCTCTCTCTCGGGGCTCTCCCGTGCGAGGTGGAGAGTCGCGCGGAGAGCAGAGAGTGCCACGGCGTTCGCGTTTCGGTTTCGTTTGACGGCTAAGCCCTCTAGCTGGCTAGGCTCGCGCGCGCGCGCTCGCGCGCTGGCTGGCCGCTCTCGAGCTACCACTCTCGGCCTCAGTTGCGCGCGGAACGCGAAGCCGCGAGCATCGATCGCGGGGGGGGATTCAAACTACGCACGACCGGCGCACTCGCCACGTTTCTGTCGCTTCGACAAACACGCTCCTCTCGTCATTCTCACAGCCGGAGAGAGAGCAGCCCGTTATATATATCCGCGGGACGATCCTACGTCGACTTTATTTCGTCCCCGTCGCTGGCACAAAGATAGTCAATTTCGATTTTTATTTCGCTCTCGCCTCGCGATCCACCCGCTCGGCCACGGAAGACTCCCGACTCTCCCCGAAACGATCGACGGTGGCATCAAAAGAATTCAAACAATAAAGAGACATTGAACTTGATAAAACGATTTTTATCGAATCTCAGTAGTTCGAAGATTCGTCGATAGTGAAATTCTTCGGCTTTAAGAAACCGAGGAACAAAAACCGATCTGGTTGATTGTATCGCGCTTCGAGAGTAAAGCGGTTCGTTATAAAAGGAACTTCGAGAAAAGAAAATTAAGTTCACGTGTGCGCGAGCCGCTGCGGAGTGACGAGTCGTGCAGGGGCGCTTGAACCGCCGTGGATTCGCAGGACAATGCATGAGATCGTGTAAAAATATTTCTTTTTTTCTTTTAATATCGATAACAACAGAGTAGACAATAATCGTAGGAAAAAAGTTAGGGTTTCGCGAGCGGTTCGAATTCGCTCGGGGATAAAGAAATTTTCGCCAGTTCGCCGAGCGGCAGTGACTGTTATTATTATTAGCGTCGCGCGCAGTGTTTTTTTCTTTCGTTCTCATTTTTGTGCCCCTTGCTAATTCCGACACTACTGCGAGTGGAGAAAACGAGGGATGTTTGAATGGTATTAAAGAAGAGACACAAACTAATAAATCGCGAGTTGAAGTGAAAAAAAAAACAATTTCGTTACCCGGTTGTTTGTTTTTTCGTATTTTTTTTATTATCGTCGCTGGAAAAGCCGCGTTATCGGCCGGGCCGGACGCCGAGATACGGCAATCGGCCGAACCGCTCCGGTGTGTTTGACGAGACAGAATAAAAAAATATATGTAAACAAAAAAGAGAGGAGAAAAATAATACGACGAGACTCGCGGTTTTATTCAGAGAAGAGGAAAATAAGGAAATACATAAAAGTAATGAAAGTGGGGGAAAAAAAGGACGAGGCTCGAACTGATTTTATTGCGAGAAGAGAAGAATTAAAATATATTTAAGTAAATAAAAGAGAAAAAAAATACGAGACTCGAAAAGGCTTTATTGAGGTAAGAGGAAATTAAAAAAGAATCGAAAAAGCTGAAAGGGAAAAGAAAAAAAACAGAACTTTTATTGACAGAAGAGGAAAATAAAATAGATATATATATATACATATATATATATATATATAATATATATATATAAGGGGAAACGAGAGAGAAAAAAACGAAGAGGTTTTTATTGCGAGAAAGGATAAAAATAAAAAAAATAAAAGGGAAAGCGAAAGAAAAAGCAAAGAGGTTTTTATTGAGAGAAGAGGAAGCGTCTGGAGTTTTTGGCGGATCCAACGGTGGACACGGAGGGAGCGGATACATGCGCCGCGTGATCCGTTGTCCCGGCTGGCCGGCTCCGACGAAATTCAACGCTTCTGTATCGCGGGCTCCCGCGCTCTCGTTCTCGCCACCCCTCGGAGAAGAACGCGTGCGGTAGCGCTCGCGGAGGCGCGTTTGTTTGTTTTTCGTTTTATTTCTTTTCGATACTTTTTTTTTCTCTCTACCAACGTTTTTCCCGACGCGCGGAGAGCGACGAGTGAGGAAGGGGCTTCGAGGAATTTCCCCGGCGGCGGGACGGAGGGGAGCCCGATACGGCTGGTCCGATGCCAGAAGGGCGTACAAGCGTGACTCGCTACACGATCCGTACGCCCTCTTCGCTCTGCGGCCGTCGACATGGTACAGGCCAGAAGCACCGCACGGAAGCTTCTCTAACGACGCTTACCACAGGTAATTTTTACGATGAATTATTCTTTTTTTTTATTCCGTTAAAACATTCTTTTTCAGCCATATTTTTATTTCTTTAAAACTTCTTTTTTTTCAAGTTTTTATTTCTTTAATAATTTTTTGTTTTCGCTTGAATTTTTTATTTCTTTAATGATTTTTTTCTTTCGCTTGAATTTTTTATTTCTTTAGTGATTTTTTCTTTCACTTGAATTTTTTATTTCGTTAATGATTTTTTCTTTCACTTGAATTTTTTATTTCTTTAATTATTTTTTCTTTCGCTTCAATTTTATTAAATTTTTTTTTTTATTGTTCGTTCGATTGTGAAAAATGACTCCGCGCTTCGAGTTTTCGCGTCGAGGCTACGTTCATGTCCCGCGGTCGATAGTTCGATGCGCGTTAACGAGCAATTGACCACATACGATGAGTAATGGATCAATGAACGAGAGAAGCTGCTGATCTAGCATAACTTTTGTCGCCTCGCGTCTCGTCGCTCGAAACTCACCAGCGCCAGAGTTGAATAGACGATCGTGACCTACGAGCACTGCTCGGATAGAGCGACGATCAGTTCATCGAACGAATTCTGCGAAATATTGCCCGGGGAGCTTCAATTGATTTGATCGAGACATCGAGTCACGTTGCTTAGATTAATATACATATATGTGTATATATATATATGTATGTGTGTGTGTTTTCCTAGATCATATATCATCGTCGCGTTATCTATGCTTGCACGATCTACCACTATGTTGAAACACTTTTTTCGAGTTTCGTAATATTTGCGAACTTGGAGAAAAAAAAGATTGTCACGATCTTTTTACGCTACTAAAATTTTTCCGGTCGTTTCACGACTCGAAAAATATTAGCGGTAAATTTAGGTTGATAAAAAAAGATCTTACAAGCGTAACATTTTCCGGTCGTTCAACGAGCCGAAAATGGTTAACGGTACATTTTATTCGGAAAAAAATGCTTCTTAATCGATCTCGCGATGATTTTCTTCGGTTTAAAAATAAAAGCGTCAAACGAATTTGAAACGAAATTCGAAATTAAAAAAAGCGGGAAATCGATCGTATTCAAAAATCGTTACACCGAAACAGTTTCGATTTGTCGGGTCGCTTTTATGTTTTTTCACTACGAAATCTTTCATCCCTAAAAAAATGTCGTCCCTAAAAAAATGTCATTCCTTGAAAATTACATCCCTAAGAAAATTTAATCCCTAAAAAATTACATCCCCGAAAAAATGTAATCCCTAAAAAATTACATTTTTGTGCCGAAAATTTGTGATCGTCGCACCGCGCGTTTCTGGCCGCGACGAAGGTCGACCCGACCACTTATATTCCCATCGTCGGAGCGGCGGTTGGTTCGGCGATGCGGCAAAAGTGGTCCGGAGAAACGCATCAGAAGACGCGCGCACCCGGTGCCTTCGCTGCACCGTTGCGTACCGCGGAATTCGTGGATCTAAATTATTTTAATTGGAATCCACGGGGACTATCGTTCCTCCTGAGGTTCGTCGGTGATTTTCTTTTTTTTTTTTTTTAATCGCTTCCTCAGGTTCTCGATGGTATGTGTGGGTACGAACTTGCTCGTATGCGTGCGCGAGATCGCCTCCGGCACTCGAACACCCGTGCGAAGCGTGTCGCACGGCTGATCGTTAAAATAACTCGAATCCGAGGAGAATCCTCGTGAATTTTTCTTGTCGAAAATGGCAGCATTCCATCCATTGCATTGTAATCCAGATTTTAAAAAATGATCGCAAATTTTTTTTTTTTAAATCTCAATCGTCACTGAAAAATTTCGATTTTTTACTAAATTCTCTCAATTTGATTTTTCTCTAAATTACATTTTTTAAATTGGATTTTTCTCTAAATTACATTTTTAAAAATTGGATTTCTCTCTAAATTACATTTTTTTTAAATTAGATTTTTCTCTAAATTTGATTGTTCTCTAATCCGATTTTTCTTCAAATTCCATTATTCATCAAATTCGACACTCAAAAATGCAGTCGTTTGGACAATGCAATTTTTTTACCTAAAAAATTTAAAAAATAAAAAAAGTGTTTTAGCAACTTTTTTGTTGGCCTCCGAAAGCCACTTTCCTCCTTTCGACACGACATATTTCACTCGTGTCGCGCCGACATTCTATTTTTCTCACCGCACGCGCTTTGCACAGCGGGTTAAGCGAAGAATAAATAAAACCAAACGAATTTTCTGTCCGAGCGTTAAAAATATCGCTGATCCGATAAGACTCGTCCTGCTCTTTTTTCATCTTCGACCGAAATCTCTCGTCAGATTTTTAAAGCGAAAAAAAAATAAAGAAAACATTATAGAATTTAGTCTTTGCGCGCTTGAGGCGAGCAAAGGGCGAATGAATAATTGATGAAGAATTAATTAAACGACTTTGTTTCTTTCGGTCGAAGCTGCCTCGTCCGCCTCTCCCTCCGGTCAGCGATCGTCACAAATCCGAGGCCACGAATTTAATTTGTTTTTCTGTCAAAATGCAAATTTTTTTTCTTTCCGATCAATACCAAAGTTTTAAAAATAAAAATAAAAAAGTCTTCATAAAGAAACCATCTTCCGAAGGATTTCGTCGTCGTTATTACGCAGCTAAGATAAAAGTATCGACGGTGTCGAAAGATGCGCAAAGAATGCAAATTCCACGAATTAAGATAAACGAGATTTCAAGTTTTTTTTTTTTTTTTTTTTTTTTTTGTTTAAGTAATCTTATTCCATCTTTCCCTCATTCTGCCATTGCCGAGAGTCTTTCCAGACGAGTTGTCGAAAGTTTCGGTACGATCGTTAAAATAACTCGTGAATTCACAGGTTCCCGATGCGCGAGCCCGGTAGATGTCTCCCCCCCCCCCCTTTTTTTTTGCCTCCCCCCTCTCCGCGCGCCTCGCTCGCCGAATCGGTCATCCAATTTGTAAGGCGAACGGTGACGAAAAATTCGTTAAATATCGCGAAAACAAGTTTTTTAAGGGGAAAATAACGAAGATAGGATCGTCGTCGAGGAAGGATGATGTCAGCCAGGCGAAATATCATTATTACACTTCCAGCGGTAGATTTGTCTATGATAATTTTTTTTTTTTTTTTTTTCTTCCAAAGATCCTACCAAAATTCGTACTTGTTTTTTTAACGACTTATCTTATCGACAAAAATTTAGAAACTGCGTGGGACCTCTCGCTTCGAAACCGGATTTTTATTTTTCGCTTGTTCTTGTTTTATTCCGTCGGAAGAATTTGTCAACGATAGTTTTTTTTCTTCAAAATAACCTACGAAAATTCGTACTTTTGTTTTTTGACAATTTACATTCTCGAAAGAAATTTGGAAACTGCGGAATTTCTAAATTCGAAATTGCATTTGTCTTTTTTGCCCCGTCGCTAGAATGTGTTAACGACAGTTTTTATTTTATTTTTTGCGAAATAAACTAAGAAAATTCGCACTTGTTTTTTTAGTAATTCATTTTCTCGATAAAAATTTGGAGACCGCGGAATTTCTCACTTCGAAACCGGATTTTTCTTTTTTGCTTGTTTAACGTTCGGGCCGCGTTGTGTGTACTATATATATATATGTATATATATTATGTACGTATTTATATGGTATGCAACATACACCTTCGATTAACCCGTTACTTCTTTAAGATTCCATTCCAGTCCCGACTGCCTCACCTTTATACAGTCATTTTTTTTTTTTTTTTTTTTTTTTTTTCACTGTCTAGCGAGAAACACTCCCCGATTCGATCCGAAATATCGGCTCAACTCGCCACCACTCATGCGTCCCGGAATAACGCAACAGTATAATTTTTACCGTTTGACGAATCTTAGAATTCTCATTGAGCAAAAAAAAAGGAGAAAAAAAAAATTGAGAAATCGTAATGGATCCATGAATAATCGGCCACGTGTCGTCGCCGCGAGCGGAAACGTGCGACACGAGGCAGCAGATAAAATACCTTTCTGAATAATTTTTTTTTTTTGACAAACATACGTGCGATCCCGCTATATTACGTTATGGAAAAAGACCTATGTCGACATGTTAACAGCTTCGATGATTTACAATTATCAAAGTTCGAGGCGAAAAAAATAAATTAAAAAAAAAGAAGATAAAAATTTCCATCATCGAACTTTTCGACGAAAAAACGAGTTTGCTTCGTCGAGCGGTGAAGCGAAGCGCAAAGTAAATGCTTGTATGCGTGTGCGCGCGTTGTGCGCGCTGTTACACGAGAGAAGCGAGCAAAGCTGATAATGAGGCAGAGCAAAAACGATCGCGCTCCCTTTTAGGGGCACTCAGTTTAGTGTTACACACGTAGGCACGTCCGTGTAGACCTTTTAGGCAGCGTTCACAGAACGGGAGCTCTTATTTTATTTTGTTTTAATTTTATAAACTCGATAAAAAAAAATTGTATTTTTTATTTTTTTTATTTTATTTTTTTTTTACAAAAATCATATATTAAATTTCGTGTACAATTGTAATGAAAAGTTAATCTTCAGTGTATCAAAAACATCGGAAATACTTTATTTTTAATATTGTACTTTAATTGTACTATAAAACTACTTTAATTTTAATAACTTATTGGAATTTCAATTAAAAAGTATATTAATTTTTCATCACGATTGTGCATTAAATATAACTTACCAGTTTTTAATAAAAACTTTCAGTCCTTAATAGTCATTAAATATACAACTTCATTTTTACAGCCTAGTTTTTCCCAGATTCCTCTATAAGTACAGTATTTGCTCACTTCCGGTTAAAATCGATAAAAGGGTCAAGGAAATTGAATTTTTTTTTTCAAAAATAGAAAAAAAATTCTTAAAAATTTCGTTGTGAGTGGAGCTTAATTCTCTGTCCCGAGGCCTCGGGTCGTCATTAGTTAAATAACTGGCCGAGGCGCACGGTGCGCCCGTGATTTTTCTTTTTTTTTTATATCTCATACATTCTCTTATTGGATATGCGTTCCCGCGTTGCATATTTCGTCTCGTCCCGGGCGTGCACGAGCACGCATGCGCGTTTGTTTGCACCGTAAAATCAGCGCGTTATTACATGCTGGAATGAAATCGCGAACTGAGAATTGAAGCAAGAAGCTGGTCCCGCCGCGGGCTTAGCGTTCTCAGGTACTTAGTTTTCAGCGGCTCTCGCTCGCGGTACCGTGCGAAAAAAATTTACGCTTCCATGTGTGCACTCGCGGCGATGGGTTCAGATTTTTTTTTTTAATATTCCTCAACAGTCTCGTGAGAGTTTCGTCGGAAGCATTAAATTGCCGATGCGCGCAACGGTCGAGGCGAATTTTGTACACTTCATTTCTTTTCGTTGCAGCTTCCCGTTAGCCGTTCGGGAAACAAAAAACATAAAACATAAAAATATTTAAAAATTTCCAAAAAAAATTCTAAAATTACTAAAAAAGAATTCTAAAATACCTATAAAAAAAAGCTGAAATTGCTAAAAAAAAAAAAAATGATTCGCTATCGGATTTTAAGTAGCGGATGTGCGGATAATTTATTTCTTATTTTTGTATTTTTATCGCCAGTGGTACGAAGATAAATAGAATCAATGAAACGATGCACCGCTGGGCTATAAAGGGCCGAGTCGTTCCACCGGCGAGAGACGTGTAGCGCACCTGTCCGTCACTCTCGCTCTCGCTGGCTCGTCGACTCTATACGACGAACTGGGAGCAGAAGCAGCCAGCGTGACCGCGGCAGAGGTATCGTACACCGCGTATATATATCTATATCTATATTTTATATATATATATATATATATATATATATATATGCACATAGATGTATGTGTGCTTGTAAAGGCCGGCGATGCAGTAGTAAGCAGCGGGTGCTGCTCGTGTGGCCAAGATACTACTTCCTCACGAGGTATTCTCTCGATCGTTGCTCGCCTAGCCGGCTAGCCAGTTCCTCAAACGCGAGAATAGCTCGGAAGACGCGGCGGTAAAGCCACATCTACGGCATGCTGGAATACTCGGGACGGTTGATATACGCTGGGCATGGAAATTGTATATTTGCGTTAAAAATAAAAGAACGGAACATGCAAAAAATGGAGTGGTAAAAAATGTTGCTGTCGGGGTAAAAATATACATATGAATAAATAAAGAACACATGAATAAGTCATTTCAGGTGGATTTTAATTCGAGTGAATTTCGATTCGAGTGAATTTCGATTCGAGTGAATTTCGATTCGAGTGAATTTCGATTCGAGTGAATTTCGATTCTAGTGAATTTCGATTCTAGTGAATTTCGATTCTAGTGAATTTCAATTCTAGTGCATTTCAATTCTAGTGAATTTCGATTCGAGAGAATTTCAATTCGAGAGAATTTCAATTCGAGGGAATTTCAATTCGAGAGAATTTCAATTCGAGAGAATTTCAATTCGAGAGAATTTCAATTCGAGAGAATTTCAATTCGAGAGAATTTCAATTCGAGAGAATTTCAATTCCAGTCAATTTCATTTTACTTAAATCATGTTGCTGGAATCGCTCTTTTCTCTTTTTCACACGTATGATAAACGACCCGACCTTGAGAAGACGGTGAAGAAAAAAAGATGATTTTTCGACCCCGAGGCTAAGTCGGCTGAGAGTGGCGAACAGTTACGTATGCATAGTCACGCACTCGGTCTCGATACTAAATTCTCCCCGGGTAATACCGCGAAAAGCCATAATTTATATGAATCGACGTTACTAAAAAAAAAAAAAGTATAATCCATTTTTTTTTAAAGTCTCATACGCTTCGCAATTCGCAAAGTGCGCGCTCTCGCATACGAGGCGACCCCCCCCCCCCCCTCCCCCTCCCCCCCTCCGTGTCTCTTTCAGTTCGTGTGTCTCCACGTGCCCGTCGTGCGATCGCGGGAGATTAATCGGAGTGAAAATAAACTCGCTGTCAGCGGACTCGAGGGCTTCGTCCCGGTGTACTTGTATATACAAGCGCGCCTTACCGGGCCACGCTCTTATTTACGCTCTTGCCGTGCGTGATTCCGATTGCTATTTGCCGCGGCCCTTGCGCCACCTGCGGCGACTGTAATCGCATTTTCAGCCCCCTTACACACCCCGTGCAACGCTCGTACGACTCGCACGCTGTTATACAAAGTCGCAGGTACGCTCGCGTACCCGCACACTTGATACTTCGGTTCGAGGATGCGCGTGCGTTATTCCCAAGGATGAGAAAGACACTCCGCTGAGGCGCGCATGCGCGAACTATGATTTAAGCACCTTGGCTCCTATTTTGTGCAGAAAACGAATGCAATTTTCTCAAATATTTTTATATGAATGTACGACGGATAATTGTTCCACACCCAGAAAAAAAATTATTTGTCGGCCACCGTTTATTTGGTTAAAGCAAAATATTTATTTGATTTAAGTAATTATTTACTTGATTTGAATAAATATTTATTTCATTTAAGTAACTTAATTTTATTTACTTAATACTTACTTAATATTAATTTACTTAATATTTACTTAATATAAATAACTATTTATTTAAGTCAAATAAATATTTTATTTAAAGCAAATAAACGTTGGCCGTCAAATAAATTATTTTTCTGAGTGTAGAAAAAAATATGAAATTTTATCAAGTCAATTTATATGAAAATTTAAATGACAAACTGATGATTCTTGTACCCTTTGGCTAGTTGTTCACCCTCGTGCAAAAGGTCTCAAAAATTAAAACGGCTCTGTGCATAAATGAGCTTGCCTCAATTTTTGTTCAAACCCTTTAGTCTCGTGGAGCAAAAAAAAAAAAAAAGTTCACTCAAGTGAATTTATATGAAAAACAGATAGGTCTCTCTTTGCCTATCTCTTTACCCTTTCGATAGTTATTTATCTCCACTTTAACGAAATCCAAGATCCTGGTTAGCATTTCTACGTGTGCCATCGAACGCGCCTGCGCACTTCGCTTCGGAATGAAACTTTGTTCCGGCAAAACTGGCGTCGTGCTCTTCGACACAGTCACGATCACTGACATTTTCGAATTCACACCTGTGTCACTTATAGGTGAACTTCGTAATAACGATTGAAATACCGATTGATAAATAAGCGCCTCCCCCCTCCACCCGCCTCTGTCACTGTGTCACATTGATAACTCTTTCGCGCAAGACCGACCACTGTTGCGTCACGTTTATTCAATGCATTCTCCTTCTCATTCTCAGTAATTTATTAATACGTAATTCATTAAGCGGAGAATTGTAATCGGTAATTGAAAATAACCGCAAGTACAATTGCTTTTCTATTCAGTGTGAGTACTTTTTTTATTTTACCGTTATCTTTTTTACTCAACGTCCATTTGCGAACGTAAATAATATTATATATGTTCGTGTATATATAGACGTAGGAGATAACGGGGCAAAACGAACTATTTGAAACAAGTTTCCCTCGAGACGTAAAAAATAATTTCATCCGAGACGGGGGACACGGAACCATTTTGCCCCCCTCCCTCTTGCACACACATTACGCAAAAGATAATTTCTCGATTTCGTGGAAACGAGTCGCGAGTATCGTCGAAAGATAGCCGAGAATAACCGAAGCTCGAGAAAAAAAATTGTCGAGGATAAGCGCGAACGAGACTTGAACTTCGTTCGTCGAAATTTCAATGCCACGGTGGCCCGGTATTCGAGGCTGTCAAGGACGAATTTCGAGTGATCGCGCACGCGCAACAATAATCGCTGGGAGGGTGAAATGAGAGTATCGCTATAACAGAACAAGAGATAACAAAACGACAGTGCCACTGTAACAAAGCAAGAGTATCGCTATAACAAAACGAGAACATCGCTGTAACAAAACGAGTGTCGCTGTAGCAAAACGAGAACATCGCTATAACAAAACGAGAACATCGCTATAACAAAACGAGTGTCGCTGTAGCAAAACGAGAGTATCGCTATAACAAAACAAGGGTGTCGCGATAACAAAATGACAGTATCGCTATAACAAAACGACAGTATCGCTATAACAAAATGACACTATCGCTATAACAAAACGACAGTATAGCTATAACAAAATGAGAGTGTCGCTATAACAAAACGACAGTATCGCTATAACAAAATGAGAGTGTCGCTATAACAAAACGGCAGTATTACTATAACGAACCGTGAGTGTCGCTACAACAAAACGACAGTATCGCTATAACAAGACGAGAGTATCGCTATAGCAAAACGACAGTATCGCTATAACAAAACGGCAGTATTGCTATAACAAAACGGGAATGTCGCTATAACAAAACAAGAGTATCGCCATAACAAAAGACAAGTATCGCTATAACAAAACGGGAATGTCGCTATGACAAAACAAGAGTATCGCCATAACAAAAGGCAAGTATCGCTATAACAAAACGGCAGTATCGCTATAATAAAACCGGAGTATCGCTATAATAAAACCGGAGTATCGCTATAACAAAAGGCAAGTATCGCTATAACAAAACTACAGTATCGCTATAACAAAACTACAGTATCGCTATAACAAAACTACAGTATCGCTATAACAAAACTACAGTATCGCTATAACAAAACTACAGTATCGCTATAACAAAACTACAGTATCGCTATAACAAAACTACAGTATCGCTATAACAAAACTACAGTATCGCTATAACAAAACTACAGTATCGCTATACAAAAAACGGGAGTGTCGCTATAAAAAAACAAAAGTACGCTATAACAAAATCATTATGGGGATAAAACTGATTATTTTGCCAGATGAAATCAAAATTGCGAGCTTTGCGCATCCCGAGAGCTCTGCAGGGAGGGAGAAAGAGAGTCCGGGCGATGCTATCTTCCGCGATCGTAATTACGGTACGCGGGGCGGAACACAGTTATTTATAACGCCTTTGAGGCGGAACGCCGTGTGTCTGCTCCGCTCGTTGCCGAACGAATATCTCGGTAGGCTCCGGCGCGAGCGCTCGCCGCATTGAGATAAGTCAGCGTGAGGAATCGCGGGGCGTTCGTCGTACGTGGAAATTCTCGGCCGGTCGAACAACCGAGCCTCGTTGCTACTTGGCCAGGATTATCGAGAAACATCCCCATGGTCGAACGTTAATGGCGAAAAATTAAATTCCGGTCACGCAGTGAGATGCAATTATCGAGCCGATTAAGCTGACTCTGTAACCGTGTTAATCCTACAATTAATCTGAGTTAATCTCAAGTTTGGAATTTTAAAAAAAATGTTAATTCATTTGGTTATTTTTTTTTTTGCGAACAAAATTGATTTGAAACGTTTACTAGCGACTTAATTTTATTTTTACTGGCGGCGACGTTCGATAAAAAAAATATCGATAGGGGAGACCGGGGCAAAATGGCACAGCGGGGCAAAACGGGACAGGGCAAATCTCAATTTTCCAGTAATTTTTGGATGCCCCATTTTGTCCAAAAGTTATTAAAAAATTCCGTTTTGTCTCACTATCCCGTTTTGCCCCCTGTGCCATTTTGCCCCGCTCTCACATATCATCGATATTATCGATGTTATCGATATTATTGTATATTGATTATATGTCGAACAACCTATTAATATAATTGTGGATAATGTTTACAGACTTTTTTTAATGTGAGAATAAGAAGGGCTCATCTGAAATAGTGCGCGGGTCCATTTTGCCCCGCTCTCGTCCCTGGCGGAGCCTCCGGCTTCGCCGGATTCGAAATAAGAAAAATCACTGTTTCGTACTTATCGCCCAAAATTTTTCAAATATTTGTATATGATAATGACCTTCGCGCGTGTATATCCGTATCGTTCGCGATAACGTCAGCGAGCGTGAGATCCAAAATTATCCCGAGCGTTACTATCGCCGGGCCGATAGTTGCATATCAAAGTGCAAAGTCGCCAGATGCCGATAAACGAGATTCCTTCACCTCTGAAATCACCTTTATCACGTTACTTTGCGCATTTTTTTCGTAACGCACAGAAATATAAATATAAATACGTTTTACGAAATACATGAAATACACTAAAAAAAATATCGTAATAGCTGTATAGATATTTTTTTGTTTAATTCTCATACCGAATTTAAAGAATTTTCCTCGAAGCTTTTACCATTTTTTTTTTTCGTCTATTTCTGTCTCGACTTTCACCGCCGTGTCCTATCAGCGTTTACAGAATTCCCGTGGGAACTCGAAGGAGTCCCGCCGCTAGCCGAGTGCGCGACTGTACGACTCCATACTCCGTCTCCCTCTTCGGCTTCCTCCTCCGTCGGCAGTTAACTATCGATTCGTCTTTCCAGGAGCCACTCGCAAATATATATATATATATATATATATATATATATATATATATATATATATATATATATCTGTATACATATATATATATACATATATATGTATCTGTATACACACACATATATATATATATATATATATATATATATATATATATAGAGTCGTAGAAGCGCAAACAGCTACAGCAGCCTCCTCTTGCTTTCCTTCGAGATATACGCAGTTAGCGTTACGTCGACTCGAGGTGTATCTCGTCCGATCGAACGAATGAAATTCGACGCAGTATCTCGCATTTTTTTTTCCTGCAATTCATTTTTACTTCTTTTTTTAATGGATAAAAAAAAATTGCAATAAAATATACGAGATCCGTCGAAGCGAGATGTAAGAGGGTGAAAGGGAGAAAGAGAGAAAAACATTCCGTACGAGGAGCGACGGCGCGTGCAAATATTTTTACGACACGAATATTATTGTGTATCTTATCTCGGTGACCCGGCTGCGCTCCGAGGTCTTCGGTTACGGGAACAAGTTAATACACGCACATACGCTTAACTCCGCACACGCGTCACCGAGAGTTGCACTTTATTGCGACAAATTTATAATTTACGTCCCGCGATCAACGGTTATTTTTTTTATTTTGGAATTGTTTAGTTTAAATTTGGCACGGAATTAATTAACACTGTAGAATGTTTGGTATTAAATTTGGCAAAAATTTATCGAAGCGTATACATTTTATGGAATTTTGAAAATGTTGAATGTTTTTTTTTGTTTGTTTGTAAAATGAGTTATGTTTTTGTAATCAGCGGTGAAGAACACATTAAAAATTGCATTAAAACCACGAAATCCGCACATTTCAGTTTACGATTTCCTATAATAAATTCTGTAGAGAATTTTGACGGATTTAATTTTATTAGACATGTGGACATTTTTTTACGTTACGAAAAAAGGTGGAAAGTAATGCGCACATGGTTTTTTTATACTTAACTCAAAAATACAATTTAAAAAAAGATGAAAATTGACAATTTCGTATAGTTTCCTCAAAAGTTGCAAATTTAAATTTTAATATCGCTTTCTCGTAAAAGTTGAAAATTGAAATTTTCATATCGCTTTCTCATAAAAGTTGAAAATTGAAATTTTCATATCGCTTTCTCATAAAAGTTGAAAATTGAAATTTTCATATCGCTTTCTCACAATGTTCCTTTATTGTTTTGTGTGAAAATTGTATTTTACTTAGAGCTTCCTCTATGAAAAAGCCAAAATCGAACAACCAAATATTTAGAATTAAATCAACACAACAGTGAATTTTTCGTATGCAGCACATGATTTTTCGACAAACGAATAAAAAAAATTCGCTTTTATTTATTGTAAAATATTTTTGAGGCAATTAGCTAACGATTTATCGCTGCCAGAAAGTCGTAACTGTGTCTCGCTCGAATTCATTTGCAATGAATTATCTTACGAGAGACCTCGAGGTGTTTTTTTTTTAATCCCCCGCCCGTATATTTTCGATAAATGAATAACAAATTCGTTTTTATTTATTGTAAAATATTTTTAAGGCAATTAGTTAACGATTTATCGCAAGGTCGTAAGTGCGTCGCGCGCGAGTGCCGATTTGCGATGAATTATCTCACGAGAGACCTCGAACTTTTTTTTTATTTTTTTTTTTACACAATTATTATTATTATAGAAGGATCGCTGAAAATATATGGAATCTCGGTCGGGACATGTATGTGGCACGTTCGATCATCTCCCGGCCGGGAGTCGTGCGAGAATCGCGGCGTACACCGACGCCGAGTCTTAAATAGCAAATGATACACTTTTCCCACTTTCTCCGCGGCCGAGATCGCGAGCGGGGCCACGAAGCCTTGGAGCGCACAGCGGCCATGGCGGTTCTCCGTCTCTCGGTTCCTCTCGGCGTTCGTCGCTCCTCTTTTCTTATTTTTTTCCACTTTTTCGTACACTATTTCTATCATCCGCCCCGGCTCGATATTGCCCGTACGCACTCAATCGACAGTGGTTGTTTCATTGGCGAAAATATCAGTGCGAAAGATTTGAAAACAAAAAGTATTTTAAGTCATTAAAAGCTCTGTGGCAACATGGAGACGTGTTCTCTACACGTCGATGAATCGTGTGTTTTTATTTACATTTTTTATCATACGCGGAAAATTAGTGAAACAGTTCGGTTTGCCCCGCTGTTCCGTTTTGCCCCACCCGAGTAACAAACACTATAACCAAACGTATCGGTATAATAAAACGAGAGTATCGCCATAACAAAAGGTGAATATCGCTTTTACAAAACAATAGTATCGCTATAACAAAACAATAGTATCGCTATAACAAAATGAGAGTATCGCTATAACAAAATGAGAGTATCACTATAATAAAACGAGAGTATCGCTATTACAACATAAGAGTATAGCCATTACAAAACGAGAGTATCGCTATTACAACATAAGAGTATAGCCATTACAAAACGATAGTATCGCTAGGGTAAAAGTGGGGAATATGGTCCGGTCCATATATCATTGATTTACGTGTTAATCGAGGTGGGCCATATTCACCACTTTTACCCTATAATAAAACGAGAGTATCGCTATAACAAAACGATAGTATCGCTATAACAAAACGATAGTATCGCTATAATAAAACGATAGTATCGCTAGGGTAAAAGTGGGGAATATGGCCCGGTCCATATATCATTGATTTACGTGTTAATCGAGGTGGGCCATATTCACCACTTTTACCCTATAATAAAACGAGAATATCGCTATAACAAAACGATAGTATCACTATTACAAAATGAGAGTATCGGTACACCAAAACAAAACAAAAAAATTACCGTAAGGCATTATAGGCACCTTACGGAACAGCTGGGCAAAACCGACACGCGTCCTTTCCATGGGAATGAGTCGTGTTGTTAATTTTTTTTATTTTTATGCTCCGCAAAAAAAATTTTTAAACAAGGCCGTTTTGCCCCGGTGTTCCGTTATGCCCCGCGCTCCCCCTCCCTATATGTAGAAACTTCGAAATTTTCGGTTATATTTACGAGTCACCGCGAGTTTCTAGAAACGTTTTGCGTGGGTGAAATTGCGTGAGTCGGAGAGCTTTGTACAGCGGGCTACACAAACGGCGCGCATGTCCTCTGTTTTTGTCTTTTATGTTTCGTAATTATCCGTCTGGCCGAGATTTCGGGTGTCGACCTCTCACCGGTCCGTACGAAATTTCCGATAGAAAGTTTTTGCCGAATTTCGCAAGTAGCTCGAGGAACATTCGCACGAATAAGAAGCACCGCGGCGAACATTCGCATGAATAAAGTATGTAAACGAATACATTGTATCTGTATACACAGTTACGTGGGATAATGATAATATTTTAGTCTTTTCGGAGGCACAGTAGGCGAGGCTGAAATTTGCATGTCTCGCGCGGACTCGCCAGCCTCTTTTTTTTTCCCCTCTCCCGAGTTTACCGATTATATAATGTTTTTTTTTCGTCGACTCGCGAAAATTTGCGGCATTGATAATTTTTACGATTGAAATTTTGAAATTGCGGTTTTTACCTCAAATTTGACGAGATAACGCGAGATTGAAATTTTTATGATACAAACTTTTGAGATCCGATTTTTAGGTCAAATTTGACGAGACACCGCGAAAATGCGCGAAATTGAAGTTTTTAACATAAAAATTTGGAGGTTTCAATTTTTAGCTCAAATTTGACGAGATAAGGCGAACATTCGCGAGATAAAAAATTGTATGATAAAAAATTTGAAATTGCCATTTTTTAACTCAAACTTGATGCGATAACAACTTTTATAAATTTTTTCGATTTATTTGCGTTCAAAGCAAAATGCCTGAAATTTCAAGTTTTTGTCAAGAAGAATGAAAAAAAAAAAAAAAATCATTCAAATATCAATCGATATTTTCCGTGACGATTTTCTCGCCGGGGCTCGCCGGGCGTGTTTGAGAACCGCTGTGTGTTCCCATTTCTCCTTTCAGCGCTCGGTCGCTCGATCCGCGAGCGGTTGTATAACAGCAATGAAAGTACTCCTCCGTTAGGGGAACTCTGAACAGACACCGAGGCGAGCGCTCGTCTACGATCGACTGCCTCGGACCTATACGTATCTCTGCGTACATGTACGAACGGCGAACACTCGCTGTTACACCTACCCGAGTTGTTGCGATGGAAGCGACGACCACGTTGTTATTATTACTCACTGACTGTGGAGTACGAGTACTCCGGACCGAGAAGCACCGCAGCGAGCCTCCGAGAAGCTTCCCCTCAGTGGGACAATGTTTTCCGTTTCGTTTATAGGAGTTTTCATTTCCGTCCAGTTTTCCCCACTTTTCGTTCGCTGTTCCGACTTCGCTTGCTCGAGTGTCCTATAAATTGACGAAATTTTTATCATCTCTAACGATTTATGGATCGTGAGGAAACTTTGTTATGCGATTAGGGCGAGAGTGGGCAATATGAACCGGCCTATATTTGTATATGCATAATTGATTTACGTCCCAATAGAGGTGGTTCATATTCACCACTTCTTAGGTGGTCCATATTCACCACTTTTCAGGTGGTCCATATTCACCACTTTTTTTAGGTGGTCCATATTCATCACTTTTCAGGTGGTCCATATTCACCACTTTTTTTAGGTGGTCCATATTCATCACTTTTCAGGTGGTCCATATTCACCACTTTTCAGGTGGTCCATATTTACCACTTTTCAGGTGGTCCATATTTACCACTTTTCAGGTGGTCCATATTTACCACTTTTTAGGTGGTTCATATTCACCACTTTTTAGGTGGTTTATATTCACCACTTTTTAGGTGGTCCATATTCACCACTTCTTAGGTGGTCCACATTCACCACTTTTTAGGTGGTCCATATTCACCACTTTTACTCTTTCCAATTTTTTGCTCCTAACGTTAGCCCACATTTACCACATATTTTTCGACATTCGAAACGCGAGTGTATAACTCGTCTCTCTTGCTGATCTTTATTCTTTACCTTGTCCAAGAAACTTCCACCTAGTGAGACAATGTTTTCCATCTCGTTTATACAAGTGTTCATTTCCGTCCAATTTCCCCTCTTTCCGTTCGTTGTTTAGACTTCGTACACTCGAGTCTCGTCTAAATTGACGAAATTTTATCGACGTTAACGATTTACAGATCGCGAGGAAATTTAATTATTCGTTTAGCGCAAAAGTGCGCAACATGGACTGGCCTATATATGTATAAAATTAATTTACGTCCAATTTTTCTCCTCACGTCAGTTCACATTCACAAGATATTTTTACCAAAACTCGAATGTGTAACTCGTCTCTCTCGCCGATCTTTATTTTTTACCTTATCGATCCGACGAGGCGACCTCGCGGGACGATGACTCCACGCCCGACAGAGATAGAGACGGGGGTCGAGTGCTATTTACGCTTACGGATCGTGCACGAGTGCGCGCTTACCCGAGAGCCAGCTCTCGAGTCTAGAAAACGGCTGCTGCGTTCATCGATTCTGCCACTGCGATTCTGCACTGCCACTTGTAATTGCTATAGCACACTTTTTTCCGATATTTTATAAATACATTTTTAATAGCAAAAGGAATTTTCGTCTTAAGGCCCGACGTGAACCAATTCACGTCCACGCTATGGGTATCGTAGTCATGCATTGACCATGTACTGGTACATCAACCAAAATATATTAATTAAATAAAAAAAAACTATTTAAAAAAAATCATATTTGATAGTTAACAAAAATGATTAATAGTTTCTATATAAATTTTATTTAAAAAAAATTAAGTAATATTGAAAATTTTAAGTTTTAAATTTTACCTCATAGCTTAATCGAACGCAGTTTTTTGGGTTTTATTTAAAATCAAAATTGGCAGTTAAAAAGATATCGATGTTAATTTGCGCCACAAAAAAAAAAATTATTTTATATTTGAAACAAAATTAAATTACTTTAAAAATATACATTTTATATTTTACCTCACAGTTTAATCGAACGCAGTTTTTTTTGCTCTTTTCAAAATTACAAAAAGCTGTACAAAAAAAAATTATCGATGTTAATTTGTGCCACAAAATAATAATAATAATAATAATGACATTATGTAATTGTAGTATTATAACATGCGTAGTATTATAATGAACAGTGCCCCACACGCACTGTACAGAAGCGCGTAACAAGATTTACGCTCGAAACAACGCTGCAGCAGGTACTTCGAAAGAGCTCGCTGCACTGGCTCGCTCGTCCTTGAGTTTCCGGTGTATGTACTTGAAATAATTGCGGTCACGCGCGGGGCTCTTCTCTCGCGCTCTCTCGTTTCTATAACACCACACGCGAACGCGCACGCCGCTGCCCTCGCTTTAGTTCAATGGTTGAAATTACATACGGCATAACACACATCGGTAAGCGACCGAGAGAACCGGATGCAGGTTTCAGGGAGCTACTTACACGGGTCAAACAGAGCTTACGCCATTCACCGAATCTCCACAGAAATTTTAACCGCGCAATACACGAAAAAATAATCGGTTTCGATAATTTTTCAATTCCTTCGTTTTCGTTCAGTACTCGTTATTTTTCATACTACGAGCCAAAGGCATGGACTTTTTGTTTCGTGTTTTCGATTAATTCTTAACAAAAAAATTTTTTAGATGAAACAATTCTTTTCGTTTATGTGAAATTAAATCTTCAATTGAAAACAACAATTTCAATCATTTATATGCTATTGCAGTTTCCATTTGTTTGTTATTATTTTTTACTTTTTGTTTATTTAATTATCTTTTTTACTGAATTTAATTCAGCGACTTTAGATTACGTATTGATAATATAACCTATAGCCCGCTTTTATCTATCGCTCTATAGATAACGTCCCGGCCCTCTTGTACTGGCCAGTTCATTATTTTTATTTATTTATTTATTGTATTATATACGGGTCGATGCCCTTTTTACAAGAATATAGTGTACAAGTATGCACATTCGTGGAGAAGTTTTGTCCATTAAGCAGTATGAAGCTATCCAATAGATAGAACAATAAATATTACACACAAGATGCTTTTTATTTATTTAATTATTTTTTTTACTATTGTAATTTCATTGAGCATTTTTTCACTGCCAATCAATAATAGCTGATAGCCCGCTTTTATCCATCGCACTATAGATAACGTCCGGGTCCTCGTAGCGGTCAGTGCAGACTTCGTCGGCGACAGAGGGAGGGGCGGGGGGGGGGGGGGGGGAAGGCCGGATGTGAATTTTCGTGTCCCTGACATTGCCAAACTCGAGCCAAGGATTCCCGTGGAATTTCTCTCGAGCGAACACGCGAAAAAGATTCACTCGTTCGACCCTCGAGAACCGCCCGAAGAATGCGCGTTTATAAATTTCGCATGCATTATTTTTTTTCTTTTTGTTTTGTTTTTTTTTTTTCTTCATCCAAAGTTCGACGAGCGACGCCGGTCGAGCGTTTTAGTTGTTGATGCACAGACCCGTGGATGATCATCGATCCACCTTGAGAAATTTCGACGTTCTCTCTCCGGACGAGTCTCTTCGCTGTCTCGCTCCTTCGCTCGCCGCGCGGCTCGGGAAAGATGAGACACAGTATAAGGTTTACGTATGCGGCGCGCGTGTTCACCCTGCGGGCCCGGCCCGAGTTGCCATACCGAGGGGTCTCGACAACTTTCGGGCGTCTCGGAACGCCGACCAAAATATATACGCACACAGCAAAGCTCGAGCGTTGCAAACGTGCGAATCCCATTTCTCTGCGCCGTACGAGAAGGCACGTAAGCGTCAAAAAATGGCTTTTGTAAGGTGCGAAAAAAAAAAAATTATGAATTTTGGTGGCCTCCGGCGCCGATTTGCGTGTCGTATATTGGGATAGGAGTGACATGAGTGGCGGACTCGTGATCGGGAAAGAAATTCATAGCGTGTATTTTTTTTAAAACAATTTCACAGTGGCAATTTTAAACATTTTTTTGGAATTTTGGGAAAACGGACGCGTCTATCGTTTTCTAGGGGAAAATTTACACGAGATGGAAAATTTAGCATTTTTGTCGACGAATTTTTTTTTTTTTTTTTGTATATCGCTTTCTTATAAAAGTTGAGAATTGAGATTTTCATATGATTTTCTCATAATGTTCCATTTATTCACGAAGCTTCGTCGCGGAAGCCGAAAATACGGAAAATGCTTTCTCATAGAAGAAGGTTGGGAATGAAGGAAAATTATGAGAAAGCCATATCAAAATTGAAATTTTCAACTTTCTTCGGGAAACTATATGCAAATTCAATTCTCAATGTTTATAAGGAAGCGATATGAAAATTTGAATTTTCAACATTATTGTTTTTCGTTCGCTGCTTTGCGAAGCTTCCATGCTCAGTCTCGTTCGCTCGCTCGCTCCTCGCTCGCAAATGTGAGAAATGAACGGGTGTTGGTGATGCCCCGGGCATCACGTCGAAGTGGCCAAATAACTTTGAGGGGTAAACGACTTCCACGCGTGGCAGAAAGCATGACGAGGCGCGCCCGCTACGATCCTAAAGAATGGATCAACATATATGTATACAGCTACCGGATTGTATAGGATAAAAACTTTTTTTTTTTTTTCATTCATCGATCGTCCTTAACTTGGTCAAAATAACATATTACGAATGTCTATGTGAAATATCGTATTCAGACGAGACATAGAAAATGTTATGTCAAATTAGTGACTAGTAAAAAATCGAAATGTTGATCAATTTTTTTTTATGGATCGACTGTCCTTAACTTGTTCAAAATAACATTACGCATGTCTATGTGAAATATCGTATTCAGACGAGATATAAAAAATTCTATGTCAAATTAGGGACTGGTGAAAAATGACGTGTCGATCAATTATTATTTTTTTCTTCATTATCGATATTCGATGTTACGAAAATTCCTGAATAGCTCGTATAATGAAGAGAAATGAAAAATTTGTTCCATTATGGATTCTTAATGATTTGCGAAATTTTATGCATTGAAATTCAATATAAAAAATTTTATATTAAATTACCGACGGTAAAAAAAATGGAATATCGGCTAATTTTTCGTTCGACCCGAAATTTCTACCGAATGATGAAGAGAAATAACAAACTTGCGAAATTATCGGTTCGCCTTCTTCAGTATTGAAATTTAATCTTATAAATTTAATATTAAATTCCTGACGGACAAAAAAATATGAAATAAAGGTAAATTTTTGTTTCTCCCGAAACTAACTGGCGACTAAAAATTAATAAAAATAAATTTTTAAAAATTGCTCCCGTTTTTTAACTTTAATTTAGCGAATGGCACGGAATAGTTCGAATAACGGGAGAAAAGTCAAACTGGCTCGATTGTGGGTTTGCCGTGTGCACGTCACTCAGGTACAGTCACGCTCGGCGTTATCAAACTTTCCACTTTCGGAACTTTGGTTAACGCGCGTGTAACGCTGTGAAAACGGGTCTCCCTCGCTCTCGTCCATTCCCGACGAGTGTTACCGTAATGTTTGCGACGCTTCGCACAGTCGGCGACGTCAGTAATACCAGCGGACATTTCCGACGTCCCTCACGACAGAGTCCAACGCTGTGTGACGACTGACGACTTTCTATGTCGAAAAACGTCTACGTATATTATTACGTATAGCATTTGAATAACCGCGCGCAAAAAAAAATATATACGTAAAATATATCGATATAATATATTCGTTACATGGAAAATATTATCGAAGAAACCGTTTCATATATCGAGTACACCCAGAAAAAAATTTATTTGACCGCCACCGTTTATTTGATTTAAATAAATATTTATTTGATTTAAATAAATATTTATTTGATTTAAATAAATATTTATTTAAATCAAATAAATATTTATTTAAATCAAATAAATATTTATTTAAATCAAATAAATATTTATTTAAATCAAATAAATATTTATTTAAATCAAATAAATATTTATTTAAATCAAATAAATATTTATTTAAATCAAATAAATATTTATTTAAATCAAATAAACGGTGGCGGTCAAATAAATTTTTTTTCTGGGTGTATACCTTCGGATATATCTGAAATACGTTAGGACATACACATTCGTCTATCTATAGATAAAAATTTTCGCAAACAGACAACTTTGCGAAATATATAGTAGAATATTGATATACAAAGAATGGACAAACAAATCAACGACATTCGCGAATGATTGTGCCGAAGCTTGCACACTTGCTTGGCAATGTTCTCGGAGATCTTTTTTTTTTTTTAACGAAACGAGGGATTCCGTATGTGGGAGGACGAGATGTGCGCGCACGGCCGGTTATTCCCCGTGTTCGAAGTGGGTCACGGGCCACCGTGCGATGAATAGAGGATGCAATACTCGGACACCTCTGCGGGTATGCGCCGATGCTCTCGGCGCTACTTACTGCTAGGGTAGACATTTAACTGCTGTTTCTACCTGCTCCTTCTTCTTTTTCTTCTTCCTCTTCTTCGTCGTCTACCTCCGCGTAAACGTCACTTGCACACCCAATAACAATAACAATAACAATAATAATAACAATAATAACAATAATAATAATAATAATAATAATAATAATAATAATAATAATAATAATAAAATTATTATTATTATTATTATTATTATTAATCACACCGATACTCACAGATCCGGGGAGCGTTCGGAGGGTGGGAGCCAACATAACGGCTACTAATAATAATAATGATAATGATAACATTAATAATAATAATAAGCTGCATAACGAAAATACTCGAGGGTAAGTGCGGCTAAAGCAGGTAACTTAATTGAAAATTCCTTTGACATTATCTTTCCAATCAGAAACTGGACTCATATCGGTAATTTGTTTTTTTTATCGCGGACATTCTTTTACATTTTTTGTTGTTGTTGTTGTAAATATAGCATATCTATAAATTCTAGAGAAAAAAAAGATATAATGCAATTACGAATTTATTCTATGACGCAATTGCTTTCACTTTCGATAAGATTCGTCGACGTTAATTGTCTTATCTTTCTTCATTCATTGACTGTGAATTGCACGGCTCGTTTAGTACTTTCGCGCTAACCAGTCCTCATCGGTAATTACGAGCGGCCGGTTCACGGCGAGTTACCTATGTACACATTGCTGACTCGGTTAGAAAGTACGGTCGGGAGAGAGTAATCGTAAAAACGAGAGTACAGCTCATCTCCCGCTCGTTCGCGTGACACGGTCAGTTACTTTTACTCTCGCCGCGCTTCGGAAAAACTTCGGGCCTACCGCAGTTTCAGCGTTCAAACTTGTCCACTACCCATCTCAAAAATAACAACGGAATCGTTAATAAAAAAAAAAAATTTAGTAATTCGTTCCGATCGAGCATGTAACTTTTTCGTCACTTTAGTAATTCATTTCAATAGAGCGTCTAATTTGTTTTTTGGTAATTATTTGATTCGACCTTTTTGTAAATTATTCTTAATTTTTGTTTAATTATGGTTTTTTTTTTAAATTAAATAATTCGTTTCAACGGAGCGTTTAATTTTTATTTTGGTAATTATTTGTTTCTACCTTTTTGTAAATTATTATTATTATTATTATTATTATTATTATTATTTTAATGGTTTGTTCTCGAAGGGTCAAGGAGTTTGATTCGTTCGCGGCCGCGCACTCACGTTTTTTATCGGCAAAATGACATTTATTTTCTGTCTCGTTAATCGCCTTCACCCCCGCCATAGGACAAGATATATTATCGCGCGAAGAACGCTGAATATTATGTTAGTACATATATATACATACATATATATATATATATATATATATATATATATATATATATGCGAGCACAAGGCACTCGTGGAAAGGCGTTCGTCCGGCGACTCGAGTTTGACGTCATTCCTCAAACATTTACCGATTCGATTCGCGAATATACGTACACAGAGAGAGCCGAGATAGTTCGTTCAGCGCCGCTGCTGCTGTTTCACCGCGAACTCGCGGCCGCTCGATCTTCGGCAACGCCAAATTTTCGGACTCCGTTCGAAGACCAGAAAAAAAAAAAACCCCAGACGAACTTCCATTCCCGATCTTTTATTTATCGTCTGAATAATTTGTCACGCCGAGCTGGTGGGTTAAAAAAAATTACTTATTTACTTTTGGTCATCGACAATTTTCGCAATCGTGATTAACGAAGAGAGGAGAAACGTCGACTTCGATTTCGACTCCATCTGCAAGAAAAAAAATAACTTATTTATTTTTGTCATCGACAATTTTCGCGATCGCGATTAACGAAGAGAGGAGAAACGTCGATTTCGACGCGTCTGCGACAAAAAATCCATAAATAAAAATTAGAGAATTAAGAAAAAAAAACACAAAATTCCACCACGTTTTGACATTTTTTATCGCCATTTATATTCCGAAAGCGGAGCCGAGCGTTGATTCGCGCGCATAACGGTAATCGATAATCTCGTCGACCCGAGATATGCTGCAACTCGTCGAATGCGCCGGCGGGTTAATGAATTTAGTGAAATTTAAAATACCTGAGAA
This sequence comes from Ichneumon xanthorius, assembly GCA_917499995.1. Lineage (NCBI taxonomy): Eukaryota > Metazoa > Arthropoda > Insecta > Hymenoptera > Ichneumonidae > Ichneumon > Ichneumon xanthorius. The sequence continues at coordinate 3,398,953 of OU824204.1, read as the reverse complement.
ACGGATAAAATTCTCGATAAAAATTATTCATCGACAATCGAATATTTCAGATGAGTAAATAAATTGTAACATATATCGGAGTTTTTTTTTATCGTCGAGGACGAGCTGGTTTGAGCGAAGCCTCCGGCCACGAAACGCTGCGCGAATTCTCTCGGTTGTGAAGCGAGTGCCCGGCAAGTGCATGATCGCGTTGACCCAGTTGGGAAAACGATATCAGACCGTCTCTGCTCTTGCGCCCGCGACTCCCTCTCTCCTCCTTCGAGGATTCATGAGATCGTTACGTTATTTAGTAACAGCTGCCAATCGAGTATGCCACTGAAATAACGTAGATAGGACATAAATTTCGTACATTCGTTTTGCGCTTCGTCAGCCAGCATAATGGATATTTGAGCCGAGAAGTGTAAAAAAGCAAAATGACCCATAATATTTTTTAAAACCTACCATTACTATTTCAAATACCAAAGTTACCAAAATTACCAAAAGTGCCAAAAGTGCCAAAAGTACCAAAAGTACCAAAAGTATCAAAAGTACCAAAAGTACCAAAAGTACCAAAAGTACCAAAAGTACCAAAAGTACCAAAAGTACCAAAAGTATCAAAAGTACCGAAAGTACCAAAGTGCCAACAGTACCAAAAGTGCCAATATTATAAAAATCTAGAAAAGTCAGGGAGTCAGCGATGCGCAACGAGACCGATTGAGTTGAAACATGTTTCGAAAACCAACTCGCACATTCGCATCGACTTTATCGCGTTAATAAAATAATCGCGCCGATCGCGTCCGAGCAGCATGCTCGGCGAGAGTACTCGATGACGTTGTCCTCTCGTTGACCCAGTTGACGGTAGCTCGGCAAACTCCTCCGGGGCCTCGCCCCGAGCTTTTCGCTGAACTCTACGCGGGTAGCGCATGTGCTTTCCAGCAGCGGCCCGGCGGCATCAGCAGCATCGTCTCTCGTCTCCCGATACACACCGGACGGGCGCTGCGCTCGTCGGATGTGCATGTGCATGTTGCAGCAGACACGCTCGTGAAGAAAAAAAAAAACCATAAAAAAAAATGTAGTCGAGAGTGTTTTCAAGGTGAATTTATAGACGCGACCCGCCACGAGGACGGAATTATTTTTGTCCCGGGAACTCCGAGAAGCCCCGATGAATGGCGCATATACAGTAAACGTTAAGAAGAATTTTCTCCTTACCTCGAAACACCCAGCAGCGCGGAATAAAATATATTCTAACAAACTGCCTCATCGCCAGAATTTTCACGATTCGCCGAGGTGCTTATTGACGAGAGGTCTCGAAGTTCGTCGACCCTCTCGTTCTCTTCGGGATGGTTTTTTTTTATCACCCACAATCTCGATAATATTATTTTAGGCGTCCGAACCATACAAAAATCACTCCGGAGCGCCGGGGCACGTTAACCCCTTGTAAGTCACACCTCCGTCGACACTCAGGCGCTGCCGTAGCAACGCATCGCGCCCACTCCGCGTCCGTCGGTCCCGTTTCGGGCGCTGTGACTTATAAAGGCTTAAAAATCGTTCCGGTAACAATGTCCGTCCTCTCACATGCACAGTAAAAAATTTACAGTCGACTCGTAATAGTCCCGAAGAAGTTAAACGAGCGTCAAGAAAACAGATAAAAAGAAAAAAACAAAAAACTTAAAAATGGATCGTTGGGGTGGCGCATTGGCCGCTCGCTATCCGACGTCGGTGTCGTTGATGACGTCGAACGTGCAGAGTTCAAAGATAGGAGCACTGCACCGGCTCGCATGCAGTGCGTCGCGCATGCACTCGTTGTATACACACGTATACGTCTGTACACATCTATACACATCTGTACACATATGTACACATCTATTCACATCTATTCACATCTATTCACATCTATACCCATCTATACACATCTATACACATCTATATACATCTATACACATATGTACACATCTCTACACATCTATACACATATGTACACATCTATACACATCTATACACATCTATACACATCTGTACACACTCATACACATCTATGCATATATGTACACATCTATACACATCTATATACATCTATATATATATAGATATACATATATGTATATCTATATACATAGATATACATATATATGGTTGTGTAGAGCATATGCCGGGTAACTCGAGAACTGAAACGCTTCGAGTTCACCAATACACGAGATTCGCGATGAGAGTGGAGGGGGGGGGGGGGGGGGGGGGTGAGGGCAGGCGACGATGAGGGGGCTCGCGGTGCCACGTACCGATATACTGCGCTGTACGCAAGCCGGCGTACCATTGAGACCTGACCTACTTCAAGGCGCGCACGGTTCGCCGACACGCGGCTCTGACCCGACTCGGGCTAGCGAACTCGAAGCGTCCTTACGTACATCGGCATACATCAGCGAATGTGCGATGCGCATCGTGCGCTCTCGAAAGACATCGGGTTATTCGGATCAAACAAGCTTTTCCTACGATACATTTTATGACGAACAAAATAATAAAAAATTATGAACATTTGATACTCATTATTATTATTATTATTATTATTATTATTATTATTATTATTATTATTATTATTATTATTATTATTATTATTATTATTATTATTATTATTATTATTATTATTATTATTATTATTATTGAAATTCGCGTTGTAATCGAAATCGGGATGGATATACAATTTTAGTAATTAATGCGAGTTCGTCTAAACGATGTAATTATAGTTGGGTCTGTTGAGTCCTCGCGGCCCGGTGAGCTTCTATCTTTGAAATCCGTGGCTCTGCTCTGCACCATTATATATTCTGCTATCAAGCTCTTCACTTTTTCGCTTCCACCTCTTTTTTTTTTTTTTTTCTTTTCTTCTTCACAGTTTCCCTCTCGCCCTGCTTCCGTCACTCTCGATTCGCCATGCACACACACACACACACCGAGGCTCTTTCCCTCCTACCGCGCGTACGACTCCTCGGCAAGTTTTCATCTCGCTCTTTGCCCTGCTTTTATTCGCTTGTCCTCTTTAGTGCTACCCTCCTCTTCCTTCCCCCTCTTTCTCTCTCTCTGTCTTCCTTCCTCCCTTTCGTCGCTCTCTTGTTCGCGAAACCGATTCGGTGCACCGCGAACCAAAGGCGTTTGTCCCAATTGAAGCCTCCAGGGCATCCCTCGCGTTCCTCTTGTTCCGGCCCCGCGATTCCAGAAGTATTTATCACCGCCGGGCCAGGCAGTGTCTACTTTCTTTAACGTCTGCGGTACGGAGAAGAATAATTGTTGCGGCTGTCCTATCAAAACTAGCATCATCGGCGCGTTTAGCCCACTTTGGAAAAAATGGAAAAAATGGAAAAAATGGAAAAAATGGAAAAAATGGAAAAAATGGAAAAAATGGAAAAAATGGAAAAAATGGATATGGGTCAATGGTGTAAAGGGCAAAAATGGCAATTAGTCAATGGTGTAAAGGGCAAAAATGGCAATTGGCCAATGGTGTAAAGGGCAAAAATGGCAATTGGCCAATGGTGTAAAGGGCAAAAATGGCAATTGGCCAATGGTGTAAAGGGCAAAAATGGCAATTGGCCAATGGTGTAAAGGGTAAAAATGGCAATTGGCCAATGGTGTAAAGGCCAAAAATGGCAATTGGCCAATGGTGTAAAGGCCAAAAATGGCAATTGGCAAATGGTCCGAAAGACAATATCGATAATTTTTTTATTATCTTCGTTGATAATAAATTCTAATATATCCGATCCCGTAATACGAATCACCGATTCCAGTTTTTTACCTTGGCGAAATTATTGAAGCACCTCAATAGTAAATAACTTGGATATAAAAAAAAAATATATATATATATATTGCTTTTGAGATATCCTGTACGAGTGGTACGAGACGAGCAATCGTTCTCTCGGTTTGCCTCTCGCCTCCGGTTTAATTTTCCATCCTTCTCTGCGTTCGTTCTCTCGCTCCCTCTCTCTCTTTCTCTCTCCCTCTCCCGTCCGTCGGACAAGCCGGCGCAGCGCACGGACCAATTTATCTCGTCTCGAAACTGGGACGATTATTTACCAGCTGGCATCGCGAGAGTTTCGCTTATAAATTCGAGCATGTACGCTCTGCCTGAGATGGTCCGTTGCGAATTCACGTTACTAAATCGAGACGGATATTACGTATCGATCCATCGTGCAAAATTTACGTAGCTGGGGTCAGAGAGCCTCCGCTGAGGTCGTACCGACAGCTGGTCAATGTACTTTGGACCTCGCTCGGCGAGGAAAGAAAACTTTTCACTTGTGGAAAAATTAAAAACATTTATTTTACCGACTCTTTATGCAAAATACGAAACGCTCGCCGTATGGTCCAAGCACGTTGTGTGCTTGGATCGAAGATCGATACCTGACAATTTTCATCCAACGACGGTCAAAATTCCACCGTAAAAAAAATTCATACGAAATTCAATGCTCCGGACTGGAAGATTTTACGCGAAAACTTGTATATTAAATTTGATGTACAATTGTGATGATAAATCAATGTTGAGTGTATTAAAAACATTGGAAATATTTTATTTTTAATAATTTTGTTTAGTTTCACTATGAAAGTACTTTAATTTTTATAATTTACGTTAATTTTAATGAATATATTTTAACGTCGTCATTTTATAGTAAAATTTTTACGTTTAATACACATTTTTATAAATTTCAGGCAAAAAATTTGTAATTTTAATATCTAGTATTTTTATTTTACAAAAAAAAGTACATCTTCAAATTAGCGGAAGTAATATAAGCAAATTTCAAGTTCCACTACATTAAATTTATAATTTATTTTTACTCTGAACTTTTTGAGCCTGAAAAAAAAAAAATATTGCGTCGGGCTGAATTTTCGAACGCTTAATATTTGCGTTGAGCAACCGTCGCTAACAGACCGATCTTTGCACTATAATAATAACGTTGCGCAAGGCGAAACATTGAAATAGTGTAATAACGAGAATATAGATTATAAAAAAAATCGCATACTTTTGCAACGCTGTGGGTAGCGAATAATACACGTCACAGCGTTTAAATCCGTTCGGCAGCCGGTTTACAACCCGGCGTAGTCTCTCGAGTGATTCGCCGACTGTCTTAATTATCGGTTCGATAATAATCGAGCAAGCCGCGCGCGCACCTCGAGCGTTTTGTGCATTGCCAATGTTTCGAGCCTACTCCTCGCGACTTTTAACGCTCAATTTACTCGTTGTCGCCAGTCGGCGGCGGAAAATAATGAACGAATTTTTTTTTTTTATCTATAATTGTCTCGCGAAATAGAAAGTAGGTTACTCTATTGCGACTCCCAACGGCGGTTTTATTATGATAAAAATAACGTGTTTAAAAATTGAGATTTCCTGTTGGAAAAAAAATTGTAGAATGAGAAATTAAATTTTAGCTCGGTTCGACACTGTAAATAATTCCGATGAAATTTGATGTACCGGACTGGAAGTTTTTATGCAAAAACTGGAATATTAAATTTCATGCACAATTATGGTAAAAAATTAATGTCCAGCGTACTAAAAACATTAGAAACACTTTATTTTCAATAATTTACTTTCATTTCAATAAAAAAAACTATATTAATTTTCCTTCACAATTGTACATTAGATTTACAATTTTTTTTACAGCAGATGAGAATAATATTTTTTATACCAAGAGCGACAAATATCTTATTGAATGACGAAAATAAAAATCCGAAGATTCCTCAATCAGTACGTAAAAAAAAAAAACAAAAAAAAACTAAAACCGGAAGGAATAAAAAATGACGTCCGGACGGTCGTAGCTGCTAAGCGTGGCCTTCTATTACCTATTCAAAGTCCACCATAAAAAAAAAAAAAAAAAAATTGCCTCGATGTGATATTTCACACGAGCACAAACTCCGTTCGATTATCATGCTTCAAACTACGTGCGGGATACCTGTATACGCTGTACAAACTTTACGTTCGTTTTATGCCCGGTGTGTACACATGTGTGCGGAAGGTACGTAGATAGGACTCGATAGATATACAGTAGAGGCGGAGCGTGTTATTTGCCAAAAAAGATTATGCCGATAGAGGTAGACGGTTAATTTTCTCACTCTCGCTCTCGTGCGAGTTATTTTGCGTTTTATCTCGCTCTCTCGTGATTGTCCGTAATTTGCGGTGTGGCGCAGGCGCGCACGCACACACACACACACACGGGCGCGCGCGCGCGCGCAACACACCGGTCGTGAATACAATCTATTATTACATCGATCGAGCGTATGTCCACCATAATGCCTACATGGAAGGACGACCTTCGTATGCACGTAGCGTGGTGCTCTCCCATCTGGTTATTCAAACCGGGCGCGTATATGCACCTATAAAAATCTATAATACCGACCGAGCAATGTTACAGGTACATTCGCGGCCGTGTATCGGAATTGGATAGCGCATAGGAATCGAGAGAAAAATAATAATCGGTCTACTATTCCGTCTCGTTTTTTGTTTCTTCTCTTACCACAATTTTTTTTTTTTTTTTTTTCAATTCCTTTTTCATAAATAATTTATAACAAAAAAAATACAGGTACATTTGCAACCGTGTATGGGGATTGTATTGCGCATAGGAATCGAGAGAAAAATAATAATCGGTCTGCGGTTCCGTCTCGCATTCAGTTCTTTTCTTCCAGAATTTTTTTTCAATTCGTTTTTTTTTACAAAAAATTATTAGAAAAAATATAAAAAGAAAACTAATACAGGTACATTCGCGACCTTGTATGAGAATTGGATAGCGCATAGGAATCGAGAAAAAAATAATAATCGATCTGCGGTTCCGTCTCGTTTTCATTTCTCTTCTTGCAGCATTTTTTTCAATTCCTTTGTTTATCAAAAATTTTGTAGAAAAAAATAATAATGCATGTATGTTTATTGTTTGTAAAGAGTACAACAATAAGCCTCTCATAGTAAGGGTTCACAGCAACTTTTCCTTACAAAATAATAATACCAAATGAAACTGAAAAATATAAAAATGAAATAAAAATGCTCGTACGATTAAATTCAACATCGTACATCGAAAGATAAGGGCAATGATTTGCCTAAGCCGCGTCTCGTCACTCGAGTATCGACGAGAACCTTTTAATTTTATTTACTTATTTTGTTGTGTTTTTCCCGGCTGATACGATCTTTAATCGCGACGAATTAGCGTCCGCAAGGCCTTATCACTAGAGTTTATCGAACTCGACGTCGCGATATTATTGAAATGTAGTAAAAAAAAAAAACAAGAATTTCTGCCACACCCAGGAAAGAGCGAAGCACACGCGGTATGTACGCCTGTTAAGGAAACTGGCATCACGTATCGCGTTTCATTGAAGGCAATAAATTAGCGGTAATTTAGTGACTTTACTCTCACTCTAGCGTGTAGCGGCAGGTGCGGATCAAGATAGTAACGATCTACGTATTAAATTAATATAACAAGTATGGACGTATGAAATGCAGTTAAAGAATTGAAGTCCGCCTTGTCCCCAATGTCAATACGTGAACGACCAGTGCCACGGGAGCACGGATTATGGGTGCGAGAATAACTACATAAATTAATGTAACACAGACGGAATTAAAAATGGTGTTTAGAATGAGCGATGTCGACTGTTATTCCCAGTGAGAATTTCCAGCGAGGATATAAGGTAAACGCACGGGTCATTTGCATCTCCACCACTGACAATTTTGCCAGATAACAACTCTACCAGAAAACATCTCTCGCCAGAGAACTCTATCAAAGGAGACAGCTCCAACAACTCTACTTTATAACAAGATTACCAGGAAACAAGTCTACCGGATAAGAACTCTACCACAGAACATTTCTACCAGAAAACATCTCTACCATATTACAACTCTACCGTATCAGAACTCTACCAGATAACAACTCTACTAGATAACAACTCTACCTGATAACAACTCTACCAGATAACAACTCTACCAGATAAGAACTCTACCAGATAACAACTCTACCAGATAACAACTCTACCAGATAACAACTCTACCAGATAACAACTCTACCAGATAACAACTCTACCAGATAACAACTCTACCAGATAACAACTCTACCAGATAACAACTCTACCAGATAACAACTCTACCAGATAACAACTCTACCAGATAACAACTCTACCAGATAACAACTCTACCAGATAACAACTCTACCAGATAACAACTCTACCAGATAACAACTCTACCAAAACAACTCTACTGTATTAGAACTCTACCGGAATACAAGGTTAGACGGTGGCCTTGTATTCCGGTAGAGATTTATTTCAATTCCGGTAGAATGTTGTATTGTTTCTGGTAGAGTTCTAATATGGTAGAGATGTTTTCTGCTAGAGTTGTGAGTGGTAGAGATGTAAATGTGCCAAACGTGGGACATTTCCATCTCTACCACTCACAACTCTACCAGAAAACATCTCTCCCCAAACATCTCCACCAGAAAACAAGTCTACCGGATAATAACTCCACCAAAAAAGACAGCTGTAACAACTCTACCACATAACAACTCCATCAGAAATGATCTCTACCATGTTACAACTCTACCGTATTAGAACTCTACCAAAATTTCTACCACTGAAGAAAAAAAACTACCGGAATTGAAATAAAACTCTCTTCAGAGTTTTTTTTTCTTCAGTGGTAGAGATTTTGGTAGAGTTCTAATACGGTAGAGTTATAATATGTTAGAGATCTTTTCTGGTAGAGTTGTTAGAGCTATCGTTTTTGGTACAGTTATTGTAGACTTGTTTTCTGGTAGAGTTGTGAGTGGTAGAGATGTAAATGTGCCAGTTGTCGGGTATGGGACGTGTCCAGTCATTAAGTGACTGCTACGTTTACCTTGCAGTTGATAACCGTAAAAAAAAAGCAGAAGACGTTGACTCTGATGGTAATAATGGTTATGCCATATCGCGTGCTTCGGCCAGATGGTCTGTATTTGTTGCCAGCTTGCATAGAAAATAACTACTTCATACTCTAGTCACGCGATATGTTGTACTACAAACAAGTATCGCGGTTGGCAAGCTTCCCTTCAAAAAAATTTGAATTCAATTAATTTAAAAAAAAAGAACGAACACCAATAAAAACTCGGTCCTTGAACACGGACTCTTTCACGTCCGGCAAGGTTTATTTTAGTACACATTTTCATTTTAAAAAACGTTGGGTTTCCGAGAGATTTGTTGAAAATTTTTATTTTTCATCAATTTGTTAATAACATTTTGCAATTATTATCATGCAAAATTAATCTTTTCAGCACCTTTAATATGCTTGATTTTTTCAAATTTTTATACTATTCACAAGTATTTGCAATTCCCTCTCATTTCCCCGAAACGAATGCGAAGTGAACATTCGCTACCTTAAATACATGAAGTATAATTTATGAATATTTATTCTTCGCTCTATTGAATGGGATTGGACGGGTTTCCTATTAGTGTAAAAACTTTCTTTCGACACAGTGTCCGATCGGTTCGAAGCTAAAACCGCCTGTGTAACACAGTCGACGATATTACAGTGCGATATAATATACATATATAAGTGAGCGTAAAAATTGTGGAGCGAATAATCGACCTTCGTCTACTTCGGTGCGTTCGCGTACCGCCTAAAAATTCTCTTTTCACCTTAGTCACCCCTCTTCACGGTCAATTGCCCCTTTCGCGTGGCCCTTTTTTCTCTTTCTCTATTTTTTTTTCTCTCCATTATCACGTAACGACGCGTCCAGGCAATAAACGATGTTCGACGAGGATGCCCATCAGTCTCGGTGACTCGTAGTCGTTGTTACCGACCGTCCCCTCGTCACGACCAAAGGTGCCTCGACGGTACGCTCGGCAATGTATAATATTTTTTTTTTTCTTTTTTTTCTACATTTTTTATTCAACCGTCAATTAATTTCAATACGAACGTGTCCCCTCTCAGGTCCCGCCGTCGGAGTTGAACGAGCCGGCACCGCGCCGATTCATCACTATACTTAAGCCCCAAGTCCATCGAATATATTATCGCAACCGCAGCGTTTGTATTCGTATATATATATATTTTTTTTATATAAAATAAAACTGCCCAATAGGGGGAATCCCCATAATAGGTTTAAAGGTGGATCAAAATTAAGCTTCATCTGGGCACCTTGAACTTTAGATCCAAATCCCTATATTGACTCGTACAACAAATAACGATTAATAATTCAATCGATAGTGCAATTGTTTTTATCCATTAAAAAAAATATGACATATGACATCTTAATATTTTTTCGGATATTTTTAACGCACTTTGAAAAGTTTTTTTTCCTCCAAAGCCTCTGAAGAATTATGAGCCCTTACCTTCGACGGTTCATTCGCAAAGCTCAATGATCTATGGACTATGCTGGCACGATGTATACACTTATAAAATAAAAAAATTCATAAATATAGTTTTATTTTTATATAATACGACTTTATATAATGCCCAATAGAGGTACCCCCTATAATCAGCCCTAACAATAGGGCTAAAGATACATAAAAATAACGATTAATAATTCGATCCACGGTGCAATTTTTTTGTGCACAAAAAAAAAGGCCTGACGTCTTGATATTTTTTCGGGTATTTTGAACGCACTTTGAAAAGTTTTTTGTTCTTCCAAAGCCTGCGAAGAATTATGAGCTCTTACCTTCGACGGTTCATTCGCAAAGCTCAATGATCTATGGACTATGCTGGCACGAGCTGCGGCTCTACCAGCATGGCTTTGCCGGATAGTACGTACACAGTCTATACTATACCGTGCTGGCATTGAGGCGTTAGCCGGTCGGAATAGGCTAAGTAACCGCGATACCCGACAGTAGGACAGTGAAAGGCGACCTAGACCAAGTCTCCGAGCCCACCGGCAGCGAGCAACACACGGAGGCGCGCACTACTATTAATGCCTGAATAACACGATTCGCTTGTGCCTCAACCGTTCGCGTGATTCCCACTACACACGCTGGATCCTAACGTAAAAGATATAATAGCCCCTTCCGTTCCCCGCGCCGACTCCATCGTCCGCTGGACGATTCGACGGACGGCGTAACGCACCTTCGATCGGCACGTGCAATCTTCAATTTAATATCCTCGAGCTTGGGAAACAATGATCGAAAAAAGAAAAAATCATTTTTAATAGTTTTATTTGTTTATTTTTTTTTATATATTGATTTACGATCGATTGTCTTTTGTTGACTGTGATTTATGCGAGGTTTTACCAATTAGACGATAATGTTTGCTTGCAACTGTCGACGGGTTTATCGAGCCTCTAACCAGTGGGCTGGGAAAAAATCGCCATCGAGTTTAGGGAGGAAATAAATATTGTAATCATTGAGACACGAATTGGCCAGGGAGAACTCCGCGCCTTCGGAATGAGGAGATGGACAAATTGTAAATTGAAAAAATTGTAAATTGGAAAAATTGTAAATTGGAAAAATTGTAAATTGAAAAAATTGTAAATTGAAAAAATTGTAAATTGAAAAAATTGTAAATTGAAAAAATTGAAAATTGAAACAGGATAATCGAATCAAATGAACATGGAACTAATTGAAGATTGAAACAAAATGAAGATTGAAAGAAATTAAAGATTGAAAGAAATTAAAGATTGAAAGAAATTAAAGATTGAAAGAAATTAAAGATTGAAAGAAATTAAAGATTGAAAGAAATTAAAGATTGAAAGAAATTAAAGATTGAAAGAAATTGAAGATTGAAAGAAAATGAAAATTGAAAGAAATTGAAAATTGAAAGAAATTGAAGATTGAAACAAATTGAAGATTGAAACAAATTGAAGATTGAAACAAATTGAAGATTGAAACAAATTGAAGATTGAAACAAATTAAAGATTGAAACGAATGGAAAATTGTTTTCAACATACACTGTATTATTATTGGTGGACGAATTATCAATTAGTCATTGACGCGATATTTGCCATACAAGTTTGGTTTTCGATTTGTGTCTTCAAGGATACCTTAACGAGATATGTTTTTTTTTTTTTTTTTTTTTTTTTCATCGACAAGTCTCGAACGAGGATACATCGCGAGCATTCATTAAAATCTGTAATCGTTTCGTGTCGAGTTTGTCGATGTCCTCTTTCCTTGGCGAAAGCCGTTTTAATTTTTGCGCCCAGGTGGGCGAGCGCCGGCGATGTAAATACATCGCGCACACTAAAACCAGAAAGGCGTACTTTTATAATCTCGCGTACAGAAAATACGTCCTTCCGATTTTAACCTCACCGATGTGGGACGCGCGAGTTTCGTCAATCACGCAACAAAATTGGCGTGCCGAGGAACGAAGATTTTTCGCGAGAAAGTTTTTTTTATCGGTCAGCACATTCGAGATTCATTAAACAGGTTTTTTTTATTTTTATACATTTTTTCACGCGTTTTTTTAATCTGCCTGCGAAGTTACGTTCGCAACTCCATCGATCGATTATTTGACCTCCCGTAACGAAATTCGATGTGCCGAAGCGTGAAGATTTTTCGCGAGAAAGTTTTATTTTGTTTATTTTTAATATTTTTATTTTGTTTATTTATTTATACAAAAAAATAAAAAATAAAAATATTTTGCAACTCCGTCGATCGATTGTTCGAGCGTTTGGGTTCAATAAAGTGCATCGAAAAAATCGTCTCTCTTCGCCGCTTCGAATTTCGACAAGCGGAACGAGATTCAGCCTCGCGGCAGCGATGAAGCGCGAGGGAAATGAGGAAAGTCGGGCACGAATGAAAGTGAGAGGCCGAGGTTACGCTGGCCGTGTGCCGCTGCTCTCGCTGATGCAGTTTGCACACTCCGCGCGGCTGCAGCGAAACTGCAACCGGGCGCGGGGAGGGGGGGAGAGATTCACAGCGGTACAGCGCGGAGAGCGATGCATCCCGAGCCGGTTTCTCCGCTCGGAACTTTGACATATTTATTACGACACACATATTTATTTACGAGCAAATTATGTGGATAATAAAATTTAAGGAAAACCCTACATTCTCGCAACATTCATTTGAATAATGTAATCCTTTTTTTTATCATTTCTAATATTTAACAATAGTTGTTATTGGTTGTAAAAGAATATTATTCAATGTTCAATATTTGAATTATTCAATGAAAATGATGATGATAATAATAATAATAATAATAATAATAATAATAATAATAATAATAATAATAATAATAATAATAATAATAATAATAATAATAATAATAATAATAATAATAATAATAATAATAATAATAATAATAATAATAATAATAATAATAATAATGATAATAATAATAATAATTTGTATGTAAATTTATGTTGCAGGTTGAGCGGGAGGAATCGTTCTCGAGCCCGAGCGATCTTAACTTACGGGAGGATTCACCCACGTTGAAGAATCCTGGTTAAAAAGAAAAGAGGCTATTTTGCGCGTGATTACTGTTGCGAGAAGGGAGTAAAAAATAAGAAGACAAAAATGGCGGGCGAGGACACGCAAATTTTGGCGAACGGAACCGTCGAGGCATTGACGATAATACCGATGGGCGAGAAGATCACCAACGGCAATGGGGTTCATTGCAACAAGCACAACAACAACGGCTCTATACCGAACGGCAAAGTGCTGGACATCGTCGCCGGGGAGAACGGCAAGCTGATAGTCGCCGGTGACGAGAAGTCGAACAGCCTTCACACGGAATTCGACGACGCGGATATATCGTGCGGATGGGGACCTTGCAGACCTCGCTGGCTTCAACTGTTCGCTACCAAACAGGCGTTTCTCGTTACTTTTTGCATCACATGGGTGAGTTCGGTAGTTCGCGACAAAAAAGTTCCAATCATCTGATTGGAAAAAACTAAAATCCGTGTCGCGAAATGTATAAAAATGTAGATGGTTTTTTTTTGTTGCTTCGTTGAGATTGGTAATATGCGAGGCTGAAGCTGGAGTCGAGGACTTCGATCGAGTCGGAAAAGAATTGTTTTTTTTCCCCGTTTTGTTTAGACTAATAATTATTTCTTTGTGGGTACCAAGTCCAAGGAAAGCGATGGGATTAAAATCTGAAAAAAATCAAACATATGGAAGGTGCTGAAAAGATTGATTTTTTATAATAATAATTCCAAAATGTTATCAACAAATGAATGAAAACAAAACATTGTTCAACAAATCCCTCGGCAACAAAAAAAAATTTATCCCATCGAAAGGTGTTCAAAATTTTCTCTGAAACTCATGTTTGGCCGGACTGTACCGCTCCGACTACCTTAACATTCGATTATAAATGCCCATTCAGTTTAAGACACTTTTATCGATTGCTATCGATTTTTATAAATTTTCATGAATTATTATTAATCTTTATAACATTTATTACCAGTTATTAATTTTTATTAATTGCTATCAATGTTCATAAATTTTATTATCAGTTATTCATTTTTACTAGTTGTTATTACCATTTATAAATTTTATTACCAATTATTAATTTTTAATAATTTCATTAAATTTTTGTGTGGCACGATCTAACAACCCTGACGTTTAATAATTGGTTGATTTCTTTTGTCGAACAGGTTCTACAGGGAATGTACTACACGTACTTCGTGTCGGTGATAACGACGATAGAGAAGCTATTTCAGATCCAGTCGAAGACAACGGGTATAATAATGTCGGCGACTGAGATAGGACAGATCAGTTCGTCCCTGCTCTTGACCTATTACGGCGGTCAAGGCCATCGTCCGAAGTGGATAGCATGGGGCATGGTTCTCTTCGCGGTCAGTTCCTTTACCTGCTCGATGCCCCACTTCATATTCGGCGAACAGCTGATGCATCAGAACGAGATGCTCGTGAGCGGCGTCGGGATCGACGGCAAGATCGGCGGTCCGAATTCTACGACGTTGATTCCCTCAAATCTCTGCCGATTTCCGGATCACCATGAAAATGGAACTTTCGGCCCTGGCGGGTAACTACTCCGAAAAGAGAGGGTGCAAAGTGATTTGCACAATTTCTTCCTCATGTTTTACGGTTCAGCGCATAACTCCCTCTATGATAAATTTCGTTGTTCGATTTTGGCTTCCTCACGGAGGAAGCTGTAATTAAAATACAATTTTCACAAAAACAAAATAAAGGTCCGTTATAAGAGAGCGATATGAAGATTTTAATTTTCAACTGTTTTCAATTGTATTTTTGAGTTACGTATAGACAAACCGCGTGTAAAGTACTTTGCACCTTTTTCGTAACATAAAAATAATGTCTACATCTCATAAAATTTAAACCGTCAAAATTTACACCAGAATTTGTTATAGGAAATCGTAAACTAAAATTTACGGATTTTTAAGGCAATTTTTAATCTGTTCGTTACCGTTTCCTCTAGGAAGCAACAAAAATCCATTCATCGCATGAAAAATCCTTCGAGCCCGCTCACCTCGTAAAAAACAGCGAACAATTAACTTGTCGACAAAAACAAGATAAAACAAAAAAAAAATATGCTAAACGTTATTTTTTTTTATACTCTTCACTTAACGCTCCGCAGGCGTTATCGACGTGCTCCCGTCTCACCTGCTGCCGCAAGGTCTTAGGTCATGCGGGGCCCCGCATTAGTAAATTACACCAATCTTCAATAGACGAGAGAAAAAAAAAATTTTACTACTTAAAAAAAAAAACATGCGTCGCGCAACGCCGTAAATTCCCCAGAAAATCCCGCCGTCTCGCCTAACAGATAATTATATATGTTTTTTTAAAACCTAATTTACATACGATAAATTTGTCATTTTTTTTCAGATGGATCAATGCGACGAGCTCGCCGAACCTTCGTTCGGACTCGCCGGAATACTGCAAAGGGGAATTTTTGAAGAACCAGAGAATACAGAGCAAGATAACGACCGTGGTGTTGGCAATTTTTTTCGTTTCGTTGCTGGGCGTCGGTATGGGCCAGACGGCGGTCTACACCCTCGGAATACCCTACATCGACGACAACGTTGCCAGCCGAGAGTCTCCTCTGTATTTCGGTGAGGATTCTCTTCCTCGCTCCTTCTCGCCCGGGCGGCCGACGAGCGCGCCCCTCTTTCGCCTCCCCGGCCGGATTGCCATCTAGTATATATCCCACCCCATTCTTTCCTCTCGCGAGAGAACGACGTAAATTACGGCGCTCGAGCCGGAGATTCCGTCGAGATTCGGGCGCTCGTAACGTTTTAATGGGAAGAAACCGAAATGCCTGTTGTTGTTGCCGCGGCTCGAGCGCAACCCGGGACCGGATCTTCCAACGTCTGGAAGAGCGAATAAGTTGAGAGGCTTGGAAGAGACGGCGATGAGAGAGACCCGCAAAATTTCATCGACTAAGCTACCGACGGAGACGATTGTCCGATAAATTAATCCTTCGAGTACGCCTGCTTCGAGCGTACCGAGCTTCGAGGAACGCGGTGTAAAAAGCTGTTTAAGCGCGAATTATTTTTTTAATCCGAGATCGATAAACCATGAGACTTGGGCTTATGTAAAAAATTAAAGTTTGTATGTGACCGTTTGGGGGAGGGTTTTTTCTTTATCGATTTTAGGGCATAAACGGTGTAAAAAGTTTACGTTTAAGCGCGAATAGTTTTTTTTAGCCGACTTTTAGACGATTTGAGGGAGCGGTTTCATCGATTTACGTAAAAAAATAAGCTTCATCTATGAGGAAGCAAAACGGTGAAAAATTTCACATTTGTGAACCATGGAACCTGGGTGTATTTAAAAAAATTAAGTTTTGTATATGACCATTTGAGGCAAAGTTTTCATCGATTTTTGGCAACAAAAAAACGTGTTTCATTTTTATTTGCTTCCTGGTTATAAAACTTGGATCGACCGTTTTTTTAAATGCGATAAGTTTTAATTACCGGCTTCTATCCGGGTGTGAATAAGCGTTACGGTTCTTTGCAGTAAAATGTCCAAAAATGTCCTCAAAAAGAGTCGCGGCGTCCATTGGAAATTCGGCAAAATGTCCATTGAATAAATATCCCGTTTCGATCGTAAAACTGCCGGAGATGTTTTCGCACACGATTTCTTCATGCGAGTATGCGCAGTGACTCACCAATTAATTTCCTCCTTTTTTTCGTTTTACAGCTATAACGATCGGCGTGAGGATACTCGGTCCGGCTCTCGGCTTCATTCTCGGCTCGCTCTGCACGATGCTGTACGCCGATTTATCGGCCGATCCGCAAATCACACCGACGGATCCGAAATGGGTCGGAGCATGGTGGCTCGGTTAGTTTTGCTCGATTATTCGTTTCACATTTTTTTTACACTTAAAAATTATGTTCGCATTGTGCGATACAAAAATAAAAAAAATATACATCTTCGTTAATCTGATTTGAATTTCTCTATTTTTTTTAATTCAAGGTCTCGTCCTGATATCGGCTCTGCTGTTGCTCGTCAGCACGGCGATGTTCGCATTCCCGAGTCGTCTGCCGGCAAGTAGATCCCCGTCCAAGATTGAGGACTCCAAGAAGCCTAGTCTCAGAGGTGAGACGAAATTTCATCTCTTCAATTTTTTTTTCTTTTTTTTCGGTTCTCATCTACGAGTCCGTCCAATCAGTGTCCGGGCTTTGGCCGTCGGGACGGCGGATTAGAGGATAATCCGCCCCGCCGACGGTCGAATACAATTCATTTGGTTTCGACGGAAAAACAAAAATTCCACGACAACGATGTGTTTAGAATTTAAAAAAAAAAAAATTGTATACATAATCGACAATAATTCGCAGCAGAGTCCGCGCGCGACGAGAGCTCGCCGAGATTAAATGCGTGGGTCGTAATTCGTAGCTGCGTAGAAAAATATTCGTCGAGCCCTCGGCACTCCGGAATCTGTGTGTAAGCCGGTACGCCAGCACACCCGTGCGTTTCCACGCCTGAGAGTTGTGTGCGCGGAGGTAAGGAGACCCGTGCAAGGACCGGGCAGCCGCGCGTCAAGGACGCGCCGCGGCTCTCGCGACTTTCGGCGGTTCCGAGAATCCGACGTCGACTCGGAAAAAAAGAACACCGGGGAATGCCGATTTCACGTGAGCACCTTGTTCGACTAGAGAACTCGTTGGTGCCCCGAGAGAAAAAAAAAGGAATGAAAGAATATTTTAAACCCAAGTTTCGTCGATCGTAACGAAAATTTCGTCCGATCGAGAAACCTTGACCTGCCCGAAGGGAGTCTCCAGGTATGTGGAGTCGAAAATTTTCACGGTCAAGGTAGCATTCTCCATTTCTTCGGGATCTACGAAATCGAGTCCGCTCCCCCCAGGATCGAGCCCGAAAGGAACGGCTTGGCTTGTTCAGAAGCCGATGTGATCGAATCTGGTCCTTTCGCGAGAGCGACCGTTCCTGCCTTCTCGTTGGTGCCTCGAGAGAGAAAAAAAGAAGAACGAAAGAATATTTTAAACTCAAGGTTAATCGATCGTAACGAAAATTTCGACCGATCGAGGAGCCTTGACCTGCCCGAAGGGAGTCTCCAGGTATGTGGATAGGAGTCGAAAATTTTCACGGTCAAGGTAGCCTTCTCCGTTTCTTCGGGATCTACGAAATCGGCTCCGCTCCTCCCAGGATTGAGCCCGAAAGGAACGGCTCGGCCGGTTCGAGAGCGCTCCATACCGATGCGATCGAATCTGGCCCTTTGGCGAGAGAGTTTCGTTCGTGCCTTCTCGGTGAGTGGGACAACGAGCGCCCTCGCGCGTTTGCGTTCGTGTTAGTTTTTCCATTCGGAGTTCTCGGCCGTTCGTGTGAGTCACTAATAATGACTGACCGAGTGTGAAGGACGACGGTGTGTGGGCAAGTTCACGGTCGTATCGCGGACAGCGGTATGGGACTCCGAGGACACACGTGTGCCTCTGCGCGCGCGCCTACCGCCCATCCAACTGGGAGACCCTATCTTTCCCGTCGTGTTTGTCAGCTGTCTCGTATCCGCACCTCCGCAGCCTTGTCATCCTTCACCCAAACGTCAATCCTTCGCCCGGCCGCTCCGAAGCTGTTTCACAACTCGAAAATAAATTAATGCCAGTAAAAAATGTAATATTATTTAGGTATCTTAACGATTAAAGATAAAATGAGGAAATATTGAATAGGTTAGCATAAGAAATGTTTTTATTACGATATTATATGTTATATTATATTTTAGTATTAGTTAATTACATTATAACGATTATGTTGATTAGATATTTATATTATATATAGATTAATATTAATTTTTCGTGGAAGAAACTGTCGACGATGATCTCTTATTTTTTTTATATAACTTTATAAATTCAATCGAATCTCGCTACGTTTGATATTGTGTACGCAATAGCAAAAGTCACGAGCACAGTAATTTTGCGTATAATATTTTGATTTATATTTTATTTGTACATAATAATTTAACATTTTTTTTGTGGAGATTCAAATAACGTATGAGTAAGATAATCGTGAAAGAATAGTAAAATTAATGGCCACGCATATTCGACGGTCGGAGGATAATTATTGTGCCTAAAAAAAACTACCCGAACTTTCTATTCGTAGAAAAAATGTACTGGAAAAAATTATTGCGGGGCAGACTTAGTTCGGCCCGACGCTGTATCCTAAGTACTTATTAATATACCAATAGAAATTCAATCGAATCTTGTTACGTTTGAAATTGTATAAATAGGAAAAGACAGTAATGTCTTTATTCAAATTTATTTTTTATTTCTACATAATAATATAATTTTTTTTGTAGATTTAAAAAAAGAATAGTAAAATTAATGGCCACTCCTATTCCACAGTCGGAGGATAATTATTGTGCCGAAAAAAAAAATTTCTCCGAACTTTCTATTCGTAGAACGAATTTAGTGGAAAAAAGGATTGCGGGGTAGATTTAGTTCTCCTCGAGGCTGTATCGTGAGCGTCGGCAGCTATTCGTACTCTTCGCGACCTTAGTCACGTTTAGTCTTAGCTCGCGTTGGTCTATGGCATGGTCTATGCGGGGTTGCCGGCACATCCGTGCGGCGAGCGAATGTAAACGGCGATAGAGAATTCCGCTCGATCTAACTATGCGAAAATCGCTCGATCCGGCAACCCCGTGGAGAATCGACGACGAGCAAAACTATGGTGTTAGGCTCCGCGTATCTGCTCTCCGTCCACAGTCTTTGCCATCCTGCGTTTCGCCTTCCTCTTACACTTCTTCTTCTTCCTCCTTCTCTGTCTTTTACTCCTCCCCGCGGTCCGCGGGCACGTTACGTGCTGTACGTGCCTTACCGTGAGCCTTCGAGACTTTTAAGGCGATCCCCCTTATCCTATCCAACGCGCGGCTACGACTTTCGTTGCGCGCCGAGCGGTTTGCCCGAACACGCTCGGAAAGATTGAAACCTCTCGGCCTAGAACCTAGTTCGCTAATCATGGAAATGTACGGTGTACATGTGCTCCAAAGTCGCTGCCACGCACCTCGGAGGCTTTGAATATTCAGCCGAGTACCTTCAAACTTGGACTATCCATGATGATGAAATTTATATTCTGTAATAATCCGATAAGAATTTTTGTTGTTGATGTTTTATTTTTATTTTTATTTGTAGTCTTTATCGATAGTATTTTTTAACCCCTTGTATCACAGGTGATACACCCTTTGAATTACGGAAAAATGCATTAATTACCAACCCATGTATTTGAAACTTCATACTTGTAAAAAAAAATGAAAATATGTATGCTTCAATGCGTTAAATGAAATTTCGTTGTGGGTCGAGCGGTTTGCCCGAACATGCTCGGAAAGATTGAAACCTCTCGGCCTAGAACCTAGCTCGCCAATCATGGAAATGTACCGGATACATGTGCTCCAACATCGTTGCCACACACCTCGGTGGCTTTGAATTTTCGGCGGAGTACCATCGAATTTAAACTAGCCACGATGACGAAAGTTACATTGCGTAAAAATCCGATAAGAATTTTTTCTCGATGAATTTTTTTATTTCTATTTTCTATCCCGTATTTTTATCGATAGGATTTTTTTAAACCTTTGAAGCACTTTCATTTCAGAAAAATGCATTAATATAAAAAATATTTGTGACATGTTTTAAAAACAATTCTGGAAATATGTGTTTGATCGTTCATAAATCTTGCATTGAAATGTTTCGCTGAAACGTTTTTTTTTTTACATTTCAGCGAATTGTGAAAGATTGCATCACCAGTCCAATTTGCATGAATACGGAAAAATTCGTAGAAATATTTCTGTAAAACATGAAATAAAAAATATTTGATCACTACATATCGGAAATATTTCAGATGTGTTGAAAGCTTAAGTATGTTTCCGAAATATTTAAAGATCGTTTCGTTGGAATATTTTGACGCAATATTTCAAAATATTATTTTCATACATTTCAGAAATGTTTCGTAAGATTTGAAAGATTGAAAATATTTCTTAAATGATTTCAAAATATTTCGTACTATATGGGCATACGTGTAAAAAAAATGTATGCTTCAAAGGGATAAATCAAATATCGTTGCGCGCTGAGCGGTTTGTCCAACCACGCTCGAAAAAATTCAAACCTCTCTGCCGAGAACCTCGTTCGCTAATCATAAAGATGTACCGAGTACATATTTTCCAACGTCATTGCCACGCACTTCGGCGGTTTTGAATATTCGTCGGAAACCGCCGACCTTGAGATCCATGATGACGAAATTTATATTCTTTAAACATCCGACAAGAATTGGTTGTCATTCGTTTTTTTAATTTTTAATTTTTATTGTAACTATTTTGTATTTGTATCGATGGCGTTTTTAAAAATGAAATTTTTGTTTGCTTTGCAGATTTTCCAAAGGCCGTTAAAAGATTGCTGAAGAACGACATCCTGATGTTCCGGACGGCGAGCAGCGTTTTGCACATTCTTCCGATAGCCGGACTCTACACCTTTTTGCCGAAATATCTCGAGAGCCAGTTCCGTCTGCCGGCACACCACGCGAACATGGTAGCAGGTATGTTCGATTACACGTATTTTTTTTATCCTAGAAAAGTATTTTCAATGAAACGTATTTTTTTTTATTCAACAAACGAATTTTTTAAATTCAAGATACGAATTTTTGTTGTAAATCATAGAAATTTGCCAATCATGACAATCACGAATTCGGCATTGTCGCCCGATTCTTCATTCAGGTTTTAAACGTGAAAAATAAAAATGGTTTCTATTAATATTCTGATTATTTTATGCAATCTTTATTTCTGTTCTCAGGAGTCGGTGGAATTCTGGTAATGGGCCTGGGCATTGTAATCAGCGGTGTGTTCATCCTTCGATGGAAGCCCAACGCGAGATTCGTCGCTGCTTGGATCGCCTTCACGGCGGTCGTCTACGGCGTTGGCATGGGGGTCCTGATGTTCGTCGGCTGTCCGATGAACGACTTTGCCGGACTCACCACTACGCCCTCCGGGTAAATTTTCCTCACATCTTCGAACGCATAAAAAAAAAAAAAAAAAAAAAATGACCAACTTATCTTCAACCGCCGTTTTCCCCATTTCAGAATCACGCGTTTCGAGCCAATATGCGAGGCCACCTGCGACTGCGATCCCAACAAGTTCAGTCCGATCTGTGGAACGGATGGAAAAACGTATTTCTCGGCTTGCCACGCCGGTTGCTCGAACTTCACGATAGTCGATGGCAAAGTTTCGACGGTGAGTTCCGCGAGTCCAGAATTAATCAGCCGAGATCGTGCGCAATGATTTATTTTATTTATTTTATTTAGTAGTAGTAATAGTGGATTTATTGGCAATATGCTGGATGGTACAATTTTTTTAACATAGCATGACATAACGTAGATTGACGTGAGAACACACCAATCCAATATATATACATATACTAACACGTATAGATTGCCAACGGGCCATCGACCTAAGTCCTTCAGTCACGGGTTTTACATAATTCATAAACATTTTTACATAGTGTGAGTGGGTAGTTGACATGTTTATTCAGTTAGTTTCTTCGTTGTTCATTATTTCGAGCTTCTGGTATACTGTATGTGATTAACTTTGCATATTATGTTTTGAGCAAGTTGTATACATAACGGTTTTATATTTTGTAATTGCCTGGTAGCGAATATTTTTGTAAGTTCTTTAATTCTCATTTCTATGACTGTGTCTGTAGCTTCGTATAGAAGAGTAATTGGGGGGGGTCGTGAAGCGGATTATTTGATTTATTTGATTTATTCTATTTATGTTATTGATTTTATTAAATTAATTTTTTCGATGTTTATAATAATCGTTTTTGTTATTTCAGGTTTCGAATTGCCAGTGTATAGGCCAGAACGACACGATACCGGAGCTGCCGAGTATAGCGAAGATAGGCTACTGCGACCTCGAGTGCAACAGTTTCTGGATTTACATTATTCTCTTCTCGGCATTCGTCTTCATACATTCGACGAGCGAGGTTGGGTCTATGCTGCTGATACTGCGATGCGTAGATCCGCGCGACAAAGCCATGGCGCTGGGTCTCATACAATTCGCCATTGGCTTGTTCGGTGAGCAATTGTGTCGTTGAACTTTAAATCCTCTCGCGGGACATCGATCGATCGGCGATGTACTAATTTATTTGTATTTTTTTTTGTTATCTTTTCACAGGCAACGTTCCGTGCCCTATAGTTTACGGTGCCGTCGTCGACACGGCGTGTCTCGTATGGGAATACGCTTGCGGCGAGCGCGGAGCTTGCTGGCTCTACGACTCGAATGTCTTCAGGATGTTCCTGCACGGTAAGTTCATTTTTATGCACTCATGAGATGCCAAAAAAATTTAAAAATTAAGACGTTAAAAAATGTTGCCTTATTTTCACCGGAAAAAATTTTGTTTGCAAATTAATGAACGGTATTGGAAGCTTTCTTACATAAACTGTTTCTGAAATTTCAGACACAAAGTGCGTTGCAATTTTACAGTAAAATTTTTTATTGTAATACATTTTTTTATAAATTTGAGGCAAAATATTTGTAATTTTGATACCAGGTAATGTAATTTTACAAAAAAATCCAGTAATGTTTAATTAATGTAAGCAAATTTCGAGTTCCAGTATATTATATTTATAATTTATTTTTACAGTCCATAAAATTATGAAAGTTTCAATAAAATTACAAATTATTTGCTTTCAGGCACAACAAGTGGAATCTTCGTTTTGGCGTTCATCGTCGATCTTATAGTGTGGTACAAGGCCGGAAGTATAAATTTCGTCGACGAGCAAACGGGCGAGGAGGGCTCGGCGGAGGAAATGACGACGTTAAAGTCGCAGGATGCACAGGCAGTGGATAACGACTACCTATGAAAGGTTCGCGAGATTTCAGTGGGTGAGTGAAAGAGCCAGTTGGCAGTGAAGAATCGCTGCTGACACACCTGGACGAGTCGATGGCTCCGAGGTGACGAAAACGACGCGGATCGACGTGGCCGAGACCGCGTGGAAAAAAAGCACACACACATACACACACAGAAATATGACGAACGCTATGCCGATATTTTCTCGTCGCTTCGATCGTCGGGTCGGGGTTCGAAAAAGTCGCAACGTAATTTTCGACGCACGTGCCCGGGGACTTTGACACGGAAGAGTTGAAGAATAATCCGACTACGTACGGATTATCGCCTGGATGAGATTTGGGAGGGAAAAAAAGTTCCCAAGGAGAGATTCGATCGTCTCGTAACGAAAGCCACATCGACTGTTCGACGGCGGATCAATATTTAACGATTAAGTACGAAATAATAATTGCCATATAATGAAAAAACGTACGTAGGCTTGAATGCTCGCGAGAAATCGTCGGAAGTGTTGAGAAAAGGAAGAAAAAAATTCAATTAATACAATTAATCATTTGAAAAAGGTATGGGGAAAAAATGTAAATTCGTGGATCCGTCGCGGGCATCCCAGAGTGTCGAACACAAGAGTTTTGAACACGAGAGACGAAAGGGTGTCTGTAGCTTTTGGGAAAATTCGACAATGACGATCGGCAAAATGTATTTTTATTTCTATTTTTTATTTCTATTTTTTTTTTGTAAAAAAATATAAGGGGAAAATAATTAACGAATACGATAGGCAATAATGAAATTATTAGTTCCGTGCCTAAACGCGACGGTGCTAAGACGCTCTGAACAAACGTTTCGATGATTATTCGCCGATAAACGCAGAGTAAAATTTACGATAGGAAGAACGTATCGTTTATTTCGTTCTGCGCGCCGTTGGAAAAAAAATTATCTTCGCACAGTCATCAATTAAATACGCGAGTTTGAACGAATCAGGAGCTCGAACAATACGGTAACGGAAGTAGAGAGAGTGAAAAATAAAAATAAAAAAACGTAAAAAAAAAGAAATACAAACAAACGAGATACAGATGAAGACAAAAAAATACATCCAACATATTTTTAGACGATTTGACGCAAACAAAAGTAATAATAATGATTATAATGTTACAGAGGCGGGAGGATAGGTTTGAGGGAGGATGAGTCGAACACAAAAAAAATTAATAAAACAGAGTATAAGAGCTGTATTTTATTATGGTACACTTTACACACGTGACATAAACTCGTCAATGTCTGACTGCGGCGCTTGTGCTAAGATCGACGCAATTTTTTCGGCCAATTCACTGTTATTTTCTTCTTCTCTCCTTTTCAACGGGACATGCATCGGGACTCGCGTGTCATCGATCTTTCGTCGTGTTTTTTTTTTGGCTCCTTGACACGCGAGTCTCGATTCCAAATTGAAGCACCTATCGTTGGTAACGATGGACTGACGAAAGTTTCTTCTTATCTGGGCATTAAAAAAAATAATAGAAAGAAAAAAAATTGTGCATTACACGATAAAAGAGAAATTTTTCGCAAACGAAGAAAACAAAACATAGTGCATCCTCGTCAGCGTCTTCGAAATTTTGTATTGTCGATGAGCGTAATTATAATGTATATAAAAGTGTAATCATCGATTGTCGTTTATGCGAAGTAGAAAAAAAGGGGTAATATAAGTTGGGCGAAACGCGAACAAGATATAATTATTTAATCATCCTCGATATTGAGAAAATTGTATTTTTGTATCTCAACGATAAACTTTAAGCCGTGTATTTGAGTATCGTCGTCTATCGCGGGCTCGCGTCTGGGCTGTTTGTGGGGGGGGGGGGGGGGGGGGGGAGCTTGCGAAAAAAAAAATCGCAATTTTACGAACGCGGATGACCGATAGACCGACGACCACCTGTGCTCCTGTCGTTAATGTCGATCCAGAATATATATTAAAGAAAAAAAAATGTAACGCTATGTACAAGAAGCACGAACTTACGGAATCACGAAAAAAAAAGAAGAAATCGATTGAATCTTCAAGTTCGATGAGCTCGAATTAAAGGATTAATTAAATTACGTTAATCCGTGTTCATGCTGTCCAAGCATCAACGGTCTACGTAATAAGAACAAAACAAAAAAAATTCCCTTCTGTTGTTGTTGCCTGCTGCCGCTACCGCTGCTAATTGTTGTTGTTGTTTGTCTGAGCCGAATCGACGATTATTTTTGTTCTCAATATTTATATTGAAAAATCCAATTGTGATTATGAGGAGTGTGGCTGGCTGGATAGAGCCGGCCCATGCCTGCTCACGTAGTTACTGTAGATGAGGTTTTTCTCTCCCGCCCCAAAATTGTATATAGAAGAGTACAATAATTCAATTTTTTTATTATTTTTTTTTGTAAACAGAATTGCGACCGACATCCATATTCGATAAATAGCAGAAAACAAGGGCTGCGGAATTTGGAAAGATCTGTTTTATGCATCACACATTCGTCGATATTGATACGAGACTCGAGGGATCGTTCGAAAATTCGCAGCCAAACGTTTCCGTTCACCGTGCGAGAGCGTTGCTCTGTTCGATCGTGAAATCCAGCGTGAACAAACTTTTTTAAATAATTTATTTTTCAATTTTTTTTTAATATAATGTTTTTTACTTTCATGTTCATCGTCTCGACACGAAAACTGCCACGAGAGCCCGTAACACTGCCAATTTACTTGATCTCGATCCTAAGCTCAATTTACACACGTACACACACAAGTTACTCAGAAAGCTGCCAAAATAAACGCTCCGGAAATTGCGAAACATTATCTCCGGAGTCCTTTTTTGATACACAACACGTACTTTGCTTCCATCCAACTTCTACGCGTTTAAGCAAAATAAGATGCAAATCATCACGAATTCATTCTAAAATCTTTTAAATACGAAAAATAAAGCAAAAACGCATGTCCAACTCGATTTCACGATTTAGCAGAACGCGGTCGCACTTTTATTTTTTTTATTTTTTTTCAATAGAAAATTCATGTAGCCACGTTCGTTTTCGTTCAAATTACGAAAGAGATCACCGACGAATCACAAAAAAAATAACAAAAAAATATATACCACGATATACATATAATACTATATTTTAGTAAACCAATTTATCGATATAAAATGAATAAGATAAAAAATTTAAAAAAAGTATATATACCGTAGGATACTTTCGCGACTCTAATGCGGTTTTACCTAATTATAACACAGATTAGTTTTTAAGTGAACCATAATTGCTAGTCTCCGAATAATATATATATATATGTGTATATATACGTATATGTATATGTATGTACATATATATGTATATATATACACACTCACACGCAAACACACACATTGTGACGTGAAAAATGAGCGTACACGTGATTAAACGTAAATTTACGCGAACGAAGTAAATATACGTGGATCATTATTGTCAAATATTAACAAAACCACTTTACACAAACATACACACACAAAGAAAACAAACATCGTATCCAATCATCTCAATGATGATGAAATATTTATTGCTATTATTATTGAATGATTTGAAGTACGACGATTATTGTTAGTCGCTCATCGGGCAAAGCGAATTATTGTTCCGCAAGCGACTTCGTAAACTTACCATCACTATTTTGATTTTTATACATACTTCTTTTTTTATACAAAATGTTTCACTTATTAAGAAAAAAAAAACAAAATAACATGAAAAAAAGAACGTAAGAGCAGTAAGTGTATTTTAATACCGAAGAAAGTGGCGGAGCGTGTATGGCATTTTCGTGTGTAAATGTGGTAAATGAATTTTTTTGTCTGAAAAAAAAAAATCTCCCACTAGACGTTGGAGAGTAAAATGAAGACAGATGGCGGACAAAACACGTTAGGCATTTGTAAAATAATTTTAAGAATCTTATTTTTAATAAATTTTAGGTCGAACGGTTCGTCAATATTATTATTATTATTATTATTATTATTGCTATTATTATTATTATTATGATTATTATTATTATTATTATTATATTATTGCTATTATTATATTATTATTATTATTCGTTGTAATAGTTATATCTCAAGGCTGTAAATACACACAAGTGATCCGATGAATTTTACGATCAAATCATAATCATAAGATTCATCGGACTTAAAAAAAAAAAAAGAAATGAACGAATCCCGAATCACAGATATATATTTCAACGTCGTCACTTAATTGTTCGTTATTATACATAATAAAGAAAACCGAGACGCGTGCTACGTTTGTGTATCATGCGATATTGTATAGTCGATTGTACGTACAGAAAGAAAAGCGAGAAAGAGAAAAAAAAGAAAGAATGAAAAAAGAAACAAAAAAACAAACAAACTGCATCACTAATGTACCTTCTACACGTCCGATAGTTTAATTAGCCGACGGATAATCGAACGAACGAACGGTCCCAAGCTCAACGCACCTCGTTGCATTGTAATTCACGTATAGTAAAAAAAAAGCAAACCCAGATATACTAAAATATTAATTATAATAGGAGAGAAACGAAACTAATGAAAGAAACAAACGAAAGAGTTTACGCATTTATACGATTCGTCTCCTTCGGCGATCCGTCGGTTAAGACTGATTCAGGAACACGCAAAGGCAAACCGACGTATTTTGTAATTATACTATCATTATTATTATTGTTTGTAATTAATGATCGATAACGAATTTGTTTATAATAGACGGCAAGTGCCATAATTATTATAATCCTTCGATGTTTCATCAATTACCCCTCTCGTCCCTCGGGGCATTTATAAAAAAAAAATCCTTCGTGCTCCCTTCAATTTCACATCGTGTAGATGCCTCGCGTCGATTACGCGCATGCGCTGTTGCGCGCCCGTCGGTCTTCGGCCGTGAGCGTATCTCGAATGAAATCGTAAAGCGGAACATTAAATTTAATACGCACGTAGTTCTCGACTTTGTCCGGATTGGAAACTCTTCGGTTATGTCTGGACCGTTCCAGCTGGTGCCGCAGGTGCACGCGTCCCGGCTCGAACAAACCGTCGCGTGGGAAATGCAAAATACGGTTCGTGCTTCGAGACTCTCGACGTGTGCGCAAAACTCCGTGCGGCCGCTTGCGCTCGGCTCTCTCCTCCTCCGATTCTTCGCATGTCGGGCTCGATCCTTCGAGCGGCAAACGACCGAAGCAATTTGCGTATCATTCATCGTGCGATTTGCATCACGGTTTCTCGGGCATCCATCAATTACGATGATAACGAGAATCGCTTCCGGTCTGCCCGAACCGTCGGCCTGCCCGAGATCTGTTTCGCATTTGGCGCCCTCTGCGGAATTTCAATCGAAGCTTTACGCTGAGATTGAAACTCGAAGGCAATAATGAGGCAAGAGATTATATATACCATTTATCATCCTGTGATCCGTTGCGATTCGTCCTTTCGTGTTTTGAAAGTAAAACACGTCGGTGTAAAAGTAATCTGCGATACAAGTGCGGTAAAGCGAACTTTAAACACACTTCATAGTCCGCGTATAATGTTCGCTACACCGCACTAATGTCGCATTATATTTTTTGTAACGAATGCAGGAGAAGCGCTACTCCTTGCCTGATGATTGTGGCGCTGTACCGCAAGGCGCATGCGCCGTACTTTACGCACGCTGAAGCGGGTGTGAAGTGCGTGAGTAAAGTACTTCATTACGCACAGTGCCAACATTTGGTCCGATACTCGGGTGAAAAACTTTCTGAACTCGTGTGATTGCAGCTCACACTCGTTACTCGCACTAGTATCGTAAATTTCTATTACGCATGCTTATTAAGCGTGCGTAAAGTAAGGTAATGTACACTAGGCTGTAAAGCGCCACTTTCGCCATTCTCGGCAGGCACCAAAATTAGCACATTTCATGCATCCGTTACAACATAGTAATTTTTGTAACGAATTCAGGAGAAGTGTTACTTCCGTGCCTGCCTAGGGTAGCGTAAGAGCTACTCTCTCACTTCTCACCCGCGAAAGCGTGCGAGAAGTAAAATCGGGCCGATGTGCCGCTTCTCGCGGCAGGCACGAGAAGTAGCGCTTCTCATGCGTTGCAGAAAAAAATCGTATGACGATATCGCGAATTTTATTGACGTCTTACAGTGTCGATAACGATCGGTACAAATTTAAAAATTGACGAAATCATGAGCACCGGAAGCGTGCTCGAGATTATTCTTCGCGAGGTCCTCGCGAGCCCGAAGACCCGCCTCGTACTTCAGGGCATTTTCCACAACGATGTCACTGAATTTCGAGAGAAATTGGTAGAACGGGGGAGCGCCGGCTTTCATCCTTTTGCAGCTGCTCTTCGGCGAAGCGGAGCTCGAGGCCTGATGAGCGTCTTGCATCTCGTGGACCTCCTTCGCCGCGTCCTCTTTGTCCACATCGACAATCGTCTCGTCCCTATCGTCGGGCTCTGCTTCGTGCACTATGTCGATTACGAGCGTTCCCTTCGCCGCGCCTGCGCTCGGTGCCAGCAGTTCTCTCGCCGGCTCGTTCACTACGACGCTCCGAACTGCCGGCCGAGAATTCAAGCTGCTCATCTTTGCCAAGTAGTTCTTCAAGAAATCGACTTTAGTGCCTGATTTTGCGATCCTGAAAAAACACACGCTATTAAAATCTGTACATTTATGCTTCCTCGTGGAGGAACCTGAAACCTTTCACGCAAGTCGCGTTACCACCAAGGATGTGTATCATTGACTTTGGCAAAAATCCATAAAGTGTAGAAGTGCAAAGTAAAGATTTTTTGAAAAATTGCCTGTTCATTTTCGTCATTCTTTTATCGAATATTTTTACCGGAGGTATTTTTTCAAGGAATATTTTTACCTAGTGTATTTTGCTGCCTACCATCCAGTGTTTACCTGTGATTGACCTTGGACTCAAGGTACTTGCTGTCCAGATAGTTATCTGGCTGCCGCGCCCTGGGGGTGTCGGTCACAGAATTGGACATGGCCTCCTCCAAGCGTCCTTGAGGATGCAAGATGGCCGCGTCGCCGGAAGGATGAGTGTGCTCCACGTGACCGGCCATCAGAGGCATGGAGTTCAATTCCAGATGCGTCTCGGCGGGTCTCAGTGCCCTGAACGGTTGTCGAAGCATCAGCGAGAGCGGCGAAACGTACAAGGACGTTCCCACCGGAACCGGAAGCAGGCCGCTCAGTGGCGAACCGTTGCCACTTCTAGGATTGCCGAATATGTCGTGCCCGACACCACCCAGAATATTCTTCAGCGTCAGAATCGAAGGGACTCTCTCGTTGAGGTAAGATTTCGCGAATTCTTTCGCTCCGCCATTGATCTCGCTGATCTCACGTCCGATGAGTTTCTTACGAGCCTCAACCTCCGGATCGACGTACTTCCGGTTCTTCGGACTCGCCGACTCGGGCCGAACGTTTCTCTGCTGCGTCCGCCGCGGATCGTTTCCGGTAAGGACATTCTTCTTGGCAAAGTTTCCCGTCACGATGTCGAAGCCCGTCGGATAAATGGGCGAGAACATGGCGGGGCTCTTGGTCGGAATGTAGAAGCTTCTCTGGCGATGTATCTGAATCGACGGTAGCTTACCGACCGTGGGAAAGGCCGGTTTGATCTCCGCGTCGCCGTCCCGCTTCTCGTCGGTCTCGGCCTTTGCGTCGACGACGAGCGTCGTTACTTTATCGAATCTTGAATCCTCCTTCTGATCGGCCGAGTCCAAGTCCGAATCCAAGATGGCGGACGACTTGTCGCCGCCTCGACTTCCGCTCGGCTGTTTGGTAGATTTCTTTGGCGTTCCCGTCTCTCGGTCGTCCGGCCTCGCGCGACTTGTCCAAGCGGAAATCTTCTCCCTACGGGAGCTCTCGAGGGAGTTCTTCGGGTTGCCGCTAGAGCTCGTTACCTCCGAGTCGGAGAAGTCTCTCGGACGGTCGAATCTCGTCGGAACACCGACAGCGAGGAAAACATTGGTTTTCTCGCTCACCTCGCTCGAGGAGACTTTGCCCGCCGGAACTATGATGTTCCTGCGTGTTTCCGGACTCGCCCTCGAGCCCGGCGTCGAGCGTTGCGAGTCGTAGTGACGCTTGCGCTGCTGCAACGGAGACCCAATTTCGGACTCGTCGTCGATCGTCGTGTCCGCCTTCTCGAGATTCAGAAAATCGATTCCGCTGTATCGCGATGTGTTCTGCGGCGCGAGCTTCGTCGTCACCGGCAGAGAGTCCTCGGGAGTTTGGTCGTTGAACGATATTATCTCGTAGCCGGTGTGACTTAACCTCAACTGTGGCGCGCCGGTCACCTGAAACACAGCGAATAAAACGGTCGTTGACCTTTGCTACCAGAAATTATAATACGATAAAAATTCACTCGTGACATTTATCGTTTATATTGTTTCTTTTATCCCTTCGTTTACTCACGCATTGGAGAGCCAGTGAAATCATCGAAGCGAGGAACAGCATCATTTTTTCATTCGTTTCCTCGCACGTTCTCGCGTCTGTGAGAATCCGCTCGCTGGCGCTAGAGTCACGGCTCGCGCGTTCGACGGTGCAGTGCTGATTTTTCTATTGCGCATTGGCAACGTTTTACACGATAATTAGTTGTTTTGAGTCTGAGAAACTCGAGGCAGTGGCTTTGTTGACGGTTTCCAGGGAGCTCGCTGGGTTCTGCGACGGCGCACCGGTAAACATTTCTTTTTATCGTTGCCGATAAACGATATCGGCAGCTTTTACGCTGCCGGATATCGTCGACGAACGAAGAAAGCCTGGTTAAATAATTGCTTGAAAAGTCCACGGCTTGATTACTCGAATAACTGGAAAATATGGTTTAGACAAAATCTGAGCATCTCGGATTTTAAGGTTAAGGTGGGTATCTCGTTAAACTGCTAACGAAGATAGGGAGGGGTTTCGATCGACGGACAGCTTGCAATGTGAGCACACAAAATCTTACGATTACTCAGTTCGGTACCATGGAAATCCTTGAAAATCTGGATTTTCGACCGGAATCGACGTTGCAGGTTTAAAACGTCATTTCCGGTTTCGAAACCTGAATTTTTCTACCGGAAGTGAAGTCATACGAGAAAATGTCATTTCCGGTTTCGAAAATAAGTCACTTTCGGTCTCGAAGGAATTTTTCGACCGGAATTGAAGTCATACGGGAAAACGTCACTTCGGGTTTCGAAAATCGAATTGTTCTTTATTTATTTTATTCATAAAATAAATGTCGACGAAGCAAATTGGACTTCGGGGGCCGAAGATAAACTTCTAGTGTGTAGCGCTGCGTGGGAGATACTCGTAAACTCATAATTTGCGATAATTTGTCATAATTCATTTATTAATGTCTTCCCCAGCGACCCCGAAGACCTCCGTCGACACCCCCGCCTATGTGAAACCCGTTCGGTCCGAAGCCTCCGTAGATGGAGCCACCCAAACCCGCCTCCGCGGACAAGCCCCTTCCCAAGAACCACGGACGGAACGGCCAGAAGAATATCCTTCTGCTTCGTCTATTGCTGATCCCGGACATGCTCTCCTCCTCAGTCAGGTATTGTTTTATCATTCTCATCACGCTGTCCACTTTCAGGTCAATTTCCATCGCCCTCGTCGGATTCGTGGCTATCCTACGATCTTGCGTCACCGTTATGATTTTCAAGATGGCGCCCAGCTCCCTGTCGATACATCTTCCAAATATGGGCCTCGTCCTTCTGGCCTGCAACATGAATACGTTACTACTATCGACGGCCAAAAAAAAAATTTTCCACTTTTTTTTAGCTATTCTCATTCAGTTACCAAATCGTCGGCGAAATAAAAATGTGCAATCGGCTTTTTTTTTTACCGATTTTGATAATTTAGTTACCAAAAACGCTTACTTACCTGAGCCAATGAAAAAGCACTGATTATACATGATACAATTAAAATACGAAGAATCGTTCGTCTCATTGCGCTTATGTTAGAAGTTATGACTCCTATGAAGTTTCAAATTTTCATCGGTCGCGTCGATTTTAAGACTGAGAACTTTGGGTGTCGAGTATCGCGATTATATTAGTCGGCTAAATAACGCGGCCAAATAAATCACGACTGTTTAACAGATCTTCGAGCCGTACTGACACAGCAATTATAACGTTAAAGTAGCGAGACATACTCAACACGAATATAACGTCGTTATTGAAGCGCGAATGAAGGAAATTGCTCGCTGTCGTTATTCGCAACGAGTATTGAACGAAATTAACGACGATAATTTATTGTCGGCTGTCCGAATACGGATGAAGATGTTTATTGGAAACCCACGTTATTAACGGTGAACTTTATATATTTTTTAATTGACTCGAATATTTGACGGAGGTTAATGTTAGTCCGATTCATAATTTTTTTAGATCTTTGTTGCAATTCGTTAATAACTATGATTAAGGCTTCAGCTGCCGGTTTAGCTGTCTCACGAAATTCGCGAAAGAGGTATTTAAAAAAATATCTTCTTCAATTTTAAACGTGCGAACAAACTCGTTGAGAGCCTTAAGGCCCTTTAAAAATACATTTAAAGAGTCAGCTTTGGGGAAAACTCTTCGGTACTGCATAGTACATACCTCAATTAGTATCTATGAATTATTTCAGAATTTTCTCGGCATGCTACCGGCCAGCCCGAATCTTTATGCGAGCGAACAAACTCGTTAAGAGCCGTAAGACCCTTTAAAAATACATTTAAAGAGTCAGCTTTGGGGAAAACTCTTCGGTACTGCATAGTACATACCTCAAGTAGTATCTATGAATTATTTCAGAATTTTCTCGGCATGCTACCGGCCAGCCCGAATCTCTATGCGAGCGAACAAACTCGTTTAGAGCCTTAAGGCCCTTTAAAAATACATTTAAAGAGTCAGGGCTGGGGAAAACTCTTCGGTACTGCATAGTACATACCTCAAGTAGTATCTATGAATTATTTCAGAATTTTCTCGGCATGCTACGGGCCAGCCCATATCTCTATGCGAGCGAAAAAACTCGTTTAGAGCCGTAAGACCCTTTAAAAATACATTTAAAGAGTCAGCTTTGGGGAAAACTCTTCGGTACTGCATAGTACATACCTCAAGTAGTGTCTGAATTATTTCAGAATTTTCTCGGCATGCTACCGGCCAGCCCGGATCTCTATGCGAGCGAACAAGCGCGTTTAGAGCGTTAAGACCCTTTAAAAATACATGTAAAGAGTCAGGGCTGGGGAAAACTCTTTTCGGTACTGCATAGTACATACCTCAAGTAGTGTCTGTGAATTATTTGAGAATTTTCTCGGCATGCTACCGGCCAGCCCGGATCTCTATGCGAGCGAACAAGCGCGTTTAGAGCGTTAAGACCCCTTAAAAAATACATTTAAAGAGTCAGGGCTGGGGAAAACTCTTCGGTACTGTATAGTACATACCTCAAGTAGTATCTAGGTTTCACTTATTTTTGAATTTTTATTTTAAGCGATCATTTTCATGACTTTGCGGAAAGCAATGTTTTTTCTTTTCTTAAAGATATGTATACCACTACTTGACTCATATCATTTACTTTTACTAATGTTTATTAATGTCTGTTACTATCATTTACTATCATTTACTCAAGTCATCTTAGCCAGCTGAGACGGCTTAGCCAGCCAAACTGTAATGTCCATTAGCCAGATAAGATTTTTTAGCCAGCCAGTTTTTAGACGGCTCAACTGTACAGCCCTAAGCCTAACTATAATAGGAAGTAAATACTGTACTCTCTTTAATCAACTTCATCCACATGAAGACCATTTTATTTATCCGACATACACGATGCGAAGCCTACAATCTTTTCTCGATGGCTCCATCTATTCTCAGGACTTAACGGGGCTAAATTTCTCTGAGAAAAAAATCCTTTAAACGTTCAAAGTTTACAGAGTAGTGACGGTGAAATCCTCTTCGCGTTCCTCGGGAAGTTACATCGCATCACGATGTATTGAACTTCGAGGTTTTTCCAATATCTCGGCGACGGGTTTGGCCACCGTACTGATATCCAGAGCGCGCACAGTGGAAACTCCGCCATTTTCCTCACGACCGAGTCTCCCCGATAGGTTTGAAAATTTATTCACGCTTCTCTTTTTTCTAGGAAATAAGTTGCTGTTGGGCTTCGATTTGATGTTTTGCCGACGCGACATTACGTTCACGTTCGAGTTGACGTTGGAATTGACATTGGAGTTGACGTTCTGCTGTGGATCGGCGCCTTCGTCATCGTCTTCCGTAACGCCGCTCTCGCGCAAGACTGAAAAATGTAACATTACATTTCTCGTATATTGTCACATAAAAATTACAAAAAATGGTTATTTAATTTTTCCAGATATCGAGAGGCAAATTTCCTAACCAGCGTAAGCGGGCTTCGGAGTGTTTCCAACGGTGGGATATCCAGTCGTGTAACTGGCATAGTTTCCCTGCGGGTCGTAGCCTGGTCCAGCTCGGTCATAGCTGGAATACGATGGAGTTGCGACGTATCTTCTGTTTCCTTCGTCTTGACCATTTCCTTCGTACTATAGCAAAAAAACAGTAAAGGTTGAAAGTTGACATTTTCATATCGCTTCCACGTAATGTCTTTTTATTCACGAAGCTTCTTCTATGAGAAACCATTTTCTGTATATTTAGCTTGGGAATAGATTTTTTTAGCTTTGTGAATAAAAGGACATGTGATGTCCTTTTATTCATAATAAAAGGAGGTGATATGAATATGTCAATTTTCAACTGGTTTTAACGTCAACGTGCTTGACTTTTAGGCAAAACGGCTGTCCGATTCAGGTTCGGCGCAAAAAGATACAGCAAGGAATTATTTTTAGAAACTTCTATTTTTACTCAAGAAATCAATATGATTCTAAACACGCATTCATTACAATCTGGCATCTGTTTCCTTCCACCAAAACAAAGCCACCTCTATGAGGAAGCAAAAAAGATAAATATTAATAAGAACCAGTGTTAAACTTGTGAGCTTCAACTTACACCAATCAAGATGTCGTTCGTATTGGAATTTTCGTTTCCGCGTCTTCCACCGAAAAAGTTGTAATTGGAGTTTGAATTCACGTTCGAATCGCGATAGTCCTTAAAAAAAATAATTTCAATGACTGTCATGCCTCTGGAGCGTCGATAAAAAAGTATTGTCAGTTTTTTAAAAAGTCCCTAGGATTAATTCATTTGTTCGGATTAATTTTGTGGTCCTCACTCGCTCGTAGTCCTGACCGGGTTTCTCGTACTCCTGTTCAGTTCTGTCGTACAGTAGACTATTCTTGTCATAGTCCTGATTGGGTCTGTCGCTCTCATCGACGTTCAAGTGAGTCGGTCGTAGAGTTCCCCAGTTGTAAGTTCGACGGTTCTTCGATCCGACGTCATTGCTGCTGGGACCGTTGCTTTCGCCTGGACCAGCATTTACGTCGTAAGGTTGTGGGCTCAGGTGCCTCCTATTGCTGCCCTGTTTAAACATATCAACAGGAATTCACACAATTTGAGACACTCGTGAACTTACCCCACTGTTGGCTTTGTATATCTTATAATTTTTTTTTCATTAGATGTTTATTCGTAGATCAAGTATATTGTAGTTTAAGGTGTGAGCACGCTCGTGAGACATTTCTTCCTGATTGTCGTACTGAAATTCAATCTTTTTTTCTGTTTCAGATTTTACCAAACTTGAGGCTCTCACTTTGAAAACAACGTTGTAATTGCTATTGTCTTCGAACAGGCCCTCCAGACTTCCATCGACGCCTGTCGGCTCCTCGTTTACGGCCAGCTACAAGGTAGATGTCTCAGTCATCGACACGGAATAATTATAATTATTAAAACAAGATACATAATAGTGAATAAAAAAAATCCATTGTCATCCGATGCGATTTCAATGACTGAGACGTCCATCTTAATTACAACGGCCCACGGAATTTAGAATGACTGTGAAGTCGGATCACCTTATTTCAATTTTTTTTTCTCGTTTTTTTCCCGGTAGAGTGACTTTCGAGCAATTCAAAACCATTCCGTGCGAAATAATAATTTAAAAAATCAATGTTCATCCGATGCGATTTCAATGACTAAGACGTCCATTTTATTTTACACCGGACCACGGAATTTAGAATGGCTCTAAAGTCGGATCACTTTATTCCCACTATTTATTTAATTTTTTTTTTTTCTTCAGAAAATTGACTTTCGACCAATACAAAATTGTTCCGTGCGAAATAATAAGGAAAAAAAAACATGTTGCGTTGCCATTTATCGTTGGCGAGACTCACCTCGTCGTCGTCCTCGCTAAGCAGTATGTCGGCCAACGCGTCGCAGCTTCCGCGTCCGTAGCCGCTCCCGTCGGCGTTATCCTCGTTCGCGAGGTAATCGCTCACGAAACCTCCACTTCCGGTTCCGCCTTTTACAACCTTCAACAGCCCCCCGCGATCCCGTCCATTTACCATGTCCGGTCCCAGAACGATCTCGAACTTTTGCAGACCACCGTACAACCCGCCACGATCTTTTCCATTTACCAATTCCGGTCCCAGAACGATCTCGTACTTGGGCGAACCACCGTACAACCCGGCGCGCTCCTTTCCTTTCCTCATGTCCGGTCCCAGAACTACGTCGTACTTTGGCGAACCGCCGTACAATCCGCTACGATCCTTTCCATTCGCCATGTCCGGTCCCAGAACTATGTCGTACTTTGGCGAACCACCGTACAATCCGCCGCGATCCTTTCCGTTTACCATATCCGGTCCCAGAACGATGTCGTACTTCGGCGATCCGCCGTACAATCCGGCGCGGCCTCTACCAACACCGACGTCCGGTCGCAGGCGTTTGCCGTATCCAGAAAACTAAAAACAACAATTTTACAGTCAATAAAACTCTACCGGAATGAAAATAAAGCACTACCGGAATGGAAATAAAACTCTACCGGAATACAAGCCTGGATATGGTGGCCTTGTATTCCGGTAGAGTTTCATTTCCATTCCGGTAGAGTTTTATTTCTATTCCGGTAGAGTTTTATTTCTAGTCCGGTAGTTTTTTTACTTTATGGTAGAGATTTTGGTAGAGTTGTGAGTGGTAGAGATGTAAATGTGCCCATTAGCCGAAGCTCCGATCGATAAGTAAAGAAAAATAAAAAGAATGCCACATTTACATCTCTACCACTCACAACTCTACCGGATAATAACTCGACCAAAAAAGAATGATCTATAGCAAGTCTACCAGAAAACATCTCTACCATATTACAACCAAAATCTCTACCAGAATCAAAATAAAACTCTACCGGACTTGAAACAAAACTCTACCGTAATAGAAGGCTAGACGGTAGCCTTGTATACCGGTAGTTTTATTTCCTTTCCGGTAGAGTTTTATTTCCATTCCGGTAGAGGTTTATTTCAATTCCGGTAGAGGTTTCTTTAAAGTCCGGTAGAGTTTTTTTTAATTCCGGTAGAGTTGTGAGTGGTAGAGATGTAAATGTGCCAAAAGAATCCGAACAACTCACGACCTCGTTAACGTTGGCGTTGCTGTTGTAACTTTGTCGCCGTCCTGATAAAAATTGGCTGTCCTGAAATGAAGATGAAAAATTATTTTCATTCGACGATTCTTTTTGGTTTTAATGTTAATTTTCTTTATTTTTTTTTGTTCCAGGTAAGAGACATCCAGCTAAGAGACGCAAAACGTTATTATTCTCGTCGTCGAGTCTCACCGCTAGGGAGCCCGTGGCCACAAGCAGCATCAACGTGTGACGAAACATTTTTATTTTTTATTTCTTCCTCTGATTCTTCTCTCGAATTCGTTGCCTCGAGCGATCTCGTTCCGTCGCAAGACTCGACCGTTGTTATATACGTTTTTTTTTCGCGCTTGCCAATCGAAGACTTCCGAAACGTCGCTCGTATATCCGTCAACGACGGGAGTTTTAATGAGTGCAAGACCGTGAGAGATGGCGATGAAAAGTCGAGGGCAGGTAAAGCGAGAGGGAGGGGAAAAATGTCTGAGAGACGTCGATGATTGTTGTACAAATTCGTTAACAAGCACGGCGTTATTTTAATTAGAGCGATAAATCAGACGACGATTGGCGATGCGGTAAATTAATCGGAGAGCTCATCGCCCAAGGATTTTTTTTTTGGGGCCTCCGCAGAGGAGAAAACAATGAAGAAATAATATCGCTTCAACGGAAGTCGATTAGCAAATCACTATAATAATTTACGACAACCAAACGCTTCACGAACGAGATAATTGAATTCATTGACAGCCAATCAATTCGAGCTTTATCGTCGGATTATTTGTCGAAAAATTATGTGCTTTTTTAGGTTCAGATTCAGAAATGAAAAGCATGCATATTGATGTTAGTTAATTTTTTTTTTTTCCTTTATTGCTTCGAAAATATTGCGTACAATTCTTATGTTCTACATCGATATAGTTATAATAATTGTTTAATTCTCGCTGATATTCGAACGATTAATTCGAGCGTTTAATCGGCACGATCGATCGCGACTTGTCGATCATTCCCATTAAAGGGCATCGATTAATTTTCTTTTTTCTTTTGCTTCCTTAGTCTCGGCGCGATCGGGACCGACGACTCATCCTGTTGTTGACGTTGCGACGAAAGTTGTTCGAGTTGGAGTTCGAGTTCGAATTGATGTTATGGCGAAAACTGGTGGCACTCGGGTTACCGTTCGTGACCCTTCGGCGATAGGCGCTCGATCTCAGATCAGTCTCATCGTTTTCGTCGATGAAGCTGCGACGACGATTCAGTCGAATTTTGCTCACGTTGGGATGTATGGTCCTTCGGTTCACACGGGGCCATCCATAACCACCCATTGACTGAAAAGAAAAAAAAACAAAAAATTGCTTCTAAAAGAAAATACAAATTTTTCATGACATTCAAAAAAATTCAAAACGACATAAAATTTCAACGGTTCGATCGATGCTCTCGAAATTTCAATAGGATCGTTGGGCGATCATATTCCACATTACAAAAATTGTAAGAGCCAGAGTGCGCACAGACATTTTTAAAGAAATTAAAAATAGCATAAAAAAAACTGAATATTTTTGGAGGAAATTTTGAAGAAACACTGACTATTATTAACCACACACGGTGTGTGCGAGATTTCAGCTTGATCGGTTTGCGGTTTGCTCATTCACACTCACACACGCACGTACATCTGGACATTTTTTCTAAATGTGATTTTTCGATGTTTGAAAAATTCTGAATTTTCTGAGTCTCGTAAATTCCCAAGTCTTATTGAAATCGAAGAAGGTACCTTGCTCCCTAAAGCTGCGGCCTCGTTCTCCGACTCGACGGCCTCCGCGAGACGCTCGGGCGATGTAACTTTGTCCTCTTCATCCTCGTCCACGTCGGGCTCGCGGGTAACTCCTTCGATCGCTCGCGCTGTGAGTTCGTTTCCGTACACATTCGGCATGTCGAAATATATCGGACCGTAGGGAAGGCCGTGCGAAGATCCAAGTTCCGGGTCGCTCGATTCCGTTCCTAGACTGTTTCCCAGGTCGAGCAAATCTATATCTATACAATTTCGATTCTTACTTTTATTTTTTTATTAAAAAATAAATAAAAAAATGCACTTATAATTGAATTTCGAGGTACAAGTTTATCCATATTTATGTCTCCCGTGGAATCAAGGAAGAAAGTTCCAACAAACCCGCCGACGATGGTCCACCTAACGATGAACCTCTATCCTCGATTCTCTCACGGCCGTGTCCCATAATGTTCGTATTCGTGTTCATGTTGACGTTGTAATTTCTTCTGGCGTGTGTGGGTTCTGATCGACCCGTGAGGATTCTGGAAACAGCTTCGGCGACAGCCGCTGCCGCTGTTTCACTCAATTCGTCCGTCAGGGCTTTGACAATCGACATAGCGGCCTCCGCAGCGGACGTCGCCAGCGACGCTGTTCTTGGATCGGCCTCGGAGTACAATTTTCGGCTTATCTTTCGTCGAGTGAAAAATTATCTTCAGTCAATGTAACATTTTTGAATGCATTACAATTTTTCAATTCATTGAAATCTTTTAACCATAAACATGTTTTACTTCATTAAAATCTTTTAATTAATTAAAAGATTTTAATTCATTAACATTTTTTTATTCATTAAAGTTTTTTAATCCAGTAACATTTTTTATGAATCAAGAAGAAAATTTCTTAATTCATTCAAGTTTTTTAATTCATAAAAAAAATTTAATGCGTTACATTTTTTTTATTTATAAAAAAATGCAATTGTTTGTTTCCTATCGATTCTTCATTAGTTGAATAACAACGGAGCTCTCACTTCTTCGAGGGTCGGATTAGGTTCATCTTCGGTCGGTCTCGGAGGTGCGCCGCTCACGATGTTGGTATTGACGTTAGAATTTAAGTTTTGCGAACGGCGACCGACGGTGCCCGAGTACGCGCTGGAATCCGGTCTCGAGAGAGGACCGGCCTGGGGGAAAAAATTAATGTCGGAAAAAAAAAATCTATTTTCACAGGAGAAGAGATTTTTCGCTAATTACCGAGACGACAATGGCACCGCAACCCAGCAGCAAAATGATCGAAGCTCCGTTCATGACTTCCATTCTTAATCGCTTTAAACCTGGATCACTCTGGCAACCACGCTATAGCGAGAACAGCTCGACGGGATTATATATGCACCTATCGCTCCTCTTAGCTCCGATTCGTCGTATATCAAAGGGTATGCAGCGACTTGACGATTGCCAATGCCAAGCCCGTCAATCATTCTCATTCCGACAAACTTTCCTCGTCGCTGTGCGCAATTGCAACATTACGTTGATTTTATAGGCCTTACGTCGACTCAAATCAATTTTTATTTTACATACAAATTTTAACTTTTTCAACCCCTTAATGTCCAATGTACTATATTTGCCACGTTGGCCGAATAGCTTTTTTATTTTTAATTCGCATACTCAATTTTTATTGTAAAATTCTGCAAACAAATTCGCTCAATGTCAATGCATCCTAAAGAAAAAATCTCGACAACTTTGTCGTAATATATTTTTATATATTACGATGTATATTTTTTATAATATAATATATATTTTTATTTTGGTGCAAAGAGCGAAAGTAAATATTTATTGCTTAAAGAAAATATTTACTCGCAAAAAGAAAAATTCATCGGGACGGAGGCTCTGGACCCGAAGGATTAAGGTAGTCCTTGCGAGCTTGCTGGTCAACTGACGGACAAAGTTCACAAAAGTAGATTCGAAAGGACTGCCTTAAAAGTATCTTCAATACGAACAGTTTAGAAAAAATTTGAAATTGCTGACGTTTTATTAACATATCAATTAACATTGCATGGTACGAGACAATTAGGAAAAAAACAGTAATCTTAACAATCCTTCCGGTATCGAACAACAAGCCTCACAGGTATCGACGACCGATCCTCATAAATTTATTTCTTCGTCGAATGAGTCCAAATAATTTTCGACGCTTCTCGAGCACATCGACAGAGCAATCGCCGCGACGCTTCTGTTAATTTTACGCTCCGATTGCGAGAGCTAATGAATATTTGACATATCGGTAATGCGATTGTTGGCGAGGTTTGCGCGTCGACGATCGAGGACCGAGATGAAAGCCTGCTCAGCCTGCTGCGAAAAAAAAACCTCGAAGCTCGTCGGAAAGTTTCGTCTCGATCGTTCTTCGTAGGCGCCGATTTTCGGCCAAATAAACGCCCGCCATATTGGAATGGGATTTTACCACAGCGCCGATAACTACCGATCTCCTCGAGGGGTCATTTATGTTTGCCCAATTCATCGCCGCGACAATGTCCCAATCCTGTTCCACTAGACTTCATTCACGTGTGCGAGATCTCGATCGGTAAAGAATTGTTGTTCCACCGCCGGATAATCGCGATACCGATCCTCGTCGTAGTACTCCTGCTCCTCCCCCTCGTTGTCTCTGCCGTAGGAATTCTCCCGACCTTTCAGATAGTTCTGACTGCCCTCGTACTCGGATAGACCGGTTGGTACTTTCTTGTGCCGATCGCGGAAC
The DNA here is from genome assembly GCA_917499995.1 of Ichneumon xanthorius. Lineage (NCBI taxonomy): Eukaryota > Metazoa > Arthropoda > Insecta > Hymenoptera > Ichneumonidae > Ichneumon > Ichneumon xanthorius. The sequence continues at coordinate 3,354,906 of OU824204.1, read as the reverse complement.
CACTGAAGGACCCTCTTCTTGTTCGTGTCGCCGATCGTCATGTAACTTCCGTTCTGCTGCGTGCTGCCGCGATCGATGTCGTAGTTGGCGCCCCAGTTGTATTTTCCGGGATCGTGCTTGAGATAGCCTTGGTTCTTGTTGCGCAAAGAGTTGTGGACGGCTCGATCGTAACCGACCGAGTGATCGGTTCCGTCGTCGAAGCCCACAGCGCTTGGAGCGCTGAAATCGGCCCCGTTGGACGAAATCGGTGGTTGACCATTGAAGTCGTTCGTGATCGGTGGAAGGTCGGGGTAAATGATCGGTGGTCCTTCGGGATCGCCGTTGTTCCCGTTGTTGTTGGAGATCGGTAAGGAGGCTTCGGGTTGGTATTGGTCGTAGATCGGCGGCGATGGGACGATTCCGGCTGCGACCGCCGCTCCCGCAGCGGCGCCGATTCCCACTCCGGGACGATAACCTCCGCCGATTCCAGCCCCCAGTCCCACGCCGATTCCCGGAGCACCACCGAACCCTGGAACGCGAACCGGTCGATGGAAGCCCAATCCACTTCCCGGACCGATACCGATTCCTATGCCACCGTAAACTCCTGCGCCGAATCCGAAGGGCCTTCTTTGCCACCATCGGTGATGCCACCATCTCGGGTGCCACGGCCAGAAGAAGATCCTCCGAGCCGATCTGTCGATCGGCGGCGACGCCTCCAGCGCTCGCGGCATCGCCTTCGCTCGCCGAATCGTCCCGATCTTCGACATGCAATTCGTCAGCCCCTTACCGAGATGCCTTCTCGAATGCGGCAGCGAATTGCTCGTCTAGGAAAATATTCAAGATTTTTTTTTAAATTTATTTATAGCGGATGACAGAGAAAGCATACAAGATGTGTATGGTACAAAATATTTCAGAGACTTATAGTGTTCATGATATCTTGATCTTAAAGGTGTAAAGAAAAATGGCTAGTCGATACAATTGGACTTACCGGTGTCGATGAAGAAGCGATCGTTACGAACGATAGGATTATGATTCGAAGAGTTGTTTCTGACTTTATCAGCATTTTCGCTGTTTTTTTTTTTGGGTAAAAAATTAAATAAAATTCTTCGAGGTTTTACTAAGTCAAAGTCGTCGGGCTTTCGATAGCATCGAGTAGACTGACGATCGTGAATTACCGGGCATCGCAATTATACGGCGCACGGTGGGGATCGGTGTTGGATGAAATGTTAATTGTTGGAACGAGTCTCGAGCATCGTTCTCGTATTTGATACAGCAATTAACGCTAAAGGGGGCGAGACTTGCGGCGCGTATATATATTACGTCGGATGCGATAGACGAGCCGTAAGAACAAGCACGCGATTCTCTGACCGACAAATTACTGATTGTTGGATGCCCAAGATGATGATGATTGGGTGTCAATTTTTATTTTATTTTTTTTATCAACAAAAGTGATTAATATTTCAAATGCTTTTAATCGACCGGGTATTGGTTGGATAAATTGAACATAGGTAGAGGGGGAAGTACTAACGTTGGATACGATTTGTTGCCTATATATAGAACGTATGTTTATATAAATGTTCATTACATTTTTTTGTGTAACAGCTGTCGGCACGGTTTTGGGCACAGAAACAATGAATGAAGTTTGGTAAATCATTAATTTCGACTATAATGCCAAAGGACATTCAAATTTTCGGTATTTTTTTGTTTACATTCTCGGCACTACACTGTGAAAAACTTACATAGTAAATAGTTCCCAGGGGGGGGGGGGGCGTCTACATTTTACAGTTACGACAATGACCAAAAATTGTAGTTGTAACTATAATTATAGTTTAATCAATTGAGTTTATACTATCACAAACTATCTATATAGACGTCCCCCCTGGGAACCATTCGTTATAGTAGGAAATACCATATCTTTCTCAGTGTACCGGTGCCCTCCTCCATTCGATCTAACTTAGCCAAATGTTACCAAAATCATGTAGTTCACCGACAAACATTTAACATCAGCACTCCAACTATCCGTCTGTACCAATTTAACGGGTTTACACTTACGGTCTAACATTGTGTTTACCGTTTATACAAGCAAATCTCCGACATATATCTTCGATTAGGTAGGCGAGGACGAGGATTGCACGATCAAGATCTATCGTGTATTTCAAATGTGACAGCAGGAGATATGGATAAGGCCGCGAACAGCATGTCCCCTTCTTTTCTTGAAACATTGGCAACGTTTTGCATCGTCGTGTAGAAAAGTGAGTTTCGATAGAACAGGCGACTCGTATATCTGACCACTATACTGTATGCGACGAGGCACACTTTATTGTATTCCCCTCTACCCTGGACCGGAAGTACTTCTTCGTCGAGGATATCAATGGAATTTATCGATCATTTCATCTACTATATTTCATCGTAGTTTACGTCGTCGTCCGACATACTGTTCGCATTGGCGTTGTCATTGGTATTGAGATTTGAGTCCCTCGCGCGCGAAAGACTCCTGACACCAGCCCGGTAATGGGGTCCGTTATTGACCCACGTATACTTGGCCGGCACGTCGATATCCGCTGAACTTCTTCCGTTTCCGTTGTCGTTGCTGTTAGAGTTGCTATTCGTGTTACCATTTCCGTTATCGCCGAGAGATCTGTCGTCGTCCCTCGGCTTCGTGTCCAATCTGAAACGTCTGATGTTGGGCTGATCGAACGTCGCATCGTCCTCGATCTGTCCATGGAATTCATTGTCGTTGCTGTTGGAGTTGACGTTGGAGTTGACTGATGACTGCGAAAGAATCGAATTTCCGGACTTCGGCCGTTTTGGGTGTCTGTGCAGATGCTGAAATTGGCAACACAATTACATCTTTACCACTCACAGCTCTACCAGAAAACATCTCTACAGTGTTACAACTCTACCGGAATTGGAAATGAGGGCTGAAGGGAATATATTATGTAAATAATCGCGCAAATGTATCAGCATCCGTACCATGTAATACATTGTCAATAAATACATTTACTGCTACTGGAAACGAAACTCTATCGGAATTGGAAATAAAACTCTACCGGACTTAAAATAAAATTCTACCGGAATACAAGGGAACCGTCTAGCCTTGTATTCCGGTAGAGTTTTATTTTGATTCTGGTAGAGTTGTTAGAGCTGTTCTTTTTGTTAGAGTTATTATATTATTTATTATTTAATTTATTTAATTTATTTAGTTTTACGGGTATAACCCATTTACAGCACGACAAATGTTATCATCCAAAATAAACAATAGCACATTTTTAATTATCACACATTTATATATAAAAATACAAAATACAAAATACAAAATACAAAATACAAAATACAAAATACACATTATCCGGTAGAGTTGTTAGTTGTAAAGATGTAAATATGCCAAATTGGCGACAATCGTTAAAAATAAAACAAAATTATTATTATTATTATTAAAATTGTAAGTTTAAAAAAAAAATTAAGATTCGTACCTCGCGGACCACTTCTTCTTCGGAGGGATCGAAGTTCACCGCGATTTCACGCGGACGCAAGGGATACGGCGAATTGACAATTCCGTTTCGTCCTGCGGGTGATATAAGATAAACCGGTTGGTGCATGTACGAATCCCTCACGAGATCCTCGATGTTCTTTACACTATCGAGTATGAGTTCGAAAATGGTAGGTCGCACCGTTGCCCCGCATGTTGACACCAACAACAGCGACTAAAATCGTGAGACAGAAACAAGAAAAAATAATAATTCTCGGAGATACTTCGGTCGAGTTACGGATTTTTTTTTTTTTTACCAAACACCCGATTATATGAACCGAAGTTCCCTTCGGTGTCATTGCAACGTGGAGCATGGGATCGACTGATTCTTCGAGACGGTGCCAGGCTTCATTTTATACCCCCATTTCGTCACGCTAAAATGTTTAATCTGCGCCTGAATTACTTTATTGTAAAACCAATTCTATTACTCGATTGCGCATACTGGAGACGAGCTGATCGATGTCGGATAAACCTCCGGTCACCGTGAAATGAACATTAACATGAAGAAAAAAAAATTAGCACGAAGTTTATTTAGTTCCGGACGTTTCACAGATAACTCGGTGCACATGTGAGTTGCTAGTGAGATTTCTCTTTACGGAGATTTTTCTTTCTACACAGTTATCCACAGTTATCTATCTTTTCCTACGCTTGCAGTGCAGATCGTCAAGATACACCCAGAAAAAAATGTATTTGACGGCCACCGGTTATTTGGTTTAAGTGAAATATCTATTTCATTTACATAAATATTTGAAACTTAAATTACGTTTCATTTGTGACTGTTTATTGAAAAGTATTCTTACGAATGAAGAATAAATTCATTCTCGGAATCCAACTACATAACGGCGTGAAGTGTGGCGAAATAAGAAAACGCTGCTGATAGAAACTAAGAAATTGACGAAATATAATCCGTGAGCATTGCAAAACTTTACGGATCCCCAATAAATGATAAGGTTTTTTTTTTGTTCTCGTTAAAAAAATGTATCTGAAAATCCCCTGAAAATTTCTCTGAATTTGACAAATTTTTCATTTGTATAATTTACATTGTGAAAAAAAAAAATAATAGTACATTTTGTTGGCAAACTTTGTGACTGATACTGGCTGGGCTTTGGAAAATCAGCTGATAATGTGTGAAAAATGATGATTCATAATTCTGCACAAAATACTCTCAATTTCTCTGATGAATTATCCATGCTGAAAGTTATATAGACACTATGTCAGATGTACATTTAGTAACTAACAGAGAAACTGAAAGAAAAATAGCGGAAATTTGGCGAAGAAGCATTTTTCAAACGGTCCGGTTGAAATTGTTCAGGGAAATTTTCAGATAAATATTTTCACCAGAATCACCATACCGAGCCGTAGAAGTTGAACGAAAGAGTAGGAATAAAACCAGCAACGGAAACCTTGACTGGTCGGTGAGATCTTCGTAAAATAACGAGATAGTTTTTCATCCACTCGGCCGACATGTCCATCCACGACGCATTGTACGCGGCGTTTGCCATTAAATCGCACTAATTGCAAACATCACCGCAATTAAGTTATTGTACGATTCGACAGATGTTTTCATGTTTTCGCATTGTGAATGATTTATTTTTTCAACTTACAACGTGGAGCAAATTTTCCGCTGGCCACGCACAAATGAAAAGATTTACCATATACATTAATATCCCGGGTCCATATTTCGTTTTTGTAGATAACGGTCGATTCTTCCATAAGTCAATAATATATGTTAAAAACACTTGATGACTTTTACATGCTTCACATAATTGTGTGTTGAGAACTTTCTCAACACACAATTATGACTCATTACTTACTTCTCATACTTATGAGAAGTATGCAAATTGGGGATCATGGCGATAAATCGACGTCACCTCTTTACTTACACTGACTATTGGAATGCAGCACAGAATAATTCCGAGTCCACTTGACACCGACGTAACGAGAGCTATGTAGCTCATTGTGTCTGAAACTTCATTAGCGTACGCGAGAAGTCGTTGATGTTTCTGGACGATCGACTGAAATTCTTTGACAGTCGATACGCTCTTAAATTCCCCAGCGAGAATCTCGAGTCTCGCACTGGCATACCACATCATAACAGCCATCTGGCAATCTATCAAAACTAAACCCACGGCCAACTGAAAACACGAGACAGTCTGATGAACGTATATCAGATAATAAATCGCAAAGTTAGGATCCACCGTAAATGGGTAGAACGCCATGATCGGTAACAGTCGATCCATTACTAATGGCGCGATGACTGTTGCAACAATGGTCAGAAGTAGAGAAAATGTTACGAGAACATGAAAAATCCAACATCTGTCCAAGTAAAATTGTAGAATCGCTTTCTCGTGGGTTTGAGGTTTTTTTACAAAATCTTCCATCTCGTACGTCAAAATCTGTCCAACAGAACAGCTCTCTTCTAATATCGAAAAGACATCGAAATCTTGTCAATTTTCGAACCCCTTCTGTACTTTAATCGACATTCAAAAAAAAAATCGTAATCCCTTTACAAAATTCCACTTTCCGTATCTTAATTCATATTGCGAAGAAAAAAAATCATTTTTTTTTTGTTAACCTGCATTCGTTTTCGACGAACTTTGTACACGCGAGTTTTGATGATGAAATTGCAACATCCAATGGTGGAAAGTAGTGAGTCGGTGAGAATGACAGAATCCCCTTTGTATACGATCGGTAATGCGACCACAGGAATTACAAAAAACAGAATACTCAAAATTGATAATGAAATAGCGATATCATTTTTCATGATTTCCCACTTGGTGGCATTAATCGACGGTGGCCATGTATATGCCAGGTATACACTCAACTTGGTGAAGCGAAGAGCACCCTCAAAACTGACTTTGAGTTTCATAGCGATGGAGATAGCGTATGAATAGCATGTGGATTACTCCACGGTTCATTGACGACTGATATCATCGAATGCGAGAACATTTTCCCCCACCCTGTTACAGTCTCGCGTAGCTAAGAAATAGTATGACTTGTAGAAAAATTGGCCTCTAATATCGCGGACAAGACCAATCAATAATTTGCGACCTGCAGTACTGATAATTGCCCGAAATTGTCTTCAATTTGTTATAAAGTGTTATACCTGCGATATCGCGTGGCGCGCAACAGAAACACGTAATTTCAGTGTATAAGCATACAAGATAAGCCCTTGCAATTTTAGCCGCGCTATATCCATTGGCACGGAGTCCACGGCGAAGAAACAGCCTGCTGCCGGTAGCACATTAATTAAACAGTAAATGGGGGTGAAACTTGTAGCGTCGGCCCGTATTTCAGTTAAACGCATCCATGCGATTTCGAGACTATAAGTTAATTGGTGATATTATAGTTATTACGTTCCCTACTTCTAGATAAATGTGTAGAATATAAATTGAGAACTTCGATGATGATGGCAAGTGCTGTAAACCGTAAACCGGCAGTCTGCAGAGTCAATCTAAAGCACAGATATGTAAGATACGAGAGAACTCACAAGTTGTAATATTCTTGCAACATTGCGGTATCGAAACGTGAGGTCAAATAAGTGCAGGTAAGTCTCATATATACGACAAGGTACACTTGATTGTATTTCCGTGTATCCCTTGATTGTATGTCAAACAATTGCAACTTTAAGCTCATGTATCTCAGAATCCATGTAGAGAAAAAATTATTAGAAATTCTTTTTAAAAACCTCATTTATTGCTTTATAATACTTGTGATTATTAGTTCCAAAAGTAGAAAAGTTGTTGTTTGGCGTATTCCCTTAATTCCCGGAATCCAAATGCATAACGGCGCGAAGTGTGGTGAAGTACGAAAATGCTGCTGATAGAAACTAAGAGATTGACAAAATATAATTCGTGAGCATGGCAAAATTTTAAGGATCCTCAATAAATGATGAGTTTTTTTTATTGTTTCCTCGTAAAAATATTTCTCTGACAATCTCTGAATATTTCTCTGAATTTCACAAACTTTTTAAACTTACAATGTGCATTGTTCGAAAAAATTCAGTAAAAACGCATTTTATTTGCAAAAGTTTAAGACGAATACTGACTGGAGCTTGGAAAATAAGCTGACAATGTGCGAAAAAATGATGATTCATAATTTTGCACAAAATACTCTCAACTTCTCTCATGAATTATCTATGCTGGAAGTTATACAGAGAATATGTCAGATGTACATTCAGGAAATAACAGAGATACTGAAAGAAAAATATCGGAAAATCGGTATTTTTCAAACGGTCTGATTGAAGTTGTTCAGGTAAATTTTCAGATAAATATTTTCACCAGAATCACCATACCGAGCCGTAGAAGTTGAACGAAAGAGTAGGAATAAAACCAGCAATGGAAACCTTGACCGGCCGGTGAGATCTTCGTAAAATAACTAGATAGTTTTTCGTCCACTTGGCCGACATGTCCATCCACGAAGCATTGTACGCGGCGTTTGCCATCAAATTACTCTAATTTAAAACTTCTTCGCAATCAAGTTATTCTATGATTCGACTGACGTTTTTATGTCTTCGCATCGAGAATGATATGTTTTCAACTTACAACGTGGAGTAAATTTTCCGCTGGCCATGCACAAATGAAAAGATTCGTCATATACATTAATATCCCGGGTCCATATTTCGTTTTTGTAGATAACGGCCGATTCTTCCATAAGTCAATAATATATGTTAAAAATACTTGATTATTTTTACATGTTTCACATAACTCGAGAAGGATCTAGTAAATATGACTATACTTGCCATACTATATGTATACTACACTATAAAATACTATAACTATACTACGGTACGAAGTGCCGGGTTTATAAGAATTTTTCGTAAACATTATGGCGAAAGTTCTTGGAAAATCGGAGACTTTCCGCCATAGGTGGCGTTTTGTACTGCCATGAGCTAGTGTAATGTTTCCTAGATGATCGTTAGTTTTTACTAGATCCTTCTCTCAGTCTGTATTTTGAGATAGTACAAAGGGCTGCCAATTAACGTCACCTGTTTGCTTACACTGATTATTGGAATGCAGCACAGAATAATTCCGAATCCACTTGACACCGATGTAACGAGAGCTATGTAGCTCATCGGGTTTGAAACTTCAATAGCGTACGCGAGGAGTCGTTGATGGTTCTGTACGATCGACTGAAACTCTCTGACATTCGATACACTTGCGAATTCCCCAGCAAGAATCTCGAGTCTCGCACTGGCGTACCACATCATAACAGCCATCTGGCAATCTATCAAAACTAAACCCGCGCCCAACTGACAACACGAGATACTCTGATGAACGTAAATCACATAATAAATCGCGAATTTAGGATCCAGCGTAAATGGATAGAATGCCATGACCGGTAACAGTCGATCCATTATTAATGGTGCGATGATTGTTGCAATAATCGACAGAAGTGCGGTAACTGTTACGAAAACATGAAACATCCAACATCTGTCCAAGTAACATTGTAGAATCACTTTTTCGTGGGATTGAGGTTTTGTCACAAAATCTTCCATCTCGTACGTCAAAATCTGTCCAACAGAACAACCGGTATTTTAACATAGAATAGACATCGAAATCTTCTCAATTTCGAAAGACAATCCCTTCTATACTTTAAACCACATAAAAAAAACACAATTAAAAAAATCGTAACTCCATTACAAAGTATTCCGTATCGTAATCCATATTACAAATAATTTTTTTTTTGGTAACCTGTATTTTTTTTCGATGAACTTTGTAGATGTGAGTTTTGATGATGTAATTGCAACAGCCGATGGCGCAAAGTATTGAGTCGATGAGAATGACAGAATCACCCTTGTATACAATCGGTACTGCGAGAATGGGAATTAAAAAAAAACAGCATGCTCAATATGGATAATAAAATGGCGATATCATTTTTCATGATTTCCCACTTGGTGGCATTGATCGACGGTGGCCATGTATATGCCAGGTATACACTCAACTTGGTGAAGCGAAGAGCACTCTCGACACTGATTTTGAGTTTCATAGCGATGGAGACACCGTATGAATAGCATGTGGATTACTCCACGGTGCATTGACGACTGATATCATCGAATGCGAGAACATTTTCCCCACCGACAGTCTCGCGTAACTAAGAAATAGTAAGACTTGTAGCAAAATTGGCCTCTAATACCGCAGACTAGACCAATCAATAATTCGCAACCTGCTATACGGGTAATTGCACGAAATTGTCTTCAATTTGTTAAAAGTATTATCCCTGCAAAATCGCGTGGCTCGCATCAGAAACACGTATTTTCAGTGTATAAGTATACAAGATAAGCCCTTGCAATTTTAATCGCGCTATATCCATTGGCACGGTGTTCACGGAGAAGAAACAGCCTGCCGCTGGTAGCAGAATAATTAAACATCAAATGGGGGTGAAATTTGTGGCATCAGACGATATTTGAGGTAAATGCATCTACGCGATCTCGAGGCTATAAGTTAATTGGCGATATTATGGTTATTACGTTCCATATTTCGACATAAATGTGTAAAAGGTAAATCGAGAATTTCGATGATGATGCCAAGTGCGTGAACCAGGAAATCTTCAAAATCTATAGTACCGAGATGCAAGGTACGAGCAGGTAAGTCTCGTATATGCCATACGGTACACTCTATTGTATTTCCGTGTATCCGTTCACTGTAACTACTTTTTCGCTCAATACATCAGTGGAGATTATTGATAACAGAGCTGGGAAGTACTTGAAACAACGGATACTTGTTTGGCAGTGATTAAAAAAATTTCGCAACGATGTGTAGCCAGCTCCGGACGTTTCACAAATGACTCATAGTACACGGGAGTTGCTAGAATAGCATTGGATGAGATTTGGCGGGGAATCGATTTTTCTTTCTACGTAGTTATTTACAGTTATCTATTTTCCTCGCAATGTAGTTCATCGAGAAATATAGTTATTGGTTATTATTTTAAAAAAAACAAACAATTTTAGCAAAATTTCATAATATCAAAATGTCTTGCTCGTCGCGTTGATCCTATGTCGATCGTATTTCCCACAAAGAACGCAAACCACGTTTCATGAGGAACCTTAGTCGTACCAAAAATAATTTTCAAAAAAATGTTTTTCTCGCGATTACTAATACTTATGTATTAGGACAAAACGACTGTTGTCAATTAGTATCCCTACTGAAGCGTAGATTCGGCCGAAAACACATGTCTTCAACAATGTCTTCTTCACTGTGTTTCGGAGACTTTCCCTTCGACAAGCAGACTTAAATTATAGCAATCGGTAACCGCCGAATGAGGATTAGAAAAATTGCAACTTAAATTACGAAGAAATATGGCTGAAGACAATTGCAACTTAAATGACATCATTGTGACTGTTTATTGAAAAGTATTCTTACGAGCGAAGAATAAATTAATTCTCGGAATCCACGTACATAGCGGCGCGAAGGGTGGTGAAGTAGGAAAACGCCGCTGATAGAAACTAAGAAAGTATCGAAATATAATCCATGAACGTTGCACAATTTTAAGTATCGCCAATAAATTACGATATTTTTTGTTGTTTTCCTGGGAAAAATATTTCTTTAAAAATCTCTGAAAATTTCACCGCATTTCACAAAGTTTCCGCACGAATAATTTGCATTGTTCGAAAAAAAAGATAATAATAATAAGGATGTGGAAAAGTTCGTGGTTGATACGTTGAAAAATAAGCTGATAATATAACAGCTTCTTGTAACTTATATTATTCTAGCTTATTATAAGATAACATAAACTAATAGAGTGTAAAAACTGATGATGCATTATTTTAAAGAAAATACTCTTAATTTTTCTGATGAAATATATCTGCGAATATGTCAGATGCATATTCTGAAAATAACAGAGAATCTGATAGAAAATTATCGGAAAATTGGTGACGAAACGTTTTTGACGCGGTCCGGTCAAAATTTTTCAGAGAAATTTTCAGATAAATATTTTCACAAGAATCATCGTACCGAGCCATAGAAGTTGAATGAAAGAGCAGGAATAAAACCAGCGACGGAAACCTTGACCGGTTGGTGAGATCTTCGTAAAATAATGAGATAGTTTTTCATCCAGTCGGCCGACATGTCCGTCCACGCAGCATCGTATGCGGCCTTTGCCATCAAATCACACTAATTGCAAAAATGCACAGACGTTTTTAGGGCTTCGCATTGGGAATTATTTTATTAACTTACAACGTGGAGTAAATTTTCCGCTGGCCACGCACAGATGAAAAGATTTGTCATCAACATTAATATCCCGGGTCCATATTTTGAAGTTGTAGATAACGGTTGAGTCTTCTATACATCGATAATGTATGTTAAAAACACTTTACAATTATTTGCATATTATATGTAACTGTTTGTCGAGAAAGTACGAATGGACTGCAAATTGGGGATCAGCATGCAGCATCGACTTGACCTATTTACTTACACTGAGAATTTGAATGCAACACAGAATAATTCCGATTCCGCTTGACATCGTTGTAACGAGAGCTATGTACCTCATCGTGTCCGAAACTTCCATTGCGTACCCGAGAAGTCGTTGATGTTTCTGTACGACGGACTGAAATTCTTTGACGTTCGATACGCTTTTGAATTCCTCAGCAAGAATCTCGAGTCTCGCACTGGCGTACCACATCATAACAGCCATCTGGCAATCTATCAAAACTAAACCCGTGCACAACTGAAAACACGAGATGGTCTGATGAACGTAAATTACATAATAGATAGCAAAGTTAGGATCCAGCGTAAATGGGTAGAACGCCATGACCGGTAACGGTACATCTGTTATTAATGGTGCGAAGACTGTTGCAATCATCGACAGAAGTACAGTAACTGTTACGAAAACATGAAACACCCAACATCTGTCCAAGTAACATTGTAGAATCGCTTTCTCGTGGGACCGAGGTTTTTTCACAAAATCTTCCATCTCGTGCGTCAAAATCTGTCCAACAGAACAGCTCTCTTCTAATATATAATGAACAATCTTGTCAATTTCGAAGGACGACCCCTTCCGTACTTTAATCCACATTCGAAACCCATTTCAAAGTTCAACATTCCATATCTTAATCCATATTCCGAAGAAATAAATATATATATATTTTTGTTAACCTGAATTCGTTTTCGACGAACTTTGTACATGCGAGTTTTGATGACGTAATTGCAACATGATATGGCGTAAACTATCGAGTCGGTGAGAATGACGGAATCCCCCTTGTATACGATCGGTAATGCGAGAACGGGAATTAAAAAAAATAGGATGCTCAGACTGGATAATAAAATTGCGATATCGTTCTTTACGATTTCCCGCTTGGTAGCATTTATCGACGGTGGCCACGTATATGCCAGATATACACTCAACTTGGTGAAGCGAAGAGCACTCTCGACGCTGACTTCGAATTTCATAACGATGGAGTTAGTGTATGTGTAGCATGTGGATTACTCAACGGTTCAACGGCGACTGATATCATCCAATGCGAGAACATTTTCCCCCAACCTGTTACAGTCTCACGTAGCTAAGAAATAGTATGACTTGTAGAGAAATTGGCCTCTAATATCGCGGACAAGACCAATCAATAATTTGCAACCTGCAGTACTGATAATTGCACGAAATTTTCTTCGAGTTGTTACAAAGCATTATCCCTGCAATATCGCGTGACTGGTATCAGAAACGCGTATTTTCCGTGTATAAGCATACAAGATTAGCCCTTGCTACATGCATTGACACGGCGTGTACGGAGAAGAAACAGCCTGCTGCTGGTAGGAGTTTAATTAAATAGCAGATAGGGGTGAAATTTTGTGGAGTCAGACGGTATTTCGAAGACTACAGAACTCGAGACTATAAGTTAATTGGTGCGATTATAGTTGTTACGTTCCCTCTTTCATCTTAAATGTGTAAAAGGTAAATCGAGAATTTCGAAGATGATGCCAAGTACCATGAACCGGGAAGTTGTAAGAGTCGATCTAAAGCACAGAGCCATAAAGTACAAAGGACTCACAAGTTACAATATTCTTAAAACATTGCAGAAAACCGATGTCAGATACGAGCAGGTGAGTCTCGTATATGCGACAATGTGCCCTTTATTATATTTCCGTGTACCGCTTCACTGTAACTATTTCTTAGTCGAAGATATCAGTGGAGATTATTAATCGTGACAAAATTGCACGGTCGATTACGGCATCGTCTAACATACTGCTCGTATTCATGTTGGTATTAACTTTACGACTGAAGCCGTTCACGGACGAGAGACTCCTGACGCGAACCCTATAAAGGAGTCCAGTATTGATTGCAGTCATTTCTTTTATGATACACGTCACCCTCTTTTAATATTTGTCCTACTTTGCTGCGTAACGCATAGAAATAAACGGTACAAAGTAAGGCTCGAAAATGGTTAATGCGAAGCATCTGATACGACTGGCTCATCTGCATTACCAATGAATACGCAGCGGAGCAAAACTGCTCCGCTGCGTGTTAGTTTTTGTATCGGCGAGCGGACTAAATTGTGGGAATAGAAAATCATGGAATGTGGATAAAAATAATATCAAATTAAATAACGAAGAGACTGTGACCGTGTGGCTATTTATTGAAGAGCATCCTCACAAACGAAGGACAGATTAATTTTTGGAATCCGTCGCCATAGTGGCGCGAAGGGTGGTAAAGTAGGAAAATGCTGTCGATAGAAACTGAGATATTCAACGATCATAATCTGTGAGCATTATAAAAAAATCTTACGTGGCCTCGATTAAATTACGAGATTGTTTTATTTGTTTTACTGTACCCAGCCATAGAAGTTGAACGAAAGAGTAGGAATGAAACCGGCAACGGAAACCTTTACCGGTCGCTGAGATCTTCGTAGAATAACGAGATAGTTTTTCCTCCATTCGGGCGACATGTCGATCCATGATGCATCGTACGCGGCGATCGCCATTAAATCACACTAATTGCAAACATCTTCGCAATCAAGTACGATTCGACAGACGTTTTTAGGTCGTTGCATTGGGAATGATTTTTTTTTTTCAACTTACAACATGGACTAAATTTTCCGCTGGCCACGTACAAATAAAAAGATTCATCAACAACACTATTATCCCGGGTCCATATTTCATGTTTGAAGACAACGGTTGATTCTTCTGTAAATCGATAATGAATGATAAAAACACATTATGATTTTTACATGTCTTACATAACTGTATGTAACTGTTGAGAAAGTACGAATGGACTGCAGACTGGGGACAACCGCGCCGAATCGACCTCACCTATTTACTTACACCGATCATTTGAATGCCGCACAAAATAATTCCGAGTCCACTTGACATCGTTGTAACGAGAGCTATGTAGCTCATCATGTCTGAAACTTCAATAGCGTAAGCCAGAAGTCGTTGATGTTTCTGCACGATGGACCGAAATTCTCTGACGTTCGATACGCTCTTGAATTCTCCGGCAAGAATTTCGAGTCTCGCGCTGGCGTACCACATTATCAAAGCCATCTGGCAATCTATCACAATCAAACCCGAGCCCAACTGAAAACACGAGATGCTCTGATGAACGTAAATCACATAATAGATCGCAAAATTATCATCCACCGTAAATGGGTAGAACGCCATGGCCGGCAACAGTCGATCCGTTATTAACGGTGCGATGACTGTGGCAATGACCGCCAGAAGTGACGTAACTGTTACGAAAACATGAAACATCCAACATCTGTCCAAGTAATACTGTAGAATAGCTTTCTCGTGGGACCCAGGTCTTTTCACAAAATCTTCCATCTCGTACGTTATAATCTGTTCAACAGAACAGCCTTCTTCTAATATAGAATAATCAATCTTTTCAATTTCGAAGAACAACCCCTGACATACTTGAATTCACATTGAGAAAAGACATTTTGATTCCAAAAAAATCTGTATCCCATTTCAAAGTTCAAACTTTCATATCTTAAACCGAGTTCCGAAAACAATTTGTCGGGTATAGTATTACTAGTAGTGCTATTTTTTTAACCTGAATTCGTTTTTGACGAACTTTGTACACGCGCGTTTTGATGATGTAACCGCAAGAGCTGATGATGTAGATTAGCGAGTCGGTGAGAGTGTCGGAATTCACCTTGTATACGATCGGTAATGCAAGAACAGGAATTAAAAAACACACAACGTTCAGATTGGATAATAAAATGGCGATATCGTTCTTCACGATTTCCCACTTGGTAGCGTTTAGCGACGGTGGCCACGTGTATGCCAGATATACACTCAACTTGGTGAAGCGAAGAGCTCTCTCGACGCTGACTTTGAGTTTCATAACGATGCAGTTAGTGTATGTATAGCATGTGGATTACTCAACGGTTCATCGGCGACTGATGTCATCCAATGCGAGAACATTTTTCTCCCAACCTTTTACAGTCTCGAGTAGGTAAGAAATAGTATGCGTTTCATCAAAATTGCGCGCTAGTACCTCGAACAAGGCAAATCAATAAGTCGCAACCTGCTGTACTAATAAGTTGAAGAAAATTTTCTTCAACTTGTTCATACGTATTATCCCTCCAATACCGCGTAATTCGCGTTAGAAACATGTATTTCGTGTGTATAAGCATACAAGATAAGCCCTTACGACTTTAGCCGCACTATATCCATTGGCACGGCGTCCGCGGGAAAGAAACAGCTTACTGGTGGTAGCAGAATAATTAAATGGCAAATGGGGGTGAAATTTGTAGCTTCCGACGGTATACTAACTAAACGGATCTACACGAACTCGAGGCTATAAGTTAATTGGTGATATTACAGTTATTACGTTCCCTATTTCAACATAAATGTGTAAAAGGTAAATCGAGAATTTCGAAGATGATGCCACGTGCCGTGAACCAGGAAGTCTTCAGAATCAATCTAAAGCATAGACACGTAAAGTACGAGTGGACTCACAAGTTGTAATATTCTTGAACCATTGCGGTATGGAAAAGCGAAGTCAGGTGAGATGAGGTGAGTTTCGTATATGCGACAAGGTACACTTTATTGTATTTCCGTGAACCCCTTAACTGCAACGACTTCTTCGCCGAATATATCAGTGGATATGATTGATAATGACTAAATTGCATGGTCTATTACGGCATTGTCCAACATACTCTTCTTATTGACGTTGGTATTAAGAGACGCTACTTAAAAAATATTTTTTAAGCGAGATGCTACCAAGTAGTTATGCTCCAATATGCCGGAATCGGAATCTTTGAATTTCGTCATCGTCTAAATATATAATAAATTTTAAACAGCTGTAATGCTACCGCAAAAAGTCTCCTTTTATTCATAAATAATTTCGATCCTTAAGTTCACAGCTACTATCGTGGACGCAACTTGCTCAACTGCTGCTTGACTCATGATCTAGTTGAAGGGTACAAAAAACTGCTCAAAAATGATAATTGCGAAGCATATGATTGTACTTGATCGTCTGCATTGCCAACAAACATGCAACTCTTCTCCACTGCGTTTCGAAGCGTTTTCCATCTGCGAGCAACCTTCATTTGTGGGAATAGAAAACGACGGCATGTGGTAAAAAAAGAATGTCAAATTAAATTACGAAGGGACTTTGGCCGTGTGACTATTTATTGAAGAGCATTCTCACAAATGAAGTACAGATTAATTTTCGGAATCCACCGACATGGCTGCGCGAAGGGTAGTGAAGTAGGAAAATGCTGCCGATAGAAACTGAGATATTCAACGATCATAATCCGTGAGGATTATTTAAAAAATCTTTCGAATCCTCGATTATGTAACGAGATTATTTCATTTGTTTACTATACCGAGCCGTAGAAGTTGAACGAAAGAGTAGGAATAAAACCAGCAACGGAAACCTTTATCGGTCGGTGGGATCTTCGTAGAACAACGAGATAGTTCTTCCTCCATTCGGGCGACATGTTCATCCACGAAGCATCGTACGCGCTACTTGCCATCAAGTCACACTAATTGCAAACGCCTTCGCAATCAAGTTATTGCACAATTCGATAGACGATATAATGTTTTGTTTCCTCATAGAGGAAACTATGTTTTTGGGAAGACAAAAAAGAAATGTGTGATTTTAATGTCACAATGCTTACAGTAGGCACAAACGTCGTTTTCGAAATTTTCAAATTTTCTGGAAAGGTAATATTTTTCGCCCGACAGGAGTTTATGCATTAAATGTCGTTCTAGGAGTAAAAAAATGTGGAGATTCGTCATCAGCGGAGAACAATACATCAAATATAGCATCAAGACGATGAATCACGGAAATTTGACTTAACGATTTTCTACAATAAGCTTTGCGACAATTTTTTATCATTTCAATTTTATGAGATGTAACATTTTTTTTATATTAGGAAAACACGGTGCAAATAATTTGCACATGGCTTCCTCATTTAATACAATTTTGCGCACAGCTTCCTCTATGAAGAAGCCAACATCGATCAACGAACTTATTTCACTGAGAATTATTTTTTTACAACTTACAACGTGGAGTAAATTTTCCGCTGGCCACGCACAAATGAACAGATTCGTCATATACATTAATACCCCGGGTGCAGAGTTCGTTTTTGTAGATATCGTTTGGTGCTTCTATAATGTATACGAAAAATACTTTATGATTTTTACATACTCTACCTAATTGTATGTTAAGAAAGTACGAATGGCCTGCAAACTGGGGTCCGCGTGCCGAATCGATCTCACCTATTTGCTTACATTGACAAGTTGAAGGCAGCACCGAATAATTCCGAGTCCACTTGACACCGTTGTAACGAGAGCTATATAACTCATCGTGTCTGAAACTTCCATAGCGTAGGCGAGAAGTCGTTGATGTTTCTGTACGATGGACCGAAATTCTCTGACGTTCGATACCCTCTTGAATTCCCCAGCAAGAATCTCAAGTCTCGCACTGGCGAACCACATCATAACAGCCGCCTGGCAATCTATCAAAACTAAACCCGTGACCAACTGAAAACACGAGATAGTCTGATGAACGTAAATGACATAATACATAGTAAAGTTAGGATCCACAGTAAATGGATAGAACGCCATTATCGGTAACATTCCACCCGTTATTAGTGGTGCGACGACTGTTACAATAACCGCCGAAAGTAGAGTAACTGTCACAAAAAGATGAAACATCCAACATCTGTCCAAGTAACCCTGTAGAATTGCGCTCTCGTGGGACCGAGGATTCTTCACAAAATCTTCCATCTCGTACGTCAAAATCTATGCAACAGAACAGCTCTCTGCTAATATAGAATGATCAATCTTGCCAATTTCAAAGTACAACCCCTACCATACTTTAATCCACATTCGGAAACAAAATCTTAATTAAGAAAAATCTAAATCCTATTTCAAAGTTAAAACTTCCGTATCTTAAACCATATACCGAAGAATTTTTTTTTAACCTGCATTCGTTTTTGACGAACTTTGTAGACGCTGGTTTTGATTATGTAATTGCAAGAGGTGATGATGTACATTATCGAGTCGGTGAGGGTACCGGAATCCACCTTGTATACGATCGGTAATGCGAGAACAGGAATTAAAAGACACAGAATGCTCAGATTGGATAATAAAATTACGATATCGTTCTTAACGATTTCCCACTTGGTGGCATTCATCGCTGGTGGCCACGTATATGCCAGATATACGCTCAACTTGGTGAAGCGAAGAGCACTCGCGACACTCACTTTGTGTTTCATAACGACGAAGATAGTGCATGTGGTTTACTCCACGGCTAATTGACGACTGATATCCTCGAATGCGAAAACATTTTCCCCCCAACCGGTTACAGTCTCGCGTGGGTACGGCATAGGATGTGTTTTGTCGAAATTGGCCTCTAGTACCGCAGACAAGTCCAATCAATAAGTCGCAACTTGGTCTGCGGATAATTGCACGAAATTTTCTTCGCGTTGTTGCAAAGTATTATCCGTGTAATATCGCGTGACTTGCATCAGAAACACGTATTTTATGCACTTGCGATTTTAGAGCCCCGTGGGCTCAGAGTCCACGGGGAAGAAACAGCCTGCTGTTGGTTGCAGAATAATTAAACAGCAGAAGGGGTGAAATTTGTGGAGTCGGACGGTATTTCAGCTAAACGCTTCGACGGGAACTCCGTACTATAAGTTAATTGGTGATATTGTAGTTATTACGTTCGTTATTTCAACATGAAAGGTAAATCGAGAATTTCGATGATGATACTTAGAGCCGTCAATCGGGAAGTCTTCAGAATCAATCTAAAGCACAGATACGTAAAGTACGAGTGGACTGACATTTTGTAATATTCTCGAAATATCGCAGTATAGAAAACGGAGGTCAGACAAGTGCAGGTGAGTCTTGTATGTGCGACAAGGTACACTTTATGGCATTTTCGTATAACCCTTGCCTGTAACGACTTCATTGCCGAAGATATCAGGGAGATTAGTGACGATAACAAAATTTCATGCATCGGGCATCGTTCAACATACTGTCCGTAATGACGTCAGTGTTAAAAGACGCGGTAGCGTTTCGAGACAATTCCATTTAAAAAACCTTTGGTAAAGACGAGACGCGCCAACTCTTTTTTACTTCAAGGATCGCTCTTTTCAGCCTTCGTCAAACACTGTGGGAATAGAAAACGACAGAATGTGGTAAAAAAAATCATGTCAAATTAAATTACTACGAGACTGCGATAGTGTGACTATTTATTGAAAAGCATTCTAACAAATGGAGAACAAATTAATTTTCGTTATCCTTCGACATAGCGGCGCGAAGGGTAGTGAAGTAGGAAAATGCTGCCGATAGAAACTGAGATATTCAACGATATATAATCCGTGAGCGTTATAAAAAAAACTGTTGCGAATATATCATTAAATTACGAGATTGTTTCATTTTTTTTACTATACCGAGCCGTAGAAGTTGAACGAAAGAGTAGGAATAAACCCAGCAACGGAAACCTTGACAGGTCGGTGTGATCTTCGTAGAATAACGAGATAGTTTTTCATCCACTCTGCCGACATGTCCATCCATGAAGCATCGTACGCGGCGTTTGCCATCAAGTCGCACTAATTGCGAATATCTTTGCAATCAAATTATTGTACGACTCGCTAAAGACGTTTTTAGATCTTTACATGTGGAATGATTTTTTTACAACTTACAACGTGGAGTAAATTTTCCGCTGGCCACGCACAGATAAAAAGATTCGCCATAAACATTAATGCTGCGGATCCATATTTCGTTTGTATAGATAACGGCCGATTCTTCTATAACTCAATAATATATGTTAAAGACGCTTTATGATTTTTATCTGCTTCACATAATTTTATGTTGAGAAAGTATGAAGGACAGCATATGGGGATTAGCGCGCCAAATTGACGTCACCTATTTACTCACACTGACTATTTGAATGCAGCACAGAATAATTCCGAGTCCACTTGAGACGGTTGTAACGAGAGCTATGTAACTCATTGTGTCCGAAACTTCAATAGCGTAAGCCAGAAGTCGTTGATGTTTCTGTACGATGAACTGAAATTCTCTGACGTTCGATACGCTCTTAAATTCCCCAACAAGAATTTCGAGTCTCGCACTGGCGTACCACATCATTACAGCCATCTGGCAATCTATCATAACTAATCCTGCTCCCAACTGAAAACACGAGATACTCTGGTGAATGTAAATCGCATAATAGATCGCAAAGTTATGATCCACCGTAAATGGGTAGAACGCCATGACCGGTAACAGTCGGTCTGTTATTAACGGTGTGACGATTGTTGCAATAGACGTCAGAAGTAAAGTAACTGTTACGAGAACATGAAACATCCAACATCTGTCCAAGTAATATTGTAGAACCGCTTTCTCGTGAGATCGAGGCTTTTTCACAAAACGTTCCATCTCGCCCGTCAAAATCTGTCCAACAGAACAGCTCTCTTCTAATATATAATGAATATCGAAATCTTGTCAAGTACGAAAGACAACCCCTTGCGTACTTAAAAAAAATCTTAATGCCATTACAAAGTTCAACCTTCCGTATCTTAATCCCTATTCCAATAAAAATAATGCATTTTTTTTGTTAACCTGAATTCGCTTTCGACGAACTTTGTACACCCGAGTTTTGATGATGTAATTGCAATAGGAGATGGCGTAAATTACCGCGTCGGTGAGGGTATCGGAATCCCCCTTGTATATGATCGGTAATGCGAAAACAGGAATTAAAAAAAACAGAATGCTCAAAATGGATAATAAAATGGCGATATCATTTTTTATGATTTCCCACTTGGTGGCATTTATCGATGGTGGCCACGTATATAGCAGATATACACTCAACTTGGTGAATCGAAGAACACCCTCGACACTGACTTTGTGTTTCATAACGATGAAGATAGTGCATGTGGTTTACTCAACGGCTCATTGGCGACTGATATCCTCGAATGTGAGAATATTTTCCCCCAACCTGTTACAGTCCCACGTAAGTGAGGAATAGTATGAGTTTTTGTGAGATTACTCCTTGGTATCGCAGTCAAGACAAATCAATAAGTCACAACGTACTGTACAGATAATTGTATGGAATTTTCTTCAAATTGTTACTAAGTATTATCCCTACAATATCGCATGACTCGCAACAGAATCATGTATTTTCTGTGTATAAGCATACAAGTTAAGCCCTTACCATTTTAGGCGCGTTATATCAATTCGTACCGAGGCCGCGGGTAAGAAGCAGCCTGCTGCTGGTTGTAGAATATTTAACTACCAAATGGGGATGAAATTTGTAGCGTCAGACGGTATTTCAGCTAAACGCATCTACGCGAACTCGGGACTATAAGTTAATTGGCGATATTGCAGCTATTAGGTTCGCTATTTGAACATTACTATGTCCAAAAGGTAAATCGAGAATTTCCAAGATGATACTGAGAGCCGTGAATCGGGAAGTCTTTAGAATCAATTTTAAGCACAGAGACGTAAAGTATAAGGGGATTTACAAGTTGTAATATTCTTAAAACATTGCAGTATAGAAAAGCGAGGTTAGAGAGAGCAGGTGAGTCTCGTATGTGCGACAAAGTACACATTACTGTATTTCCGTGCACCCATTGACTGTAACTCTTTCACCAAAGATATCAGAGGAGATTATTGACAATGACTAAATTTCATGGTCGATTACAGCATCGTCCAACATACTGTTCGTATCGACATTGGTATTAACATTACGACTGAAGTCTCTCGGGCGCGAGACTCCTGCCGCGAACCCTACAAAGGAGTCCAGTATTGATTGCAGCAATATGTTTTACGATACATATCACTCCCTTCTAATGTCTGCCCTACTTTGCTGAGTAACGTACAGAAATACAGGATGCAGTGTACTGGTAGAAAAATGGTTACTGCGAAGCATATGATAGGGTAAAAGTGGGCAATATGGCCCGGTCCATATATCATTTACGTGTTAATCGAGGTGGGCCATATTCACCACTTTTACCCTACTCCAGCACGTCTGCGTTACCGACGAACACGCAAATCTTGTCCGCTGCGTTTAAGAATTTTCCACCAGTGAGCGAAGTTAAATAGTGGGAATAGAAAACCACAGAATGTGGTATAAAAAAAAACAAATTACATTATGAATAGACTACGACCATATTACTGTTTATTGAAAAGCATTCTCACAAAAGCCGAACAAACTACTTTTCGGAATCCACCGACATGGCTGCGCGAAGGGTAGTGAAGTAGGAAAATGCTGCCGATAGGAACTGAGATATTCAACGATACATAATTGGTGAGCATTATCAAAAAAATCTTACCAATCCTGGATTAAATTGCGAAATTGTTTCGTTTGTCTACCATACCGAGCCGTAGAAGTTGAATGAAAGAGTAGGAATAAAACCAGCAACGGAAACCTTGACCGGTCGGTGAGATCTTCGTAGAACAACGAGGTAGTTTTTCATCCTCTCCAACGGCATGTCCGTCCACGAAGCATCGTACGCGGCGTTTGCCATCAAATCACACTAATTGCAAACATCTTCGCAGTCAACTTATTGTACGATTCGACAGTCGTTTTTAGGTCTTTGCAACGATTTTTTTTTCATCTTACAACGTGAAGCAAATTTTCCGCTGGCCACACACAGATAAAAAGATTCGACATAAACACTACTATTCCGGGTCCATAGTTTGTTTTTGTAGATAACGGTTGATTCATCTATAATTCGATAATGCATGTTAAAAACGGCTTGCAATTTTTACATGCTCTATATAACTCTATGTATGAAGATCAAGGCGCCGAATCGACCTCACATATTGACTCACACTGGCTATTTGAATACAGCACACAATAATTCCAAGTCCGCTTGACACCGTCGTAACGAGCGCTATGTAGCTCATTGTGTCCGAAACTTCAATAGCGTATGCGAGAAGTCGTTGATGTTTCTGTACGATGGACCGAAATTCTCCGACGTTTGATACGCTCTTGAATTCCACAGTAAGAATCTCGAGTCTCGCACTGACGTACCACATCATAACAGCCATCTGGCAATCTATCAAAATGAAACTCGCCCCTAACTGAAAACACGAGATGCTCTGATGAACGTAAATCACATAATAGATAGCAACGTTAGAATCCACCGTAAACGGGTAGAACGCCATGACCGGTAAAAGTCGATCCGTTACTAATGGCACGACGACTATTGCAATAACCGTCAGAAGTTGAGCAACTGTTACGAGAACATGAAACATCCAACATCTGTCCAAATAACACTGTAGAACAGCTTTCTCCTGGGACCGAGCTTTTTTCACAAAATCTTCCATCTCGTACATCAAAATCTATCCAACAGAACAACTCTCTTCTAATATAGAATAAACATGGAAATCTTGTCATTGTCGAAAGACAACCCCTTCTGTACTTTAATCCACATTCAGGAAAAAAAATGCGATAAAAAAAAATTCATAATCCCATTACAAACGTCAACATTCCGTATCGTAATCCATTTTCCAAAGGAAAAGAATTCTTTTTTTCTTAACCTGGATTTGTTTTCGACGAACTTTGTACACGCGAGTTTTGATGATGTAATTGCCGCAGGAGATGGCGTAAATTATGGAGTCGGTGAGGGTGACGGAATCCACCTTGTATACGATCGGTAATGCGAGAACGGGAATTAAAAAAAACAGAATGCTCAAAATGGATAATAAAATGGCGATTTCGTTATTCACGATTTCCGACTTAGTGGCATTGATCGACGGTGGCCACGGATATATCAGATATACACTCAACTTGGTGAAGCGAAGAGCACCCTCAATACTGACTTTGTGTTTCATAACGATGAAGATGGTGCATGTGGATTACTCAACGGCTCACCGACGACTGATATCATCGAATGCGAGAACAATTTCCCCCAACCTATTACATTCTCGCGTAGGTAAGGTATAGGACGAGTTTTAGCGAAATTGCCCCCAAGTACCGCAGACAATACCAATCAATAAGTCACAACCTGCTGTACTGATAATTGTACAAAATTTTCTTCAAAACATTACGAAGTCTTATCCCTGCTATATCGCGTGACTCGCATCAAAAACTCGTACTTTCTGTGTATAAGAATACAAGATAAGCCTTTACTATTTTAGCCGCGCAATATCCATTGGCAAGGAGTCCACGGCGAGGAAACAGCTTGCTGCTGGTAGGAGGTTAATTAAATAGCAGATCGGAGTGAAATTTTATGGCGCCGGACGGTATACCAACTAACTGCATCCACGCCAAATCGAGACTATAAGTTAATTGGTGCGATTACAGTTATTACGTTCCCAATTTCAACAGAAATGTGTAAAAGATGAAGTGTTCGAAGACGATACCATATATCGTGAACCGGGAAATCTTCATATTCAATCCCAAGCACAGAGATGTAAAGTATGACTCCCAAGTCGTAATATTCTTGAAACATTGTAGTAGAAAAGCAAAGTCAGATAAGAGCAGATGAGCCTCGTATGTTCGACACGGTGCACTTTATCGTATTTTCGTATACTCCTTGACTGTAACTGCTTCTTCGCCGAAGATATCAATGGTGATTAGTGGCAATGACTAGGGTAAAAGTGGGGAATATGGACCGGTCCATATATCATTGATTTACGTGTTAATCGAGGTGGGCCATATTCACTACTCTTACCCTACATTGCATGGTCGATAACGGCATCGTCCAACGTAATGTCTGTATTAACATTGGTATTAACATTAAACGTGAAGGCTCGTACGGGCGACAGACTTCTGATGCGAACCCTTTAAAGGAGTGTTATCCGCAAGCCTTTCATTTACGTACATCTTTTTCCCCTGCTCGAACCATTTTTTATGTTATTTTTCAACATTAAAAGCTTAGCCCTGTCGAGACGCGCTTCGCCCTCCCTGAGGTCGCCCTCCCTGGGGTCCCCTTACGCGTTCGGTATCCGCTCTACGGGAGCCTCAGCCGATATACGAGGAGTCCGACGGCAATTTAAGGGAGGCAAAATACGTATGAATATGAGTGACAGAGACAAAAAATGTACACTGTTTTTACATTTTTACTCCTTATTGTGGAGCTAAAGATCACTATAACGTCAACATATTTTCAATACATTTTTGTCCGAAACCAAAAAATAACATAAAAAACCGTTTCGAAGAAAAATGGCTTCAAAATATTTTGAGCAATGCACTGCTGAAAAATGGTTACGAGGAAGATTACCGACGAACATTCGAATCGTCTCCGCTGTGTTTTAAAGAGTCTTCAATCGGCGAGCAAACTTAAATCGTGGAAGTAGAAAACAACGGAATGTGGTAAAAAAATGGGCAAATTAAATTACCAGAGACTACGTCCATATGATTATTTATTGCAAAGCGGTCTCACAAAAGAAGACCAAATTAATTTTCGGAATCGACCGACATGGCGGCGCGAAGGGTCGTGAAGTAGGAAAATGTTGCCGATAGAAACTGAGATATTCAACGATACATAATCGGTGAGCATTATGAAAACATTCTACGAATCCTTGATTAAATTACAGGATTTATTAATTTGTTTACTATACCGAGCCGTAGAAGTGGAACGAAAGGGTAGGAATAAAACCGGCAACGGAAACCTTTACCGGTCGGTTAGATCTTCGTAGAATAACTAGATAGTTTTTCCTCCATTCGGGCGACATGTCCGTCCACGAAGCGTCATACGCAGCGTTTGCCATCAAATCACACTAATTGCAAACATCTTCGCAATCAAGTCATTGTACGATTCTACACACGTTTTAGATCTTTGCATCGAACATTTTTTTAGCAGCTTACAACGTAGAGCAAATTTTCGGCTGGCCATGCAGAAATGAAAAGATTCGCCATATAAACTGCTATCCCGGGTCCGTACTTCGTTTTCGCAGATAACGGTTGATTTTTCTATAAATCCACAATGTATATCAAAACACTTTATGATTTTTACATACTGTACACAACTGTATGTTGAGAAAGTACTTATGGACTACAAATTAGGGATCAGTGGGCCGAATCGACCTCAGCTATTTACTTACATTGAGTATTTGAATGCAGCACAGAATATTTCCGAGTCCACTTGACACCATTGTAACGAGAGCTATGTAGCTCATCGTGTCCGAAACTTCAATAGCGTATGCGAGAAGTCGTTGATGATTCTGTACGAAGGACCGAAATTTTCTGACGTTCGATACGCTCATAAATTCGCCTGTAAGAATCTCGAGTCTCGCACTGGCGTACCACATCATAACAGCCATCTGGCAATCGATCAAAACTGAACCCGTGCTGAACTGAAAACACGATATGCTCTGATGAACGTAAATCACATAATATATAGTAAAGTTAGGATCCACCGTAAATGGGTAGAATGCCGTGATCGGTAACAGTCGATCCGTTAGCAGTGGTGCGACGACTGTTGCAATTGCCGCCACAAGTAGAGAAAATGCTACGAAAACATGAAACTTCCAACATCTGTCCAAGTAACATTGTAGAATCGCTTTTTCGTGGGACCGAGGGTTTTTCACAAAATCTTCCATCTCGTACGTCAAAATCTATTCAACAGAACCGCTCTCTTCTAATACAGAATTAACTATCTATGTCAACCCCTTCCCTACTTAAATTACCATTTAGAAAAAAACCTTAAGGTAAAATAAAATCGGATTCCCGTTTCAAAGTTCAACCGTGCGTATCTTAATCAATATTTCGAAGAATTTTTTTTTCTTAACCTGAATTTGTCTCCGACGAACTTTGTATACGCGGGTTTTGATGATGTAATTTGAACAGGCGATGGCGTAAAGTATCGCGTCGGTGAAGGTGTCGGAATTCCCCTCGTATACGATCGGAAATGCGAGAGCAGGAATTAAAAAAAGCAGAATGCTCAGACTAGATAATAAAATGGCCATATCATTTTTTATGATTTCCCACTTGGAGGCATTGAGCGATGGTGGCCACGTATATGCCAGGTATACACTCAACTTGGTGAAGCGAAGGGCGCTCTCAACACTGACTTTTAGTTTCATGACGATGGAGGTAGTATGTGTGTAGCATGTGGATTACTGAACGGTTCATAGACGACTGATATCGAATGCAAGGAAATTTCTCTCCAACCTGTTATCGATCGCGTAGGTAATGGTATGAGTTTTGACAAAATTGCCCCCTAGTAGACAAGGCCAATTAATAAGTCACAACCTGCTGTACTGATAATTGTACGGAATTTTCACTCAAGTTGTTACGAAGATTATCCCTGAAATATCGCGTGACTCGCATCAGACACATCTATTTTCTATGTATAAGCATACAAGATAAGCCCTTGCTATTTTATCCTTGCTATCTTCATTTTCACGGAGTCCGGGGGAAGAAACGGCCTGCTGTTCGTAGCAGGTTAATTAAATGGGAAATAGGAGTGAAATTTTGCGGCGTTAGACGGTATTTCAACTAAATGCATCTACGCGAACCCGAGACTATAAGTTAATTGGTGCGATTACAGTTATTACGTTCCCTGTTTCAACGTCAATGTAGAAAAGGTAAATCGAGAATTTCGAAGATGATGCCGCGTGCAGTGAACCGGAAATTCTTTACAATCAATCTAAAGCACACAGACGTAAAGTAGAAGGAGACTCACAAATTGTAATAATCTTGCAACAGTGCAGTATAGAAAAGGCGAGGTCAGATAAGAGCAGGTGAGTCTCGTATGTAAGGCAAGGTACGCTTTATTGTAATTCCGTATGCCCCTTGACCATAACTACTTCTTCGCTGAAGATATCAGTGATTATTGACGTTCATTTCAATCGTTAGTTTTTCGTGAAACTCACAATTTTTCTATTGGCGAACAAACTTAAATTGTGGGAATAGAAAGTATGTATATAGAAAATATATGGAACAGAAAGTATTTTTATAGAAAGTATATGGAACAGAAAATATGTATATAGAAAGTATATGGAACATAAAGTATGTATATAGATAGAAAGAATGTGGTAAAAAAAATGGGCAAATTAAATTACGAAGAGACTACGACCATGTGACTATTTATTGAAGAGCATTCTCACAAATGAAGTACAGATTAGTTTTCGGAATCCACCGACATGGCTGCGCGAAGCGTAGTGAAGTAGGAAAATGCTGCCGATAGAAACTGAGATATTCAACGATCATAATCCGTGAGCATTACATAAAAAAATGTCGAATCCTCGATTAAGTTACGAGATTATTTCATTTGTTTACTGTACCGAGCCGTAGAAGTTGAACGAAAGAGTAGGAATAAAACCGCCGACGGAAACCTTTACCGGTCGGTGAGATCTTCGTAGAATAACGAGATAATTTTTCCTCCATTTGGGCGACATGTTCATCCACGAAGCATCGTACGCGGTACTTGCCATCAAATCACACTAATCGCAAAGATCTTCGCAATAAAGTTATTGTACAATTCAACAGATGTTTTTACGTCGTTGCATTGGAAACGATTTTTTTTTTACTTACAACGTGGAGTAAATTTTCCGCTGGCCACGCACTAATGAACAGATTCGTCATATACATTAATATCGCGGGTCCGTAGTTCATTTTTTTAGACAACGGTTGATTCTTCTATAAATCCATAATGTATGTTAAAAATACTTTACGATTTTCACATGCTTTACATAACTGTATGTTGAGAAAGTACTAATGAACTGCAAATTGTGGATCAGCGCACGCATTCGACCTCACCTATTTACTTACACTGACTATTTGAATGCAGCACAAAATAATTCCGAGTCCACTTGTCACCGTTGTAACGAGAGCTATGTAGCTCATCGTGTCCGAAATTTCAAAAGCGTACGCGAGAAGTCGTTGGTGTTTCTGGACCATGAATCGAAATTCCCTTAGGTTCGATATGTTTTTAAATTCCCCGGCAAGAATCTCGAGTCTCGCACTGGCGTACCACATCATAACAGCCATCTGGCAATCTATCAAAACTAATCCCACTCCCAACTGAAAACACGAGATACTCTGATGAATGTAAATCACATAATAGATCGTCAAATTTGGGTCCACCGTAAATGGGTAGAAGGCCATGATCGGTAACAGTCGATCTGTTATTAATGGTGCGACGACTGCTCCACCAGACGTCAGAAGCAGGGTAACTGTTACGAGAACATGAAACATCCAACATCTGTCCAAGTAACATTGCAGAATCGCTTTCTCGTTGAACCGAGATTTTTTCACAAAGTCTTCCATCTCGTAGGTCAAAATCTGTCCAACAAAACATGTCTTCTAATATAGATTAGACATGTCTATAATAACATCTTCTAATATAGAATGAATAATATTGTAAATTTCGAAGGACACCCTCTTTCATACTTTAATCCACATTCAGAAAAAAAATGTATTAACAAAAAATGTTAATCTCATATGCAAGTTAACCTTCCGTATCTTATTCCATATTCCGAAGAAAAAAATATATATATAATTATGTTTTTTTAAACCTGAATTCGTTTTCGACAAACTTTGTACACGCGGGTTTTTATGATGTAATTGCAACCGGCGATGGTGTAAATGATCGCTTCGGTGAGGACAACGGAATCCCTCTCGTGTACAATCGGTCGTGCAAGAACAGCAATCAAAAACAACAGAATGCTCAGACTGGATAATAAAATGGCGATATCGTTCTTCACGATTTCCCACTTGGTAGCATTTATTGACGGTGGCCACGTATATGCCAGGTATACACTCAACTTTGTGAAGCGAAGAGCACTGTCGATACTGACTTTAAGTTTCATAGCGATGGAGATAGCGTACATATAGTATGTGGATTACTCAACAGTTCATTAGCGACTGATATAGAATGCGAGAACATTCCACCCCCGGCCCCCCCCCCCTACCCTGTTAGAGTCTCGTAGTTAAAGAATAATATGAGTTTACCGAAATTGCCCCCTAGTACCGCAGGCAAGATCAATCAATAAGTCACAGCGTGTAGTACTGATAATTGTAAGAAATTTTCGTCAAATTGTACCATAGTATTATCTCTACAATATCCCGTCGAGTAATATGGCATCCGAAACGTGTATTTACATTGTGTATAAGCATACAAGAGAAGCCTTTGCTGTTTTAGCCACGCTGTAGTCATTGGCACGCATTGGTTGCAAGTATTTAAACAGCAGATAGGGGGTGAAGTTTATGGCGTCAGACGGTATTTCAGCGAAACGTATCTACGTGAACTCGAGACTATAAGTTAATTGGCGATATTACAGTTACACGTTCGCTGTTTCAACATAAATGTACAAAAGGTGAAGCGATAATTTCGATGATGATACCAAGAGCCGTGAACCGGGAAGTCTTCAGAATCAATCCAAAACACAGAGACGTGAAGTACGAGCGGACTCACATGTCATAATATTCTCAAACATTGCGGTACAGAAAAGCGGGGTCAGATAACAGCAGGTGAGTTTCGTTTGTGCGACAAGGTACACTTGGATTTTCGTATACTCCTTGGCTCTAATGACTTCCTCGTCGAAAAATATATGGGGAGATTATTGACAATTACTAAACTTGTGAATTTACGCAGTGCTATTTTTAATTTACGGTTAAAATTTCGTACCTTTTTATAATAAATTGACTAGAATGGGGATGAGTTTGTATACAATTAAAACGATAAGGTGACTATGGAAGGAATACATCGATTGCTAACAATTAATTTTATAACATATATAGACCAGGTAGTAACAGGTAGGAAGATAGTAATATTTCCTGAAATGTAATTGTCTGAAGATTTTGTACACCATTTATGTTTTTTTTTGTGGTATTAACATTCCCACTGAAACCTCTCGCGGGCGAGAAACTCCTGATGCGGACTCTACAAAGAAGTCCAGTATTGATTGCAGTAATATGGTTTATGATACACGTCCCCCTGTTAATATCTGTCCTACTTTGCTCCGCAACGCACAGAAATAAAGGGTAGAACGTATTGCTTGAAAATGCAACGCATACGCATACGATACTACTGGCTCGCCTGCATTACCGACGAACACGCAAATCTTCTCCGTTGTGTTTCAAAGAGTTAAATCCTGGCAACTGAAAACGACGGAATGTGGTAAAAAAAATAATGTCATATTAAATTACGAAGAACTACGACCGTGTGACTATTTATTGATAAAGTATTCTCACAAATGAAGAACAAATTAATTTCCGGAATCCATCGAGATAGCAGCGCGAAGGGTAGTGAAGTAGGAAAATGCTGCCGATAGAAACTGAGACATTCAACGATACATAATCCGTGAACATTATTTAAAAAATCTTACTAATCCTGGATTAAATTACGAGATTATTTCGTTTGTTTACTATACCGAGCCGTAGAAGTTGAACGAAAGAGTAGGAATAAAACCGGCAATGGAAACCTTTACCGGTCGGTGAGATCTTCGCAGAATAACGAGATAGAGTTTTCTCCATTTGGGCGACATGTCCGTCCAAGAAGCATCGTACACGGTACTTGCCATCAAATCACACTAATTGCAAACATCTTCGTAATAAAGTTATTGCACAATTCGACAGACGTTTTTATGTCTTTGCATTGGGAATGATTGTTTTTTAACTTACAACGTGGAGTAAATTTTCCGCTGGCCACGCACAGATGAACAGATTTGTCATATACATTAATATTGCGGGTCCGTAGTTTGTTTTTGTAAACAATGGTTTATTCTTCTATAAATCGATAATGTATGTTAAAAATACTGTAAGATTTTTACATGCTTTACATAACTGTGTGTTGAAAAAGTATCAATGGACTGCAAATTGGGGATCGGCTCACCGAATCGACCTCACCTATTTACTTACACCGACTATTTGAATGCAGCACAAAACGATTCCGAGTCCACTTGAGACCGTTGTAACGAGAGCCATGTAGCTCATCGTGTCCGAAACTTCAATAGCGTATGCGAGAAGTCGTTGGTGTTTCTGGACCATGTACCGAAATTCTCTTAGGTTCGATACTTTTTTTAATTCCCCAGCAATAATCTCGAGTCTCGCACCGGCGTACCACATCATAACAGCCATCTGGCAATCTATTAAAACCAAGCCTGCGCCCAACTGAAAACACGAGATGATCTGATGAATGTAAATCACATAATAGGTCGCAAAATTAGGATCCACCGTAAACGGATAGAACGCCATGATCGGCAACAGTCGATCCGTCACTACTGGCGCGACGATTGTTACACTAGTCGTCAGAAGCAGCGTAAGTGTTATGAGAACATGAAACATCCAACATCTATCCAAGTAACCCTGCAGAATCGCTTTCTCCTTGGACCGAGATTTTTTCACAAAATTTTCCATCTCGTAGGTCAAAATCTGTCCAACAGAATAGTTCTCTTCTAATATAGAATGAATAATATTGTAAATTTCGAAGGACACCCCCTTTCATACTTTAATCCACATTCAGAAAAAAAAAATGAATTTCCAAACATTTTAATTGCATATCAAAGATTAACCTTCCGTATCTTATTCCATGTTAAAAAAAAATATATATATATATATTTATATTTTTTTAACCTGCATTCGTTTTCGGCGAACTTTGTAGACGCGAGTTTTGATGATGTAATTGCAACAGGCGATGGAGTAAATAATCGCTTCGGTGAAAATGGCGGAATCCTCCTTGTATACGATCGATTGTGCGAGAAGAGCAATTAAAAAGAACAGAATGCTCAGACTGGACAATAAAACGGCGATATCGTTCTTCATGATTTCCCACTTGGTGGCATTTATCGACGGTGGCCACGTATATGCGAAGTATACACTCAGCTTGGTGAAGCGAAGAGCACTCTCGACACTGACTTTGTGTTTCATAACGTTGGAGATGTGGATTACTTGACGGTTCATTGACGACTGATATTATCGAATGCGAAAACTTTTTCCCCCATCATCGCACAGTATCGCGCAGGTATGCAATAATTTAAGTTTTCGCGAAATTGCCCTTCGGCACCACAGACAAGACCAATCAATAAGTCACAACTTGTTGTACAGATAATTGCGTGCAATTTTCTTCAAGTTGTTAAACCATTATCCCTGCAATATCGCGTGACTCGCATCAGAAACGTGTGTTTTCTGTGTATAAGCCTACACGATAAGCCCTTGCGATTTTAACCACGCTATATTCATTGGCACCGAGTCCACGGGGAAGAAACAGCCTGCTGCTGGTAGCGGAATAATTAAACGGCAAATGGGGATGAAGTTTGGGGAGACAGACGGTATTTCAGCTAAATTGCATCGACGGGAACTCGAGACTATAAGTTAAATGGTGATATTGCAGTTATTACGTTCGCTATTTCAACATAAATTTACGAAAGGTAAAGCGAGAATTTCGAAGATGATATCAAGTACCGTGAACCGTCGTATTTTACAGAGCTGCAAAGTACGACGGGTTTCGCAAGTTGTAATATTTGCGAAACATTGCGGTATAGAAAAGCGACGTCTAATAAGAGCGGGTGAGTCTCGTGTATGCGACAAGGTACACTTTATTGTATTTCCGTGCACCCCTTGACTGCAACCATTTCTTCGTCGAATATATCAGTGGAGATTATTGATAATGACCATATATCATGGTCGATTACGTTATCATGCAACATACTGTTAGCATTAACATTTATATTAACATTGTGATTGAAGTCGGTCAACGGACTTTCTCATAGAGAAAGCAATCTGCAAAGTACTGTGCATATTTTTAAATTACTCTCATTTCCACACCACCATGAAGTAGAGCAACGGGCGCGCTTTTATAGTTTGTATACTTTATAGTTTATAGTTTTTATAGTGGGTCCCCAGTTTGCCCACAACGGTTAAAAATTTGAAAGTAAATTATACACAATCCGTACCCTCCTACGAACATTCCCTTACCATTGACGATGCGTGTAACAAGCCTACACTGAGAAAAAAAATTGGTTCAATTAACCAAAAGTCATAGTGACATACGTTCAAAGCTGTTATTTATTTGGCACAAATAAAGCATTGTTTTGTTAACCTATTATTTGCTTCAATTTATTCAAAATTTGTTGATTGAAACAAACATATGTGTTGTACCAACAAAATACACCTTTGAGCTTGTGTCACCGCGCATTTGCTTAATCAACCATTTCTTTGTCTCAGTGTAAATGTTCGCTTTTGAAATCGCAGGTAAAGTTTTCACCTGATATGACGTCATAGACGAAAATGAGATTTTAAAACCGCAAGTGACGTGTTCCTCTGTGACATCACTTGCGGCCAAAAGATGAGATTTCCAAACCGGAAGTGGTAAATTTCCGGGCACGATGCCATTTTTTTTTATCGAGGAATTTGTAACAGGTGATTTATGGGAACGACCGAACGGTCCACGAATCAATCACACGACCAGAGTCTTCAAAATGTTTTATTTTTATTTTCATGACGACCATTTCATAGTTCAATCTCGACTGCCCTAAACGATACGGCGACCCTTCAAGTGGAAGAATCGTCGTTGGACGAGTGCTTTGTCGCTTTCAAAAGTTCACTCTTTCGAATCTTCAGATTAACCTCCACAAACTGGTCATCATCATCATCGTCGTTCTCGCGCTCTTCCTCCGACTCTTGCATTCTTCTCGCGCCCAGCGGTCTGTACAATTTTCCGTCGTTGTTCTCCTCGTCTTTCGCCATCGTCTTCAACTTGACCATCATCCGCGCAACCACGTCACGCGTGACGATCTCATCGTCGATCGTCGGGTGGCTCAGGTGATCGCTGATCAGAGCTTTCCTCGTCAGATGATCCAGAGCGTAAGCCACCTCGAAGGCCGAAGGCTTGTGGCTTCTTCGAGTGGGTCTCACGATCGGTGTTACTATTCTCTCAAGTTCGTCAACGATCCGTCGGTCATCGGCCGATCTGCGTCCCTCTCTGTCATCCAAACGGCTTTGTATAAGCTTCCACAGTTCCTTGGCAACGTCCTTCGGATCGACGTTCACGATAATGTTGACGTTTTTATTTTCGATAACCGCCCCCTGAGGAACCGCATAGTTTTCGTAAATTTCAAACATCCGGGTTCTCCCCTTGATTTTATTTGTCAAATCGTGACTTAAGAACGACTAGGGTAAAAGTGGGGAATATGGCCCGGTCCATATATCATTGATCTACGGGTTAATCGAGGTGGCCCACATTCACCACTTTTACGCTAATTTAATAATTATTACACGTAATAATGGAAAATCATAATATTTAAAAAAATAAAAAAATAAGATTATTATGTTTATATTTTAATATAATTATTTTTGTTTCCTTTTGACTCTCGTCGGCCGATGTGCCGGACGCACAGTGAGGATTAGCAACCGAAGCATAAACACTCGGAAACGTAACTTGTGGATGAGACGGCTTTGCAGATGACTTGTAGATAAGATCCTCGAGTGATTTCCTTGAGTCGTTAACTGTTATTAATAAATGTTAATGTACCTTGATGGGTGAACGTGACGGACGGTTAATTTTCCATTCCGACCCTGTTTTATCCAATCTCGAATCAATCGGCTGCAACGAATGTAAAATGTTAATGAAAGATTTTTTTTTTTTTTTCGATTTCCGGTGTGGGTAATCGATATTTGGAATGAGAATGACTTACTCGTACTTGAGCGTCCACGGACGCTAGGCAGGCGATGAGGAAACTCAGAAAAATCATTACAACGACGAGCCGAGGCTCGACCATATCCTACGGAAGCAAAAGCATAACGTTCTTTTATATAGTTTAATCGAGAACCGAGACGATACCCGTGATTAACATTTATGGGTTTCCTATTGGAATCGCATACACGGATCCCCGGTCGTAACCGCTATCCGGATTCGACGGTATGCCAAACATTAATGCTCGACCCGGGGCCGCATGCATCATTTGATAATTCACGCTGCGTTGAATTCATCGCTCGTTTATCGTGCCACACCTGTTACTATACAGCAAAACTATTCTACGCTCGAGTAACTATTAATTTCAACCACGTGCAAAAGCCAATTCGCTCGTGGCGCATTGGCTTTAGCGCGTGAATCTACGACGTGTAAAATATTCTTGTAATCAGCACTGTTTTGCGTCCGAGTCCATTCGTCTCAGATTGTTTTTCCTACCGTGTCAAACATGTCGTCGAATGATCGTCTAACGTCAATACATCACACGCGAGGATAATACTAAAATATCACACACAGAAAATAACACAACCCCATGTTATTTCGACATATTTTATTTTTGTTATTATGTGTTGGATTGACTTGTGTTATTTTCATATGTTGGGTTGACTTATGTTATTTTTCTTATGTGTTGGGTTGACTTGTGTTATTTTTGTTATGTGTTGGGTTGACTGATGTTATTTTTGTTATGTGTCGGGTTGACTTGTGTTATTTTTGTTATGTGTTGGGTTGACATGTTGGGTATGTTATTTTTTCATGTTATTTAGACGTCTCGTATTTTTTCACAGTGTGGCAAAAATCAAATGCTATCTATCATTACTGGTTTAATATTTATTGTTTCAATTTTTTTTTGTTCCTGCACGAGTCTCGCAGAGGCTCTCTTTAGTTGTACTACAAATAATTAATCAATAATTATTGACCGTTTCTTTTCTTGAGCCACGTAGGAGGTACGAATCCGTCGTGAATGTTCTCCTGTATGAGCGGCTCGTCCTTGAATTCTTCCTTGAGGGCGCGCGACAGAGCTTTATAAAAATTCGTTTTCCACTTGAGTTGGTCGCTTCGTCCGGTCGACTCTTCGGAATTCATTTTTCCCATGTTCATCGACGATTTACGTCCCCCGCCGTAATCTGAAATAACGACACAACGTTACGCAACTTACGCGCGGTTGACAGTCACGACGCGCTTCGTTAAAATTTTGGAGCGAGTACGTTCGACATTGCTTTCGTAAACTTCATTCTCGACACCACGGTTCCTCTCTTCGATGCTTCGCATGAGCCTCAAGGCCCTGCCGATCGACGCACTGGCTCTTCTCAGGGTACCCTCGTAGTTTCTCGGCAGAGGCTGCCGAGAATGCACGTACAGCCCGTCGCGATAATGCCTCTGAATCTCATTGACTAAATCGTCTACGAGACGAATCTCGCTGTCCAGTCTGGCGAGAAGATTTTCGCCGTAGCTGAGAGCTTCCTGAAGAAAAATTGCAATTATTAAAAAATATATATATATGTTTTTTAAACGATAGTTGCTTATTTTATTTTATTTTATTTTATTTTATTTTATTTTGTTTTATTTTGTTTTATTTTATTTTATTTTATTTTATTTTATTTTATTTTATTTTATTTTATTTTATTTTATTTTATTTTATTTTATTTTATTTTATTTTATTTTATTTTATTTTATTTTATTTTATTTTATTTTATTTTATTTTATTTTATTTTATTTTATTTTATTTTATTTTATTTTATTTTATTTTTGTTTCGACTCACAATGTTTGACAGGAGGTTAGCCACCAAAAATATGAGTATAACAACGTTCCTCATGCTTGTTTCCCGATGGATTTAATTTCAAATCCGTATCGGGATCAAACCACTTTATATACACGGCATTAAAAGAACCGAACGCAAGTAATTACGCCTGCTGCGACTAAACTCGCTCACTATATCCCCGCAGCGGTAACGCCGATACCGTGGGGCCAATTTATTTGGTGTATAGTTGAGCATTTTTAACAATTACTTCTGTCGAGTAATTGAAACGAGCATTGTTTATTAAACGAGTTTTTATTCGCCAGGCGTGAAGCATCGATTCATCTCACATAAATACGTACGAGCTCCGTCGGGATTTTTGAATAAAATAATACTAATAAAAAATTCTATATAAGCGCTCCGTAACAATGCTTGAAATTCAATGGATACGTCGGACTGCAGATTATTGCTTCCTCACGTTTTTCATCGTCAATAAACGGCCTGGGAAAATTATTTTCACCTCGAATACCTCGGGTTTTTCGTTCGATTTCCAAAGTAGATTCCTGGAACAAACTTTGTCACTCGGCGTTTAATTTAATTAATGCCTATATCCGATATATATATATTTTTTTATCGCTGATCATAAATCTTTCAGTTATTTTACTCCTAGCACAATATTTCATACGAAAATCCGCACCAAGGGCAAAAAAAAAAATTATTTTCGGTGTTTGTCATTTACAAAACGCTTTGGACAGCGCGAATCGCGCAGATCCGGTGAGTAAAAAAAAACTGCAAATCTATCAGTTCAATATATTTTTTTCTAAATTACGAACTCAATCGATAAGGATTACTGAGAGATTGACCGAGCTAACGCGAGGTTTAAGCATTTAAATAGCTCGATCATTTTATATGGCAATGGAAGTAGATGGTCCATTGTTCTCTTAACGATTAACATCCGACGATCGATTTACGAGTCTCATCTCGAAGCAGCGCGAAGAGATTACCTTATCTCAACTGCGATTGTACGGTCTGAAGCCGAACAGCTGGTCGAGTCCCCTCGGAGGAATTCGTAATGTTAGGAGTCATATTTTCTTTATGATTATTAACACCAGGACTCGCAGGATTGGAAATAAAAAATCTAAACAACGTCAACTTAATTTAAATTCAACACATTAATCCATCGATGTTTCATCAGACCTAACAGATTAATTTGGTTGGCACTTCATTGGCACTTCATTCGACGAGAAGTCGGTACTCTCGCAGCTGAACTTTGACAAAGTTAACTTAAGTAAATAGTTACTTAAATGAAATAAATATTTATTTAAATAAAATAAATATTTATTTAAATAAAATAAATATTTTATTTAAATGAAATAAATATTTTACTTAATTGAAATAAATATGTTACTTAAATGAAATAAATATTTATTTAAACCAAATAAATATATATTTAAATCAAATAAATATTTTACTTAAACCAAATAAACGGCGGCCGTCAAATAAATTATTTTTCTAGGTGCATCGTCGTGCGAGTGATGACAGTCGATAAAGTTTCGCGGGTCAAATAAATTTCCAGATTCTGTTTCGTCGTCGAATTTAAAAAAACTTCTCACGATCCCGGACGGCGTATGGAAATTAAATCGTTTGAGTTTCGACTACGCCTCCGAAAGTACTTGTTCGAGGAGTCGATTCTAATTTTATTCGGAATGGCAGTTGTTTAACGTACTTAACGGCTTGTGGAACACATTAAAGCCGGAGCCACCGGCAACTCCTCTCCGATAACATATCGCGAATTACCCGTCGTTCGAGACACCCGGGAATTCTGCGCTGGCTTTATCGTCGATCGTCATGCCTCCGCGCTCGATTAATGACCCTTCGGCATGACACGAATGACGTTCGTGCGAACGCTTCGTTGCGATCATTCCCGACCTGCTGCGAGCATCGCTCGGGATAATTATTTCGCAAAATAATTTCTTCACGCGTTTCATAATTCATAAAATGTGCTATGTACGTGTCAAAAAGAACGATAAAAGTACAACACTCGTAAATTTTATGCATATACGAATTGAACGAGTTGAACTTTTACACCTTGCACACAAGTCAAGGTATCGCCAAGAATGTTTTGGTCTTAAATTTGACTTTAAATGGCTAAGATCTTAAATCAATTGATGAATATCTTTCGACCGGAAGTGACGTCATACGGGAAAACTTTACTACTGGATTTTAAAAAATCTGGGTTTTTTTACCAGACGTGAATTTTCCCGTAGGACGTGACTCGCGATTTAAAAATGTTGATTTTGAAACCGGAAGTGAGATTTTTCTGTACGACGTCACAATTTTTAGAACAATTTATTTATTAAACTTTTATTAAATAATTTATTTATTTAATTTTCATTAAATTATTTATTTGATTTACAGGCGGACAAGTCAGGTCAATTATTTCATTAAATAATTCATTAAATGTCCGATGTACGTGTCAAAAAGAACGATAAAAGTGCTACTGTCGTAAATTTGATGCGTACGAGTTGAAACTTTGCAAACAAGTCAACTTATCGCCAAGGCTGTTTGGTCTTTAATTTGACTTCAAACGGGAGACATAAAAAATTCATTAATATTTTTTACCGGAAGTGATGTTATATCGGAAAATGTCACTACTGGATTAAAGATCTCGGTTTTTCACCGGAAGTAATTTTTCCAGCATGACTTCACCGCCGGTTAAAAAAACTGAGACATTGAAACCGGAAGCGAGGTTTTGCTGTACGACATCGCACACCCAGAAAAAAAAATTATTTGACGGCCATCGCTTATTTCATTGAAATAAATATTTATTTAAATTAAGTAAATAGTCACTTAAAATGATATAAATATTTATTTAAAACATATAAATATTTCACTTAAACCAAATAAACGGTGACCGTCAAATAAATTTTTTTTCTTGGTGCAATTTTTATAAGGTAATTTGTTTATTTATTTTTTATTAAATATTTTATTTTATTTACACGTGAACAAGTCGATGAGTTTCATAACATTTTTAACAGCTTCATGGCTGCAGGGTCATTATAAAAGCTTGGCAACTCTCCTCCGTTGGCAAACACTGTCCGAAAGCTTCGAGAAGCAAAGGCTCCTGCTTTATCGCCGCCTCGTAATCTTCGAAGGAAACTTTTCCATCGTGATCGACGTCCAATTTCTTGAGCGCCAATTCCGACAAGTCTCGAACACCCTCGTCCGGATCCTCCTCGCCGGGTTGCTTTATAAGGCAGTTTCTAAAGAGGAGAAAAATAAATAAATAATTAATTTTTAACACTCGATGATTTTCCTATAAAGTTCATTGACAATTTTTTTTTATTGAATATATTTTTTTTTTTAGACAATACTCGCTTGAACAATTGAAACATCTCGTCTTTGGTGATGTAACCATCGCCGTTCAAGTCGTAAACCCGGAAGCAAAATTCCAATCTGTCGCGTAGATTGCCGCGCAAAAAAACGTCCAGTCCGAGTATCCACGAATCGAGTCTTATGGAACCTTCGCACTCGCGATCCCAGCAGCAAAACATACGCTCGATCAGAGTGTCCTCGGTTATTACGTCGAACGTGTTGTGCAGCAGTTCACGAAAAATCGTTCTGTCGATACCCTGAAAAAAAATTTTTAAAATCGTTTTTTTGATAACTTTCAAAAAAAAAAAATTTTCGAAATTTTTGTAAAAAATAGCGTAGTCACTTCGACAGTTTGGTTCGACTGGGCACCACTTTTTCCATCCAAAGTCGATCCAGCCCTGGGTCCGGGATTCGTCGTCAGCCGTCGATAAATTTTGCACAGCGCCTCGAGCTCCGGCCTACAAATTAATGACGATTTGTGCGAATTTGGGAAGCAAAAATAAAAAAAATATTTAAAAAATCGATTGACCGATTTTACCTGGTAAATCTTGTTTTTTTCCTCAAAGAATCGACGATCTTAGCGTGATAGGCCGAGGTCTTCATGTTGCTGTCGTCGGGCATTCTCCGTCGTCTTCGTGAATTTTGTCCCGAAGCGGCGGACTGTTGTCGCTGACGCGAATTGTTTACCGAGACCTTGCGTCCGCTCGTCAGGAAGAGGGAGACGGTTCTCATGACCATCGCACCGGTACGACCGGTTATAGGGTTGCGACCGACGGCGCCGACGTCGAACACATCCCCTCCTGGTGCATGCATTCTCTGCGAGGGGTTTTTGCCTCGTTTCTCAGACATTGATAACAGCAAAAAAGCGATTTTTCACCAACGTTATCTGCAATTTGACTTTAAAATGTTTTTAATTAAAAAATGAAAATAATAAAATTAAAATTAAATTAATAGAATGTAAATGATAATAATATAATGGCTGAACGACTTAGGTCGATGGCCAATTGACAATATATTTATATTCTTTGGACAACTTATACTATGTAATGCTATGTATAAAAAATGGTTCCATCTGGAATATTGCCAATAAATCCACTACTTCTATTACTACTACTAGTAATATAATACAATAATATTTATTGTGGCTGCTCAAATGTATACATTGTTTTTTTTTCCTTTTTACAAAAATAATATATAACAACGCAACCTCCAATCTCCCAACCTAACTTACATACTAAATCTTATAAACATAGAATCTGTACATAACATTTAATTTTTCTACGAGGCGATAGTCCATTTAAATAACTATAAAAATGCAGGTTTATTCGTTTAACTTCTTTTTAAATTCTTTATGATTCCACACTTTTCTGACATTCGGTGGTAGCTTATTAAAACAATTTATAGCTATAAAAATTCCTATAAAAATTTTTCTGGGTGCAGTTTTCCAAAATATATACGAGATATATAATTACACAATTTAGCTAAAATATAAGCAAAAAAACCGCCTAACGGGGAGGGTCGATAATGTTGTCGATGTAAAATTGAGTGAACTTTGAAATTAATGCGGGCAACAATTTTATGGCGATGAGCATTTTTTTTATTAATGTGGGCGTACCGGATTCGCGACTAAAATATTGTTCCACGTCGATAATCGAGGATAGTCAACTGCTTGCATTATACGCCGTTGATTTGTGGCATCGAGGGAGGTAATCGATGGATGCTCGTAAAATGCAAATTCGCCGTGGAGTTTCTTTTACCCGTCCGGGAAACGGCAAGCGTTCTCGTGTCCTTCCGTTGTTACCTTTAAAAATCCATCGCATTTGCGTAATTTTATTCGAACGCTGCCTCCGGCGCTTTGCCGTGTACAAAACGGTTTGGGGTATTGTGCTACGGACAAAAAAATCCAATAAATGTTAACTGTCACGAGGCATTTTTTTTCCGAAAGGATAATGTAACGGCGTACCGGTCACCGATACTATGCGCAAGTTCCTACGGTTGATATCGAACGATGAGCACCGACCTTATCGGCTCGTAATTTTTTTTTAAGACCCGTGCGAAATTCACAGTCCACGTGTCTCGAATAGTGAAAGCAAAAATGTGACTCGCGCATACGAAACTTTTTGTTTCTTATGCCGCGTAAAATATGTTTGATAATAAGACAACCAGAAATTTTGTTTGACGGCCACCATTTATTCGGCAAGTAAAATATTTATTTGATTTAAGTAACTATTTACTTAATTTAAATTAATATTTATTTAAATCAAATAAATATTTTACTAGATAAACGGTGGCCGTCAAATAATTTTTTTTTCTGGGTGGATCTGCGATGCAATTTATAAAAAAAAAGAATATTAATAACGCGTATAGTAACTTTTATGAATAATGCATTTTTTTATTAAACATTCATTTAACCAATATTTAAGAAATTTTACAATTTTATCAATTTTAAAAACAATATTATAACGCAACTTTTGTAAATCGATCGTGAAAATCCCCGTTGGTGATTGAAACACGTTTCTCAACTGTTGTACGATAACCCGAGGTAAATTTCTCACGTAGTGCGATTGCAACTCGCGGATTTCTAAAATTGCAGGGTAGTGCATGTCGGAAGCTCGTTATTTCCTCCTCGAAACGAGAGCAGAACTTTCTTCATTAGACTATCCAAGATTGCGTTGTGCATGGAGAATAAAATGGCAAGAGGCGATATTCGGGCGCCGTGAGCTATATATAGTCCGTTTATATATACATATATATGTATATACATATTATATATAGTTCATAAGAAAGTTCCTTTTAAAAACGTCGGGGGTTTGGTTTCTTTCGTATGTGTGCAATAAACGAAGCGAGACGATGAACGTGCACGTGGCCGTATAGGTGGACTATTTGATCGTTTATCGTGCTACCGTCAATCGGCGAACGAAACGATTTCCCGGGTCGTGATTATGTGAGAGAGATCGAGTGGCACAAGGCAGCCGAATGTTGTAGCCTCCGGCCAAGTTGGCTCACGCGAATCGTCGAAGTTTATCAGCGATTTCGAAGGTGCCTGAGGCTCATCGACGCCCACACTTCTCGTGTTCCATCGCACACCCAGAAAAATAATTTATTTGACGGCCAACGTTTATTTGGTTTAAGCAAAATATTT
The DNA here is from genome assembly GCA_917499995.1 of Ichneumon xanthorius. Taxonomy (NCBI): domain Eukaryota; kingdom Metazoa; phylum Arthropoda; class Insecta; order Hymenoptera; family Ichneumonidae; genus Ichneumon; species Ichneumon xanthorius. The sequence continues at coordinate 3,310,114 of OU824204.1, read as the reverse complement.
ATTTGATTTAAATAAATATTTATTTCATTTAAGTAACTATTTATTTAATTTAGATAAATATTAACTAAATTTAGATAAATATTAACTAAATTTAGATAAATATTAACTAAATTTAGATAAATATTAACTTAATTTAAATAAATATTAACTTAATTTAAATAAATATTTATTGAAATCAAATAAACGGTGGCCGTCAAATAATTTTTTTTTCTGGTTGCAGGTATATCGTGGTACTGACGCCTTGGGAGATGCAACCCGGCATGCCCGCGAGTACAGGTGGTATCGGCCGTTCGAGGCGCAATATCGTTAACTGTCTAATGCGATGTGAAATCAATGCGAAATCTCATTCCGGCTTCTGTTACCGACTGAGTCCGATCCGGGCGCCCGGTCGGTAACAAAAACTGTAATCCATTTTTTTAAATGTGCATCAACTGATCGGGTAACTTGTGGTACTTGGAGTCTCCGAAGTCCTTCAAAAATCCTTGAATCTCGCTTGTCCTTGAAGTGTCCTTGATTTTTGTTTATGGAACTCATGCATCAAAAGTGCTACTTTACGTGCCTGCCGAGAGTGGCGTAAATACTTTACAGCCAAGTGTACTGTAAGATTTTACTTTACGCACGCTTCTCGTACTTTACGCACGCTTCTCGTACTTTACGCACGCTTCTCGTACTTTACACACGCTTCTCGTACTTTATGCACGCTTCTCGTACTTTACGCACGCTTCTCGTACTTTACGCACGCTTCTAGTACTTTACACACATTGACTGTGCCGCGCCACAATCAGCAGGCACTTCTCCGGCATTCGTTACAGAAAATATGCGATAGTTGTGCGGTGTAGCGAACATCGTACGCAGACTGTGAAATAAGTCGCACTTATTTCACAGCGTACGTATAAAGTTCGCCTTAGTGTTACAGATCGATCGATTTTGTTATTTCTATTTTTCTGTCGATTTACGAAATTATTTACGTAATTTTTTACTCTTGCAATTAAGAGCGAGTTGTCAGTAAAGCATGATCAGCAAGCAGAGGAAGCGACGAGGAAGATTGATTTGCGAATAGCGTTCCAATCTAACTCGCATCGAAGTTACTTGTACGCGTGTAACGACTTTGCCGTCTTCGTTCTATACAGGGCACCGGATATAATCGTTAGGGTAGACGAAACGATCACGCTCGGGTAAACCACTTTGACCTAGGCCCATTTTAATTTCCCTCGCTTTCCGCCCAAACACCGACGATGCTTCGACCAGAATGATAAGCTTCCTCGAGGTGCGCGCGCATCGATTTTAAACGCCATTTCAACATCAACCCCCACCCACCCCTTGCACTTTATTAACAACCATATTCAACTGGTTCTTGCCTCAAACTTAAAAAAAAAAAAATAATAAAAAAGAAAATAGGAAACTGAACGAGGCAACTTTTACCGGAAACTCGCCTATACGGTTTTCCCTCGCTTACGCCAGACGCTCCATCGTGTTCATTCGCAGGCTCTGCAGAGTTACTTAATCGTCGAACAGAAACACCGATTTTCTCCACTTTGCGGTAATTAATTTTTAATAAGAAAAAAAAAAAATGAAACATGCGTTCCAGCTTGAAATTACGATTTTTCGAGTTTCCGAGATACGAACAAGAGTATTGTGAAATTTCGTTGAAAAAAATCTTACCTTTTTTTTGTTGATACCAGCACAAACACTTCCGTCGTGAAAAAGCTCGGTGAGGCAGAGATGGCTTGGGGGTCGCCAATGGCGACGTCGCTTTATCGATCAAACACGCGAATACCGTGGAACTCGCCCCACTCGTCGTGCCGGCGACACAAAAGGACGACGAGGAACGTAAAAAGTTTGATCTTAAAGGGGTAATTACAATGTCAGACGGGAGGGATTTAAGATGGCGTTGAGTGATCTATGCTTCGTGCCTCGTGGCTGAAGTCCCCATCCGCGTTTAAGTCGAATTACGACGACCCTCGAATTATTACGAGATGAAAAATCGAATCGTGGGAACATAAATTTTTGTGAGGGTTTTATGCGATGTTGCGATTTATGGGACTGGGGACATTTTTGGGGAATCGGCGATCTTGATGAGAAATTATTTCGATAAATTGCTCGGTCACGAAACACGACCGACACGATTTTGGGTGAAAAATCGGACACAAAAGGACGCAAAGAGGAACGCAAAGAGTTCGATCCTGAAGCGGTAATTACAACATTTGATGGGAATAATTTAAGATATTATTATAATTTAGTTTAAGATAATTTAAGATAAATATTACGATGACATTTTACATCGTACATCTTATGTACTAGCGATAGGGTAAAAGTGGTGAATATGGCCCACCTCGATTAACACGTAAATTAATGATATATGGACCGGGCCATATTCCCCACTTTTACCCTAAATTTGTGCAATTTATAAGCGATCGATCTCTCTCACGTTGTTCATTGGGCGACATTTTACTTAAATCGAATAAACGGTGGCCGTCAAATAAATTTTTTTTCGGCGTGCGTCTTGCACCGTGGTTCCATTTTGCCCCATTGCCGGCACACCGACAATCTCGATCGAGCCAACTGACTTTGACATGTGTGCGGCATAAATTACAAAAAGCCTTTCCAACAGCCGTATCGAGCTGGATCAGCAGTTAGGATACAATCTAAGCGATGTCGAATAGCACACACCCGGTTCAGCAATTTTATCCTCACTGTCTCTCGCTGCCTCGCATTAATATGTAAGCGTTGAATTACTTGAATAAATAAAATATTGATTGGATTTAAGTAAAATATTTATTTGATTTGAGTAACTATTTACTTAATTTAAATAAATATTTATTTAATGGGATTTATTAATGGGATCTCAATGGGATTTTTATCCCATCGAGAAATGTTTGAATTTTTCCCTGAAATTCACGTTTGACGGGACTGTACCACTCAGACTACCTTAACGGAATCTACGTATACTGTGATTAGGCGTTTATACGGTGGGATTCGACATGAACAGTTGTTCCCCACCATACATACCACATAATAGTCAATTTATTGACAAATTACAAGTGCCATAATAATTTTTTTAAGCCGTTAAAAAAATGCGAGATATTTATGTCGATGGTGTTAGAATTTTAATACTTTCTTCGCCTGAATGATGTTCGATGATCGTTCGTGATTGTGATCGTCCGAATGTGTGTCCAGGCTTGACATCGAGTGGTGTTTACTGCAAATCGTAAAAACAAAAAACCATCGTTGAATCAACTTGTTTGTTTCGTACCCAAAAAACTCAATGTTAAGAAAAGAAAAAAAAATGATCATTCGGTAAAATATTGAATACGACAATAATAGGACGGTAATGTTGACCTGCACAATTTTTCGAAATATCTTCGAATCAGGCCGATCTCGTTTTGAACTCCGAAAAGCATATTGTCCAATTCCTCGGCGCTGTGTCGATCGGTCTTGTCTCCATCGTCTTCTTCAAGATTCTCATCGGTCAATGAAAACGAGGTGGATGAACTTTCGTATCCTGTCGACAGGCACGGAGACGAAACTCCGATATTGGCCGACGCCTTTTTCAAATTTATTTAATGCAACAATGCAATGACTTACTCGATTTTACGTGACTCTCGTTATCCTCGCTGCTCTGCGCTTCGATATCCTGCTCGTCGAGATAATCCAGTAGATCGTCGAGCCAATTTTTTCCACCGATCGGTGCAATTCTTCTGTTACCGGTCAGCAAAGCTTTTCCCATATCCCCGATGTCGTTGAGTTTGCCTTCGATGCGCTTTGATTTCTCATTCGGAGCGTCAGTCGACAGTAACTCCAGCATCAGCTTCAGCTGCCTCAACCATTGAACCTGCAATAGTCGCCAATAATTTATTGACAAAAAATCGGCACATCTGGTTACTTTTCAATAAATCCCGAATCTGATTGGCTGTACGTTATGATAAATCAGATGTGGCCTAGGACATAATAAGTGAATGGATAAACAGATGTCGCCTGTCAGAAAAAAATGCTGCATCCGATTGGCTGTATGCTATAAAAAATCCGATATTGGCCCACCAGAAGCCAATTTTTGAAAAAGTAATTACTTGCGCTGAGCTCTTTTAATTTCAGTTGTTGGGACAAAAGTTTCTTATTACAAACCGCTCTATCTTCGTAGTCCTTGATGTCGGCTGTTTTCGACGCAAACTCGGCCAACAGTTTTTGGACATTGAAATCTTGAGTACCGATATATTGGCTCAAATCCTCGGGACTGATTCTCGAAGTTCTCTCCGCTGGGTCTCGATTGACGGTTACGAAATTTGACGGCTCGTTGATATCTTTGGAGGCAAACTCTTCTTTCGACGCCTGAAGCTTTTCGGATGCTTTGACTACTGTTGCAAATAAAAATAGAAGATCGTCAAAAAAGGCAATTAGAACGATCTTCGGATCTTTTGAAGCTGACTTACTGGCGTTGATCAGGTTTGAAGAATCTATCGTCCGGGACTCCGCCTAAAATAAAATTAACGAATTCGATCGTTGAATGAAATTTTTTAGCGATTTGTAATTTTACGATCTTATAAATCGTGGATGATCAATTATAGCCAATATTTTGACTATATTACATCCAATATTTATTATGACTAGGGTAAAAGTGGTGAATATGGCCCACCTCGATTAACACGTAAATCAATGATATATGGACCGGGTCATATTCCCCACTTTTACCCTATATTAATTTTTTTACCCCGACGAGTAGACACGCGATGAACAATTTCAAGAAATTCACCATCTTCGCTGCCTTCTTTTTTCCTATTCACTGCACTCAACGGGAATAACGTTCGGCGTACAATTGATTGCGCTCTAACAGAGCGCGTAGCTTTATAGATCATTTTTGTAAGCATCTCGACCAAGTGCACGAAGACAGCCAATGTCGTGTTTCCGACAACAATGACGACACTGGAAACACAAAACACTATACCTTTGAAACGACGTTTCAGTTCTAATACATTCGGATGTGCTTTCGCCAAGAGGCGAGTCGAGTTCTTCCAAGCAAAACCCGATCAATGTTGATGCTTGCTGAACCGGCGAGTGATCTGTATTGAGTTATACGATCGATGAGGGACGCTCTGTCGAGCTTGTAGCAGATATGCGTATCCGGTGGGTGTGCGTGAAGAAACGAAGAAAAATTGTAATATGCGTGAACAGTTTTTGCTAATTATCCTGCAGATCAAATCATCGCTGCTATTTAAAACCGATGATTTAAATAATTATTTATGTGATGTAAATAAATATTTATTTGATTTGAATAAATATATATTTAATTTAAATAAATATTTATTTAATTTAAATAAATATTTATTTAATTTAAATAAATATTTATTTAATTTAAATAAATATTTATTTAATTTAAATAAATATTTATTTTGTTTAAATCAATATTTATTTTATTTAAATCAAATATTTTACTCAAATCAAATAAGCGGTGGCCGGCAAATAAATTTTTTTTGACGTACGAGTAACAAGGAGCCTCGCTTATCGGGGCGGATAAGAAGAGTCTGGTAGAGTCGTGCGTCACACCTTGTACAACTTTCTATAATAAAGCGGGAATCCGTGACAAAACGACGTCAGCAGACTAGGCGTCACTCATACGTCAGAGAACGTATGAGGAAAGCGATCCCGCCGTAGGGTACGAAAGGGCCGTCCACTGATAGGCTATCCTGATCCCCAATAGGATTATTTTTGAGAAATGTTTCTACCCGATGAATAAAATAGAAACTAAAACAATAGTATTGTAATCGAACGTGCGTACGCGCATGCACGCATGCGCATTGAGGAAAAAAAATATTTTATTGACCAATATGTTATTCGATTAATGCAACGAACCAGCTCGAGTTAGAAATCGCTTAGTCTTTCAATATTGGCTACGAACATTTTCTATCATTTTTTTGAACAAACGTCGAGAAATGGTGACAAGTCGTTCCTAAGAAGAATAAGACGTTTTACCTCGGTGTCCGTTTAACCCCCCCCCCCCCCCCACCCTCTCCCCTGCCGGCTTTGTCACTAAGCTCCCTACATTTGCTCACCTCACTTATGACCATGCCGCTAATTATCATGTTGCCTCTTCTGCTTTGCCGCGCCGGCGACAACACGTCAGATATTCACCCAATGCAAGCAAATGCAAACGGATATGAGTACACGAAAACGAAACATCAAAACCATATTTCACTCGTCGATTCATTAATCTTTATTATTTTATAAGTAAAAAAAGGAAAAGAAATAATATCTACACAATATTAACAAAATGCAATCTCCGTTGCCTTTGAGTCTAAATAAAAAATCCAAAACCCATCACTGACTTGTGCGTCATCGGTTTATGATTTTTCGTTCAGTCTTAGTTTTTGGACTCATCTTCCCAAGCCGAAGATTCCTCTGCAATAACAAAAAATTATGCCCATTATTAATCAGTGACGAGAAAAAAAAAAAAATTGTAAAAAAATATATGTATAGAAACACTGACCCAGAATTGGCCGCCGAATTAGCGCTTGCGTAAGAGGCGCTTCCAAACGGAGTGTTTATCGAAGCTGAGGATGCGCTGCTCAGTGCGTTCGAGTTTGGCCCGCTCTGGGGATAGTAATTGTTGTATCCAGATCCGTAACCGCTGTGTCCGTAACCGCCATGACCGTAACCGCCATGTCCATAACCACCATGACCGTAACCACCGTTTCCGTAACCACCATGACCATAATTGGCAAGTCCATAAGGGCCGAGTCCGTAACCACCTTGTCCGAAACCACCGTGTCCGTAACCGCCATGTCCGTAACCACCGTGTCCGTAACCGCCGTGTCCGTAACCGCCGTGTCCGTAATTGCCAAATCCGTATCCGCCATTATCGTATCCACCAAAGCCGATTAGACCGCCGAATCCGCGGTTTCCTCGATGGAAGTGGTGATGGTGTCCTGGATCGGGATCCGCTGCCCTCACAAATCTCGTCGGAATCACTTTGAGGACTAAAAACATAAGAAGCAGTAGTAGTGAGTTTATTAACAATAGATAACATGTAACTTTTTTTTTAAACCTAACAAACTTTTATCTTTTCACCTATTGCATATTGCCAATTGGCCATCGAACGCAGTCCTTCAGTCATAAAAATATAAGTAGTAATAATAGTGGATTCATTGGCAATACACCCAGAAAAATAATTTATTTGATGGCCACCGTTTATTCGGTTTAAGTAAAATATTTATTTGATTTAAATAAATATTTATTTAAATGAAATAAATATAAGTCAAATAAATAATTTTTCTGGGCGTGGCCATCGTCCTAAGTCTTTCCACCCATAAAAATATAATGTAATTAGAAAAGGAAAGAAAAATTTGGGGTAAAAAAATGGCGAACATGGTCCGGTCCGTCATCGATTTACGTGCAAATCGGGTTGACCCATATTCACCACTTCAGTATGTACATCAGATAAAACAACCAACAAATTAGCGATACACTTATGAAGGAGCCAAATTCACGATAAACAACAAAAATAATGTAAATAATATAGACTGATTTCTGGGACGTTCGTCGATCGCGAAGAAGAACAAAAATCGCGAATCTCAGATCGGGAATAAAATCTAAAACTTTTAATCTACTTTGTCGATAATTTTACCTTCGCTCTGTTGAACGGGCAATGCCATGGCCACGGTGGCTATCGCAGCGACGGCGACGAGTACGAGTTTCATCATTCTTAATAATCCTTTATCGATCCCCGATCGGAAGTGGCAAAAATTCTTCACTCGACCCACAACGCCTTCGATCGCCACTCGAGTCCAGCGAGAAATGATGCCAATGCCAAAGAACATCCAGACTTATATAGGACCTCGTCCTCCGGGATATCCCCGAGTGTTTCTCGCGTTATTACATAGTTATACACCAAACCCATCGTCGGAAGGTTTTTTTTTTTTTTTGCCGACGAATGGCTGTATCTCATTAACACCGCATCGCCGCTCCTCCACCTCGGCCACTCAACCTCCGACGAGGCCAAGGGACTCGGGTTACGTGCGAGAGAGCACTCTAATTTTTGTATGCACTCGCTCGCGTTTGCCGGGCCAGTCTTGACCTCGGGTCGGAGCCTTTCTTTGAAAAAAAATATTTCTTCTTCGCATTTTTCCCAGTTTTTCAGTGGAGAAGCTCTACTAAAAATTAAAAAATTAATTATTCGTCGTCATCGTATTTTCTCGATGGCTACTTTTAATTTCGCAATTCGATGACCGATCCGATGTAGTCGGAACTGCTTAATGCAAACGGGATCCGGAAAGCCTTGAGCTACAGAATCGCCGGACCATACAGAGAAATGTCGACCAGTCTTCGGCCCGCGATGCGAGAGAGAAGATATCGTCAATTCCGAAGGACGAAGTTACCGAGCGAGGAGGAAAAAATCGCGCGGCTGCGCACCCCTTTATTCCGAGGTGATTTTTTGATAAAGCCATTTTTTTTGCGGCCTTAAATAAGTCAGCAAAAATCGTAAAATCGAGGCCTCCGAATAGAGTTCTTTTTTTCACGCGTCAGTATTTCTGACACTTTCGTCATAGTTTTATAAATTTTTTATTATCGTGTATTATAAAATAAATGCTATACATTTTGTGTGATTTGAGAAAATAAGTTCAATACTTTGTCTTATAATTAATTTGTGTTTCGTGTGTTACGTGTTATGATCTAAATTTTACACTGCATCGCGATTGATGCTCGGTAGGATAATTTTTTGTTCAATTCTCTTGTAAAATATGAGCCAATTTTCCGTTCATTCACTGATCGGTTGACCGTAATTGTCGTGCCGATCTTCGCTGCTTTAACGACGACCCCAACCACCGTATCCGTGACCATGTCCCCCATGACCACGGTTATGTGGTCTATGTGACCATTGGCCACCGTGCCCCCATTGGCCACCGCGTTGAGCCCAGTGGCTACCGCCATGTCCCCACTGGCCACCGCCATGTCCCCATGGTGCCGCTTCCCTGGCAATTCTTTCCGGATTTACTTCGACCCCTTAAAAAGTAAATCGAAAAAGATCATTATTAATACGAATCGGGGAGAACAACCAAAAACTAATTGCGCAGTTAAAAAAATAAAAACTCATCATAGTAATTACCGGGATGATCACCGATCGTGAAATTAAAAAAATGCTTAGTGCATGTGGCAAAGATTATTTGTCAAAAGCTTTTAATTCATTGATCGTCAAATATTATCGTGATCATTTATTGATCGTCAAATATTATCTTGATCATTTATTGTTCGTGATTGATCGCCAAATATTATCTTTATTATTTATTGATCGTAAAAAATCTTCGTGATTGGTCGCCAACTGTTATCGTGCTTATTCACGATCCACATATATGTGGATCGTGAAACATGTTCGTGATCATTTATTGATCGTGAAAAATGTTCGTCATTGATCGCCAAATATTATCCTGATTTTTTATTGATCGTAAAAAATCTTCGTGACTGATCGCCAAGTGTTATCGTGCTGATTCACGATCCACAAATATGTGGATCTTGAAAAATGTTCGTGACTGATCGTGAAAAATGTTCGTGATTATTAATTGATCGTGAAAAAAATGCAAATTGCAAAGTCCTGGTGGCATGAAATTAATATCGAAACCCAATGTATTATCTCAATTCTCTTACCTTCGCTATTTTGAGTTGGAATCGTCGAAGCCATGGCTACCGCGACGATCGCAATAACGGCAAGAAGCAAGAGTTTCATCATTTTCGATAACTGTTTTTTTTTATTGATCCCGGACCGATGACGGTAAAAATGTTCACTCGAAGCCACTGGTTGCAAGTCGAGTCCACCTGGACAATGATGCCAGTGGCTAAGAACATCCGGACTTATATAGGACCACGTCCAATGCAGATCTTCAAGTTTTCCTTATGTTTACTATGCATTCGTGCCAAACCGCCGTCATCAGATTTTATTCGAACCACGAACGACTGCATCTCATTAAGGTGATGTCGCACCCCTTTCCGCACACTCCGCTCCGCGCCCGGATAGATAATAAAAAATGCAGCGAATGGCATTTCGAGAGCGCCAGAGGAAAATAATTAAAATCAATTGTTCATCACCACGCAAATTATAGACGTCACGAACGACACTATTTTTAAAAATGTGATCTTTATATTTTTCCTGACAACGCGATACCTGCGCAATAATGGACCATGCACTGGTCACTATCGCATTCAACTGACGCCTGGTTACTCACCGGAAGTGTTAATTAAATAAGAAAATTACCGACGGCGGCGCAGATAAGACAATCTCATACGATACGGATTAATTGCAATAGTCTGGTTGTATTTTGTTCTTGTTACTGACGCTCCAGAGTGACCTGCGTCACGAACCAAACGCATGCGCATGTCACTTCTAAGGAAAACGACACATTTCGTTGTAAATAAAATGAAGTAAAAGATAAGAAAAGTACAAAACAACGCACTTGCCCCACATGGCAAGTGCGTCAATAACATCCTAAAAAAAAATCGACCAGACTTTTCATTACTTTTTTATGAATGTATTATTAATATAAATAATTTATTATTTTTAAAAATTTACCATTTTTGCTTCTTCATAGAGGAAGCTATTTTATCGTGAAAAACATTTTTTTCGAGATTTTAATATGAGCTTACTAGAAACGGTCAAAAACGTCGCGAAATGTGATCTTCGATGAGATGTAGAGATTGTTTGCAAAGTAACATGCACATGGTTTTTCTATATTTTTTATTAATGTTTCGTTTGGGTCTAAAAATTTGTAAACGAAGTTTTTCAACAAATAACATTTTTCAGTGCAGCAGTCGCGAAAAATATATTTTCTTATCGTAACATACGGCCCGGTTGTTGAAGACATAAGGAAAGTCTGGTTTAGCGGCCGGAGAGTTGTCATCGTTGAAAATAAAAAAAGCTGCAAAAGGTCCATTAGAAAAAAAAAAGAAAGTTGAGCTCTTGCGAAAAATATATGTTTTCGACGTAAAAAAGGCTTGGCTGTTGAAACCATAAGGAAAGTCCGTCTTGGCAGCCGGAGCGTTGTGTCGTCATTAAGAGTAAAAATAAAAGGCTGCAAAGGGTCCATTCCGAAGGACACTCACGGGGGAACAAAATGAACGAGAAGAAGCGAGAAAGAGAACGTCGCCGGAAACTCGTTCTGGGAATTCCCTTGAAGAAAGGTGCGTCATCGTCCGAGACGATAAAATCGTCGGCGATACTACTGGTTTATTTTTCTATGGTAAACATCTCATTGCCGTTCCCACCATGCACGCCACGAGACAGCGTGTAAACGATACAATCTACTTCAAGGACACACGTCCACTAATTTTCCATCGCTCATTGCAGCAACCGAAGTGCCTTCTTTCGCAGTCGTTGAACTTTCCAATATACGTATATACATATTCTAATGTTTTTTTTTATAGACAAAGAAAAATTTCTTTAACTTTAAATTTATTCGGTTATCAATAATTCCTGAAAGATTAAAATTTGTAAAATTTGTATTTTCTATGAACATTTTTGTAAATTGCAAGCAAAAGATTTGTAATTTTAATATCTGGTATTTTTATTTTACGAGCAAAGTACATTAATGTTTAATTAATATGAGTAATGTAAGCAAATTTTAATTTCCAGTACATTAAATTTACAATTTATTTTTACAGTGTACATATTCAAATTTTTTCTTTTTCATAGAGAAAGAAATTTCTTTAACTTTAAATTCATTCGGTTATCAATAATTCCTGCAAGATTTCCCTAATGAGTCTTCAAAGTGAAGCAACTTAGAAGCGAGAAAAATAAAGACAAGACTGGATTCACTCTCGAGTTGATCTTAGGTAGAAATAAAACCAATCCACGGACCGATCAGAAAAAGAAATTGAAGCTGGACCCGAAATCCTGTATAATACAGGATTTCGGGTCCAGCTTCAATTTCTTTTTTTAACCCCTGTCATTTTTCTTTATCTTTTTTTATATTCCAGACTTCTCGCACGAAAGCATTCGAGCCTCAAAATAACTATTATGGATACTCGTCGATTCACTCACTTTTCTCTTTTTTTCCTATCGTGCGGTTTCTATTTTTTGCACGGTTATACGATAGCCACTTTGAGAAACGAATTGGCGAGTTAACGACCAATGAATACAGAATTTCATTCGCATACTAAGCTGCTCGGTCATCCTCGATGCTTTTTAGCATTCGAATGCTTCATCCTCATTCTATGCAGTTAGCCGTTGTTCTTTTATTTTCTTTCCGCGTTAATCGTCCGGATTTATAACATGACGTTATATTATTTATTTTAAAAAAACCCATGTGACATGGTATCGTCAAGGAAACGCGATACGGAAAGTAACTATTACGTTCGCACGAATTTCTATTGTCTCACCTAACGAGGAAAATTTAGTAATCGGCACAGCATTGACGACATACAAAGTAACAAAAGACTTTTAATAGATACATCCATCTTCTACATACTAATAAAGTTAATATCGATTGGACACTCAGTCGATTGGATAGGGGAGAGCGGGGCAAAATGCCACAGCGGGGCAAAACGGGATAATGAGACAAAAAGCAATTTTCCAATATCTTTTGGATGATGGCGATGGTAATCCGTGGGGCAAAAAGCGGTTGAAAATGCGGATTTATCGTTGGGACAACATGGGGCATCCAAAAATTATTGGAATACTGAGTTTTTATCTCACTGTCCCGTTTTTCCCCACTGGCAAATTTTGCCCCGCTCTCCCCTACTCGCAGGTATTCACAGATATTCACAGATTCCCACGGATAGTCACGGATACTCACGTATACTCACAGGTACTCACAAGGATACTCGCATATATCTGGAGCTACGTCCCGCCGATATTTTTATTTCTCGACGAAACTACTTCACCAGATATCGAACGCTTGATCCACCGATGCTCTGGTTCAGAGGCAAGCACGCTAACCACCAGACCAACGCACCGGTTTTCGATCGACCCTACAATTATTTCGCATAACGATGAAAGAAAGAAAATAAAATACAGCAAGTGTTTCATTTGTTCAATTATTTTCTTTAATTAACTTAAAACAAAATCATGTCGCGTCAGGTACATTAAATTAATAAAGTCGAAGTCGTCACTCCGCCTCTCGGCATCGCGCAAATAGTCATAGCTGGGTTGAAAAAAAAAAGAAAAAAACTAAAACTAAAATTCACTTTTTCGTTGATAAATGTTCGCTTCTTTTACTTTCTTATCCTATACGAAGTATGTAAGATGATAACTTATTGTAATCCAAAAAAAACAAATTGGACTCTCAGATCACTATATGGGCGGATTCTTCGGGATGACTGAACTTCCAAGTGTCATGAGTGGTGATGTTGATAATAGTCGAAGTGGTCATAATAGTCTCCATGACGGTGTCCGTCGTACCCTCGATGACCGTGGTATCCGTCGAACCCTCCGAGACGGTTTCTTTTTGACAACACTATTTGGCCGGATTCGTCAGGATTACTGCGCTTCCAAGTGTCATGAGTAGTGATGGTGATAATAGTCGAAGTGGTCATAATAGCCACCGTGACGGTGTCAGTCGTACCCTCCGTGATTGCGATATCCGACGAACTCTTCCAGATGGTTTCTTTTTGACAACACTATATGGACGGTTTCTTCAGGATGACTGAGCTTCCAAGTGACGTCAGTGGTGATGGTAATAATGGTCAAAGTGGTCATGATAGTCTCCGTGATGGTGTCCGTCGAACTCTCCCAGATGGTTTCTTTTTGACAACACTATATGGACGGATTCTTTGGGATGACTGAGCTTCCAAGTGTCATCTAGTGGTGATGGTGATAATGGTCGTAGTGGTCATGATAATCTCCATGATGGTGTCCATCGTAGCCTCCGTGACCGTGGTATCCGTCGTAACCTCCGTGACCGTGGTATCCGTCGTACCCTCCGTGATGGTGGTGTACGTCGTACCCTCCGTGATTGTGGTATCCGTCGAACCCTCCGTGATGATGATGGTGTCCGTAATCGCCGTATCCTCCGTGTCCTCCGTAACCACCGTACCCAAGTCCACCTCCAATTGCAGCTCCAAGACCGAGGTAGAGAGGATCAGCTTTCCTGGCCGATCTCACGACTGGCGTTGCAGCGACATCTAAAAAATGGTTGAAAAAAACAAACAATTAGGTCAGAAATACCGCGGTCGGTAAGAAGAACTGCAATAAACGGAGCCGCATGGACAATTAATCCGACTGTTCAATGTTTACCTTGGACGATTTCGGTCGGATAAGCCACCGCTGCTGAAACGAGGCCAGCGAACAAAATCACCGCTAACTTCGTCATTCTTTCAATTCTTCTTGCACCGATTTACAGAAACAACAAGACTGCGTCTCTGAGACGAGGCGATAGGTAAATGGTGCCGATCCACTGATTTAGCTAGATTTATATAGCGATCCGGAGGCTTAGCCACGAAAACATCGAGAGGACGGTGAAGGGGGATGCTGTGGAAAGAAAGATGGGGGGGCTTTCCTTGAAGATAATGGGGTCATCGGTGTTGCGGCGGTTAATTAATGCGCACGCGCGTCGTACGAATGTATTACATTGGTCCATAGGCAAAACGGTCGTTGGCCGTTCGACTGTCTCTCGAGCTATGGACAAGCGTCTTTGGCCCTGACTAAACGACCATTCACACGACCGGAGTTAGACACCCGAGTCCCGATATTCATATGAGGAAAAGGAAGAGATGTGGGCTTATTAATGGAACACTGACGAGAGGTTCCGAGAAAGCTGCTGCCAGATCGGCTCGGCCAAATATTCTTGGGTAACGAAGTAAAGATTGAGAATTCAGTTTTTTTTGTTGTTTTTTTTCTTCTTTTACTGTGCAAAAGCGTATATCTTTAACCGCGAAATACGCACAAGTGTCAACGAACCGTCGAGGGTCATTGGGTGTTGGGTAATTCCCGATCGACGAGGTGATCGAGTGATGCGGAAAGAAATGGATATCACCGAACAGCATCCCGACATTTTGTATAGGGGTAGGCCCAACTATGAATTATTATAATCATCAATCATTATAATTATAATAATTGTTTTATTGTATTAATTTTTAATTTAATCCTAAGTTTTATTTTAAGTCCGATTAATCACTGATTAGTCATTTTTAATTGGGCATTGCCCGTTTATCATGAAATAAATAAAATAATTATGAGTCATTATAATCGTCAATCATTATAATGATCAATCATAAAAATTATTAATTATTATAATGATTAATTATTATAATTATTAATTATTATCATTATCAATTATTATAATTATGTGTAAGGATACATTTTTTTCACCCGCGACGATTCGAGGATGGTAACGTTTAACCATGATTCAGCTTGATTTTCGCCGTCTGCGATCTCGCCAACATCACCGACACGCATCGATCGGCGATCAGTGAATATATCGTCACGCCTACTCTGTATTAACGAGAGAAATCATTGATAGGCAAGGTCAGCGAAGTTGTCACATTGCTGAAAATAAGAATCCGGCGATATGTGAATATACGACGTTTGCGGTTTACTTTTTGTGTCTATGTGTTCGTCCGCGCATGCGACATGGTCGTCGAGGCAAGGAATTTCCACGTATATTGCGACATCGCGCACGGGCGTCAACGTACACAACGAGTTTTTAGCTGATCGGAACGAGTTTTGCTTACTACAGAATTTCGTACAGGTCGACGAGGTGCGTGCCAGAAATCACGCGCCAGATCGCTTTTCCTCGCGTAGGAATTTTGAAATTTCTTATTTTTTTCACGATGCTCTTGCCTTACCGAACTTCTTCTCCGAACAGTCGGACTGCGGAATATCAAAGTCACGAAAGCATTTTTTTTTTCCAAATTTTGCTCCCTCAACCAGAATTTCGGTTGGTTGAATTTCGGATTCTCGTTGGAGAGTTTTTTTTAGGAAGTAATAATAAGAATTAACGAGCGCAGTCTTCATTTCACAATTGGTTCTATTTAATGCAGGTGTACATAAATGGGAGAAGTCGAATCGCTTGCAATCTTAAATTAAAGAAAAAAAATAGAAGTTGACGACGACGCTGTGTTCTCTCGACCTGCTTAGAGAACGAGACAACATCCAGAAAAATAATTTATTTGACGGACACCGTTTATTTGCTTTGAATAAAATATTTATTTCATTTAAATAAATAGTTACTTGAATAAAATAAATATTTATTTAAATCAAATGAATATTTTACTCAAACCAGATGTACGGTGGCGGTAAAATAAATGATTTTTGTAGGTGAAAGGTAGAAATTATTGGTTCGAAGTTGAATCGCAGTTATCCGAGATGAAGGTCAACATCTTTGCGAAGATCACGTTATTGGTAGTGTCATCCGCATCCTCCTCCGCAGCCTCCACATCCGCCCCGACCTCCGCCCCCACCCCGACCTCCGCCACCACATCCACCCCCACCCCCACCCCCACATCCACCCCCACCTCCGCATCCACCCCCACCTCCGTGCCCTCCTCGGCCCGCACCCCCATTTCCGCTGCCTCCACCGCCGTAACCTCCGTTTCCGCTGCCGTCTCCACCGCCGTAACCTCCGCCACCGTTTGGACCTCCGACTAAGTTTCCGTGCCGGTGGCCCAGTAAGTTCCTTATCCTGTCGTGCCTTTCACGTCGACGCGAGCGTATCCGCTCCACCAATTGATGGATATGCCTGGCTACTCGCACCTTGGCTTCACCGCCTTCCTCTGAAAAATAGATAATTGATTTTTTTTTTAGTTAAATAATTGTTTTAAATAATTGATTTTTTAGTTAATTTTTTTAGTTAAATAATTGTTTTAAATAATTGATTTTTTAGTTAATTTTTTTAGTTAACTAATTGTTTTAAATAATTGATTTTTTAGTTAATTTTTTTAGTTAAATAATTGTTTTAAATAATTGATTTTTTAGTTAATTTTTTTAGTTAAATAATTGTTTTAAATAATTGATTTTTTAGTTAATTTTTTTAGTTAAATAATTGTTTTAAATAATTGATTTTTTTTTTTTTTGCGAGTGCGTAGACTCGATTATTAATATGGCGTTTTAGTCGTACCTTCGCTTTTGTCAGGGGCGGCCGAAACTGCGGCAACGATCACCGCCGCGACGAGAATGAGCGCGAGCTTCGACATTGCTGAAACTCGTCCCACGTCGATCTCACGAACGAAATGAAGACAATCGTTTGTTCTTGACTTTGTTATACTTTGTTATTACAAGCGAATTGTGCCGGCCGACAGCTCGGAATGTGGAGTGTAGCCGAAAAACGGATACGATTGGGTCTTATATAGGAAATTGTCTTCGTTGTCCGGGTGCGCGCAAGTAATTTTGCTCCCTACCGTGTTCTATCAACAAAGCGTGTTCGCTCGAGGCGTTATCTCGTTCGCGAACGGGTAATGAGGAACGTGTGTATCGCATTGTTTGCGAAATATTTTAGCTGTCGTGTCGACTTTCGCGCAAATTTAGCACTATCGGAACGTGAGAAAATTGTCGTTGCGGTAAATTCGTCCGATTTCGAGGAATAAATCGAATTTTCGCAGCTCTAGTCGAACCTCTATTGATGTCGTCATTCGAGTTACGGACAGGGTTCGAAGCTTTTAGGGGCGCTTTTTCGGCTGGTTCGACCGGTCGAATGAGCGGATTGCTTTCGGTTCTCAGCAACGCGACGGGAAATCGCGGTGCTGTGGATCGAGCTTCTTTCAATGATATCGGAATAGAGTCGTACATTAAATTTTTATTGTGTTCATAGACGGAAAAGGCGAGCGCATCGAAAGTTCTTATTTCGGACCTTTGAGCTAAAAAGTCGTATTTTTCGGGCCCATTAAAATGCTAATATCTTGATGAGAATAAAACCTAGGGCAATGGACCTTCGCACCTTATATAGCGTGATTTTTACTCTTCAAAATGAGATGTGGCTCGTTATCGTAGGTCTTCAGCTTCCCGCGTTTTTTTATTTTTTGTTTAATGGACCATGCTGCGGAACTAAAAGTTTCTCTCGGCTTCGCGGTCGGTCGCCGTTTTTTCAACCGGAAGTGAGGTCATACCGGAAATTCGTCGTTTCTGGTTTGACAATCACATTTAAACACCACAAGTGACGATATACGAAAATTCGTCACTTCCGGATTGAAAATTACACTTATCGACCGGAAGTGACGACATACGAAAATTCGTCACTTCCGGTTTGAAAATCACACTTATCGGCCAGAAATGATGACATACGAAAATTCGTCACTTCCGGCTTGAAAATCACATTTATCGACCGAAAATGACGACATATGAAAATTCGTCACTTCCGGTTTGAAAATCACATTTATCGAGCGGAAATGACGAAATACGAAAATTGGTCACTTCCGGCTTGAAAATCACATTTATCGACCGGACGTGACGACATACGAAAATTCCTGACTCCCGGTTTGAAAATCTCATTTTCCGACAAAAAGTGACGTCATACCGGAAGAGTCACTTCCAGTTTGGAAATCTGATTTTCCGAATATAAAAATTTTAACACGCGTAGTAAACGTTTGTACTGTTCTAAAACGAATGATTATTTAAGTTGTATTATTATACAGATAATGATTTAGTGACTATCATTCCATAGTTGTACCTCCACCGTTTAAATAAATTAAACGATAAGCACCTTGACAACAAGTACCGTTAACAATGAGAAGATAGCCAGTTAATATACCGACATTTGTCGTGAAAGTGATAACCCAGTCGACAACATTTTATGGAAGAAATTGCGTCCTTGTAAGTATGGACGTAAAAATTGTCGAAGTTAAAATGTTTACGATGTCGTCTACTTACGCGACTGACTTGTTGTTTACCCTGTCACTACTGTATCTTAGATCCACCTGTTGATGCATGGAATTTTTATTATCTAGAATAATATCATATACACGGTAAATTACGCAGACAAAATATTGTATATTTGTCCTTTAAAGCGCTTTAAATGACTGCGCAGTTGTTTACCGCATATCCGCATTCCCGTGATATTCATGGGATTTCACTCAAAGAACCAGGAAGGAAAAAAATTAATAGACAGACTTCGTTCGTCGATTGGTTTGTTTTAATACACGAATGTGAAATCAAATCGGTTGCCTAAAATTAGTAAAGTGCAAATTATAACCAACGCTGTCTTGGTACTGTGTTGAGTGATTTACAAAATCAGACGATCGAAGAGCGATCACGACATCCGCTGGCTTAATGTTTGGGAGTGTCCGCCGAACGATGATATCTATGATAGTGTTGATGCGGTCCGTGTCCAAGATGATCTTGGATATGTCCGATATGATCACGAATATGTTCAACATGCATATCATGACGATCTTTGATACCCTCAAGATGACGACGCAGATGTTCAAAGTGATCATGATGATCATAATGATCATGATCGTCATGATAATGCCCATTACGAGCATGCTCGTGACGATGATGGTCATGATGACTGTGACTCGAACGATGATGTCCATGATGATGTCCATGATGATGATGATGATGACCTGCATGACGACCACTGGGTTTCCCGTATCCACCATTTGCACCATCCTCGCCTAATCCACCCCCAATAGACAAGTGGAAACCTCTGCGCACTCTTGGCGCAATTCCGTCGTCTCCTTCAATAAATCAGAAAATAAAATCAGCGTTTTTTTATCAGTCACCAACCCTCGACGCGATAGTTAATATCGTATTTTCGTCATACCTTCGTTTTGCAAAGGACTCGCCACAGCAGCAGCGATCGCCGCTGCAGCGAATATCAGAAGAAACTTCGACATCTCTGAGCGTTCTCGATGGTGAATTAAGAAACTATTATTTTCTATCGACTGTGTCGAAGAGTCGAGTGGAATGTGTTGCCGAAAGTCAAACATATGTGGACCTTATATAGGAATAATTTTTGTCCTCGGAGAGTGGAAAATAAAGATGCATGTGCGTGTTCTATCAGTCCGCGTGTTGATTCGAAGCGTGATCGCGTTCGGTACGCGGTTCAATCACAAAATGTGCATCCACGGCACGGCCAATTCAGCTATCGGACTATAATCGTTCTTATCGGCGAAATATTTTCGACGTTGAATATCGTTTTGCTCGATTGACGCTATCCGAACGTGAGGAAAGGGGCATCGTGGTAATTCATCGGATATCGAATAATTATACACGATTGAATTTAATATACAGAATTCTGGGTGGGGAGTGGCGAAGATCGGGGTAAAACGGCACTCCGGGCCATAACGGACAATTTTACCAATTTTTCGCGGGACACAAACAAATCGCAGTTCGAATTGAGGACACCGGCATGTCGCAGTGTCAGAAGCTGGGTAAGCAAGTACGCGCAGGTGTTAAACTGGCGCATGAGTGCATACAGTGTCAGGAACACCGGCAGCAGACAAGTATTGTTAGATGAATATTTTTATAAAAATTCTCAATGATTTGAATTGTACAATAGGCGAATCTCATTCAGAAGGTGTTAACGCGTGTGTTGCAACAGTTTGTTTTCAGTTCGAACATATCACGCGTCCGTAATTAATTACGGACGCGTGAAACACGTTGCTCTGAAAGTCTCAAACTGGACTGGTTACCGTACTCAAAAAAACGATTTTATTTACACGGATACGACTGCGAATGTGGAAAGCAACTCGAAGTTCATTCCAAACTCCTCTGGGTCTTTCCCAATCTCATCTGGGTCTTTCCCAAACTCCTCTGGGTCTTTCCCAATCTCCTCTGGGTCTTTCCCAATCTCCTCTGGGTCTTTCCCAAACTCCGCTGGGTCTTTCCCAAACTCCTCTGGGTCTTTCCCAAACTCCTCTGGGTCTTTCCAAATGTCAACTACATCCTCCATCCATAACCGAGCCTCTCCGATCGAGTAGACATCCGGTCCGCCACTTAGTACAACGAATTCAAATATCGGTATCCAAAGAACTATCCAAGACATCCGTGATCACTGGCGTGGTAAGAATCGCCAATACCTTTTTTTTCTAAGCGAAGCGTTTCAAAATCTCATTTGAAAAATATCAACGTACCAAACAAATCTACAGAATTTAGATGTCAGTCAACATTTATCAAGTACAGCCGACAATTATTTACGAAACATATATTAAAAAATTTGAAAAAATTCATTCGTATTCAGAAAAGTAACCGAGTCATTTTCATAAAAAAAAACAAAGTTAGGTTTCCGGGAGATTTGTTGAACAATTTCATTTTTCATAAATTTGTTAATAACATTGTGGAATTATTATTATGCAAAATGAATCTTTTCATCACCTTTAATATGCTTGATTTTTTTCAGATTTTTATACAATCCAGAAGTGTTTGCAATTCCCTGTCATTTCTCTGAAACTTATCCGAAGTGAACACTATCCGCAAGGACTACCTTAAAAAAAACCGATTTTTTAAAGCGATGTTCTCTATACGGATGGGACTGTGAATATGGAAACCAAGTAGAGTTTCATTCGGAACTCCTCCGGGTCTTTCCCAATGCCAACCACCCCCTCCGTAACCGACCATCTCCGATCGAGTAAACATCCGGTCAGCCAGTCAGTACAACGAATTCAAATGTCGGTATCCAAAAATAACTATCCAATACATCCGCGATCACTGGCTCGGCAAGATTCGCCAATACCTTTTTATTGTCTTCCTCTTCTAACGGTACACGACGAGACTCCTTCGTGATCGTATTGACGATAAGCTATGTATAGTATTCCACGAAATAAGCATCTCCTTCCCTTTCCCGTCTTTCCGCATCGTTTTTTTTTTCGACGCGTGCGCAGCCGCGCGCGTGCACTCTTCCTGGATCGTGTCGGGTATCGAAGGTTGTCGGAATAAAATTAAGACACTTTTTTTTTCTTATGGGTTCTATCTATTATTTTATTCCACATACGCTACACACGACGTAGACTCTTATCCTGCTATCCGGCACGTCCGATTGGCAGCGGTCGTGATCGAAATGATTCATACAATTTTATTTTTATTCCTTTTTTTTTCTTTCATTGATCCGGTTACCGATCCGCTCGCGGTCTACTCGACTTCCGACGAGGCACAGTTGACGTTGGCTCCGGTAGATTGCGCAATTTCGTTCGGAACACGGATCAATCGACTCATCTAAATTGGCTCGTTTACTTCGAAGGTACACCTCGGTTATTCCTGAGCGGGTTGAGCGCGTCTTTGCTTCTTTCTGCGAACAAACAAGAAAAAACACTTATTCGCGAGTTCCTCTTCATCAGAGTCCAATCTTCGAACTTCCATAGACGCCAATAATAGATCTACAGCAAGTCTGCGTAGATCAGATTTCTTGCTATTCGAGCAGGCAAGACCAGCGCTGGGCCAGCACCGGGCCTGTACCGGGCCAGCACCGGACCAGCACCGGGCCAGCACCGGTCCAAATCACCGTGCCATTGTTGACGAGAACTTAGTTTCGACAATTTTCTCTACCAAAAAATAGAAGTCTTACCCCTGAGGCGATCCTCCGTAGGCCGTGGCGACCGAGCTCGCGACTCCTCCCTTGCCAGTGGAGTAGCTGTTGGCGATAGCGGTTATCATTCCCGGCGGTGTTCCGGCCGAACCGTCGCGAGCTACACCTCGCGGATAACTGAATACCATCGGGAAAAAGTTGTTCAAGTTGGGAACGCTGCCCTGACGACGACGATTGGCCTTGAATGGAACGAACGGCACCGACGGCTCATCGTCGTCCTCGTCTTCCTCCTCGTCCTCTGACTCATCCTCCTCCTCGGACGCCACCGGTACCGGTGTCTTCTTGCTCTTCTTCGGGCCTTGCTTCTTTGCGGGACGGCTCGGGGCCGCGGCCTGCTGGACTTCCGGTTCTTGGGCCGCGGGAGCTTCCGGCGCGAAGACCGAGGGCTCTTCCTCTTGCTCCTGATGGAAAATCAGTTTTGCACTCAGTTGCATCACAAGTTACAGCCAGAAAATTTTTTCATTTGACCGGCAATCGTAAATGAATATTTATTTGGTTTTAATAAATATTTTAATTGATTTACGTAAATATTTACTTAAATGAAGTGAATATTTCTTTAAATCAAATGAATATTTATTAAAATCAAATAAATATTTATTAAAATCAAATAAATATTTATTTAAACCAAATAAAAATTTACTTATGGGACGCCCGTCAAATAAATTATTTTTTGGGTGCTGATTTTTTGATTTACTGATTTTTTGGGAACATTCTCTCGTTCCGAAGATCGAACAGTCGGCGAGACAAAATTTACCTGGACGGAGTGAGTTTCCGGCTGGTCCTGTTGCTCTTCCTGAGCGGGATGGCTCTGCTGCTCCTCCTCGTCGGCGTGATGCTCCAGGGGATTCGGTGCGGCTTCGGCCTCCGCGCTCGACACGCCGGACTCGTCGATCGGCTCCGGACCACGCTGAAGATAATCCTGCTGACCCTCGCCGACGTAAGAGTTGCCGCTCACCGCGTTACCCTGGGCGAAGACTCCGGTCGCCTGACCGTCGTTCCGACGTGGGCGGTAGTAACCGGTGAACATCATCGCCTGGTGAGGATAAGCGCCGACCGGAGCCCTCTTCTCGCGCAGGAAGATCACCGGATTTCCGTAAGAGTCCATCGATACCGAAACTGAAAAATAAAAAAATAAATGAAATTCCTCCTTTCCTTTGAAAAAACCTCATTCGAAATCGACAGATCGATTGCAATTTCCATTTTTTTATTGAATGTCTGGTACATTGATAGAAATAAAAAATCGACGAAAATGGTATTTTTTCTTCTTCAAATTCACGATCAATTGACACTTTGAAGGACGGCAAAGCGGACGGCAAAGCGTACGTTCGAGACGAGACTTCTTGTCAGCGAAAGAATTGTAAAAACCGGCATTCTCGAATGACAGTGACAGTTCTTGATTTCTTCAAAGATAACAATGTTTTTCAAGATTTTCAGAAGTTAGTCGCCTATACGGTAACGTTTGAGAGGCTTGCCGGGTCCCGCAGGATTCCGAAATCCGAAACAATGTATCGCAATATTAATGACTCGATCCTGATTTTCCATTGAATCAATGTTTGGTATATTAATAAAAAAAAAAAATAACAAATCAAATTTTGTTTTTTTTAAATAATTTCACGATCATTAACACTGAGGAGGACGGTCACTACAGTGAATCCCGGGGCAAAACGGACCCCGTTTTGTCACAAAAAAAGGCAAAAACGGTCATCCTCGGATGACCGTTTCGCGCCAGTTCTTGAATTCCTCAAAGATTACATAGTCTTCCAAGATTCTAAAAATTCACTCGCCAATACGACAACGTTCTATAAGGCTTACCGGGTTCCGCAGGTATGACGCGTCCCTCCGTGATCGCCACCGCAGCCACGGCCGCCAGGAGTGCGAAGCTCAACCAGGAAGTCATCTTTCTGTTCTATCGGCTGAACGTCCTCGACACTTTGGTAATCCGGATTTTCGCGATCGAAAATGGATCGAAATTCAATGAAATTTTACGTTGGTGTTGCGAGATGAAAACTTGCGGTCGTCCTGCACGACGGATTCCAGGCACTATCCGCTCAGTGAGATCTACCTGGTATCGCGGTGCAAAGCTTGCTCGATGATGCTCTTCAATGTCGCAATTGCTTTTATACCCATCCGAGCGTCGTTGAAGTTGAACCACGTGCGATTGGACGAAACGAGGGAGGGTTCCACATGCGAGCGGCGTCCGATAGGGTGCTATGGAATCTTCTCTTCGGGCTCTCCCCCACCTATTTTTTTGCCATTATAGCTACAGGGAGAGGCGAGAGAGGATGGGACGAAGAAGACGCACACGTATCATAGAAACCCGTAACCCAACAGGCACTTGTTCGTTCAAGGATCTCTTGAGCGCGCGCGCGCGTTTGGTCACCAGGTACGTGATCGGGATTGACAACAACTGAGAGGAGCGGTGTGTTCTCCAACTCGGAATTTAACGAATTAATTGCGTTCGCGATTTGCGTACGGTACACGGGCTACCGTCCTTTTCTTCTCTCGACGGAACGAGACTGCGAGGCGAGCCAAGCGATGTCGGTGAACCTCGCATAAAATCCTCGTTCGATGTCCTGCGCGTTTGCCAGCCGGAGGGACCAAAAAATCCTTTCCGAGGCAACGAACTCCGCGAACTCGTAAATTCGACAGCATTGTGGAGATTGTGTCCCAGAAAAATTAGAAGAAAAAAAAAATTATAAAAAATGTACGATTTTTCTACTTTTGGAACTAAAAATCACGAGTGTTGTAAAGCAATGAATAAGGTTTTTCATAAGAATGTCTAATCATTTTTTTCTCCAGATGGATTCCGACATACATGAGCTTAAAATGGTGTCAATGAACATATGCTGACGCGTGAAAAGCGACATTCTTTTTACAAAGACTATTGTATTAGAATTTTTTTCCCTAAAATAACATTATGACATTATTGGGGACAGATTTGGGGGGCACCGTTTGTTTCGTCTAAGTAACATATTTATTTTATAAAAAAAAAAAAAAAATTATTTAAGATAAGTAAATAGTTACTTAAATGAAATAAAAATTTATTTAAATCAAATAAATATTTTACTTAAAACAAATAAACGATGGCCGTCAAATGAATTTGTTTTCTGGGTGTGACTTTAGTTTGCTCCGAGTATAAAAAAGAAAACCTCCGAAGACGCACGGTTAATCCGACTCCGGTTAATCGAGGTTCTGCTGTAATCCGCTTACAAACAATCGGTTCAATGTAATTGCGAAAATTTTCATATATACTCTATTATTTTTTCACAATATTATTGATGCAGACAAAGTACCACATACAATTAATTTTTCATGTCATATGGACGCTGCTTTAAGAAAAAAAATTGAATTCCAGAAGAGTTCAATCTTTCACCCTCTCGGGCGCGACGAGGCGTCTCGCTATTTTCTATTGCAAGTTCATTAAATCGTTAGCTGCGCCGTCTAATGAAAGATTCAGCTGCACGTGGCGCGATCCAGTGACTCATAGATCCTACGCTCTTCGATGAAAGGATTGAAAAAAAAAATTAAAAAAAAATCCATCGGTTATCAGCGATCGCGACATTGTGCCTAGACTACGACGACCGCGGAACCCTTCGGGCTCGCGTAAACAGGGCCTCGTCGGTAACCGTCGCGAATGCTGATGCGCGGACGACGCGCAAGCGAACCGATCCTCGAAGTCATATAATTTTCCGTGCGTCCTGCCGATGGCATGTGCTTAGCTGCACTGACTCATGGACCGCTCACGGGGGCCCCCCGGGCGCGATCAAAGATTCCAAGCCCATCCAAGGGAGGTTCTTCGCGCGCAGGGAGGTTCATAAATTTTTCAAATTTAACGATAAATCGAGGACCGCGGAGACGATCGGCGATGCCGATAAAGGTGGAATCGACGGGAATGAACAATCGGTCGAAGTTTTTTTTTTAATTTTTTTTATTTTATTTTTTTTTGCTAATAAATTTTGGATACGGAACGAGGTAACCGACGGCAATCCTGGGAAGAATGGGATTCTGACGTAGAGGGCGAGCGAGAGGCGAAGAAGGCGGATCTGTGAACCGGGCTTATTGTCGATTCCCGACGCGACGTGGTCGGCCACCGCGATTGGACTCCAGCGGACTTTTGATCGCGCATCGAGGAATTATCGTCGCCCCTGACAATCTCATAAGCCAGACGCACTCCGCCGGACGACTGACATAATATTAATACATTGAAATGGGACCGGCTTTGATGCGACGTTACGTCGGGCTAACGTCACCGGATCCCATTTGTACCCGTTACGGTAACCTTTTTTTTCTTTTTTTTTGGCCAAGAGACGGCTGGAAGATTTCCGGATCGGCGCATGGGTACATCCGGAAAAATAATTTATTTGACGGCCACCGTTCATTTAGTTTTAAGTGAAATATTTGTATGATTTAAAAAAATATTTATTTTTATTTAGTAAATAGTTACGTAAATGAAATAAACATTTATTTATGTCAAATGAATATTTTACTTAGACCAAATGAACGGTGGTCGTCAAATAAATTATTTTTCTGGGTGTAGCCCGGTTACTAAAAAATCTGCTTTCTTTTCATATAGTAATGAGTAAATAATTATTAGTAATAAAATACGGATGTTGGTTCCAATAAGTGATGATAAATTATTAGTCTTGAGGGATCTGATATTTTTTATCTGATTTGTTTTTGTTTCGCAATGATGATTGTAAAATAGCAACAATCGTAATAGTAAAAAAATAATTTTTATTTAATTCCGATCGAAAAACATTCTTCGCGATGGATTTGCTGTTCGTAAAATTTTTCATTAATATTTTTTCCACAAAAGTAGAGAAAACGTTCGTTACAAAAATAAAAAAATAAATAAAAAATGATGTTTCGCCTACGTAGCGAATATCCTAAGTTGGCAGCAGGGTTGAGAAAAAAAATACTATCTTCCATCGTAAACCGTCATGTAACTTCGTCTGCTGAAACGAATCTCGACATTCGAATGGATGCCGATTATGCAATTCCTATAATAATGATATTCTATACTCGTCCGTTCATCCGTCCGTCACGTCCATGACCATACGTCTCGAGGAATCCCTTTGTTTGGTCGTTTACTCGACGTTTCCATATTTCGCGCAATGCTGTACGCATCCCCGGGTGAGCGTTGCTTGGTCACCAACAACGTACGCTTTACGAACTCGAAAGGAATTTAAAAGTCAATGTTACGCGCTTGAAATTTCGAGTTGAATTGTTATCCGTCCTCTTACGCTAGGCTGTTTCCCCAAAAAAAATTTAAAAAAATAAAAAATTGTATTTCCTTCGTACACGTTGTCCGGAGGAAAGGGTAGAAAATCACGGTTTACTTTTACAACGGAGAACCTCGGCATTACAAATTTTAAAAAAATTGCATTCAGTCCAAGACCAGTTCAGTGGCATAAGCGATCTATTCGGCGTCCCTTGACAAATTTTACGAGAGTTCGTCCTTGCGATCCAAACTTTGACTCTCGGACCAGGTCTCCATTTCAGTTTCAGTTCAGTTTTAGTTTTAGCTTTAGTTCTAGTTTATTTTACCTATTTCTACTTCTACCTAGTTTTCGGCGTAACACTGTCTTAGGTGGTTTAACCATACAACATCTGGAGCAAACTAGCAATGTGACTCACTTGTTCGATCACATTCACAAATAAATAGATAAATGAATAAATAAATAAATGAATGCATAAATAAATAAATAAATAAATAAATAAATAAATAAATAAATAAATAAATAAATAAATAAAACACTTAATGTATGATAATAAAGGCGAGAAGCTGAGAACAAGTTCGACACAAGTGCAAAAAGTTTGTCTACCAGTTTTTTGTTATTTTCATTTTTTTTTTTTGCATAGACCTGGACCATTGTTGACATCGGAAAATGTATAAAATATTGTACTAGAAGAAAAATACATTGCAGACAGGTTTCAAACGCCGATCGTTTTGAAAAAAGTCGTTGATCCAAAGGATTTTAGACGTTGCGAAATAAAAAATCGTTCCGTGTATTATTCAAGGCGCCTATTACAGGTATCGAGTCCTACGTGTACAATAGAATGGATCAACGGGACGACGATTCGCCGGAGGGAAAAAAAATTATCCACGATTTGGAAGCGAATCACGAATCAAAAATGTTTCGTAAATGGCGGACAACAGAAGATGTATAACAGTCCTAGGCGAAAAATATATTATAAAATCCATTGGCCCAAAAATACATTCAGGCAAATAAAAAAATCTGTTCGTGTATTATTGAAGCCTCTTATTACAGATATTGCGGTCCACGTGTACAATGGAACGCATCAACGAGACGACGATTCGTTGGAGGAAAATAGTAAAATATTCTACTAGGCGAAAAATACATCGGATTCAGGCTTCAAACGCGGATCGACTTGAAAAAAGAAAATTGATCCCAAGCATTTCATACCTTGCGAAATTAAAAATCTGGTCGAGCATTATTGAAGCCGTCTATTACAAGTATCGTCCACATGTACAATGCACACTAAAAGAGGTACCGACATTTCTTGTCCACAAACGACAAAAAAAATGTTAATTTTACCCAAAAAAAATGTTAATTTTACAAATAAAGTTGTTAATTTTGCAAAGAATGTTCATTTTGCAAAAAATGTTAACTTGCAAACA
This sequence comes from Ichneumon xanthorius, assembly GCA_917499995.1. NCBI lineage: Eukaryota > Metazoa > Arthropoda > Insecta > Hymenoptera > Ichneumonidae > Ichneumon > Ichneumon xanthorius. The sequence continues at coordinate 3,281,041 of OU824204.1, read as the reverse complement.
AATTTTGCTTTTTTAAAAACATTTTGTGTTAAATTAACAAGAAAATAATTCTGGACGTTTGTGGCCAAGAAAGTTTGTTAAAAGTACAAATATTTTTCACTGTTTAGAATGCATCAACGAGACGACAATTCGCCGGAGTAAAATCGTATTCGTAAAGTGTAGGCACCGTGAAGTGTATAAAATATTGTATTAGGAGAGAAAAAAACATCGGACTCAGTCCTCAAACGCCGATCGACGTGGAAAAAAAATCGTCGACCTAAAGCATTTTATGCGTTGCGAAATAAAAAAATCTGTTGGAGTATTATTCAAGCCGCCCATTACACGTACCGTGGTCCACGTGTACAATAGAATGGATCAGCGAGACAACGATTCGCCGGGGGAAAAAAAAATTATTCACGATTCGGAAGCGAATCACGTTAAGATATAAAAGTGCGTAAGCACAGTCGAGCGAATAGTCGAGGCGATACGCACATGCGGAGGAGATATATAGAGGGAGAAAGAGCGGGCCAACGACCCCTTTACATCTCGATCGGCATCGTACACCTCTGGTATTCGCCATTTGCAAATTATTCTTACGTACGAGAGAAAAACGACGAGAGGTTTTGCTTCTATTTCGGTTAACGCTCGGAAACCCTGTCTTTATGCCAGACACGAGGTCTATGCACCCGACGTGCATGCACACCTGGCAGACTTGTTGACGCGCGTGGAAAATGTCCTATCTACGGAATAACTTACGGAGACGTCTGGCACGATTTATTTTTTTACTCAATTTTTTTCGCCGAATTGCGAAAGAGTAGGACCCCGATTGGCCTATTTACATCTCACCACTCACAACTCTACCATATTGGAACTCAACCCGAGACTCCACCAAAATCTCTACCAGAATCAAAATACGACTCTACCGGACACCCACAAAAATCATTTATTTGACGGCCACGGTTTGTTTGGTTCCAGTAAAATATTTATTTGAATTAAATAAATATTTATTTCATTTAAGTAACTATTTACTTAATTTAAATAAATGTGCCTCCCGATTCACGCGTAAATCAAGAATCTATGGATCGCGATATTCACCACATTTACCCTATCATAGAAAAGTATCATATAAAAAGTTCGTCGGTGAACATTTTTTACCTAATAATTTGTTGCCTTATAATTTTTTACCTTACAACTTTTTACCTAATAATTTTTTATCGAATAGTTTTTATTTCTATACCTGAAGTCTACAGCTCGAAATTTCATCAATTCTACAGCCGTTCTCGCTGTGGCAGATTCGTTGACACGCGTGGAATATGTCCTGTCTACGGCGTAACTTAAAAATTACCGAGTCAAAATTTCCGACATGATAATTTTTTTAACAAAATTTTTTAACGTCAAGTAGCGAAAGAGTTGTGGCAAAATTGTTAAATGTAGCCCGTCCCGATTAACGCGTAAATCAAGCACATACGAACGCGGCGATATTCACCACATGTGCCCTATTTACATATAAAGTATACATCGGTAAAAAAAAGGCCTCCTTTTCTCAATGTCAGTACCTAAAGTCTCCACCTAGCAATTTAATCAATTCCACTGCCGTTATCGCCGTGTACCTTATTGCCGAAGCACATTTTATCGTCCCTCGAAGCGGCCTCACGTTGTACCTCGCCGATTTCGTCTGCGAGATATGACGCTGAATCGTCGATAGCTCACAGACGGCTGCAATTTTTTTTTTTTTTTTTTAAGTCTGTATCAGCCACCGTTCAGTGACTGATCAGTAGTCAAGATGTCGATCGGACGAGTCTCGGATTTAACGCCAGCATTCCCATGGGAAGACGTAAAACAGGCACAGGTGTGTATCGGTACGACATAAACGCTCGCTTACCAAAGCTACGGTCGCTGAATCGATAACGATCGCCACGAGAGAAACGATCGATTCGAAAACCGTAGATCGGACCGTTGATCCGTCGATCTGATCCTCTGTTTTTTTTTTTTCTTTTTTTTTCCTTTTTTTTGTCTCGCGACGACGATCCTCTTATACGCACATCGCCACTCGCCAACGCATTCACTGTCGTCATCAGTCTGGCCGCAAAGTCTGGCGCATCCGCTCGCATCGCGACACAAGATCGCCTCAGTCAATCGACTTGTGACGCCAGCGAGTTGTTTGACATTCGGATGCGCTGATTTGCATTCAGCCGATGCACCGTCACTTCCCTAATACAGGCATCTCTTTGAGTTTCGTGGATCGAGACCGGTTCGACACGCGATGAGGAAGATCGCTTTGTATGGCCACCGCCTGCGCCTCGTGTGCGATCGCCGCTTCGCCGTCGCCGATGTCGATTCCGTAGAAGTCCTCTTCCGCTTCTGCATTCAATTTTTTTTTATTTTTATTTTTTGTACGCGCTATTTTTAGCGATCCTCGATTAATATTCTCAGGCATGTATTTTCGGGAGACTTTTTTTTAGTTCACCGGGATTGAATTATAATTTTCGAGAGAAAAATCGGGCTATGGTTGGACAATATCGAAGAACCGATATTGTCGAACCATCATGTGTGAAAAAATATTGTGGGACACCATTGAACTGCGGTAGATTAATTATGAGAATCTACGCAGGAAAAAAGTTTGTACTTTTTACAACTTGCACGGTAAAAAATAATTTCGTAAAATCGGAAATTTCGTAAAGATAATTTAAGTTACAAACAAGTTTGTCGCTCATTTGAATATAGGAACCTGTCCTTTTGCTAACCGAGTCATTGACAATGTTAGGTTGTACTTTTGTTTGTGAAACCAGAAAATTAATAGATAAAAAATTGTGGACGTTTTGTGAACAATAAGTTGTTGTAAAAATTTGTCTATATAGATTCTCCAATGATTTTTATCTATTTTTTTTGTCGATTTTCATTTACTTCTTGGGATTGAATTTTAATTATTTAGAGGGTTGAAGTAGAAAAATCGAGTAATAGTCAGACGATAAAGAGGAACCAATCTATCACATGTCAAAAAAATGTTGATCTACCATTGATTTGCAGTAGATGAATTATGGACACCTACCGAAAGTCGGGACGATTGTAGAAGCCAATTTCGACAGTAACTATATTTCGAAGTCAATTTCGACAGTATACATCTATGTAGACTCACGTCTATATAGACTCTCCGATTATGTGAAGAGGGAGGGAATTTGTTGGGGTTTTTTTTACAAGTTATTTTATGAGACAGAAAAAATTTATTGTTTCTTTTGTTACAAGCCGAAGTCCAAAAGCCGAACCAAAATGTGTGATCACAGATGAGGGGTGAGTGCCGTGCGGTTGTCCTCGCAAGACGTGTGATAATTATTTATTTAATTTTTTTTAAAATCATTTTCGAGAGTTCAGCAGGTATCCAGCGACGCCGAGGTCTAGCAATCTAAAACAGATTTTAAAAAATATAATTAAACAGTGCAATTAAGTTTAAATCCTCCGACGAGTTACTTTACCGTATTCGGTATGTATAGTGACGATCGGTAAGTCAGCGCGCGAGATATTCGATCGGAGAACAATGAACATTTTTGCTATAGAATTTCTCGACCGTCGATCGACTTGCTCACAGTCGATAAAAATCACATACCGGCGAGGATAAAATTACGAGTAAATGTGCACGAGGAGGGGGGCAAAACGGGCTAGCTGAGAAGCAACTACTAATAAATTCATAATAATTATTCCGAGCACCGGCGAAAAATGCGTATCGGGGCAAAATGGCTCAATCTGACCACCCCCACAAGTAGAGCTTTTTTTCATTTCCCCAATTTTGGAGATTTTACCCCAAGTCTCTGCCGTGCTCCAATGAATTTTTTCGATAAATTTTTCGGTGTTCCATCTTGCCCCAGCTCCTTATAATATTTCGCTCACCTACTCTTGGCGATTTGGCGACGTTCTCTCTTGTCTTGTGAGATTCTACTTCCGTCGCTGGACACGAGCCTCGATGCATTTTCTGTTGGGTTACCAGGTGGACCGGTAGTTCCCGACGGCACGTTCGTCAGCAATTTTTTACCCTGACGATTTTCCTTTGATTTGCGCCTGACGTTAAGAACCGATGATACCACAATTTCGTCGAATGCCTGACCGATAACAGCTGCGAATTCGAAAGATCAATTTTACACCTAATCGACTTGATAACTTCCAAGAAAAATTAATCTTGTCAAGAAAAATAAATTTTAAGAAAAATTATTGTTATTATTGTGTAATTTTTTTAAAAGATTAATTACTCACGTTTTTTATTGGTTGCTTGACCCCGGACATTGACGATAACGCAGACCGATACGATCACCAAAAGTGCCAAAATGTTCGTCATTGCAGGATAAGTGTCGTCGATGCCGAGATGTGTTTATTATGTTTTATTTTTTTGCCTAATAAAAATTTATCGGATTATTAGAAATTTCACTGCATCTCAGCGACGAGTTCAGTGCGACTAAGTCGCAGCGGCAACGCGCAGTTGAGAAACGAGCGACTGCAAAGAGCAAAACCACGAACCGTTCGAGGTCAATAGAATGTCCGTTTCAACATTATTATGTTTGCGCGAAGACGCAACTGCGAGAAAGTCATCGTAACGATAAATTTCATTTCACAACTTTGGAAGAAGAAAAAAATAAATTCTCTTTTTTTCAAATAAAAATTAAATTTTTACGAACCGATGAGAAAAATTAATAAAGAGAGGCAGAGAATTGAAAATGAACATCTTTCGCACTCGGCTACAAAACATTTTTTGACGTACTCGGCTACAAAAAATTGAATTCCACAACTTTGCAAGAAACAAATGATTAATTATTTTTTTTCAAATAAAAATTCAATCTTTCTAAACCGATGAGAAAAATTAATAAAGAGACTTATTACTTTGAAAATGAAAATCTTTCGCACCGTCACAAGAACTACCCAAGGAACAATTATTTTTTCACAAATAATTTCAATTAACATTGTTCACCAACATAGATAAAAAAAATATAAAGAAAATATTAAAGTTTAGAAGAGTAAAAAAATATATGGACGAGAACGAAGTGTAAACGACTTGACGTATACTCCAAAAAATTTAATACCACAACTTTGCAAGAAACAAAATGATTAATTCTTTTTTTTCAAATAAAAATTCAATCTTTATAAACCCATGAGAAAAATTAATAAAGAGACGTAGTACTTTGAAAATTACACACGAACTACCCAATTAACAATTTTTTGGTCACAAATAATTTCAATTAACATTGTTCACCAAGATAGATTTTCAAAAAATATAAAGAAGATATCAAAGTTCAGAAGATAAAAAAAAATATATTGACGAGAACGAAGTGTAAACGACTTGACGTACTCGGCTACAAACACTTACCGACAATACCCCGAGGATACTTTCCGAGTCGACAACCGCACGAGAAATGCGGGCAGGATCGAGACGGAGCCTTCGGGAGAGCCAGGCTCCTTCCTCTCGGCACACACTGTACCATCCACATCTTTAACAAGGTGCACATACACACGCACATATATATATATATATACGATATATACGATACGCATGTATACGTTATGTATATACAACAAGAGTGGAGAGAGAAAAACAGGAACAGCGCAAGACGGGACGGGAGTGCGCGCTTTAAAACGTCGTCGTCGTCAGACACTGTAGGTTGTTGCACCGGACGGACCACTTTCTATTTAATTTTTTTCTTTTTGCTTATTTTTATTATTGTTATTTTTTTTATTCAGAAACCTACTTCCATCTCCTTCTTTCCTTCTGGACTGGTCGAAGGACTGGTTTGCCGTCTGGCAGGGCCGTAACCCACCCAGCGGAGCTTTGGCACGGCGCAAAGTACCCGAAAGGGTTTGTGTACAGTCGGTGCATTAATCGCCACGGCTCGAAACAATCGCTTCATCGAATTAAAAAAAAAACATAATTAATATCTTCAAATTTCCTTCATTTGCGTGTAAAGATTGAAAAGTGATATTTTTCAATCATTTTTTATTTAAAAAAAGCTTCCTCTCTGAGGAAGCAACAAGGGTTGATCAGTTAAGATTTTTTTTTTCAATAGGAAAGAAGCTTCGAAATTAAAGGGTTAATTAGCTCGACTTGAAAAAATAGACGAAAAAATTAGAAAAAAATAAATCAACGTTTTTTTCCAAACTCTCTTCCACGGTTTGTCGATGCATTACGCCACGGTTCGAAACAATCGGTTCATCGAATTACAAAAAAAAAAAAACATAATATAATCAAATTTCCTTTGAGTGTAAAAATTGAAACCGTGACATTTTTCAATGATTTTTTATTTAAAAAAGTGTCGATGAGTTGAGAATTTTTTTTTTCCGACAGGACAGAAGCTTCGAAATTAAAGGGTTTATTAGCTTCTACCTGAAAAAATAGACGAAAAAATTAGAAAAAAAAAAAATCAACGTCACAGCTTCCACGGTTTGTTGATACATTACTGGTCCGCGGAGATCGCGTGTCCAGATTGCCCGGTCATTGCACGCTCTTTTCGGATCTCGATATCGCCCCTTTTTCGCTTTTTACCTTCTCTTTATTTTTATTATCATTATTTTTTTTACTCTTCTCTCTCCCCTGCGCACACTCGGGCCTTTCTTTTTGGTTTCCCTTTGTGCTGCCTAATCCCCGGAGAAGAAGCCTCCCTCGCCTCCTTTAAATCTTCCCGTTTCACTTTGGCGCTATTTCGCGTCCCTCTTCACCTCCGGCTCTCGCGATCGCTCCGTCTCGCGCCACTCCGGGTCGTTCCTTCTCGATCTCTCGGCGTCTCACTTCTTGCTTCATCCCTTTCCATCGATAGTCTTATTTTCCGTAATGTTTTTTTTTTCTTCTTTATTGCATCTTAACCGTGCGTCTCGCGTACTTTTGCAGTTCTTATTTTCGAGAACATCTGGCGGCTGAGGCTCGGCGGAGGCTGAGGAACCCACCGATTCTTGGGACAAAGGGCCGGTGCACTCCCGGCGAGAGAGAGAGGGAGGGAGGCGCAGAGGAAGGGGAGGGGGAGAGGAAGGGGAGGGGGAGAGGAAGTGAGAGAGAGAAAGAAGGAGAGGCGAAAAGGGAGAGGGAGAAGAAGAGAGGATGAGAGAGAAAGAGGGGGAGAGGTGAGGGAGGGGAGGGGGAGGGGGAGGGAGAAAGATGAAAAGGGAGAAAGGTGAAGAGAAAGAAAGAGGAAGAGTGAGAAAGAGGCAGAGAGAGGAAGAGGAAGAGAAAGAGGGGGGGGGGAGAGAAGGAGAGGCGAAAAGGGAGTGAGCGAGGGAGAGGGAGAGAGGAAGAGAGAGAAAGGGGGAGGGGGAGTAGGAGAGAGAGATAGAGTGAAAAAGGGGGACAGGGAGGGAGGGAGGGAGGGAGATCTTGAAGAAGGGGTGGTTTGCCATACTGCAGCGTATTTAATCCTTGCACTTTATTTTCTCATGTATAATGTGATGTTGTTGTGGGTGGTTCAGTAGCCGCATAACGTATTACATGCAGACTGTGGGTCTGCTATGTATCGAGGCAAAAAGATAAAAACAAAATTTTTAATCCGCTGAGATTTACGACTGGAAATAAAGGATCCATAAATCATCGTTTTATCATTTATCGTGGCTAACAAAACGAGAAGACATTGGCAATGGCGACTTTGTAGTAAGTGAATGTAACAACGCTCACGAAGGGTTCCCAGTCACGTGATAAATAAATTATTTTAAAAATCTAATAAAAAAATAAATAAAAAATTAACGAGAGGATACCAGGACAAAGGGGTCAGCGAACTCTGGCGGGAGACGCGGAGGGGGAAATCGGGAGGGAAGCAACGAAAGCCAAGGGGTGCCTGCACGTTGTACGCGTATGTACACTACGACGGCGATATTTACAGATGCTTTGTTGGGCTCATTTGCGGGAACATAACACTATGTATATAATCTACATATTATAGGGGAGCGGGGCAAAACTGACCTGCGCCCTTCATTTGAGCCAAATCATAGGGTAGAGATTATACCTTTTGGTCCGCTCTTTCGTATATTAATAATTCGTATATTAACAAGTGTATTTATTTTGTACATTAACAAGTATAGTAATTTTGTACATTAACAAGTATAGTAATTTTGTACATTAACAATTATATTAATTTTGTATATTAACAAGTATATGAATTTTGAACATTAACAAGTATATTAATTTTGTACATTAACAAATATACTAATTTCATATATTAACAAGTGCAATTCTTTCTAGCGTTGATATTTACAATTAAAAAAATGAAAACCTAGATGCCGCTTGATGATCAGCCTTCGGGTCTTTTGGCGCCGCGTAGAACCTTCATTAGTCGTAGTAACTGAAAATATAAATCAAAGCAATTTTTTTATTCTCGTGGCGATGATAGTGCATTTAAATTCACTTTAAATTTCGTGACTTTCTACACATTCTTCCGAAATAAAAAAAAAATTCAAAGTGAATTTCAAAATCTGAAAAAATGCATTCAAAAATTTATTCAAAAAAAGTGAACGAATCATTTCCATAAAAAAAAAAGAGTTAGATTTCCGGTAGATTTGTTGAACAATTGTATTTTTCATAAATTGCTTTATAACTAATAGCTTATAACTAATTGCTTTATAGCTAATTATGGAATAATTATTATGCAAATATTGTTCTTTTCAGCACCTTCAATACGCCTAATTTTTTTCAGATTTTTATACCATCCAAAAGCGTTTTCGATTCCCTCTCATTTCTCCGAAACTTATGCGAAGTTAACACTATTCGGGACTACCTCAAGTAGATCCAGTCGACGTAGAATTTTCGAAAAGTAGATTATGATTTCGTGCAGTGTGGCCGAGCCAGTCGAGTTTCTTTCTCGACTCGATCTCGCATGCACACGTCCGTCCAACCCCGATAAATATCCCCCCCCCCCCTCCCCGGTCACGTCCCGTTCGCCTTCTCTCCTTCGCTCCTCGACCACTCCGCATCCTTCTTCCTGCCCCTCCGTCCTGCTCCCTCCCGTCCGAAACGTTCGCTTATTTCCATCTCGCTATCCCTTTAAAACGAGTTCGGTCTGTCTGGCCGTCTGGCGCGAAACGTCCTGAGAACCCGAGAGAAGATTCATTTTCTCTTTGTCCCTTCCTTTTCACACGTTTGAACGAAAAGCAGCATTCAAGCCGCGAGAGGCCCGAGGACAATGCCCAAGACCATTACGGCATATCTTTCTAACACAACCGATTCGCGTCGTACAGATAAATAAACACGAACTCGGGTATTTACATAGAGGAGTCGGTGTGCGGGGAGGTGAGAGCCGGAGACCGAGATGAGGCGCATGAACGACCGACCCGCAGGTTTACAGATGCGAAATAACTCTTTACCACTCGCTGTGGGGACTCTCGGGACGGTGCCCAAAAACTGTCTAGACTGCGGCACTCGACGGACCGAGTGTTCAACCCCTTCATGGTAAAAGTGTATTTAAAAAAAAGAAGACAAATAGACGTGAAAGAAAGATACAGAGGCAAATCTTCTTATGGGATTTTTTTTTTTTTTATGATACGAGAGGGCAACATTGCGTTATGGAATATGAATTTTTAATTGACCTTTCGTATGCTCAGGATATTTATGAAATGACGATGCAGCAACCCGGGATTTTGGGGATTGTAATAGGCAATGTTTTTTAAAAATCACTTGAAGGTGAAGGACTTGCGGATTAAATGTCACGGTGGGATTTAGTTTCTGAGTCGTGAGCGGCGAGAAAAAAAATTAAGCTGATGTGGCATTTAAACGAATAGCGACATAAGTTTGAAAGTTTTGCAATTTATTGGCATAAATTTGTTGGTAAAAGTTTTTTGGTAAAAGTTTTTTAGTGAAAGTTTTTTGGTGAAAGTTATTGGTAAAAGTTATTGGCAAAAGTTATTGGCAAAAGTTATTGGCAAAAGTTATTGGTGAAAGTTATTGGCAAAAGTTATTGGTAAAAATGATTGATAAAAATTAATGGTAAAAATTAGTTGATAAGAATGATTTTTAAACATTTGTTAATAAAAGTTATTTCAACAAATTTGTTGAGAAAAGTGATTGTCAAAAATGTGAATAATTCGAAAAATGTTCCAAAACCCGTACTTTCATGTACTATTCCGCGCTGAACACGAATACGGCGGGCATTTCAGTTCGATTCGATGAATAATCTCTCAACAACTTTCGCCATAAATCACGAGATGTATTTGCCCAACGAGATTTCGAGCTTGACACTTACTCTCGAATTCCATGGTTTTTATTATTGCCAGCGGACGCTTGGGCTCGGCTGAAAGTCGCTGTGAGGGGACCGAGGCTGAAGCTGGCGCTCTGGGCGCTCGCCTGGCTCTGTCCTCCGCCGTAATGAGGCGAACCGCCCACGGACCCTGCAGAAGCGCTGGCGACGAATCCCCCTTCGGCACCGTGGAGTCCACTTTGCGGTCGCCATCTTTCGATAAATAACAAACGATCGGAACGATGATTCGAAGGTTCGAACATCTTCGACTGCGGATTAACCGCGACCTACCCGTGACCTCCGTTGCAGCGGTGACCTCGGCAGCCGTGACCTTGACCACCGAGAAGAGACAGCAGAAGAGGCCTGCGATGCTTCTTCCGCTTGTGGCCGAACCTCAAACGATGGGAATCGCGACCCTCGGTGTAATCGTCGTCGCCATTGTAATTATAGTCGTAGTCATCGGCGTCGAATGGCGAACGCCGATGCAATAATTTTTTTTTATATTCAAAAAATGTATAAGTCTATTATTATTATTAAATAATAATGTGATAATAATTCTATGTAACAAAGTCTCAAGGTCATCCATGACCTCTAGGTCGTCGCTCAATTTATTTTACTATTTTTTTTGCCGACTTACCATCAGTCGATCGAGCAGTCTCTTTTTCCAGTCGGTCGATGTTTCCGACAGCGGGCGATTTCGTCGTTTCCGTCGGAGGTCCGTCGACGAGAACGAATGTGCAAATTGAAATGAGAAAAAACAATGCAAACGGCGCCATATTGGTTCTATTTATGTCGTACCGATCTTTCGAGCAGTTCGATCGCTACACGAAGGAGTCGAAATCTGCCGGTCGATTTTAGTTCGCGATTTCTTTTATACAAGGAGAAAACCAGTTTCGGCGACGTTTCGGTTGTAGAAATATATTTTTGTCCGTTATTTCCGGACGCGAAAAGATCGTATTGGACGGTCAACTATATCGAGTGGTTGACCTTCCGGTTCGGGCTCGACCGGAAGCGATTGGATTCAATCGTCGAGCCGGTTTTCGCGATGAATATTAAAACCGACCATATTCACGTGTAAATCGTTTTTGAATATATATATGGATTTTTTTATCCTCCGCGACACGAGTTTCGTAACTTAAGGAGGAGTCAAGGTCAAGCGTCGAAAAATCATTCCTGCGAAGGAGCAAACCAAAAAGATGGCTTTAATGGTATAAAAATTACATTTTAATTTTACAACTACAATATCTGCTTAATCAATGAATAAACATTACGGAATAATAATAATAATAATAATAATAATAATGAGTTATGGCGCTTAAGGGAAGTAAAATAATTAATTTGTTTAAAGTACCTAATCCTATTATTATTATCCTAACTAATATTAGTAACGATAGTTATAAATTTTAACGACTAAGTGTAAAATTACTGCGGACGATTGAGTCACGGCTTCTAAAAACTACTTTCAGTCTTTCTCCTGATGCAAATGCCATGAATCGCTGAATAAAGTTTCTCGCAACCGTGGCATTTTTTAAATAATTTTTTTTTTTTTGAATAAAAAGAAAATTGCAACGAAAAAAATGTATTTACATATCTCGATAACTATGAGAAAAAAAAACTTATCGAGCGAAATTCTAATCAATAGTAATAAAATATTTTTCAACGAAACAGTAAAAAAAAAAAACGGTTCGTACATTTAACAAATATTTTTTGTCCTCCGAACGTCGACAATTTTCATTATGTTAATCAATTATTTTTTGTTTAGCTAAAAAATACGTTCAGCTGAAGAAAAAATTGATGATAAATGACTCGACGAGTACAAATTAGTTTCGAATATAAATGACACGCGATCGCTCTTATTTTGTATTGTGGCTCTCGTCGAAACGTTTCCCCTTCTTCGCTCTGCGCCGCCGGCAAAGGGTAAGAGAGAAAGGGACTTTGTTCGGGCTTGTGTAATCCTACTTTTCATGTGTCAAGCGGAGGTCTTGATTGTAGCTGTCACGGTGGATACCAATTGCGCCTAACGGTCCTGCGATACCTGCGCTGAAGACTCTTCGGTTTTCCTTGTGAGATAATCCGGAGCCAAGACCGTGCAGTTGAAGGCCTCTTCGCAGGCCTCCGCAACGCTGGCCAACCGTGTTGTGAGTCATTTGTCTTATGCTCACTTTTGTCCCATGTTCGTTCACACGAAACCTTAAGAAAAAAAATACAAAACAATTTTTAAAAATTCCTAGATAGCCAACCGTACACCCAGAAAAATAATTTATTTGACGGCCACCGTTTATTTGGTTTAACTCAAATGCTTATTTGATTTAAATAGATATTTATTTCATTTAAGTCACTATTTACTTAATTAAAATAAATATTTATTTAAATCGTATAAATATTTTACTTGAACCAAATAAACGGTGGCCGTCAAATTTTTTTTTTTTCTGGGTGTAGCATAGGCAAACAAGGGCAATTATTCACATTTTTTCACATTTTTAAATTCACTTTGATTTTTTTTCTTTTAATGGGAAAAACGTGTAAAAAGTCACAAAATTCAAAGTGAATTTAAATATGAAAAAATTCATACTTATTCAGAAAAATGAACGAATAATTTTCATAAAAAAAAGTTATGTTTCCCTGAGATTTGTTGAACAATTTTATTTTTCATCAATTTGTTAATAACATTTTGGAATTATATTTATGCAAAATTAATATTTACAGTATCTTTAAAACGCTTAATTTTTTCCGCACCACACTTGAGGTGTGCGGACGCACATGCATGCCCCAATTTTGCCGCCAATCCGCACGGACACATGTTGCCTATTTTCTGGTGATTTGTTGGCAAAATGCAATCCGGGCTTATTCTCCTGATTTTATTACAAAAATATTCATTTGTTCTGGAAAAATTAAGAATTAAAGGGCTCACCTCGAGGAGTGCAGCAGACGGCTTCTGAGCAACTGTCGTTTGTCCCTGTTGTCCTCGACGCTGAGATCTTGTAGTTCGTTTTCTTGCTGATCGACTGAACGAAAAGAAAAAAGTAAAATTTTTTATCATTATTATTTTTTTTTAATCACAAGTAACACAGGATGTTCTACGGATGTCTTCGCGGTATAGCAGACTAAGACGATGCTCGGAAGCCACTGAACTCCCGTGGAAAAAAGGAAGAAAATAATAATAAAAAAAATAACAATAATAACGCCACGAGCTAACCCCCTTTTCGAGTCTCGAAACTTCACGTATGACGCGCATGTTTGACGCATGTACGAACGCGAATGGTCACTGACCCGTGTCTATTGTCCGGTCGATTTCAATAGATTTTTTTACTCACCCTTTCGGCCCTCCAAAGCGACCGACGTGGCCACCGCAGCCATCGCTAAAGCGAGAACTAATACGATCTTCATAATTTTTACTTCTCTTCTCTTACGGGAGTTTAAAGAAATGATGAAATTTTTGTAAAATTTTGTGATTCACGGTGTTCGCGGCACTGTTGTCTGTTTCGTTGTGGCCCAAACTTCCCTCGTACCGAGGTATTTATGTCCTCCGGAATTTTAGGGGTGCGGGAGTGCAGAAATCCTGCCCGACCGATTATTGGTCAGGTACGTCTGAGAGTCCAGCTTTGGCCACTCTCGAAACTTCGACATTTTCGGGTTTTCTTTCCACGACCCCCTGAACTCCCCCTCGAAGGGTCTTTGGAATTTTCGGATTTTACTATGGACGTCCATCTACCTCTTGTACCGGTGTAAAACCATGCCGGAGAACAAGGCTGTCTACCTGCCCCATCGACGACCCGAAAAGTTTCCGACCGTGAAGATGCCCTCTTCCTTGTTTCGTTCGATATTTTCGTCAAAATGTGCAGTCTCGTTGTTGCACATTGTGCAACAAGAAACAAATCGTGCAGCGAAGAGATCGGAGGGAATTTAAAAAAAAGAAATTAATTTGAACTTTGCTTCCAGTGCTGGTTAATTTTTGGCCTCGGAAATTTTTGGCGACGGAAAAAAATTAAGAAGCGATCCATCCGTTTGGAGCATTGTGTTAAAATTTAAAAGAAAATTACGACGCAGCAATGTGCATATTTGTATTTAAAGGATATTTTATAACAATTTTATAATGAAAATCTAAGAATAAATAAATTCGTCGTAAGAAGAGGCATTTAAAAAATTGTCGATCTAATGAATGTATACATTGTTCGTATGCAGTTAAATGCATACCTAATTGAGGAAACGAAAGTGATCTACGAAGAGCGAAGACGCAAGCAAAATTCTAGCATTTATCATACTCGAGACAGCTCAAGATTGTACGAAGGATGAGCCTTCCGCGCTCATTACAGCCGGTTTCGTTATTTTTTTATTTTTTTATTTACAATTTGTTTTAATCGTTGGATCGTATCATCGTCCGAGGTGTTATTACCGTTCGCATAGTCAGGTGTAAATTATCGCTAGAGTAGTTACAAGTAGTGATGTAATTTATCGAGGATTGATCCGCGTCGAAGGTGATCGATCAGACCCGCCTTATTATTAGCCGCTGTAATAGCTCTGGCAGCGGCTGGCTGGAGAAAAAAATCGAAAGCACAAACGAGAAAAAAAAATTATACAAACGATAATTATATCAGAAAACACTTTATTTCGATCCTTAAACAATACAAGGTATCGTGAAATAGTCATTGCACATTGATCCCTTCCGCACGAGAGCAAAAGGAATACGTTTGGATGTTATCTCATTATTGATCTATCGCTAGAATCGATCGATTATCGACTGGATTTAAAATCGATCGATTATCTACTGGCTTTAAAATCGATCGATTTTTGATTGGCTCTAGAATCAATCGATCATCGATTGACTCTAGTATCGATTGATTGGCTCTAGAATTTCTTTCAATCACTAAACAAAATAATTTTTTTTTTCAATTCATTGTATATATATTTTTTAATTCATCTTATATTTAACGTAAAATTACATAAGGATTAGAGTACACAGATAATAACAGTGTATCTAGGGCATTACGAGGCTCCGAAGAGGACCGGGAGTACCGAGGGGTTTATTGCATTATTGCATTACTTACGCATCAATAAACAACGTTACACACATGAATATTAATTTTTTCGATAGCTAAAAAGTCCGCACGAGCAGCTGCACAATAGTTAAACATATTTAAAAATAATCACACACGAGTATTGAAGGTCGACTTGAGTCGTTACAAGTTCGGCGTCAAGCACCTCTCGCGAACCCCTCCTCTGTACAGTACACGCTAATATTTCCCGCAAAACTGGTTATTCGGGATCGTGAAACCGCCTCTTACCTGAGTAATCGGCCGCCTATGTACTTTGAGGATTTTTTTTTCCTCATTATTTACGCCCGACGCTCTTGACCATAAAACTCTACTACCCGTAACGAACAATTCGCATATACAGGCAGAGCTCGAATAAAATTTCTACTGAAGTCTATCAGCGAGTATACAAAAAAATGTTTATTTTACATAATATTTTATTTATTTTATTTATTTATTCCTACATAATATTTATCACTGTGAGTTTAGTAGAAAAGTAGAAAAGTAGAAAAGTATAACAGCTCTCAAGGAAAAAAAATACGGCTCCATAAAAAAATATTCAGTAAACATTTTGAATATTTTTTAATAAAATTCGAAACTGTGTTAAAAATAATGAAGGCGAATCCTTGAAATATCTATCGTTCAGTGTATGCTGTATTGTATGCTGGATCAGACGCCAATGTCCGACAGCTCACGGTTGGAGCTAGTTAGCCGAATAAAAAAAAAAAAATGATCAGTGAATACGAGCTTATCGCTGGTATTGTGCGCTGGCTGTCCCATGGCTGAAGGCGTTGGCCCACGCCGGGAATCCACCGGCTCCTCCGGCATTCGCGATGTTGCTTAGATTGGCCGAAGCAATCGCTTTCGCGTCCGCGATTGCATTGGTAAATCCACCGGCGTTTGCATTTGTCCATGCGGTTGCGTCGGCTTTGGCGTTTCCGATGCCGAAGCCTCCTTGACCACCGGTCACTCCTCCTACGCCTGCGCCTGCATTAGCGTTGGCCGTTCCGTGTGCACCGGCTGAGCCTCCAGCCGGGTAACCGGCACCGGCGTTAGCATTACCCCATGCGGTTGCGTCGGCTTTGGCGTTTCCGATGCCGAAGCCTCCTTGACCACCGGTCAGTCCTACGCCTGCCCCTGCGCCTGCATTAGCGTTGGCCATTCCCCATGGACCGACTGAGCCTCCAGGAGGGTTGCCGGCACCGGCGTTGGCATTACCCCATGCGTTTGCGTCGGCTTTGGCATTTCCGATGCCTCCTTGACCACCGGTCACTCCTACGCCTGCGCCTGCGCCTGCATTAGCGTTGGCCATTCCCCATGGACCGGCTGAGCCTCCAGTCGGGTAGCCGGCACCGGCGTTGGCATTACCCCATGCGGTTGCATCGGCTTTGGCGTTTCCGATGCCGAAGCCTCCTTGACCACCGGTCACTCCTCCTGCGCCTGCGCCTGCGCCTGCATTAGCGTTGGCCATTCCCCATGGACCGGCTGAGCCTCCAGTCGGGTAGCCGGCACCGGCGTTGGCATTACCCCATGCGGTTGCATCGGCTTTCTCGTTTCCGATGCCGAAGCCTCGTTGACCACCGGTCACTCCTCCTGCGCCCGCGCCTGCGCCTGCATTAGCGTTGGCCGTTCCGTGTGCACCGGCTGAGCCTCCAACCGGGTAGCCGGCACCGGCGTTTGCATGGGTCCATGCGGTTGCGTCGGCTTTGGCGTTTCCGACGCCAAAGCCGCCTTGACCGCCTGTCGGTCCTCCTGCGGCTGCGCCTGCATTACCGTTGGCCGTTCCCCATAGACCGGCTGGGACTCCAGTCGGGTAGCCGGCACCGGCGTTTGCACTACTCCATGCGGTTGCGTCGGCTTTGGCGTTTCCGATGCCGAAGCCTCCTTGACCACCGGTTGCTCCTCCTGCGCTTGCGCCTGCGCCTGCATTAGTGTTGGCCGTTCCCCATAGACCGGCTGGGCCTCCAGTCGGGTAGCCGGTACCGGCGTTTGCATTACTCCATGCGGTTGCGTCGGCTTTGGCGTTTCCGACGCCGAAGCCTCCTTGACCACCGGTTGCTCCTCCTGCGCTTGCACCTGCGCCTACATTAGTGTTGGCCGTTCCCCATAGACCAGCTGGGCCTCCTGCCGGGTAGCCAGCACCAGCGTTTGCATTACTCCATGCGGTTGCGTCGGCTTTGGCGTTTCTGACGCCGTAGCCTCCTTGACCACCGGCTGCTCCTCCTGCGCTTGCGCCTGCATTAGCGCTGGCCGATCCCGATGTACCGGCTGAGCCGCCACCGGCCGAGCCTCCTTGATCACCGGTCGCTGATGCTGATGTCCTGCTCGCCGTAATGCCAGCGGAGATTCCTAGCAGACCAAGATTTAAATTGGAACCGAAAGAGTGACTGAAAGCTCCAGCATGATTCCCTTTGTCGTTTTTATTAAACGGGCTCAGACGATCCAACAACAAGCCACGGCCATCAGGCGCGACATTTCCGAGGAAACCTATCATGAAAACATAAAATTGTTGCAAATTAGTCATGATAGTTTTTTGTTTGTTGTTTTGTTTATTGATTGATTGATAGATTGATTGATTGACAATCGATTGATATTTTATTAATCTTGATGAGACACAAGTTGCGGTGTGCAAAGTGCGGTTGGATGAGATTAGGTACGATTTTTAGTCATACGTGACGATTGAGAGGGTGCAATGAATCTTACTGGATGGAAAGACACGAATTGCAATAGTGATATTTTTGTGAACCAGCAACGCTAAAGGTGTTTTTTATGTGATTTTTTTTATTTATCTTGGTCAATTGACAGGAGATGCTATCAAGAAAAAATCCTATTAGGGTGTAAAAATATTACTGAATCCAATTAGTAACTATTGGATTTAAACAATACCTTCAAAAATCTAAAAATGGCTTTTCTTTAGGGTCAGTTAGGTGCTCCCGTTTATTATTAACGAAGGCGATATATATATCATCTTCGTTAATTATAATTTTTTATTTGTTAATTATTTTTAATTTGTTAATTTTAATTTTTTAATTGCAAGTTTTTGTTAAATTGGTATTCGTCCATTTAACCAATGAAAATGCATTTAGACTATCGACACAATGTTGTTACTCTATCGAAAAATCTTTGTATCGCTCACCAGGCCTCCCAAGTGATTTCTTGACCAGCAAAAGTACCACCAACGGCACCACACAATTGTAAGCCCTCATTTTTGATGAACACTCGATCGATCGCCTTTTTCACTCTTGTTATACAAGTATCTTCTAACGTTGTGACTCTTATGGAGGGATCAACACTTGTCGTCGAAGGGTCAGGAGCGACTGAAGCTCTCGGTCGATGAAGATCATCTTATATAGTGCACCAAGCGCAGCGGCAAACATTCCGTCGGGCTTCGGGAAGAGATAGGGATGTTTGGACTGCAATCGCGGGAGGGGAATCGGATAAGGGTTCCGCTGACTGCGTTAGTCAGTGTGCATGTAAGAAACGCAGACGAAGGCATTGAGGGCGGTGAAGAAGAATTGAGGTAAATTATTTTGGCATATTTGAGGAATATCAAGGGAAGGATTCGATATTGCTACGAACTTCTTTGGCCATTGCAAGTGAACTTAAAAAAAGAAAAAATTGTCATTTGAATTTTTAGACTATCGAGATGGAAGTCATCGATCTAAAAAAATAAAATCAACAATTGATCTTCGAAGGATCGAAAGGTGAAAAAAATTGATTTGATAATCCTGTTGATCTAAAGTATATTTTGCCTTCTAAAAATATAAAATATAACGATATTTTACTTTTAATGGAAAAAATACATTAAATATATATATATATATTTTAATAATGTCTGTGTATCGCTTGATTCAACCGACAAAGAAATACCCCAACGGGCATCGTTGGGATTCTTGACTAAAATGAAGACAATGATCAAATTGTTGAGATAGTCGCGTGAAAAAAAAATAAATAAAAAAATTACATATGAAACCTGTTTGCCTCGAATTCGACATAAAACAGGTTTCACCCGTATGGCCGTTGACGAAAATGTAAGCCAAGAGGATCTCGAAAAAAACATTCCGATTATTCTCTGTGTTGCGCGTCTTTCAGCGGAAGGAAGAGTCCTGAGTGACAATAAACGACACTTGGATCACACGTCATTACTCTCTGGACGTACATCGAATAAAACAAAAGTGCGTTTAAATAATTTATCAGCGCTTTTTACTCCTATCACAATTATGCATATTTAGTAACCGTCACGACCCTGTTCATTTTACAGTACGGGATAATTTACAATTTTAGTCCTGAATCATAAACACCTGTCGTTACAAACAGCGATTTTCTATCGCCAAAACTATCGTTAATAAAAAAATCTGTTCTTTCTATCGTTAAGTAATTAAATGTAAAAAATTATGAAGAATCGATGACATGTTGTAATTAATGGACCAGCGGGCGTTTGATCAAGGGCTGATATCGGGTTATCGGTAATGTCGATTTTTCAGCGGAAAATCCGCCGAGCCTCTCGGACGGAGCCTGATCTTCTTCATCTTCTTCTTCTCCTTCTTTTAGACTTTGTCTGGTCACACGGCTGTGGAAACCAGTCTGGCCACTGGGAGAAACCCGCGGATCCTACTACTGCAGAGTGCACAAGCGCCTCGGAGATCGGGAAATACCCTCTCACGCAAAAAAGCACCGCAACCCCGGGGGAGAAGCTCGGACTTGAGAAATACCCAAAAAATCCCAGGCAATTTCTGTATTTTTATTTCTCCATCCTGGCTGCTGGAGCTGTTGATTTTTCAGCGGAAACTTCGCCGAGCCGGTCGTAGCGAGCCTGTTCTTCTTCTACTTCTTCTTTTACACTTCGACTGGTCCCACCTATCAAAACCAGTCTACCTACTGGGGAAAACCCGCGGCCAACACGGCCGGAGCCGATTACCGTAGATTACGCAGGCGTCTCGGGAATCGGGGAATCCCCGCTTGCGCGAAAAAAGCACCGGAATGCCGGGGGAAGCTCGCATATGAGGAATATCCAAGAAAACCCAGGCAATTTCTAGATTTTTATTCCTATTTTTTGAATACGCGTACCCGACGCGGTGACTTGTTGTCGTTTGCTTAGACAGAGGACAAGGTCAAGATTTTTAAAATCTTTTCTTATAGAGTTCGATACTGTGTTATAAATAATGAATAGGGTAAAAATGGTGAATATGGCCCACCTCGATTAACACGTAAATCAATGATATATGGACCGGGCCATATTCCCCTCTTTTACCCTAATAATGAAAATAATGAAAATAATTTGAATAATGAGAATAATAGAAATAGAGACAAGTTGTGGCGTGCAAGCGAGGTAGTTCAATCTCTGTCCTTCTCTTTGGAGTTAGAGTAAAATCGCGTTTATACGAGGTAATGAGGTAATCGGGAGAGCGTACGTCGGATAAGTGAATATACTCACACCAAACTTCTATCACCATTCTATACTTTAAAAAATAACAGACCACTTCATATAAACATTAACTTCATTAGTTAATGTAGTTATTTTAGTTTCGGAATTAATGTTGGGTTTAATTCGAAGGATCCATCATTATTAATTCTAATCCGTGCAGAATAGGAAATAACGAATAAACCTGGACAAAGATACGATGATCGGATACGCGCTGGCCAGCCACGCACCGCTTCGACTCGTGATTATCCATTATGGGCATTTTTTTTATTCGAGCGGAAAGGGGATGTCACGCGGGGTAAAAGGTGAACGCCTGCGTACATGAAAATATCATCAATCGATTTTTGATCACATGAGTTTTTTGATCTAGAAAACCCCCCTGAAAAAAATCACATGCACTCTTTGAAGGTTGAAGAAAAATAAAATATATCAGGCGCTTCCTGGTGCATGCGGAGAAAAATATATCATCAATGGCTTTTCGATCGCGTGTGTTTTCCGACGCGGAAAACCCATATGAAAACAATCACATACACCCTTTGAAGGTCGAAGAAAAAAAAAATCAGGTAGCAGAACCTTCTGGTGCATTCAGATAAAAAAGATCACCAAAGATTTTTCAACCCCACAAGCACATCCCGAAGGTCAACGAAAAGTAAGTAAAAATATATCAAATAACAGACCATCGTCATGTATTCCGAAAAAAATAGGTAGTAGAGGTGTCACGCCGGAAAAAAATGGCAATCGAAACTTTCTCGGTCGTGTAAAGCTATCCAATAAAATAATCACACCAATGAAATCTTATATTAATTTTAATATAGTCCGGTAATTATTTACAACGCTTCAAGTATTAAAATCCTAGTTTGCGCGTCTATGTTGAAATTCAAATATAGGTAAAACGTAGTTGAACGTAGCCATTGACAGCTGTCGAGTCAATCATTGCACGAACGTTGTTAACTTCTATGCCATAAATATGTGTCGTTCAATGTCATTGTATGCTGGACTAGACGCCAATGTCCGGCAAGTCACGGTTGGAGCTCGTTAGTCGAATTTAAAAAAAAAACTTTAATCGGTGAAAATGAGCTTGTCGCGGGTGTTGGCGCTGGCTGCCGCTTGGCTGGAGGCGGCCGCCCTCGACGGGAATCCACCGGGTCCTCCGGCGTTCGCGCTGCTGCTGGCGTTGGCCGTCGCGCTGGCTCCGGCGTGTCCGCCCGCTGAGGCAACCGCTTTCGCGTCTGCGATTGCGTTGGAGATTCCACCTGCACCGGCGTTTGCATTGGCCGTGGCCGTCGCGGATGCGTCGGCCTTGGAGTTTCCGGCGCCGGAGCCGTAACCACCGCCGGACGGGTAGCCGCCACTTCCGTAGCCTCCGTGACCACCGGTCGCTCCTCCTGCGCCTCCTCCTGCGCCTGCGCCTGCAGCTGCATTAGCGTTGGCCGTGGCGCTGGCCGTTCCCGATGCACCGGCTGAGCCGCCAGCCGGATAACTGCCCGATCCGCCGTAGTTGCCCGACGAACCACCCGCTCCACCGTAGTTGCCCGCAGATCCACTTGATCCACCGTAGTTACCCGCGGATCCGCTCGATCCACCGTAGTTGCCTGTAGATCCGCCGTAGGTACCTGCAACGATGTGAACATTAATACCCATGGAATCTTATTTCTTTACGTTATTCATTATTTTACGACTAGGGTAAAAGTGGTGAATATGGCCCACCTCGATTAACATCTAAATCAATGATATATGGACCAGGCCATATTCCCCACTTTTACCCTAAGTGTTTTGGTGTCAGGCAGAGCTGGGAAAATTCACTAAGTACTTCATGCCATCACGTCATAACAACCAAATCCGTACTGGATCTTCAGTCTATTTTTTATATCTTTCGTTATTTTGATCGTTGGAAAATTGTAAGATAGCTGAAACGTGACATTACCTGATCCTGAACCGCCGTGACTTCCGCCCGCAGCTCCCGAGCTTCCGGAACCCGCGCTCCCACCACCATAACCGGATCCCTGGGATCCACCAAAGCTGGGGACTTGAGCGCTACCAGTCGGCACTATACCACATCCGGTAGCAGCTCCACACGGAGAGCTACCGTGACCAGATCCCTGGGAGCCACCGTAGCTGGAGCCTTGAGAACCGCCCCAGGTCGAGCCTTGAGAACCACCCCATTGAGATCCCTGCGAACCACCGTAGTTCGATCCGCCGGTTGGCACTTGGGTCGGGATTCCTTTGGGACTGCCGCCGCCTACGGGGCTACCACCGAGGATAGTGTAGTCGTCGTCGTCAGATCCGGTTGGTATTTGGGTCGCGAATCCTTTGGGCCTGCCGCCCATGCCAGAGGAACCTCCGGCGCCAGAGTTGGCACCTGCTGCGCTGCTTGCTCCACTGGACGAGCCGCCGTAGCTACCAGTTCCCTGGGAACCACCATAATTGCCAGAGCTTCCTCCGAGGGAACCACCGTAATTTCCCGATGAGCCATGCTGGCTGCCACCGGAGCCGTAAGATCCAGTCGAACCGTGCTGGCTGCCACCGGAGCCATAAGATCCAGTCGAACCAGGCTGGCTGCCACCGGAGCCATACGATCCAGTCGAACCATGACCACCACCGGTACCGTAGTTGTTGCCCGATGATCCTCCGGTCAGGAAAGGATTTCCTGCACCTCCCGCACTTCCCGAAGCGCCTGCATTCGCAGCTGCGTTAGCCGAAGAGCCCGATGAGGCGCCTCCAAGGAACGGATTTCCACCTCCGGTAGCTCCGCCGTTTCCACCGTAACCTGGACGTTGATAAGATCCTCCCTGACTACCGACACCCGACGAAGATCCGCCGTTCAAGAAAGGATTTCCTTGGTAGCCTCCGTTGCCTTGACCCGCGCCGGATCCCGAACCACTGCCGCAACCGCCGCTTCCACAGCCGCCTTTCTGACCGTAGGATCCAGTATTTCCATACGAGCCACCGCCTGAAATACAAAATGGACGTTGGATTTACAACCGCGACGACATTCGATGACCTCATTGGGACATAAAAACAAGATTTTTTTTTGTGTCTGCATGCGGCGTTGTGCAAATGGCATAAGTCGCGATGACGGTTTGATTGCAAAACCGGATTTTCATCGAGGAATGATTGCCCGAACCAAAGAAGCCATAATGCGCTATCGGCGATTAACTCGAAGCGTAAAAGCATCTTCGCGCGATTAGCGCGTTAATACCATCGCGGCCTGGAAGGTCGTTAGTGATGATGAGCGATAAGTGATACCGAGAGTACAGCGAGAGGAAGTATCATTCTCGACTCCTCGATGGACGAACATTTCGTCGATTCATCCGACTGTCAATGAGAATCCTCCGTCGTGTGGGATTTTTTTTAGAGAAGCGTCGCAGTAGCTTTTTGCTCTCCATTGGAACGTCACAAAAAACACGGACGGCTTTCGAAGAGCCTTCGAAGCGTCGTCCGTACAGTAAAGACCCCCTGGCGTGACGCTCACCTTGGGGCTTGGACGGAGTGGGATCCTCGATGACGATGATCTCGATGGGCTGACCGCTGCTACCCGGTTGATAGGAGCCGGGTGAGTTTTGCGGAGGATAATGACCATGATGGTGATGATGGTAATAATGATGGGAAGGACGCATCATCCCTTGAGGTTGCGTGGGTGTGTCGTCGACGACGACTATCGTCACGTCGCCCGCACCACCTTGAACCGGTCGACCTTGACCATAAGTGGTACCGTAAGATCCACTGTGCCCGTAAGATCCACTGTGCCCGTAAGATCCACTTTGCCCGTAAGATCCACTTTGCCCGTAAGATCCACTTTGCCCGTACGATCCACTTTGCCCGTACGATCCACCAGGTTGACCTCGACCGTACGATCCACCGGTTTGACCTTGACCGTACACTCCGCCACTTTGACCGCGACCGTACGATCCACCCGTTTGACCTTGACCGTAAGAGCCCCCTTCGACCGGCACAACTGCGATGATTTCTCCACCACCCAGGGCACTCGCGATGCTGCTGGCCTCGGCCGCGGACAGAGATCCGCTGTACGATCCGGAAGGTCCCGAAGGTCTGGACGGATACGATCCTTGGATTCCACCTTGAGCGTTCGCCAACGCGCCTGCCTGTGCACCGGCCGTTGACTGCGCTCCGCCGAACCCTGAATAAGGTCTCCGTTGGTAATGAACTGGTTTCTTATTCGACCCACCGATATTGATCGTTATTCTGGATCCTTGACCGTAGGTCGAAGGACTCTGGTGCGGTGATGGATGTGGGATTTTAAATGTCGTGGTGCTTCCGTGATTGCTGTGACGGGGATAATCGTTAGGTGCCGCGTCGGTGCCCGACTGGAAAGCTTCGTGATTGTTAACCGCACCCTCGTAAATTGGACGATTCTCAACATTTGGGGCAATCCATTTCCCGTTGTAATTAGAGACAGGTGCCGCCTGGGCCGTTGCCTGGGCGCTCGACTGGGCGTTAGAATATCCATCGTACTGCGGACGATAAGCTCCCGAATGATCGCCGTCAATCATCGTCGGTTTGCCGATCGCTTGTGAGTTACCGTAGCCCGTTTGGGCTTCCCCGTATTGAGAACCGTACGATTCTGTGCTCCCGGCATTGTAGTTTTCGCGGTGACGGTCGCGATGCTCGTTAGGAATCGTGAATGGCATTTCGCGGACCGGAGTCACTGGACTATGCGGCATTGGAATTTCCGCATCAGCGTTAGAGTTTGCGGTCGCAGTTGACGACGCGCTGGCACCCGATTGTGAACCGGCGATCTGGGGGACCCTCGAATCTCCGCCGTTTTGAGAACCGAACGATTCTGTGCTACCGGCATTGTAGTTTTCGCGGGGACGGTCGCGATGCTCGTTGGGAATCTTGAATGGCATTTCGCGGACCGGAGTTACTGGACTATGCGGCATTGGAATTTCCGCATCAGCGTTAGAGTTTGCGGTCGCGGTTGACGACGCGCTGGCACCCGATTGTGAACCGGCGATCTGGGGGACCCTCGAATCTCCGCCGTATTGAGAACCGAACGATTCTGTGCTACCGGCATTGTAGTTTTCGCGGTGACGGTCGCGATGCTCGTTGGGAATCGTGAATGGCATTTCGCGGACCGGAGTCACTGGACTATGCGGCATTGGAATTTCCGCATCAGCGTTAGAGTTTGCGGTCGCGGTTGACGACGCGCTGGCACCCGATTGTGAACCGGCGATCTGAGGGACCCTCGAATCTCCGCCGTATTGGGGTGAAGGTTGTTCATCAGCGACGTCAAAGACGGGTCTATCGCGTACACCGGCGTTTCCCCGATAGCCGTCACCGAACTGGGTCTTGTAGTTATCGGCATTAGCGTCGGAAGTCGCCGAGGCACTAGCGGTCGCGCTCGACTGCGAGGAACCGGAAACCCCGCCAAAGAGGGGCTGAACTTCGGAGCCAACATTACCGGGTTTACCACGATTCGCGTTTGTCTGGGAAGCGTCGTACCCACCGGAAACCCCGCCAAATTGGGGCTGAACTTCGCCGCCAACATTACCGGGTTTACCACGATTCGCGTTTATCGGAGAAGCGTCATAGCCACCATCAATCCCCCCATATTCTTCCACAGGACGAACTGGATAAGCATTACCTTTACTGGCAGATTCGGTGTTCGCACTTGCCGTTGCGGTTGCAGCGGCATTCGAATTTGCCGTTCCGGTTGCAGCCGCGTTCGAATTGGCCGTTGCGGTTGCAGCGGCATTCGAATTAGCCGTTGCGGTTGCAGCGGCGTTCGATTGGGCCGTCGCGCCGTTTCGATCGCCATCCAAATTTGGGTTCATCTGCCGCGTCGGTTCGTAGCTCGGCGCACCGGAAGTCTGACCGTACGGCGGGGCGGTTTTCGTGATTTCGCGCTGATCGTTATAGTTCGACGACGAGGCACCACCACCCTGCTCGTACCGGGGGGAATCGTTTGTGTTAGCGTTAAGGTTTGCGTTAGAAACGGCGCTCGCACTCGCGGACGATTGAGAGGCGGCGTTGTATCCACCGGAAGTGCCGCCGTATCGTGCGGGTGACGGCGGATCGTCGGATTCGTACGAATCCTCGTTGTCACCGTAATTCCCCTCACCAGCCACGTATCCCGGACGAATAGCTGCCGGATTGTTAGCACTGTTAGAATTTGCGTTAGATGCTGCAAGCGACCCAGTGCCGGTGTGCGATTGAGGTGAAGCCTCGTAGATCGGGGACATGCGGCCGTAATTCGGCGACGACGGTCCTACGCTAGGTGCGTTGACGACGTTGTTAGATTTCGTGTTAGATTGATCGATGGCGTTAATGTTAGAATCTCCTTCCAGTTCGCGGACAATGGAAGACAACTGCTCACCTCCCTGATCAACATCGTATCCTGTGTGCGTTAAAGAAGCAGAATGCTATGTAGCTTACATCCCAAAAAAAAAAATCATTGTCCCCGTTGTATTTTTTTTCGAAATTGTCAAAAGTGCGTCAATAAAATATACGGCGTTCGGAGACCTTAAAATTATTAATATAATAATAAACCTTAGAGTAGACAGTTCTAGAGTTACGGATTTTTGTACAAACGTATATGCGAGACTTCTGTTTACCTTGAGAACCAGCGTTAGCGCCCGACTGGGAAGATGACTGACCGGTCGATCCGGAGTGTCCTTGACCGTAAGATCCTTGACCTCCTTGACCGTAGGAACCTTGACCTCCTTGACCGTAAGAGCCTTGACCTCCTTGACCGTAAGAGCCTTGACCTCCGTGACCGTGAGATCCTTGACCGCCCTGACCGTAAGATCCTTGACCTCCTTGACCGTAAGATCCTTGGCCTCCCTGACCGTAAGATCCTTGACCTCCCTGACCGTAAGAACCTTGACCTCCCTGTCCGAATGAGCCGCCGTTTCCTTGACCGAAAGATCCTCCGTTTCCGGCACCACCTGCACCTCCGGCTCCTGCCTGAGCTGCGGCATTCGCCTGGGCCGATGCCTGAGCCGATGATTGGGATCCGGCGCCTCCTTGACCGTAGTTACCGGAACCACCGCTTCCGGAACCGTGAGATCCGTGTCTATGGCCGTGGCCGTGACCGTGGCCGTGACCGTGACCGTGACCGTGGCCGCCGTCGGAGCCGCCGTCGTAACCACCCCCGAATCCGTCTTCGTAACCACCATTGTAACCACCGGCATTCGCATTCGCGTTGGCCGAAGCCGAAGACTGCGCACTGCCCTGGCCCAGGGCCTTGGCGTTGGCGTTCGCCGACGCGGACGCCGATCCGCCCCCGTTCGCCGAGGCCGATGCCGAGGACGACGAGAGCGCACCCGAGAATCCTAGCGGACCAAGATTGAAATTGGTACCGAGATTCTGACTGTCACTTTCGGCATGATTCCCTCTGTCGTTTTTGTTAAACAGACCCAGAGGATCCAACAATGAACCACCGTTACCATGCACCAAGTTTCCGAGGAGACCTTTCATGAAGACACATAAAATGAGTCAAATTAGTCATGATCGCTTTTTTATTTGTTTGTTTTATTGATTGATTGATTGATTGGCTTTCGATTGATATTTTATTAATATTGATGAGACGCAAGTAGCGGTGTGCAAAGTGCGGTTGGATAAAATCGGGTACGATTTTTAGTCACTCGTGACGATTGAGAGGGTGAAACGAATCTTATTGCACGGATACACACAGAAAAAAAATTGACGGCCACAGTTTATTTGGTTTAATTTGTTTTATTTTGATAAAAATTTATTTAAATGAAGTAAATATTTATTTAAATCAAATAAATATTTATTTAAATCAAATAAATATTTATTTAAATCAAATAAATATTTATTTAAATCAAATAAATATTTATTTAAATCAAATAAATATTTATTTAAATCAAGTGAATATTTCACTTAAGACAAATAAACGGTGGCCGTCAAATAAAGTATTTTTCTGGGTGTAGAGACTAGTGTTGCAATGTTGATGTTTGTGGAATCGGAATTTTGAAATCGTGTTTGTTTTTTATTTATCTGGGTCAATTGACAGGATATGGATCGAAAACAAATCCTATAGGGGTGTAAAAATATGACTGAAGCCCATTACTGTTATTACTGTAATTACTTGATTCCAACCATAGCTTAAAAAATAAAAAAGGCTTTTCTTTAGGGTGAACCACGTGCTCGAGTTTACTATTTGCAAAGACGACATATGATTTTTGTTATCGATTTTCGTGGATTTTTACTGATGACAATGGACTTGGATGATCGACACAATGTGGCTAATGGTTCGAAAAATCTTCGTATCGCTCACCTGGCCTCCCAAGTGACTTGTTCACCAGCAAAAGTACCACCAAAGGCACCACACACTTGTAAGCTCTCATTTTTAATTAGCACTCGTTCGATCGGTTTTCGTTCACTCTTGTTATACAAGTTTCTTTTAAAGTCGTGACTCTTACGGATCGACACTTGTCGTCGAAGAGTCAGGAGAGACTGAGGCTCTCGGTTGATGAAGACATCTTATATACGGCACCGACCGCGGCGGCGAGCGTCGGATAATTATTGTCCTCCGCATTCCGTCGGGCTTCGGGAAGAGTTAATCATTTTTTTTTCTCTCCTACGTCGTATCCATCCGATCGTGGGTTTTCCACCGCGCAACCGGAAGCGCCGAACATCTGCGTTTTCGGATATATTTTCACAAACAATACAAGCACCGTTACTCCAAAATATTCGGAGCAAGTTCGACTTGAAAACGACAATACATTTACCGTCCGTTTCACACGCGTGGAGTCCACGGTCACGGTCCGTTCACTTCGACGAAGCGCTTAGCATTTTTCGATCTTGGGTTATCCCTGCTCGATGATTGGCGGGTGATTGCCAATACCGAGATAACGAATGATACAAACCGCGAAATGAAAATCATTTTTGAAAACTCAGATTCCATGGAATTCTATGGAATTTTTAATAAAATCATTATCCTCCGCTCTCTTTCGATCGAAAACTAATTGGAATTTACTCCGACTTATTCTCGACGATGATTCATCGATGCCGATATGACTATGCATTTTTTTTTTTTTTGGTTTACAAAAAACCTATTTACAAGACCATCGTCAGTCTGTAAATGGAGAAGATTTCGAGTGATGAACCAAGGTATGAACAATAGCTTGTTGGTTCGGCATTAGTGATAAAATGTTAAACATAGTCATCCTGTTGCAGATGCGTAATGAAGATAAATACGGGAAAACAGACATCGTATTTATTATTTATTTTTTTTTTTCATGCACAGGTTAGTGAGATCCTCACTATCCTATGCATGAAAAAAAGCGCATTGCGTTGTCCGGAGGACGTGTTGAATATGCATTCGCGAAAAATCTTTTAATGATCCACGTGAGAGGATCGATGTTAATTGCATTTGTGCGATTCTTCTATAGCGCACGATAATCTATATGTGTGTTTAACAGACGGACGAAGCTGTCGAGAGATTTCAGAATATAGATAAGTCCGGTGATGAAGAGCATCGAGGACGGTGAAGAAGAATCGAGGGAAATTATTGTGGCATGTTCGAGGAATATCAAGGGAATATCCAGAGTTAATGAAATCGGTGGATCGATGCGATTCGATCTTTCTACGAGCTTCTTTGGCCACTGTAAGTAGACCCAAACAAAAATTGTCGTTTGGATTTTTGGACTACTAAGTCATCGTTTTTTATAAAGTAACAATTGATCTTCGAAGGATTCGAGCCAAAAAAATTATTTAACTGATCCTATTGATCCAAAATATATTTTGGGGTATGAAAATATCAAACATAACGATATTTTTGTTTTATTGTCCAACCACTGTGCTTACAACCTGCACAAAACATCACACGAAGACACATACATCCAACACACACTAGGGTAAAAGTGGGGAATATGGCCCGGTCCATATATCATTGATTTACGTGTTAATCGAGGTGGGCCATATTCACCACTTTTACCCTATATATCAACATCTAAACTTATGCGAATTGTGTACACTCTTATACTGCACTTTGTAAAAAGGGCTTTGGCCCGTATATATTATAATAAATAAATAAATAAATAAATAAATAAACAGAATGTTCAACGAAGAAGAATAAAAATGTATACAACGTTCCAACGCAAATAATTGCAGTCGCATCTCAATTCAAATAAAAGAAAGCCCGAGGCTGAAGGATTTCGGTCAATGGCCCGTTGACAATATGTGGATGCAATTAGATTAGATATTAGAAATATATTAATGTATAAATGTTTTTAAAAAAATGGTACTGATCGTCAACGCATCGTATGTATTGTTAATAAATACACACTTACTACTACTACTACCTTTATTGGAAAAAAAATATATCGAATATACATATTTTTGTTATGTGCCTGTGTATCGCTTGATTCGGCGGACTCGAAAATACCGCAAGAGGAATCGTTAAAATTCTTGTCTAGAAGTAACACGATGACAACATTGTTGAGACCGTCTCGTGAGAAAAAAAAGAATTAACAAACATAACACACGAAACCTGTTTGGCACGATTCGACATTAAACAGGTTTCGACCGATAGGTTCGAAAAGACTTATCGTCGTCGACGAAAATATAAGCGAAGAGGATCTCAAAAAAAAAAAAACGTTCCGATAATTTTGTGTGCTGCGCGTCTTTCGACGGAAGGACGAGTCTCCGAGTGGCAGTGAACGACACGTGGATCACACATCATTACTCTCCGCTGCGTTGACAATGACGAGTCCGGATGACCTTCAGGCTCGAATAATTAAACCCCAAACTTTCGGACAGCGTTTCACTCGGTGAATCATATTTAAAATATAAAATTTGATGCATTTATAGTTTGATCGATATTAATGAGAAAAAAAATGAAAAATGAAATCTATATAAATTCTTCCGGGAAATCCCCGAGTCCCTCTTTTGGTACCTTTTTGGCGCGAGGCCAACAGGTCGCGAAGGCCCCGATCGCGTTCGACGAAGAAGCCATTTATTGCGCACGCACGCATACTCGGGGCATTCCTAATTGCGTAACTGGTCGGTCCCAAATAGCCGACACGTACTTCTCATCGGGTTCAATGGTTTCCGAGTAATGTGTTATTCGATGATCCGGGACCACTTACCACGACGTTGTACCATCGACGTAACTACGTCGTAACGCTGAATCGCTAGTTTACGTTAAGGTCAGGTTCGACGACTTCACCTAGATTTTTTTTTTGCCGCCACCGTTTATTTGGTTTAAGTAAAATGTTTATTTGATTTCAATAAATATTTACTTAAGTTAAGTAAATCGTTACTTATATTAAGTAAATCGTTACTTAAATTAAATAAATCGTTACTTAAATTAAATAAATCGTTACTTAAATTAAATAAATCGTTACTTAAATTAAATAAATATTTATTTAAATCAAATAAATATTTTACTTAAACCAAATAAACGGTGGCCGTCAAATAAATTTTTTTTCTGGGTGTACCATGACATTTTTTATTTCTTTATTTTTTTTCTCTTCATTATATTTTAAGCCTTTCGATTCGGGACCGAAGCTACTGAACGTCCAGTGAGAAAAAAAATTGGTTCGATTAACCAAAAGTCAAAAAATGGATTCAAAATTTGTCGATTGAAACAAACATTTGCTTAATTTACTTAAATTGAGCATTTGCTTAATCGAACAATTTCTTTTTCTCAGCGTCCGAACAAAAATTCAATTAAACGCTAAATAATTTTTCAGCGCTTCCTATTTGCATCACAATTATGCGTATTTAATGGCAGTCGTGATCCTGATCGTGTTACGGTCCGGAATAATTTATAATTAGATTCCTGAGTCATAAATATCGCTTTTGCCACAAACAGCGATTTTTCTATCGTAAAAACCATCATTAATAAAAATAAAAATAAAAAAACCTGTTCGTACGCCGTTCGCAGAATTGTGAGTAGAATATCATAATTACGTATCGTTGAACAATGAAAAGTTACAAATAGCGATGAGGCGGTGAAATGTTGTAATTATTGGACCCGCGGGCGTTCGATCAAGGACGGATATCGAGTTATCGGCAATGTCGATTTTTCAGCGGAAACTCCGCCGAGCCGGTCGGACGGAGGTTATTACTGCACACTGCGCAGGCGCCTCGGGGATCGGGGAATCCCCTCTCACGCGAATGAAGCGCCGGAATCCCGGGGGGGGGGGGGGGAAGCTCGGACATGGGGAATATCCAAGAAACCCCAGGTAATTTCTATATTTTTATTCCTATTTTTAAACACTTGTTCCCGACGCGGTGACTCATCATCGCTCGCTTTGACAGACTCGAGAGGCTGGGGCAAAACGGACACGCTAAGAAATGAAGGCCGTTCGGATGAGTTACGAGCTATGAAACGACTGTTTACTAACAAAGAAAATTGATTTGTAATAACTACTTCGATAAACCGAGAAAAATGGTGGCCCTGCAATTTTTTTTATTCGCCCCGATTTACGAGGTGGTCCATTGTGCCCCGTACGCGCAATTGTGCCCTTAAGGTGGTCCTTTAGTTATCTCCGACGCCGCCTAAGTTCGAGAGAGGAATGAGAGAGATTACCAAACACTTCTCGATGGAATAAAAACCTGAAAATAATCGAGCATGTGGAAGGAACTGGAAATAATGTTTTTGCATAATCGTAATTCCAAAAAGTTATTAACAAATTACTGAAAAACATGATTGTGCAACAAATTTTTCGGTAAGCTAATTTTTTTTGTTACGAAAATGATTTGTCAATTTTTCTGAATAGGCATGAATTTTTTCAGCAATTTAATTTTTTTCAATTAAGTCAAATAAATATTTTACTTAAACCTAATAAACGGTGGCCGTCAAATAAATTTTTTTCTGGGTGCAGGCGGCGTCAGACATAACGAAAGGACTACCTCAAATGATCAAATGGAATAAAAAAGAAAAATCTGGTGAACATTGAACCACCAGTACGGTCAATGCACCTTTTAACCATTACGAATTCACAAAACAGCTAGAAAGCCCGGAGTTCGCTCAGAGCTGGGAACTTCGTGAAAGGGATTTTGAGAAGTTGACGATAATTGACTCTAATGACTAGGCAACCGCGAACTCTCGTCCATGACGCCTCGGGATATACCCATCGAAACATTACGGATTTTCAGAGAGATAGGAGTAAATATTATTTTATTTATCTATTTCGCATCAGTGCGAATGGATTCTTGCAGAAAAAATTACATTGTGCCGGCTTGTTGTGTTTATATAATTTTCCAGCGGCGTCGGAAAACTCGATGACCTTGCTCTTGTAAAGAGACGGACAGAGCAATTTTTTATTATTTTTTATTACCGATGATCCTTTAGATCAAAACTGCTTGACTTTAGATCAAAACTGCGAACGGATTCATTTTCAGGACAAAAAAAAATACATGGAAATATGTGGAGTAAATATAATTTTATTTACCTATTTCTTATCTGTGCGAAAGGATTCTTGGCGGGAAAAATGACATTGTATCGTCGTGTCGTGTTTATATAATTTCCCAGCAGTCAGAAAACTCAAGGATCTTGCACTTGTAAAGAGACCAACGAAACAATTTTATTTATTTTTTATAACCGATTATCCGCTTGACTTTAGGTCAAAACAGTGATCGGATTCGTTCTCAGCGCAACAAAGAAATAAACACATTGCAATATGTGATCCAGAGTTTTTCAAAAAAAAAAAAGAGTCAGTCAAAAGTGTATAAAAATTGTGTTTATGATCTCTTTTTTTTCACACAAATATCCGATGTATTTTTATTTCGGCTGATGGTCAAAATCCCGGACTTGAATCTGATGCGAAGAATGGCGCCGGAAATGCAAGAAAAATATGCGCCACGATCTCTTATGAACAGGATACATTGTACCGTGAGGCTATCTTTGAAAACAAGCATTAGCCACATCCGACAGTGAGTCGAACTATCGCGAACAGATTTTACCGGAACGTGACAAAATTCCGTATCGCACCGATAAAAAAACCCCAACTACTACTTGCTGCTGCTTGAGACTGCTGGAAGGCTATTATATAGCGTACGATACACGTCACTCGAATTGTGTGATTAAGTGTACGCTTAGTTTGTACGATACACCGGTATTATATACCGGATCGGAGTTGTAATAGGCCCGATGCCAAGCGCATCCTCGGATGCACGCTGTTCATGTCGTACAGAGTGCATAATACGAGTGTATTGTATTACGCTAATAGGTACGGGCAGGCAAACGTGCAATCGCGCGCGATATGTTTCGCAGTCTTCTCCGTGGCTATATATATATGTATATTATATATATGTATATGTATATATATATTAGGGTGTTTCAAAAAAAGGCATTGTTTTTTAAATTTTTCTCCCACCTGTTCAAAGTACAGATTTCGATCTCAAATTGAACCTCACAAAAGGCGGTACCAAGCAAAAAATCCTAAGAGGTGCCGCATTCGACGGTTAACCCAAAAAATGCGGCACCTCTCAAACTTAATTGTCAGCGACCGTCTTTCGCTGGATTTTTTTATCAATTAATATATATAGTTCTATAGGGTGGGAGCTTAACGTTTTGCCATTTTTTGTATTAAACACAAAAGACTACAAATAAAAAAATTATTAAAAATATGTATTTTGGGTTCACTACAAAAAATTACAAAAAGTTAATCTCCCACCCCGTAGAATTATATATTTCGATCTAAAAAAACATTTCGCGAAAGGCGGTCGTTGACAATTAAGTTTAAAAGGTGCCGCATTTTTGGGTACAAACGTCGAATGCGGCACCTCTTAGAATTTTTTGCTAGAGACCACCTTTCGCGAGGTTCAATTTGAGATCGAAATCTAGACTTTAAAAAAGTGGGAGCAAAATAATTAAAAAAATGTCCTTTTTGTGAAACACCCTAATATATATGAATATATATATCTATATTCGATACGTAGACGAGCTATCCATGCGCAACGACTGAGAGTACAGTAGAACCTCGTTTATCGGGCCTTTGATTAATCGGGACTCCCCATTATCCCGACTCATCCGAGCACTCCATATTAATCGAGGTGTATACTCGGATATACGGAGAATATCATAATATGAGTATTATGATGTTCTCATAATAAGTCCGGAAATCTCATTCTTGGACCGGAAGTGACGACGTACCGAAAATACGTCAGTTTCGATTTGAAAATCTTAATTCTCGACGCGAACACAGCGTATATATAGCTTGTGGCTTTGTGTCACGTTGCGGTCATGCCGTCATCGGTATCCTCGCGAAAACGGATTCTCGGTAATCGGAGACAAGCGCAATGATACACTGGGAAGTTCGAGCCGGACACACGGAGTAAATTTAATGTGTGATTCCCATTCAATCATTTCACGATCCTAATCTCAAATCGCATGCGCGGTCTCATCGCGGTTAGCGATCGCTATCTAAATACTATTGATAATTTGACTTTAATCTCTTACAAGGAAAAACAATACTTTATCTTGAAAAAAAAAAAAAATAAGTTGAGAAACACATAAGAATAAACTCAAATTCTTGAAAATAATTATCGAGTCGCCGAAGATGTCCAAATTTGGTATTGCTTTATTCCTTACAAACACACGCAAAATAATCGATGAACTATACGGCTATAATGATTTTCGAAGGCTCGAACTATGATATCATGGCTGAAAAAAAAAAAAAAAAAAAAATGATGTTTCATCCTGGCGAACTGGAAGAAAAGAAATTGAAGATTTGGTTGAGTTGTTGCTATTCATCGAGCATATGCGAAGGATAGTAAAATCCGGCTTCGGCGCCGTCTGGCATTCGGCATTCAATCATTCTCGTCTATCGCCAGTGTGGATAATCGATCGGCGAGTCGTCTTTAATATTCTTGTTATTGAAACTCACAC
Source organism: Ichneumon xanthorius (assembly GCA_917499995.1). NCBI lineage: Eukaryota > Metazoa > Arthropoda > Insecta > Hymenoptera > Ichneumonidae > Ichneumon > Ichneumon xanthorius. The sequence goes on along the minus strand of OU824204.1, from coordinate 3,244,597 downwards.
TATCGACACTTCTCTGGACGCTGTAATAATGGCTATTAATCCACCGCTCGTTCGTTGTCGCGTAGGGGAGATTATTTATTTTTTCTTATTTTCGTGACGCTCGTGTGCGATAACTACACTGTGTGTTATAATAAGTATACTACGATGAGGAAGATCGTGTAAACAGTGAGAGACACGAGGATGGTTATACCGGAAGAATCGTCGTGTCAGGGCCAAGGTCGCCGTACAGATTACTCTTGAATTTGTGTCGGACGATAACATTTACCCTATTGCATTGATTTCTTATCGGTTGGATATTCCCATAATATCTTTGTTTATCGATGTCTATCATCGCTTCGATTAGCGGCCATATGTCTGCTCGATTAATAGAACAATTCGATCAGAATTTTTTTTTAAACAATTTACCATAAAGGAGGGATTTATAAAAATTAAGTGAAAATTGCGAAAATAATTTATTGCACAATGAGGTTCAAAGGCATGAAAATTCATAATAAAACCATAATTTGTATAGCACAATTACTTTCACCCTATTATATTGACTTTTTATCGGTGGGATATTCCCATAATATCTTCGTTTATCTTCCCTATTTATTCGGTATTACCTAATAAATGAAATAAATATTTATTTCATTTATTATTTATATACATATCTATTTGAAATAAATATTTACTTGATTTAAATAAATATTTATGTGATATAAATAAATATTTTCTTGATTTAAATAAATATTTATTTGATATAAATAAATATTTGTTTGATATAAATAAATATTTGTTTGATATAAATAAATATTTATTTGCGGGGCGCCGGTAAAACAAATGGTTTTTCTGCGTGAGGAATATTGCGTTGACTTGACGATTAGGCCGAGAGATCTTGGTTCTGAAGAACATGAGGTAAATATAGTTTCCTTCCGCCGACCCATTGGCTGCATCTTCGTAATTTCTCATGAGCGTCACGTTTTGTCCTTTGAAGACGACGTGTGACTTTCGACACGCATAGGACGCTGTCGACCCGTCCTTCCCGCCATTCGCCATTCCCGAACTTCTCGATCGGGATTGAGCCCGAGTCGGCGACCTCGCACACTTCATTGTCACCGAGCTGTATTCTTTCTCCGCTGCTCGGACGATATGTCGCGAGGCGCCGCTGTCGGTAATCGTGGCCTCGCTTTTATCGGCTGCCAGGAACCGCTTGACTTCCCCGCTCGATGGCTCTTCTGCCGACTTGTGGAGGCAACTTCTGCACAGTCAAAAAAAGTTTGTACTTTTTGCAACAACTTATTATCCACAAAGGTCCACAATTTTTTATTTGTTAATTTTCCGATCGCACCATCGTAAGCTTCTAGTTTTACAAACAAAAGTACAAAGTAAAGTTGTTAGTAACTCGCGAAATAAAAGGACAAGTTTGTATATTCAACCCTGAAAATCGAGTTTGTCATTTATTTGACGAAATTATTTTTACGAATAATTTTTACGATGTTTATAAACCCAAAAAGTTGTAATCGATCTTTGGACAGGCTGGCAAAATTGTCGGGATGTAAAAAAAATGTGGGCGCACCTGCGTCTCGTTTGGTTCCCGCGCTGCACTACAGGTGGCTTTACGTCGAAATGAAACTCGCAAGCGAAAGATCCTTTTAGCTTCGATATAAGGCAGCCTGCGCGTTGGGTCTGTACCTCTGGTTTCCCTTCAATACACGTATAAATCTTTCGCCTTTTACTAAAGATTTCCGTGGAGGGGAACACTTGATGAGTCTATATGACAATTTTTTGTTGTGCCCAGCTATGAAGCTGGGTCATTAATAAATTAAAACACAATAATAGCTACTGAGTGGCTTAAATTTCGAACCGACAAAATAATGTGTACTCTTCATCGGCAAACTGGGGCTTTGAAGCCACAATCGATAAGTGAATTTCGAAATTTATCGGGTAAATAATAAACAAATAACAGATTATTCGAATCTAATAAGGATTTTACTAAGGCAAGTAAACATTTCTTGCCCCACATTTTTCAATAAATATTTACTTGCGGGACGCCCGTTAAATAAATTATTTTTCGGGGTGCACGTAAAACTGAGGTCCTCTAAGAAGCTGCAGGATATCAAGGATCGGGGCTGATTTTTATTTTCGGGATACACAAGGAGAACCCACCGTAAGATTTCACATGTGCTCGAAGATCGCGTATGAACTGTTAATTTTATTTCTCACTTAATTACCGGGTATCGAATAGATTTACTCGATAGTCTTTTAATGCTCAGCAGTTCTCATCCGTAGACAGTCGGACGCTATTGTGAATAATTATACATACGAAACACGCGTACTTTCGAAATCCGCATCACCGATCGACCACGAGGCGACAACCTCTCTTTACACACATGTACGTCTGCTCGACACACGAGACTCTTTTCCACTCGCGCGCCCAACAGCTAATACTTATCTCCGAGTTGCACTCCGATGCCTTCAGTCAAGCCTTCTCGACATTCATTCTCGCGCTTGAGCGCAATCTTACACTCTCGCAGGACCGATAAGCCATTTTCGGCACTCTTTTGTTGGCAACCGAAGTCATTTCTTTTTTTGTTTATAAAGCAACGATTGATCTTCGACCGATCGAGAGGTGTCTAGAATAGAATATTTATTTATTTTAGGCCTTTTACAAATTTGCTATAATCAGGCAAGTCATCAACAAACGATGGACATATATGGTACATGATGAGCTTAATGGTATTTATATAAATATCTATTTGAAATAAATAAATATTTTCTTGATTTAAATAAATATTTATTTGATAACAATAAATATTTTCGAAAGAGAATTACAAACACTTCTCGATCGGATAAAAATCTGAAAAAAATCAAGCATATGGAAGACACTGATAAGATTGTTCGTCCATAATAATGATCCAAAAATGTTATTCGTTTCCTTTACGTTAAAATTTGTTTAAAATCGTAATTTTCAAGTATTAGATAAAATTCTGAAAAAATTCATACGTATTCAGAAAAATTAACAAATCATTTTCGTAATAAAAAAAAAATTTGGTTGTCGGATAATTTGTTGCACAATTTTCTTTTTCAGTAATTTGTTATGAACATTCTGAAATTATTATTATGCACAAACAATCTTTTCAGCACCTCTTATATGCTAGAATTTTTTCAGATTTTTTTCTCATCGAGAAGTGTTTGTAATCTTTGTCTTTTTTCTCTCGAACTTAGGCGGCGTCAGTCATTGTGTTAGTACTACCTTAACACGTAAATCAATGATACATGGACCGGGCCATATTCCCCACTTTTACCCTACCAATTTTTGCATAAAAACTTCCAGCCCGGTACATTAAAATTGATAGGATTTTTTTTTTTACAGAGCATTTCAGGGTAATACGTCGACGAACACGTATTACGTATTAGAGGGATGCGCGGATAAAAGCCGCTCTCGAGGTAGCAGTGCGGTCCGTGACGACTCCGATAAACTCGAGTACCGAGAAAAGGCAATATACTGTGAATCCGCCCGGATAATTAGATAACAGAAAAAGTCAACCGAGTCAAGCGAGGGTTCATTGTGCCAAAAAGCGCTGGTGATAGTGACCGCAAAATAAATAAAGGCGATAACCCCGCGACAGGGCAGAGACATCCGCCCCGCGGAAATCGACAAAACATCGTTCCGATAGTATTCCACGAAATCCCGGCGTCGAGAGAAATCACGTACTCGTGTGGGATATCAGCTAGGGGTCGGAACACGAATTCACGCAATCGAGGTGCAATTCGTGCGTAGAGTCGGTTGTCACCGGAATCGAGAATAACTTCGACTTTATAGCGTATGTGAAATCAATATATAGATCCAATAAAATATTTCGCAGTATCCTAACCGAAAAAGAATTTCCTTTCGCCCTTAATTGTCTGACTACGATACAGTAAATCGATAAAAACTTACGCGTATTTCGTGATTTCTTTTCTCGGTAAATATATGCTTTATTGCTTTGAGTTTTTTTAGAGTGGCAGGGGGACATATTAAAGAATATTTAAGAATTTTTTCTTTCGATTTTATTGTTATTATTTATGTTTTTTTATCGGTTGGCGTAAACTTTTTTTTCGAAAGTTCGATTTTGATGCCGTCGAACGACAGATCGACGATGATTGCTATGACCGATACGAGCGTTGAAACTTCCACCCACTGTATTGTCCATCATCCGTTTCCGGCACCTCCTGCTCCTTCCAGATCGATGGCGCTCGCCTGGAAAGCTACTCGATGGATTGATGGGGACCCGACGGATTAAACCACTGGACCGATCCATCGCCTGTCACCTTGTGATTATTCACGTCCGTGGCACTTCGATCTAAACTACCATCAGGGCGGTATTGTTCCTTTCTGCTGTTGTCAACGTGCGTCGTAGCCCCACTGAATGGAACCAGCGCTTGACACAGAAAGTGCCACTGCGGACACTCGAGACTCTTCGGCAAGTATCTGACCGTGGGACTGTTACATATGATACCTAAAATGATACAAATTAGTCATGATGGTTTTATTTTATACGATACGATTTTTAGTCACTCGTGGCGATTGAGAGGGTGGAGCGAATCTTATTGAATGGAAAGAGACTAGTGTTGCGATTTTGATGTTTTTTTAATCAGCAGTGCCAAAGGGGAATTTTTTTTTAATTGTGTTTTTAAAAATTTATCAGGATCAATTGGCAGAATGTGCTATTTTATTGTTCGGTTAAAACTATTTTCAGTAATTTTAACCGATGACAATGCGCTTGGGCAATTGACAGAATGTTGTTATACTCACTCAAATATTGTTGGTGTGTTTGGGGTCGATATGGTTGGAATTGGTATAATTGGATTTCGTATGGTTGGATTTCGTATGGTTTTATTTCGTATGGTTGGAGTTCGTATGGTTGGGTTTGATATGGTTGGGGTTGGTACGGTGGGGGTTGGAATGGTTGGGGTTGGTATGGTTGGGGTTGGTACGGTGGGGGTTGGAATGGTTGGGGTTGGTATGGTTGGGGTTGGTACGGTGGGGGTTGGAATGGTTGGGGTTGGTATGGTTGGGGTTGGTACGGTGGGGGTTGGGGTTGGTACAGTGGGGGTTGGGGTTGGTACGGTGGGGGTCCGGGTTGGGACGGTGGGGGTCCGGGTGGGGACGGTGGGGGTCCGGGTGGGGACGGTGGGGGTTGGGGTACGTGCGGTGGGGGATGGGGTTGGAACAGTGGGGGTCGGTATGTTTGGGGGTGGTGTGGTCGGGGTTTGTATGGTCGGGGTGCGTATGGTCGGCGTTGGTATCCTCCGGGTTTGTATGGTCGGGGTTGGTATGGTAGGGGCTGAGATGGTTGGGGTTTTTCGGTTGTTCGGGGTTGTTCAGTTGTTTGGGGTTGTTCGGTTGTTTGAGGTTGTTCGGTTGTTCGGGGTTGTTCAGTTGTTCGGGGTTGTTCGGTTGTTTGAGGTTGTTCCGTTGTTTGAGGTTGTTCGGTTGTTTGAGGTTGTTCGGTTATTCGGTGTATTTCGTTTGGTAGGGCTACTTCGTATGGATGGGGTTGATCGTTTTGTCGGGATTGTTTTCGCTCATTTGGTCTCGCAAGCGATTTGTTCACCACCAAAAATATCACCAACGCCACCAGATACTTGTAAGCTCTCATTTTTAGTGAACCCTCGATCGATAGTTTTTTTCACTCTTGTTATACTAGTTTCTTTTAAAGTTGCGACTCTTGTGGAGAGATCGACACTTATCGTCGAAGACCGAAGACTGACTGACGCTCTCGGTTGATGTCTTATATACGCCACCAAGTGTAGCGGCGAACGTCGGATAATGATTGTCCCCCGAATACAGATAAGTCCAGTGATAAAGAGCATTGAGAACGATGAAGAAGAATCGGGGGATATTATTCTGGGAAATCCGAGGAATATCAAGGGAATACCCAGCGTTAATAATACCGGAGGATCTATGCAATTCGCTGAACATCGATTTGAAATTTCATATACCAATTTTTTCATAAAAACTTCCAGCCCGGTACATCAAAATTGATACGATTTTTTTTTTTTTTTACAGTGCAATTCAGGGTAATGCGTCGACGAACACGTATTACGTATTAGAGGGATGCTCGGATAAAAGTCACTCTCGAGGTGCAGTCCGTGACGACTCCGGTAAACTCGAGTGCCGAGAAAATGCAATATACTGTGAATCCGCCCACATAATTATATAACAGGCAAAGTCAACCCGAGTCAAGCCAGGGTTCATTGTGCCAAAAAATGCCGGTGATAGTGACCGCAAAATAAATAAAGGCGATAACCCCGAGACAGGGCAGAGAGATCCGCCCCGCGGGAATCGACAAAACGCCGTTTCGATAGTGTTCCACGAAATCCCGGCGTCGAGAGAAATCATGAACTCGTGTAGGATATCAGCTGGGGGGTCGGAACACGAATTCACGCAATCGAGGTGTAGTTCGTGCGTAGAGTTGATGGTCACCGAAATCGAGAGTAACTCCGACATTATAGCGTATGTGAAATCAATATATAAATCTAATAAAATATTTCGCAGTATCCTGACCGAAAAAAAAAATTCCGCCCTTAATTGTCGAAATAAATGAACCCACCGAAAGGCACACAATTTTCTCACAATAAACAAGTTAAAATCAATCGAACGGCTATCACATATTATTTATTAAGAAGGTTGAAAGAGAGAAAAAAATGCATAAAAGAATAATTTCTCAAATAATGTTTTATTGACAATGGACATTTTTTTAGCGTACACACGAGTCGTTTTTTTGTATATACTTCACAATTGAATTGACAAAGCGGTGTTCACCTATTTATCTATCACCGTTCTCTATATTGACAATGTGACTTTATTATCACGTTTGAATGTAATGTAGGAGGATTCGATAACTCCCAGCCGCGTATATCGATAATACTATTATTGTCTTTATTTCGTAAATTAAGTGTATATAGGCGTGATGTTGTTTTTATTTTTATTTTTTTTATTAAGACAACGCATGCGCCGATTTTGGCAATTGACATCGCACCTTTGTAACTCGATTGACAACAAGTGCTAGAGGTATTGACGTTTTTTTAAAATTATTCCTTCATCGAGCTATCACAAGATATTTCGTCTTGAGATTTTTTTTTTACCCCGATAACCCTTCTAAAAAATAGTGTTACAAAAAAAAAAGAAAATATTTCAATGATCCTCAGCGATCGAACTGCTTTGATCGTCACAATTATAAAAAAAAATTGCAGAATGACGAAAAGAAATCCCAGATCTAAAAAAAATTATTCTACGAAACATTGACATTCTCCACATTTTATTATCAGAGCCTTGATTTTTTTCATGTACTTTATTTTTTTCTTTCTTCAATTACTTATCTATAATCTTGTCCTACGGCAGCGGCGGTTGATTGACCTTTTCGGGATCCTTCGTGGAAGTGGCGCTACTGCCGTCCTCATTCTCGGAAGTTTTGTTGCTATTGTTATTACTATTGTTACTGTTGTTATCAGGATGCTCGCTTTCGTTCTTCATTTGCTCAGTCTTGTGAGCAACGGCAAAATTGCTCAGGTACTCGACGACCTGCGAGTGGCCGAAGGTTTGCGCCTCGTCGATCGGTCGATTGCCCCATCTTCAATAAAGAACCGCACCGGAAATGGGAGATAAAAACCATTATTTATTCTTCGTTATAGGTCGAATCGACCAGTGAATGAATAGTTAAGTTAGTTCTTACTAATACTGTGCACTTCGCATAAGTTTCAAAGAAATGAGAGGGAATTGCAAACACTGGGCGGTATAAAAATCTGAGAAAAATCATGAATATTAAAGGTGCTAAAAATATTAATTTTGCATAATAATAATTCCAAAATTTTATTAACTAAATGATGATAAAATTGTTCAACAAATCTCCCGGAAACTGAAGCTTTTTAAAAATGAAAATGATTCGTTCACTTTTAACTTCGAATTTTTTTTTTTAATGGGAAAAATGTGTGTAAAGTCACAAAATTCAAAGTGAATTAAAAAATCTGAAGAAATTCAGAACAATGAACGAATTATTTTTCATAAAAAAGTTAGGTATCCGGCAGATTTGCCGAATAATTTTATTTTTCATCAATGTTTTTATACAAATTGTGGAATTATTATTATGCCAAATCAATATTTTCAGCACCTTGATGCTTGATTTTTTTTCAGATTTTTATATCATCGAGAAGTGTTTGCAAATCCCTCTCATTTCTCTGAAACTCATGCGAAGTGAGACACTATTCTTCAGTGCTCGAAGTCTTGTCTTGTGACTGTCTTTTTCTTTTTCTAATATTTTTTTTACCTGTCCTTCGGATCGTGAGGAACGCCGCAATGCTCGATGAGAAATTCGACGCAGTCGAGATGGCCTTCGCTCGCAGCCAAGTGTAAAGCGGTTCGACCGTCGTAATCCGATAGCGTCATGTCCATGCCGCTCAATCGATGCCTGCGAACAGACGTAGACAAAACATTACCTACCCATTGTATGGTACAAAAAAATACCTTTCTAAAGTGTATGTGTAGCTTGAAGCTTGGCTTAAAATTGGTGCTTAAAATAAATTGTTTTTCCCTGCCCAAGCAGTTTGGCGTTTGCATTAAATTTCATTATTAAAACTAATCTTCCGTTTTTAAACTCACCGATCGAGACACTCGAGTAGACTGTAATGTCTGTTTGCATGTGTTTGTAGTATCGGGGATGTTTTTATTTAGTGTACAATTTCAGTGTTTAGTTTTTTGATTGACGATTGTATGGAGGATGATGATGATTTATGGAATGACTGACGATCGAGTGTTATTCACAATTTTTTTTTCTCTATTGTATCGATTCCAAACGATGTATAGATATGTAGATATGTGTAGATATATTATGGGATGAGAGAGCAGTTAACTGTGTTTTTTTACCTTCTCATCGCCGTTACGTCGCCGCTCGCCGCACTGAAGAGAAGATTTACGATCGAGAGGCCTTTGGTTTCGTACTTGTGTCTTCTCGGATCCTTCTTGTTCGTCGCGTGTTTCAGGTTGTCATAACTGTCGGTCACAAAAAAAAAATTACGATGAGTATTCGTGGAGTGGTAATTAATAATACAAAAAATTGTTTGCTGATCTGCGGCTGAGATTGGTTAATTTTGGATTTTCTCTTCTTCGGATTTTTATTGAAGAGACTTTACGTTTCGAGCCTGGTCGGCGCCCTCTTCAGGTATTTGTTTCTTTTTTAGAAATTATGACAGAGATTAAGCAGAACAGTGAGGAGAAGAGAGGGAAGAGGTAATCTAATAAATGATAAATAAACAATTTTTGAAGTGGTCGCTGACCAGGTGCGAAACGTAAAGGAGTCTCTTCAATAAAAATCGGAAGAGAAAACCCAAAATTTACCGTTCCACAGCCGCAAGATTAATAATAAACCATATTAATAATTAAATCGACGATAAATTATTAATAACTAAATGAACAATAAATTATTAATAACTAAATGAACAGTAAATTATTAGTAACTAAATGAACAGTCAGTTATAAACGATAGAATAATTTACCGATGAAAATTAAACTCGTTGACGAGCTCTTCGCAAAATTGTACGCCTCTGCAGGAATTCCCGAGGGGATCCAAGGGCGGTGACCACGTGCAGATGCCCATGACGTTTGGAATGACGACGAGAAGACTTCCGGAAACTCCAGATTTTGCTGGAATGCCGACCTGCGCGATAAATAATATGTACACAATTTTTAGATGTGTCGACTGTGATAATAAAATTAAAAAAAAACTAATTCCAGCTTAAATCGAGTGTTCTTTTATTTCTTACTTTGAATGCAAATTGACCACTGTAGTCGTACATGCCGCAGCTGTGCATGAGACTCAAGACGTCCCGAACACCGTCCGGCTTTAAAACTTTTTCTTCCGTTATCGGACATATTCCACCGTTGGCCAATGTCGCTGCCATAACGGACATGCTCTCGCAATTGGCTTCCATGGAACAACACTGTTAAAAAAAATAAAGAAAAAATGAATATATAGAGCAATTATTTATTTATTTTTTTTTAGGAAGAAATATTTCTTAAAAAAGAAAGTACGTACTTGAAAATAAAAGTCCATTATCTCACGCAGATTCGTCTTTTCCGGATAACACTTGTGTTCCCTCATGTAGAATCCAAGGGCGTAGTTTCTGTCGGCCGCTTCGCGCTCCGAAAGAAAAACCGCGTTGTTGAAACCCAAATTTTCACCGCCGGCAAGTCTTTTGAAATAATTCATTGTAAAATCGAATTTTTCGGCTAATGTCATTTCCGGTTTTATGAGGGCTTTCAGGAGCGAACAGATTAGAATTGCACCTGCGTTTATCATCGGATTGTGTGGTTTTTCTAGAATAAAAAACAAAACGAAAAACATTCAAATTGTATGTGAATAATAAATTATAATAAATATTAATAATATTATAAATATAATAATAATATACACTGTAAAAAAAATGTAAATAGATATACAAAATAAAATTTTATTAGAATATTGATGGACCAATAAAAATCCATTAAAAAATATATATTTTTTAATTTTCAAACTCATTTAACTTACTGTTGTGGTCGAGAATGAGCTCGTTAAAATTTCGGCCGGAAGGCTCTTGACCGACATATTGGTGAACGACGTCCTCGCCGAGCCTCTCGAGCGCGATGGCGTACGTGAGAGGTTTGCTGCAGCTCTGAAGAGTGAATGGCATAGTAGTCTCACCGATGCTGAATCTTTGGCCGTCTATCGTGCAGACCGAAACGCCCCAGTATTCAGGATTCATTCGAGCCAATTGCGGAATATACGAGGCGACCTTGCCCTCGGTGTTCGTTTTGCATTTCCAGTAAAAATCTTCTATGTGCTTCGTAAAACCGGCCCAGTCCGGGATTATGAATTGATGTCTGAAGGCTCGCGATATCAGCACCAGATTCGGAGCTATTATTCTAAAACAGAAAATGCCAATTGCTCAATACAATCCTTCATGAGAAAAACCAAAAAAAAAATAAAAAACCAAAAAATAAAATACTCAAATAAAATAAAATAAAATATATTTTTTTTAACTCAAATAAAATAGAATGAAAAAAAAACTCAGTAAAATAAAATAATTGGTTTTAATTTTTATTTTTTTAATAAAAAAATAAACGAAAAATCAAGAAGATATTTCCGAAAATAGGTGTTTTATCGGCGTGAAAAATATGGCACGCTGGGCGTCAAAGTGTTAAATCGGTGCAAGGTTAGTCTTCGCCGGTACGTCCAGTTTAAATACGCTGCCCTACGAACCTGCTAAATTGTTCTCTATCCAGTTTTTGAGTTTCGTGAGACACACCTTCGTGGCCGCCTGACTTGAGATGCTCCTGCTTCAAGTTGTCGGTTAATTCCTGCAGACGAGGATCGTTTTTTCTCAGTCCGGTGGTCCGCAGGGCCTGGACAGAGCGGAATCGGTAAATCCAACAAAGTAATTTCAAAAATAAAATTAAAAAAAATAAAAATAATACCCACCGCCAAAAATTTGCCAACCGACAAAAGTCCCGATTCCTCGCTCTTGAACATATCGAACATGACATCCTCGGCGTTCGTCGAATGATCTTGATCCTTCGTACTGAAATCAACGAATCATTTAATTGTGTATATCTAAAAAAAAAAAAAATTACCCCCACTACGAATTACCGATACTTCGAGTAACCTACGAAGCTAGTGTGCAATAATTTACGAAATACATAAAATCTATATATTGGATGCAAGATCATGGAGTGCGACGGAAGGAAAGACATATATATATATAAATACACCAGACGAAATATTGCGACGTAATATCTGTTGGGGCGGTCGAAAAACATGCGTGACAGTGGTATAAAAAATTATGACAGATCCGTGATAAATTATGGCAGAAAAAATCAAAATAAAAATATTAACAACATAATAATAATATAATAGAATTCTATTACATGGCATTATGTGTATATATAATAATTACATAATGAATTCATGACATATTTGCCAATAAATTTATCTGTCGTATATTCAAAAAATAAAAAATTGCATGATAGATTTGCGATAAATATTCGATATCAGCTAATTGCAGTGAAGTTGGCTAATCGAGAGTGCGACATACATTGAGGAAACGGCACAGCTACGAGGGGAGAAATAATAAAAAAAATAATAACAGTTCCATCGACCATTAAGAGAGTAGATCGAATTGAGAAAAAATCGTTCCTCTTTCTATCGTGGATAATAATTCCATGCAATTGATATTCGTCGCATGGTACTCACTACATGTAGTGGCTGTCGTGAATGAAGCTGTACTCGCTGCAAAATAGTTTTTGAAAAATAAGTCCAATTAGATCTTTTTTTTTCTTTGCTTCTTTTTTTGTCAAAAAATATTTATCTTCGAGCTTAAATTTTTTTCCTTATTAAAATTAATCTGCTGTGCGATTGTTTATTTAATGCAGAAGTTTCAGCGACACTGATTGCTGCGCACTGTCGAGAGTCCGGCTTTATATTCTCGACGATCTATTCAACTGTCCGCGATCGCTTCTCAATAGAATCGATAACAGGGCTTAATTGGCCAACTATTTATTCATCCTTGTAGATCGATGGTAAGTTTTTTTTTTTTTTTTAACGAAGTGCAATTCGCTGCTATTATCATGACCGATAAAAAGTATGTCTCGACGCTCAAGACAAGCCAATGCGAAGCAAGGAGCCGATGGCTTCGAATTAATCTTGTGAAATTCTATCGCCAGGTGAATTCGACGCCGAAGCTGCTCGATCGAAACGTCCCGAGATTTATAGTCTGGTGAAAATATTTCTCTGACAATTTGTCTAAAAAAATTCTAACCGGAACGTCTCATTCATTTTCAGAGACTTTCCGCAATTTTCCTCTGAGTTTCTCTGCTAATTGTTTTCTGACAAGTGCAAAAACTTCGATAAATTCAGAGTCCTTTTCGGCGAGATTTCTGATAAATATTCAGACATATTCAGAGAAATATTTTCACCAGGGTAGGCATCTATAGAGCATATTATAATCATTATTATATTTAATAAAACTATTTATAATATTATTAATAATAATTTTATTGATATTAATAAAATTATTATTATTAATGATAATTTTATTATGTTTATAACAATTGATATTTATAATATGCGATGAAAGAAGCATTGCTAGAAAGAGACTTTGTTACACCGAGTTAGATAATAATAGAACTCCATTTCATTGATTTTGTCAATTTGCCAAGAAAAATCGTTATCCACTTCTCGACATGTATATTGGCAGACGATGACAAGGTCGGGATTCTTGTATCGTGTCCCACAAAGATAATTCGCACATTGACTCTCCGGACGCGGTGTCCGGATTGTCTCTGTGCCGAGAATATCTCGCATATTTGTAAACAAATATTGTGAAATCGGACGAGAATCACTTGTGTGCCGATGCTGCAGCAAAATATAAGTGCAAACCATATTTTTTGTTATTCGGAGATACTAACAACTAAGCAAAGAGCAAATGTCGTCAGTACCGAGTCTGCGAGCGCTTCGGATCGAAGGTTCCTGCAACAGGTGCATCCAGGTAAAACTTTACGGTGCCGCCGATCTTCTTCGAAATGGGTAGATGCGCTCGTTTCTAAAAAAAAAAAATTATGAGAATAAAATTTTGTCATTCATAAAAAAAATTCATATATACAGACACATCTTTTTCGATTTTGAAAGTTTTCTTTTGGTTTGAAAAAATCTTATCGATAGCGCCGAAGACAGCCAGGTGTAAAAAAATAATAATTTTTGGAAACAGAAAACAATTTACCGACTCATTTTTTTATTGTGCGAATTAAAAACTTATGTGCCTTTTGAGGGGTTGAGTCACGGACGAGGAAAACAATTTATTTCAATTCGAGCTAATAAAATTTGTTTATTTAAAAAATGTACAAGAAATAAAAAACCGAACACGTATCGTTCGACAACGCTGAAGACTGGGCAGGTATAAAAATACAATTATTTAGTGTAATAAAAAGCAATTTACCAAAGAAATTTTTTTAATTTAACAATTACAAATTTTCTGATATTAGAGGGCTCGAGTCACGCTCGAGGAAAATTTATTTCATATAATAATAATTATGAAATAATTATTTTTTAAATTTAAACAATTTGCAAAAACATAAAATAAAAAGTGCATTATCCGACGGTTCGAGAGACTCGAGCACGTGATGCGTGAGGGGTTGAGTTATGAAACGAGTAAAATATTCCCCAAAGGGGAGAAACCGGCGTGGCCGTTGCCAGGGGTGGCGACGAGTATTGATCGTTCGATGTATCAACCAACCCTCGGAGATGTCTAAGCTGAAACCTTCGAGGTGTTTATCGAGCTTTAATTCCTCTTTTCGAATAAACTACTATTGGCAAATCAAAAACGATTAGTTACTCCTTAAATTTAATCTATACCCTACTAAACGCTTATCTGCGCACAAGAACACCAACTTTCTTATCGGAAAGTTCGGTGCAATCGCGTTATCCTCGCCCGGCATCGCGAATAGTATTTTTTTTTTTTCTCTCAAAATCTTGATCCTTAAGAAAATCGGCGTGAACGCCAACAAACGGCGCGTGACTCGTTAACGAACTCGCGTTTAAAACGCGAAACACAAACGGCGAGCTGTCGAGGGTATTTTCGTCACCGAAATACGGTCACTGCCACCGCCCACGTGGACACGCTCGCGAGAAGACGTCAATCATTATTTGCAAAACATAAAAACAAAAAATTTTAATGAATTTCGAGAAAAAAAAAATTAAATTTAGAAAATTTGAGGTCAAAAAGAATTACTCAAAGATGAGAAAAAAAATCTATCGGGATATCTTCCTTATTATCTATACTTGTAAATTGTCATTTTTATACATTTGTCACGAATTCATTTATAATTTAAAAAAAAAATATTTTTACGATTAAAAAAAACTTTAATACTATTTATAAATAATTTTTTAAATTTATGTCTCCGCTTACTTTATTGCTCGTGTGAAGTTTCCTGAAAGGGTTCGCCGGCGTCTTCGGGACTTTTGCCAGTCTCGCTGTGTGAACTATAGCTTCCCTGTACATTTCGGTGCTTTAATTGACAGTCGTTTTTTTGTAATATGTGTGTCTTCTTCGTTAGCCTTTTAACGATAATTATTTCACGCATCCGTATATAAATCTCTAATATTTTATAGTATAATCGGTACGATTATCGCACACACGCACCACGCACCCAGGAACGCTCGACGCCTCGACGACTAGAAACTACTACTGGCCGTCGGGTCGAAATACGCAACTGCAAGCGGAGCGGATAGGTGTAAAGCGAGGGCTCTAATTCAAGACATGCGCGATTTCAGCATCGGGACATATACGCACCAAACATAACGCGAGGGACTCCTGATTTAAACAAATTTATTGGAGTCAACCCGAATATAAACAAATAACGCTCTTCTCCGTCCGCATCCTCGAATCAATCCAAGACTTACTCTATTTCGCAATCAATTTTACTGTATTTTAATCTAACGTGAAAAAATAAAATAATTTTTTTTATTTATTTTTTTATTTTTTATCATCGGGAGAGTAATTTTTATTGTCTCGAAATTATTGCTCGATAGAACAGTGCATTGTGGAGCAAAATTGTACATTGCTTGATTCGTGAGAACAAACTATTTTTTTTTGTTCATTTTTTTTCGCGTTTTAAGGGTGTCACACATATGTTCCCAACCGAAAGTACTTGAGTACTTCGCGATATGCCAATAATCCGAAAAATTGATTGAAGGTATTGATGATGTCAAGACCTTTAATTTTGCATAACAATAATGTGAAAAAGTTATTACCAAATGATTTAAAAAAAAGAATTGTTAAAAAAAATCAGACAACCTTTTATTTTTTCATTTTAAATGATTTTTTGATTTTTTAGAATCCATATCAGCTTTTACTCGCGCTACTTAAGAATAATACAAATTATTTTTGTACTGCCAAGAGATCAACGGTATTTCCCACAGATGCACGGGTCCTTTTTTCGCACGACAACCGACTCGCTGCAATTTTTATACACATTAAGAAAAATGTTTAATAAAAAAAGGGCAGTCGCTGTATTTCTCTGGCCGCATCCTCGAAGTTGCCAATCGCAATCGATCTTACACTATTTTAATTTAAGGTGAAGTAAAAAAGAATAACAATCTTTATCCGTAGAGTAACGTTTATTGTCTCGTAATTATTGCTCGATAGTACAGTGTATAGTGTAGCAAAATTGTACATTGCTTCATTCGTGAGAAGAAACAAAAAAAAGTTTTATTTTCCCGCGCTTAAATCTCGCAATCGAACAACCGTGATTTATAAAATCTACTTTGCGCTAAAACGCTTTTGCTACAAGTCTACGCTATCGCGATCGCGTGAGGCCAGAAAACTGGGGTCGATCATCTAAAATACATTTTACCGCCGTTATAAATCAGGTATAATGGCAAACTCGCGCTACTTAAGAATAATAAAATTGATTTTTGTACAGCCGAGGGACCAACTATTATTTCCCACTGATGCACGGAGTGCATTTTTTTTTCTTTTCGCACGACAGCCGACGGCGCAATTTTTATACACATTAAAAAAAAAATATGCACTCGGTGCAAGAAAGGAAAAAAACTATCGGCCTCGAAGTTCGCGAAACTTAAAAGCTAGAGAGAAAATATATAATAGCTGCCTGACATCCAGACGGACACTGAGATTCGTTATCATCGTAATTAAGAAAAATAATAATAATAACAATAATAATCTACTCTTATCTGTAATTGCCAAGAAAAAAATAACTTGTTCAAGTTTCGTTACTCGCAGCTCACCGAAGTAGCAAAATCGCTTAAGTAACAACTGCCGTACGCGTGACTTACGTGCTAGACGTGTAAAATTATCTGCCGATGAAATCGAGCCGATCTTATATCATACATTGTACAATTTTTTTTTTCTTTTTTTTAAGAACAGTTAGTGTCGGCACTATATCGAAGCTTATACGTCTAATGATATTTAATACTTTGGTTCTCATCATATCTCCTCGTCCGCGGTATTTGTCTCACTCGTTATCGTTATCATTTATTACACAACATTTTATTAAAGTCCCGAATCAACCCTGCTGTTCCAATATCCGCATGGTGAGAAATCACAAATTTGCTTTTTTCACTCATTCCTCGGTCCTCGACGCTGTAAGAGTAAGAGTACAAGTGAAACAGCAGGGTCGATTATCGTTTTTTTTTAAATTCTACATCACAAGCTAGTGCAATTGCAATTGAGCTTGAAGAAATTACTCAATTTCCGAGTCTAGTCTTATCGGCAGAATTGCCGTATTCGTCTATTTTTTTTTACATCACAAGCAAGTGTCATTGCAATCGAGCTTAAAAAAATTACTCAATTTTCGGGTTCAGCCTGAGTGGCTTCAGCCAAAAATCGCGGTAACTCTTATACTTCGAATCGCCGGTTTGCATTGGAAGACTGAATACTAACTATCGTCGTTTCGTTCGTTCGTGTCCCAATAAAAAAAATTGCACTTTTGCAATATAAAAAAAATCAAACATTGTTTACGATTGAATGTAAAACATCGTGATTGTCACTGGTCACACCGGAGGGTCTCTGGTGCCGCTTGCGACGATTCAATGAACACTGTTTCGCCTATTTACAAGATGGGTCTACACTAGCGATAAGGTTTTGATTGAAAATACTATCTTAGTTGAGAGCGATAATATGTTATTTCCTACGGATTACTAAATCCGAGACTTGTGTCTCTATCTCGCGAAAAAAAACCCGTTGTTCCCGTTTCAATGTTTCGTCAAGGTCCGCCCATCGCGTCGCTCCTATATCGTTAAGTAAAGCTCTGAAGATCAGTCAAAAAAATCTTTCCGGAGAACACAGCGAGAAGTATTTCTCGTTCGTCGCAGAACGCTGATTCTATCACGTTTAAAATTAGAACGAAAGAATTAAAGATAATAAAAAAAAATTCGAGACCGCGCCGATAATCGAGCCCGAACTAAAGTCGGGTTCTACCCTCGCGGTAGAATAACTTTACGCATGATACCGAGTGTGCAAATCGATCTTAAAGATTAATCGAGATATGGACCGGTAACCGAACGGCCTGTTTCTCAAGGAGGCTCTTCCGGTATCTCGATTTGACGCCGGCTCTTTGAAATTTTGATTTCACCTTTGCAAGTCGTGTTTTAACGAAACTGCAAAACTTAAGTCGCCCGCACTACTTCAAAGGTACAATTATTTTACAAATTCGAGTGATCGTAAAATTTCGTCATTTTGAAATTACTTTTCCAAATTGCAATTACTTCTTCAAGACATTTTTTCTCAACATTTTGTGTCGTGAAAATATTGTCACGAAAGCTTCGCATACATTTACTGTAGCGAGTGGTAAAAATTCATCTGTCTAGATGTGAAATTACTGGTCACAAAATGTTTATTAAAATACTGGTAAAAGCGTATAAAATCCACCTATTTAGAGATAGATGAGACATTACCGGTTGAAAAATTGTAAACTTTACCTATACAATTGTCAAATTACCGGTACCAAATTTCTTTTCTCACGATTACTGTAGCATTCTTCCAAAATCCACCATGCGTTCGTGTGATTCAAAATCATTACGAGACCATATGGTTTCCTACAAACGTGGTAATTTTCAAAGCAGTCCGTATTTTTGCGGCAAAAATACGACAAAAAAAAATCACCGCCCACAACTCTAGTCCCACGCCTCGCCAAGCTCCCTCGCGCCGGAATAAAAAAACGGAAGAGCCTCCCCAGCGAAGAAAAAAAAGCCTAGTACCGTTTCCGATAAATCGGCAAGTGGCTTCAAATAACGGTGTCCTGATAAGCAGGTGGTCCGCTGAGAACAAATTGTCTCTGACTCTGTCTGACGATGTCCGTTCTGCTGGGAACCTGCGGCGTGGCTCTGACGCCGTGATAGTTGCTGTAGCTCGATCTGGCGCTCGCCGGCCGATTCCCGTAGAGATCGTCCATGTCCTCGCCGTTGAGGCTCTGCGTGCTCGTCTGCTGAAAGGTCGGATTGCTCTGGCCCTGCCACTGCATCGGGCTGAGCTCGTTGTTCTGCCAATTGTCGGTCAAGTTTCTCGTCGAGCCGCTGCCGGCGACTCCGCCGTTCGGCTCCCAGTTCGGCGGATTTTGATTAGCAAAATTTATCGTGTTCGAGTAATTCGGATCTGGATTCCACAGCGCCGGCGACGACACCGCCATGTTCACCGCTTCCGGTTGCCAATTGGAATTCCTGTCTCGGTCCCACGTGCTCGCTATCCTGTCGTAGTTCAGGGTCGTCTGCGACAGCGTGCTGACGTTCTGATTCGTCAACGGACTCGGCGTCGTGTTCGCGTAGAGACTCTCCTGCTGCTCCATTATCCGATTCACCGGATTCTTCCGGCGCGACTGGCGGACCGAGCTACGGCGACTCGAGCGTCTCGTGCCGTCGCGCGATATAACCGAGCGACGCTTCACCCTCCTCGGCGTCATCGGCTTCGGCGAAACGCTGTCGTCCTGGATCGGCAACTCCGGCTGGGAATACTCTATGCTGTAGAGCGGACGCTGCTGCTTTTTCCTCTTCTTAGTTTGTACTGTTCACAGAAAAGAACAAACAAAAAAAACGACATGTCGGGAATGAGATATTGTGAAGGAATTTCGCCGAAAGAATTTTTCGGTTTTTTAAAAAAAGAACGGCAATATATGTGTTTACAAAGAACAAAAAAATAACACGAGTCACAAGTCGCATTCACATTGCTCGAACACACAAGATCGATCGATCTTTACTTTTTTTTATGTTGAAAACGTTGAATTGCAAATTATGAATTTTTTTCTTTTTTTAATTTTTTCGATCTTCGGTTTAGTGAATAATTAAAAAATAAATAAATACCAAGAAGATCCATGATAACCAGCGCGAAACACCGTGTTGTTAGAGAAGAGAAGAAAGTGTGAGAGGGTTAAAAAAAATAAAAAAGCAAGCGGTAGTGTTTTTTTTTTGCATTGCAACGTTTATTCACGTAATCGGATAGCACCAAAAAAATGTAACAGTAAATGACACCGAATAGTATAATGCTGATCTATTTTCTTTTCTTTTTTTTTTTCTTTTGTGAGAAGTAGAAAAATTCATTCGTGAAATGGAACCTTTAGAATAGGAAGCTTTCTGTTTTTTTTATATAACAATGTAAAAGTATCTCGATCGTTACTCGTATAATTGATCGATCGAACGTTAAGCTTACCGAGCACAGCCGCACAGAATGGGCATTTTTTTTTGCATTCATCCTTCGTCAATTTTTCTGAAACTATGCTCGACAAGCTTTGTTCTCGTTAAAATAATTTTAAACTACCAACACACAATCAAACACATTGAAGTCGTTTTCGTTCTACCATGCATAACTAAAGATCGTTTACATGTGCTTAAACAGAGAGAAAATTGAAAAAAAAAAGAATCAACAACAACATTCGTAACGTAAACAGTCTAAAACACTGGTTACAGAAGTATAAACTACGAAGTTCTAGATAAATGCAAATCTAAAATTATTTAAAAAATATGTATATATATATGTAGATGCGTTCTTATAAAGTTATATAAATTGTCGCAGCAGCGAATGAATATCTGCTGAACCGTAAAGTCCGTGATGCTTCGATAGATGGTTTCTTAACAGATAGTATCGTGATTTAATTTTTTAAAAAGAACAAATACTACTGAAAGACACGCGCTACCTGGTCGACACGACGATAAACGGAGGACAGGAAAAAAAATTCAGTGGTGGAGATATGAATCGAAGTTTGTAGCACTCGTCAAATTCACAACACAGTCGTTATTAATAAGGTGAGAGAAACAAAAACAAAAAATTCATGCTGTTTTTTAAGACAAAAAAAAACGAAAATAAAGACCGCGTATCCTCTATCTATAGCGCGGATATCACAGAGTGTGCATTTTTTTTGTGTGTAAGTCCATTAGTGCATCGTGAAGAAAAAAAAACCAGCACACACTTCCCCGAAAAATCGAAAAGCGACGGAAAAAAAAGAAAAAAAAATTAAGTTCTTGTAATTCCTAGCGGGTCGTTGTTCGGTGACTCATTAAGTACCTAGGCTGAGGAAAGCGTGGCCTGAATTACGAGACTTTCTATTCAACCTCGTATAGTAACTCGATCGGCAATGCGATAATGGAAAAACTCTTCCGTAAAATACTATTTCATATGCGAATGCTTGCGTATATAATAAATCTAACGAAAAAAAAATAGGATTACATAAACGATTATAAGTCTGTGATGTTTATATATGCGTATCAAGTATATATATATATATATATAATATATATATAAAGATATAAGAATCTGTGACTAATGTAGGAGGAAGTTGGCTAAAATTTCCTACGAATTAATAAATAATCTATGACCGTTTGGCAAGTCGAAAAAAAATACATGATCGTTTCCATAGCTCCATGTATCGGCAGTATATAAATAGTCTCTTTTTCATTCAAAGTTCTAGCACCATAGTTACTTATCCGCGTCTATTCAGTGCTTCGAAAAGTTCTAAAAAAAAAACGTTCTAAAATTTCTTCGCCTCGACGGTAAGGTCAATAAAAAAAAAGACTGCGAACAATTTTTCCGCACCGTTTAGTTCACGAATTACTGGCATACAGCGACAGAGGTCTGCTGTCTCTGTTGGACCGCGCCTCCTCGACCACCGGACTGGAGTTCGCCTGCTCGATCGACAGACGCGGATCGGAGTAAAAAGTTCTGAGCGGCTGTTCGCGCACGTGATCGGTAAAGACTCGCGGCTTGTACGACGAATTTCTGTTGACGCTCTGCTTCGTCGGCGACGGACGAGCCCGACGCATTTTCGGCGAGACGACCGGACTGTACCGTGAATCGTGCGAATTTAGAATTTTGTTCTTCTGATATCTAAATCTGGCCGCGCTCTCGAGCGAGTCGTAATCGTCGCCCGGCGACATTGGTCTGTGCAAGTGATCGAGAGGATTCGAATAGTCGTTCGGATAATCGACGCTCTCGACGATGCAACGGACCGAGGCATTGCTCTTGTTGCTTCTCGTCGTCTCGTTCCTGAATGTCGCCCTAATACGGCTGACGCTATCGAACGGCTTATCGCCGATGCTCATCGGCAGCGTCGTATCGCGATAGATCGACTGGTGCGAGCTCGATGTGCCGCGCGGATAGCTTTGGTTAGACGAATTAATCGAAGGATACGCAGGCGGCGGAAGTGCCGAGTAGCTAACGTACATTGGATGCAATGGCGTGTGGCCGGCCAGACCAAAGTCACCGCCCCCGACAAAGTCAACTGAAAATGTCATTCACAATCCGTGGCATTAGATAAGACGTGATGTTTGTACATGTGATAAATTTATGATTTTTTTTGTTTTTTTGGAAATTCGTGGTGAAAGTCTATGTCGATAGTCGTAACGATAAATGTGTGGCTAAGAATGCAAGTGCGACGATGCATGAAGGAGAGACAAAAATTACGAAGATCTACTCAAGGCAAAATAATATAAAACAATCTTTCGGTTTTTAAAAAATTTTAAATCGATCCGTTTCGAGACAAAAGCCATTCCCTCATGCCCACGAGAATGGCAAGGCTCTGCAACTAGGTCTTTTGAACTTACCAAAATGGAGGATCAAATCCACCAATGAAATCGACTGCAACCGACAACGCGCTTAGAAACTCGCAGTTATATTTTTACGCGTATTTTTTTTTATTGTTATTTTAATTAATATTTATTTGATCGAAGGATCGGTGTAATTGGAATGAGATCGAGAATTCGACGAGAGAGAGAGAGAGAGAGAGTTTAGAACAAGCAGAGCAGTGACTGTGCGCAATTTCCGGTAAGTGCAGTGAACGTGAATACGAGCTGAGAATTATTTAAAACTTGGCAAACTTTATGTAGTCCGAACGCAACTGTATAATCCATAAAACCGCGAGTCTTTGCTGTTACGCAACGAAGCTAAAAGTGAATTCTCCCAATTTTTGGCATCGACGAGCTTGTCAAAGCACCAGTGATGAAACGTGAAATTGTCGAATTGAAACGATCAGTTATTGATGTGGAGAAATTTTTTAAATAAAAATAAAACGTAATCGCCTGATACTTACAGCTATCGTCCTCTTCGAGAAAAACTCGGCTCAGGCATATTCCACCGACGATCGCCATCAACTGAAACACGAATAATTAATTTGCGAATATATTTTTTTTTTGATTTATGCAACGTGTTTACACGATCGTCGGACTGGTTTCCCTTACCCCTAAGATACATTGAGTGGATGCGTGCATGACTTCTATAACTTCGTAACTCAGGACGCAATCCGTAACGTTGCTGGGTCGCGCAGGTCGGTAGATTTCCGGCTCCGTTATTTCGTTGACGATTTTGCATCCCGGACCGTTTACCTGCCACCAGGAGAAACTGCCGGTACCGAAATTGAGGAGGTCGCTATTCTGCAATTTTACATTGAAAAAAACGTGTAATGCTCGTGAAGCAACTCCCGAACGGCGAAAAGGAAGTTTCGGAGATTCGAAGACTAAGAAGGAACCGATTATACGATCAAGTTATGTTTGCAAATAGGATCTTCCCCGTAAACAAATACACAGATAAATAAATAAACAAATAAATTAATAAATTAATAAAGTAATAAATAAATGAGTAAATAAATAGTACTGTCTTTATTCAAAAATGGATTTAAACAATAATTTGAATAAATTTTGAAAAAATTGATTCAAATAATTGAGATCGGTTTTTGAAAAAAATGTATTCACATTTGTCTTTTTATTCGCCAGTTGCCGATTCCGTATTACGTGCCAATTGCTAGCGCGACTAACAAAGTTAATTACTCATCTGATAACAGACAAAAAGAAAGGACTTACCTTATCTAAAATACCGACATCAAGGTAGAAACATATAGCGAATATATTCCATCCCAGCCACAGTGTGTTCCACACACAGTACTAGAAAAAAAAAACAAGAAAAGTAATTTTAAACTCAACACGAGGTGCATCGAACCGAATGCAGCTATAAATAAAAAAACATCAATACTTTACCGATATAATATATTTAGGCCTGTATTGAAAGGCCCCGAAGAATCCCAGGATGACGAATATGATGTTGAAGAAGTTGACCAGTATCGGGGCCCACATAAACCCCAGGAAGTCGAAGACTTGGCGCTCTATGGTAGTGAGCTGGAAAAGTACAATTTTATTAAACCAATGAAACTCAGCGATATTTCGCAGTGCTTTCAATTGCGAAACAAACGATATATCGATGATTCATTAACGGGTTGCTCCTTTTATAGATAAAAAGAAAATAGAACATTTCAATAGCTATATTACTTAGTATGTAATCACATGTGTCCTCCTTTGGCTTCGAAACATATAAAAAATTAAATTAATGCCAATAATTACAGTTGACCAGTATCGGGCTTCACAAAAATCACAGGAAGTCGAAGCCTCGGTGTTCTATGGCAGTGAGCTGTTTCAACCAATGAAACTTAACGATATTTCAGAATAGACTACCGTGCTTTCAATTGCGAGACAAACGAGACTCGCCGTTCTACGACGTGCTCTAAATTTGTCTTTCAACTTTATTGCCAACGCGCTCAATTTGCCTCAATTGACTTCGTACCCCAAATATTCGGATTAATTAGATTTCCTAGGGACAGAACGAGCAGATTCATCCTCGGATACAATTACAGCCGTGCGTTGAAAAACCCTGAAGAATCCCAGGATAACAAACATGATGTTGAAGAAGTTGACTTTCTACTGCAGTGAGCTAGAAAAGTACAGTTCCAGCAACGAATACTTAACGTCTCAACACCTGCTCTTTTAAACCAATGAAACCCAACGATATCTGAAAGAAAACTCGACTCGAGAATGCGACTCGGCATTCTACAAGGCGCTCTAAATTTGTCTTTCAACTTTGTTGCCAACAATTGACTTTGTACTGTAAATGTTCACAATAATTAGAATTCCTAGGGAAAGAATAGCTGATTCATCTAAAGGTACAACTAAGACCGTGCATTAATCCCGGGATAATGAATGTGATATAAAGAAAAGTTGACCCTTATTGGGGCTTGCGTAAGATTTAGGAAATCAAAGGCTTGACCTATGGCAGTGAGCTAGAAAATTGCATTTCTGTTAAACCAGATAAAAAGAAAAGAGAACATTTCCATAGCTATATGAATCGGCGTGTAATCACATGTGTCCTCCTTTCGCTTCAGAACAAATACAAAATTAAATTAATGCCGATAATCACAGTTGACGAGTATCGGCGTTCACGTAAACCCCAGGAATTCGAACACTTGGCGCTCTATGTTAGTGAACTAGAAAAACACGTTTCCCCAATGAATACTTTGCATCTCAACAGTAGGTCTCTCAAACGCACGAAACCCAACGATATCTCAAAGTAAACTACGAGACTCGTCGTTCCGCGAGACGCTCTAAATTTGAGTCTTTCAACTTTATTGCCAGTGCGCTCAATTCGCCTCAATTGACTTCCTACCGCAAACACTCGGACTAATTAGAATTCCTAGCGACAGAAACAGCTGATTCATCCAGAACACAATCAACTCCCAACATCGGAAATTAAACGAGGCTCAGAGCGAAATCATGTCCCCAAATTTTCACACCGACTCTCACCCGACTTACATAAACGCCGAACGATTTATTGTTAAAAATTGAAGTCTCTCTCACAACAAAAACAAAACGAAACCCAACGACGTTTTTCCGAGCGACGAATCGACGCGCAATAAAGCCCGACCATCGATACGAAGCCCGCTTATCGGGCCGCCTTGCCGATAACAAACCATCCTATTTTTCCTCTAAAAAAAAAGAAACCACATCGCCGCCTCTCGTCGGCAGCCTTGGAAAATGAAAATGTACCAAAAGCCGAACACGTTCGGATGAACCCGTCAGCAGAGCTGACTCAACGCTGACTCAAATCAAATTTTTTTTTTTCCCTAGCATCGCCCCGACGAGCACGCGAACTGGTTTCCCACGTCCCGACCTACGTTCCCCTATCATTATTATTACAACTCTTTCTTCCTCTCCTTCCGTCGACTCAACAATCCTCGGGATACATTTAAATGCAAAAAAAAAACTCACGAGTTGCAGACTGCATATCGTCAGTAGAAAGTGTCTTCTGCTGCAAATTCCCATGTCATTTGTCCCGACGGTTGTTTAGTGGCTGGTTTTAGCTGGAGTTTTCCAACGCCGTCGGGAGGCTCTCGCGAACTACGATCTTTCGTTGGTCTCGTTGATTCTTTCGTACCGCATCGCGCGAACGGGCAACAGATTATTTTCGACGGGCCGCCATCTTCGACACTTGTTCCTTCACCACGCTCTCGTCGTTCGGGCACTGAGTGACATATCCGTTTGGATTCCCCGTAGCCAAGCAACCGCGCGGCCAGCACCACTTTGTCCCTTTTTTTTACGACGGCGAAGTGGTGCGTTACTCTCCGAACGACACAGCCTGGCGCTGCGGCAGCTGCGCTCTCCCTCCCCGCGCGCGCCCGCTCTCGCGCGACGCCGATCAGTGCTGCCAATCCGGCGGCGCGGCGTCGCCCACGCATTCCTCGGGCACGCCGGAGCGATGCGAGGCGCTAATGCAAACGCGCTCGAAGCATCCTCGCACGTGAAACACTGAGTTTTAATTCTTCACTCCGTTCGCATTAATTTTCCAAGTCGGATCAATGCGACGGTAGGTTTTTAAGGCCGAATTTACGGATAGATGAACCAGCGAGAGAAACGAGACTTCGGTTGGCAACAGTGGACTGATCTTAATCGGTGTAATGAAAATGAAACTGAGGCACTGTGGTCGAAAGTTCGCACATACATTAGGGTACATTACCTTTTTTTTTAATCCTATGAATATAGTATTTAATTATTGGTATGATAATTTTGGTACAATTGATTTAATTGTCGATTAAAAATTACCTGTGTCGAGAGCTTGCGATAGTAACCCATATAGCACGAAATATTTTGAAATCATTTTGGAAATGTTTTTCAATCTTTAGAATCTTAGGAAATATTTCTAAAATGTATGAAAATCATTTTTTTGAAATATTCTATCAGAATATTCCGACGAAACGTTTCTTAAATATTTCCGAAGCGTTTCTTAAACTTTGAACACATGTGAAATATTTGTGTAACACAGTTATCAAATATTTTCAATATTAAAAAAAATATATCTGTGCTATGTGGGAATGTACGATCAATTTTTTTAAGGTCCATAAAATCTAACCTATGTTGCAATTTTTTCTTGACCCTCTTTCGGCTGTTTTAATAACATGAAGTTCATCTCGGCGCGTACTTTCTGTCAAAGTCAACGATCTTTTAAAATGCCAACGTTATGACACCCTCGAAACACATCAAATCGTAAATTATTATCTCATCAAAAAATGTATTATTAGAAACGATGATAACAGCGATGGACGAAGTGTATTCGAGAAATTCTGCAATGGCAAACCGGAAGTGGTGAAGAACTGGAAGATTTAGCCACAATTTCGATAGCTCTCCTGAGGAATATTTGCCTGCCTTGTCTATGGTGCGCCTGCGCGTTGAACAACCTCTTCGAAGACCCCAAGCACTCCGATGGTTCGATGCGTATTTCCTACACCTTTGTATAAAAATCTTTAACCCTTTCAGGGAATGCGTCGCCGACTCGGTCGGTAACAAATCGGTTTCCCTATTTTCTCCGCGACCATTAGTATTTCGCAAAAAATAAATTGGCTTTTCATTCATCTATATATAGTGCCACTAAAATCTAATCTGTATTTATCCGAAGCATGAATTAATCGCGGAGAAAATAGAAAAATCGATTTGTTACCGACTGAGTCCGAGTCCGCGACTGTTAATATTTTGGACAAAAGGAAATTGGGTTTTCATTAATCTAGATATTGCCTACGAAAATCTAATCTGTGTTTGTCCGAAACACGAATAGTCGCGGAGAAAATAGGAATTTTCGATTTGTTACCGACTGAGTCTGTGCGACACGCGCTCGACCGATTTCTTCGCCGAGAGATTTGTTTTAAAAATAACGATCTTAACGCTCAGTGTGCAAGCTACGTCCTCGTGCGAACGAAAATGGTAATCGGTGTGGTGAAACCGCAGAGTCTATTTACGAGCGCGGTGACGGCAAAAGCATCGACATTGTCGCGAGAAGGAAAGCGCGCGCCGAGCGCATGCGCTTGCCGGATAACCGGAGGGTTTCCGGCAGAGGAACCAACGCTCGCGTTGCCACGACAAGACGCGCCCGAAGACAACGAAAGAATAACTCGTCGGTATACTCTAAGAAAGGTACACTGTGGTCATACGATATTTATGTATCGAAATAGAACGAATACACATATAAATTGCTTAATTACATTATAATTATCACTATCGCAGGTACGGCTCGTCTAAGATCGGCGGAGGGCACGTTTCGCGTGCACAACATATACGGCGATGGAAACTGCCTGTTCCGAGCTGTTAGCTACATACTGTGGGGCAACGAGGACGAGCACAGATCGCTTCGGACTCTCGTTAGTATTTTTTTTCAACATGCTTAGTACGGCTTAAATTCAGATTAAAAAAATACGTAATTGAGACAATTAAATACAAATTCGTTGACAATGTTTTTCAACACTCTAAGTACGGCTTAACTCAGATAAAACATAATTGAGAATATTAAATACACATTCGTTGACATTTTTTTTTCAACATACTTAGTACGGCTTAAATTCAGATAAAAAAATCCATAATCGAGAAAATAAAAATACAGATTTGTTGACCTTTTTTTATATTGCAGGTGACGCATCATATAAAATCTCACTGGCGCGAGTACGGTCCATTCGTGACAGCCGAGTGGAACATAACGAGTCCCGACGAATACTTCGATTTCATGATATCCGAGGGAGTTTTCGCGACCGAGCTCGAGTGCACGGTAGCGACGAAGATATACAAGATGAATCTTTCGATATATCGCGAGATCAACGACAGAGGCGACGTAAAGAGGGTTTTTCATAATCGTCTCAGCGGCAGCTACGAGACCGCGAGGCTCTTGTTCAGCGGGCGTGCCGACAGCGGCCACTACGACGTTCTTTTCCTCGATTCTTGAACGTAAAAAAAAATCGTATAAACTTTATCGACCTTTTTTTTTAATCGCCGCTTACGCAATGAACGAACTCGTCTGGCTCGAAAAATTTAATCCCGAAGTAAACTTAAAGTAATGTTTTTTGCTAATGAGCATAAAGTCACTAGTCAGACTATCTCGATGATATTTATACAATGATAATAAATAACGACGCGATTTTTTTTGTATAAAATATGCATAAATAAATACGCATGTGTATATATCGATGAGGTTTGCCTAATGAAATATAGGCACATACGTCCCGTTTTTCTTCAACCCTATGTAGTTCGAACGCGCAATTCGCGTGTTGCGGTGAAGTCGATATTTCCGAAATTCATTTGCTGACGTTAGAGACGGAGGTCATCTCGAAGGAGGCAGGTCTTTTTTTTTCTTTTTTTTTCACTCAGTACGGATACTCGCAGCCTTGCGTGTACAACCATCGTGTTATCGTCGTTATGCCATAATGAATCGCGCAGCTGAAAATATAGAAGTATTGGATACAATTCAATGTAAAAAGAATTCGGCATAAATCAATAAATCAATAAATCAATAAATCAATAAATCAATAAATCAATAAATCAATAAATCAATAAATCAATAAATCAATAAATCAATAAATCAATAAATCAATAAATCAAGAAATCAATAAATCAATAAATCAAATTGTCACCTTATTCTGTACAAGATAGTTGAACACCAATTCGCATTTAAATTGCACTGGTTCCTCCGTACTGCTTCAACGACCTCCTTGGCAACTTGTTTCTCGCTTTGCCTCAGCAATCTTAAAAAATTAAAATCATTTGTTAAATATCCGACGAGATAAAAAAAAGTAAATCACACTGCGACGGCTGAAATTCGGATCCTTCCCGATATTTCAAGGACTTCCGCATGAGCAACAACGAACCTCGGATCGGCCTTCGGTGCAACCGTTATGAAATTTAGTTGACTGTTCCGGGTACCGAACTCCTGTCCCAAACTCTCCATGAGACCTGAAAGTTAAATTTATCGTTACAAGTTTTCTATGCAAATGAATGTATGGAATTTAGTAGATACCGACCGGCGATCGCCGCCCTGGAACCGGCGTAAGCGTCCTCGGTCGAAGCGGTTGGCGTCACACCGACTATGTGAGCTCTTCGGAGTCGCAGCATTGACGGTAGGAAAGCAAGCACAGTCTAATTGAATGAATAAACGAAAGAATCGAAATATATAATATGGCCGACGCAATATTTAAAAAAATAAGGACGGAGATTTCAACAGATTTCAACAGATTTCAACAGATTTCATCAGATGTCAACAGATTTCAACAGACTTCAACAGACATCAACAAATTTCAACAGATTTCAACAGACGTCAACAGATTTCAACAGATTTCAACAGATTTCAACAGATTTCAACAGATTTCAACAGACTTCAACAGATTTCAACAGATTTTAACAAATTTTAACAAGTGACTTGGAGTAGATAAATATAGGCGTTTCGAAGACAAGTTTAGTGATTCTCCTGAGTACAGCACGTACAGTGTAAACATAGTGTATCCCGCGTATCTCATCGTATAAAAATAGGACAAGTCAAGTGGCGAAGCAAACAGAGCTAAGAGTCAAGTGGCAATGTTGCATATATCTAGGAATGAGAATGCACACGAGACAGATACGTCGGTAACTAACCCAGTAGTGGCTCATCAAGGTCGTATTGACCGTGTCGAAGATGTCCTGACCGGAATTACCCGCGCATGTCACCAGAACGTCGATGCTGCCGACCTCGTCCTTGACTCTCTTAGCGACACCTCGTATAGCGTGTCGATCCCACAGATCGCACGCGTAACCGTGCGCTCTCGCCTTGAACTCGGTGGCGGCATCCTGTTTCCGGTGATCCGGAGCGATTCCCTCGACTCTCGGATAGCGCGAAGCCAGCTGACGCGCCGTCTCCTGCACTGCATTGACCTCCGAGTCGACGCAGACTATCGTGCAACCGCTTCGCGCGAATTCTTCGGCGAGGCATCTTCCCAACGTCGAGGTCGCACCTGTTACCTTCATTAACAAAATGTATATAAAAAATCATTAACAGCTGTCGATAAGGAAGTTTGGAATTGACTAGACAAATCTGGAGTCACATCATTTTGCCGAAAGTGACGATTGATAAGAGTGACGATTGATAAGAGTGACGATTGATAAGAGTGACGATTGATAAGA
The DNA here is from genome assembly GCA_917499995.1 of Ichneumon xanthorius. Lineage (NCBI taxonomy): Eukaryota > Metazoa > Arthropoda > Insecta > Hymenoptera > Ichneumonidae > Ichneumon > Ichneumon xanthorius. Next base: position 3,213,323 of record OU824204.1, on the reverse strand, counting down.
GTGACGATTGATAAGAGTGACGATTGATAAGAGTGACGATTGATAAGAGTGACGATTGATAAGAGTGACGATTGATAAGAGTGACGATTGATAAGAGTGACGATTGATAAGAGTGACGATTGATAAGAGTGACGATTGATAAGAGTGACGATTGATAAGAGTGACGATTGATAAGAGTGACGATTGATAAGAGTGACGATTGATAAGAGTGACGATTGATAAGAGTGACGATTGATAAGAGTGACGATTGATAAGAGTGACGATTGATAAGAGTGACGATTGATAAGAGTGACGATTGATAAGAGTGACGATTGATAAGAGTGACGATTGATAAGAGTGACGATTGATAAGAGTGACGATTGATAAGAGTGACGATTGATAAGAGTGACGATTGATAAGAGTGACGATTGATAAGAGTGACGATTGATAAGAGTGACGATTGATAAGAGTGACGACTGATAAGAGTGACGACTGATAAGAGTGACGATTCGGCAAAATGATGTGGCTCCGACAAATTTCAAGTTCGTAAGTAAAATTTTACACGTTAATGTCATAGCTAGATGTTTATTTTTTATTATGATTTTTTTTCTTGGGATTCTTGGGACCGACGAAATCCGACACTCACCAGAGCAACGTCGCCCGTGAGATCCCTCGGTGGCTGAGGCAGAACGGACTTGACGAGTCCGAGAAAGGCTAGGAAGCCGGAAAACGCAGCGCCTATGAGAAACTCGGCGACCAGGTAGAGCCAAGCTACGGACGATGCGCTACCGATTCTGGGACTCGAGACTAAGACTTCCTCGCGGACCGGTACCAGCATCTGTTGTTAAATAAGATATTGTTCGATAAACGTTAGTTAAGAGCATGTGAAATCATATCGGCTGCGAGATAGATAACGTTTGATTAAAATCTTACATTTATTTTATATGCAAAAAAAGTATGAAATAACACAAAAATCAAAACTAATTGCAAAATCTGGAAAAATTCATACGTAATACGAAAAACGAACGAATGCGTTGCGTTGCAGGGTCATTTGTTAAACAATTAATTTTTCGATTAATTTGTTAATAACATTTTGGAATTATTATTATGCAAAATTAATCGTTTCAGTACCTTTAATATGCATGCATTTTTTCAGATTTTTATGCCATCGAGAAGTACTTGCAATTTTCTCTTATTTTTCTCGAACTTATGCGAACTTAAACGTAAGAAAAAGCGACTACAACGTGTACCGTTACGACATTCTAATTCGTCTCATTTTTCTTATGCATTTTTATGATCGTATGCAATTGAACTTGCGTAACTATTTATGACAGCACAATAGAGTTCTGATTGCATTTCCTGGCGAAATAAAATTAAAAAGAAATGTAAAAAAAAATATGTATTCGATACGCTCCACTGGGCATATAGAATCATTTTTTTTATCCCCGCTCGATGGACCATTAGCGATCGAGCACGCTTTACTTTCCGGGAGCAATTACTTTCCCGGCGGTGTTTCACGCGGCGAAACGACAGTTTTAGAAGCGTGTTACGCTTCGTTGAAATTGCCTTTAAAGAAAAGCCACCCGGCGTCGCGGTCCGGCCACTCCAGGACTCGATTTATTAGTGTTATTACCTATGCAACGAAACTGCAGCTTTGCGAGTCTTATGCGAAAAATTGTACGCGAAGTGCTCCAAAGACTATCGCCATTTCGCTCGGGTCCAATTATGCACCCATTGGTTTCGCCTCGGTAATTTCTTGTTTTTTTTTTTACCGAAATTAACGAATGGAAAAGAAAGAATTAAATAAGCATTTGCAACGAACTTGCGCGGAAAGACAAAATTAAAAAAAAAATTAAACGAGACCCATTCGTTGCACCTTCATGGTTTTTTTTTAATTTTGTGAACGAAAGTAAAGAATGGAACTTAAAGAATGCAAAAAATGAAAAAAGTATTGGTAACGAAATTGCGTTGAAAAAATAAAATAAAAATAAAAAAAAATTTAATATAAAAATGAAGCCATCGTGAAGCTTCCGAAGATGGGAAAAATCTCGTTATAATTGAATTTTCTTAGGACTTTTGCGGTGCATTAAGGGGAAATTTACTCCCAGGATTTTTTTTTTCCTCGGGCGTGCTCAAAGAGTGATCAGAGACTTGAAGATGCACGGCCCGTTGGCTGCTGCTTTATGATGAAAAAAATCACGACAAAGAGGTAGCCTTGAATTTATTTACCTCACATCGAAGAGTCCCAAAAAATATTCCGGACCACATAAATCGACGTATTTTTTTCGGGTTGAAGGCGAATCCGGGTTGACTACGATCCGGCCAAAGTCAAGGCGGACATTAGTTATAGCCAACATAATGTTTTTTCTTTTCGTCTACGGCGCGACTAAAATGCCTCATGAATAGCCGAAACCCAGCCTCGCGCAACACTCAATGACAAAAGGAAAAAACCGACAACAATGACCTAAGATATTCCCAAGGTTTTTTCCTAGACACGATCTTTTTAGTCTAAAAATAAAAATAAATAAACAAAATGAAATAAAATTGATGGTATCGAGTGTAAAAAATAAGAGGCGATTCGCAGAGAACGAGCGTTAAAAAAACAAGGTGCAGTCTCAACTATATAACCAAAACAAGAAATGACTGCCGTTAATGGGGAACGGATGAGTTGTCTGAGCCGGTCAACCTTTCGTTATTCGCGAGATATCCGAAATCAACTGAAAAAAAAATCTTGTCAAAACTAATAAATTTTGACCGTTTTCTCGATAAAGTATAAAAGGTATGAGCCAAAATGCATCGTTTTAGATGTTTGCGACAATAGACCGTCATAATCAAGGTTCAAAATTGACGTTTTCAAAATTGTCATTATATTTCGCGTAGCGTCCATTTTACCCCATGTGTCCATTTTGGCCCACTCTCCCCTGAATCAATGATATATAGGCAAGGATATATGTTCGGCACTTTTACCCCAGAGAATCCCCAATGTCGTTAAATGATTGCAAAAAAATGCCTAATATACAATTATAATAATAGAATAATAATAGTAAAATAATAAAAAATTATAAGAATAGAATAATAGAATAATAGAATTTTAGGTATAAATCGACTAGGGTAAGAGTGGGGAATATGGCCCGGTCCATATATCATTTATTTACGTGTTAATCGAGGTGGGCCATATTCACCACTTTTACCCTATAGTCTTAATCGGATAAGCTTGGATAACAAAAAAATTGTGATATAAATGGCCCCTCGAGCCAACGTTGGTGTTAACCGATCGCAAGTCGACGAGTCAATTAACAAAGTCGTCAGTGAATCGTAACGCCGGGTGTTAGTTATAGTTAGCCGTCCCGTTCGATCGGTCGAAGTCTGTGAAAAAGTCATGGCTATCAATTTCAAGGTTGACCGGTCGGCAACGAGTTTAACTTATCGCCATTGGCGATTATCGAAAGGTGACCTCGAAAGTAGGAGACAAAAAGTGGTCCAATGTTAGCGCTAGAAGCATCGAGTGCGTCGGCGAGTTTTTATGCGCATGGACTTCCAAGACACTGGGATAAGAAATCAAACGCGACTCTTTGAAATAGCTATTAGTGCATTAGTAAAAAAAAAAAAATTAATTCGTATATAGGGTAAAGTTGGTCTGGTCCATATAAAAAAAATAATATGTATATAGAGTAAAAATGGTTTGGCCATATAAAAAAAAATTAATATGTATATAGAGTAAAAATGGTTTGCCCATAGAAAAAAAATTAATATGTCTATAGGATAAAAATGGTGAATATGGCCTGGTCCGTATAAAATTGATACGGGTGCTAATCGGACTGGGCCATCTTAACCCGCATGGAAAATAAGTATACGGGACACTGAGTATTGCATCACTAAAATCAGCAGGGTATATTTTTATTTTACGATGTTTTCGGGCATAGAACGATAATCGGTAATCAATGCGTCACACTTCAGAAGAGATTTCGTTTCCCTCTGCCGATCCACCTCTAAACGATACCGTCGTATGTCAGCCAAAAAAAAGTAAAAATTTCAAAGTCCTGACAAAACCAGTTTTGCGGGATATCGTGTAACCCTTCGAGCAGTTCGTGGAGTCGACGCATTTTGAGATTACGTGAAACACTTTTATCAGAAAAAAAAATCAGACGTTTCCATAATTTTTCGGAAAACACTCTAAATTTCTCTGTTAAATTGTGACTGATGGAGGTTGTGCCGAGGAAATGGTAGATATTTAGCAAATAGCAGAGAAACTCAGAGAAAAATTTCGGAAAATCTCGGAAAATCGCGGAAAATCTCGGAAAATCTCGGAAAATCAGTGAAACGCTCCGATTAGTTTTTTAGAAAAATGATCAGAGAAATATTGTCACCAGGGGGGGGGGGGGGGGGATTTTTGTGGTACTCCATTTTACCCCATGTCCGCAATTTGCGGCGTCCCCATTCCGCCCCGGTCTCCCCTACGTCGCAGAGCCAACAGGATGTCGAGATTTCGACAATTTCCGACACGCGGTAAGTACCAGAACTAAAAGACAAATAGAGAAGATAGTTATCGGATGGCAGCTTTCACAAAACTGAAAGATGTGTCGTACCGATTTCTGTACACAGTCGGAATAAAAAAAGGATTCGTTTGATCTGCGCAATGTTTGAATAAAGCGTCAAAACTCTCCCGTGCACCTGTTCGATCACGATTATGTTCCGACTCTGCAATACCTCGACCTTCGCACACTCGAAACTCGTAGAAAGATTGTTAATCTGTTTTTCCTCTACAACACGATAAATCATAAATTTATTTTGCCGGATCTTTGTTGGCTCGTGCGGGTTCGTAGAAAGGGCAGATCTACTCGTCATACAATTTTTTTAATTAATAGAAGTTAAACTAAATACAAGTAATACAAGTTAAACTAAATACAAGTAATTCGAGTTAAAGAAAATTACAATTTTCTTTAACAGTGTCTTACACTCTTAACAAAAAATTGTAAATTTAATGCGGCGGAAGTTTTCATGCAAAAGTGTTATATATATAACACTCGTTTATAAATAACGATAAAGAACAAAATTTATTTAAGTAAATTATTTATTTATAGAAATATATTTAATTTCAAAATTAAATAACAATTGCGAAAATTTGGTAGGAAAATTTTGAAAGCAATAGAAGTAACAAAGGGCGCGAAACAAAGTTTAGAACGTATAATTTTGTTGGATCGTTAAGTTCACGCGCTGGGTTCTCGAGCGATCTTTCGACGTTTACGATTGTTGCAGCGGCGCGAGAGAAGAGTCTTCCTCGCAAGACACCGAGCGAGACAAGCGCGGTAAACAAAGTTTATACCGTCTAATTTTGATGGATCGTTAAATTCACACGCTTGGTCCTCGCGCGATGTTTCGACGTTTATAGCTGTTGCAGCGGCGCGAGAAGTCTTCCTCGCAAGACACCGAGCCTCGAACGGGATGGAATAAACGAGTCAAAAAAACGCAAAAGGCAATGGAAAAATTGTTGCGTCATAATTTAATTTACGGCTGATTGTACCGCCAAGTCATCGCTACTGCGTATTGCTTGAGTTGTTTTTTTTTCTTTTTTTTTCATTTCCTGCGAATTTATGAATATGACTGGTGTAGATTATGGAGGTTCTTTGAAAAACAACTCGTAGGTAATGATCTTCGAAAGGTTGGCGGGTCTCAAGTTCCGGTATTGAATAAATTGCTCCGAGTTCGCCGCGCTATTCGTGGCGCACCGTACGGTAAAACTGTTTAAAAAAAAAAGTTTGTATTTTAATATAAAACCGAATATAAAATCGAATATGAAACCGAATTAAAAAGCAAATATAAAATTGAATATAACATCGAATATAAAACCGAATATAAAATTGAATACAAAACCGAATAAAAAACCGAATATAAAATTGAATATAAGACTGAATATAAAATCGAATATAAAAAGGTTGGCGGCTCCAAAGTTCCGGTATTGAATAAATTGCTTCGAGTTATCCTCGCTATCCGTTCGTATAAATTAAATTATGAGCGATAAAAAAAAATCTTTTAGCTGTGGATTGTAAATTACGCGATTCGTTTAATTTTATACCTGCATGATCGAACGATTAAACGAGTCATTAAAAATCCTAATAACGAGGCATCGATGCTCAGTTTTTTTATTTCCTGTGTGAAGATCGTCGGAAGGTCGGCCACGAGCATAGACATTTAAAAAAAAGGTTATTGCGCAATCTCAATGAATCGTGGTCCGAGGTCGCGTTATGAAAGGAGCAAGCTCTCTTGATGATTAACACTGGGCACGTGTCTTTTCATTCGAACTCGATAATTTCACAGTCCCGATCATTCGAAAAATATCCAAAAAATTTTATCGGCGAAAATCTTTACCTCTGTTCCGTTCTACGTCCTCGCAATATAAAATCTTCCTCGGGCGGAATATCTTTTTTTCACTGTTCACTGATCGTTAATTTTTTTCTTATATCGGGTGAATTAATATACTTGCGTCCAAACGATATTACTCTGTAAAAATATATTGTAAATTTAATGTTCTCGAACTTGAAATTTACTTACATTAATTGAAAATTAATAATACATTTTTTTGTAATATTCAAATACCAGATATTAAAATCTTTCGCCTCGAATTTATTTTTAAAAAAAATTTATTAAAAATAAAACAATAATTACTGTAAAATTGCAAGGCAATTTTATTCACATATCTTTGAAATTTCAGAAACAGTGGATGTAAAAAAGCTTCCAATGCCGTTCATTACATTTTAATCAATATATTTTTACAGTGCACTATATTATTACCCTTTTGCAATTTCAATTTTTGAATTTATTTATTTTTTTACTTCGCACTTATTTTCGATATTTTTTGATAATAATAATTTGCGATCGCGGAACACGGCGATCGATCATGATTTTCGATGTCGACCGAGAAACGCGCGTCGCCGACCGAGTCAGGTGAATCACTGGATCTCGAGATTCCGAGTCGAGCGTGAACGCCGCTCTTGGATCCAGCGGCTAGACTATACTGTCCCACACCCGGACCCGGGTACTACGCAGGTTTTACAACCACGCGGAGAGAGAAACTCGCCGAGGCGAACCGAAGACTCCCTGAATCACGGGAAGCACGAACTTGGCCGCAGCCCGTTTGGTCCATTCTGGACGTCGGTGGCGGCCAAGGTCATCTCTCCTCGTAATTTGATTTTTATGGCAATCGTCGCGTAATGCACCTCAGCATCCTTATACACCCACAAAAAATATTTTTGAAAGCTTTCAAAAATATATTTTTTTAATATTTAAAATAATTTTTCGAATTATTGAAAATATTTGTGAAATGTTTTAAAAACATTTGAAAATAATTTTTTTGTCCGCTCATAAATCTTGCATTGAAATGTTTCCGAAATGTTTTCGGAATGTTAAACGATCGTAGAAAATATTTCGGTGAAAGATGAAATTAAAACTATTTCAAAATTTTGTATCACTATTTTTCAGAAACATTTCATTTCATTTCAAGAACATTTCTGAAACGTTTCATTGAAATGTCGTTATAGAAGATTTAAAAAATATTATATTCATACATTTCAGAAATATGTTGAGATTTGAAAGATTGTAAATATATCTAAAATGATTTCAAAATATTGCTTGCTATATAGGCAGATGCTTGCAATCTCGGCCGATCTTTGGGGATTTGGTATTTTTTCTTTTTTTTCTTAGACCATAAAATTTTTTATATTCGGAGATATTTTATTTAGGAGCGTCGACCGCCGGGTCCGCTTTGACGTATTACTTTCCGAGTGGGGTTCGACGAGCCCGGCAAACATTGCCGAGTTCATCGAACCGACGCGAAATATATTTGGATGTACGGTGACTCGTGTGAACGCTCGCGTGTCCAAGATTTGCACAAGCGACACAAAGGTGCATTGTGGTGCCTATCTCGAGCAACGAAGAATTCTCGAACGTGCGATGCACTCTTGGGAGGAGACGAAGAGAAGAATTGAAGACATACACTGCTAACCGGTTAGCGGTTTCACAGCCAAGGCCAACAGTGAGTAATTGCCCCGATCTTACTGCGAGTCCCCGACCAACACGCTGATAGCAAGTCGAAAGGGTTTTTCGAGGCTCTAATTTTCAATTTAAACTAAAAGGTCCGCGAAGCTTAATTCTCTTTTTTTTTACTAAGCGATCCTGCCTTAAGATAAACCTTTGCCATATCTTTGGCATTGTAGGTTTAGCGGCTGAGATAAAAACAAAAGTAGATGGCACAGAATTCCCTTCACTGCGATCATGTCGCCTACTCGTATCCACAATCTTACTAACGGCACGCTCGCATCTCTGCATGGTACGGATCTACCCTGTCGTATATCTACCCGAAAATCTCTTCCACTGTATAAATAAAAACACTGCAAAATCGAACCAGTTGCCAACGACTCTGCCGAAATTTTAGTTTAGGAAAATCCCTACCGGAAATAAAATAAAAATCCTCTGGTACAAAAATAAAAATCTTCTGGAATGAAAATAAAACTCTACAAATATACAAGTCCACCGCGTGACGAAGCACTCTTGCCGCAACGCAGTATTCTTCCTTTCGCTTCTCCTTGTCCTGTGACGCAATCGGAACGGAAAAAATAAATTAAAAAATTAAGTTTTCCTTAAGAGAGCATCACGCGTAGCAGAGTTGTATTCCGATAAAATTTTATTCTAATTGCGGTAGTTTTATTTTAATTGCGGTAGTTTTATTTTGATTGCGCTCGAGCTTTATTTTCATTCCTATAGAGATTTTCTTAAACGCTTACATTTCGGTAGCGTTGTTACTTATTAGCGACAATTTTGCTCTGGTAGATTCGTCACATGTGGCGCAGCAGAGACGTTCAAGTGAACTTGTTTACCACTGCAGGGATGTCCACGTGGCTTACAAATTGCCTATTCCTCCCCGGTTCAAACAAGCACATCATCGTCGTCCGATAATGACAATAATAATATGCCTGCAATAATAATCCAGCTATTGACAAGAGCACTTCGAGTCTTGAAGAGCGTCATCCTCGAGCTCGTCGCAACTGGTGGACGAAGCTTTGTATCGCAGTCGTAAAGTCTTCGCTAATAGGAGTGTCAATAGGTATATTCCATCGTAAACCGTGCAGCGTTAATTCGCAGGTGCATTCTACTGTACGTCACGAATAGCTTGCAGCGCGTTAATAACGAAGAAATAAATATGATGATCGCCGTGGTTGTTTTGACGAATTGTGACACGTGCACGATCCTCGTTATCAGCCACTCAACGAGACTTCAAAACGCACACATCCCACGGAGTAGTTGACGTGTTGACGCGACTAGTCTCGAACAGCAAAGACCTTGGTAGTTTCTCGTCCTCGCTCGACACGCACAAACAGTTCCTGCAAATATGAATCCCATTAGTGTCTCAATTATCGATCTAGAATGTGGTTGATTATATGTCTGTGTGAGAATGGAGTCAAAGTACAGTTGAGATCACGTCAAGGCTCTCGCGACGCTACAATGTATACGATCTTCGAAAAGCTATTTTTTCTTTAATAGGATTTCTTTCAATAAAAAAAAATTACAAACAAAATAAAAAATGCAACGTTTACGAAATTAACGAATTTAATTGCAAATAATAGAATAACTAACCGGACTCTTCTAGAAACTCGACAAACAGCTGAGACCTTGGTAGTTTCTCGTCCTCGCTCGACACGCGCCAACAGTTCCTGTAAATATAAATCGATTAATGTCTCAATTATCGATCTAGAACGTGGATAATTATATGGCTGGATGCGAATGGAATCAAAGTAAAGTTGAGATTACCGCAACGCTCTCGCGGCGCTACTATGTATAGCTGATCCTCAAAAAAAAAAAACTATTTTTACTAGAATAAAAATGTTATAAATAAAAATTAATAATAAAAAATCCACGATGGCGAAATTAACGAATTTATTTTCTGATTTATATAAAAGAATGACTAACCGGGCTCGCCCAGAAAACTCAACAACTCTCGAATAGTAGTCTGAAGATAGTTTATATAAATTCTACCGGACATCACGAGTAGCCTTCCGCTCGTTAATAATGAAGAAATAAATGTGATGATGGTCGTATTTTTTTTTTTTTTACAAATTATGACTCGACAGCCTTCCTCGCTGTCAGCCACTTGACGAGACTTCAAAACGCACACATGCCATAGAAGTTACTGCTGACTGTGTAGCAATAGTCCCGAATAGCAAAGACCTTTGTGGTTTCTTGCCCTCGTCCGACAAGCACAAACGGTTCCTGCAAAGATAAATCCATTAGTGTCTCAATTATCGATCTGTAGTGAGGATAATCATATGGCAGCATTTTAATGGAGTCAAAGTACAGTTGAGATCACGTCAAGGTTCCCGCGACGCTACGACGCATCTGATCTCTAAAAGCTAAGCTACTTTTACTTGGAATTTTTTTTTATATAAAAATTGAAAATAATATTTAAAAAATGCCACGAATTTAATTGCTGATACATATAGAATAACTAACCAGGCTCGCCAAGAGAGTTGACGAATATCTTGCAATAAAAATCTAATGAAAATTTCGAAATTCTACCGGTCCACCACCGACTTCATCAAGGGCTGGAGATAAGGCGAAGATTCTCATTGAAATTCCACGATTACGATATAAATCGCCCATAAAAAATAGCACAAGTTGTTCGGCGAGTACGGAAGTTTGGAGTTCTGAAAAAATAAAAACACAGAATATTTCTGTCATTTAGTAAAGCGCAATGCGCGACAGGTGAACATACCAATTGGAGGCAAATCATTGTGATTTGCAATCGGCACTTCACGGATCGTGGCTGCGCGGACCAACGAGCTCGGAGTAATAGCAGCTATTACTGAATACGACCGAATAGGATAATAGGATTGGAAAGTCGGCATGTACAGTAAAATTTCTCGATAGTCGTAAATAAAAGCTTCCCAATTGTTCGATCTCGAGGATTCAATCTAAAGCCTAGCCGATAAAAAGCGTTGAAACAATTCACGCCAAAAAAAAGAAGTTATAAAATTACATACTATGAACAAAAAGAAAATGTAATACTAATAAAAAAAAATTTACTATTTTGAGAGTTGGCATCTATTGAGAGACTTCACTGTACCGTGTAACGGTATTGAACTGCCCGCTAGGGCAAAAAGACAGGAGTTATGGTTTAGTTTGGTTTGGCTTGGTAAAAAAAATCGAGATTAATCTCGATTTTCTTTTTACCAAACCAAAGCTTCCTCTATGAGGACGTAAAAAAGAAAACAAAAATTAACAAGGAAACGAAATTACAATTCGGAGAGATGGTGACTATTGAGAGACTTCACTGTACCGTGAAACAGCATACTATACTATACATGTACAGAGTAACATTAGCCCGTAAAACAACAGCATATCTCTTCGGCCCAGCAGTAATAGCGATAGTGCAACGACTATCTCTGTACCCCATAAAAAATCATTCGTTTGTTGCACCCGCGTGAAATTAACCGACTCACGCGATGCTGCAGTGAGTCGGTGAATCGAATCGAAAATAATTATATATATATATATTCTCCCGTACATTTTTGCACGTGGTGTTTATAAGTGGCATTGTGAATTGTGAGGGTCTCGAAGTAAGAGACCTGTGTACGTCGTACGCGACTTTGCAATCACAAGCGTTATAATTAATCGGATAGCGTCGATATTATCTCCGAGGTTTAACAATACAGTGATTACGAAAGAAACTCCAAAGCGTTCCGTACTTTCATTCCCCGGGTGCACTTGTATAGATAGATAGATAGATTCGTATATACATCTCTTGGCGCGAATGAGCTTACGGAAATATCTCAACGTTACGCTGGCAAGCCGGAAGATATAAAAAATGATTTAGCACGATTGAAACAATTTGACGAGATTATTTCAGCATCCGGTTAAAAAAAAAATCTGCGTACTCGTCCGTTGGACTATTCTATTCTTTTCCATCCAATAAACTATTTCCCAGCGTTATAAATATTTTACGAAAAGAAATAAATATAGAAACTGACTAAATCTTTAATGACTGCGGAGCATTTTTTTTTCAATTTTGCGATCGCTTTCCAGTAAAAATTTCGTTCCGCCAAGTTGCCTCATCGTCTCACGCATACTTTCGTTGGTTGATTCTCTCGTGCCCATTATTGGCTTAAGTTACTGAACCATAACCGAGCAAAGAGCGTCAGCGGAAAAAATACTAGCAAAATCTCTGGTCTAATTTTCCGGTGTAGCTCGCACAGTGCACGGAACGCCGGACCTGTTCGCTGTTGGAACGGTAAAGTTCCAACGAGGAGCTCGAAGTGCACAGTGATAAACGATTTTTCCGCGTTGGAGAGAAATTATGCAATTCCTGAGTTACGCTCGGGCGAAACGGCCGACACGTTCCCCAATGCGTTTCGTCGACCGTCCAAAAGTATCGGCGTTCCGATCGACTTGCCTCGCTCTGCTGAATATTAAATTAATTATTCATATATATCCATACATTCCGGAGTGCGAAAATTATTGATTATCTTTTGAAAAACTTACGCGGGTAATGTAGGTGATTCGTTGATTTTAAGGCTCGCGTCGACGCGACATTTCCTGCAGCTTCCTAACGACCAGTTCGTCTTCGATGAGCGTCCGACAAGAAGTCGAGGATCCGGTTCATAGCAGATTCCGGCAAAAGTCTGTTGAAGAAATAATTGTTCAGTCTTTATTCGGCGATGTTGTGTACCATCATTTTTTTTAAATATGTATTTATTATAATTTTAATGGATCACCTGATTACGGTATTCAACGGAAAGAGGCATCTCGGAATCGTGAACTCGTTGTAGTTTCTTCTGAGAGCTCGGATCACTTCCTCGGCGGCGTATTTCGGCGTCGCGGCGCGAAATAAATACGGAAACCTGTTTGATATTATCGTGACATATTATCATCGCACAATGAGCACCCAGCGAGGGCGCTGGGAAAAAATATAATTTAAAACTGTCGCACGGATGCAATTAAAAGAAATCGAATCGCACAAAGATTTTACGAGACACACGCCGACGACGCTCTTGTGAATATTTCCGGAAAATTGCTCGCAACGCTCTTTAAATTTTATAGTTCGAGCTACACAGAAATTAGTAGCGGCGTATAGTCACCGAGCGTGTTATATCGAATATAAATTTATAATTGCGAGCAGACTCGCGGGATCTTAATTACATTTAACAAGACGACTACTACAACTTTCTCCTGGATCGTTACCGGTCAGCTGCGATTATAATTGATGTCGCAACCATTGATAATTACCTGTACTTCGGATCCTCGGCTAGGCCCGTGTCCACGTAGAACGGATATATCGTCGTGAAATTAATGTTTGGCTTTGATGGGTGATGTCTGAATTCCTCGCGAATTCCGTCCATCAGTCCTTAAATTATTTTTTTTCTTCTTTACTTTTTTAATCGACCATTTTTTTCTACTTTAATGTACCATTTTTCTACTTTAATAGACCCAAAAAAAAAATGGTTGAATTACCTCGAACAGCGTATTTTGACGAGCAATAAGCAACTTTTTGCGACACGCCGTACATTCCGCACATGCTGCACATCGATACGACATGCCCTCTGCCGTTTTGTAGCATAGTTGGCAAAAATGCTTCTATGGTCTGAAAAACAATTAATCAGTCGTACGCTTTTGTACATTATTTGTTTCCTTTCTTCACATTCGTTGAATAATTCATACGCACCCAAAAATTCGACAACACATTGACGTCAAACATTTTCTCAACGTCCTCGTAATTCTGCTCCAAAAAGGGACGCTGAATTAGGATCGCAGCATTGTTTATGAGAATCGTCACTTCGGGTATGCCGTTTTTTCTCATCATCCTGACGGTCTCCCGGACTTCGAGTCTGTTCGACACGTCGACGAGATATCCGTAGACCTGTTGAAGGAATAGTAATAATTAATTTGTTCGTAAAGCAATTTTTGTTGTCAATTTTTTTCAACTATTTGTAGAATTTTTTAAAACTTTTTACCATTAATTTGAATTATAATTTAAAAATTTAATAAAATAAATAAAATATATATTTAAAAAAATATATTACAATGTTTTGGTTCATATTTGTGTTGTTGTCTGAACTGCAAAAATTGTAAATGTAAAAGAGCTACAATTACATTAATTTTAATTATAATTATAATTACTGTCATTTTAATCAATTATTGATTTTTGTTTACTCGCCTCTCCGCCTTCCTCGAGTATTGCGTTAATCGTTGATCGGTTAGCCTGCTCGTCGACGTCCCAGCAAACCACAATGCAACCTAGCGAAGCCAATTGAATTGCCAGCTCCCTTCCGATACCATGGCCAGCACCCGTAATCTGTGGCAAAACCGAATATCAACAAATCATCGCCAACAGAAATCTATGCGACGCGGCGGTCTAGATTCCACGACCTTTATGTTCAGAATGGACGAATTCTTACCACGACAGTCTCTCCGATAAGATTCTTCATCGAGGGTGGCACAACGACTCGGAAAGCGGCGAAAAGCATCGCGAGAGTTGTTTTCATCGACAGGACAAAAAGATCGCCGATCAATCTTCCGATTCCAACCGATTTTGAGACACCTCGATCATTTGTGGTTCTAAAAAATCAAATAAAATAAAAATACCATACATTCGATTATCCGGTCGAGTACAAATTGATGAAATATCGTAAATTTGGCGATTATTACTTTGAGACGAGGCGATAAGAGTTTTCAAACTTATCAGCCTTTTCTTCTTTTTTATCGTTTTCTTCTTCTTCCAAAGTCTTCCCACTTGTAGATAGTTGTATGGGCTGACCTTTCGGTACGCGCGCCCAGAACTCGTGTGAATCGGAGTCTGGCATGCTGCGAAAGTGTCATTCAAAAATGTTTTTCAGAATGACACAAGCAGCCTCCGTTCTTTTTTTTTACTCGGTGGAAATAAATCGATCGACATAACAACTGTTGCTTGTGAAAAACTGAACGGTATTTATTATAGGGATTCTATTGCAGTTTAAACTTACACCCCGAGCACTGCCCACTCTGCAGTCGAGACATTTAACAAATAAATTAAATAAATTATAACCCTCACATTTGACGAGAGACAAAAAGGTAGTCTGTTTTTTCATCAAAATAAATGCAATAGAAAAACGAAATTATTTTTTGGAAAACTTGTTCCTTTCTCTCAACGGAACTTTGATATTTTTTTGCTTCATTGATTTCGTCGCAGTTTTACCAGTGACGATTTTATTATTGTCGTACTTGACGGCCTGCAGATCTCTGAGCAATGCCTCGTGATCGTTGCAGACTTCCGAAAAATCGTTTTCATCAGAATCGTCCGTGTCGTCGTTAACGGATTCACGCAGATTCACCGTTATTTCAATTTGCTCGGCATCGACCGCGCGCCTTGGATTCATCGTGTTTACTTTTGGGATCGCGCTGATGTTTTCTTTGTCGATCGTCGACAGAACGGATATACATTCGGTTATCGGCGTGCTGCACTGCAACGTATTGGCCGAGAACGAAACGTTGGCGCGAAATTTCTTTAGTTTGCTTTCGAATTCCTCCACGTCCGTGTTCTTTCGTTTCTCAGATAATTTTTCATCGCGGTGGTGCTTCGATTTGAAAAATTTCGGAGTAGCCAATTTCGGAGTCGCCAATTTCGGAGTCGCCAATTTCGGAGTCGCCAATTTCGGCGTGGCCAATTTCGGCTTGGCCAATTTCGGCGTAGCCAATTTGGCTTTATCGTTATTCTTCGAAGGTTCCTCCGCAGTTTCGCTCGGAGCGTTTTTGAAGGACGAACTTATAATGTTCTGGTTACAATCTTTTAAGGGAAAATATTTTTTTTCCGATGGGCGCGTTTTCTTGGATTTGTCGGAAATATTTGCAGCGAATATGTTCTCGCGATCGTTCGTCTTTGCGGCGGCGATGATCTTGCTTACGACGGATTTTCTTTTGGCAGCCACGGCTTCTTTTGGCGTTTCAAGCTTTCGTTTTGTACTCCTGCGCCGGTCGACCTGCGAGACGCCGTCGTCGTCGACTTCCGCTTCCGACACGTCGATGACATCGACGCTTAGATCTTTTTCGCGAGAGTCGTTCGAGGTTTCTTCGTCCGCTTTGCTCTTGGCGACTCGACGTTTCTTCGCGACGTTGGACTTTTCTTGCAACAGTCTTGAAAAACTCGTATCCATATCGATTCCCTCGTCGACCTGTGGACAAAGTTAAAGAAAAAAAAAATATATGTACATGCATTTTTGCTTCCGCGTAGAGAAAGTTTTGTTTTGGTGAAAAAAAAAATCGGGTTTTCAATGAAAACATGTTCACAATGTTCCAAAACGAAAAATCGGAAAATCACATTTAGAAAAAATTTCTGGATGGATATGTGTGTGTAAATTTTGTAAAATAAAAAAAAAAATAAAAAAATGCGGACATCACAACAGGCATCCGTTTCAAATATTGAGGAAGAAGCTAAATAAGTGGCAGATTCGTGATCGGTGTGAAAAACAGATTAAATATAGTCCTTGAGCGGAGCAAAACTCCGACCTTTGATGAAAAAGTTTCAACAACTTCAAAAAGTCGAATTACAGTTTTGATTGCCGACCACGGTATTTCCCATGGCTTTATGTGCAAATCATAAAAAGTTCATTTTTTTTTTCACGCGATAAAAGAAATCGAAATAATCGTACGTTTGTTTCGACGATGCTGTCGTCGTCAGACGGATCTTTCCAGATAAACAGGCTGTCGGGTGACGCCAGGACGTGCTTCGCTGCGTCTACCATGTCCAATTCTTTGAAACAATGGAACATTTTTGAAAAATTCTTCCGTCGTTCTCGCGACAGTTCATTCTCGCCTTCGCGGTCGACAAATATTCTGCTGGGCCTCGTATTGTCGCAAGTGGATACCAAACAGACGATAAGTTTTTGAGTATCGTTCGACGCCGCATCGAGCTTCTTCATCATCAGTTTTATTATCACGTTGGTGTATCCGAAATTTGCCTCCAAACTGCATCCGTAACGCCTCATATGACTCATGAAGGCCTGAAATGAAAAAAAAAATATTATACTTAAAAAAAACAAGGGTTTTTTTAATTTGTTAAATATTGCATTATTATTATTGTATTACTATTATTATTATTATTATTGTTGTTGTATGTTGGCAACGAGTCGACGGTTTTTACTGTAGTTACAAAAATCAAAAACATATTTTTTTTTTTTCAAAAAATTAAAAATGCCATGCCAAGTACTTAAGATTTGTTTTCCCAAAAAAACAAATCTTTGTTTTCCACGATATAAAAATCAAACGTCGTAAAATCGCTACCTCCAGTCGTTTGAATTCTTGCTCCCGACGATTGTGACAATCTATAAGGTGTTTGCACTCTTTCAAAAAATATTTCATGTCCGTGGACGTGCTCATGGAATACTTGTCGAATATAGTTTTGACATTGATGCCCATCGGCATTATCCACTGTCCGAGTTTCCATCCCTCCTGGTTCTTGGACAATTCAATCCAATTATTGTTCGTGTACCAATTCCTGACGAGCGACTGAAAAGCGACCACGAATTTGTCGTCTACTTTTTTGCAACAGAAGCCCGCGTACGAGCACAATTCATTTTGAACACCCGCATCGACGTCCGTGAGTTCCGGAGAGCCAACCGGCGTGGACGTTCCCGGAGTCGCAATGTTTCCATCTGGACTGAGATCTCCGAATCGTGTCGAATGCAAGTTAGACTCGGTCTTCAGTATCAGAAGCTTCAGACTCCGGATTTCCAACAACAATCGCTTTTTAGTCGCCGCGTTGGTGTCTGCAAAAATGCCAAAATATCATTAATTCAATTACTTAATGCACTTACTGCACGTGTGTATATCGTTGTATAAAGAGCTTGTCCCATATGAAACTACAACTATATTTTGTTTCGTATCTGTATTGTTATCGGAACTATAAAAAATGTAAATATAAAAGGACTCGTCCCGTCAATAAATTAAATAAATAAAATTAATAAAATAAATAAAAACCCTAGTCATATTCTGATCTTGCTGCAGAGTTTATGAAAAAGATAAATAATGTAAAATAATGAATGATGAATTTTTATATTTTTCTGTTACACATGCTACAAGCTATATCTGTGAAATTTTATCTGAACTGTAAAAGCTGTAAACGTAAAAGGGTTTGTTCCGTAAATAAATAAATTAAATAAATAAAATCCCTAGACATATTGTGATCTCGCTACAGAGTTTATGAAAAAGAAATAATGTAAAATAATGAATAATTAATTTTTATACATTATATACTGTTACACATGCTACATACTATATCTGTGAAATTTTATCTGAACTGTAAAAACTGTAAATGTAAAAGTGTTCGTCCCGTAAATAAATAAATACTAAGTAAATTAGGCGGATATATAAATCGAGATTTCGGCTCTGCGACGCCGGATGTCGGTTGCGAACTTGCGTGCGATGTATATCGATATATACAAATCGTGTGTTACCCTTTTCGTCATCGGCTTCGGGGGTCGATTTTTCCTTATCCACTTTTCCTTTGGTTAATGCGGCCATGGCTTTCGTGTCGCGTAATTTTTCATACTGTCGTATGAAAAATTTGACGATGGGTACGTTAAGTTTTCGACGATAAACTTGCGTGATGCGAGACAACGTTCTACGAAGAGCAACGAAGAGTACACAATGTTTGACCTTGCTCGAACTGTTTGTTTACCTATTCTTGTCTACATATTTTCTTCTCTTCGTCGAAGGGGTTTGAATAATTCGAAGAATCGATACGCAGCGCCGGATGGATTTCTACTTGATAAGATGTTCTATAAAAAAATATATATAAAGTATGATCTTGCTCGAAGTGTTTATTTAGTCCTGTGTTAACATACTTTTCGTCTTTTCGTTGACGGGGTTTGAAAAATTCGAACCGTAAAGAACTGCCACGCAGCGCCGGACGAATTTCTATTTGACCTTCGGAGCCACAAAGATAAGATGTTCTATACAAAGAAAATATACAAAGTTTGAGCTTCTTCCAATTCTTTATTAATTTTTGTGTTAAAATATTTTCTTCTTTTCGTCGACGGAGTTTGAATAATTCGAACCGGGAAGAGTTGACACACAGCGCGCAGACAGATTTCTACTTTACCAAGCGAGTCTTTTCTCGAGGCTTCCCGAGGCGCTGACGGACAACCTCGCGGATTCGCACGCACAATCGTGCTGCGCTTCGGTGCTCCAGAATGAAAACCTCCATTGATACATCAACATGGCGTATAATGTTGTCACATCTTGAGTGTTTTTTTACAATTTTCCAATAATAATAAGCCCGAACGATCGTACGATTGACACGGAAGACACATTGCGATCGCGAGCGGCACGTCGAGGACGCAATTATGGATATCCGTGGGATCGAAGTCACCAATCAACTCAGGGTCGGTACACAACACCATTGCTTCCCGTTTTCGCCGATATTCGTCGGATTATCATCACTCCTGTCTCGATTAATTTACACGTTACACCGATCATCTCTTTTACACCCCGAGTTCAAATTTCACGAGCGCGCGAAATCATTTTTAACTAAAAACGTTTAATTTTCTTTTTTTAGACACGAATTTCTTTTTCTATCATCTCAAACTCTCTAACTATCAGAACCTCAATCTTGGGCCTCCAACTTGTACTCGATGTATTAACTTGCACTACCCTCGATATTGTGTCTTACATTACAACATATTATTGCATATAACGCGCGCACATTTCGATAGTGCAACAACCACTACAGGATCGGAGCACAAATGCTATTTATGTAATATATTAATGAAAATATTATTTATTTATTTATTTGATTTTTTATTTATTAAGTTCACAGGACGAACCCTTTTAAAGAAGATGCACAATGTATGAGTGTAATCGCATGTAATAACTAGCGCAGAACAAGTTACAAGTTAGGGCCAACCGGAATCTAGGCGGAGACAAAAATAGGAACAGAAATAGAAAA
This sequence comes from Ichneumon xanthorius, assembly GCA_917499995.1. Classification (NCBI taxonomy): domain Eukaryota; kingdom Metazoa; phylum Arthropoda; class Insecta; order Hymenoptera; family Ichneumonidae; genus Ichneumon; species Ichneumon xanthorius. Next base: position 3,193,381 of record OU824204.1, on the reverse strand, counting down.
AAAAATTTTATTACAAATTTTAAAAATGGGGCGAGAATTAGAGTTTGGAGCTATTTATTTATTATAGGCGAAAATTATGTAGACAAAAATAGTCGTTACCTTACAATATATTATGGCATATCGCAAGCTCAGATCAATAGCGCAACAAACAACTGTTACAGGATCCAAGTACAAATGCCATTTATAATATATTAATGAAAATATGATCGCAATTATTTGTTTATTTATTGATTTTGTAGTGGTAGTGAGTGTATGTTTATCAACAATACATATAATGCATCAACGACCGTTGCCATTATTAAACATTTATACATTTACACATATATGTGTAAATGTATAAATGTATAAATGTTCGGCCCTTATTTATTATAGAACAAAAAAATATTTTACGAAAAATAATCATAAATCCTCTAACATATTATATTTTATTTTTCATGTAACGAAGAATCAATTTTTTTTAAATAAGGAAACATCTGATATCGAACATATAATATGTTACACTGTATTATATTGTATAGTTACTATACATTGCTTTACATTACCTTTGGGTAATAGAGTAGACAAAAAAAAATGCCACAATATTTCGCTAACAATATTTCCAATTACTTTGCAGAGCGCCATAAGAGCGAAGCTCCTGGAGCTGGGCGTGCGTTACGACGAGGAGTTGCCCGACTACATTCTCGTGATGGTCGTCAACAAGAAGACGCGTCAGCAGATGCACGAGGACCTTCATCTCTTCCTCGAGGACAGTACGACGCCGTTCGTCGAATGGCTGCACGACCAGGTGCTGAAGAAGCTCCAGAAAGTAACCGTAGCGAAGAAGAAGGCTTCGCGAGATTTCGTGCCGACGGTCGTCGTCAAGCAGGAGGAGGAGCGAAAGAAGCGCAAGAACGCCGCGGCCACCGAGGAGGCGAGCGTCGCCCAAGTGCCGCTCAAAATCGGCAACATCGTCGCCAAGGAGGAAAAACCATCAGAGAAGATTCCAGAGAAATCTTCGCCGCTCGACAAGAGCGCACCCGACCTGACCGAAGCTCCCTTAAATCGACCGGCGATTCCCGCGCAGATCCGCGAGCCCGAGAAGCCGATTCCCAGGACAACCGCGCCGGACTCGCCGGAGGCGACGAGTTCCGCGGCGAGCCTCGCGGCCGAAAAAATCCCGGACGTCGTAGCGGACGCGAAGATCGCCGAGTCGCGCGCGAAAGCGACGACGAAGCGGCCGCTCGAGGTCGCGGAGAACAATTCCGAGAGGCCCGACAAGAGAGTCAAGCAGCTCGCCGATCCGGAGCTCCCCGAGCCGGACGAGGAGGACGAGAACGATACGCGGGACGACAAGAAATTGAAGTCCTGCGTCAACAAGCCGAAGATAACTTCCGTAGTCTCGGTGAAGAACCGGCTCGGGATATTGTCGCCGAGGAAGAAATTCGAGACTCACAGGAATCGAGAGGCGGACTTCCGGCGTGGCCAGGCCGAGAAGAGATTCGAGAAGGGTCAGTTCGAGGCGAATCGCTTCGAGTCGCTAAATCGACGCGGAAACGCGCCTCGGGCGAAGAGCCACGAGGAGGAGGAAGGTTTTCCACGGGCTCGCGGCAACGACGCGAGGAATCGTCAGGCCGGCAGAGCGAACGAGACTAGAAATCGACTCGGAGGCGCGAGGGACGGATTCGCCAAGAACAGCGACGGTGGCGAGAAAATCGTTGCCGCAGCCTCGCGGCTCAGAAACGTCGAGAAACAAGGCACGACGGTCAAGGATCGTTTGGGTCTGGGCAAGAGCCTCGCGATCGAGAAACAATCGACCAGCGACGATTCGAGGAGCTTCAAGAACACGATAAAGAATCGACTTGGACCGGTGAGGAACAACGTCAGGACGGCGAACAGTCGGGTGGGTTTCGTGCCGGCGAAGAAGCGCTCGGAGACGAGAGTCGAGGACGACGAGACGGGCGTCGAGCCCGAGGACGAGCTCGACGACGACCAGTCGGTGATCAACGTCGGTCCGGTGAAATCTCACATCATAGCGGTGAGGAGGCCAGAATCGATCGAGAGACGAGCGTCCGGCGCGGAGGGCGCGAAAGGCCTCGACGACGACGATGAGGCCGAAGGCAAATCTATCGCCAGCAAAGTAATCGTCACGCCGAGACCTCTGAAACCGTTGCAACCGACACAAAAACGAGCTACCCAGTCTTTGCTGCTGAGGGCCGTGGCGGAGGCCAATCAATCGGTCGTCAAGCAAAAGAATCCGGAGCCCGTATTGTCGGTGAGTAACAATAAGATATCGAGAAGAAATAAACGATAAATCCTCGGAGGGGTGAATTAATTTTTTTTTTCTTCTTTGTTTTCAATCTTTCGATCGGGCGCAAGAAAATTTGAGATATGGTTTTAATATAATCATAAACGATGACGAAACATGAAATTGATATCGGTGTGTGAGAGCGAGTAAACGTTGTATGTTGTACAATAAATCATTAAATTATTTCAAAAATAAGATGAGAACAAAAAAAACAACCAATGTGTCGCAGCGATTTTATTCTTCCTTTGATCTCAGTGCGTCGTGATTATTGATTTTTTTTTTGCCTGTAATGAGACGATGAATTTCGGTAGGACAAGAAGCCGAGGTTGAAGCGACTGAAGCCAGCGGGCGCGAGGGAAGTAGGTAAAAATCTGTCGGTTCATTTGAACGCCACGAAGAGGCTCGTTATGGAAAAAATTCAGGTGCAGCTCAGGACGGCCGACACGGAGGACTGTGGCAAGGGCAAGCCATGTGCGTAAATCGTGATGATTGTTTTTTTTTTTTTTTTTTGCAAACAATATTTTCCGATTAATCGATTAAATATTTATTACCCCACACCTTTATGCGTATTTGCAGATTCACCTCGTCCGGTCAACGACGAACACATGGGCGTCGTGATGTCGCTATTTCAACGCAGCGACGATAATCAAAAGTTTCTAGTCACACTTAACGGATACAACAATAATGTTATTAAGGATAAAACTATGACGGAGGAGGATGATGAACGATTGGAAATGGAGGTAATTTAAATGAATAATTTCGACGTGCACAGTGAGAAAGTTTTGTACATTCAATAAAAATGTCTCGTTCGCAAAGTTCCACAATTTTTTTTCTCGTTACTTTAAGTTTAAAATGTTTTTTTAAGGTAGTCCGAGCGTTACCGTCGCGCCAAATGTTAGTTTCAGACGAAATTTCGAACACTTCACGATGGGATAAACATCTGAAAAAATCGAGTATATGGGATGTGCTGCAAAGATCGTTTTTGTGAAATAATAATTCCAATTTGTTGTTAAATAATTGAAGATAAAAATCATTAATCAACAAATTACCCGGAAAACGCGATTTTCAAAGATTACGAAAAATTCTGAAAACATTCATACATAAGAAAAATAAACAAATCATTTTTATAGAAAAAAATAGTTAAGTTGCCGGGTAATTTGTTAAACAGTTATTTTTATCGTTAAGTTGTCGATAACATTTTGGAATTATTATTACATAAAAACAGTATTTGCAGCACCTCCCATTTGGTTGATTTTTTTCAGATTTTTATCCCACCGAGAAATGTTTGAATTTTTCTCTGAAACTCACGTTTGACGGGACTGTACCGCTCGAACTACCTTAAGGAACCGTATTTTCAACGTATTTGAAAATGGTAAAATTAAACAAGAAAAAACAGTTGTAAAATTAACAAGAGAAAAAAATGGTAAAATGAACTGGTCGGAAATTGTGGACCAGAAATGTTTTTTTAAGTGTACAAACCTCTTTTGCCACTGTACGAAACATCGATGACGCAGGAATTTTGTTTGCATCGTCGTGTTCGTTCGCAGGTGACCGAGGATGACGAGCTCGTGCTTTCCACCGTGCAGAATAATGACTCATACGAGCAGAACGAATCGTCGCCGACGCCGTCGCAGACTATCGAGTCCGAGGAGAACGAGGTCGTCGAGAAAGTAATAACCGACGAGAACAACGAGAATCACAACAGTGAAAACGTCGAGATACCGCAAGAAGTGACGCAGAGAAAGAGAAGAAAATTGAGTCCCATAGTTTACAGCAGATCGCGATCGCCGAGCCCGTCGGGTAAAGCGACGAGACTTCCGGTCCTATCGGCCCTCGCGAAAGACTCTGCTGACAAGAGACCCGTTATCGATGTCTCGCTGTCGACCGTCACCGACAAATCTCGGGACAAATGTCGCTACTGGCCAAATTGCACACTGGGAAGCAAGTGCGCTTATTATCATCCTGCGGTTCCGTGCGGGTAAGACGATTCGACCGCCAGAGCCCGACATTTTTTTTCTCCTAACGCGTGCACGTAAAATCCCGCTTTTCCGTTCCTGTGAAACGACCGCAGAGGGCACTTTACGTCGCTCGGTGTGAAAATTGCAGTTTTACGTACGCGTGCGTAAAACCCCCATTTTTACATCTTGTGAAATAAAATTTTGGACGGTGCTCGTGCGAAAAACTTTTTCTTAACTCGTGTGATTGCAACACGAAAGTGCTTTTCTCCGCTCACTTTACGGGAACGGAAGGTGGGATTTTACGTGCATGCGTTAGGAAAAAAACTATTAACTTATCGACAGTCATTCATAACTATTTTATTTTTTGACGCTTCAATTGTTTCAGCGCATTTCCGGCATGCAAATTCGGCGACAAGTGCGCCTACAAACATCCGAAGTGTAAATTCGGCTTGTCCTGCACAAAATTGGGATGTGTTTTTTCGCATCCCAAACAACAGTGCAAATATCATCCGTTCTGCACGAAACCCACGTGCCCGTACTCGCATCCGGCGGCGCATCCCGTTGTAGCGGCGGACGCGACCAGAGCAAAGTTCACTTGGAAACGACGGGACTGAAGGATCGACGCTAAAAAAAAAGGAAAAAGAAAAGAAAATCAACACCGGTGATTAGTGGAAAGCCGCGAGATTGAAAATATAGCGGAACGATGCTGAATCGCGATTTCATAGAATTGTAACGTGTACAGATTGAGCTCATTTGTTTTTTTTTCGATTTTTCTTCCTTTTTTTACTTTACGTTTGTCGATGCGTGAGAATGACTGAATGCGTCGAGACGTGATCGCACTGGACGAATGAACGTGAGAATGAATTTTTGTTGCAGATAGAGGTTTTTTTTTTGTCGCGAGATCGACACCATCGAGTCACGATAGCGGTGATCGACGACACCAATTTTTTTATTTTTTCTCACGAAATCGGCCGATAGATTAGACTGAACTTTTGGGAATAGACGAGTTTCTTATCGTCCCAAGCGCGGCGTCTGATTCGTTGATAAGTAACTGGTGAAAAAATAAAAATAAATTGCGAAACTTTAAATCAATTTTACGTGGAATCGATCTTCACGAAATCGGCCGATAGATCAGATCGAAATATTGGGAACAGACCTGTTTCTTATCCTGCCAAATTCGGCGTCTAATTCTGCAATAAGTAACTGGTGAAAAAATAAATAAATTGCGAAACTTTGATTCAATTTTATGTGGGATCCAAGCTCGGCGTCTGATTCGGGAATAAATAACCGATGGGGGGGAAAAAATGCAAAATTGCATTTTTCGTGGGATCGATCTCCATGAAGTGGGTTAAAAAAACCCTTCTATCGCGCAATCTTCGTGAACATCGACGCCGAAAGACAAAAAAAAATCGACTGTACGAATTTTACGTAAACAGACACAAATTATCGAGGGTTACTCGAATCGCATGTTATCGATCCAGAGTAGTCTTCGTTTCTTTTGTCGAGCCGCGATTCCATTATGTGAGCGAATCGTATGTTGTGCATTTTTTTTAAACATAAAAAAACCAACAACAAATACCGAGATGGTACGTTAATGTATATCTAGTGAGATTACGCTGTTAAAATTCGTGAAACGAATACAAGATTGCTTCGTTGTTTATTATTATTATTTTTTTTTCGACTAATATAATATCTGTAAAGTAATAAACAGTATCGAATTCATTGAAAGCCACAAAAAATCTGTCGATCCATTCTTCGCCCATCCAAATTTCGTCGTTAAAAAATTTGCGTCAACAATTTTTTTATTTTCATATTTCACATATTTCAGATTTCAGATTTATTGGATGCTCATTGCACATGAAATTATACATTTTACATCTCACGGCAACAGTCTTCAGATTCTTAACGGTATTACATTTTTGAATAGTTTAATGCTGCTTTCCAGGCATGAGCAGGTCGCCTAAACGCTTATGCGCTTGTTCGGGGTTGAGCGGGGCAAAATGGGACAATAAGGGCAAAACTCAATTTTCCAATCATTTTTTGATGCCCCATTTTGTCCCAACGATACATCGGGATTTACAAACCCGTCTTGCCCCACGTACCACCATCGCCACCAACCAAAAATAATTGGAAAATTGCATTTGTCGCATTATCCCATTTTGCTCCGCTATGCCATTTTGCCTCGCTCTCCTCTATCCTGGATCCTAAGATACAGGGGACACCGAGGCAAAATGGGACAATACGGGCAAAACTCAATTTTCCAATCATTTTTTGATGCCCCATTTTGTCCCAACGATACATCGGGATTTACAAACCCGTCTTGCCCCACGTACCACCATCGCCACCATCTAAAAGTTATTGGAAAATTGCCTTTTGTCTCATTATCCCATTTTGCCCCGCTCTTCCCCTAACAATTATTATAGTTATAATAAGCATAATTTTCGAGATCGTCGATACATATATAGATATATATATATTTTTTTAATTTCTTCAAACCGAAAGTCTCGAAAACTTCGACTGCGCAGTGTACTTTCTTATCTTATCGATATTTGTAGCGCACCGGTACCGAAAACCCAAGAGAGATGTTTAAACATGAGCCCGAAGGCCTCTCGGCTCAGTGGCCGAGAGATCGTTGCTCGGCCAGAGAGCGCGCCTGGATAGTGGAACGCGTACACAGCTACACATCCGCGGTGTAACAGGCGACAGAGTGGGGAAATGTTTGTATCTGGTACAATTACAATAGAGGCTACCGAGAATGGATCGGGATCGTTTATGTGCTCGATGAATCACTGTCGGATCGGCGTGTCGTAGCTGAAAATCGTTTCATCAAATTCGAGATAATTCGTTTCCGGAGTTTGCCTGGGGAAAAAATCGCAGAGGAAGAAAAGATTTTTTTTTATCTAAAAAAAAAAAATCACACATAGCGAACTATACTCGGCATCCCGGTGGGGAATTTCTCTTCCCATTGGCGAAGAGAAATTCTATGGAAGTGCATTGCTGCAGCGGTGCAAAGTGGCCTGGTCGGGGAGAGAGGGTGGGGGGTACGAGGGACCACCCTCGATCGGTCAGGGGTTGACCATTTAAAGCAGCCTCAAGTTACAGACCCTCGGTCACTCGGCTCTCTTCCGTCTTCGACCAATAGATTTAACGACGAAAATATCACTGCTCGCTCGCTCGCCACAGTGCGATCCGACGCTGCTGCGCTTTTACTCCTATTATTTCGACGATTATCCGGAAATAGACTAAGACAGGATGGATATATTTGGAAAAAATTGCGAGGCACCGAAAAAAACATCTTCGTCGGATAATCCTGAGGTAAGTTTATTTTTTTTTTATGGGGTTAAGAATTTTTGGGAATATGGTAGAAGATGCTTGGAGTTTGTTTTTTGGAGGAAGCTTCGCTGAGGTAAATTATTTTTTCATTTTTTTCGTATTAAAAAATTCGAAACGAAGAGGGTTTTTTAATTTATTTTTATTTTTATTTTTTAAAGAAAATGCGATGGGATTTATTGGCGTACGTGACAATTTAGAGATAGTAGTTGGGCGATTGAATGGTCAAGATAAACCGTCGAGATCTGGCTCGTGAGGGCGTTCGGATGGTTACCTGAACGCTCTCAAGGCTTTTGGAATCGCCGTGATCGGGGAAATGTTGCAAGGTGATTTAAGGAGGTTTTCTTCACGAAAACGACAGTTCATTGCTGTGGGAAGCTATGCGCGAATTTGAAGATTAAAAAATTATTACCACGCTTACTACAGCACACAGTTATTACAGTATTACTACTTGTTGTTATCATTTTTATGGCAGGGACACCGGAAGTGATGCCAATTGAATGATTTTTTAATCCTTCAACGTTCAGTGCGAAGATTACTTCCCCCAAAATTTCATTTTTCAGGCGTTCATAGAAATACATTTTTTTTATCCTTTGGCGTTCAGTAGTAAGACAGCTTCCCACTAAATTTCATTTTTCAGACGTTCATACAAATTTATATTGTTTAACCCTAGTAAAACCAGTGTAAAGATTACGTCTCCCAAAATTTCATTTTTCCGGCGTTCATAGAATTTTTATTTTCTTCAATTCTTTGGCGTTCAGTGGTAAGACAGCTTCCCACTAAATTTAATTTTTCAGGCCTTCATAGAAATACATTTTTTAAATCCTTTAGCGTTCAGTGGTAAGACAGTTTCCCACTAAATTTCATTTTTCATATATTCACAGATTTTTCTTTTAAATCAGTGTACTTCGTTTCTATGGACATTTCATCGAATATTCCGCGTTTAATTTTTTTGCTGTCAATACATTATCGCCACGATGGACCAAAATCCTCGTCGAGGATCGCGATGGACTTTTTCCAAGACGAAGATATTTCATTGCTTCGTGAAGCGATGTGCACATTTTCTTATACTGCGGATTTTTTTCTTATATTTTTTCAGGATTACGCGAATCGTACAGCCGAAGTGCCAGAATGGCGGCCGGGCGGTGATCCTTGGAAGGAATACCAGGACTATCCGGAGGAGAGAATTTGGAGTCCGATACCAGAGATCGGCGAATGTTGGGTTCCGCTCTTCATGTTCATGGCGAGATCGGCGCTGACCTGCGCGCAGGAGCGTCGTGGCGTGCCGAACGACGAGGCCATGGAAAACTCTTGCAACGGTTACGCGGAGCAATACATCTCCGACGTACTTCACGACTCGGCTTACATACCGGAAGTCGCGCTGAGAAGACTCGTGACGAAAGATCTGCCGGACAAACTCGTCGACAGATGGACGGCCTCCGAAATCGTAAGTCCGATAGCTTCACGAAGTTTCCTCCGCCAATTACCCATATAGCACAGAATATTTTTGAAAGGATTCAAATTTTTTTTTTAAGGAATCAAATTTTTCTTTGAAATATTGTAAATATTTGCGAAACGTTTTAAAAAGATTTTGCAAATATTTTTTTTAGTGCTTCAGTAATGTTTTGTAAACGTTTCAGCGAAATGTGAAAAACTGCATCACCAGTCCAATTCGCATATGTATCGCATATTTCACATGCGTTGAAAGATAAAGTATGTTTGTGAAATATTTAAGAAACGAAATAAAAATAGAAGGAAGAAGTTTTTGACAGTATATTTCAATGTATTATTTTAATGTGTTTCAGAAAAATTTCGTATGATTTGAAAGATTGAAAGAATTTCTGAAAAGATTTCAAAATATTTCGTGCTATATGGGGAATGGTAAAACAGGCTTGTACCATTCAGCAAACATTTCTTCATCACAATAAAAGTCCACCAAGTTTAAAATTACAAGTACGATTAGTAGAAAAAAAATAAAAAATAGTACGATGAACAGGAAAAAAAAGTATGGACCTTCGAGGGGAAGAAATGTTAAACGTACTGAAACGTTCTTTGCCGTTCGGACTATTAATGGTCTTTTTTATTTTGCTCCAAGCGCTGACGTCCAATAATTTCTCTATTATTTGCAGACTCTCTTTGGAAAAGGACTGAGTCTGTACGGGAAGAAATTCACGTCGATAAGAGCGAAGCTCCTGCCGCACAAGACTACGGTGAGACTCGGCGACCTTCTTTACCGACCTAACAAAAAAATATATATAAAAAAAATTAGAATAAAAAAATTAATATAAAACAATAATGTCTTTTAAAAAAAATGTTTTTTCATTTCTCGACGCACTGCTCGCAGACGGATCTAGTCGAGTTCTACTATACGTGGAAGCGTTCGAAAGAAGTTAAAGGATTGGTGGCTTCGCGAGCCCGTCGATTTCTTCGACGGCGGAACAAAGAGACGAATCTCATAATCGGCCCGCCAACAGCGCCCGGAATGTTGACGCGCGGACAATTGGCAGCGGTAGAGACTTCCGGTACGTCTCCAGCGACCGAAGTGCGATCTTCGCGAAAGCCCGTTTACACGGGAATAAAGAGAAAGCGAAGAATGACGAGACAAACAAGGTAAATTACAAGAAAAAAAAACTTTACACTGATTTTTTATTTTTTCTTCTCCTTTCGAACGAAATTTGTTGTTCAATGGAGTTGAGCAACAAATTTGTTGAACATTGAAAAAAAAAAAGTACAAAAATAATAATTCTCGTAATTATTTTTTTTTGCTCGCAGGCACAATCTGATAAAGGTCTGATCGCCGTCGAAAGAAAACTGTTACAATTGTACTTAGCTATTAAGATCGAACCTAGCGCGAATCGTTACCGAAAGATCGTCGGAAATTTTCAACGGTAGAGACGCGAAAACGCCGATAAAAAAAAAACTATTGCTCGTAATGCGTTGTGAAAAAAACGTAACTTCGTCGGTTAAAAATGTAAATACTCGTTGTGTAATAAAATATTTTAGATATTAAGATTGAAGGATTGTAAGACGTTGATACAGAAATGACAATATTGCTTTATTCGTTACATCGAATATTCGCTTTTACGCTATTGTTTTCTTTTTGTCCTTATCTACACTTAAGTTACGACGGCCGTACTAGAAGCCTATAATCTTTTTTTTCGGTTTTGTTACAATAATAATATAATTCTCTGGTTGACTTGACTTTGGTTTGTTTTTTTTTTTTGGCATTCAGGAGAGACATTAGTTTACATATCTTTGGTTTACGTCGCTTCCTCTCGTATACACAATACTTTGTCGTGCGGGTGAGGCGGAGCAAAAAAATATCGATTTTTTAAAAATCTGTCTCTCTCACCCTGCTTTACCCCGCATAGCACGGAAATATTTTTGAAAGGTTTTAATAATATTTTTTTGAAATATTGAAAATATTTTATCAATATTAAAAAAATATTTATGAAAGTGTTTTAAAAACATGTTGAACATATTTTTTTGTCCGCTCGTAAATCTTACTTTGAAATGTTTCAGAAATGTTTCGCGTAAATCTTTTTTTTGAACAGCTGGCATCGCCGATCTAAATTGCGTATACACACCCGCATAAACACGGAAACATTAGCAGAAACATTTCTGCGAAACATGAAATTAAATATATTTCAAAATATTTTAACACTATGTTTCGGAAATATTTCAGATATGTTGAAAGATTAAGTATATTTCTGAAATATGTAAGAAACGTTACGTCGGAATATTTTGATGAAATATTTAAAAATATTATTTTCGTATTATTTCATATCTTTCATATTGTTAGAAATATTTCGTAAGATTTTAAGGATTGAAAATATTTCTAAAATTATTGCAAAATATTTCGTGCTATATGGGACTAAGCGAGACGTACGGCGGACTGCCGAAGTACCGTTCCATTTGTACATCCTCCCGATCAGCAACTTTGTATTTTCATCTCACAGTCCATTTCGCCGTTTTCACCCGCTTATAACTAGTGACTATTTTTTTTATATATCTATTACTCTTAATGATTGTAACGCACTTTTATCCTAAGCCGCGCAATTTTCGGAAGAAAAATAAATAAAAACGAATTACATCCACGCACACACGTGTGTCGTCAGGCCGGAGGAAATACAAATCGGAGAACACAACGAATTGTCAGCTCGGAGACAAGAGTCGAAAATAAATTAAATAAATTAAATAAATTAAATAAATTAAATAAATTAAATAAATTAAATAAATTAAATAAATTAAATAAATTAAATAAATTAAATAAATTAAATAAATTAAATAAATTAAATAAATTAAATAAATTAAATAAATTACAGTGACTTATTTTTCTATTGTATTGGCTTGACGAACATTGGATCGATGGAACAGCGTCCAATCCAGTTTTCCTCGAGCTCCGTCAAGAAGCCGTGTAGTCTCGGCGAATCTGGTCGTCATGGAAATCGCTACCTGCCTTGTCGCTCGCCACCCTCGTCACAGGGCTTGAAGAAATTACGCATACCTGCAATACTCTCCGCATCGCCGGTCACAAATGGCCAGCAGGTAGCTGGTTCTTTACCTCGAACGAAGAAACGTCCTTCACCTGCACGAAGCAATGTAACGCTTTTTCTCCGAATCGGAAGTTTAACTTAGCTTCGAAATCGATTCTTTTCCACAGGAAAATTAAAGAATTTTTTTTAACGTTCGAGTCGTCTTTTTTTTAATTTCACCATTAACATTCGTCGTGATCGTGCTCGTGCACGAGAAAGGTGTCCCGATAGAGCGAGCTCGGCGTGCGATTTATCATCGTAACGAACGAAGTGCCCGATGCTGGTGTGACTGCTGGTCCACCGGCCGTAACGGAAACGGCAACGCCGACGTTGGGATTCGGCGTCGGCGTCAGAAGCGGCGTTCCTTGAAGACTTATTGCCAGAGGAAGCGCACCGGGGGTGCACAGACCCATTGCACCTCTGCCACCCTCCGTAACTGAGCGATAGCGCGGCGGTCTCGCGGATCTGTTGAAACGAACATTTTTCATGTTTTATCATCCGTTATATACAACGAGGATAATGAGGGCCGCAGCGATATTTCATATTTTATTACACAGCCAGCAATCTTTCGTTCGTTATTTCGTCTATCGTGTTACTTCGACGATATTGCGCGCCTCGACGATGCGGCTCTTCTATCTCTCTTATCTCTAATTCACCGTGGAGCCACTTTGTTTTCGTACGCTTCGGTAGAAAAATATTTGAGTTTGTCGGGTATGAAATTTTTAGTCGCGATTCGATGGTTTTTAACGAGATTTTTGGGGTGATAGGCAAATCATTTTTCTCAAATATGCTCGACGCTTTTCGGTACAAAAATGTGTGAAAAAATGATTATTTTTTTGAAAAATTGATTCGGTTTTTAAAAAATGAATTTTTTTTTCTTTCAAAAATTGATTCTTCTTTTCAAAAATTGATTCTTCTTTTCAAAAATTGATTCTTCTTTTCAAAAATTGATTCTTCTTTTCAAAAATTGATTCTTCTTTTCAAAAATTGATTCTTCTTTTCAAAAATTGATTCTTTTTTCGAAAAACTGATTTTCTTTCCAAATATTTTATTCATTATTTTTTTGTTGATGAATTGCGTTTTTTTATTAATTGTTTTTTGTCAAATTGATTTTTTGTATTTAGGTTTTTCATTCTTACAGCCGAGTGCAAAAGACGATAAAATTTTTGTCAAAAAATGTTTTTCGAGGTGTATTCGAAATTGAATAAGATATTTTTTTTATGTTTCGTATTATTTTTATTTTTCAATCACCTGGAGCACCTGCACTTGAGCAGACGAATGAAAGCCGCTCTGAATGTCTTGTTGAATACCGTGTAAATCACGGGATTGATAGTCGACGATACGTAGCCGAGCCATAGGCAGGTATCAACGACGTGGCTGGGAACTGGACACTGAGGACAAGCGGCGAACAGAATGTTGAGCAGAAAGAAGGGAGCCCAGCAGAGAACGAACGTGAAGAAGACCAGACCGAGAACTTTGCTGGCTTTTTGTTCCGTCGCGACTGCGTTGGCGGCCAACGATCTTCTCTTCGATCTTCCTTGCAGAAACCTGTTGATAAAAATAAAAGAATATTAGCTTTTTTTATAAATAAAAAATAAATGTCCAACGAATAAATTTTTTTGTTTTTTTTTGTAATTCTTCGATGATTTAGGGATATAATCAAATTCCGTTTAAGCGGATAAGCCGCGTGTACAGCACGATTCTAGTAGACGCGTCGAGAGTTTCTCGTTCACGAATGTGGCCAACGTCTCTAACCGGGGGCTGATTAACCGCCATTCTCCGAATGTCTTGTACTCCACTGTAACATTGTGCGGTGTACATGCTGCTCGCTGTTGCGTATAGATATACAGGTACCGGGCCACGACAGTCTGATCCCCCCGGCGTAATACTTCGTTATATGCCGGCTCTACAAGCGATTATCTACAAGGTGTTCCAAAATTTCACGTCGAAGTTTTGAAAGCTATCCTTTGATATTTGCAAGTTTTACAGGATATCCTTCAAGAATCGTCAAGACTCCCGATATCGACGCTTATGATATTGACAACTCATTGACACTTTCCTTCATGATTTGTGACCATGCTGTCTCCAACCAAGCAATAATGATCCTAGTTCAGTTGTATATGGGAAGGTGCACTAGAGTACGAAATTTATTAATAAAAAATATTTTCAAGGACTTTTCAAGCACTCTTCGAGGACTTCCCAAGGACTCTTCAAGGACTTCCCAAGGACTCTTCAAGGGCTTCCCAAGGATTCTTCAAGGACTTCCCAAGGACTCTTTAAGGACTTCCCAAGGAGTCTACAAGGACTTCCCAAGGACTCTTCAAAGACTTCCCAAGGACTTCCCAAGGACTTCCCAAGGACTTCCCAAGGACTTCCCAAGGACTTCCCAAAAACTTCCCAAGGACTTCCCAAGGACTTCTCAAAGACTTCCCAAGGAGTTCCCAAGGACTTCCCAAGGACTTCCCAAGGACCTCCCAAGGACTTCCCAAGGATTTCTCAAAGACTTTTCAAGGATTGTTAAGAGAATCATTTACCTGAGATTAAGATTCGTCGGTGCGACATTGAGATGAAGCTTTAGCGACCTCAGCGTAAAGTTTCTCGTCTCCCGAGCAATGTTCTCCGGTGTCTGAGTGCCCTGATCCATTTTCGCGCATGTCCTACCGCTTCCGCTCGGTGTCGCATCAGCTTCTTCGTTACCGACTTCGAAGCTCAGCTGCGACGCCCCGGTACGTCCGCCCGTGCCTCTGCTGCTTCCGAAACAAAGGGAGACAAAAAAACAAAGCCGTACAGTCAGCGGCAGCGGAGCCCGTGAATACGTTAAGCCACACTGGCCGAATGCCAGAAGCCTCGCAATGCATCAAACATTCATACGTCGAACAATCCCTTGTTCGAACTTTCGGCCCCTATAACTGTTGTTATTATTGTTTCCGTTCCAATTGCGGTCGTCAAAGATTTGCAACGCGAGCTTTTTACCCTTGAAAAACGATGATTCACCGATCAAGGCCGAGATCGATCGCGCATTTCAATATCAATTAGCGGTGCCGAATGAAAAAAAAATAAAAATAAAAAAGAAATTCAACGAAACCAATTAACCTGATTGTCGGCAATTTTTTCGACAAATCGTTTCGATTCGGTGCAGCGAATAGAAACTTTATTTCTTTTACCCCCCGCCCCTCCCTCGATAATTCACTCGCGATGCAAAATCGCTTGCAATATCGACGAGAGCTTCGACGACTGATGGAAGTCGTTCGGCACAGGCAACGCAGACGCCGATTCGAAGTAATTTGTAACGCGCTGGAAAGATCGTCGCGGGGATGGCGATAAATAATAGAATTTACTTAAGTGAATTTACTTACGCCACAGTAAATGGGTTAAAAGCATGAATATTTCGTGATTTTTTTTCTCGGTAAATGTAAGCTTGTTCGATTTAATTTTTTTTTGGGTGGAAGGAGGAAATATTGAAGAACATTTAAGAATTTTTTCTTTCGATTTTATTGTTATTATCTTTTTTTTTAAATCGGTCGGTGTAAACAATTTTTTTGGAAGTTCCGTTGCCGTGTTCCTGATTTCGACTTGTAATTTTATCAGACAAAAAAAAATTTAATTGTTACTTTAGCAAATTATATATAATGGGCAATTAATTTAGAATTAGACAGGATTTCTTTATTTTTTGTCAAGTAATAAAAATCTTTTGCAGTTTTCGGGTTGATAAAAAAAGCACATTCGTACATATTATTAGGGGGATAAAAAATCATAAAAGTCGGAACAAACGATATTTCGGCGAGATAAATTTGACCTCGCGGGGTCACAAAGTATGGCGTACAATTTTCTTTCCGCCCCCCCCCCGGGTCCGCGTATGAGAAAAAAAAGTTCCGCGAACTGCTGTCGCCGACGTGCGGCAACGCGATACGCGATGCAGCGACCGACTGCACGTATATATTCATCGTGTGGCAAAACTCGTATGCCTTGTTGACCTTTTTTCGTGCAACTTTTACCTACCTTGGCAGCAAAAAAAAAATAAAAAAAATTTGCCACGTTTCGAAATTCCGCATTCAGTAACAAATCGCCTTTCCCATTTTTTTCCGAGACTATTAATTGTTTCGGGCGAAAGCAATTAAAGTTTTCGTCCCTTTAACGTATGAATGTTTACCAAAAATTAATTATCTTTTGTTGAAAGTATTGAGAGTATTGGAGACAATAAAGATTTGCGACCGACCGAGTGCGCGGTGAAACTTAGGGTCGTATTTTAAGACTTTAGTTTAAACTTAAGATCGCTCTTGAGATTGAACTTAAGATCAAAGTCTGGCCCGAACTTCATTGCGTGCTTAAGTTCAATCTTAAATTCAATCTTAAAATTGGACTTAAGTTCAATCTTAAAATTGATCTTAAGTTCAATTTTAAGATTGATCTTGAGTTCAACCTTAAGATTGATCTTGAGTTCAATCTTAAGATTGATCTTGAGTTCAATTTGAAGATTGATCTTGAGTTCAATCTTAAGATTGATCTTGAGTTCAATCTTAAGATTGATCTTGAGTTCAATCGTAAGATGATCTTGAGTTCAATCTGAAGATTGATCTTGAGTTCAATCTGAAGATTGACCTTGAGTTCAATCTGAAGATTGATCTTGAGTTCAATCGTAAGATGATCTTCAGTTCAATCGTAAGATGATCTTGAGTTCAATCTTAAGATTGATCTTAAATTCGATCTTAAGATTGATCTTGAATTCGATCTTAAGATTGATATTAAGTTCGATCTTAAGATTGATATTAAGTTCGATCTTAACATTGATCTTAAGGTCGATCGTAAGATTGATATTAAGTTCGAACTTAAGTTCGCTTTTAAGATAGATCTGAAGTCCGATCTCAAGAGCGATCTTGAGTTCACATTAACTTAAAATTCGACCCTCACGGTTGGTAACAATCATCAACCTTCGACGGAACTTCCCATTTGACCCTACATGGCAGTATCCGTGAAAAAAAAAATTGATTATGGTTTTTGTTACCGACCGTCCTACCATTCATGCCCTGGAGAGATAAATTGCTTCGAGCCCCTCCCGTGGGCGATTTAAATTAAAAATTGTAACTGACTCGTTACCTTCGTTTAATACGAAAAAAAATTCATTGACTTCGTTTACCCATCACCGCTTGCTCCGGACATCCTCCATAGTTGTCTGGACGAAAGCGTAGACGATCTCGACGGTGTCGAGGGGTGTTTCGTCGACGCGTATCTTCCACCGAGTCTTCTGAAGTGATCACCCTCCGGGTGTTCCGCGACGAAGCGAGCCTTCTTCCTCAGCAGCTGAACCGTGAGCACGTACGTGCCGACCATCACGATCATTGGGATGTAGAAGGCGATTAACGAGCCGAACACGAAGAACGCCCGGTTATTGATCACGCACTGTCCTGGCTCCGGCATTATATTCCGAGGATTGATTAATCCTGCGAAGAGACTTTTTACATGCGTTACTCGTACGCCTATTAAAGTTGTTACATAGTAATTCATGGTACGAATCATTCTTTGGAAACTAATGAGATGAAATATTTTTGGATTAAAAAACATAACAATCAACGAAAATGATTGCACAAAAAGAAGTTATCGTGTTTTGAAAAAATAATTTAAAAAAGTCATTTAAAAAATTATTAAAATACATTTTTTTAATTTATTAAAATTGAAGAGAAATAAATGGTGAAAATCGTTAATCCTGCGAAGAGACTCTTTACATGCGTTACTCGTACGCCTATTAAAGTTGTTACATAGTAATTCATGGTACGAATCATTCTTTGGAAACTAATGAGATGACATTTTTTTTGCACAAAAAGAAGTTATCGTGTTTTGAAAAAATCATAAAAATATTGATTAAAATAAATAAAAACAAATTTATTAAATAATTGATGATAATAAATTGAATAAAGTAATTTTAAAAAATGGATGAAAATTGAAGAGAAAAAGATTGTGAAAATCGTAAGAAAATAATTATATTACATAACGTATGGCATCGTTAATTTGTGCACTTATTATCTCCATAAAGGGGATTTACGATATACGAAACAGTTTTAACACGTGCGGCAACACTCCTGCAACTAGCTCGAATTACATGGTCACCCCCCCTCCCTCACTCTCCCCCCCGCTCCCTCACCCCCCGGGTGACCTTTCTGTATGCGCTAATTAATTAGTCCAGCATTATATACCGCAACGATTTATTGTTCCCATCTCGTGCCTACGAATTTCGGTTACAATGAAACCAGATAAACCCTCCGCTTCTCTCGGATTCTGTTTCGAACATAATCCTTTATTCACTGATTTACATCCGAGAACTAGTCAGAAAATGTGTTCAATCCTAATCTTTCATTTCGCTATATTACGTATTAAAAAAAAAAAAAATCAGATTTTTTTTTCAACAGATGGTTTCTTTTTATCTCATTCGAGTGACTTTACAAGATAACGGAGGCACCGCTGTACCCCGACGCAAATTTTTTTGGGCCACCTGGGTGCAAGTTCGTTCGCTGACCAAACACAATTTTATTAGAATTTTTAAAGAAGTTTTTGTAAAAAAAAATTGAATTTTTATAACGAATATTTCTACAACGAAAAAACCATTTCGTAGACTCCAAATTGCGAAATTCCATTACTCTCGTTGCAATTACCCGAGTCTCAATAATTTTTTTATTCTCATCCTCTGCCTCTCTCCGATTCTGTTTCGAAACTTAATCCTGCATTCACTGATTTACATGCGAGAACGAGTCAGAATATTTGTTTAATCCTATTTTTTCATTTCCGTATATTCCGCAATTAAATTTTTTTTAAACGATTTTTTTTTTCAACAGATGTTTTCTTTTTATCTCATTCGAGTGACTCCACAAGATAACGGTAGCACATTTATACCGCGACACACGTTTTTATCGAACACCTGGTTGCAATTTTGTCCGCGGATCGAACAAAATTTTTATTTATTAATTTCATAATTTTTTATCTGTGATTTTATTATTTTAAATTTATTATATTATTATATTAGAAAATTTTATCAAAATTTATTTACCATTTTTCTTGACATTAAAAAAATTAAATTTCCACAACGAATATTTTCTACAAAAAAAGAGCCATTTCGCAGACGCCAAATTGCGAAATTCCATTACTCTTGTCGCAATTACCCGAGTCTTGATATATATTTTGTTCTGACCCTCTGCCGGAAATAAGCTGTTCGTACACACCACATGCCATATATACATCATCATCAGTACTGTATATATGTTACAGTGTGCTTTCGGCTAACTGCAATGTAAATTTAATATACCAGTATTGAAAGTTTTTATGCATAAACCAGTACATTAAATTTAATGTACAAATATTATGTCAAATTACCGTACGCATAAAGTCATTTAAACATATTTTGAGTATTATTAATGAACTTTTAATAAAGATACCACTTTTTAATAATTTTTTATTTACCTTACATTCATTTTACGTCACATTTGTATATTAAATACTAGTTTATGCATAAAAGCTTCCAATACCGGTACATTAATTTTCATGCAGTAATTTTCTACAGTGCGAGTGCAATTTCGTCCGCGGATCAAACAAATTTTAATTTATTTATTTCATGATTTATTTAATACCCTATTTTATTATTCTTTCATTTATTATAAAATTATTTAAATCATACTATTATGAAATTTTATCAGAATGTATTTACCATTTTTGTTGACAATAATAAAAAAATCTATAACGAATAAATTTTCTAAAAAAAAGCCACTTCGCAGACTCCAAACTGCAAAATTCCATTACTCTTGTCGCAATTACCCGAGTCTCGATATTTTCTTTTCTCTCACCCCCTGCCGGAAATAAGCTGCTCGTATATACGACACGCCATATATACATCATCGTCAGTACTGTATATACGTACAGTGTGCTTTTCTGCGGCGAGTCCGGAGCTCTGATCGATAAACGATTAACTTTTTTTTTTTCTCACAAGACCGTCTATCGTCGATGGTCAGGATGGGCTGTTGGTGTTGAGGATAATAAAAAAAAAAGAGGACCTTCGTTCGAAGCAGGTATTATATCCGGAGCCTCGAACGGGCTCTATCATCGTTAAAGCACTTTGTCGGGATTCGACGAGCTACCGTCGACGCGGTGTTAACGAATCACGACCCGATGACGTCGAAGAAGAAATCGCCCCAAGATTCATCCTGATGAACGAGTGTAATTACGTAAACAAGGCCGTCGAGCAGAATCTTCGTCGGTCCGGGACGAGGTGATGGGAATAATCAGTCATCAAAGTTTCTCCGACATGTTCCCCGGGGAATTTATATTCGAGATGAAAAGCTCACGGAAGATTGAGGGAGGAAAAGAAATAGGTATTTGCAACGCTTGGAAAATGCCCAAAGAGGCGGCCTTCTAAGTTGCACCCTGGCAAAGTTCATTACGCGCGTTGAAATGAAAATGGTAATGGGAATTCTTTTTACGACGAGGGAAATTAGATTTGAAGTGGATTGAGATTGGTTTCGGGTAAGAAAAAGTCGAGCGATTTCAAAGGCCTCTTTACCTTCACGGAGAAAAAAATTTGTTGGTACGACTGGATTTTTGTCACCATGAGAAATTTTGTTTGTTAGTATTGGGATAGCGAAACCGGCTTAGAACGACAGCTACACTGTAAAAAAAATTTGTTGAAAATTAAATAACAGTGTTGTAAGCTTTTTTACAGAAACTGTTTCTGAAATTTTAAAAAACACATGTGGGTTGCGATTTTACAGTAAAATTTGGATTTTTCATGAAAATCTTTGTAAATTTCAAGCAAAATATTTGTAATTTTAATATATGGTATTTTTATTTTACAAGCAAAGTGCAATGTTGGCAAATTTCAAGTTCCAGTTTAATTTTGCAACGGCAAAAAAAAAGAAAATTATAAGCCCCGAGAATCTTCGGCGATTCCTTCAGTCGTTAGATTCGATTACAAGATTGGAGTTTAGTGTTATATAAAAATTTAATTTAAAAAATTCGTATTTGTTGGAAAATTCTCTTGGAAAATGCCCAAAGATGCTGCCCTCTAAATTGCACCTTTATAAATTTCATTACGCGGTTAAAAAAAAATGGTGATGGAAATTCTTTTTGCGTCTACGGAAATTAGATTCGGGATTGGTTTGCGTAAGAAAATGTTAAGAGATGAAACTACATGTTACCTTAGGATGTCAAAATACGCAATATACGTTTAATAACCCAGTAGACAGAACATTATAGCGATGAATTTCAAAGTTCGAACTCAGAGGGGCATTAAAAAAAATGTTCATATACGAAAGATTTTATGGAAAAAAAATATTGCAAAAGCAAAAAAAAAAACAAAAAAAAATCTTAAAGTCCTTTGATCCCGTGAAGGTAGCCGTCGAGCGTTCTCGGCGATTCCGTCAGTCGTTAGATTCGATGAGATTCGAGTCAAGCGCACTCGACTCTCCGGGCGGTCCTTTAACGTTCGTCATACGAGTGGTTAGCAATTTTCCGGGAGTTTCTCGCGAGTGTACCGATGACTCTTCAAAGTTTAAAAGACACGTTTCACGACTATATTTATACGTATATATATATATATATATACTGTACAGTACACTATATATATACAGTACTGTACAGTACTGTATATATATGTACTGTACAGTATATATATATACTGTAATTACATAAGAAAATTTGCAGTACCCAGTGAGCGAAAAGTGGCGCATTCACTTGAAGATCGGCGCGTCGACTTAACTACTTCACGGGGTAGTTTCAGCGACGCGGTAACGTACAAAGTCACGACACTGAAACTCGAGAACGAATTATACGGAGTCGACCCCCAGTCCCCCCTGGGACAAACCCAGGACTTTGTGTTGCAACCCGCTGGCATTCAATTTACCGTACATGCAACTCTTTCTCCGCCCCCAACTGTAATTACGGATTATTCAAAGGGTAGTTTCCGCTTGTGTTCACATTCCGTTCCAAATCCTGCTCTCATGTTCCGCAGTTATAGTTCCCTAACGGAGAATCAGCGCGCGTCGAAGAGCTTACTTTTTTTACGATAAATATGCCAAGTGGAATATTAATGGATAATTTTTTTTTAAGGAAGCTTTCGTTTGCATAAAAAATATTAAATTGCGAGTGGAAGAATAAGGCGTGAAACTATTTGATAATAATTCCAAAATGTTATCGACAAATTGACGAAAAATATTCCACGATAAATATGCCAAGTGGAATATTAGTGGATAATGTTTTTTTTTTTAGGAAGCTTTCGTTTGCATAAAAAATATTAAATTGCGAGTGGAAGAATAAAGCGTGAAACTATTTGATAATAATTCCAAAATGTTATCGACAAATTAACGAATAAAAATAAAGTTGTTCAACAAATCTCCCGGAAACCTAACTTCTTTTTTTATAAAAATGATTATGCAAAATTAATCTTCTCAACACCTTTAATGTGCTTGATTTTCTTTCAGATTTTTATACCATCCAGAAGTGCTTGCAATTTTCCGTCTGATTTCTCTGAAACTTATGCGAAGTGAACAAAATTCCCAAATACCACTTTTTAAATCCGCGTCAGTAGCGACGTCCCCATCCCGAGTACAGAGCTAACGCCTTGACTCAAAAGAGAGACAATGCATTATTAATAGTTCTCACCGAGCGAACTCACTATTTGCCGATCAACAGCAGAAAAATTGCAACCGCGGAGAATTGATTGATCACCTGCAAAAAAAAAAAAATAAATAAAAAAAAGCTCAATATTATACATAAGCTCGATCGATCCAGCAGTAAAAATTCCTCCACCCTTTCCCGATTCCGTTCAGCCTCGCCGACGTAGAAGCAATTCCGAGAATCGCTCTAGCCAGTCGTATAATGAGAGCTCCGAACTTTCCACGATTCGCGTTGTACTACAAATTTCCGTTCGAAACTGCTCAGACGAAGGTTTAACGTAATTTGTGAACTGTAATTATAATATCGGCATATTGTGTGTTTGCCTTTGGCGCTGATCGACGGTGTTGCGCACGTAAGTTGAGCGAACAATTGAATTACGTGACGAAGGAAACCGTCGATCTGCGCGGCGCTACCGATAGCCGAAGAATTTGAGGCTGGTGGTTGCCGATGTTGATTTTGCTTGCGGCAGAGACGGTGTATGCAATGTAAATTCGTTTATACCTAATACCGTTATCGAGCTCGATACGAGCATGGCCAGCAACCATACGGCGGCGATCTTGAAGCCCACCATTCGTTTGGTCGATATGTGACGGGTCCGAAGTGGATTCCTTATGCCGAGATATCGTCCGAGGGAGATGAAGCACATGTGCATTATGCTCGCCGAACAGGCGAGCACGTCGCAGGTGACGTAGACGTTGCACCACGCCATACCGAACGGCCAATATCCTGGAACGAGAAATATGTCTTAGGGTAAGTCCGGGTTATATGGCGATGGTTTTTTAAACATTAAAGTGGCATATTTACCAACCGATTTCGTTGACGAAAAAATTCTAAAAAATTTTTTTGAAAAAATACCATTTTCGTCGAAAATTTTTTATAAAACCATTTTTGTCAAAAAAATGAAAATAAAATCCGAAAATCCTAAATGAATCCCATATGTTATATTCTCGAGATACCGCAGTTCATAACATATAAGAGTGAAATTCGTAAATCATAAATCACTCCGATGTGCTATATTCTCGTGATTGCGGCATTCATTAGAAATCTGAAGCTTTGAAAGTTCTTATTGTAGTCGAGATAAAAGCAAAGTTAATTTACGAAACCTATTCGAGCGCATAGCATTCTGGGGCGGATACGAACGGGGGGGGGGGGGGGGAAGCACGCTGCAAACGCTACAGAAACGGGGCAAAATGGGTTACCACGTTTTGTGCAAAATTCATCCTAAAAAAGTGAAAAAGACCATGCTGGCCTATACAAATTTTATTACGCGAAGCTCTAGTCGCGTTTTCTATGGCTCGAAGCCATAGGGTGTACCATGGGCGTTCTCATCGTGGGAAAAGGTCCTGCGAAGAAAAGCAATTAATCGACCGCGTCAGGAGCACACTGCCTCTTCACTGTGAAAGGCTTTCCTTGTCGAGTAATGAATTCAAAGTCGCAGGCTCTCTGTACCTCGCTACGTGTAGATCGAGAGATAATATTGAATTCTCTAAGCCGATAGTCGAAGGTTCCTGCGCCAGTGCTTGTCTTGTAAAAGAGGGTTTTTCTAGTAATAACGGCGATATGGTTTTTCGAAATTTAATTCGAACGGTAAAAGTGGTCGCGTGATGATTTACACATGCTTTAGGAATGTAATGGTAGAAAATATTCATCCCCATATTTGTACTCATATTCGTACCCATATTCGTACCCATATTCGTCCCAATTTTCGTCCCAATATTCGTCCCAATATTCATCCCAATATTCATCCCAATATTCGCCCCAATATTCGCCCCAATATTCGCCCCAATATTCGCCCCAATATTCGCCCCAATATTCGCCCCAATATTCGCCCCAATATTCGCCCCAATATTCGCCCCAATATTCGCCCCAATATTCGCCCCAATATTCGCCCCAATATTCGTCCCCATATTCGTTCGTCTTAACGCTCGTCTTAAGGGGCTGCTGGAGCTGTTTTTTCCCTTTTTTTTAACTTGCTTTAAGTCGTTAATGCGTCAAATCGTGCAGGACTATGATATTGACATAAGCGCTTCGGTATGCAGTCGTATTTCGATTGAAAATTTACAAGGATATAAGAAAACCGAATATTATTTGTCCCAATTAGTAATTATCGCTGATGGGCTCCACGGACGCACGGTCAGACAGACGCGTACTCATAGAATAGCGTATATCTTCCGGAGCTCATGAAACATTCGTATGGCACGGTCACGGAAAATCAGAAAATTTCCGATACCCGCAACCGGAATCCGGAATTCACTGGCCAACGGCGCAGCACCAGTGGCTCATCAACCGAAGTCGATAAAGAGCTGACACTAAATTTAATCTGATAACGGATTGGCACGGACGGATTGGCCGTGTACTCCGGAAAAACACATTCATTTTTGATGGATCATCGATTTATCGCTTTGTTCTTTTTCAGCAGGCTCAATTTACAACGAACGAATTACAAATGAAGTGTATCGCTCAAAACTCGACGGTGGATTATATCGTATCGGTGAAATTGAACTCGGATCGGTGACGTATGAGCAAACTTGATTTCAATGCCATTGCATTGAATATGGAACCTTTTAGGCCATAAACATATTATGGAACCTTTTAGGCCATAAACATAATATGGAACCTTTTAGGCCATAAACATGATATGGAACCTTTCAGGCCATAAACATAATATGGAACCTCTTAGGCCATAAACATAATTTGAAACCTTTTAGACCATAAACATAATATGGAACCTTTTACTCCATAAACCTAATATGGAACCTTTTAGGCCATAAACATAATATGGAACCTTTTAGGCCATACATTTTTGATAATTGTGAATAGGACACAATTGCGCAGGGTTTCTACCCTGCCACATTGTGTCTTACGAAGAGCGGGGCAAAATGGAACCCTGGGCCCAACATATATGTTCCAACCCTGGAACATATTTTTTTACCCTTCATCAGAACGTGTGTGCGCGTAATTTTTTTATGTGTGTATATAAAAATTTTGTAATTTTTAACGTAGAATTTTCTTTTTTTTTAATTGTAAAAATTGAATAGTAATTATAGAATGGCCTCTTCTATAGATAAGCCAGAAGCGAAGAAACGAAATTTTTCGTATAGGAAGTTACGCGCAAAACAGTAAAACATAAGAAAGTCATGTGCATTTTTTTTTCTTTTTCGTTGGAACATTTTTTTGGTAGCCAATGCGCGGATGCGCACTCATTCGAACGGACTTTATTTCTCGGCATCCCCATTTTCCCCCAGTCTCCTCCAACTTCCTTCGCGTCATTCTCTCCGGCTCTCCCCCACACGCCCATCCAGCCAATTTATATATCCCGGCTTTCACAGTAAAATATGATTTCCTCGCACCGCTGCTCAGGCATGCTCGTCAGTTCGCGGCCTCGCGAGTCGTGACGTGACGTAATTTCTGCTCCACGCGCGCCCGGCCGATGAAACGTCAGTCACAGGCTTCCGGTGGTCTGGCTTCGATACTCACGTCGAAGATCGATCCTTGTTTTTTTACCTATCGTACCTTGTTGCTAGCCTACGTATTATATAATAAGTTTTTTTTTATATTCATGAGTATCAAAATTTTGAAATAAATTTTTTTTTTTTAATTATCATTATTATTTTATTTTATTTTGCTTGACTTTATTTCTATTTGCACCGATTGAGATTTGAGAACTGGCAATCTCCAGGTCATCAAGGCGTATCCGTACCTGCCGAGCGAGTCAACGAATCCTCATAAAATTTGCACGACACCTTCAGAGGGACGATAGTTACGTTGGCGAAATTTTGTCAAAATTTCCAAATTCACGTACTTCGTTATGTCGGCGAATTTTTTCAAAAATTTTCAAATTCACGTACCTCTTCCTTCGGCCACTTAGTCGCCAGCCGTTAATTAATCTCCGATCCCTCGTCGACCGAAAGTTCGGGAGCGACGATTATTGTCGGCAAATAGTCGGGAACTCCGTTGGAATCATTCGGGAAATTAGTTTGAAATTCAACGTTCGACGATGCATCCCCAAACAATGCCCAATGTCCGAGACTAGTTCCGCGAACGAGGGTAAACTTTAACTCTTCGATTCATCTCCCACTCCGTCCGCTCCCCCGTCGCGGTTTCGCCTCTTGGAGGGCGAGGACTCGTAACATGATGAATATATGGAAAGTTCGCTTACACACAGGAAACTAGTGGTAAAGGGCCGTCGAGCGGTTTAGCGGACGCGGTGAGAAGTTTCTTGAATGAAGCCTGATTTTGCAATCAGCTATTCGATTTCGTGTGCCGCATGTGGCAGCCTGTGTTCATCCGGGAACGAAACGAACGAACGATTCTTCGGTGACACTGAAAAATTAACGTCCGCACGCGCGCTCAGTCGGTAAAACTAATTTCGAATGGAGAGCTGCGAAAAACGTCGAAGGGAAAAACGGCTGTTTTTTTATTTTTTTTTTGTTTTATTTTGGCGCGCAGTGGAAACCCGATCGATGACATAATCAAGTCGGGAATTATCAGGGAACATTTGCTCGATTGTGCACTCGAGGCGAATGTGACATAACTACGGTCGGTAATGGAAACTGTAATGAGGTTTTTTTTTTTTTAATTCTACAATTTTGAAGAAGAGAACATTAAGACCATTGGACGAAGTTCGTTGGTAAAATTGGAGCTATCTTTCCCACCGTTGCGGTCGTGTAACTTCGCCTCAAGACCACTCTCAGGGGCTTACACTTTTCAACCCGCCTCGAACTTGACGACCGATCTATATATGACGAGATATGCGCGATACGTTTTTCACACTGAGAAAAATGATTTGTTTGACCCCTAACGTTTATTTGGTTTAAGTAAAATATTTATTTCATTAATTGAAATAAATATTTATTTAAATTAAGTAAATAGTTAGTTAAATCAAATAAATATTTTTTTAAGCCAAATAAATATTTTTTTTAAGCCAGATAAATATTTTTTTAAGCCAGATAAATATTTTTTTAAGCCAGACAAATATTTTTTTAAGCCAGATAAATATTTTTTTAAGCCAAATAAGTATTTTACTTAAGCCAAATAAATATTTTACTTAAACCGACTAAACGGTGGCCGTCAAATAAATTATTTTTCGGGGTGCACACGTTGGAAACGCGTCATCGAGACGTTTCCTCGGTTTACAAGGAGGATTCGCTTCCGGTGTCTTTGACGTTTTCACGCCAAAATACGTTTCCGGTTTCTTTCCATCGATCATCGTCCACAACACTTCTCAGACCGTGGCCCAATCGGCCGATGGGTGAAAGTACGGCACAAAGGGGCGAATCTCTGCCTGGAAATAGCGCCGAGATTGCACATTGTCGCAGATTTCTCGATATCCTTAATCCGACCGGCCGGATCGAAAATTCTCGTTGTGTATCGCGAGGCAATCTTGGCGCGTCGAATCTACTTTGCGAATAGCCCGGTTGCGATTTTAGGTGAAAGAGCTGTGAAAACCATCGACAGTGAACCTCGGTACGGAGCGCGATTTCCTCAAAGGACCGTCGTTCGAAGCGTTGAAGATTCGATGCTTTCACGGTTACCGATGCGAATTCACCGGGCCGGAACGTAAGTATCGATAATGGTTACTCGAGCGAATAATCGAAATGTAGGGCGCAACGATATTTAAAAAAATCAAAGGAGATGCAAAAAAAAAGTGGATACTTTCGTTGCGCTTCTTCCATCGTCCGCGGTTTAAAATTTGTCTCTTTATTTTATTAAGAACACGGCTCGTTGGGCAGGAAAAAGTAACGTACAAAGAATCGGTTGTTTCTTTCGTCGACGACGGAAACTGCAGACGCAGAACTTAAATCGGATCGGGGCTAAATTGATTCTCGTTCGAGGATTGTCATTTTTTGTAGGGATCGGCATGGCGGATTTTTTTAAGGGATATTTTTTAATCGCGACTGAAAAATACGGGAGTTGTGCGTTTCACTGCGATCCGCCGGCTCGGTGACTTTTCGCAAGCGCCGATAAACGGTGGAACTAGGGCGGTACTGAAATATCTTGGATGGCTAAAAAATCTTATCCGGCTAATGGACGCTATAGCTTGGCCGGCTAAGACGTCTCGGTCGGCTACAGATATCAGAGTGGTTTTCGACCCTAAATCACTCCCATATGCTATATTCTCTAGATTTCGGTTTTCGTAGCACACAGAAGTGGATTTCGAAAATTCTAAATCACATATAGCATAAAAGAGTGGATTTCGAAAATAGTAATTCCCAAACAGCATATTAGAGTGGATTTCGAAAAAAGTAATTCCCAAACAGCATATTAGAGTGGATTTCGAAAATAGTAATTCCCAAACAGCATATCATAGTGGATTTCGATCCTAAATCACTCTCATATGCTATATTTTCTACATTTCGGTTTTCGTAGCATATAGAAGTGGGTTTCGAAAATCCTAAATCACATATAGCATAACAGAGTGGATTTCGATTCTAGATCTCAGTTTTTATAGCATATAGAAGCGGATTTCGAAAATAGTAATTCCCAAACAGTATATTGGAGTGGATTTCGAAAATAGTAATTCCCAAACAGCATATAAGAGTGGATTTCGATTCTAAATCACTCCCATATGCTACATTCTCTAGATTTCGGTTTTCGTAGCACATAGAAGGGGTTTTCGAAAATTCTAAATCACATATAGCATAACAGAGTGGATTTCGATTCTAGATCTGTTCTCATTCCATATAGAAGTGGATTTCTCAGCCGGCTAAGATGACTTGACCGGCTAAAAATTAGCCGCGGCTGAGCCGGCTAAAAATTAGTCGCAGTTTAGCCGGCTATTGATTCTTATTGTGAATGGTTGGAATAAGATTTACTTATTTATTTATAATCGTAGCGTTTTTCATTCGCTTTTTTTCTCGCCCGTTATTAATGCGCGCAATATCGCGAATACCCGACGAAGATGGTATAAACTTCTCGATGGTCACGTAATACAAGACGATTTCGAATGCCGAGCGAAGCCATAAAGCGAGTCGACCTCGAATCTCCCTGAGGGACGCACCGGGTAGCGTGTGTGGTTTTTTTTTGTTGTTTTTTAGGGAATGCTCAAACGTTCCAGTCGGAATTCGTCTGACGACGGTACCGCAAGCGTCGGGAGAAAAGGAATTGTTTTGAGAAGTGGTTCGCGAAGTAGCTACTCCCCGGCTACGCCCGGGCCCTCGGCGGACGTTTTTCGAGCAGAATTTTACATTCTTCCCGAAAGGCGGTCGCCCCGAAAGATTTTTCAACGGGTCACGTTTCACGGTTCTTTTTAACACTCCACTCACAAAAAAAGGTCATGCGTCTCTCTGCATTGAAGTTATCGAAGTGCACAGAATTTTTGGCCGACTGAAGTCGCACTCTTTTTCCGGCATGCAATAGTTATTTGTATGGCAAAGACGTTAAAAGGGAGTTCGTGATGAGTGAGGCATTCACACGAGTCAAAAACTCCCTTTTCTACGCCCATACCCAAGTAGAAATTTTCGAGCGTTACATCGGGCCCTGATAGGGTCCTGATAAGGCCTTATCAGGACCTGATCAGGGCCCGATGTAACAAGTGAAAATTTCTACTCGGGTACCATTCACATAATTTTTCCAACAAAAATTCACGCAAATCACGCTTTTTGCTTTTGGGAAATGGGCATAGAAACGGACTTTTGCGCACTAGTGCGGGAAAGAATACCATATTGCGTTTGTGAGCATGCGCAGTATTTTTACCGCACGCGATGCGAGAATAGTAATTTACGATACTAGTGCGATAAAACTTTTTCTGACGAGTGTGACTTTGCAACACGAACCAAAGGCAAGTGCTGCAATTACACGAATTCAGAAAAAGTTTTTGGAACGAGTATCTTGCGAACTTTTACTTCACGAGGTGTGAAGTAGGGTAAAAGTGGTGAATATGGCCCACCTCGATTAACAAGTAAATCAATGATATAAGGACCGGGCCATATTCCCCATTTTTACCCTAAAAGGAGAACTGACATTTTCGCACCGAGTGTAATAAATTATCTTACTCACTTTGTAGAATAATTACAAACCCGCCGGTGCGGTGTCTTTCGCGGACTTCACGCAGTTGTCTTCGCGACTTCAATTTTCTTATTTTTCATTTATTTTATTTGAAAAAAAAAAATGCAATTCCATTTTTTCGTTCTTGACGTTCGCTTCGTCTTCGAGAAGTTGACGTTCCTGGGCGCGATGTTTAGCGAAACCGGAGATAAAGGGACTGGATCCTTGCGGAGCAAAGGCTATGAATAAGGCATCCGGAGAAGCAGATGTTGTGTAGCTGGAAGCAATCTCTCGGCGAGGCGCGCGTAGCGTTGGGAAATTGGATCGACGACAATGGAAGCCGGATGAGCATGAATGTCGCATTCACCCGCTCATATTCGTGACACCGTTGGATTTGCGGCGAAACCCGCGAGGGGAACCTAAGACGCGACTAAGAAATCGAGATTACGGTGTGCGAGAGACGCACCTATACGTAAATGCACGCCAGTTACTGGGACACGTGCGATATCACACACGTATCCGTGACGACTTCCTCGTGCATTCTGTAGCTCCTTCGTCACGCTGAGGAGACACTTGTTCCTACAAATTTTTATCTATACATCGAGAAGAAACGTGGTTGGATTGACAAAGATTCGCCGTGACGCAAGTTCAAAGTTGCACCCAGAAAAAAAATTTATTTGACGGCCACCGTTTATTTGGTTTAAGTAAAATATTTATTTAATTAAAATGAATAGTTACTTAAATGAAATAAATATTTATTTAAATCAAATAAATATTTTACTTAAACCAAATAAACGGGGCCGTCAAATAAATTTTGTTCTGGGTGTGTTGTTTGGTTGGTACAAATGAAGCATTGTTTTGTTTACACGAAGAAAAATTGCTTAGGTGCTCTAGCGAAATGAGCTTTGCTGACAATGACCTCTTTCCCGCAGCAAAACGATTAGTGGAAGCAGAAAAAAAATGACTATGTGGAAGTTGGTTTTGCTATCACGATAAAACTTCCTTGTTACTGCGACGATTTAGTTTGAGAACAAACGACACCTGATGTCATTTGACGGCTGCGCAATGACTGGTAATGAGATAGTTACAGATATGTATATATACATTAATTTGAAGATTAACACACCGCCTTTCTATTTTATCATTTTATTATATTGAAAATAATGTCTGTATTTGCAATTGCAAATTCTTGAAATTTGCCTTATATGGATGTGTTAACAGTAGGTACACCTACTGTGATTTTAATTTTTTTTTTAGGTATTACATTGACAGTATTTACTTTTTACTGCGTGATCAGGCTGTGATAATAATAATAATAATAATAATAATAATAATAATAATAATAATAATAATAATAATAACTTTATCTTATCGAAATTTTTTTATTTTTTCTTCTGATTCTAAAAGAGACGCTCCGTTAATAAATTATCAACTTAAACATGAAAATTAATTATTCGCTCTGCTGCGAATCTAAAATTGGGCGCGTTGTCTCCGCAGCGCTGTACCAAAGTTTGTGGTTATCGACGTTTAGGACTTCGACGATTTCGGCCAAAAATCCTAAAACCTAGTAAGCCACACACTTCGCGTTGGGGACCACTTCAATTGAACGCTCGCGTTGTTCCACCGCCGCTCTACCTCTCTAGGGTGTGGATTTGCATAGACGCGGTTTTACACGACAGCTTGCGCTTTGCTGACGCCGAACTTCGTTACTCTGCGTATCCGCATACATTACGTGTGTACATGGCGAACTTGGAAATATGCATATGCAAAATTCACGGGAAACCGTTTTGTCTTATTTTTTATGTCAATATTTTTTTTAGCTGTACAGTATTTACATAGGATGGGCGTAAGATAAAATATTGAAATAAATTATTCGTTCGGCTGCGAATCTAAAATTGGGCTCGTTGTCTTCCCAGCGCTGTGCCAAGGTCGTTGTCGACCTTGGCACAGCGCTGGGAAGACAAATTTCATCTTTGCCGAGTTTCTGTTGATGCGCTGCTTTGGGAACAAAAATAATTGTTCACTCATAGAATGTTATTCACCAAGTAAACTTCCCTTATAAAAATTTGTGCTAAAAAAAATACAACCGTTGTAACTTGATGAAATTTGGTCTCACTCAGATATCTTCAGAGTCATTTGTCGACATAGGGCTTTGACGATTTTGGGCAAAAATTCTAAAACCTGGTAAATTACACACTTCGCGTTCGGGACAACTTCAATTGAGCGCTGACGTTGTTTAACCACGACTCTCTAGCTCTTGAGGAGCGTATTTGCATAGTCACCGTATTACACGACAGCTTGCGCTTTGCTGACGCAGAACTTCGTTATTATGCGTATCCGAATATATTACATACATACACGGTGAAGCTGGAAATATCCATATGCAAAATTTATGAACATCTTTTTGTAAAAATGTTGTAGCTGGATAATATTTAGGAAAGATCGGGGCAAAATGGTCCAGCGTGGCAAAATGGGACAGTGGGGCAAAATGGGACAGCGGGGCAAAACAGGCCGGCATGGCAAAATGGGCCAGCATGGCAAAATGGGACAGTGGGGCAAAACGCAATTTTCTAATCATTTTTGTATCCGACAGTGGGGCGAAACGGTTCAGAAAAATCCGGATGTATCGACGGGGCAAAAAGAGGCATCCAAAAATTATTCGGAACATTTAGTTTTTCTCCACTGTCCCGTTTTGTCCCACTGTCTCATGTTGCCCCGCTGTCCCCTACATATTTCGGGGTTGAGAAAAAAAATGGGGAAAAATACAATCACTCCATAGCCGATCAAGCTGGAACTGGACAAAACGTCTAATAAAACATTATTCCCAAAGATTTATCTAAAATGCGTCACTTACGGTTTGAAATTTTTTTTTTCTGGGTACGTTGAAGCAATTTTTCTCGAATGCTCGGAATAATTAATTTCTTTAATCATTATTAATTTTTTTATTTTTTTATTTTTTAACAGCCACTTCATAGCTTCGGACTCATCGGTGTAACCTTTATTTTTCTTGGCTACTCCGTTTAGGTCCGGTGTGCCCTACAAGTAAAAAATATTTACGGAATAAACTTGCGATACTCCGTTTCGCGGATAGTCACCATCTATTTATAGGCGCTTATATATAGGAGCTTTCAGCAACGGGGTAATAGGCCCCAAGTTTCGAGCTCGGAGAGTGGCGGTATCGAAAATTCATAGCCCTGTTATAGCTGCAGAAATAGGGCGGCTGGCGGGGGAAGGGGGAAGGGGGGGGGGGGGGGGGGGGTTATGAAGCAGCAATGCCTTCGGGCAATGACTTCCGGTACGATATATTTCATCGATCCAATCACGAAATATAAAAAAAAATATATATATATATCGTTCGCAACAACATGCACGTTCTATTTTCCCGTATTTCACAAGTACAGAGAAGGTGGGGTAAAATGGACCACTTTTTTGCACCACTCCTTCTAGGGCCATTAAAAAAGTCTAATCTTGAATACGCGGAGAAAAATTAACGATTGGGTCAGCCAAAACGCGACGACATAGGTTCAAAGGTGTTATTTGGTTGGTGCAACAAAAAGGTTTTTTTTTCAATCGACACGTTTTTAATCGTTTCATGTAAATAATTGTTCAACAAAATAATGCTTTATTTGTACCCATCAAAATAACATCATCGAACGTATCTCCTTATAAAAGCATAGGGTAAAAGTGGGGAATATGGATCGGTCCATATATAATTGATTTACGTGTTAATCGAGGTGGGCCATATTCACCACTTTTACCCTAAAGCATTTTTTTTCTTTAGCAGCCCGCAAGCGATTTTGTTCGTGCAGTATAGAGAATAATGGTCCGTTTTGTCCCGCTGTTCCATCTTGCCCCACCTCCCCAACGATCCACAGCCGCGATTTCAGGGCCCAAAAAGTAAACATAAAAAAAGAAATCCCCGAATGACGAACATTGCCCCCAGTGATTTGCACGTCTGATCGTAAAGTTCAACGAGCATTCGCGATATGCACAGTCGGTGAGTTTCGTTCGCCGGGACAATTAACCGAGCGATAAAGGAAGTCAAGTACAAACTGAATGTTTCGCCTGGAAGCGCACGATGCATCATTGGCCCCGTCGGCGATGGATCGGCCACTGTTTTAGCAATCACGATTACACCCTGGCCATTGTGAGTTTGAAGGGGCGCGAGCTCGTTTCGGGCGAAACAAGCAGCGAGATTCACCGAAAAGCTCGGGACCGGGAATCGCCGGAGTTTGCCAGACCGATGTCGAGTGCGTCGGCAGGATTCGCCGTATCGCACTTGTAAAACGGCGTAATTGTCGGACAAGTTTCGAAATTTCGCCGCCCACCGGAGTGCATTTTCCCCCACGGAGAGGAGCAGATTTTACCGCGAACGGGCTTTTGATGAAGCCACGCGAGGCGGAGCGGTGGCGATTCGCCTCTATGCAAAATATAGTGGCGTGTAACGCGGTAATGAGAAGAGCGGACGGCACACTGATGAGCGGGAAAACTACCTACGCATTTACATTTTTACTGTGCAAAGTGTGTGTGTTCGGCGCGTTGTTGAACACAGCGCGGACGCTTCCAATTATAACGGGGCGGCGCGGAGGGAGCGTTGCTTGATAATAAAAATATTGACGCCGGGCATGAAAATTTCGTGGAACTGCACTTCGATAATAATATTCAAGGACTCTTTCAAGGACACTTCGAGGATCTTCTCGGAATTGCGGGGATCGCGATAATGATCAATGTTTCGTTGTTGGAGAATGATCAATTGGAGGATTCGCCCGATTCTGGGAAATAAGATTGAAGGACTTTTCGAGGAGGCTTTGAAGGACTTCCTGGGCAGTTTCGAGGACATCGTGATGATCGATGGTTCGTTGGATCGGAGGTGTAGCCACATAGCGGGAATTAAAATTAAAGGATTTTTCAAGCACCCTTCGAGAACTTTCTCAGGTTTTTTCGAGGATGAGATAACGATCGATGTTTGGTTGGGTTGGATGTGCATAGCGGGAAATGTTTGCGAATTGTTTCGGGAATCTTTTCAATGTTTCGGATAGATCGACAATGTTAATGAAACAATTGATTTTACATATTCATATTTTTGATGCAATTGTTGGCTGGACATCGGCAGCCAACATTGGGTCAACGTCGTTTGACAGCGTTGGGCCGACGTCAATATCCCAACGTTAACTGGTCATCGGACCCACATTGGCGACCAGAGTCGGGTCGACTTTCTGACTCAGGCGGTTATAGTTGGTCCAACGTCAGCCCGGCTCCAAACCCGCACCTGGGTATTTTTGATTGCTTATTAATATTTGTTATTCAACGTTGGCTGGACATCGGTAGCCAACACTGGGCAGCCAACGTCGTTTGACAACGTTGAACCGATGTTATCATCCCAACGTTAACTGGTCATTGGACCGACATTGGCGAGCAGAGTCGGGTCGACTTTCTGACTCAGGCGGTCATAGTTGGTCCAACGTCAGCCCGGCTCCAAAACCGCACCTGGGTTCACAGCAGTCATGGATTGGTCAAACGATACCCGAAGCTGAAGTTCCTGACAAGTTACCTCTTTAATCGACCCACTGAGAGCATCGTGTTTCTCCTGGAACTTCTCGAACAGCGTGCCGAGAGCCGAGTGTAAATCCCCGAGTGTTATTGGCCGAGTGTCGTCCTCTGAGTCTTTAGATGGATCGACTATATCTGCCGGCGACGACAGACGCGACCCACGACAACGATCGAAACCCCCCGGTAGGGAGAACTTGACACTTGCTCGCACGTGGTGCATGAAATGTTGAAGCACAGACCGGACGGGATGAAGGTTTCTCTCCAGAATTTCACGTCCTCCCACCTTGCACAGTCCAGATCGCAATGATTGAACTCTCGAGAATTCCGAGCTCGACGAATTGTCGCGCCCAGCCGTAGTCCAATTGATGAGCGAGAGAATCGGTCGAAGGTGGCGTCTTGGCAAATTCTGGATTCTTGCTGAGTGAGACGTCGGTACGTGAAAGGGTACATTTTTGACTCCAAACCGCTGTATTCGATGATCTTTTTCCTACTGATCAGGAATGCGCTATTCATTTAGCTCCAAACTCCAATGTTTGACACTGAAGTAAAAAATAGTACTTTTGTACAAGTATCGCATACTAATTTTTGTGACAAGTGCACGAAAATTCCCGCTTTTCGTGGCTGTAAAGGGCGTTCGGAAAAATAACTACAGTGACAGATAAGTCAGCGCGAAAATTAACTAGAGTGTTAAAAAAGTGTGCGCAAAAGTAGCTAGAGAGTGAAAAAAGTGTGCGCAAAAGTAGCTAGAGTGTGAAAAAAGTGTGCGCAAAAGTAGCTAGAGTGTGAAAAAAGTGTGCGCAAAAGTAGCTACCTACAGCATTTTTCGCGCATCCTCTGCTAGAAAGCGCCACTTTCGACACACTTTACAGGCACGAAAAGCGGGACTTTTCGTGCACGTGTTACAAAAATTTATTCTTGACGATAGGTAAATATGTATATTATATAGTGGTGTGGGAAATAAATTTCCAAGAAATTCGTACGTCGAACAATTTCCTCCAGCGAGTAAATTTTTTAGCACGTCGTCCATGTCGGCTTTTGGGCTCTAGGAGCTTCGCCGACTAGAGCCAAGCGGATTTGGGCAAGGATATCCTGCCGGCAGATGAACG
The DNA here is from genome assembly GCA_917499995.1 of Ichneumon xanthorius. Classification (NCBI taxonomy): domain Eukaryota; kingdom Metazoa; phylum Arthropoda; class Insecta; order Hymenoptera; family Ichneumonidae; genus Ichneumon; species Ichneumon xanthorius. The sequence goes on along the minus strand of OU824204.1, from coordinate 3,155,982 downwards.
GAGCTTCCCGGTGTGCAGAAGTAACACGTTCTCTTTCGTGGATGATCGTGCCAACGGTCTAATCCGCGTCTGACAGCCCTGCAAGCACATATCGGTGCATAAACCCGTAACTAATGAAATTCCGTCTGGCGAACTCGCTGCGCTCAACTTCCCGTATAATAAGACGCCTCGAAGTCTCCCGGGTACGAGAAGCTCGACTCTGCATCTCGGTTCGTCCCACGGATTTTCACATTTTATTATCGGTCCTTTCCTCGACTATAATCGTCTGTTTAACTTGGTAAATGTGGAAGATGTAAAGTCGTTAGGGAATCGCCCAGGTAACGCCGGATTTCTTCGTAACACCGCTTTACGATCAATTCAACATTGTATAAGCAAATCTTTGGTCCGAATCTTTGATCCGAATCTTTGGTCCGAATCTTTGATCCGAATCTTTGGTCCGAATCTTTGATCCGAATCTTTGATCCGAATCTTTCGTCCGAATCTTTGATCCGAATCTTTGATCCGAATCTTTGGTCCGAATCTTTGATCCGAATCTTTGATCCGAATCTTTGATCCGAATCTTTGATCCGAATCTTTGATCCGAATCTTTGATACGAATCTTTGATCCGAATCTTTGGTCCGAATCTTTGGTCCGAATCTTTGATCCGAATCGTTGGTCCGAATCTTTGGTCCGACTCTTTGGTCCGAATCTTTGGTCCGAATCATTGGTCCGAATCTTTGTTCCGAGACTCGGTGCTCAGCTATGATTAGTGGCCTTTCATTATCGTATTACTAAGTTTATTTCATTCATTTATCGTTTTTAATATTGTGTATTTTTCCATTTATTTCTTCTCTCCGTGTATATACTTTACCGTGTGGGGTCCGTTTTTGACTACATGTTAGGCTTGGCATTTTACGTATAACGAGTAATCTATACATTAATAATAATAATAATAATAATAATAATAATAATAATAATAATAATAATAATAATAATAATAATAATAATAATAATAATAATAAGCCACAGTTAAATCAAGTGCCGACACGCGGGTCGGTTGATCCGAGCGTTAACCACCGGCTCACCCAGTCGACGGAGATACGTCAACACCAACGAGCGTTTTCGCTACCACGTCAAAACACAATGTATCGTCGTTAAAGCACACAAACGTCGGGGATGTTAATTGTGGTCGGGGAGCATTTCATGGCTTTACGGGTTAATAGGACGTCTTTGCTTTGGAGAACAACGATAACAACAACACGCCGACGATAGTGTGACGTTCATCGAGTGATATAATTGACGCAAATTGAATGAAACGCTCGCGTAAGCCGTCTATGACGGAGCAAACACTTGTGAACGACGAAACGTCCCGGCCGACGGAGCGGCTATACGGATTGTATTAATGAGCTGTTGATCATTTTTTTTTTTTTTTTTTTTTTTTTTTTTAATGCACAACCATGGGAACCGCGGGCGTCGCGAAATGTTAGGTCGAGCGTGCGTCGATCGAATCGTTATCGGAAATCACTTGCCGTCCTCCAAGCGTACGTGTAATCACCAATTTAAATTCATCGATTCGTCGTTCATTCCACTCGACGGCCACCTACGGGAGCTTTGGCAGCTTCCGGTTTCCACGAGGGCAAACAACCGCATTGCGAAGCTACTGTACACGGTTTAAAAAAATGTGTACGCTCAACAAATATTTTATCATTATTTTATGTTTTGGACATTCGACAAACTTTTTACAATCTTTTTTTTTTTTCGGACAGAAAGGACATTTTTTTTAACCCTTCACGTATCGGATCCTTGCTCAACGAGGACCTAGAATTTGCCAAAACGCAACCTTCGAACAATTCGAATTGTTATTCGAATCGTTTTACAGATTTTTCTTATTTTTACAGACGTACCTTGAAGTGTTGTCTCTCTGATAACACAGAAGAAAATTTCCTTACGAACATCCGTATCGTTTTTGTGCTTGAAAGAAGCACTGATAAAAACGTACAGTTGAATCAACTAAGATTCGGGCAGGGACGGGCAGGGACGTTCAAATAAATATTTAGTTGGTCGAACAAAATATTTTAATGACTCAAAAATATTTCGGTGAAATCACCCAACAAATTGTTGAACTAACAAATTTTTCAGCTGTACCAAGAAAATATTTAGTTGGTCGAAGAAAATATTTTAATGACTTAAAAAATATTTCCGTAAAATCACCCAACAAATTGTCGAACTAACAAATTGTTTAGCTGTACCAAGAAAATATTTAGTTGAACGTCCCTGCCCGAATCTTCATTGATTCAACCGTATCTTTTTTATCAGTGCGACACACGAAGGGTTAATTAAGGAAATTGTAAAACGAATGGGAAAGAAATTGTCGACCTTTATGGACAAAAAAAAAGTGTTTGATAAAGAAGGTTCGTTGAATGTGCAAACTTTGTTTCACCGTGTGCCGCTGGTTACGCTCGAAGGGTGAAACAAAATTGACGTTCATTATACAACTTCAAAGCGCGGATTCCGATATCCGATATGGCATTTGGTAAATGATGCTTCTTTGACCAATTCAAAAACGCACCGCAATATTGGAAGCCGGTAAAAAAAAGGGGTAAATTCCGTGTCTGCTCGGCCTGGTTATTCGCGAACACGGATCAAAGCGCTTCGGATTCCCCGGAGCTGGACCATTCGCGTAGCGCGTATTCTCAATTTCCGATTAACAGAGGAGCGGAGCGGCTGTAAAGCCGGGCATAACACGAATTCGCGCCTGTGCGTCGGAAAAGCTAATCGGCGCAATTCGAACCCACCAACTGCGATTCGAATTCGTGATACGTGCCAGGGACGAAGTAGCGGAGCTGTTCGAGCTGATGAGAAAGTTTGTCAAACGCGATGAACAGCCCCGCGGGTGTCTGGCTCAATGCGCAAGCGCACTTTTTTTTTGGCCAGCTTTTCGACGATCAAACGTCGTCACGCTCGTTTCGGTTAAATCGGTGAAAAAAAGAGAATTTTAACTGATGAAATCGGTGACGTTTTTAAACGTAATTTCTTACCAAAATTATTTCTTCTCCCGGGTGTAAAAAAAAATAAAATAAAATAAAAATGTTATGTTATGTTATGTTATGTTTTGAGCGACTAAAAGTCGTCGCGCTCGTTTCGGTTAACCCGTGGAAAAGAACAAGCGAAGAATTTTTAACAGAACAAATCTAACATTTTTAAGCATACAACATCGCCACAAAATAATTTGTTCATTTTTGTCTAAAGATAAAAAAAAATAAAAAATAAAACCCGCGAGTGTCATGAAAATTTTTTAATTCGCGCGGACTTTATCCTGCGGATTGGTATAAAATCAATTAACGAAAATATTTGTTTCGTTAATTTAAAGGACAACGAGTGAACCGATTCAATTATAGTTCTCGAACGTGGGATTGGCAAAGCACCGGATATTGTGCTCGAGCCGGAGGTCCAATTAAATTTACCGACGAGTCGGCGCTTGATGTTCACGGATGTGCGAGCGGATATCGACGGCTCTGGAGCCGTAATAAATCGCATTACGTGAAAGATGGAATAAGCCTATAAGGCAAGATATTTCCCGCCATTCAATGCGAGTCCGCGGAGTCTCGGAACAGCTCGGAGAAAGCATCGGTTTGAAAAGAAAACGAAGCTTCGAGCCAAATATGCGAAGCAGGAAATATTCGAGGCAGAGTAAAAAAAAAAAAAAATGAAAAAAATAAAAACTTGAGAAAATATCGAGGCTCCTATTTCCGCCTCGAAGCAGGTACTGTGCGTAATGGAAACACAATTGAAAGAGTCGAAGAAAACGTAGACGAGTATAAAATTCTCTGAATTGTGGAAGGGTGGGAATAATTTCGAGCTTTGTCACGACGCGGAGCTTCTGTCCGGTGTAATTCGATAACGAGATATAATGGAGTGAGAGCGGGGCAAAATGGACCAGTGGCCTTCATCGAAGGCGAGTGTTTGTTTTTAGTGTCTCGCTGATGAATGCGGATGAGTGGTCCATTTTGCCCCAGGGTTCCGTTTTGCCCCGCTCCTGCTTCAATCTTTATCTCATTCTTTCGGTTCGTTCGAGTACCCTCAACGATCATCCGGACACAATAGTTCTGCCACAAAGAACTATTCTTTGGTATTAAAAAGCTTTGAATCGTCAACGTTATCCTTTAAAATGAGCTCGCTTAGTTCTTTCTTTTCTTCGTCGAAGAAACTTTATTTTACGACGTCGAGCATCGATTGGGTGGAAAATGTCAAGAACGGAACAACGAAAATCACGTTAATCTGGTCAAGTTTGTTTTACAAGTTTAAAAAAAAGTAAACAAAAAAATAAATAAAAATAATCAATACTGTTCTTTTTGTTAATGAGAAAGGCAATAAACGCGACGTGATATAGGGGAGGTGAGAGTGGGTCAAAATGGACCAGTGTCTTTAATTTAAGATAATTTATTTTATGTCCGCTAAGAAATGTGAAAAAGTAGTCCATTTTGCTCCGCTCCGACTTGAATTTTCATCTCCTTCTATCGGTTCGTTCCACTATTCGCAATAGTTCTTACACGAAGAACTATGCTTCGCCATTAAAAAGCTTTGACTCGTCAATGTTATCCTTTAAAACAAGGTCACTTACTTCTTTCTTTTCCTCATCGAAGACACGTTATTTTGGCCACGAGTAATTAGGTACTTCGATGCCGAGCGTCGATTGGGTAGAAATTGGCTGGCACGGAACATCGAAAATCACGGCAATCTCTTCAAGTTCGTTTTACGAGTAAAAAAAAGCAAACAAAAAAAATAAATAAAAATAAACCAACAATACTATTCGATTTGTCAATGACAAAGCGAATGAACGCGACGCGATGAAATCGTCGCATTGCGACGAAGATATCGACGTATAATAAAAAAAAAAAAACAATAACCGAATTGAATTTCCATAAAGTGAGAAGGACACATAAAAGGCAAAGTAATGGAGTGCGAGAAGCCGCATTATTATTATTTTCGAAACGAGAATTTACGAGGACGCTTTGCTCCCCTCATACTTCCCCTTTCGTTTCTTCAGTTTTTTTCCCGGCGATAAATTCACCGTTTAAAACATTCGTCCGTGGGCGAGTTGCCATGTGTCTCTCACCGCGCGAATTTACGATTCTCTTTCGCGCCCTCCCGCGGATCCAGCAGCGGACGGATAGCGCGGGGAAAAAAATTCGCCATTCATATCGCATTGTATTTCGTGGTTTTTGTCCTCGCCGTCTTGAAGAGCATACAACGAAAGTTTCGACGCTGTCTCGAATGTAAGGCAGTCGCGGATTTAAGGCTGATGACGATCGTACACAGTAAAAAAGATTTGTACATTTAATACACCTTTTTTGTCCACAAACGGCCACAATTATTTTGTTGATAATTTCACGAACAATATTTGTAAAATTGACGGACTTTTTTGTAAAATTGACAAACTTTTTTGTAAAATTGGCAGACCAGATCTTTTCTTATCCTCTTAACTGATAAATTATAAATCAATATTTATAATACACATACATATACGCGAGTTTGTGGATAAAAATGATTCACCTTTGACATCTTTAGAGTAACACCATTTAGTTGACATCTTTAGATTTATACAATATTCAGCATTTTTGGTCTTCAAATTAATTATTTTCCTGCGCCAAGATCCATCACTGATGTAAAAATCCGGTGAATCAACCGCGGTTATGGATTCTTTGTCAAATTCCGATCCATAAATCATATCCAAGAAAGGATTATTTGTTGATTTATGTAGAGCAACGCGTCAGCGTGAAAATTCTTGGAGCAATTCCAAGTAAAGGTAAATCCAGGTGTCTTCGAAAAAAAATAAAATAAAAAACATAGAATCGATCAGTCTTTCTTAGCCAGTGGCGTGATGAAAAGAAAAATGGGTACGATGTCTCGTGGAAAGACGTTATATCGGTGAAAAATGCATATTCGTTGTACGCACTTAAGGTGGTACGACTATTACGTCAGATCCAAGGTGCAGGCAGGCAATTTTTATTTTGTCCTGCAGTGGGTTTAATTTTTGGATGGGCAAAATAAAAAAAACAAAAAGATTTATCGCGATTTTTTATATTTTTGAAATATTTTTTATGACACGAGATATAAAATGCTCTGAGATGTAAATCCGATTAATCCGATCTGATATGATAATTTTCGGCCGGATTGTGATTTTGTCGCGCGACAAAATTACAATCCGGCCAAAATTATCAGATCGGATTAATCGGATTTACATTTCGTATCATATCGTCACATCTGTGTGTGCCTCGGAAACGCGACGGTACATTTTTTTTGGAATTTTGGAAAATTTCAGTTAGTGATTTTTCTACAATGCGGAAGCCATGTGCAAATTACTTTGCACCTTTTTTTACCCCAGATAATCTTCAAGCTACGAACTTAATTGCGAAAGGAACTTGAAAAAAGTTCTTGACAAATACACACAAATACTTCAAGTGCTTCTAATACTTTGTACGTTGTCTTTGAAGTGGTTTTTGGTAGTTTGCCCGGCTCTGATTCATACATTGATCATATGAGACATTCTCTGGCAACTCAGCCACTTTTTTTACCCTCTCAGATCTATCCCATAATTGGCCACATTTTAGTATCACTGAAAGTACTCTTTGGAAATTTGTTCAGATTCTTCGGATATTTTTATTTTACAAGAAAATATATTTTTATAAGGATATTTTATTAAAATAAAAATATCCTTTTTAAATAAAATAAATAAAAATGTAAGCAATGTAAGAAAATTTCAAGTTCCAGTACATTAATTAATTTACAATTTATTTATACAGTGTACGATTATTTACAGATTACGGATCGCGCACGATAATTCTTTACGGGAACACGTGGCCATTAATATTTTTCCCGGTTACGTAAATATGCGTAAAAGTTTGCCTAAACGATTTTTAAAATTTAACCCGCATTGGGAGCGCTTCGACCGGTTCGAAGCGCTCCAATCTCATTAAATCGAAACCGCGGCGCTTGAAAGCTTTTTGGCAGCCATAAAAAAATTAAATATGAACCTTTCGAGTTTCCGAAAGTCGTAAAAATTCGGTGCTCCAGTTTTATCGCTCGTTAAAAAAAAAAAAAAAAAATTATGCTCAGACCCTCGGACCAACTTCATCATCTTTGTTTTCGGTCTCATCAATCTCTTTTTTCATCGTTGAATAGCGCTCGACGGCTTACTGACAAAGCATAAAATTCCGAAGCTAAATTGTCTCTCGTTAATTAAAAAAAACATCGGAGTGAAGCTCAACCGGCGAGGCATCTCATCGGGCAAGAGCATAGCGGCAGTCACTTCGTTCCCGTAGTCTCTGAGCCATGACCAACTCCATTATACCGCGACCGCGGAACGTAACGAACTCGCGTTGCATTCGAGGATGCAGTGGCGAACTTCGTAACTCTCATAATGTCATTAACGAGACGAGGCTCAGTCGTGCAAAAGGCTGCGAATATTTATAATCCTCCCACGAACTTCCGAATTGCTTGAACCAAAAAAAATTGTGAAAAGCTTTCTTTTTAATTCATATCTAATTTTACTTTTATTTTCCTTCGTAAAACCTTTTTTTTTAATATGATAAATATGTTGAATTTTATTTTTGTTTTGATGGTAGTTGGAAAAATTGTTAATCTTTTCTTTTCGTATCTAAACTTTTTTTTTAATGAGGCTACAGCCCAAAATAATGGAGTCAAGAAATTTGAGTGAAGTTTTGACGATTTTGCTTATCCGCTCCATATTTAGCGAATCTGCATCGTTTGAAAAATTATAAATCTTTTTTTTCATGTGTAAACTTTTTTTTAATGACACTACATACGAAAATAATGGAGTGAGGAATTTGTAATGAATTTTTTATGCTCTTGCTTATCTGCTCCATATTTACCGAATCTGAATCATTTCGAAAATTATAAACTTTTTTTTTAATGACACTACATACGAAAATAATGGGTGAGGAATTTTTAATGAATTTTTTACGCTCTTGGCTCTCGGTTCCATATTTGCCTAATTTCCCGACTGACGTCATTTGCACACAAATCTCACGGTCTTCGACTTGCCCTGGGCATTAGAGAGTGGAGGATTAAGACAAGAGAGGACATAGTGCAAGATTACGGGAATACGCAACATCGTCGTAAGCTCCCAAGGCCAATGTCCTCGGGGAACACTGAAATTCCATTTCACAGTAGTAAACATAGTCCCGAGGGAATTTAGCGCGGATATCGCGGTGAAACTCCTGTTTGCACTATGAAAGACAACGCCGCAGTCGTGAAATCCTTACCGAGATTGGGGCGAAAGTTTATAAGTTTGTTTATTCTTGTTTCGTTTCCCACTAACGGGTTTGGTTAATCTTACGCGAGTACAGCCGTAGATTTGTTGGCGCATTCGCGACTGCGCCTCATATAACTCTACCTAATCACGACTGTAGGCGATCTTGCCCAAAATCTACCGTGGTTGTTTCGGTCACCACATTTTAAGGACAAAAAAACGATGATACAAGACTACGTATCAAGTTTTAGTTGCGTTGGTTGATTCGTTGCGAAGATATGACACGGACGTCTGATCGGATGAAGATGTGAAAAATAGTCATTTTAATAGGCACTTCTTACGTGTAAGGAGTGAGTGTCTAAAAATAGTATAATTAATTAGTTAACGAAAAAATAATTGCAAAACACTAACCCTTAATTGCAACGGTAATAAATCAAGTGAGCGTTTTTGTAAAACGACAGAAGAATGAAAATTTCAAGATTGTATTTAAAAAAAAGAATCAAGCTCATTTTCTGGATTTTTCCAGGACGATCAAAATGTAAGAACTTTTCAAGAATCTCAAGGATTTCAAATACCGCTCGATAGCACGTTGTAATACTGTGGAGATATCCTCGCTCGGCCGGTATTACGGAGTTGTAACGCGGCAAAGTTATAAGCTGCTGTTCGAACTGTTATATACCCTACGTGGTTAAAATCCTCAGCGGCTTTTAGATCGAGTATACTCATCCGGTAAATTTTTATCGCGGTGCAATTTCGCCAGTGGCGCGTACTTCTTGACAGAGTTGGGAATCGCCAAACTCATACTCGGCATGTCGATGCGTTCGCTTCGCTATTACCGAAGACATTATTTTCCTAAGAAAACTAAAAAACTAAGAGTGGCTCGCACCGCAGGAGCGAAATTCCCACCGAGCTTTTGGCAACCGTCTCGAGAACTTCGAGTCACTTTGTCCGAGCATTTTTTGTAGGGTAGAGCGGGGCAAAATGGGGCAACGGGGCAAAACGTCATTTTCCAATAATTTTTGGATGCCCGAATTCGCCCTATCGGATACATCAGGCTTTTCATCCCAGTTTTGCCACCTTTTCCGATCCAAAAATGATTGGAAAATTTAGTTTTGCCCAAAAACCCCGTTTTGCCCCGTTGCCCCATTTTGCCCCGCTCCCCTATTTTTTTTCCCCACCATGGGAATTCCGCGAACAGTGACATAGACAAGTTTGATGGACAAAAACTCGTCGGGACACTTTTACGTTGATAAAGAGTCGAGAGTCGACGGAGATAAGTGCCCGGCGCATACTCGGGGATTCCCCGGGGAGAATCTTCGCGCTGACGACGCCGGAGGTAAAGGGATTTGCGGATTCTCGAAAGCGGCCATCTGCGGGGACGACGGACACGGGGACAACGTGTTCCAGCGTCGCACCGTCGAGACTTTGTTCGGACGACACACAGAGACGCGCCGGACGCGATTCACCGAAAGTTTGCGCGGCAGACTTGCGACCACTTCTCCTCGTTACGTCGCCCTACGTGGCTTGAATTATTTGCTCCATTCATCCGTTCTCGGTCACCCTCGGCTGTTTATTTATCACATTGGAACATGACGTTCCGGAGTTTCTCGAGACCAGTCTTTGGGTTGACGCTTTTCGAAAACTCCACACCGAGGAAAGGTAACGATTGGTCGCCTAAATCGGCGTTAGAACTTGCGTAACCTACCGCATAGGAGAAATCGTGTATTATGGCACAAGGGAGAAAAGTGCGTTTTCTCACTGAGTGCGAAGTTTGATGGCCGAGCGGAGCGGGGGCAGAAATTCACATGAGGTAATAGTATATTGTGCAACAATATATAATAGTATATTATATAATAGTATATATAATATATATATACTAGCGGGTTATTGTGGCTCGCGCACTTCGCGCGCTCGCACCCATTTCTGGATGTAAACCCTTATTATTCTAAGTCCCTTTAAGCTATATGGACTTAAGCCCTTATTATTCCAAGGCCCTTTAAGCATGGACTTAAGCCCCTATTATTCTAAGCATTTACCCCCCCCCCCCCCCCTCGATTCTTGACACGGCGGCGACGGCGGCCGCGGGGAAATGTTTTTATATTATAGAGAGATATAATAGTATATAATAGTATATAATAGTATATAATATATATAATAGTATTTAATAGTATATAATAGTATATTGTGCAACAAGGGTCGAAAGTTGGCGATTGGGACGAGTGTGAGGTTTGCGGCCCGAGCGAGGCGAGGGCTGCAATCACAATGGTCTGCAATCGCCAATTCGACCCTCTTTTATACCTGAAAAGTGAAGTTATGTCTCCTATTTCCTATTTCACCACAGGTTGACAACTGGCATGCAACGGGCCACTTTCGGCTCGCAAGACTGCCATGTAAAGTGTCGCGATTCATGCACGTGTGATAAAAAGGCACTTCTTGCATTGTGGCAGATGTTATTTTTTTTCCTGACTATGCTAAAATTAAGCGTTTTTATGCCTGCAACGGCCCGCTGACTTGTCAGCCGCCTTTCTTCCCTGGGGAGGAAAAGTACTACTTTCTCTCCCGCTGAGCTAGTTTTCCTCACGCTGGCCAAGAATCGGTAACTTTCCTAAATAAATCGTCCGGAGCGCATTGAGCGACGGAGTTTCTTGGGGCAAATAGTTATTTATCTCCGTGGATGCCCCCCAAGTGTAAGATACTAATAGACCCGTTAAAATTCCATGAATATATTGACGATTATAAATCGTCCCAGCGAGCATCCCTAGCGAGTCCAAACGCCGGGCCAGGCTCAACGGCCGACGATGGAAGAGAGATAAAAATAACAGGGCATAATTCCGTCGGGAGCCTCGAGGAAGCGTTACAATAGCTGCGGCAGATGTGGAGGATGCTCAAAAAAGGAAAGAGGGCGAAAGAAAAGTTCTTACTCCGCGGGAACTGTCCTTTCCATTAGCGAGGCGGTTTCATCAAGATAGAATTAAAAAAATATTTAAGATACATTTTTTTTTTTTTTTTTTTTTTTTTTTTTGAAGTGAACGAGGCTACGATAAGACTTCATAATTCGCTGGGTCAACAAAAGGGCAGCTCGAGCATGGCGTCCACATCGCGACGCCCTTAAGGTAGTCCTTGCGAATGGTGTTCACTTCGCATAAGCTTCAGAGAAATAAAAGGTAAATGCAAACACTTCTCGATGGTACGAAAAAAAAAGAAAAAAAATCAAGCATATTAAAAGTGCGGAAAAGACTCGTTTTGCACGATGACGATTCCAAAATGTTATTAACAAATTGATGAAACATAAATTGTTCAACAAATCTCTCGGAAACCTAACTTTTTTTTTATGAAAATGTTTCGTTCGTTTTTTTTTTGGAAAACGTCCGAATTTCTTCAGATTTTTAAATTCACTTTGAATTTTGTGAATTTCTACACATTTTTTCCATGCAACAAAAAAAAAATTCAAAGTGAATTTTTAAATCTGAAAAAGTTCATACACATCCAAAAAGATTAAAGAATTGTTTTTATATGAACAAAAAGTTAGGTTGCCGGGGGATTTGTGGATTTTTTTTTCATTAATTTGTTAATAACATTTTGGAGTTATTATTATGCATAATCAATCTTTTCAGCACCTTACATATGCTTGATTTTTTTCAGATTTTTATCCCGTCGAGAAGTGTTCGCAATTCCCTCTCAATTCTCTCTGAACTCTCACGTGGGCTCGGGCTGTCCGCTAGAATTACCTTAAAAAAATAAAAAAGTAGCCTCCGAGTATCACCGCTGCTCATAGTTCCGTTCCGGGCAATAATTTAAAATACTGCCGAGGCGACGTGTCCCCGTGTCCGGAATGGAATATTGGGCCGCGGGCTTTCGCGACTTGTATACACGGCGGGGGGGGGGGGACGAAACTATTGGAAATGGAATTTGAAGCCGGGGCTTCTCTCGGCTGCCGGACGGGCAAAGTTTGTTAATTGGAGAGTCGTCGGATCGAACAGTTGTTTGCTATAAAATGTTCGAGCGGAACCGAACGATAGAGCGGGGCGAAACGGAACAGTGTCCTATTTTTATTTATTTATTTATTTTTATTTTTTGCTCTGCGTGCAACCACGGAAAAATCTGAACGAAAACTCCGCACTACCGCGCAGAGACAAAAAATCAATTGAATCACCAAAATGTGCGCTTACGGGTGGCGAAACAAATGTTTGGTCGAAAGGAATTCCTCGTTGATCGAACTAACAGGCCGTCGAATCAAATGTTTCTTCGCTCACTACGACAATTATTTCGTTGGATCAACCAAACATTTATTTCGCCACCCGTACATTGATAAAAAAAATACGGTTGAATCAACTAAGATTCGGGCAGGGACGTTCGACAAAATATTTTCTTGGTACAGCTAAAAAATTAGTTAGTTCGACAATTTGTTGGGTGATTTCACGGAAATATTTTTGAGTCATTAAAATATTTTGTTCGACCAACTAAATATTTTCTTGGTACAGCTAAAAAATTAGTTAGTTCGACAACTTGTTGGGTGATTTCACGGAAATATTTTTGAGTCATTAAAATATTTTGTTCGACCAACTAAATATTTTCTTGGTACAGCTAAAAAATTAGTTAGTTCGACAACTTGTTGGGTGATTTCACGGAAATATTTTTGAGCCATTAACATATTTTGTTCGACCAACTAAATATTTATCTGAACGTCCCTGCTCGAATCTTAGTTGCTTCAACTGTATTTTTTTTCTCAGTGTAAACTTTCATTTTGCTGACTCGATTGATTTTTTTTCTCTCAGTGCGTAACTAAAACTAGCGCAATAACCGACGCTTTCCGCTCTCGTTAATTGGCAATTTTGTCGAAACCGTCAGAAGTGCTCCGACTCGCTGAGCCCCGCTCCGCATGTCTGAATTATCGCTCTGCCTCACTGCAAATATATACATCACCTAAATGTATCTCTCGCGAAAGTGGCGAGAGGAAGTGCACTCCAGCTTCGCACGATTCATCCATTAATACATTAATACAATCGAACTTTGTTGCCTCTGCACATTGCTTTTAAGCCAATTTCTTCCGACAATATATTCACGACTTAAAAAAAAAAAAAAAATCTCTCTACAAGGAACTCATTGAGCGAGTGAATTTAATACCTCACTCCGGCCGGTACCGGTGATCCGGGAATAATGCACCCGACTCTAATAGAAACTTTTATTATTTCATTTGGAACGCCGTCGAAGAGCGTGGGCTGCGCTTCCTCCACCCCGCGATCGCGGGCGTTCGAGCTCGTGAAAGTTGCTCGGAGTAAAGAAGGAGCGTCGGGCCGAAGCGGGATAGAAATGGATTGGGTGAGGGCGGACGATGAAGCGAGCAATAATCCGGCAAAAAAAAAACAAAAATTCGCGTAAGTAACGGAAGTCACACGGTGGGACATCTAAGGGCGCTTCGGTGCTGATGGTCCATTGGAGAGGTCGCATGCCCGCACGCCTCGACCCACCGCCCTCATCGTCGCACGTTCCGGTCATCCCTCACACGTTTCTTCAACGGCTCGAATCGGAGCGGGTTTATCCAATTTTTATCGTCATACGGCTGGAGCCGGGCCACTACGTCGGGACGCACATTCCATAGGTTCCCATAAAATCGCCGATAACTCGGGCAAAAAGTTTGTACGTGTGTGGTCGCGCGGTATCCATTCTTACCGTGGTGTACTTACCTTCGATACCGGCGTCACGGTTCGCACAAACTTTTTACGCCGCGCACCTTTCGAACTTTTATCCCAAAATTACGACCAACCAGTTCGATAAAGTTTTGCATTGTCGATGCAACTGGTGTTAGCAACAACAAAAACGAAAATAATGATAATGATGATGATAATGATAATGATAATGATGATGATAATGATAATGATGATGATAATGATGATGATAATGATGATGATAATGATAATGATAATGATAATGATAATGATAATGATAATGATAATGATAATGATAATGATAATGATAATGATAATGATAATGATAATGATAATGATAATGATAATGATAATGATAATGATAATGATAATGATAATGATAATGATAATGATAATGATAATGATAATGATAATGAGTTTTTACAAAAAAAAAGAAATTTATAAATCTTCTGTGATTTCGATTCAAGCTGGCAGTAGGGGAGAGCGGGGCGAAATGGGAAAGTGGGGCAAAACCGGGTCGAAAATCCGGATGCATTGTTAGGAAAAAATGGGGCTTCCAAAAATGATTGGAAAATTGAGTACTCCTCACTGTCCCATTTTTCCCCGCTCTCCACGACGATCCGGCGTAGAACCGCCAATCGCGAGAGCTGTGCAATTTCTTTTTGCAAGCCCCGCACGCTATCCATTGAAACAGTGAAACTCGAAGGGAATACCTTTCGCATTCGGTGTTCTGTCGGAGAGTGCGTTACTTTGGTTTCCAGCGATAGTGGCGATGAAAAACAACAAACAAACAAAGGAAAAAGGGGGGAGCATTCCGAGTTTTCACACAATTTCCTGGGGGTGCACGTTCGCCGTTCCAGTGGATTGCCTTGTTATTCAATTCGCTATCACGGGGTTTCGCGACCGGAATACAAAATGAAAATGGCACTGTTTCATTGGGTTATCTCCCCCGAGCCAACGGATACCGAAAAGGGTGCCCGGTAGAACAACTGTTGCCGTACGGTGGTTCGTTTCCCCACGAGATAACGAACAGCGCTCCGGAGGGGCTGCGTATGGGCTCCTGAAAATTCATTGGGGTGTTCGTATTGACGCGCTGGACGGAAATGAAACGTGCGGCGTGCCGAGAGCAGATATCTGATCGATCGTTTTGCTCGCAGCAAATTATCGGGGTGAGCGAGCGCTGCGAACAAGCCAGTGAATTAGCAAAATCACATGTTTCACTCTGTGCAGGGTGAAAATTGTGATCCGGCACGGTTAATTACGTCTGAAAAAATTATCGGCCTGAAGATATGTGCGCGAGACCAAATTTCATCGAGTTACAACGGATGTATTTTTGAATTGAACACACTTCGATCGGGGAAGTTCACTTAGGGAATGAAATGCTGCAAGTGAACAACTTTTTTTTCTTCGTAAAGCGGTGCATTGAGATGGAATTAGAGTTAGCATAGAATTTGATGTCATGCAGATATCTTTAGGGTCGTAAAAAAATTCGGCTTCTGATTGATTGTATTGTATACTAATATTGGCGCATCAGAAGCAAAATTTTGAAAAATGCAATCAGCTATCCCGATACGCTATGGTGAAAAGACACAGATGCGATAAGATTGATCTAAAAGTGCGCGTGGACATCGTCTCAACTATTGGTCGAGGTTTCATATTGTTCCAACTATTGGTGAAAGTTTCACGTTGTCCCAACTATTGGTGAAAGTTTTACATTGTCCCAGGTATTGGTGAAAGTTCCACATTGCCCCAGCTATTGGTGAAGGTTTCACATTGTTTCAACTATTGGTGAAAGTTTCACATTGTTTCAACTGTTCATAAAAGTGAATAGTTGAGGTTAGTGAAGGTTTGACATCGTCTCAACGATAGGTGAAGGTTTCACATTGTCTCAACGATAGGTGAAAGTTTCAAATTGTCTCAACGATAGGTGAAAGTTTCACATTGTCTCAACGATAGGTGAAAGTTTCAAATTGTTTCAACTACTGGTGGAGGTTTCACATTGTCTCAAGTATTGGTGAAATTTTCACATTGTCTCAAATATTTGTAAATGTTTCACATTGTCTTACGTATTGGTGAAATTTTCACATTGTCCCAAATATTTGTAAATGTTTTACATTGTCTTACGTATTGGTGAAATTTTCACACTGTCTCAAATATTGGTAGAGTTTTCACATTGTCTCGCGTGTTGATGAAGGTTTTACACTGTCTCACCTATAGGTGGAGGTTTCACGTTGTCTCGATTGTCATTCAATGGTCTATTGGCAACACCAACTTCTTTTATGTCATCTCGAGATACCGCTGCGGTAATCAATTAAAAAGTGGAGCGAACCCCTCCGAAGCATATTTCCATCTCAAAGCAATGTTTTATTCTAGTTACTTTCAAGGTATCAATTAAATAACAAGTGCTTTTTCTCGTCAGCCCGAACAGACAAAACAATGGCGTTTCTCTCGGCGTTTCTTTGTTATTCAGCGGCTTCAAACCTTCGCCGGACAAACCGGTAGGTAATTAATCCGTTTCTTCATGGACGACACGGAAACTACACACAACCACACTCACACACGTAACAGACGTATCGTCCATACCCTACAGTGTTGCAGAGATAAAAGCTTCAAAGTTCTGACCACCCGATAGCGATTAAACAGACAATAAAAAAATCCTTATGTAACGTTGAGGTCAAATGAATCTTGGCAAATAGGCTAGAGCGGGGCAAAATGGGAGAGTGGGGCAAAACGGGACCGCGGGTTTAAAACTCAATTTTCCAATAATTCTTGGATGCCCCATCTTGTCCCAACGATACATCCGGATTTTCAGCTCCGTTTTGCCCCAGTTACCATCACCATAAAACCTTCAAAGTTCTGACCACCCGATAGCGATTAAACAGACAATAAAAAAAATCCTTATGTAACGTTGAGGTCAAATGAATCTTGGCAAATAGGCTAGAGCGGGCCAAAATGGACGAGTGGGGCAAAACGGGACCGCGGGTGTAAAACTCAATTTTCCTGTAATTCTTGGATGCCCCATCTTGCCCCAACGATACATCCGGATTTTCAGCCCCGTTTTGCCCCACTTACCGTCACCGCCACCATCCAAAAGGTATTGGAAAATTGCGTTTTGTCCCATTATCCCGTTTTGCCCCACTGTCCCATTTTCTGCCACTCGCCCCTACGAAAGCCCAACGAGGTGAAAGCCTCGCGTGATTAAGAGCGGATAGAGACCGAACGGAGGGTGAGGAAATTTTCGACATATATTTTATCGGGCTTCTCGAGTCACGTACCCGAAAATTTATCGAGCAAGTCGAGAGAGTACTGAAACCTGAGAGAAACACGATGAGACCTGGGATTTCAAACACGTACACCGCGATGTCTTCGAGGTTTCTCTCATTTCCCCGTTCGCATCACTGAGGTTTAATTGGCATCCGTCGCTGGTCCGCTTTTGAGTTTGGCTGAAGAGCGTCCGCGATCCGCAATCCCTCGAGACAGGAGCTCAGACAATCGGAACCCTCGATATCCTCCATGCGGGTTATGTGCCAGAGCACTTGTCTGGTTTCTCGTTAATCCCCCGTTCGCGCGAGAAAGGATCATAGGAATTGTTGACGAGCGACGTTAGTCCGCGACGACGAGATGAATACCAATAATTCCGGTCAACAATGACAATGCCCGCGCGACATTCACTTATGTCGTAGAATATTAAATTATCATACGGAACATGCAAAATGTTGAGTTAAAAAAGAGTTAAAAAATGTCACACTTTAATAAAGTAACAAAATTGTAAAAAAAATTGTAAAAAAAATTGTAAAACGATCACCAGAGCCAAATTTCAAAAATAATAGGACGAGTTCTGTTTTTTCCACAATGTTGAAAAATAAAAATATTTTCTACTGTTTACAAAAATTGAACTTCTGCAATAGTATTTTCAATTTTCGATCCAAGATTTATTATCAAGAGGAATAAATAAAATACTTTAGTTTTTGCCTGAAATGGACGGAGCGCGCCCTTCAATTTTTATTTTATTTTTTTGATAGATAATGCTGTACTGCGATAAAACCATAAAAAATTGAGCTGGTTGCGTTTTCCGGAGGCTTCTTGATCTGCGGGAATCCTTTCGAGATCGATAAGATTATCGGGTCGTCGGATAACGTTGGTATTATGGTTATCCGTTCGAAGACAGAGAGCTGCTTACTACTGCGGTTTAGTTATACCGGCATTATGCGTCCGATGGAGCGACGGAAGCGTCGACGGGTCGTTTGCGCGGTGCCAAGATGAAACGCTCTACTGAATGGGACAAGCGACGCGATGAGCTTTCATGAAAGATCCAAAGCTCAAATCCGCTTAGACATCATCAACGTTCTGCGGACGACATCATAGACTCTGTCGTCAGCAAGTTCTAAGCTCAACAGAGCGTAATGAAACGCGCGATATGCGCTTTCATGCTGAACGTTCGTGCAGGAGTCGGAAAATCGTGTTTTAAGGTAGTCCTTGCGGCGCAGTCAAGTCAATAGAGAATTGAGATTTCGACAATAGGTTGGACGCTGTATATCATTGATGCCTGGTTTTTCTGGATATTTTGCTCGATGTCTTGACGGGATTGAAGATGTACGCTTAAGACCCACGCTGCTGTTTGTAAATGCTTGCATTTCCTTGCGTCTTGGTAGATGTCTTGGTAGATGTCTTGGTAGATGTCTTGGTAGATGTCTTGGTAGATGTCTTGGTAGATGTCTTGGTAGATGTCTTGGTAGATGTCTTGGTAGATGTCTTGGTAGATGTCTTGGTAGATGTCTTGGTAGATGTCTTGGTAGATGTCTTGGTAGATGTCTTGGTAGATGTCTTGGTAGATGTCTTGGTAGATGTCTTGGTAGATTTCTCGGTAGATGTCTCGGTAGATGTCTCGGTAGATGTCTCGGTAGATGTCTCGGTGGATGTCTCGGTGGATGTCTCGGTGGATGTCTCGGTGGATGTATTGGTGGATGTCTTGGTGGATGCCTTCGTGGATGCCTTGGTAGATGTCTTGGTAGATGTCTTGGTAGATGCCTTGGTAGATGCCTTGGTAGATGCCTTGGTAGATGCCTTGGTTGATGCCTTGGTAGATGCCTTGGTAGATGCCTTGGTAGATGCCTTGGTAGATGCCTTGGTAGATGCCTTGGTAGATGCCTTGATAGATGCCTTGGTAGATGCCTTGGTAGATGCCTTGGTAGATGCCTTGGTAGATGCCTTGGTAGATGCCTTGGTAGATGCCTTGGTAGATGCCTTGATAGATGCCTTGGTAGATGCCTTGGTAGATGCCTTGATAGATGCCTTGGTAGATGCCTTGGTAGATGCCTTGGTAGATGCCTTGATAGATGCCTTGGTAGATGCCTTGGTAGATGCCTTGATAGATGCCTTGGTAGATGCCTTGGTAGATGCCTTGGTAGATGCCTTGGTAGATGCCTTGGTAGATGCCTTGGTAGATGCCTTGGTAGATGCCTTGGTAGATGCCTTGGTAGATGCCTTGGTTGATGTTTTGATGGATGTCTTGGTGGATGTCTTCCTTGGTATCTTCGACCCCGTTAACACATAGAGCAAGACATCCAGGAAGAAAAAAATCCGAAAAACCAGGCATTCATGAACCGCAGGTACGCCAAAGACGTCCAGTAGCAAAAGAAGTAACGTATAATTTTTTTTAATAAATTGTATGTAATGTAATTTTGAACAGGGCATCGCCGGAGACCATCAGCAGAAAAAACAACCAAACGTCGTCTACGCCCAAGACAGGAACACAACTATGGCGTGAGACGCTGGAAGCACCGTCGCGAGAATTTTTCGCGATGAAAGATTAAATATACACTTCCTGTCAGAGATAAAGCTCACCGGTGACCTTCGATTCTCTAAGTGCTACGACGTCGAAGGAAAATGGGCGAAGAAAAAAAATGTATGAAACGAAAAATAAAAAATAAATAATAAATAATAATCTCGCACGTGTTAAAGTAACAAAATATAAAAATAGTTGACTCGAAGTGTCGTGAGAAAATCATAAAAATTTTATACTCCGAGAGTTCGCGAATACAGTACAGTGTCCAAGCTCGGCCATAAAGCGTATCGGTGTCACGAGGACCGTAAAACCTCGGAACCTTGAAAAACACGTGTTTTTTTTTATTCGGTGAGTTATACGGAAATGAGAGGGTTGTGTAAGAGTGATCGTAAAAAAGAGCTTTCGCGATGAAAATCAAATATAAAAATAAATTTCACCCAGAGACTATAGGAACTTGGACACATCTACGTCTTTACCGGATCCAACTACGAAATCACCTCTTTACCGATAAAGACACGATAAAAAAGATTCGTACACTCGACACAACTTTCGTTCACTTTACGATTTTGTTAGTACTGTTCGTTCACGAAACGCCAAAAGAATGTACATCTAGACTTTCAAGTCTATAATATTTCTGTAATTTTTTTTAAGGGTCTCCAACATTTCCTGCTAAACGTGAATTACCAGTGACTTCATCTAGCAGTTGAGCAGACGAAAAGTTTAAAAGTTTGACAATCTTTGATACAAAATATGCATTACAGGTTTTGTTACCGACCGAGTCCAAGTTAGGCTTTTCGCATCGCCTTCACTCAGAAAAATAATTTATTTGACAGCCACCCTTTATTTGGTTTAAGTAAAATATTTATTTGATTTAAATACATATTTATTAATATTTATTAATTAATTAATTTATTAATATTAATTCTTTTATTTATTTATCTATTTATTTATTAATATTTAGTAAATAGTTACTTAAATGAGATAAATATTTATTTTAATCAAATAAATTATTTTTCTGGGTGTTGAATCGAGTCGAGTTGTTATCCGGAGCAATTTTACTGACAGAAATTGAACGGATCTTTGTACTCTCTTAGAGTTGCAGTTTAGAAGCGTTACATCTTGCTAATATACATAAACACGTCGGGAATTCTCGGTTAATAAAATTGCTACTGGCGAGAGTTGGAGACGAGTAAAGAAATCACGCCCCATGTAGAATAGTACAATGCTGTAACTAAATAACTAAACTACTGGGGTGCGTTTCGTGGAAAGCACCCTCGAAGAGAGCTCGCAGCTGTTGTTCCCACGGAACGGTCTGAGGCGGCGCTCTTATTCTCGTGAAGCAGAATGACTCGAGCTTTTCTTTTTTGTTCCATCGGAGAGGGAAGATTGTGCTCAACTTACGAATTTGACGAGGGTCGGCCCGGTTGTATAAAGTTTCGCCGGAGATGTTTATTCGACGTATTCGCCCGAAATCTTTGTTGGGTCTCGAAATAAATCTTGCAATGACGAAAGGAGATAAATGTTACTTTGATGTGTTTTTTTTTATCCGAACGGAATGCCTGGCCGGCAGCACGTACGGGCAGGGCAAAATGGGACAGTGGGGCAAAACGGGACAGTGGAGGTAAAACTCACACCCAGAAAAATAATTTACTTGACGGCCACCGTTTATTTGGTTTAAGCAAAATATTTGTTTCGTTTAAATAAATATTTATTTGATTTAAGTAAAATATTTATTTGATTAAAATAAATATTTATTTTAATCAAATAAATATTTATTTTAATCAAATAAATATTTATTTGATTTAAGTAAAGTATTTATTTGATTCAAATAAATATTTACTTAATTTAAATGAATATTTTACTTAAACCAAATAAACGGTGGCCATCAAATAAATTATTTTTTCTGGGTGCTATTTTCCAATAATTTTTGAATGACGGATTTTGTACTAACGATACATCCGAATTTTCAACCTCGTTTTGCGCCACCATCCAAAATTTATTGGAAAATTGCGTTTTGTCCCAATATCCCGTTTTGCCCCACGGTCCCATTTTGCCCCGCCTCTCCCCTACATTACGGGAGCTTTTTCTATACATGGGAATCGAAGTGCCGGGGAAACGAATGAGACAGATCATTGGTAGCGGAATCAATTGCTGGGTATTTAACGATCGGGGAAAACGGATGATAGCGAGTTGCCGGAAGTGCCCGTGATTGTAGGAGAGACCGCGGCAAATGGGGAGGCTGTAAAATACAGACACGGGGCGAAATGGACTCCGACCAAATTTTCTGAAAAATTCTTTTAAAGAAACTTAAAAAATGTTATTTAAATTAAATAAATAGTCACTTAAATGAAATAAATATTTATTTAAATCAAATAAATATTTTACTTAAAAACAAATAAACAATGGCCTTCAAATAAGTTTTTTTTCTGGGTGCACCCCAATTATTCTCGGAACCCCCGACCAATTATTACTAACATAATATTGTCCCTAAACAGTCGAGTAAAAAAACGCAAACTCATAAAAACGTCCCGTATCCTGCAAAGGGGCAAAATGGACCTTCGCCCATTTCGCCCCTCCCTCCTTACCATTCACGCCCCAGAGCAAAATCACCCCACGCTTCACCTTCCGTGGGATCTTCGCAATCAAACCTAAATCAAATGGTCCGCACGGCCCCTCGTTTGGTGCGCCGTTTCCGAGCCCCGCACATTCTTCGCTCGTTATTAGTTTCGTTCCAGCTTGGAATTCATCCCTCGCTGACTTTTTCGGCCCCTTCCGCATCGACGACACTCGGTTCGGCTTTGTAGTCCGGCGAACGAAAATTTCGACTCCGCAGCACATTGCCGGGTCAAAAGTTCATCCCTCACCCTCGCCAGCCGCTTCCCCTTTGTCATTGTGATCTCCTAATTTACGTGTCGAGAGGTTTAAAAAAAATAAAAAAAATTTAAAAAAATGCAAATGAAGCCAGCGAGTCTCGTCAGCCAAGAAGAGATCAGAAGGGAAAAGGAAAATAGCAAGAAAGCAGAAACGAAGGGAAGCGAAGGCCTCCGTTCGCCGCGTCGCTCGTCGCGTCGTCTCATTAAAATTGCCCGCGCAACCGTGCAGCGAAAACGTGAGATCGCGAACAATGCGCGAGCGCGTGGCTCGCAGCGAGCGGGAGATGAGGGAAAAAAATATAAAACCGATAGATGCAATTACGAACGAGGGATCGTGGGGGTTGTCGAAAGGAGGAAGGGCGTAAGATCGGCAGAACGGAGACAAGACGTCAAAAGTGTTGGAAGAAAATAAATATAGATCAATGCCGAATATTGCGTCGCGGTAAAATGAACGCATTTTTTTTTATAATTTTTTTTTCTAATTCTGTCGTTTCGCATAAGTTCTGAGTAAAATGAGATAAAATTGCAAATACTTCTCAATGGTATAAATATGTTATTAACAATTTGAAGAAAAAAAAAAAAATTGCTCAATAAATTTTTCGGACACCCAACGTTTTTTTTTTTAATGGAAATGATTCGTTCGTTTTTCTGAAAAAATTCATACGTGTTCAGAAAAATGAACGAATCATTTTCGTAAAAAAGAAAAAATTACGTTGCCGCGTAATTTGTTAAACAATTAATTTTTTGATTAATTTGTTAATAACCCTTTGGATTTATTATTATGCGAAATCAACCTTTTCAGTACCAAAAACGTGAGATCCGAACAATGCGCGAGCGAGCGAGAGGGAAAAAAATAAAACCGATAGATGCAATTATGAAAGCGAGATCGTGAGGTGTGTCAATAGAAGGAAAAGTGTAAGATCGGGAGAATGGAGACAAGACGTCAAGAGTGTTGGAAGAAAAAAAAATACACTAATGCCCGGACTCGCGGAACGGGAGGAAACTGCGCAACTTCCTTCGCTTCGCGCTTTTCGCGACGCGCGATCGCTCGATCATTTTTTTTTCTCGTGACAAAACGAACTGGAAGAACCATTACGACGAGAAATCGAAATCCCTTGGGGAAGGAATAAGTTCCATCGCTATACGCGGGTACACTATTTCGTAAAAATATATACATATATATATATATGAATATATATCTATTATATATGTATATATGTGTGTGTAATGGGGATGATGGTGCATTTCAAGAAAATACTTTTCTGTAACCGCTCGCTGTGGAGAATGACCGCACTTCGGATGGGAAACTCTTTGTCAACGACAGCAAAAATTGCACCGCGAGATATATGTGTATATATGTATGTGTGTGTAGAGGTCGGTAGATTTCGTCGTTCGAATTCATAGCTGAA
Source organism: Ichneumon xanthorius (assembly GCA_917499995.1). Lineage (NCBI taxonomy): Eukaryota > Metazoa > Arthropoda > Insecta > Hymenoptera > Ichneumonidae > Ichneumon > Ichneumon xanthorius. The sequence goes on along the minus strand of OU824204.1, from coordinate 3,131,997 downwards.
TCGTACGGAACGACGTCTTCAAAGTGGCCAAGAGTGGGGCAGTACGAGACATCGGGGGGTAAAATGGACCATGTTGAATTTTTTCGGGAGATTTGATGACAAAAAAAGCTCTCAATCTGAAATGGAGGACACTGGTCCGTTTTGCCCCCGGGTTCCATTTTACCTCGCTCTCCTGCCATTTTGTACAATTACGGTCACGCAACAAGGTCATAGAACAATTTACGCCAATTGGAACCGGGTGTGAGGTGAAGCGCTATTTTTTGCCCCCTCAATTGACTACGCGATAAAAAGGGTAGTTACAAAGCAAATAGCTATAGAGATATAAAAAAGAGTGCAGATAAATTGCTTTGCCGCTTCATTATATTTTCTTTACATCCCCCTCCCCCTCCACATACACTCTTCGTTGCGAAGCCGGTTAATTTTGGCTTTCTCGTAAAGGAAGTTTTATAAATTTTTGTAGAAAAAATGGTGTAAATATGTAAAAATAAAAATGTAGAAATAAAAATTGTTTAAACATTGAAAAATCGGGGAGAAACAAGTGAACCCATTTGGGAGATTGCGTCACATCTCGAATGGAGGACACTGGTCCGTTTTGGGCCGGGGGTCCATTTTGCCTCACTCTCCTCCCATTTTGTACAATTAAACATTGAGTAGGGTTAAACATTATTTTTTCCGCCTCAATTGCCCACGTAATAAAAAGGTCATTACAAAGCAAATAGCTATAGAGATATAAAAATGAGTGAAGATGAAATACGTTGCTTCTTCATTATTTTTTTTTACATCCCACCGCAATGCACTCTTCGTTGCGAAGCAGTTTAATTTTTGGCTTTCTCGTGAAGGAAGCTTTGCGAATTATGAAAAAAAAATGTTAAAACATGAAATTTAAAAACAAAATTTAATTCGCGAGAGATAAGTCAGTCCATTTGCGAGATTGCGTTTTAAGAAAAACACACTTGACTGTACTGGCTAAAGTATATAAAACAGCATATCCGAGCGAAGGAGGAGAACTCCGGCCGGGGGCATTGCTGTACCATGATATCGGATTTCCCGTCACGTTTCGTGGCCATATGCCAGGGTCACGTCCTTCCGTCTTTGCCCCCTCTCGCGATCATTTCCTGAGGACAAGAAAAACGCCCGCGCTTCGCTTCGCCCCGTTGCCTGGAAACTGTGACTAATATTTCTTCATTGTCTTCGAACAATGGATCGTCTCGATCGTCGGTAAAACGAACGTTTTTTGGTATTTATTTATTTATTTATTTATTTTATTTATTTACTTATTTTTTTTTTTATTTATTGTGTAATTAATCTCTGGTATAATTTACTAAATTTTTATTACACCGTTGCAAAATCATATTTGGCATGTCCGAATATTGCGTCGCGGTAAAATCAACGAATTTTTTTTTCCATTGTGTTATTAATCCCTGGTACATTTTACCAGATTTTTATTGCACCTTTGCAAAATCATATTTAACATATCCGAATGTTGCGGCGCGGAATTTTTTTTTTCTTTCTATTGTGTTATTAATCCCTGGTACTTTTTACGAGATTTTTATTTTATTGCACCTTTGCAAAATCATATTTAGCATTTCCGAATGTTGCGTCCCGGGATCTTTTTTTTTCGCTTTGCCATCTTTTGTTTTTTGTCACTCCATTTTTTTTTTATTTCACGCTGGCGCCTACCCGGGGTCAATCTTATCGGAGGCCCGGCTCGAGCTCCGATAGCGCCCACGCGCCCCCTTTCACCCTGAGAGCACGGACGACTCTTATAGACTCGCTTAATTGGATTCGGAAAGTCAATTTCGACCGCATGATCCTCCGAGACCGAAAAAAAAACTCAATTCAATCTGCCGTTTGCCAGCCAGTCCCGTTTCCGATCTTGTCGGGGGGGGGGGGGGGGGGGGGGGGGAGGAGGACCAAAAACAACTTCAAAAAGAAGGCAATTTTTTAGGGGAAAATATGTCGAACAATGCACGAGAGATTGGAAAAAGTTACAGGAGCATTTAATTTTTTTCTTTTTCTTTGCAGAACTGGGAATTACTATTAACTTTTTCCCTGTAGTCGGGTGCAAAACGAGCATCTCGCATAAAAATAAAAATTGGAGGCAAAACGGGCACCAAGTCTAAAAATTATTATTTGGTTTTAATTGCTTTTTCATTATACGCAGGCGGCTTTTTTATTACTCAGTCATAACACCAGAAAAAACGAAAAGACAAACGAAAATCTGACAAAAATTGCTTGCAACAATAAAATTCGAAATGTTTTTGGAATTAAAACAAGAGGCAAGTTTTTATGAAAAAAATGAATTTGCTCAAAATGTTTCAAAAAAATGAATTCGCTCAGCAAAAAAAAAAATGAACTTACTAAGCACTTTTTTGAAAAAATGAATTTGTTAAGAACATTTTTGAGAAAAGTTCAGAACAATCGTTTCAAAAAAAAAAAAAATTCGCTTCGAACGATATATTTTTTTTCATCAACAATTTGACTTTTTTCCAAATTTTTTTCATATGTGAAAACCATCAGAAAACTGAAACAAGTAATTTATAAGAGAGATAAAACGGCGCCCGTTTTGCCCCAATGTCGTTCAGTCGAGGTGCCCGTTTTGCCCCATGCCCGTTTTGCCCCCTGCCCGTTTTGCCCCACCTGCCTCACATCTCCGAGTCCATATTCGGGAAAATCATAAAAAAACAAAAAACTCATAAATTACATTGCGATCCCCCGATATTTGGTTCCAAACCCAGAAAATTCTATGCGCGTCGTATTCGTTCGAAAGACGATCGAACCAGTGGTATTAACATAAATGACTCACCCAAGAATCCGGGTATGGCACCGAGCGGCATGACGAACAGGCTGACGAGAAGATCGGCGACCGCCAGAGACAGTAGAAAGTAGTTGGTCACGTTGTGCAATCGTCTGTCGAGGAAGACAGCGAGGCAGACGAGTATATTGCCGAGTCCACCGGCAAAGATGAAAACAGCGACGAATAAGAAGCTCCAGTCGAGTTTCCGACCATTGAGAACCGAGTTGTGCCTGGAACTTTGCGAACAGGCCACTTCGACGTCCTCCGACGTGACGTTCATCGTCGGCGAGCACTCGAGAGTCTGAAAGAAGAAAATTAAAAAAAAATAGTAAAAAAAAAAGAAATCAAATAAAATAGCACGAAAAACGTATATGTTTTTTTCGACAAGGTTGAAGAAGTCCAATATCGCCATGTACGAAATTTCTTCAAACTTTTTCGTGCTCGCGAACCTGGACAATTTCTTTCTCCGATACTTCGTCCTATCGGAGAAAAAAAAAAAAAAAAAAAGATAAATAAAAATTTCTTCGACTTCCTTTTTACACCGCCGTGGAGAATTCTTTCAGCGGGTCAGGCGAATTCGCTCCGTCGATCCCACGAGCCCTTTTGTGCGCCACAATCGCGAGAGTGAGTTTTCTCTCCGCACGCGCGTCGTCGCGTGGAAGAAGAAGACGTACTCTCGGCCGAGACCACAAGCGACGCTCCTGTTATCAGTTCCCGAAGAATTGCACTCATCGGAAAGTGCGGTGCTCGAGAAACTCGATAAAACGTTTACCGCGCGCCGTAAACGGCGAGTATTAAATCTCGTACGTCCGACCAACTCGGTCTGTTTCCACTGCCTCGACATTTTTGTTATTGCCGTCATTATTCTTCGCCTCTTGTTTCCTCGCAGGAGGCTACGTTTTCGCGAAAAAAAAAATCGTTTTCGAGATTTTAATGTAGGAACTTTCGGACAGCCCGAGCCCGCGTGAGTTCGGAGAGAATTGAGAGTGGAATTTCGAACATTTTTCTATGAGATGAAAATCTGAAAAAAATCAACCATATGGAAGGTACCGAAAATATTGATTTTGCATAATAATTATTTCAAAGTGTTATTAACAGTTCGACGAAAAAAAAATTTTCAACGAACCGGCAACCTAACTTTTTATTTTTATGAAAACGATTTTTTCATTTTTCTGAATATCTATGAATTTGTTCAAAAATGACCCATAATTCTGAAAAAATTCAGACCTGTTCAGAAAAATTAACAAATCTTTTTCATAATAAAAAAAGTTAGGTTGCCGGGCGATTTGTTGGGAAAATTTTTTTTCGTTAATTTGTTAATAACATTTTTTCGGTACCTTCCATATGGTTGATTTTTTTCAGATTTTTATCTCATCGAGAAATGTTCGCAATTCGTCTCTCAATTCTCTAACGAAAAAAAACGTAATTAAAAAAAATGATAACAAATTTTGAAAAAATTTCGCTTTTTTTCCATTGTTTCATTTTCCACGTCCCGACTACAATGTACTCATAATTGTCTTTGGAATCTTTTTGTTCCCGGATATGATAAAGCTTCGGGCGAAGAGGGTTGTTGTTTAGCGATTCAGCGCCCCATAGAAATAACAAGCCGCGTGAAGACCATTCAAACGAGTTAAATAGCCGTAAAATCCACATTATAATTGTATAGTGAAACTCGGGTTTATCTGGTCGGCGATTCTTGGAATCGCTGCATTATTCGTGGGTCTTTCTTTCGCTGTTGTTCTCGGAGCGAATACCGCGCTGGGAGAGGCTAATGGGCGTGTAACTTCACGGTTTAATGTCAGTTTGTCTTGAGAGTTCGCTACTTTCAAACAACCACACTCAGGATTAAAAAAAGTGGAAAAAAAAGTTTTTAACAAATTGGCAGTCGTTCCTCAAACCCTGGTCCTGCATCGTCGTATAGTGGTATGGGGTAAAACGGACTATTTTTATCGCGTGTCTGCGGGGTAAAGTGTGCTCCATTTTGCCCCTTACCGCTGCTCGCTTCAATTATTTAGGATTTCTAGTCATTTTATCGTGGCCCATTTTGCCCCGTGTCTTCAGTACCAAGCATACTCCGTTTTGCCCCTTACTCCTTCGATTATTGGACAATTTAATTAATCACTTCAATTATTCAATATTTCGAATAATTTCGGGATACCCCATTTTGCCCCTTACTAACGCTGGCTTAAATTATTTGATATTTCTAATAATTTCCCGGATATCCCATTTTGCCCCTCATCGACACAGTCTCTCCATTCGCCATTTAACCTGGATACCCCATTTTAACCCCATTTTGCCCCTTACGGCTTCAATCATTGAATAATTAAATTACTCTCTCAATTATTGAATACTTCTAATAATTTCGGGATACTCCATTTTGCCCCAAATTCGCAGAATAAAGTGTGCTCCATTTTGCCCCTCATCGGCACAGTCTCTCTAATCGCCATTTTACGCGACTTCCCCATGTTTATCCCCTCTCTTTTACCCCTTCTAACCCCATTCAGTCCGACCTGCCCTAACATTTATAGCTCATCTCACCTCGCCAATGAGGCTCGAGTTGCAGTCCCTGAATCTCGGTATCCTCGACAGGAATGCGCCCTCGATGCTCTCCAGTCCGTTCAGTACCAGCGAAACGTTAACGTCACATCCGGCGGCGAAGTAGTCGCAAGGTCGACAGAGCAGGGTCGTCGAAGTGATCGAGCTCGAGTCCGCGGCGACGTTGCCGACGGCCGACGATCCGTTGACCCGTTCCACTGTGCACAAGTGGTCGTAGCCCGTGAAGATCAGACCGCACTGATCGGCGCAACTTAGAAAGCCACCGGCGGCCCCGCCGGTGCTGGCCGTGCCCGCGCTGCCGTTGCACGACACCTGGTGCAGCATGGCCGTCAAATCGTTCGTCCAGCTGGCGAAGCTGCTCGCCGCCGTCAGCATGACTCCGCGCGGCCTCAACGGGCACCGCTACACGGTCCCTTCCGGCAGCTTCTTCTTTTCCCGCCCTCTTCCTCGACTCACATAGTCGAAGCCTGTGCCGTTTCACTCGGCGACGCGACGGACGCGCTCGACGTCGCTGTAGTTTTTACACGAGTGACGACCAAAATAACTCAACGAAAAAGCTTCCGGCATTTCCGACATAGCGAGAGGACGAGGAATGACAAGATCTTTTTTTTAAATCTATGTTCTTACGTCTGAATTCCCAGATACAGATAAGTGAGTTTATTTCGTCGATTTGCCCTCCTTTAATTAATTCACACCTCGAGTAATTGTGAGCGCGACGGCGCGGCCGAGAAATTAGGCAAAAGACTTTTGTAATTTTCTTTCTAGTGGGTTTCTTTTTTATCTTAGTTTTTTTTAAAACCGATTTTTTTTAGGCAACATTTTTTTTTTACTCATTTTTTATTTTAAAGTCGATTTGCGGAACGGCTTGTTTGATTATTTATGTTAATCCCTGTATTTCGAATTCTCGTTCGCTCCAGCCCGGCGACACAATGGGACGGGATGGATACGCGCCAGATGATAAAATTGCCGGGAGCTAAATCCGTTCGTGAAAACCTCGCGCGGTCACATCCGGCTTTTCCGACATCCGCGCGACGTTTCGAGATCAAAGAAAGAGAAGATCCCACGAGAGGCCGCGGAGGTCCCGGCGGGTCCGCCGTGTTCGGAAACTATTCTCTCACCGAGACAGCGGCGGAGCTCAACAGCTTCCGTTTCGCCGTACTGAGATCGTTTTTTTTCTCCTTGGTTATAAACAAAAAAAAAATCTTTTTTTTTCTGCCTGAATTCCGGAAGGTTTTTCTCCCTCGAGCTTCCCCACGCGGAGTATTTTTCTTGCTCGTCGTCGGCGCTCCGGGAATTTCGATACCTCGAGCCGGTACTCGATGATACGAGACTCTCGAGATTCTCGAGTGTGTACCGTGTATACCGCGCGTATATATATGTATACACACACTATATATGTACGGTCTGAATCCCGCCGTTCAACGCAGTCACGTTTTGACTCACGTAGAACAGGGAAGATCTTACCGGAAGGAGTCTTATATATTTCAACGGCTCTCTTTCGCCTTGCAGAGTTTTACGATTGACCGCTTTAAATCCGAACGATAACGGATCTCGTATCCGAACTCGCCCAACGCCGCCCGAGTTTAAGACGGGACTCTTCGAACTGGCAGTGAATCAACCGTGATCCTCTCAGCCGGTGTATATCCGACTCGTTCGAGGATCTTCCTTCGGATGTTGGATTTACGCGAGATCAGCCCACCAACGCCGATGGCTCGAGTCTTCTGTATCCCTTCTCGATATTATCACTTTGAATTTTCCTCTTCGTCCGTCGTGCTTGTATCTGAAAGGAAAAATAAAGATACATCAGTCGGAAAGTCCCGCAGCAGCTGAGGGTCGAATTGTTGGATTCAGACCGTGCAGAAGAACGGGGCGGATCGGATCGTTTTTAACGAGCTTTTCGCGGCATGTAAAATGACACGACAAACCGGAAGTGACGTCACTTTCGGTCGAAAAAAAAGAGATAGTCAAACAGGAAGTGACAAGTTTCCGGTCGAAAATTATATTTAATGAGAGTAACTTCAGGTCGAATAAGATGTCCAAACCGGAAGTGACGTATCTCCTGTATGACGTCGCTTCCGGTCGATAAAAATAAGATTTTTAAACCAGAAGTAACGCGTTTCCCGTCGAAAATGAGATGTTCAAGCCGGAAGTAACGTGTTTTCGGTTGAAGATGAAATATTCAAACCGGAAGTGACGTGTTTCCGGTCGAAAATCAGATGTTCAAACCGGAAGTGACGTGTTTCCGCTCGAAAATGAGATTTTCAAACCGGTAGTGACGTATCTCCTGTATGACGTAACTTCCGCTCGATAAAAATGAGATTTTCAAACCGGAAGTGACGTGTTTCCGGTCCAAAAAGCGATGTTCAAACCGGAGGTAACGTATTTTCGGTTGAAAATGAAATGTTCAAACCGGAAGTGACGTGTTTCCGGTCCAAAAAGCGATGTTCAAACCGGAAGTAACGTATTTTCGGTTGAAAATGAAATGTTCAAACCGGAAGTGACGTGTTTTCGGTCGAAAATGAGATTTTCAAACCGGTAGTGACGTATTTCCAGTGTGACGTCACTTCCGGTCGAAAAAAAAAAGTTTTTCAAACCGGAAGTGACGTATTTTTACATTTTTGAGCCATTTTTGAAACAACGTCAATTTTTGCGTTTTAAGGCGTTTTAAGGCGTTTTAAGGAGTTTTAAGGCGTTTTAAGGCGTTTTGAGGCGTTTTAAGGCCTTTTAAGGAGTTTTAAGGCGTTTTAATGAGTTTTAAGGCGTTTTAAGGAGTTTTACGGCGTTTTAAGGCGGTTTAAGGCGGTTTAGGGAGTTTTAAGGCGTTTCAAGGAGTTTTAAGGTGTTTCAAGGAGTTTTAAGGCGTTGAAAAAAAAAAAAAAAAAAAAAAAAAAAAACTGGCAGCGGATAAGGGACGCCGCTTCCCACTCGGCGCGGTCTCGACGCGCCGGACGCTTCGAACTAGCGAAATAGGCGGCCAGCATTCCGAGCCTGTGCTCGGGGGAAGGCCCACTCGAGAAGAACCTCGACTTGGACCAAGAATTCAGCATATAGGCATTCTGCCGCTGCGCGACGTTCGGCATCGATCGAGTCGCCCCTCGATCCCCTCGGATGGCGCTACGTGTGACTTTTCTAAAATATATAATGGATCTATATCTTCGTTTCCCCTCCTTAACTTTTCGTTTATTTTCTTAATCCTCCTTTTTTTTTTACTGAATGAGATGGGAATAAAAGTTACACGTTCAGCAGTATTGAAAAAGTTCGATTGCTTTTCCCCCGCCGGGCTCATTCCCTCCCTTATTTCTCTTTCTTTTATTCGTCGGAGGGGTGCGGGGACTTTAATTCGTCCCGATTCGACGACAGAACAGGAGAGGACAATCCAGTGCAATTGGACCGCAACGTGTGCATTTCTGCCACTTCCGGTTTGCACGTTTCCGTTACGGCTCGTCGCGACTTCCTTCATCCTCCCAAAATTAATCGCTCCGGTCTGTGTGCGAAAATCTCGTCGCTGTGTTTCACAGCTTGCAATTTGTGTAATCGCATTTTCAGCGGGAACAAACGTTATCGTTCCGCACAGTCCGATCGCAATTAGTTCCACGGTTCGATCCACTAACTCGCGTTTGATTACACCGGCAATGAAATCCTCGTCTTATCGAGAAACTCGGAAACTTCAGCGGAAGAGCGTGACAATTCCAACGACGCGCGGAGCGGCCACTTCGCCAAGACATTCCTCTAATTATCGGATAATCGATAGCAAGGAGCTCGTGATCGGCGTGCCAAGGCACGCTCCTCGAAAGCAGAGCTTTCCGTATCTTCCTCGACCGCTCGCCACTTGCCCGGCATTCGATGAAAAAAAAAAAAAAAGCATATATAAGAAAGAATGTTGGATTGAACGTCGGCTTAATTTTTCCCCTGGCTGTGTCAATTTAAATAACTCATTAGCGATTGCAAAAGAAATGGGCCAAAAAATGTAACATTGATTCATTTTGATTTTCGGTTTAATTTTTCCCCTAGCTGTGTCAATATTCAAATAAGTTCCGGAAAGAACAGTGTATAATTATAATCATTTAAATGATCATTTAAAAAATAATAAAGATAATAAATAATTTTTTTGAATTTCGTAATTGAACTAGCAATTTTTAATATCACTGCAGAGACTCGGACATATTTGGGATGGCATGGAATTCGCGAGCCAAAAGAATCCACTCGAAAAAAAAATGTAACATCGAATATTTCATTTTTACTTTCGGTTCGCCGAGTCTCGAAAAATTTCGTTCGCGGTGACCGGTAGAGTGACGATAATTGAAAGGTTTTCCGTAGCGCCGTATGGTTAAAAATTGCCGGGCTGTGTCGCATCGGCGGTCGGTGCCAAGAAAACTTGCTCCGCACCGAGAGCGCGGTACAAGCTTGAGAGTCCGACAGCCCGGGGAACTTGCGGCTTTATCGAGTTCGCCGATTCTTCGTCGGTGGCATATCGAAAGTTTTCGCATGTCGTCGATTACCATCGTGGGGCTTGGGCGGGAAAAACTTTCGTCTCGGTTAAAAAAAAGATAAAAAATTCCTCGACAGGTGTCGGAACGACTCGAGACGCGAAGCCTTCTTTCAGAAGCGGATACGACGCGTGTGTGTCGGATGAGAATTTGTGAGTATTCATGAGTATCTGTGAGTATTCGTGAGTATCTGTGAGTATTCATGAGTATCTGTGAGTATTCATGAGTATCTGTGAGTATTCATGAGTATCTGTGAGTATTCATGAGTATCTGTGAGTATTCATGAGTATCTGTGAGTATTCATGAGTATCTGTGAATATTCATGAGTATCTGTGAGTATTCATGAGTATCTGTGAGTATTCATGAGTATCTGGGAGTATTGACGAGTATCTGTGAGTATTCATGAGTATCTGTGAGTATTCATGAGTATCTGTGAGTACTCATGAGTATCTGTGAGTATTCACGAGCATCTGTGAGTATTCACGAGTATCTGTGAGTATTCATGAGTATCTGTGAGTACTCATGAGTATCTGTGAGTATTCGTGAGTATCTGTGAGTATTCATGAGTATCTGTGAGTATTCATGAGTATCTGTGAGTATTCATGAGTATCTGTGAGTATTCATGAGTATTTGTGAGTATTCATGAGTATTCATGAGTATCTGTGAATATTCGTCCGTGTCTGTGAGTATTTCGGACGGCGAATAAATTAGAAGCGGAGCGGGGGAAAGATGTCATAATGGTAAATGAAATAAGGTAAACGGCTGTCCGGAGATGAATTAACGTTCTCGCCGTTGACCGATACGGAGCATAACGGAAACGTCCGTCCACTAGAGACGTCACGGTGTTGGAACGGCAGCGGCACGTCGGTCGGCGAGATGGAGGAGAAGCGTTGAATTTCACACTCGACGAGACGAGAATAACGCGGCGCTACACGTATTATCGAACCGGAGCGACACCCCGGTTATCTCGATGATCTTGTTATGTATTAGCAACGCGGCACTTCCGGTCGAGTACACCGGACAAGTCGGAGCCCGACCGACTCATTTGCCGGCTTAGCGCGAGTGACATGTTCGATTGCCATTTGGGTAACGTGAAACCGCAATGGAATTTCTTTAAGCTGTCCGGCAGGCTACTATAACCAGCGTTTGATACATAAGCTCATGTCGGTTGGATACTCATACCGATACTCACAGCTACTCACGAATATTCACAAATACTCACAAATTTACATGAATACTCACAAATACTCACAATTTTACACAAATACTCACAAATTTACATGAATACTCAGAAGTACTCACAAATACTCACAAATACTCACAAATTTTCATGATTACTCACGAATACTCACAAATACTCACAAATACTCACAAATACTCACAAATTCTCACAAATTTTAATGAATACTCACAAACTCTCACAAAAACTGACAAACACTCACAAATACTCAAAAATACTCAAAAATACTCACAAATACTCACAAATACTCACAAATACCCGGAGATATTTAGGAATACGAATACGAGAGTATCGTGTTGAAAGCAGTGAGTATGCAATTATTACAGCTCTCGTTACACCGGAAGATGTAACGCATATTTCCATAACATTTTTCCCGAACCCTTCGTCCCTCGGATATAGAAATTTACGGTGACGAGCGGTTAAGGTCTGCCGAGTAATAAACGGAACATGCAATTTAATTAACAAAACTATCATACCGGAATGAGGTGCTCTCCAGGAATTTATAAATGGAGGGAGAGATAGATGGAGAGAGAGGGAGTTGAGGCGACCCCAAGCATCTCGACCCGACCTTGATGGTTTAAGAGTGGATAGAAACTTGAAATTGCCTACTTAAACAGTCGTTATCGAGTTAGCCCTCGGCAAATTGACTATCGCCGACACTTTTTCATCGTCCTGCCACGGAAGTGGAGTAAGTTTAAAGCGGAAATGTAATTTATCGCAGATTGCGAACCTTCCGAAAAACCGAAAGAAAAACACGAGGCTTTGCCTCTTCTCCGTTAAAATTCAAGGTGAACGGCCCAATTATTTACCGTGGCCCAATTACTGCTCGTTAATCATATTATCTACGATAGAACATTCTGCTTATGCCCGGCATACTCACATTTTTTTTGTACATTCTTATATTGCGCTTCATGTGATTGAATAAGCGTCGGGACAAAATGTTACAAAATCGTCGACTTTTTCGTCATTTTCGTTAAGCGGTCACGTTCCTAAAATCGGTTCATTTTCTTTATCAGAAGCGAATAAAATTATGAATTCAAGTTGTACTGTGTGATTAAGGGTCAATTAAAACGGTAGGGCACTAGACAAGAATGAGAAATTGCAATTTCGCTGGAAAATACGTGGGTGAGAATTAGGTCTGTAAAGATGCCGTACATTACTGTCCGCATATTTCAGTCAACGCGATGAGCACGCTGGTGAGGTATGTTTAGTCACTAATCGGGCATAGACGCAACACTGCATAGGCCCTGTTCTATGCCACTGGCCCATATAATGACAAAATTGTAGGACATTGATCGGGTAATTTACAACAGTGCGTATATTTCGAGCTTGTTATTTATAAATGGTCAAAAATAATAAAATAATACTTGTTTTAGTCAATCAAGACACTAAACTTTTCTGTGATACCAGTTATTTCAATACCTCGACTATTCTGAACAATCTTCTTCAATTTTCAATGCCACGTGGAGCTCAGATGGTCAGTTGTTGGGCCGTTCACCTTACCAATCTACACTCGAGAAAATTGTCCATACATTTTTTTTTTCGATATTCACCGAATTTGCATTTCAATGTTGCAGTTCTGACGAACAATAGCGAACTGCTACTTTCGGTGTACTCGCTTTTTCCATTTCACGGTTCGATATCAAATTTTTCTCCTCTCTTGGCTCGCCCACTCCCCCCCCCCCCCCCCCCTCCGTACTGTATCCGAAAATAAAGCACTTTATTCAGTGCGCACACCGAGTAGCTTCGGCAACGGCACAAGCACGACTTTCACGATTTTTAGCTTCTCGGCACAGGTATTCCTGCTGCACATAGCTCGGTATATTCTATTTCCAAGCTTTACACCCCCCCCCCCCCCCCCCCACCCGGTACCTGTGTGCAGCACTCTCCATATGCCAGACGCGCATTGCCACACCGGTCGCGTTCGACCCGGACTGAATACACAGTCACGGTTGCACCACCGTCGATACGTTTACCTTCCCTTCCGCTCGATAGCGATGAAATATCGTAACGCTTTTTCCCTCCTCGAGTTTTCTTATCGCCTTCACGATTTTCACCTTCCCCTCCCCTCTCCTCTCTTTCATCCCACCCTACACGTCCAATCTACTGTTTGTGCAATGTAGAATGCTTGTTTGTTTTTTATTTTGTTGATTTTTTGTTTATTTATTTTTCTTGTTGTTGTTGCGAATTTATATAATCCGATTACGATTTATTTTTTTTGAGAATAAATGTCGGCGTGGCGTTACATTTCGTTAGATTTTTGCGGAAATTGTATTTTTCCATCCAGGTGGAATTCTATTTTATGTGCTTCGGCAGACCGCTGTGGCTTCGGCAGACTGCTGTAAAAAGCGGTCTGCCGAAAATATAGCGCACGGGATGTTATTATTTATTATTTATTATTTATTATTTATTATTTATTATTTATTATTTATTATTTATTATTTATTATTTATTATTTATTATTTATTATTTATTATTTATTATTTATTATTTATTATTTATTATTTATTATTTATTATTTATTATTTATTATTTATTATTTATTATTTATTATTTATTATTTATTATTTATTATTTCCAGGCAATTTTCTGGTAGAAAAAAATTTAACGATCGCCGATCGGTGACTTGTCCATCCGCATCTTTTGCCAATCGCATTCCTAGCTACTGCCCATCCAAGTTGAATTCCATTCCATATGCTACAAAAACCATTTTTTTTTTCGAGGCGTTGGAAGATCGAGGACTATCAGAATTTGGGTCCTTGTTGAACGAAAACCACCCCGTGTCCTCGTACCGGCGTTGAGAGTCAATGACGATATTATACGATCAGATAAACGCTCGTAACAATGAAGTCGTTAAAGCAGTACAACGACGAGGAAGCTGTTGGAAAATTATAGACCGTGACTAAAGTATCGCTCGTTCGCTCCGTAAAATGTGTGCGCAACGTGCTATCGCATAAATTCAACGGTCGAGATACATCGTTTCGTACTAAACTCGAAACACAATTATAACCTTTTTCACCTGAGTGACACTTTGTCAACTTATTCAAAGCATGCGAAAACAAAAATAAAATTTATTTTTGTTCCTGCACAAAAACAAAATTTGTATGAAATTTAATGTAGCGGACTGGAAGTTTTTATGCAAAAACTGCTATATTAAATTTAATGTACAATTGCGGTGAAAAATTAATGTTCAGTGTCTTAAAAACATTGCTTAAAAAAATACTGGACTTTTAATAATTTACTTCAATTTTAATCATTTACGTTAATTTCAATGAAAAAGTACATTAATTTTTTATCATAATAGTACATTGAATTTCTTGTACCAGTTTTTGTATAAAAACTTCCAGTCCGGTGCATTAAATTTACTATTTTTTTTTTTTTTTTTTACAGTGCAGTCTAAGCAACGATCTTTTTTTTTCTAAAAGTCAGCGTAAGCAAAATATGGATCACATGGCGGTGTTGAATTTAACACCGTTTTATAAAGTGTAGGACTGTCCAATAATTGGAACGTGTGCGAGAATTGGTATCGTTACGTTACGGTGTAATTGAATGATGAGATTGAATTTTCTAGTGTTTCAATAATTCCTATCTGCTTAATGGGTAATCGGCCCATCGCGTTCGAATACATTATTTATTGTCTGGTTCACTGCCTCGTGCTGCACGAGCGTAATGCACTATCATACACCATCTGCACGAGAGCACCTTGGTCTTCAATAATTTACACGACGTTCCTGAGAGCTAACAATGGAGTCTGTTAAGCTTGAATCGTAAAGCAATTTTCCAGACAGCCCTCGGCTTGTACTCGGCCCAATCGGTTTCACGCTAGCTATCGACCCGACACACGCGACTCCTTTTTATCGATTCACGAGAGAAAAAAATACTTTTTTTTTTTGCAAAAATTACGGCAAAAACAATTTAAAAAAAATAATTATCGATGATGGATTTTCTTTTTTATTTAACCTTCCGTCGTCACTCCGGGTAAAAATGCACCCGACATTCAATACACACTTCTGTCGAACGGGATATTTTTAGAATTTTTATTATGGAACATAGATTTTTTATTATTAGTTCTTTCAATATCAATTTTTGGTTTTACTTTCATTCGAATACTCACCCGATATTGAATACACATTTTTTTCGAACATTTATTATTGAACATACATTTTTTATTGTTAGTTTTTTTAATATCAATTTTATATTTTATCTTCATCTGAATTTTATATTTTTCTTCATCTGAAAATTCGCCCGACATTCAATACACACTTTTTTTATTTTTGAATTTTTATTATTGAACATAAGTTTGTTAGTGTTAAATTTTTTAACATTAATTTTTTATTCAATTAATTGAAACAAATTTTTATGTTCTTTTATTATTTTTTATAAAAAGTTCAATGTGGCGAACATTCTTCGAACAGCCGACTAGATTCGAGCCGTCGGGACCGCAGCTAAACTTCAGGTTGAGCGCGACCGCGATGGGGGGTTAACATTTTGAATTCCGAATTTTCGCTTATGGGCCATTTTGTCGCCGTTCTCCGGGCGAGCCATATTGCCGGGACACGCAATGTTGCGGTCGCTAAAATGACACCATTTGTAACTTCGGAGAGCGGACGATAATTCAGCGACTTTGATGCAACCGCAGCTAGAAAAGCAGCGCGAAAGCCTGAGGGTGTTTCGCGTTTGCCCCGGGAAGCGAATAAAATGTAGCGATAGTGGTATTCGTGGTTACCGGCGTACGAGCGAACTCGAAGCCCGCACCGTAAAACAGCGGAGCGCCGGGATGTCGGTGCAGCGAGGTGATGGTATTTGCGGGCACCTCACGAA
This sequence comes from Ichneumon xanthorius, assembly GCA_917499995.1. Lineage (NCBI taxonomy): Eukaryota > Metazoa > Arthropoda > Insecta > Hymenoptera > Ichneumonidae > Ichneumon > Ichneumon xanthorius. Next base: position 3,116,096 of record OU824204.1, on the reverse strand, counting down.
CGTGTCTACATTTTCGAACGTTCATAGCCACCCCTGACGAGAGAGTCACGTTTTATGACGAGAAAATATCCAAGTGCATCAGCCACTGCGCGACTCCTTCGTAAACAGAACGCGAAATAGATATACAATGTAAAAGGAATCAATAGATGGATTTTCGCTTCCCCACAGATGTGACAAGGAAACATTGGATGAAATATTCCTCGACGTCAATGCACTCGTTTTAACCCTTTGCGTCACGCGGTGTCCCACCGTGAACAAGTAAATAATAAAGTTAATCATTTACTTTAATTTTATTATAAAAGTACTTTAATTTTTATAATTTACTTTAATTTCAATGGAAAGGTATATTAATTTTTCATCATAATTGTACATTCAATTTAATGTACCTGTTTTTGCATAAAAACTTCCAGTCCGGTACGTTAAATTTACAATTTTTATTTACAGTATACATTCAATTTCGTACGAATTTCTTTTACAGTGTATAGTCGTTTGAGTGACGTTTTATGACGAGTGCATCAGCTACTCCGCGACTCCTTCGCACACACAACGCGAAACAGATATACAATGTAAAAATAATCAAGAGACGGATTTTTGCTTCCTCAGACGAAGCTATTTTTTTCGTAAAAAAAAAAAGAAAATACAAATTTTTATGTCAGAGTACTTAAAATATGAACAATTTTAAGTACTCTGACATTAAAATCTCAATTTTCTTTTTTTTACGAAAAAAATTAAAAGTCGAGAAATGCGATTTGTGGCAAAAACTAAAAGTTTTGCAACGGCCTGTATGGAGGTTGCACTTGGCTGTATAACACCGTGCAGTGTTATAGGATGAAATTAGCGGTTGGGATAGGTCAAAGGGAGCGAGATACGGATGTAATTTGTTAGCCACTCTGTTATTGTCTGTCCCTATCGCCGTTCATTATAATGCTCAACTTGTCCCTCCCTAACGTTCCATCGCTTTCTTCCTTTCTTTGGCACTTTTTTTTTTTTTTTTTTTATTAATGTCGATCCACGCCTCGTCCAACTTTCCAACTGTTCTCCGCTCTTTTCCCGACTCTCGCCTCGTCGCGACGAGACGATGAGACGGGCGGGAAAAAAATGTTTGAAGAAATGAAATCGTCCTTCGGAGGTGCATGACTCTACTCGGGACCAGACATCCTATCAAACACTCCTCGATTGCACGGTCGTTGCCCGCTCGTGCAATCTCCTCGTTAAAAAACAAACAAAAAAATTTAAGATATTCCGGGCTCGAGAAAGAAAATTACATCTCGAGATTAAATTGCCCGGGATTTCGGTATCAGATAGACAAAAAAATTTGATCAACTTTTTACTCGAAGCGAGGATAGAAAAGATTTGAAACTGTCGAACGAAAGACATTAAATTTTTTTTTTGATATTTTCGGGTCGAAAAAGAAAATTTCGCCTCTCGATTTAATTTGCCGGTGATTTTTGTAAAAGATAGATTAAAAAATGTGATCCCCTTTTTACTTGAAACAAGAAAAAAAAATATTTGAAACTGTAGAACGAAACGCATTAGAAAAAAAGATATTTTGGGGTTGAAAAAGAAAATGTCGCTTCTCGATTAAATTTGCCGGTGATTTTTGTAACAGATACATAAAAAAATGTGATAAACTTTTTACTCAACGCAAGGAAAGAAAAAAAAATTTCAAACCGCAAAAAGAAACGCATAAAGGAGTTTTCTCAAGCACAACGTGTAAAATTTCACCTCGCGAATAATTACGAATAATGTGATCGATTTTTGTAACGCGTATCAATCAGAAAAAAAAAAACATCGCACAATAAGAATCCAAGCGCGCTAAACCGGTATCTTTGAAACAGTAGAAAGAAACGTATGAAGTCTCTCTAGTGCAGCAGCGGTGCGATGAACAAGTACGCGGAGACCGGAATCTTGAAGGGAAACGGTACAAGAACGTCTGTAGCTTTGCTATCGTAACGCAGCTCGAACGCTCCGGTTTAACGCAGTCGTGACAGTTTCGTATTTCCGCTCAGACCACTTTTGTTCACTGATTCACCGGTACACCCTTCCGGACACTCGTCGGACGAGCGACAAAGCAGACACAACTGTCTCGTGAAACGAGTGCAGTTTCACGGTTTTTTTTTCTTTTTGCTTCCTGATAAAGGTGAAAAATTTCGAGATTTTAGAATCAGAGTACTTAAGGTAGTCCTTGCGAAATGTGGATTGTTCACTTCGCATAAGTTTCGGGGAAATGAGAGGGAATTGAAAATACTTCTGGATGGTCTAAAAATCTGAAAAAAATCTAGCATATTAAAGGTTAACAAAGATTAATTTTGCATGATAATAATTCCAAAATGTTATTAGCAAATTGATGAGAAATAAAATTGTTCAACAAATTCCACGGAATGCTAATGTTTTTTTTATGAAAATGATTCGTTCACATTTCTGCATACGTATGTATTTTTTCAGATTTTTTAATTGACTTTGACTTTTGTTTATATGGGAAAAATGTTTAGAAAGTCAGAAAATTATAGAAAGTCAGTCAGTGTACATTTATTCGAAATTTGTACTTTCCTTGTGATCGATATTTTTTATAACTGATCTAATATTTTTTGAAAAATTAAGAAATAGGTCCCTACTTATATTATTCAACTGTTTGGACTTCTACGATCAAGTAAATTTAATGGTTTCTCGTACAGTGAGCGATGAGACTCCGAGGACACGCGAACCACCGGATGAGAAGAGGATGAAGAAGTAAACGAATGGACGCAGAAAGCCTCGTCGTTTCGCGTTTCACGGATTAAAAAAAAGAAAATTACAAAAAAAAAAACCATTCAAAGTTTCAATTAAAGTAAAAACTAATTTTCGCCCAAACTTTCATATCCATCATTCCGTTACTTATTAACGCGTAAAAAATTTTACATTTTACATTTAATCCTATACATTTTATATCTTGCCTGGAACTTAAAAAAAGATTTCTATTAATTCTACTAATTATAGGTTTCCAATTTTTAAAAAATCGATTCAAAGTTACACTAAAGTAAAAACTAATTTTTGCCCAAAGTTTCATATCCATAATTCCGTTACTGATTAACGAGTAAAAAATATAACATTTTACAATTTATATTTTGTCCAGAACTTAAAAAAAGAAAAGGTTTCTATTTCTATTATTCAGCGGTATACTGTTCGGACTTCTGTGACCAAATAAATCTAATGGTTGCTCGCATAGTGAGTGATGAGACTCCGGAGACACGCGAACCGCCGGACGAGAAGAGGATGAACAAGTAAAAGGATGGACGCGCAGAAAGTCCCGTCGTTTTTCGTTCGAGTCTCAGCGCGGCGGTGCGAACCGTACCGTGGCCAAGGGACGAGACCCCGAGAAACCGTAGTGGAGTTAGAAACTATCGGAACCCTCTAAACGTCGAGATTTTCCGTGGGGGATGGAAAAGTAAAATAAAGAAAGATCGGTGGTAGACACGGGAGAAAGGGAAATAAATATGTTGAACGAGAGAGGGTAAAATAAATAAGGTCTACGAGGAAAGATCGTTTTACCGAGCCGGAAGTTGGCGAGGAATGAGCGTATCTCGTCGGCCGTACATATTAGGCAAAAGTACGCCCTTGGGAACGGACGCTTTTTCACGAATCCAACCCGGCCCACTGACATCCCCCGAAAGTGTATCCTACATTCGAGTCGCTAACTTTCAGCGGTGGCTTTTTATTTTGTACTTTTTCATAGATTTCTTCCGTCGACCGAAAACCGAAAAACTGATGGATTTCGTACCTGAGACTTATTCGGGCTACGCTAAACTGACAGACGACTTGAACATTTAATAATAATAATAATAATAATAATAATAATAATAATAATAATAGTGACTGCAATAGCTATCGGTATTGCAATAAAAGTTTAATTTGGGAAATTCGAAATTCGTTGGGTCGAAAAATCCTTTCGTGCGATTATAATATTGTTTCATCGGTTACACCGGCGCGGAGTGGAATATCCCGTATAAGACGAGATGCAACGGGGTCAAAGTAATTAATATGCTGCGACCCGACGGTGTATATTCATATTCGTCAAGTGTTGTTTCATCTGCAGAGTCGCCAGAGCTATCACGGTAACATCCGGGTGACATGACAACGAGAACGCAGGGCTGATTAAAATTCTTTCTCGGAGAAAAAAGCGAACACACACAACGGCTGCTCTATAAACAGGTATCGCACGAAGGAACGAATATCTATGCATATTTTTTCTCATAGCTTCTCGATTTAAAAAAAAAAATTATAGCTCACTCGACTAAAAAATAAAACATAAACAATAAAAAATGAAAGTGGTATTCTTAGTCGGAACGTTTCTTGGTTGAAACGAGACTCGGTCGCGGTTTTAAGTAATTTTTCTCGGGACACTTTTAACATCTTTTTCAATGTTATCATCGTCGTCCTTCCCGTGTATGTTTCATCAGAATCAGAGTGCTCCGGGCGTCGCGGATACAGTCGAAGAGTTACCGCCTCCGGCGTAGCAAGGCAAACAAACCGGAGAGCTCTCTCCTCCTTCTGCGGAGTCTCCCGGCAATGTCATTGCTCGCCTTCTGTGTACCCTAACGGGAAAGCTCTTAGGGGATACGAAATCTCGCGCCCGAGACTGCTTACAGTTCGAAGACAAGAAATCATCGCCACAATAATTTTCATCAACGAAATTTCGAAGCTTTTTTTTTTATTATCGTTGCTAGACCGTCATATGAATTTTTTCGTACCGATATTTTCGGACTTATTTTCGGTCCACCAATTTTGATCGCAAATCTCGATGAAATCTCGTTTGATTGAAAATCTCATTTTTCGACCGGAAGTGACGTTATACCGGGAATACGTCACTTCCGGTTTGAAAATCTCATCGATCAATCGGAAGAGACGTCGTACCAAAAATACATCACTTCCGGTTTGAAAATCTAATTTCTCAACCGGAAGTGACATTATACCGGACATACGTCACTTCCGGTTTGAAAATCTCATCGATCAATCGGAAGAGACGTCATACCAAAAATACATTACTTCCGGTTTGTAAATCTCATTTTTCGACCGAAAGTGACGTCACACCGGAAATACGTCACTTCCGGTTTGAAAATCTCATTTTTCGACCCGCAGTGACGTCATAGCGGAAATACGTCACTTCCGGTTTGAACATCTAATTTTTCGACCGGAAGTGACGCCATAGCGCAAATACGTCACTTCCGGTTTCAACATCTCATTTTTCGACCGGAAGTGACGTATGGCTCTGAATCTAGCGCCCAGCGAATCTTTACTTTCGGTTCAACCGTATCGGCAACCGTACGGTGAATGGCCAACGGAATTCGCGGAATGGAATGTGCCAATGATTCAACCGTGCGAGTATGCACGTCCCACGAAGTGCCAATAACTGTGCAATCAGTTCGAAAGTTAGGCTGCGGTCTGGATTGTCCCGACCGCTCCTCCACGGTATTGCTCGCCGCATTCGGCCCCCTCGTCAACCTCAAAGTGGCAGGTCACCGAGCGGAGCAATCAGTTCGCTGGTCCGGATGCTTCCGTGAACCCTCGATTACGCGCCACGCGCGAATTCTATCGAACATGTTGAACGATTCGACGGTCGTATTATATACGCCGATAAGTTCTTGCGAACGGGAGTGATTGACGTTATTGACATCGATTACAGAAGCCCTCGAAAATGCCTGTTGAATATATACGAACCCTCCGAGGGTTTTACTTCATTGAACGGGGAAAGGGCGGATTCCCGTCTTCGTACAAGTTATCGACAATCGAGCAACATCTTGACGCAACACCCGCCTTTTTCAGGGCATTGTTTTATCGTCGAGATGGCGAGTAGCAAATATTGCATCGTCGATTCCATCACAAAAATCACTAGAGTCGACGTCGAGGTTTGATTTTCAGTGACTCATCCAACGAATAAATTTCCAACGTGGTAACTGAACGGAAACGTTGAAACGTTATCGATTACCCGACGTCAGTCGGGTGCCAAATGTTCGTGAATTCGCAAGAGGGTTCGCGTGTCGAAGCGCCGAAACGGATAGTTATGTAACGTTACAGCCGAACATTAAATTGCAAAACCGTCTGTCTCGAGTTTCGATGAATTTTCGAGATAGGACCCGCGGGGCATGTCTTGTGTCTCGGGCCTGTCGAAACAATTGAGCAGGCGGAAAGTTCTGACACTTTAGCGTTCTTATTAAACGTCAGCTAGCCCGCTTCGACCAATCGCTTCTGCATCTGACAGAAGTTATAATTCGGGACGATCGTTTGGGAAATTTTCAGTCTCAGATAGAATTTCATTTAAGGAAGGTAAGATGGAAGTCATATGGAATTTAAGGAAGGTGAGCGGGAAAACTACCCGAAAACATGGTCTTAAATATTACATTACCCATTGCGTTACTCATTGCATTACTCATTGCATTACCCATTGCATTACCCATTGCGTTACTCATTGCATTACTCATTGCATTACCCATTGCATTACCCATTGCGTTACTCATTGCATTACTCATTGCATTACCCATTGCATTACCCATTGCATTACCCATTGCATTAACCATTGCATTACCCATTGCATTACCCATTGCATTACCCATTGCATTACCCATTGCATTACCCATTGCATTACCCATTGCATTACCCATTGCATTACCCATTTCAGTACCAATTTCAGTACTCGCACTGAATCACCGATTATATCACCCATTGGTAATACATTTTCCATTGCATTAGGCATTACATTACCCATTTCATTATCCATTGCGTTATCCATTGCGTTACCTATTGCATTACCCATTGCATCACCCATTGCATTACTCAATAGATCACCTATTGATAATGCATTACCTAATAGATCCCCTATTGGTAATACATTACCTAATGGATCACCTTTTGGTAATGCATTATCTAATAGATCACCTATTGGTAATGCATTACCCAATAGATTACCTATTGGTAATGCATTATCCAATAGATCACCTATTGGTAATGCATTACCCATTGCATCACCCATAGCATTGCCCATTGCATTATCCAATAGATCATCTATTGGTAATGCATTACCCATTGTATTACCCGTTAAGTTACCCTCTAAAAAATTGCAAATTATTCATCCAACCGAGAACATCTACTTTTCAGAGAGTATATCTATGAGCCTAATAAATTCGATTCGTTCCATTCCTAGAAAACCGAGAACATCTACTTCTCAGAAAATATAGCTATGAGCCTAATAAATTCTATTCGTTCCATTCCTGGCAAAAAAATCGTATTGCGCGCCAGTGTCATTGAATCGAAATGAAATGGGAACGGGGAACTTGTTAACAAAAAAAGTGTTTTCCCGTTCCAATCGAGTGCTGGCAACAAACACTCGATTCGGTACACAACTCAATTCTGTTATTCCATCGAATTCAAGACGATCCGGGGTATGTGTGTGTGTGTGTGTGGTGTGTGTTATACGCGAACGATGTCCAAAGTTAGGTCAAACAAGAATCACGAATAGCCTCCGACCGTTTTATCGTCCCGGCTTCCAACGGATTCCAATTTCAATGTGTATGTTGCCTCGAAGTACTTCAACGCTATCGCTCTTCGCTAGCCGACGTAAAAGGACAATTTTGTCGGTAGAAATTGAACATCATAGTCAAGCTGGCGAACGGTAAAAATATCCTACACTGATTATGTCGTACGACTTTTGCGGAGGTTTGACCTTGAAAATGTTTGCCACCATCGGGCCATGGAAAATGGCGGAGAAAAATTCTGACGATGAAAGAAAGCGACGGATGAAAATGTCCACATAATCGGGACGGTGAAGAGCAAAACTCGACTAAATATTACTCGATATTTCGGTCATTTTTACGACTTTGTCAGGTGAGATCGAAATTTCGTGATTGTGTAAGAACGTTCACGGTGTTTAAGAGCTTTGCAGACATTAAACATTTTTTAAGACTTTAAGGACTTACACGGCGATTAAGAACTTTGAAAACATTTAAGAAATTTAGAGACTTTAAGAACTATCAATGACGTTTAAAAAATTTGAAGACATTCAAGGAATTTCAAGACTTTAAGAACATTCATGGCGTTTAAGAACTTTGAAGACATTTAATAAATTTCAAGACTTCAAGAACTTTCAATGACGTTTAAAAACTTTGGAGACATTAAAGAACTTTCAACGTTTAAGAACTATCGTGACATTCCGAATTTTCAAGAAATTAAGAACTTTCAACGATGTTTAAGAATTTTCAAGACTATACGAATTTTCAAGAATTTAAGACCTTTCAACAACGTTTAGGAACTTTCGAGACTTTACGAATTTTCAAGACTTTACGAGTTTTCAAGAATTTAAGACTTTTCAACAACGTTTAAGAACTTTCGAGACATTACGAATTTTCGAGACTTTAAGAACTTTCAGTGACGTCGAAAACCTTTGAAGTAATGTAAAGCGTGCGTTCGCACATACGCAATGTCGTGTCTGTAATGACACGGGCGGTACGATAATTACGAAGTTCACCGCCTAATTCCCGGGGGAACGGTGAGCGGCCTGCCGCGCGAACGTTGAAGCTCACTCGAGCGTGTAAGGTCTCATCATCGCCCGGCCTATCTATAGCTAACTGGATGATACTCGCACTCGAGCCTAGAGCTAATTGGCTATAAACCCCAGCCCTTTGCCGCACGAACTTCAAAACTTTATTCCGTCAAGAATACGTCAATATATGCCTCCGTAGTAGCGCAAGTAAGACTCTAATCGCGAACCTCACGAAAATAATTAAAACCTTTTTATCAACGATTATCCTAGAAAAAAAAACCATCGCAAAGCGAAAAAATAATTTTAGAGCGTTCCACGCTGAAATGGAATTAATTGTCCATGAAGAAGATTGATACTAATTGAAATAATAATAATAATAATAATAATAATTTTCGATTCCCATTAAAGTGTTTGTGCACCGTTAAAGTTGTAGTGTCGAGTTAATCGAGTGCTAGGAGTTAAAAAAAAATGTTCATAGACGGGAGCGTTTTTCTACAATGGCTTGCAAGTGATTCGCTAATAATAATACAATAAATTAATTTTTGAACAATTAAAAAATAAAAAAATGTTCAAATATTTTATAATAATTAGAATGTGTGACATGTTTTGAAATTGAGGTATTTCTCGTTTATACACGAGCGGTGACTTTGAGAGGATAATGTTTGCCAATGGTCGACGGTGGAAGAATTTCGTTGAGTGACGGACGCGTTTATCCAGCAATCTAGTTCTGAACTTGAACGATACGTATGTCGGTCAACGTGGAGTTTACTTTCCCGCCCTCGTCTAGCAGACACCACGATCAAAGGATTCGAGACGCGAAATGTCACGATTTTTTTTTTTTTTTTTATAGTCGCTACCCAAGATCCGGAAATTCGTTTCGTCGAAACTCCGAAGATATCACGAAATGTTTTCGACAGCTTCCGCAATCTTCAGGTTTTTTTTATTTATTTTTTTTTGAATTCTTACTTCCTTACTCGAGATCTTGTTAAAGTTAGTTCGATGCAGTTTCAATAGTTTTCTAAAATCCCAAAGAAAACTTTTCAACCATAATTTCATGGTAAAATGTATTATTTTTTTTTCATTTAGGTGTAAATGTTTAAAAACAGTGCAATTTTTTAAAGACATTTTGATAAAAAAAACTCCAACAGATGATTTTTTCTTTGTTTTGTTTTCGACGGATGAGAAAGAAAGGTTGAGACTTTGAAGGGTTAATTAAATGTTCGGTTTTGACGGGTTAAATGAACGTTCAGTTTTGAAGGGTTAATTAAACGATTGAGCGACAAAATATTGTCGCGTGATAAGCTCGTAGAATCAAATTTTTTGCATAAAAACTGTCAGAAGTTTTTATGCAAAAACTGGTACATTAAATTTGATATAGAATTTTTATGACATTTTGAAATTGTTATTATGCACAAACAATCTTTTCGGCACTCATATGCCTGGTTTTTTTTTCAGATTTTTATCCGATTGGGAAGGGTTTGTAATTCTCTCTTATTCCTCTCTCAAACTTAGGCGGCGTCAGACACAACGAAAGGACAACCTTAAGTACTTAGTATATTTGGCTAGCTCTGCTTTAAATCCAACAGTTTACTTTAATTTCACTGTAAAAGTCCATACATTTTTCATCGCAATTGTACATTAAATTTAATATACTAGTTTTTGCATAAAAACTTCGTGCACTAAATGTTTTTTACAATTACCATAATTTTAAAGCACTTTTATAGTAAAATTAAAGTCGACTATTAAAAGCAAAGTGTTTCTAAAGTTTTTAAATACTGTGCATTAATTTTTTATCACACAATTGTACATTCCATTTAATATGCAAGTTTTATGCATAAAAACTTCCCGGAATAGTGCATTAAGTTTCATATGATTTTTTCTTTTACGGAGGAAGCCTCGACAATGAATATAATGACGATCAACGACGAGAAACTAATTAGAGAAATTCACGAGTGGATGAGCGCCCGTCGTTCCGAAAGTAGCGCGAGTGTTCTTCGGCGGTTCGATTAAATCTCATTAACGTCCACTCGAACTGCAATGGATCCGAAAGTCGCTTTAAATATAAATACCTGCAATAGCAGCTATTCACTGGCTCGTTAAATTTTGCCAATGTCGTACTCCTAAACTTGTTTACTTGGATTGTATATATGTAATTATCTTTTTTTATTTACTTTTTCAAAGAAAAAGTTATTGTTTCAGATATTGCTGAAACAAATGAAAATGGCCTAAAACCGCATTTTCACACCTTGTGAAATAAAGTTTTGTACGATACTCGTGCGATAAGTGCTTTCTTAACTCGTGCGACTGCAATTCTCGTCCTCGCACTCGTCAGCAAAAGTTTTTTCGCACTAGAATCGTAACGCACTAATTACTAAAAAATGTTGTTAAGTCGGACGTGACTTTTTTTTAACTTGGCGTTCGTTTTTTTACTTTTTCGTAATAAAAAGTTTTTGTTTCGGACATTGCTTACCGGACTCTCGACAAAAGCCGCCGGCCAGCTGACGATTCGGCTTCGCACGGCGGATCGACCTCCTATTGGTCGAACGTAATTTTTCTTTTAATCACGTGGTATTATTTCTTCGCACGACGAACTATTAAATCTCGTGGTAAACTTCGCGGAAAGCCTCTACAACGAACACAGTGACGATCGGAGATGGAATTGATTGGATAAATAAACTAGTGGCTGAGCTTCGTTCCGAAAGTTCCGCGAGTGTTCTTCAGCGGTTCGATTAAATCTCATCTCAATGTCCATTCGAACTGCACTGAATGAGAAAGTCGCTTTGTATCGCTTACCGACTCTGGAGAAAAACCGCCGGCCAGCCGGCGATTCCGCTTCGCACGGACAATCGAAGTCCTATTGGTCGAACGTATTATATTTTTTTTAATCACGTGGTATTATTTGAAACTCGTTGACCAATCACGATTCACTTAAATGTCCCTATTATTCTATTCAGTTCACGTTCACTTGCCGATTATAACCTACAATCTATCTTTGCCGGTAAAACTCTGAATCAACGACCGAGTTACAGAACTTTCACGATTGACGAGTTTTAATAATTATTTGAGATATTTTGTCAACGCTGGCACATTATGTATGCACTGTGCAACTGTCGTTGTCACAGACAGTTGTATCACGCGATCTTCCATTTTATTATTTCGAAGCGGCAATTAGGTCGAACACAGTTTTGAGAATGCGTGAAGCATTTTCGACGATCCTTGCGTTGCGGAAAAAACGCGCGCGTTGCATTCGCCCCGAGCCTCACGACAGGAGCGCGCGAACGATACTGACCGCCAGTTCCGCGCGCGGAGACTCCCTCGTCCCGCCACCAGGAGGCGTCGCAGGGAAAGCGACCCGAGGATTTTTCTCCCTCGGGATACCCTGCACACGTGCACGGAGACGTACAGAGCTTGCGTAGGACCGATACGAGAAAACAATGAACTACAAAAAAATACATGGATTAAGGGAATACGTCACACAACGACTTTTCTACTTTTGGAACTAAAAATCACGAGTGTTATAAAGCGTTATAACACTCGTGATATAACGCTTTATAAAGCAATGAATAAGGTTTTTTTAAAAGGATTTTTAATAATTTTTTCCCCACATGGATTTCGAGATACATGAGCTTCAATTGGTTATAAATTGGTAATAATAACTTTAGTAGAAATTTAATAAAATAAAATAACTGAAATATATTAATAATATAATAATAATAACAACAATATTATTATATTATTATTATATTAATATGAATCATTATTTATGTATCTATTTTGTACATAGGACGAACCCTTTTTACAGAATTTACATTTAAGCGAATGCGCATACATAGATAGCAATTTATATAAGGGCAATTAAGATTGTGACTGTGAATAGGAGTATACCGCTCATACTGTATATATACGGAAAATTCGCTTCGTCAATTTAGGGATGTTAATATTAATATTATAATATTCCCGAGCATTCCCGAGCAAAGTGGTCTTAACTTTACCCTCAACCGTACACTCCGAACAGAAATCAGATAAATCGCATGTTCGTTGCAACGAAAGCAATTAAATTTTCCCGCGACAAAAAAAGCAGCTTTGTTTCAATCTAACAATAGTATCGAACGACAATACACCAATCTTTTGTAGCGACAGATTCGAACACCTAAACAAAGCACCTCGAGTCCAGATGAATTTATCTTTATCTCGTCGAAGTGAGATAACATAATATATTTCCCCCTCCCCGTGCATTCGGCGCAACTGTCGCGGCCTGCGCGGCGCTGGAGCGTGGCCGAGCGTGTCAGTCGGTCTCGAACCGTCCGACAAGGACGTTGTCTGTGTCTCTCCTTTTGCGGATTGTTGCTAGCCTGACAACAAAAAAACGCAAACACTTTCCTCTCCGTTGTTACGATTAGCTCCGAGATAAGCTGAAACGCCCCGAACCGTTCGATTCTTCCTCGTCTCTCCGCGCTTCTCTGCCGTCCATCCGAATTGTTTCCATGCGCAATTGACTCGTCATTCCTCGCGCAGTGCTCGACGAGTAAACACGTCGAAAAAAAAAAGGAAAACATGAAGTTTCTCGCCGCCTCGTCGACCATCGTCCTCGTCTTCGTCCTCGGGCTTTTCGATAAAAATGCCGAGGCCTTCACAAACCTTTATCCGAAGATGAAGGATCATCCGCTCAAAGCTGGCGAGGACGCTGGCGATCCTCTGTTTCTCACGCCCCTCATCGAGAGCGGAAAGATCGACGACGCCAGAAAACGAGCCACCGTGCAGCACAAAGAAATGAACGACGTCAGCAGCTATGCCGGATTTCTCACAGTCAACAAGAACTACAACTCGAACTTGTTCTTCTGGTTCTTTCCGGCCCAGGTAAACGCGTCGAAACAATTCAGTGGCGTCGAAAGATAACTTCTTTTTTTTTCGAAACAAATAAAATATATCGTCATTAAAAAAGATTTTTTTTTTCACGTGATATGACTTTAATTACGCGAATAAACAATATCGACGAAAAAAATAATAAAAAGAAAGAAAATATTGATTTTTTTTTTATCCCGAAGTCGAGTGTGATTTAAACAGAAAAAATTATGATCTCCGATGGTTTTGAACATTCTGAACACATTTTCATTAAAATCTTGATTTTTTTTTCTTTTTTTTTCATCGAAACAAAGCTTTCTTGTAGAGGAACAAAAAAAACAACAAAAATCGTAATAAAGATTTTTTTTTATCACGCGATGTGTTTTTAATTATGTGAGTAAACAATTAATAGCAATTATGCGAATAAACAATTAATAGCAGTTATGTGAATAAACAATTAATAAAAGTTAACTTTTGGACTTATAGTTATCATTCCGGCGGACATATGTAACCCTTTCGGATGACTTTTTTGTACCAGATGTCCTTTTGCTACTTGGGAATCCATCCCTCGGGTTTCTTCTGCGCACAATGGTCCTACGAGCACTAAATGGGCTTTTTTGCACATGATGAAAGCGAATGGCACAAATTTGATTTTATTAAAGTTTAGGGGGTGAAAATTACGCTTAAAGCTCGAAAAGTTACAAAAATTGGCAAAAATCATTTTGTCAAGGGTGCTTTTTCATTATACACAGGAGTACTATCGATATCTATATTCATAATTTATTAGCGGATTGCTCTTTTCACTGATATAGCGAAAATAGTACATTTCAAATTCTATCTAACTAGCGCCTAGTCACTCTTTTGGCTTTGCGATGTAGATAAAATTAAATTAATAACAGTAGAATTCAACTTTGTAACGATAAATGAAAAAATGGGCCAATAATATAAATGGGAGGCAAACCTCCGATCAACTCATCGACTCGTACTTAACATATTATTGCTACTACATTTAACTTATTTCATTATATTCCTATTATAGTTTAAAAATATATATATATATTTCTCATACAACGACTAAAGCTTGCGACGAACAGCTAATCTAAACAAATTTTCTATTTTTCCTTCGAAGGTAAATCCCAAGGACGCTCCGGTGGTCCTCTGGCTGCAGGGTGGTCCGGGTGCGTCGTCGCTCTTCGGCCTCTTCGCGGAGAACGGTCCGTTCATGGTGACTGCGAACAAGACCCTGAAGTTGCGAAAGTACACGTGGAGCATCTCGCACAATCTGATCTACATCGACAATCCCGTCGGCACGGGTTACAGTTTCACGGGCAAGGACGCCGGTTACGCGTCGAACGAGACGCAGATCGGCAGGGACTTGCACACGGCTCTGACCCAATTTTTCCAGCTGTTTCCGGAGCTCCAGAGCAACGATTTCTTCGTCACCGGCGAGTCCTACGCGGGAAAGTACGTGCCCGCCGCTTCGCACGCGATCCACGATCTCAACAAGAGCGCGAAGATAAAGATAAATCTGAAGGGTTTGGCGATCGGAAACGGCCTCACCGATCCGCTGAACCAATTGCTCTACGGCGATTATCTCTACCAGCTCGGCCTCGTCGATCTCGACGGCCGAGACCAGTTTCACGCCCTCGAGAAACAGGGACGCGACTTGATCGTCAAAAAACGTTACGATCTCGCCTTCGAGGTCTTCAACAAGATGATCGACGCTGATCTCAACGGCGGACCGTCGCTCTTCCACAATCTCACTGGGTACGATTTTTACTTCAATTATCTTCACACCAAGGACAACAGCGACATGGACAACATGAGCGAGTGGATTCAGCGAGTCGACGTTCGTCGCGCCATTCACGTGGGAAATTGCTCCTTCCACGCCGAGGACGAGACCGTCGAGACTCACCTCAAGAACGACATTACGCAGTCGATGGCGAGCGCTGTCGTCGATCTTCTTCAGCACTACAAGGTTCTTATCTACAACGGGCAGCTCGACATCATCGTCGCTTATCCGCTGACCGAGAATTATCTGCAAAATCTCGTCTGGCCCGGCGCGAAGGCCTACAAGAAGGCCATCAGGAAAAAGTGGCGCGTCGACGGCGCGCTTGCCGGTTACACCAAGACTGTTGACAATCTAACCGAAGTCTTGGTTCGCAACGCGGGACACATGGTGCCTTCCGATCAACCCCAATGGGCTCTCGATCTCATAACGAGATTCACTCACGGCAAAGCCTTTTAGATTTTTTTTTTGAGGGACACTCCGGGAGATTTTGTTGATTGCAGGCGAGATACATGACACGTCGAGACAAAGGGAGATTGTTTATATATATATATAGATTTTATTTTATTTTTCTGTTAGGAATTTAGGATTTGAATAACGAAAAATGCCGTTTCCTATTTCACGATACGTACTTTTTCCGTGCACGAATGTAAGCACGTGTCCTCTGCGATTGTATTGGGGGAGATTGAAATAGATTTCTTATTGGGATTTTTATGTGTTTCGTCAATTACATGGGCTCTCGGTATAGCAACGAGATTCACTTACGGCAAAGCCTTCTAGATTTTTTTTTTAGTGACATTTCGGGAGATTTTTTGATTGCACGCGAGATGCACGACACGTCGAGCCAAAAAGAGATTGTTTATATTTACATATGGAAAATGATAACGTGTCCTCCTCGATTGCATTGGGGGAGATTGAAATAGATTTCTTATTGGAATTTAGGTTTCGTCAATTATCTGGGCTGCTTGCACGTGCGTAGAAAACAAAAATATCGAGGCGGAGCAGCAAGAGAACTGTTTTTTTATCGAGCGAGCGAATATACTGCATATTAAAATAGGTCTAAAATTTTCAATTCCCTTTATCGTTTGTCCGATGTTTCGTTATGGCAACTGTTGGATTGTTTCGTCAGTATTAACATTTAATTGCCCAATTATTTGCACCGTTTTTTAGTCGTAATTTTTAACTCTTCCCCTACAAAAAAATTCCAACCTCTGGCGTTTATCTTGAGAGAAATTCGATCGATTTTTTTTATTGCATCTTATATATTTAATCAATAATCTACGCTATTTACACGTTTAAGAAAAAAAAAAGATCTCAATATTTATTCTAAAAGTGATCGACCTACAGTCGCCGATAGTTAACTTTTTTTTTTAAATCCCTCGATCGCATTTATTAAAAATATATAAATAGGTATAAAAGTTTCCTCCTCCCGCGTAGTTTCTTCGATGTTTCGTCATGGCCGCCGTTAAATCGTTTAATCCTCAGTCTTGATTTGATATTCACTTGTTCACTTGTTCGATAATTTTTCGCCGCTTAGTCGAGATGCGGCAGTATGAAGAGATCGACTAGCGAGGCGTTCTTGTGCCACTCGAAGTGCGGAATTCCCGGTACAGTGTAGAGCTTCAACTTTCCGGCCTTGTCGAGAGTTCTCAGACCGATCGCGTCCTTCGTGTAGATATCGCGGTCTCGCATCTCCACCACCGTCTTGTTGTAGTCGTAGTAACCGAACTGACTGCTCTGCCACGGTGTTATTACACCGTCGTCCGGTCCGCCAATTAGTACCATTCGCTTTAGCTTCGTCAGAGCGTTCTTGTAGGACGTCGAGTTCGTCGATAGCGCTTCGTTGTTCACGAAAGGCAAAAATTTGCTGTACTTGTAATAGAGTTTCTGCAGAAAAAAAAAGAGAAATAGTAAATTGGAGTTGTGGGTTCAAAAAAGGCAAATTGTGGTAATTAGGATGACGCGAAAAACCGAGCGAATAGTGAAAAGAGGAAAGAGCGAGGTAGAGAAAAAAAATACATATTGCGATAGCCGGAAAGACGCGAAAAAGGGTTGCATTTTTTTTATGTCAATTTTTTATGTTAATTTTTAATATCAACTTTTTATATCAATGAGACAAGCAGGGCGAAGCGAAAAAAAAATTAAAAACAGCTATAACAGGCAGCGACTTTTTTTTCTTTTTTTTATATGAATATATTATGTTCGGAAAAAGGGTTGGGACGGAAAAATAATTAGCTTGTAAACCTGTCGGTAGGGATCGTTCCAGTAGTTGCCGACGCTCGTATGTTGTCCAATCTTCGAGTAGAACAATTCGTAAGCCGTTTCGCACACCAGATCCGGGAAGAAGAGGTGCAGAAATTTGGCTGAAAAATAATACAATAGTTACAACATAATCGTGAATTTACATGCATATTTTTTTTTTTTTTTTTAGGCTTACTCCCATATTGTCCGGCTTGCGGTGAGCTCAACGATATAAAATTTCGAACGTTGTGCTCTGGAAATCTCTGAAGTATCGCTCTCGCTATCAGGCCACCTTGGCTGTAACCTAATAAATTAATGCCCTCCGGAAAGGCGGCAGCTATAGCCATAACATCGGCTCCAATCTCTTCTACTTGGTGCCACATTGGCTCGAGGCTGCTCCAACCGGCGTATCTCGGGGTGTTGTAGATCTGAGTGCCTGGATGCATCTGAAATTAAATAAGCCGGTAAGTCAACTCGTGTGTATGCACGAAATATTTTGAAATCGTTTTAGAAATATTTTCAATTTTACAAATTTTATTAAATATTTCTAAAATGTGATGAGAATAATATTTCGAAATATTCTATCATAATATTCCAACGAAACGTTCCTTAAATATTTCAGAAACATACTTAATCTTTAAACATACTTAAAAATTATTGAAACCTTTCAAAAATATTTTTGAACATAGTTAAGTGGGTAAAATCTTCGACAACTTCAAGCAAAAAAAAACAATTGTATAAAAAGATCCCATGCAATCGATTGTTCATAATCTTGTTGCGATCAGCCAAAAACATTTCCAGAAAAAAAAAATATGGGTTTCCAATATTCATTTTAATACAAAATATTCTTTTTAAATATCGAAAAAAATAGCACTACATCCTGCGCACCCTCGAATATAAATTGGAGGGTGTGGATTTTTTCACATGACCAAAACACCGTCACAGATAATCAGTCGCATGGAATTTTTTGTACGATTTTTTTTACAAAAAAAAAAAAATGATTGATAAATTGTTTATACGATTTTTCTTGCCTGCAATCGTTGAACCTTTGCCCGCAAACAAAAAAAAATGCATAATCTGAGCATTCGTCAAACAGGGGTCGCAGATAATATTAATCTCTTAAAAAAAAAAAAAAAAAAAATCAATTGGGTAACCAAAGACGCTTCGTCATTATAGCCAAGCTCGTGCGTTGTTGAAATCCGAGCTTCGTCTTATCACGGAAGTTTCTCGTTACCTCCTGTATTCGGTTGGTGATGATTTCCATGCTATCGCTTCCCGTTAAAACCCCGTGGATAACGACGACGGGTCTGTAAGGCAGCGCAGCGTTGGCTGGCACGCATTTTGCGGCGAGCAAAACGACCAAACAACAACTATAGATGTTCATCGTTGCGAGTGACTACGCTAAAAAAAAAATAAAAAAATTGCTAAACGCTAGACCGACGATGACACTAGCCCGAGCAGAACTGCGAGAGCAGACGCGGCTTCGCATTCTCGGGAATTGTCAAGGCCCTCGAGAGGGGCAGAGAGCTGACCTTGCATCGCGATTCGACGCTGCACATGCGACGGTGGCACGGCTATGCGACGTGGACACGAAACCACAGGAATAGTCCGTTCGATGATGCAAATTTTAGTCCTTACCGATCGTAGATATATGCCCCTTTTTATCGACCGTAGGTAACTTGCCGAATGACGGTCAAGAGGGTTTCTTCCTTACCATCAGTCGGTATCAACTGTGGGTGTTTAAAGGGCGTTTTAAACATTAACTACCCTCGGTCGGTGGAGATTCCAGGGTTCTTTAGTATCTTTTATGCTTTCTTTTTTTTTTTTTTAGCTATTACCGTACACGGTACAAAAGGTTGTTACTTTCGATGGTAATCCGTTATCTGTCAACGTCCACAATTTTATTTGTTAATTTTACAAGAAAAAAATTGTCGATGACACGATAATACGAAAGGACGAGTTTGTACGTGGCAAAGAGCTGTTTATTAACATTATTGACTCTGATAATTCCTGGTCGAATTTCTTTTTAAGTAGTCCATAATTTGATAAGTTAATTTTACAAAAATTACATGACGATACGGAAGGACAAGTGTTTGTATGTGGTAAAAAGTAGTTTTTTTTTAGCATTTCGACTCTCATAACTTACTTTTTTGACCACAAAAAAAAAACCTATAAATCCTGTGCACCTTCATCGACATCGTGACTTAATAAATCCAATGATTTCGAACGACGAAGAGGACAGTCGAAGACACGATAATACGGAAGAAAAGTTAATCCGTCGCTAAAAGTTCTTTTTAGCACTTCAACGCTCACAACTCCCTTTTTCCACCCCGAAAAAAAAAAAAAACCTATAAATCCTACACACCCCCATCGACACCCTGACTCTTAATGAACCCGTCGAGGACATTCGCCTGCCAGAACCCCAACGACGAAGACTACAGTCGAAGCTCCGTTGCCCGAGTGCTGCAGAACGGCCAGAACGGCGTAACTGGAAAACGATCTGGAATGCGGTGTGTCGCAGTCGTATAATCCTGGCCCAGGGTTGCGAGAGCACAGCCGGGTTAACGTTTACAGTCGGGGTGGGCACGTGGCATTTCCCGTAGAGTTACCGTGGAGTAACCAGCCATACATCACCGCCTCTCTGACATCACCCCTGAAACCGAGCTCTTCTCACCCCCCCCCCCCCCCTCCCCCTTTCCCTATATCTATCCTCAGCTCACTCGCTTTCTATATATATATATATATATATACATATATATATATACATGCATACGCACGCCCGCTCGTTCCAACCCCCTTCACCCCTTCACGCCCCTTCACCCCCTTCACCCCCTTCACCCGGTTTGGAGCGAATACCGTGGCACATTGTTTCGCCCACCGTCATCCGCGATTATCATGGTCCCTTTCCTGCAGCCTCTCCGTTCGTCCCCGCCGCTTTTCCGCAGCCTTTCCACACCCCTTCACCGGCAGCGCGATGGTGAGGGTTTTGGAGGATGAAAAAAAAAGTTTTTTGATGACCTCGCAGGAGCATTATTTAGGGTCGAGTATTACCGCCACTTGTTCGTGCGGACAATGCCGTGTGTGACACGTCTTAATCTCGACACCTCTGCCGCGTCCCACGATGAGGCCCGTTTCCGTATTCGGAGGACTTTCGATCCCGTAGGGAAGTGCCGAGTCATCGCCGTGATGAGAATTATTGCGAAAAATAGATCCGAGCTTGCTCCATGACGAATGCAGTTCTCAAGGTCTGGGCGCATGCGGGACACCTCGGTTTGTAATGGAAAGTGTAATTACACTTGTAATTTTCTGATGTCTGATGGGAATTTTTTTTTATGGAATTCTTTTCGTGTATGAAATATTATTCTGAAAAGTAAATTTGCGATAGGAAGCTAAGAAATTTTCGAACGACGAAAAGATTGAGAAAAAATAACCCTATTTGATTTTCATTTTTATTTTAATTAAATAAATAATATTTATATTTGTAATTATAGTTATAAATTTTTTATTGCGCACTAGGGTGAAATGAAACAGAGCGACGGAGCGCTGGATTATATTAGGATAAGCTATTAGGATAATATTTCAATCGACTGCATCGTCTTTTCCACAAACAAGGTTTTATTTTATATTTATGAGGCGCTCTATAGATAAATACAAATATCCGCGCTGAAGGCCCTCGATCGATGATCCATTAGCCTGAGGGGGTAAAAAAAGAAAAATAATCACACATGTATACACGCAATTGCACTGGATAATTTATTACCGAGGCTACTAAAGCGCATTCACTATCACCACTTTTAAATATATTTATTTATAATTGTCATATTACCGTCTCATATCGTTGTTATATACAATAATTTAACATGCAATTTTTTATCTTAAAAAACATGTTATCGCTAATTCCATCCTTGGATCGGCATCTTTATTAGTGACAAACGAAATTACTCTATCTATAGGAACGAATGCATCTCAGAAATTTAAAAAAATCTATATTTTTTATACATCAGTATTCATATTTACAATTTTTTATTACACCGTAAAAAATATTCTAAATTTAATGTACAATTGGGATGAAAAATTAATATGCCCTTTCATTGAAATCAAATTAAATTATAAAAATTAAAGTACTTTCATAGTAAAATTAACGTAATAAAAAAAAATGAAGTGTTCCCAATGTTCTTACGACCCTGAACATTAATATTTCATCACAATTGCCCACGAAACTTAACTCACCAGTTTTCGCATAAAAACTCCAGCCCGGTACATTAAATTTCATTTTTTTTACACTCTATATAAGAATTCATATTTATAATTTTTAATAATTTAATATAACTTCAAAAATAAATCGTCATCGGTGAAGTGTCGTTCGTATCGGCGGTTAACCAACCTCCCGATTGAACCGATTATTTCCAAACTCGCACGGGCAGCATCGCGGCTCGTTCTCTCGATCGTTAGTCGAGACGAGGGTGCGCCTGTGTGTTTCCTGGCTCCCGATTCTGGACGTTCCCTCGCTTCCCGTACGGGTCGAGAGTTCCCCACCGGAATTCCCCTGAAGCTTGTCTCGTTCCCGTGGCATTGGTCTCCTCGGACTCTCGTTCGCCGCGCTTCCTCCCCGGCTCCTCGCCGAGCGAAGACCTGAAGTACGTGAGCCACGATCTCTGCGCCCGCTTCGGACCCACCCGACCGCGAATATCCTTGATTAAACGCGCAAAAAAATAAAGTCCCGCGCTAGGTTTATCCTTGGCTCTCGCACTCCCAGTTTCACCGGCTTTTTGTCTGGGTTTTTTTTTTTTTTTTTTTTTTTTCTTCGCCTCTTCGGGCTGTGCTTCTTGCGCCTCGCGGAACGACCCTTCGAGCATGGCCATCAAGACGCGCGATACCCGTGCCGAGCCAACCCGCTGAATTGGATTGGTCCTTCCGCCCTCGCGGGGAGCAACAAAGAAGCTTCCGATATCCCACGGGATGTACACCCGATTTCGAGTCCCTTCGTCCTATTGTAAAAAAAATAAAAAAAATAAAAGATCGTGACAAATTTGGGCGAGAAGTGGGCGGAATTTCTTTGACCCTTGGAGCAGGTGTCCCTAGCGTATCGCTCTGTGCACGTAGGTTTATTTTCATCCCAGGGGCTTGTCTGTAAATTCAAAAACAAAAGTTGATACTTTTTTTTTGCATCTAACACACATTTATTTCTATTAAATCCATATTGATTTGCTGGGCACTCATCAAATAACAAAAAAAAAAAATTCGGCTGCACTTGTAGATCGAGTGCGGTTAAGGTCAGTCGTAATGCACCGAGAAAAAAAACCATAAAAAAATATTCATTTATATCAAATCGGTTTTTACTTCAATAATATGAATATTTATTTAAATCGAATAAACATTCATTTAAATCGAATAAATATTTATTTAAATCGAATAAATATTCATTTAAATCAAACAAATATTCATTTAAATCAAACAAATATTCATTTTAATCAAATAAAAATTCATTTAAAACAAACAAATATTAATTTTAATCAAACAAATATTCATTTAAATCAAACAAATATTCATGTAAATCAAACAAATATTCATTTAAATCAAACAAATATTTATTTAAATCAAACAAATATTCATTTAAATCAAACAAATATTCATTTAAATCAAACAAATATTTATTTAAATCAACCAAATATTCATTTAAATCAAACAAATATTCATTTAAATCGAGTAAATATTTATTTTCAGCTCGCCCGTCAAATAAATCATTTTTCCGGTTGCACTCGTACAGTGAGCATCGGGTAGCACGGGGGGTTGAGCGTCTTGCGGGTCTCTTCGGTCTCCCGGCGAGTTAAGTACAGAGAGAGAGTGCAGGAGGTTCTTCGTAACGACGCTAAGAGGAATGAGATGAGAAGGAGGAGCGAGAGAAGGTAACAGTGTCGCGGAGAGGCCCGCGGAGAGATTAGCGTTAATTACAGAGTTGAGCCGAGGGGGTTGGGTTCCGAGTCTCCGGGTCGGTGCAGGGAAGAGAGGAGAGACCCGGAGCGAGAGTCGGGATGGTAGTTGAGCCGAAGGAGCCGAAGGAAACGCCGAGGTATTTGTCACTCGGCGGTGCCGGTTGCTCTCTGTACACTCGCCCGAGTCGCTTCTCCTTCGGTTTCCTCATTCTCATCCTCGCGCTTCCGCGACTCCTCGTTCTGAATATTAATAACCCACCCATCGAGGGCGCGGAGCATCGCGAGCGTCTCGGTAACCTGACAGAGCCGATGAATTGCCGTGGAACAGACGACGCTACTTATCGCTCTAAAATTCCACCCCCCCCCCCCCCCCCCTCACTGCTCTCATCCCGACTCATGGGCAAGTCCCGAGCGAAGCCGCTTGATTTCATCATTGCAGAGAACCGCTCAAAAGACAAAAATTAATTGTCTCAACGTGCTCCCGACGCTTTCACCCTTAATTCGGGACGAAAGCCTAATGCGCCTTCATCCCTCTCGTTTTTGAATTAAATTAAATTAAATTAATGTCGCCGAAGGACTTCGATTAATCGATATATATATATAGAAGGGGTTGAGCTTGGAGAGGGGGAGCGAGAGATAAGTTTGACGAATTTCACTATGTTAGTCCGAAATCGTCATGTGATTGAGGAAGGAGTTCATCCAGAAAATATTCTGATACGTCATATTTCTGATACGATAAAAAGTAGCAGGTCTGTCACGAAGTAGGTGAAAAAATTATTTGATGTAAAACAGCTCATAAGCGCACAATTAAGTTCTGTCGAAACTTCGATCGTAAATTTCAACTAATGTCTTAAAATTTGATCCTAAACATGTCGGTAAAAAAAAGCCCTCACGACAACCCCAAAGTTTGTTTCACTTTTCCGCCCCTAAGATCAAGAAAGAAAGGGTATTACGACAGAGTTTTATCTTGCATCTCTAAGGTAAAAGTGGGGAATATGGCCCGGTCCATATATCATTGATTTACGTGTTAATCGAGGTGGGCCATATTCACCACTTTTACCATATAGGTGGTTCATATGAGCTCGGTGAAATAAGCTTGAAATAAGGACAAGAATTCGACCGCTATGTTTAGCATTTGTTTAGGCGAATTGTACCGGTTCGCCATCGATGCCACATGTCAAGGAATCGTTTTCATCCAATGTAACTTCCCTCCCTCCCCCTCTTGTCGCCCTCACGACAGTTCCACAGTTATACCATAAAATTGCATACACACATATATCTATATACACTAAAAGCTCTTATTCGTTCTCCCATCGCACGCGTCCGTCGCATACGGAGACACAGCTATGTCCGCGTGTGAGCAAAAAAAAAAAAAGAAAAACCGCTCAGATATTCAAAGTCGGAAATAGTTTATTCATGGCCGGTCGGGAAGTTGGAGAGATATTGGAACCGGGCAACGCGAGCCGTTCCGGCGAGTGAGACGATATTGGTCGGGCGGAAGTGTCCCCCCGGGAAACGGGAAACTGGTGGCGCTTCTCCGCGGAGGGCAACGCGTCTCCTGCCGGGTGGTTCCCGGTTCTTCTCACACCCCGCGATCCGATAAAGCGAAGAGACACCCCTGTGGCGCGACCCCTTCGATCTCTCAAACCACCCCGAACCCAACCCCCTTCTTCGGCTACGACGCTTTTCTCCCGTCTTCCTCCCGCTCCTCCTCCTCCTCGGCCTTCCTCGCGCTGCCTCCACCTCCCTCCCACCGAGAAGCCTCTCTTCGACTTACCACACACGAGTCGACGGGCGAAAAAGAACTGGTGTGGATGTCACACAGCACGGACTCGCGGGGACTCGGTTCGCCAATAAAATTCAAATAAACTCCGCTGTGCATACTAAATTATCACATCTTCCATTACCCACCCTCGAAACGTGCGGGCGGCCTCGTGGTAACCGATGCGACGATCCACCATCACTTTCAAACATCCGGAGCCCAACTCCTCCCCAACAGCGCGAGTTCTTCTGCACTCGATTCCTGCTCATGTCGACCCGCACGTTCGCCATTCTAACGCGATCTTTCAAACTTTTTCTCTTCTTTTTTTGGTGTTATTTTTTTTTTTATTGAGGTGCTTTTTACGGCAAAGTGGGGTTGGAGTTGCTGTGGGTTTTCGATTGGTGGCGAGAGAGGTGGAGATTAATTTGAGGGTTCGTGTCGATGCGATGGTTTTATTGAAGCGACGATCTGAGAAACGAGGCCGAAGATTTTGCGATTTTGAGAAGTGGATTTGGCGAATTTTGATTTGTTATGAAGTTCTATGGATTGGTAGAAATTTGGCGAATTTCGATTTCTCTATGGATTGGTATAAAAGATGATACCGATTGAAATACTATGGATTGATATAAAATATGATCATCGATTGGAATTCTACGGATTGGTATGAAATAAGAAATCGATTGGAATTCTATGGATTGATATAAAGAATGGATATCGATTGTAACTCTATGGATCGGTATAAAATATGGATATCGATTGACATTCTATGGATTAGTATAAAATATGATATCGATTGGAATTCTATAGATTGTTATAAAATAATTAGAATTTGCAATTTCAAGGTGATGCGAAAGCATACACCGATACACGAGCGATAGATTTTTCCCATGCATTTCAACCCTTTTTCCCCAACACTCCCCCGTAGCCCTGAGTAATTTGTCTCTGTGCCGATGGCAGAAAGTGGACCAACATCGGTCAATGTCGAGAGCGACGAAGGGGGGTTTCCCGGGTAGTTTCCCTCCAATCGTGTTTGCACAATTGTGTGTCCCGTCGTTTGCCGAACGTCGGAGTAGGCGAGAAAAATACCTATCGGTTTCGCGTTTAACGCCCGGTGGGCAATCGGCGCTGACTCGACGTGCGCGCGGGGTGGTTTTCTTCAGAGACGCTGGACCGAGCGACAACGCGCGCACGCGCCCACACTTTTCCCCGTGGGTAAGGCGCCGTGTGGCTGGCTGTACTTCGCCTCCGGTGTGCAGAACATAGCACAGGTCAGCTGGACGTTTCCCAGGAACGCCCCAGATTTCAACATTACTCAACGAGGATCAACCTGCCAGAAACCCTCGAAGCCTTAGCCTCGTACACTTCATTGTTCGTTTGTTACAACGCTTTCGCACCCTCACGCCTCTCATACGCATCGACGAGGTCGCGAGAAACCGGGCATTTCGTAACGCGAGATATTGTCTCGCTGTGGAGCAGAAGAGAAAAAAAAATGATAAAAAAATCTTATCGCAGAAACACAACTTTAAAAAATTGTATCTGCGAGATACAATTTTTTTTACCCGTGAAACCGGGCATTGCGTAACACGAGATATTGTCTTGCTGTGGAGACTAAGAGAAAAAAAAAAAATGATAAAAAAATCTTGTCACAGAAACACAACTTCAAAAAACGGTATTTGGGGAAGACAACGTAAAAAAATTGTATCTGAGATATTTTGTTTATTAAACTCCTTTTGCCGTCGGCGGTTTTTATTTTTGTAAAATTATTTTTTTTCATCGGTTTTAAAGTAAAATATCAAAAGTTCCGATCGCAGTGAAAGGCATAACACCAGTCTTTTTACCGTGACGGGAAGTCAGGAGTAACAAGAATGTAAATGTATTTTTTTTACCGAAATGAAATTTTCAATTTTTTTTCCGAAACAGTGACGCGGAAGGGATAGAATCGAATAGTAAAAAAGTATGAGGGACAGTTACGGTGGGCTGGGGAAATTAGGAGTCGGAGAGGCAAAACACACCCTGCAACGATTATACTAATAGCCGGGGCGTAGACGAGGCTCGATACCGGCGAGGGGGACGCGAAGCGCCGAAGTTGAGACTGCTAATTGTTTTACCGTGTCTCGAAGGGTCACGACGATTTGCCCTAGGTGTATAATTTCGATACTCCAACACTTTAATCCGTCACTGGCACGAGGCATCGACTAAAATTGCATTTAATTAACAATTCGCTTTTTTGCAAATATAAATAAGGTAAACGGCCCAGTTTCCGCCATCTCCAATTGTTAAATTGAACATAAAAAAAAAAAATTATACGTATGGCGACACTAATAAAGAGTAAAATCTACTCTTCAACATGCCGTCAATTTCTTTTGCATTAAACAAAAACTGTATTTATTATTAGTATTAATTGTGTTCGATCGCGGAAATTTCGCGGGTTACCTTATCTAAAAATAAACCATATTTATTTTCTGATAAATTATATCACAAATGATTTCCGGCTACCTGCCGATCGTGCAATTTATGGAACAACAAATAAAGCACAAACTCCAAGTGCCTTTTTCTTTTAAAAAAATAAAATAAAATTAAAAAAACATAAGCTCACCCGACATTTCAATGATCGATCCTTACTCGCTCGTGATCAATAAATCACGACCCGTATAAAATGTCGTTCGCTCCGCATATAGATATCTCGCTGAATGACTCGCGAAACAAACATGACCTTTTTCTCCGCCTAGTATTATCGTCAATGAATGCAATATCCCTCCGTGACTAATTGATTTTTTCCGGTGGGACTCGACATGCCGGGTCGTAATATAGAGACGGTGTGCAGGGGGGACCGTGTCGATGGTGTACATATATATATCTATATACCTATATATATTTTCTATATACAGCGGTATCCCCTTTCCGCATAGCGTCTCTGCATTATGGATGCACCTGATTTCACACTTGTTCGTTCGCAGAGTTCGGCTACGGTTCTCTATTTTCTCCCCGACGCGTTTCTCAACCATCGGGCGAGCGAGCGAGTGAGAAAAATCGCAATTTGTTGGTCCATTGTGGCACGCACAGCGTTGACACGCCCCTACGATCATGGCTCATAAATCTTCCAAACGAAGGCCTCTGAATCGCGAGTTTGTAGTTAAACGCTACGAACTGGCGATGCCGCTTAAATCGACAAAAAATAAAAAAATTGTGAATGAATAGTTCACGATGTAATTTAAAGAAGCCGTGAAGGTGACTTAAGGCAATCCGCTTCGGTAGTTCGAGTCTTCGGAATATTTTTTTCTTATTTCAAAATCCATCAAATATTTTTTATGTGTATCCACGCACGCACGACAATCTAATCGTCCTCGATTCGCCAATTGGCCTTATCCACCCCCGCACCAAGCCCGATATACGGTACTACACCGGACGTCCGAAATTGGTCGTGTAACGCGCGCGTAATCCGTGCCACGTGTCGGACGTGACGCCGCTCTCGGTGAAACTCGAACGAACGAATAAAATCGAGGTATGGACACGTGCCACGTGTGCACTCTCGTTTTGTCCCTTCGGTTAGCGCACAGAGAACTCGCACACAGCCCCCCTCTTCCCCCTTTTCGTTTCGCTAGGTGTCCATCAACTCTTTATTCAATTTGTACTGTCGCCGAGATTATACTCTCAAATGCGTTATAATACACACAAGGTAGATAAACGACCTGTAAAAGTTGCATACCCATTGACTACCGAATCAATCGCCGTGCAATTAAAAGTTACTTTCAGTCTGGTATAGATTGTCGTTGGTGGGAAAAAAATAACATCTAGCAGTTGCTCCGTTGCAGTTGCTCCGTTGCAGTTGCTCCGTTGCAGTTGCTCCGCTGCAGTTGCTCCGCTGCAGTTGCTCCGCTGCTGTTGCTCCGCTGCTGTTGCTCCGTTGTTCCGTTGCTGTAGGTCCGTTGCTGTTGCTCCGCTGCTGTTGCTCCGTTGCTGTTGCTCCGCTGCTGTTGCTCCGCTGCAGTTGCTCCGCTGCAGTTGCTCCGCTGCAGTTGCTCCGCTGCTGTTGCTCCGCTCCTGTTGCTCCGTTGCTGTTGCTCCGCTCCTGTTGCTCCGTTGCTGTTGCTCCGTTGTTCCGTTGCTGTTGCTCCGTTGCTGTTGCTCCGTTGCTGTTGCTCCGCTGCTGTTGCTCCGTTGCTGTTGCTCCGTTGCTGTTGCTCCGTTGCTGTTGCTCCGTTGCTGTTGCTCCGTTGCTGTTGCTCCGCTGCTGTTGCTCCGTTGCTGTTGCTCCGATGCTGTTGCTCCGCTGCTGTTGCTCCGCAGCTGTTGCGTCGTTGCTGAATCGTCATAATTTTTTTATTAAAAAATTTGCACGAGAAATCCATGAAAAAATAACTATGAATATCGAGGAAATGGTTTGGGAGGGAGATGAGAAACTTGCGGAAAAAAGAACATCGCTCGGTCGCGACATATGGCCGAGAAAATTGCTGGTAGGGCGCGCAGTAACAATATTTACGAAAGGTCTCCTGTCGAACCCCCGGTGTTTTGTCAAGACTACATCGCCCCGGGGGTCGGCCTGGACCGATTCGACACTCTCCCAGTAGCAGTAGCAGCAGTTAGCGTTGCCAGTGAGAGTTTCGCGGCGTCACTTTACTCCTCGCGCACCCCGATAATCCCGCGTAATACTCTTCAACGGTATATATCCCGCAGCAGTCGCTGCTACCGCGACTGCGGAGCAGTAAACCACCCTTACATCCAATTTCTATGGACTTACACCTTGTTCCGAGGCTCCGATTAGCATTTTGATTGTGGCTTTCCGCGACTATACCGATACCTCTCTCCTCTCACTCTATAGCCCCTCGGCTCTTTCCTTTCATCAACTGAGAACTCTGTGTCTTCCCGATCAACCCCACACTCGCGTGGAGATTGGATAGATTTCTTTTTCTTCTAAATTATTCATTATTGACGTTTGTTTCGTGAAGACTTTCACGTTAAAATTGTTATTGGCTTCTTTTTCAGCGCGTAGAGATACATCGAATTATATCGTCCGAAACATTATTTGGATTCCTTTAATTTGAAGCAATAGCAAAATAGCAATAGCAACAGAAAAATAGCCACAGCGTGTTAAGCGTGGCTATTTTTGCGAGTACATAATGTACAAATTATTGTTATACTTATAAAATTGATTTGTTCATATTTCTTGTTTGTTTGATTTTTTAAAGTTTGTTTATTTTTTATTCAAATAAATTGTTATTGAATATTTGTTTAATAGCAATTAATAGAATGTATGGATGTTATCGTTAAGACCGGATTAATCAATGGTTGTTTAGTGTAATTCAATGAATATTTGCGAATACTGCGTATGGTCGAGAGGAAGTATGAGAGATAGGATGCAAGGTCGTGGGATATATTTGCCGTGGAGCTTGGCAATCACGTCGGGTGTGGTCCAAAAGCCCGCCGGCGACGTTCGGATTAGCGAGATCATAATCAGCCAATATAGAGCGTATAGGGTGCGAAAGATACGCTCTCGTGTGTGCTCCCGCTACAGTACTGCTACGGTACAAAAGCCAGTATGCTTTCGTGTACAAGGTGTCAAATGTCAAATCCCGAGGGAACAGGTCGGCAACCCCCCGAGAGAAAGGGGGTCGCGAATTGATTTCTCTATAGTATATAACCGTACAGCCTACGAGATTCTTTCTCTCGAACCCCCGACACTGAACTCACGAATAAGTATGATTAGCAATAAATTTACGGAGTATAGCTATCGTATATCCGTACCATAGAGCCGTATGAAAATCCAGTCGTTTGTCAATGTATATCATATGTCACTCGAGATTTCAATGTTATTGCAACTAAAAACCATTTTTTTTAAAATTATATTTCACTATTTTGTCATTATTTATTTGAATAATTCCCAATAATTTTTTTTTACTATTTATTAAATTTTCTTTATTGTTATTATTTTTTTAAATAATATATAGGTTCGTTTGTCAACGTTTGTCATATTTCACTCGATGTTTCAACGTTATTTCAACTAAAAGCCATAAAAATAAAAATATTTCAAGTTTTTTAGCCAGATAGCTAAAAAATTGTGAGTGCTAAAGCGCCAAGCGACACTTTTGAAGAAATAAAAAATGGCGTACAAAAAAAAACAACCGAACATTTTTGGATGAAATTTTGCAGAAACATTGACTTTTAACTAGCATTGACTTGACTAGCGGTTTGAATTTTGCGCGTCTGATTCACACCCATTCACACATACATCCAAACATTTTTCCCAAACGTGATTTTTCGACGTTTTGGAACATTCTGAACATGTTTTCATAAAATTCCCGGATCATTTTCCCGCTAAACAAAGCTTCCTCTATGAGGAAGCAAAATAACATTTCTCTATTATTATCTTCCATAATTGATTTCATATTCTTTGTCATTATCAGTTCTAACAACAACCTATCACAGAGACAAAATTCCTTATCACGGCTTATACTTTTCCAAACTAGGGTAAAAGTGGGGAATATGGCCCGATCCCTATATCATTGATTTACGTATTAATCGAGGTGGGCCATATTCACCACTTTTACCCTATTGATATCAATACTGACCTCGATTGTGTCAAACAATTGATGTATTTTTCACACGCACGAAAAATCCGTCCTTATCCCAGTTTCTCCACAATAAAAAAAAATAAAAAAAAAAAACAACAACAACAATAATCCTCCCACTCCTCATCCGTGAGTCCGTATCTCAGCGGTGACGCCGAGCGTAATTCGCTCGCGCGTGATAGCCCAACGGAGTCCGGTCGCAGGCGGCAGATATCCCGGCGTTGATCACTTGCTCCCCCGGTTCAGGAGCGGAGGTCTCTCCGGCGAGAATCAAGATTTGCGCGAAGCGTGAATGGGGAAGAGGGCGTGGGAACGTCATGAAAACCCGCATCGAGGAATTGACTCTTTGCCGCGGACGCGGACGGCAAAGAGTGAGGCGAGGCGACTTTTGTCCGAGTCCGCGATGTTTTCTGGCTCTCGCGCACTCCCCCTCGACCCCGTCCTCCGCGCTGCCGCGCGTAATTGTCGTAATTGTGCCGAGTGATTCACACATCAGGATCGACGGAGTCGCTGCTGCTTCTCGCTGACTCGGCACCGAGCGAGCGTTTGCGCGCTTTTCGGCCTCGTCTACTCTCTCGTCGCGGCGACGGAGAGGAGAGCCTCTACGATATTCGCGTACGGCCGAGACGCATCGCGCCAAGCTTTACGACCAAAAACCCGCCCGCGCTCCCCGGCGACTCTCGTCGCATGTGCACACACGATCGCCACACTTATGTGGAGGAATTACACAGCGTTGATACTGCCGGGGACAGGCATCTGCGCGGGATTTCGGAAACAATTGCCGACAATTCTCGCCACTTGACTCGCGGACCGGCTATTGACGTGAGAATCCGCTTAGTCGACGTGCTGCTGCTCGCCGCATCGCGGAGTGTAAAAGCTTCCCTGCGAAAGAGGGATATGGACCGTATGTACGTACATATGAATATGATACTACCGAGGAACCGTGTATGCATGAGGTCATCTTCATTAAATCGTTCCGAGCGCTAATGAGAGATCCAATTTTTTTGCCACTGGGATTCTCCCACTGGTCAGGGGGGGGGATATTTGGCGTCATCAAACCGTCCACGTGGTGTTGGGAACCTTGTGTAGGATCTGGTGTCTTGTATGCATGTTTTGGAAGGTTGTTTGTTTGTTTGTTTGTTCCAATTTTCAAGGATCTAGGGTTCCCCCTTAGACCCCAGAAATCCTTTCGCAAAATCAAAGGTGTCAAAAAATGAGGTTTTCAAACCGGAACCATGGTCCATGTCGACGAAGACATGCTAAATATAATTATTCCTCGAACTACTCCGGAGATCTTGGCACAAAATCGAAAATGTCAAAAAATGTGTCAATAAGGAGCTGAGGGACCAAGGTCGATGGCTCGTTAGCAGATAATGTTACCATACATTTATGTGATCATAAATGCATCTGTGACATACTTGAATGATCGAAAACCACTGTAACATCTCGCTAATAAATTACTTGTACTACTACTACTGTGTCAATAAATGAGATTTTCAAACCGAAAGTGATGCATTTCGTATGCTAAATTCACTCGGAGCATGGGTTCATGTCGACGACAACACACTATATGTAATTATTCCTCGAACTCGGGTTGGCGTCGTCAAGGGGTAGAGCAAACTAATTTCGACTTTCCCTCGACTCTCAACCAGCCCGCAGGTACAACGAAGTTGACAAGCTCGCTCCACGCTGCAGTATGAACTCCACGGCAAAAAGACTAGTTTGTCGATCTCTCGCACAGGTCTTCCGGAAACGTGCTCGATCGGAGGACACCGCACCAGCAGTGCCGTTGAGACAATTAAACATCGTTACTCTCACCCTCGAGCAACTCTTCATTTCCGTATCTGCCGTAAACTCACACCCACTCCAGGGAACGCAACCACCAGACTCGAATTACAATCCTTGGCGACGTTGCAGTGAATAGTCGAGGAAACGCGTAACAGGGTTGTGATGGGAATCGGAACATAATCGATTAAATGGCACCTCAAATTCATCGGTCATGGACACTTATCCTCACGGGTGCCGTTATCACTCTGCCTCACCTTGGTAGAAATTTCAGAGCGTTACATCGAGCCCTGACAAGATCCGGAGGAGGCCCAACAATAGCCTGATAAGGTCTTTCCAGGACCCTAAATGTAACGCACTGGAATTTCTACTAGGGTCGACATTTTTCTTCCTCAGTGTTTCCGGAAGTCCAAACTCTGTCCGAACTCTTCGTCTCTTCCTTCCCTACACTTTCAACTCCGATAGTCCCGACGCTGCAGTTAATCTTTTCGATGCATCTCCGTCGCTAGAAGAGACCAACCTGACACACCGCAGAGTCGATCAACTTCATCCTCCCGATAAGGCCCTCCAGCGCAAAGCGCCCCAAGAATCGTTGGGCACATCGCAGTACGCGCATGGTAGGTGCTATTCATATACACTATGTGGGTATCGTTATCCCAGTGCCTTAGTTGGCCAATCGCCGCGCCATTTCTTTTCCTCCGCGTTTCCGGAAGTCCAAACTCCGTCCGAACTCTTCCTCTCTTCCTTCCCTACACTTTCACCTCCTATAGCCCCGACGCTGAAGTTGATCCTTTCGACGCATCTCCGCCGCTTCAAGAGAACAACCTGACACACCGCAGAGTCGATCAACTTCATCCTTCCGATAAGGCCCTCCAGCGCAAAGCGCCCCGAGTGACCACGGCTATAGAGATCATTCTCCCCGTATCCGTTTTCGCCCATCGGCGTAAAGCCTTTTCCCACAGAGCATCCTCCGCAGAGGTGGAGTTACACCCATACCCAGACACACACACACACACACACATTCACACACACACGCACACGTACGTTTCTGCATGTTCTCTCGGGCTCTCCAAGGGGGTTTGATAAGGCTATCGCGGATCCCCGTGCATTTAGCATACATTTGAATAACGGGGGGCGGCCGGTAATCCCTTAAACGGGAAAGGCCCTCATTCCGTAACTAGGTATCCTTTCATCTCCGCCGCCTCGCCTCGACGAAGCGCTAGTCGGGGTGGTTCTTCGTCGAGAACGACTATCCCGACCGCGCGTTGGCCCCCTTTTCAGCCCCCCCGCACACGTCCGGATTCGCTACCGGGAGGGCTTGCCGTTCGCCCTCCTGTGCGCTGCGACGACCCGTTTAAAGATATTTCGTTAAAATAACAGTCCCGAGTCGCGAGAGCTGGCGGCCTCGACTCTCGACTACGGCACTACCCTGGCCCCATACCGGGGGAACGGCAGAATCGAGCACGAGCTCGAGCACTCGACGAAGCTTTTCGTTACTCTGTCTATGTAGCCCGTGAGCGAAACCCCCCCCTCCCAACCCCCAACCCCCTCCCCTTCCATACCCCCCGGAGCCGTGGGCAACGAGCTACGGCAAAAAGGGGGTGGCATTTGCAATGCAGAGGTTAAATGGGCAGAGAGACCGGAGGGAGGAAGAGACGGGGAGTCGCGGAACTCGCTATCGTACAGAGGCTGCTTACCCCCCTTCTTCTTGATATTTTTAATTCGGGGCGAAATGGCGTGGATCGCTTTTGTTGTTATTATTGTCAGTTCATTTCAACTGTTGGAATTGAAAAAAAAGTTCGGGGTTTATGAACTTTATCTTAATTTGTTATTTATTGATGTTGTGTGATTTAGTATTATGAGCTCTAAATTAGGATTTACTGTAGACTGGTTGTAAAAAGAGAAATCCGTGATATGGGTAAAGTTTAATGAAAATTAGAAATTATTTGCTTTGATGGATTTGATGGTTAGAGTGAGCGTTACTTAGGGTCTTTTTGGAGAATCACATAAGGCCCCAATATGATCCGGAGAAGGTCGAATAAGCCTCCGATGTAACTCTATAAAATTTGTATTAGGACACCTACTAGTTCCACTGTTATTATGATTTGTTTTGATGGATTTGATGGTTGGAGCGAGTAATAGTGAGAGTCTTTTTGGAGAGTTACATCAGGCCCTAATATGATCCGGAGAAAGTCAAATAAGGCTCCGATGTAACTCTATAAAATCTCCACTAAAACCACCCCAAGTTCCACTGTTATTTATTATTTGTTTTGAAGAATTTGATTTCTGGAGCGTCACATCAGGCCGCGATAAGATCCTTACAAGGGTGAACAAGGCCTACAAAATGTCCACTAAGGAAGTAACTTATCGAACCCCCTCTAGCGCAGTAACCAATATTTTCTCCGGACTTCCGGACAATCCATTTTTTAAGTATCTCAACAAAATCCCATCACAATTTCCACCTATCATCAAAGAGGTTAAAAATTTGATTATACCAAATGTTCCCCTCTCTCCATCAAAGAAAAAAAATTTTAAAACCCAACCTAGAATTTTCCTTTTTTCTCGAGACTTCCCGCAAAGAGTGTGATTTACCGACGATGTAAGAATCGATATAGACACCGCGAGTGGTTAGCGATGCAGGCGCCGGACTCACCGCCGCAGCCGCTGCTAAACACAGAGACTCGATTGGTTTTTTACTCGGCTCTCCGAGAGCTGCTCCACCTTTTTTTTCTCTCCCTGGTCTCTATCCTCTCCCCCCTTCCCGCCCCCCTCGTCTCGCCTCTCTCTGCTTTCTCCATTCTCCCTTTACGCGGCGAGAACCTTCCTTTTTTTTTTGCAAAAACCCTCGACCAAAAAAGGCAGCGTATATGGCCCAGGGAAAGCAGCCAGTGTAACCGTCCGCGCCGGAAAGAGGACGGAGAGAAGGGATGAAAAAAAGGAAATGGGAGGGTGAGACGAGGCAGTGCGGGGAACCGAAGAGGACCGGGGATGGCGGAGGCGAGATTAAACATTTATTTAAATGGCAGACGCTTCCACCCCCCCCCCCCCAATCCCTCGACCCACCCCCCTCGGTGGAACAGCGTCTCTCGCCAACACGCGAATATATATATCTTACCATTTACACCCGAACCATATACGCGCCGATGTACTATACATGCATCCAATCCTGTTTCCACTGCCGGCTATGTAAACACACGCGTTTAATATAGGCGTGACTTCTCGTCTGGGCTCTCAGTGTATTTTTATGTATATGTATGTATATGTATATAGATATGTATATGTATATAGATATGTATATGTATATAGATATGTATATGTATATAGATATGTATATGTATATGTATATAGATATGTATATGTATATGTATATGGAAGAGCACCTTTTTTGTACCCCCCCGCCGCCTCGCCAACGGGCGCAGACACACGGAGTTTTATCCCGCAACTGTGTTGGGGAAACAGTGGAAAAAGGAAGAGCCTGGAAGATTAGTCCGGTGGTTTTCAATCCCATTTTCATCGCGCTTCCCACGCCGCACACCATTTTTCCCCCTGACGCCCGGAGGGTTTCAGCCGTACGGACCCCCGGTCGCCTATCATTGGAATTTCAAGGCGCAGAGCCTCGAAACTCCTACACCACCCCCGCCCAACGCCGGCGAGTCGTACATGCGCCGGCGAACATAATAAGAGGATAAATCAAAGAGGGTTTTTAGAATTTTTAACATTTTTTATTTATTTATTTTTTGTAATATTGTTCGCGAGCTTGCCAATTTGTTTTTTTTTTTACAAATTGTAGATCGCGTTTGAGCCTCGCAGAGCCTTGAACCCCTTCGACCACCCCTGTTCGACGCCGACGAGTCGTACATGCGCCTCTTCGCATTATAAGAGGATAAATCAAAGAGGGTTTTTACTATTTTTAAATATAAATTTTTTTTTTTTTTGTTCGTGAGCTCGACAATTTGTTTTTTGTTTACAAATTGAAGATTGCCTTTAAGATTGGGACAATGGAATACCGTGTGAACCTTTATTTTTATTTCCCGCGAAAGACGACGCGGCTTGGATCTCGCAGACCCGGAGGACGTCTCAGCTTCCGGAGCCTGCAATTGCCACACCTCTTCCAAAATTGACACGGCGCCTTGGCAGAATTGTTCCCCAGATCACCCCGTATCGATTTCACTACAAAGAAGCCCCAAAACATTGATTTTTGGCAGCGTCGCAGCCCGAAGAAGCCAGTCGAATGTCATGCGAATGTCGTGCGGAGGAAAATCGATCGATGAATTAAAATCGATAATTAAACATCCGACCATTTTTCCACCCTCTACCCGAACGAAAAAAAGAGCAAAAAATCCTCGAAGATACATTTCCGAGCAGAATTCCGAGAGAACGAAATTGAACCGCCGCGGAGTTCGCCGCGCCGGGGTGAGTCGCGTGTCGTTCGGCACTTCGTCGAGCGGAGGATGCGAAGTGGCTCGAATTGGCTCGAGTCTCGGATCCGGCGATCTCAGGTCGAGCCATCGGTAATGGTCGGCGAAGGCCGCGGCGGCGCCGCCTCGAGGAACGAGTCGCACCGACAGAAAACCCGGGGTACCACGCTCGGCACGTAAGTTCCGTCCGTACGAACACGGACCCATCCACTTGTTCCGCTTGTTTTCCCGTCGCTCCGATGCACGCGCTGCAACGCCGGGGCGATTTACCGTCCCGCTTTCCGCGCCGTCGGCCAGGGACGGAATTCGCGGTGGAGCCCGACGATAGATGGACGGAACGAACGGAGAGAAATATAGGAAAGGAACGAAGGAAGAGGAACGGCGGAGAACGAGAGTCACGCTCGTCCCGCGGGGACGCGCCGGCTACCGAAGCTTACCCTTATAGTGTATTAGAGGCGTACGGGGGTGCGACCGTCCCCGGGGAAAAACGCCGGGCCAACTTGCCCCCCACCCCCTCGCCCCATCGCTGTCTCTCATTCACCCCCCCCCCCCCTACCCCCAGTGCGTTATGTCAGGGCTGGAATATATAACACGCCCACTTCGTAATTGTTTAAAATCTGACGTCGTTGTTACTGCATCGCACGTGAGAGAACCAAAGGACTCACACCACCCCTCGAGGCCCAGGCCGACCGCGGCTAATTAGCCGATTGCGTTATAATTCCACGGATTCGAAGCGGAGAATGTCACCGGGTGAACCAGTGACCCACAGATCTGTTTTTGTTTTTTTTTTTTTTTAGAGGATTTTTTGGAGGTTGGAATTAATTGAGAGCTTTAATTCGGAAGCGAAGGTGTCAATTATTTTTAAAATCGGGATGAATCATTTTTGACGGTTTATAATTTTTTTTTAAGTGTGTGATGTTTGAGTTTTTTTTCTTGTTTTTTTTTTGGACGAGCGTCATCTTTTTTAAACTCGGTATTAATGGGGATATTAAAATTCGTAAGCGAAGGAAAATGAAGAATAAATTTATGTGGATAATTTTTTGTATAAATGATTTAAAGAAAAGTGTGTCAAAGTGTGAAATTTTTTATTTTTTTCAGACAATCGTCACTTTTTTTCGGTCGGAATTAATCGAGAGGTTAAAATTCGTACGCGAAGGAAAATGAAAAATAAATCAAACAAAGAGCAAACTGTTTTCAGTGCATAAAATCGGAGATACAAATGTCCCACTGCACTTACGCACAAAAATACCAGCAGATTCATGTTCGACTCAAAAAAATATGTTAATTTTATAAACGCCAAAAAACATTTCATACCAACAAAAAATTTTTCATCAAAAATTCCAAGGCCTTTCCTTGCCCTCCAAAAAGCGGGCAAGGCGATTTTCTCCGGGCAAAATTTTTGACCACTTCGATATTAACTGTAATCACTTTTGTGCTTGTCTATTCTCGCACTTCTCTCGTTCCCACGAGAACGATACATTTTCGCTCCGACCGTTGAGTTGATACCGATGCTGCTCCCAACTTTCAGCCTCCCCGTTAAAAAAAAAAGGCGAAAAGAAAATTTCAATTTTCTCACCCGCTTTACCTTCCATTTCAATTTTTCCCATCCACTCTCTTCCCCATTTCCCCGGCCATTCAGTCGAAAGGCGTCGAGCGAAAGTAATCCGTCTTCCGGTAGTAATTTGTCACGAAGCCAGAAACAAGGGAGGAAACACGCTCTTTTGGCCCCCCCCCCCCTCCCCCGCCCGCCACTCGTCGATTCCACATACGTGTCTCGGCTTTATGGAAATTGAAAAAAAATATATACATATATCGTACGGATTAATTGGTGGGTTGGGACTTTTTTCCCCGCGAGAGAACGCCTAGTAGATATTGTCTCGGGGGTTGCGTGTTGCATTCGCCTCATTGTTTACCGTGACTAATTCAATTAGACTATATATCCGTCCGTACGTCCGTACGTCCGTCCGTGGTCATCGGGGTTTGCTCGACGCAGTCTCGTCGTCAGCCTCGCACTCTCGTGTATTCTTAGTGGCGTCATACCGAAAAAACGTCATTTGTCTTTTGAAAATCTTATCTCTCGACCGGAAGTTACGTATTTCCAGTATTTCCGTCACTTCCGGTAGAAAAATGAGATTCCCAAATCGGAAGTGGCGTATTTTTCCGTGTGACGTTATTTCCGGTCAAAACAATGAGATTTTCAAACAGAAAGTGACATATTTCTGGTGTCACGTCATTTCCGGTCGAAAAATTATATTCCCAAATCAGAAGTGGCGTATTTTGCCGTATGACGTTATTTTCGGTCGAAACAAAATGAGATTTTCAAACAGAAAATGACGTATTCCAGGTATGACGTCTATTCCGGTCGAAATATGAGATTTTCAAACCGGAAGTGACGTATTTCGGGTATGACGTCATTTCCGGTATTTCCGGAAATTCCGGAAATTCCGGTATTTTCGGTAAATCTGCAGAAATCTAAATATGCGTTTAAAAAAATTCCCTTTTAACGTAAAACTTAAAGTACCAAAACATTCCGCAAACGACAAATCGCCGTCAGACATCAAAATGTTTTTGACCCTCTACAAAATTATTTACTTTTTTCGTGTATCCCAAACACAGTCACAGCTGTTGCATCGAATGTGTTGCGTGCGCTCGGTCGTCAATCCTTTCTCGCGGTCTCGCCGCACTCGCGCCCTTTCGCCGTAGATGTTCTTCTCTCGCGTATCCGCTCCATCGTCGTAACAGCCTAGGATGTATGCTCGTAGCAGCGGACTCCCCGGTGTCTCGTTCGCACCGGTCAGTTATAATAACGAGCTCTCCGGACCGTGGGCAGTTTACCCGCGCCCTGCCATTATCAAACTGGGCGCGCGTATATACACGGGATTATATTGCCAATCGCATGCATAAACCTACCGAGGAGCGTATACGAGTTTCGTGTACCGATGGCTGTA
This sequence comes from Ichneumon xanthorius, assembly GCA_917499995.1. Taxonomy (NCBI): domain Eukaryota; kingdom Metazoa; phylum Arthropoda; class Insecta; order Hymenoptera; family Ichneumonidae; genus Ichneumon; species Ichneumon xanthorius. The sequence continues at coordinate 3,075,303 of OU824204.1, read as the reverse complement.
GAACAACGGCGAGTTGCCGGGCCGCGCCGGTGTATCTCGTCATGGCTCGCGAGCGTTACGGTCAAACAGCGGGTTAAACCTTGTTAAACCCTCGAGGCGAACCCCGCGTTTCCGCACAGTGCGGCGTTCACCATCGCCACCCTTGGCGCCGCGGCAGCGAGGAAACGGTCAGCGCGAGAGTGAGAGATCGCGAACGGTATACGGGAGCTTTCGCACCGTTCGGCTCCGTCAATTGGGACTTGTTCCTCGTTTTAATTAAAACCCACAGCTACGAGGGAAGATGACCGCGCGGCGGGGTATACTCTCGTTACGATAGAGCAACCGTAGGAGTCGGGCCGGACGTACATATGCCGGAACGCGCAAAGCCGCTACGTGGTACTATAACCGCGGTGAAGTTGACTCGCTTCACCGCGCGATATGTGGGGCATACCAATTTTATGAACAAGATAGAACGGACGTTCGGATCGAAATTTTTTTTTTTTTGTCGGTCAAACCTGGCTTAATGGCTCGATTGTGGGATCATGGAGAAATAACATAACGTCAAAGTAACATAATGTCAAAGTAACATAATGTCAAAGTAACATAATGTCAAAGTAACATAATGTCAAAGTAACATAATGTCAAAGTAACATAATGTCAAAGTAACACAATGTCAAAGTAACATAATGTCAAAGTAACATAATGTCAAAGTAACATAATGTCAAAGTAACATAATGTCAAAGTAACATAATGTCAAAATAACACATTGAAATAACTCATAAAAATAACATAATGTCAAAATAACACATTGAAATAACTCATAAAAATAACATAACGGCAAAGAAACACAACGTTAAAATAATCCAACGTCAAAATTATGCGCGCTACTTTCACCGTTTTTAAATTTTGTAAAATTCGATTCGTATTTTGTCTATTTTTTTTTTACGTGTCAGCTTCACCGTGCGCGAGTCCAATTCGACCCGACGCTACGGAATACATAGACTAATATAGTTTACGTTGACGGAAGGAGAACACTCTTTGCGGCCGCTTCACTCCGTTTAAGTGTCTCTTTTAGCCCGAGAGGCCGAGCAAAAAAAAACTCCATTGCCGCGGAAGCGCTGTTTCTCGGTTTTACGAGTAACCCTCTTTCGCTTCTCAAAAACATCAAAAAATATATGTCTCCCGAAAATGTTACTTTTTTTTTTTCTTTAACGCTCTCGGGCTGAAACGGAAAATGTTATATTTCCTTCTGCGTAGGCACAGCGGGACATACACAGTGCGATACATCATATCGCGAAGCAGAGAGTAATTAGTAGTCCGACCTCTGATAGGGCGCATGGAATATAACGCGTTAGGATTCGTTTACCGTGAAAACATCTGGACGAACTGAGAGCGCGAGACGGGATGTGGCATGCAGTTCCGTTTATTCCCGGCAATTCCGCTTAAATTAACTGAATACACGATGGGGCATCTCTCCGCTCGGTTTCTGTGCGCTGGCTCGATCCGGCCAGTGAGCATATCGCGCGGAGCCGCTCCCCCGACGCTTTTTACGTATTAGCGAGCTCGAGGTTCACACGTTTCGCATTGCACTTCTCTCGCTCTCTATCTTCTCGAAATCCCCTCCGCCCCTCTTCCCCCCACCGCCCCGAAACCCCTTTTTCCTCACATTTTCTGCCCTCTTCAATCCCACGAGCGAAGCTCCAACTGAGCTCGCAATCCGTGTTGGAGTCGACTGGGACACATATATACATGCTATTTATCAATTTTTGTTGATGCTATTGTGGGATAAATATTGTCAATTAAATTAATCATGCAATGAAGTTCGGGCCAAATTGCGATCTTAAGAGCGACCTTAAGTTCAAACTAATGTCTTAAAATTCGACCCTAAGTCGGGCTGATGTGGCGATGATTTTTTAAATAATAAAAATTGGAGGTGTAACGTTAAAAAAAAATGTTTCAATATTGGTCGTTGGTCGTTTTGCGGTTCAATCAACTAAAGATTCGAGTCCGGGAGGTTCAAATAAACATCCAGTTGGACCAAAATATTTTAAAGCCGCAAAACTATTTTGGTGAAATAAAAAAAATTTAAAAAAATTGAGTTTCGGGACAACCCGAAGTCCTCTGCATCGAACATATCAATCGATCGGAAGCCCGTCGGACTTTCGGCTTCCGGCGCACCCTCGTCACGGTGACTGGGCGCACGTGACTCCCCCGGATGCGTCCATCGGCGAAACGGATAATTAGGGAGAACGAATTAATATCGAAAGGACCGTCCTCGCGGCGCAAAGTGATAAGGTCGCGTGGAGCGAACATCCACGGGGGCACCGACGGCGCGCCCTTGTTTGCAGCACCTCCGACCACTGGATGTGCCACTCTCCTCGTAATATTTCACGCTAATATCGTGGCTAATCACTGCACCACGATTTTTCCATTCTCCTCCGTTGCCGTGATACTCCTTCCTACCTGCACAGTTTTTTTTTTTATTTTTTTTTTTTATTTTCTCTCCTCCCGTCTCTTTATCATGCCCTGTAAAGCATATTCCCGCCGTAAAAGAGCCTTGAGCTCATTTTTTAATTGGATATCCCGACACGCTGGGGAGACACGGCCGGCGATAAAGAGCTAAAGTCTGGGCGAAAACTGTGGTTGGCAAAACGAGCGGAAAAAAAAGAAACTAAGAAGAAGCACCTCGAGGTCGCGGTTAAGCAGAGAGTCTTACGGAAGAAACTAAGCTCGTCAAACTTGAAATTACCAAGCTTATTATTATCTCTTCGCGGGCTCCACTTTCCATCCCTTCCACCCCCCGGAGTCCTGCACTCTCCGTTTGCCTCTTATTAACTTCCCTCGAGTGGGAGACTCGGGAAAAAAATGAGACTCCTTGAGGGCGAGATTCTCCTCGCCCTTCGCGCGCTCTCGTCAGTGGAAAAAAATAAAATATATATATATATATATTAGGGTGTTTCAAAAAGAGATTTTTTAAATTTTCCTCCCACCTTATAAATTACAGATTTAGACCTCAAATTGGACCTTCGATGTTTTGAAGAATTCGATGTTTTACCCAAAAAATTCGGCACCTCTCAATCTTAATTGCTAGATTTTTTTATCGATCAAAATATATAGTTCAACGGGGTGGGATTTTAACTTATAGTAATTTATTGTATTAAACACAAAAGACTTCGATTTTTTAATTCGTATATAGAAAACTCTAAAAATGTCCAGCAGAGTGAATTTGTAAATTCAATTTGAGATTGAAATTTGTAATTTAAAAGGGTGGGAGGAAAAATAAAAAATGACCTTTTTGAGAAACATCCTAATATACATAGCCGAAAGAGAAGAAATTGTCTCGCACCCTTTATACTTGCAACCCTTGATGAGGGAAACAGACTGGCTGGTTCGGCACGTACTTCGACAAACGTATATCGGTCGATTTTTTTTACTTATGTTTTTAAAGGTTCCGTTCAAGTCTTGGCCTCATAAGTCAGTGTAACGAGACAGTCCGGGCACCGTGACGACGATAATAAGCGCGTTCGCTATAGGACTAACGATAATGATTATTGCCCGAAGATTAACTGTAAGTCGTGTGTAAGAACGAAAAATATTACGGCACATCCCGCGCTAAGAGAAATTGTCTATTTAGCCGAATGAATAATCAGCCTAATGCGCGTTGAGTACACGGCGGGGGGATGAAATATATTTTTAGGGGCGGGCGGGGGGCAAAACGGACCTGAGTCTTCCATCGAAGGTGCGACTTTTTGCGCCCCACGAAAAATCGGTAAAAGTACAGTAAAATCCTATTTATCCGACACGGTATTAAAATTCTGTATGAAATTTAGTGTACCGGTATTGGAAGATTTTATGCATAAACTGGTATATTAAATTTAATATACAAATGTTATTTGACATGAATGTAATGTAAAAAAAATTGTAAAAAAGTGGTGTTTTTAATCAAAGTTCTTTAATAATACTCAAAGTATTTCTAGATTACTTTTAAAGTACTGTCATTTTACCTAATATTTAGTACATCAACTTTTATTATAGAAACAATTGTCACGAAACAATTCTCATCAGTGTATTAAAAACATTGAAAATACTTTATTTTCAATCATTTACTTTCATTTTACTATAAAAGAACTTAAATTTGAATAATTTAGTTTAGTTTCAATGAAAAAGTATATTAATTTTTCATCCCAAGTGCACATTAAATTAATTTTTTTTTACAGTGTACACACTCCGCGCTGGCATTGCTCAATTTTACCCGAGTTTTCCGTATTATCCGATCTTGCAGCTCAATCAACGCGGAGTTGGGTGCCTCGGATAACGCCCGGTTGATCGTCGTTCGGATAAGCGGGGTTCCACCGTGGTCCGTTTTGCCCCCGCTCTCTCGCCCCCGCGAGATCCGAATTGTTGGCGATGGATGTACAGTGACGACAGTCGCGTGGTTGTTTAGTGTTCCACGTGCGTGCGATAATTAACCGTGACTTTATTGTCCGTCCGGCTGTCAGCGACGGTCCGCGAGAGTTCCGCGCTCCGGGAACGATTTCTCTCCCGTACGCTTACCGGACCGATAATTAATTGGATTAATTAAATTAGAGATCGTTAGAGCGATAAGGCTTCTGCGAGGTGACCGTCGGGACCTCGGAGAAGTCATTGGCTCGGCAGCGGGCGCGGGAAACTCGCATACGAGCTCTTCTCGTTTGGAAATCCCACAGGATCTTACACCCTCGCTGCCTCCCCCTTCTCCCCCCTCCCCGCCCCATTATAGTACATATTGTAGGTGGATAAAGCGTGGCGCGAGGTTTATACCGCACCCCTGTTTGCCACTCACTACCCCTGATTAGGTGGACTTCCTGTCCACGAGTCGTCGGCATTGCGGCCGGATCGCTGTGTGGACTTGGTCTGAGCTCGGAGACGGCTCGGACAGAACACACAGCATCGTTCGCCAGAGCTAAAGTCCGTTCAGCTTGTATACATGTGTTGCGTCGCGAGTAGCCGGACGCGCGGAGAACGGCGGCTTTTCCAGGGGGGGGGGGGGGGGGGGTTAATGATTGGGCTTGATTGCTCGACAAACATAGGCGAGCCACGAGAGCCACCCTCGGAGCCGAACCCCTACTTTGACCTCCGTATTAGTCGATTCGCGAGAAAGTATATTAAAAAATTAAGGTTTGTTTTCCTTTTTTTTTTGGTCTTTTAGGAATCGGCACATTTGCATATAGAACGGATAATGTCCAAACGATGTTGTACCAAAGCGATATTAAAAGGCGAGATGCCCACCAATGACGAACTTCAGAGCCAAACCCCTACTTTGACCTCCGTATTGGCGAGTCGATTCGCGAGAAAGTAGGGTAAAAGTGGGGAATATGGCCCGGTCCATATATCATTGATTTACGAGTTAATCGAGGTGGGCCATATTCACCACTTTTACCCTATATTAAAAAATTAAGGTTTGTTTTCCGTTTTATTTGTTTAGTCTTTTAGGAATCGCCACATTTACATATCTGAGGGTCGAATTTTAAGACGTTGGTTTGAACTTAAGATAGGAGTTTGGCCCGAACTTCATTGCGTGTTCTATCTCACGATCTGTCTCAAGTTCAACCTTAAGATCGAGCTTGGGTGCGAACTGGAGATCGAACTTGAGTTCGAACTTTCTTAAGTTACTTTCTTAAGTTAAGTCGAACTTTAACGCTTGTGCAGGATCTCAAATGCGGTTAACTTTGATAAGACACTATACTGTGATGAATAGGTGATCTAGCAAAAGAATTTCATAAATCCTTTTCTCCGGAATGATTGCTGGAGAACGATTGTTCTCAATGACATGATCTGCGATTGCGAAGATGGGCGGAAAACGATACGTGGAGGGCGATAAGAAGATTTTTTTGGATGAACTGATGTTTAAACTCAAGCACGAAACCAAGATCAAACACACAAGTGCAATATCCATTACAAGCCTCTGCCCAAATTCTGCGGTAAAGAAGCGTCAGGAAAACGCCACATGCTCACCAATGACTTTTTATCTCCCGTACAAGAATTGTAGGTAGGCGAGTAATCAATGTTTCTTTGTCCCTCGACATTGTCGTTGATCTGTCGTCTTCACTGGCTCGGGCTCCCTTTTCAATTTGTCTCGTGGTCAGCGGGATAGACGAGGAACGGGAGCGCAATAAAGACACGGTACGAGAGGCCAGTGGCCAGTTTCTCCTTCTTCCTTTTAGCAGCGCGTATAAAACGAGATCGCCGGTTTGTAATTCGTCTAGTGAGTCGCTCGAAACGAGCGCGCCGTCCGTGTGGCTGGGCGCGTATCTCTATTGTTTCATTCCAAGACGCGAATGAGGACTCGTTCGAAAGACGCGATGACGATGACTCATGGCGAAGTGTAGTCGAGATTGAGAGAAGAGAGCAACCGGGCAGGGTCAAATGGGAAAGGAAGTCGGACTTGACCGACGTCGTTTGACCCAACCGCGCTCGCGCCCCCCCGATGAGTGTTTCGTCGATCGTCGGCTTTCGACAACCGTTTATGATAATTCCTGACAGTGAGTACGCGTTCGTGTGTGGGCATTCTTCGGTGCGTTCCCGACCGAAGCGACAACGCAACGACCCATTGATCCGCGATCAATCGGATTCATTGACGCCGACGAAGAAAAACCCCCCCTCAATCTCTCGTCACGTGTCAGTCGCGATTGTTTCAACTCGCAATCACGATTGCCCAGATATAGACGATACTATGGCGATGTAGATTATTTGTACGACCGAGTTCGTCGGCCTCGCGGGTTTTTGCCCGATAAAGAGCCAACTACGATTGGGAGGAATTAAGGGGATTATCGCTCGGATGGGTGGAAACATTTTTGATGTGGAAACACTTTTGCCAGGATTAGCCTGGCGAAATTATGGCTGGAACTCATCTCTGTGGATGGACTTTTTGTCTTTGCTTACTTTTGTATTTAACGAGAAGGTTGAGATGTGGAGATTCACGCTAAGGAAAGTTGACATTGTAGAGAAATATAGTTGATGATTTTTCTGGGCTGTGAGTTACTGCTTTGCGAGGATTGAGCTGGGAGCTGTTCATGAGGAACAATCACGGAGAGATGAATATGGAAAAGAGAGTTCCCGGGGTTTGATAACTAGGTGAACAAACACCGGGTTGCCCGGGTTCGCGAAGGACGTTGCGCAGTCTGGATGTCATCCTGTTGTTGCATCCGCCAAAAATGCCAAGAATCGCAGTTTGGATGTCATCCTGTTGTTGCATCCACCAAAAATGCCAAGAATCGCAGTTTGGATGTCATCCTGTTGTTGCATCCGCCAAAAATGCCAAGAATCACAGTTTGGATGTCATCCTGTTGTTGCATCCACCAAAAATGCCAAGAATCGCAGTTTGGATGTCATCCTGTTGTTTATCGGCATCTACCGCCACTTTGCCATTGTGTCGAATTGGGTCGCTTCGGGAAAATTGGCAGACAGTTTCCGGTAACTGTGCATGAGGAATTCCCGCGTGGAGATGAATATGGGAAGAGTTCTCGGAGTTCTCGGAGTTGACATGAAAACAGAGAGTTGACATGAAAACCAGCGCCAGATATGAAACGAATGTATCTTCTTTGGCTAAAGAAGTAAATGGTGATTACCATTTACAACCGAGCATTCTAGACATTCTGGACCGGGCAAAGCACGATGCCGTTACTCGAGTAAAGTGGCCCAAAGTCGTATTGTCCAACCCACGGTCATATTTTTTGGATGAAAATGGGCATCTTCTCGGAGAATCTTCGAATGAATCTCGAATCATCTGCGTCGGGTGAGTGTTGGTCGAGCTGAGCTCCGTGTCTGGCGTATGCGTGTGCGTTACACTCCGAGGAAGCTTTTAGAGGCTCAGGTGGCCGAGGCAAGCTTGACGGTAATATTATTTTAGTGTGCCCGGAGCATACAGCCCTTGCGCGAGGGGGGCACAGATTGCTCGAGGCCACTGTGCCCGACGTTGTTCACCGATTTTCCAACCCTTCCTCGTTCATCCTTCCTTGACGCTCGCTTACCCACCGAGGCTACAAATATCGCTAGGATAAGGAAAAGCCCGTTTCACAACTTACGAATTTGATGACGGCAAACTTTTTAATTTTTGTAATTTTTTTACTTGCCGCACATACAAAAAGGATCGTTCGCCCCAAATTGTAGATTGCCCAAGGTGCAAAGAGGATTCGCACCTTCTTTTAGGGTCGAATTTTAAGACGTTATTTTCGGCGAAGCATTAACCGTACGAAGATGAAGGCCCAAACCACTGTATCCACTGTAAACCACTCTTCTAGCTTCAACTTCGCTTCTTTGCCCCGTAGAGAAAAGAAACAGGTTAGCATCAAAAGACAAGCGGGGCGAAACGTCGACTGCAATTTTTCCCACGATTTTGCGCATCGAACCCCGTCGAGAAATAAGGTCGCCCATTTGAATCTGTCGGGAGATCGAGCATGATATATACGATCGAGAAGAAGAGAACCACGGAGCTCGTTCTCTCGCTGATCGCGATCATGCACACTCGAGGAGGGGCTCGGATCTCCTCGCTGCGAAGCTTCTGGTCCATCCGGGTATCCTCTGGATGCGCGGCGGTCTTTGATATGCTGACTGGGAAAATTATCAATTCAAATGAGCCGAAAGCGTATAACGGAGTCGAGTCGCAGGAAAAGCATCGAGCGTAGGAGTAAAACCCCTCCGCGTTGAAACGGTCGAGGTTCGCTGTAGTTTGGTAAAACTGCCGTTTGATCTGGTTCACCCTGAGCGAGAGACGCGAGCCCCGGGCGTTTCGCCGTCAACCTTCTCCGGGCTTCGTGCCTCGCTCTCTCGGGAATATTTTAGCCCCATGAGAAAAGGAAATGATTAACGTATATCGTCGATTCGTTCGCGTTGAATCAGACGAGAGATCGCCCGAGGCATCGGTGAGTAAAAAATTTTGCAGACGAGCGATTTTACCGCCGAATAACGAGGTCATCTTCTTGTATTGAGCGTACCTATGCTTCGTTCAAGTTTCTCAGTTTTGGGGTAGAATTTTGAGACGTTTGTTTGGACTTGAGATCACTTGGAGATCGAACTTGATTTCGTGCTTAAGTTTGATTTTAGGTTCGAACTTAAGTCTGAACTCAAATTCGATCGTGGTTCGAACTTAAGTCTGAACTCAAATTCGATTGTGGTTCGAGTTGGGAGTTGAGAAGATTGAGGAGAACAATTAACAATCATTCCATAGAAACGGATTCAAGAAATTATTTTGCCAGGTCACGGATTCATTATAATATAATGTCATCAAAGTTAACGGCATTTGGGATCTGGATATAGATTTTACGCAGAAAAAGCGTAAAGTTCGAATTCAAGATCGGACCTGAGTTCGAACTTAAGATCGGACTTGAGTACGATGAGTTCAGATCGGACTTGAGTACGATGAGTTCAGATCGGACTTGAGTACGATGAGTTCAGATCGGACTTGAATATCGTACTTAACATTATATGACCCTGAAATATCTGCATGTGCCCAAATTTCATCAAGTTATAATGGTTGTATTTTGCATTGTACAAACTTCGCTCGAGGAAGTTCACATGGAGATTAAAATTCTATAAGTGAACAATTGGTTATTGTTGCTAAAGCCGTGCACTGATAGAGACTGGCCAAAGATGAAACTTGATGTCATGCAGATATCTTCAGGGTCGTAACATTATCATACACCCGTCAAAAAATAATCCAAAGAAAGATAAATTATTAATAATATTAACATCCACGAAGGGGGGCTCCGAGAAATTTTTTATTCTCAATTCTCCAATTGTAAAGGATGTTCTGCCTTGACGATAACAACGACGACGCTTATAAAAATTAATCGTTTTGCCCATTTTTCTAATTCTTGGCTTAACGAGGTATCCCTGGAATTGGTTTGTATGCGTCGCCCGTGCGCCAAGCTCGAGGGATAACGCGTAGCAGCCGAGTTTAAGCTGACTTCAGCCGTGCGGCAAGGGGGGGGGGGGTTGTGGGGGGAGATTCCTCAAAGTGCCTCAGTGATATTAGGTGCGGCATGTGAGATAGAGATAGCATACGAACGTGCTGCGATCACATATGCGGGCCTGCATACACTGGCCTTGCCGACAACAACCAAACACTATTAGACCGCTGTAATAGCTTCGGTTCCACTCACGTTATGTTCTCGTATTTTTTTTTTTTTTTTTTTTTCTTTCTCTCTTTGAACGTTGCGAGCATCCTCGAATATACGTTCACCCGCGCGAGCCCGCGCTCGCGCTCTCCCGCAACCCCATATATAACGCAATAATCATTTAATTCCGGCAGTCGTACGCGCAGCGGTTGGCGCCAAGTCAATCTAAGCCAACCGGATATGCCTCTCTCGTCTGCCTCGTTCGGACACTGACGTAATAGCCCCGAGATACCCCGTACACACGTCTACAGAGAGTTTCATCTCTCGTCGACGCTGAAAAAAAAAAAAAAAATGGATGTATTAGTTTTGGCATCACTCGCAGCAATTGCGCACCTTAGGACTGTCTCCTCGAGACGATGGTTGACTGTTGAAAAAAATGAAAAAAAATCGTGTTTTTTGAATAAATATTGTCGTTTTTTTGATTATTCGAATTTGAATACGGAACAAATTTGCGGACGTGATTATTTTTATTTAAAAAAATTATTTTTGCGAAAGCCTGTAGACGCGTGACTTTGTGAACGCTCGCTTTGCCCCGTATCTATACCTAAGCGCCGACTCACCGACTAATTCACTAATCCATTCGGGCCAATTTCCACGGACTGAGCGCCGCGAGGAGAGCCAATACGATATGCCCGTAGAGCTTGGAGGAGGCAACCAATCTTCCCAATTCCAAGTTTCTTCCATCTCAGATTGTATATACACATGGATATAGATATATAAGACGCGTATGTATATGAATTCGTTGCTCTTCTCTTACTCGACCATTAGCCATTGTCTCCCCGGACTGACTCGACAAATTGTAGTCGGGAGGAACGGGGTAACGCCGAGCACCCCTATTGTAAACGATCCGGGGAGCGCATCAACAAAAAGCTTGCTCTAAGTTTTCGCTGATAAGGAAATGAACTAATTGAGCTTTATTTGACGATCATGGGTGCGATCTTGAAATCAGACTTAAGTACGAACTTTACATCAAACTTAAGTCCGAACTTTACTTCAAACTTAAGTTCGAACTTTACTTCAAACTTAAGTTCGAACTTTACCCCAAACTTAAGTTAGAACTTTACATCAAACTTAAGATCGAACTTAAGAACGAACTTAAGATCAAACCTAATATCGAATTTAAGATCAAACTTATAATCGAATTTAAGATCAAACATAAGATCGAATTTAAGATCAAACATAAGATCGAATTTAAGATCAGACTTATGATCGAACTGAAGTTCGAATCAAAGTGCATTCTTAAGTTCGAACTTAAGTCCGAGATCAAGATTGAACCGAAGTGCGTCCTCAATTTCTAACTTACGTCCGAAAATTCCACTGTCCTCCTAAAATTCAGTTCTCACTTCTTTTTCAAAAGTTCATTCCTAATGGTCAAAATTCAAGACGTTAGTTAGAACTTAAGATCGCTCTAGAGATCAAACGTCGATCTGAACAGCTATCTTAACTCCACCCTAATGTCTCCAAGTTCTCTAACTAAACTATCGAAATTCTTGCTCGACCATTTCCATTTGATTCTAGCTGCTAAAAACAAATGAAAACAAATATATGCGTTTGATCCAGTTACATGGTCAAACAGTTCCATTTACACGAGAGAAGCGATATATTCATTTTTTCCAGCAGAGTTGATCACTAGCCGCGCGAAACTGCTAATGAATATCGGTCCTAAATATCAGTCCGCCGGGAGTCGAGGGGCTTCCGGGGCGTTCGGATCGCTCTCTCTTTCTCTGGTCGTGCATATGTCTGCACATTACGGTGGATTACACAGGCCGGTTCACCCCTGGCTTGCGCCCCAATCCTGTAACTCCGCACTGGCCCACCACGCCGAGCGACCCTCGAGAGTGTGTCGAAGGGTGTAACACTCGCTTCTGCTACCCCCACCGAACTCTCACATTCACGTGTTCTCTCTCGGTACACGCCACACATATCGCGATGGCTCGATCGTGTGTGCGGGCTCTCGCATGTACACCGAGGAGGGAAACGACGCGGAACGCGTGCGGCGAGGCGGTCACGCTCGTTTGTCCTTGCGTTAATTCACGGCGAGCCCGAAACCGTGGACCGACGACGAGACTCAGCGATCCCCCATATGTTCGGCTCCCACTGTGCAGATATTCGCGCCGAAGCTCCCCTTTTCGTACATCGATGCGAGATTCGGCATCGGGATTCTCCACGAATCCTGTGCTATTGGGCTTTTGCAGTTTAGGCATTTTTTTTTTTTTTTGAGAATCGATTGATCGCAGGTACTGAAGTTTTATGGGCATGAAATGGTTGATTAGTTTGTGGAGAGCGGGGCGAAATGGGAACCTGCGCGGAACAAAGCATTTTTACCATTTTTTTTAAGGTGTGGCGGAAAGCTTGTTGATTGTGGAAGACACGGGTTCGTTTTGCCCCAATCTCTTCTCACTTTTTTTTTTACGGACAGTGAGTCCTCATTTTAAGTATTTTGTATTTTAAGTATTTTGTATTTTAAGTATTTTGTATTTTAAGTATTTTGTATTTTAAGTATTTTGTATTTTAAGTATTTTGTATTTTAAGTATTTTGTATTTTAAGTATTTTGTATTTTAAGTATTTTGTATTTTAAGTATTTTGTATTTTAAGTATTTTGTATTTTAAGTATTTTGTATTTTAAGTATTTTGTATTTTAAGTATTTTGTATTTTAAGTATTTTGTATTTTAAGTCTTTTGTATTTTAAGTATTTTGTATTTTAAGTATTTTGTATTTTAAGTACTTTGTATTTTGAGTATTTTCGAGTATTTTCCCAAGTCTGATACAGATCACCAATTTCCGGAACGATCGATCTTCCGCTCGGATCTAAACAGCATGCGAGTGTAATCCGACTGATCGAGAAAATTACGTACAGAAAAAAAGGCTTCCGTTCGTCACTTCAGGGGTCGTTGTGTGTTCGCGGCGGGAGATCATTGAACCGAATTGACGACATTCCAAACGAACGAGTAAATGCGTACGAAAAGTTTTTTTTTTCTTGGGAAATTGAGCGAAAAGTATCGAGATCGAGTGAGATCGGCGAAGATCGCTCTCGCGTGAATAGGCGATTCGATCGATACGCGGTATCCGGCCGATCGGATCGATAATCGTGACGAGTGACACAAATCCTTCGCTGCGCTTTCGACGAAATTCTTTTGCGCGTCGCTATTCAAAGCGGTACGATCGTCGTCGAATCGCCTTGAACTTGCGCTCTTATCTAATCGCGGGACGCGCAGCGAGAGCTACTCGCGTACTGTTTAGATCCGAGCGGAAGATCGATCGTTCCGGGAATTGGTGATCTGTATCGATCTGCTATTCCTTGGGTTTTTTTTATAGGCGAAGATAAGACACTTATTGTATTGTTAAGGGGATGAAACGTACACTTTATTGCCCGATTGATCGTTCGAGGCGAACTTTTGGATTGTGAAAAATGAGGTCTTACTTGGGAAAGAAGTTTGGAAAAAGTTTCAAAAAATTAACTATGATTAGTATCCATTATTCGAAGATGTCGTACAAATTTCGCGATGTCTCGGCGAATGCAGATAATTGTCCAGATATTTTGCTTCAAAGGGCTGAAGGGTGAAAAAGCCTAGAAAAAAAAAAATTATTGCCTAAAATGAGGACTCTCAGGTCCCATAAGAAAAGTCTGAAGAAATTGGGGCAAAATGGACCCGTGTCCTCCATAGTCAACAAGACCCGCTCAATTTCCCAAGAAAAAAGAAACTTTTCGTACGCATTTACTCCTTCGTTTACAACGTCGTCAATTCGGTTCAACGATCTCCCGCTGCGAGCGCGCAACGACCCCTGAAGTGACGAACGGAAGCCATTTTTTTTTCTGTAGGTAATTTTCTCGATCAGTCGGATTACACTTGGTCTATCGTTTGTCGACCCGCAGGGGTCCATCTGGCTTCGATCGTTCGATAAAAATACGCGCTCCATGCATCAACGTGTGCGTCGGGTCGCCTTCGGCGTTGCTAATGAAAGTATAAACGATCGCTCCACAAATTCCCGGGTCTCGATCTATTTATCGTCGTTTGTCGCCGGTAGAGGCGATCGTGCGGTCGGCGCTATTTCGTCAGTGTGGCTCGCGCGCGCGCGTTCCGACATCGGTCGAACGATGTCGTAAGGGCGTATGTCGCGTGCGTAAGGATGGGAGTTACGCCCTTGCGATTCTCGCCGCGCGATTTACACTCTCACAGGCGCGTGGTCGGCAATACCGGCATCGGGCATCACCCACATGATCCCCAATTGCCAAAGACAATCACTAATAAGTTGTCTCTCCCTCGATCGAGAGAGTGAGTCACACAACACTCCGGGTCCGGATAGGAGAAGCGACGAATCGGCGCGCTTGTGAAACCGGCCGGCGGCACATCTCGTGGTCCACTTTGAGGCGCTGCGAGGTCTTATTTTGTCATTACGTTTCGTGGCGCCGGTTGTCGCGGCCCGAGACGGAGAACGGAAGGGACGACGGAAGAACCGAGCGCGGAGGCGAGGAAGAGCGTACCTGCGCGTCGAGGCGAAGACGGATGCGATTTTACAATAATTTTTCTTTTTTGTGCCTCCGTTGGAAAAAAATTATGTGGGAGAAAATATATTTTTCGTGTGTTAAATATATTTAGATGTATTAAATATATATGATATAATAATATATTAATATATGGTATAATATATTAATATATTAAATATATTTAGACGTTATGTAAATTTCATCCTGTATAATAAATTAATAAATAGAAATAAAATTTTGATCGATGCTTTCACGGAAAAAAGTATATAAGCGAAAATATATTTTTCATATATTAAATATATCCATATATAATAATTCCAGGAAGAAATTTCAGTCATCGATAAAGAGGCGACGAGTCCTCAAAATATTAATCACGGCGATGACGTTACACTGAAAACAATTATATTGTTATCGGATTCTCTCTCTCGCGAATGTCCATAAAGATTGTATCGCGGTGCTTTTTTTCCGTCTTAATCCCGTTGAGATTAGACACCGTGCGGACCGTCACGTCGCATTTTCCGGTTCGCGATCCATCGCGATTTCTCGGAAGTTGCATTAATAAATAATTAATATGTATCGACGCGAACGGAAAAATATTTCGATCGCGGATAAACGAAATATCTCGCCGATAACCATTAATCCTTGTCGATAATATCGGCGAAAAAATTTTCCGGGATAAATATGTATAATATTTTGTCTCGGTCACCTGCCTTTTGTCCTGTATCGAAAAAAATAATATATATATATTAACGTCCCTGGAGTTCCGTATAGCTTCTCGCCACGGATTAGGCTATCTCGAGACCCGTAAATCACGCCTCGGGCCGTACAAACAACGCTCGTCATACGCGCGGATCGGGCATTCCTGTCCGGATCTGTGATAACGGACCATCGAGCAGTCCGCGTATTATGCACACAAGCATTTTTTTTTTTCAACGATCGATCGACGAGGTAAATCCTTCGGCGATTCCCGGGAGCTGAATATAACCGATTCACTTCACAGTCCGCATACGATGTTCTTTACACCGCACTATGTTCTTTAAACCGCACAGCCCGCGTAGATGTTCTTCAAACCGCACATAATATTTTTTGTAACGGATGCAGGAGAAGTTCTACTCTGTGCCTACTGATTATGGCGCCGTACAACCAGCGTGCATAACGTACGAGAAGCGTGCGTAAAGTACGAGAAGCGTGCGTAAAGTACGCAAAGCGTGCGTAAAGTACGAGAAGCGTGCGTAAAGTACGAGAAGCGTGCGTAAAGTACGAGAAGCGTGCGTAAAGTACGAGAAGCGTGGGTAAAACACGAGAGGCGTGCGTAAAGCCCGATGTGTACATACGTCGGGTATTTATAGTACAGATGTCCGTAAAGCGTCACTTACGCCACTCTCGGCAGACCCGAAAAATAGCACTTTTCCTGCATGAGTTACATAAAGATAAAAGTATCGGATTCACTTCGCCTATATTTCTCCCAGCAATTATCTCCCTGTGAAAAATGCATCAAATAATTTACACACAAGCTGTTACAAATCCATAGTCTGGAATGTTCGTATTTTTTTTTTCAACGTCAACGTCGTGTTTTTTGTATTCCATCACGAGAATTACAATCGTTGTACGCGCGAGGTAACACATCCTCACGCTTGCCCCGTCCGCGGAGGGCCAAAGCTCAGCTTCCTTGCCCGCCATCATTTTTTTTCCCCCGTTTTCATTTTTTTTCCTGAATTCTCGTCTTGTCGCCCGAGTTTTCCTATTTCGCCGTGGCAGGCAAAGAGCGACGGAGCTCGCTCGCATCGGCGTGAGTAATTTTCTCGGCGAAGATAGAGCGGCCCGAGGGGCATCGGAGAGGCCCCGCGGACTCCGGGGAACGCGCGACGAACCCAGTGAGCGAGTATGATTGATGCGGCTCCCCTCTCGTCCCCCGCCTCGCGGTGCCTTTCTCGGCGCAAAGATGAACCCGAGCTTTTCTTCGTGTTTCACGTCTTGTACCAAGCGCGACACGCCTACACCGCGAGACCGTCGACGAGTCGCGAGGAGAAGACCGAACGGGATACGTGCAGGCGAACCTGCCCGGCGTTTACGTACAACCTTCCCGAGAAAACCCCGAGGACGGCACGAGGAATCCTAAAAAGCTTCGGCAACTTCCTTTCTCCTGCCTTCGTACCAACCATTACCGGCGCGCTTCCACCGACTTGCTTGAAGATCCATTTTCGCTCGCGCGAACGGCAGTGACAAGCCGATCTACAATGGAACGACAAAAAAAAATATTGAGCCCGAACTATCAGGCGGATTATTATTGTTATTCGTTGTAAAAAAATCGTTTGAAATTTAACGTAGCGGACTGGAAGTTTTTATGCAAAAAAAAAATGATATATTAAGTTTGATGTACAATTGTTATGAAACATTTATGATCAATGTATTAAAAACATTGGGAATAGTTTGATTTTAATCATTTTCCTTAATTTTACTATAAAAGTACTTTAATTTTAATGATTTACTTTTATTTCAATGAAAAAGTATATTCATTTTTCACCACATGTGCGATGCAATTTTACAGTAAAATTTTTATCTAACATTTTTGTACATTTCAGGCAAAATATTTGTAATTTTTATTTCTAGTATTTTACACAAAAAAAACGTATATTAATGTTCAATTAATGTAAGTAATGTAAGCCAATTTCAAGGTCCAGTACATTAAATGTACAGTATATAATAAGAATAATTATTATTATTACTGTAAAATATATAAGTGGATCATGAAATGTTATATCGATGCCGTAAGGAAAAAAGGACTTTTTGGCGATTAAAAATGTCCCGGTTGAATTTAGGTCAAAACTGCTGTCAAAGTGTAACAAAAAATTTCGCAAAACCGATACCAATTCCATCGTAAAATGATGGTAATTTTTCTTGTCGTTTCTTCATTTCTTTTTCTTCTGAAAAAAATGGTTGTTGCTTAAAAAAACGTAACGGTGCAAATAACAAGTTTTGCCCGAAAGTGAGGAATTAATATGAAATCTTGCGTGGAAGAGATAAGAGACACGAGTCATTGACGCATTGGCATTTCCGATCGGTCGTCGCACCCTGGCCAGTCGACATCGATGTCCCCTTGTCTCGATTCCAGCGCGACCGCTTTTGACTCATTCGTCGTCGCAGCGTAAATTGAAAATTCGAGATTAAAGATTGCAGAGAAAGCGATCGACCGATAAAAATGTGTCACAATAGATTTCGATCGACAGATCGAAATCTATACACATGTATGCACAAGGGAAAAAAAGAATCCGTCCGCATTAGTGAGAATGTCACCGCGGTGATTCGGGGAAAAAAAAGTACGTTCCTCTTCTTATTTATTTATTTATTTATTTTAATTTTACTTTCTTCGTGAGCTTCGTAGCTTTTATCTCGGCGCTGTCAAGAGTTGTCAGTACGCTTGTTCGCAATCTTAGCTGAATCTCGCCGGAGCCCACGAGTGAAAACAAATTGCGTTCATTGAACTCGATTGACCCGCGCAGTGTCCGATCGCTCGGCCGATCGGCCTAATGCACCTGCCTCGCCGGTTGTGCGTGTAAAATCGAACCCCCTCGAATTCTGCGCTATGCAAATAAATTTAGTGATCTATTCGGCGGCCCTCGATAAATTTGTCGCGCGTCCGTCTTGCGCTCTAGACTCTGACTCCCGGCACAAGGCTCGGTTTCAGTTTTGGCTTCAGTCTTAGGATCGAATTTTAAGACGTTTCTTTGAACTTAAGGTCGGTCTTGAGATCGAACTTAAGATTGAAGTTTGGCCCGAACTTCATTGCGTGCTTACGATCTGTCTTAAGTTCAAACTTAAGTTTGATTTTAAGTTCGGACGTAAGTCTGAACCTAAATTTGGTCTTGAGTTTGAACTTAAGTTGCGAACTCAAAATCGATTGTAGTTCGAGTTCGATCTTAAGTTCGGACTCAAGATCAATCTTAAGATCAAACTCAACTTCAAAATTAAGATCAAACTGAAGTACGATATGAGGTTCGAATGTAAGCTTCGAACCTCAATGAGCTTGCAGATGTGGAAAAAAATTTACTACCTGTGCAAGATTTATCATTTTCAAGACCATCATTTTGATAAATGACTAGAACATTCTTCGATAATGGAAAAAAAATGAGACGCCAATACCGAACTCTTAAAAAAAAAATGCCGACAGAAAAGAATCGATCGAACTTCAAGCTCTCGCGATTCTCTTAATTCCGCGAAGCTTTGACTTTACTCGTTCGACGGAAAACACCCCTTTTTTCGGGCTCGAAGGGGTTTAGTTTTGAGCGAGGTGGTTGAGGGGGCAAAACGGTCATGTGCAGAGTCACAAATATCAATCAGTGAAGTCGGGAGAGCGAATCAGGGTGGTCGAGTGCGGTAGGACCGCGCAATGCCAGCTGCTGCTGCAGCAGCAAAACGGAACAACCCCTGTGAGCCAGTATAAATGGTCCATGTATACATGCACATGGACTATGTAAGTGGTAACTGCCCCGCTACCTATACATGGCCGGTGGTACGTGCTGTACTACAAGCCGGTAGGTACAGCGAATGCAGCACGGACTCTGTGTCCTGTCAGCGCGAACGTACGAATGCACTACTTGCAGAGCGGGGATGGATAACGCGCATCGAGAATTCACTACGATCCCGGGGGCAATACGGGTCATGGGACACATCAGCTTTATATGCGATCCAAAAAAAATTTTACTATATGGCTCGAAATGGCTCGCAGAACACATAAGCCTCATACTAAATAAAAAAAATTCAAGACAACAATAAATCGAACTTACCGATATCAATGAAGAAAAAAATCGTTACAAAGTTTTCTTTGATCTCCATAAAAAAAAATCTTTTCGGCACTCCTAAAATTTTCGACATCTCACAGACATCCATAAAAGAGGCGAAACAAAAAATGTAAAAAAAAAAAATTCGAGATCAGAACAAATCGAATTTAGCGATATCAACAAATAAAAAAATCCTTAAAAAATTCTCTCCACCGTCATGAAATTTTTTTTTTAAATGTCCGCACCCCACAATTTTCCACATCTTGCACATCCACAAAACCCTCATAAAATAAAAAAAATTAAAAAACATCTATATAAAAAAGATCCAAATTTCATCTTAGATGGCTCGAATTGCCCCGCGCCGATCTCGGGCTTCCGCCTCGAGCGGGGGTGGAAAGCGACGCGATCCCGCGGCAGGGTAGGGATGAAATGGGGGCGTGACGGTTTCGAGGGCGTGGTTTCGGTTGAAAATCCCGGTTGCCTTCTGTCCGCCGTCGTCGGGCTCGGGTAAATTTTGCCTCTTTCTCGTGTTCGACGGCCTCGGCGATGCTGTCGTCTCGCTTCTTCGCCCGCGATCCGCGGCCCCCACCCCCGTCCTCGCTCTTCCCCCTCCCCGTCGCTTCCTCGCCGCTTTCTCGCTCGCGTTCCACGGCGTATCGTTCGTTATCTCTCCCTCTCGCGCTCGGCGACACTTTCGTCCGTCATCGCACGCTACGGCGCGGCGTACCCACCACTATCAGTGATCCGTTAACGGACAGTCGGCGTCGAGGCACCCGCTATAAACCGTCTCTCCTCCCTCGCCGCCGTCGGCCTCGACAACCGGGACGACACAATCTGCGGATCCTTCCGAGAGTTCCACCGAAAACTCCACACAAACCTCCGTCGTTTTTATCCGCCGTCGGACAATTTTTGCTCCAAATTCTCATCCGCGAAAGCGCGACGACTTTCCCGATTCGCCGCCGATGATTTTCGACCTGTTCGTCTAAAAAAAAAATAAAAATAAAAAAATCAGTGCTGCAATTTGACTCCGAAAAATCCTGGAAGAGAGAACCAAGGTGGTGTTTTTGTTTATTTTTTTTTAATATTGAGAAAAAAAAGATAAAGAACGAGTGGAGTCGACGGGACTTAAAACGTGCGCAGCTAAAGCCGCGGGTGCTTCGGTGATGAGGTGAAAAGTAAATGAATAAAATAAAATATATCAACTGAAATCCGCGAAGTTTACTCCGATGAATTGATTCGCGGGGAGACAATCGAGCGGACGTTTTTTTTTTGATATTTCGAGAATCGGGTCTAGATGCGGTGTGAAGTGGCCTTCGAGGAGGCGCATAAACTGTAATTGGATTGGTCGATTAAAATCGTATTATATATATTTAAAAAAAATTAAAAAAATATATATATATATAAAAATTAATATAAAAGTAGAAAACATGATGGAGGTTCAGCAGCAACATTCGCCGGTCGGCGTTGGACCGCTGGATTTTTCCCGACGCGGAGTCGCCGAGGCTTCGGCTTTTCGGGTCGTGAAACCCAAACAACCACCTGCCTCGCTGGCGCACCAGCAAGCGCACACCGCCGAGACTAATAACAACGATAATCATCAGGAACATACGCAATCCATCGACGCTAATGGTAGGTGCAAAAAAAAAAAAAAAATACCATTAAGTTTTCACCTCGGAGCGCCGCGGACGATTTCCGTCGCCGGAGTCTGCGAAGTTTTCCGCTTTCCCGATTCAGGCCCCGCGCCGCTTCCGTCTCGCCGGAGCTTTTCATCGGCTGTCCGACTGTGGAAAATCTCGTGAGCGGAAACTGTCAGACGCTCGTCGAGCTTCCCGGCTTTCTCGACGATTCGGCACACGCGATTTTTTTTATACTTCGATACGAAGAGCTTGCACCCAGAAAAAAAAATTAATTTGACGGCCACCGGTTATTTGGTTTAAGTACAATGTTTATTTGACAGCCACCATTTATTTCGTTTAAGTAAAATATTTAGTTGACGGACACCATTTAGTTGGTTTAAATAAAATATTTATTTGATGGCCACCATTTATTTGGTTTAAGTAAAATATTTATTTGACGGTCACCGTTTATTTGGTTTAAGTAAAATATTTATTTGATGGCCACCATTTATTTGGTTTAAGTAAGATATTTATTTGATCTAAATAAATATTTATTTAAATCAAACAAATATTTTACTTAAATCAAATAAACGGTGGCCGTCAAATAAATTATTTCTCTGGGTGTGGGACGAGGAGGGAGTGACGAAGCACGGTGAGGGTGATTTACCTTGAGACTGATGATTTATGATTTGTCGGCTGTTTTTATCTTCCGGTCGTTTTAGAGAAAGGTGGAAAGACGCTTATGAGGAGATTTGTGTCAATTGTTCGTGATAATTCGTACTTTATTTTTGGTAGAAATTTAAGAGCGTTACGTCGGGTCCTGGCAGGTCCTGGCGACAAAAAAAAATATTTCCATACAACAAGCTTGGGAAGCAAAGAGAGTTACAAAACACGCTTAGGGTAGATCGGTAGCTATTCTAATCTTATCGTCTTCTTAACGAAAGGTTGGAGGACTCTTATGAGGAGATTCGTGTTAATTTGCTTGTGATAATTGATAGTTTATTCCTGGTAGAAATTTAAAAGCGTTACATCGAGACCTGGCCAGGCCCCGGCCAGGGCCTGGCGATTTTTATTTTATTTTAGTTAGACTTCCGACACTGACGAAGTCGCAAGAGGTGGAGAACTTGTAGAGGGGATGAAAAACTTTTTTTTAGGTTTTTTTTCTCCTATTCGAAGCTCGCACTGTTAACCCTCTCGTCTGTCATCAAGGCTGTCCATTACCTGCCTATTAAGCCTCGGGGATGCAGAGGATGGATTGCAACGTTCAGCTGTCCTCCCCCCCCCCCCCCTCCCACCTACCTCATGTCCGATAAACGTTGCCTGCATCGATACCCCAAATCGTCAAATGCTTGCACACTTGCATCCTCAAATCTGCACCCCTCTGGTTCGCCGATTTTCCTTTCGATGCCCTTTTAAACCCCTGTCCGGTACGATGCGTACGGTTCGCGTGACAAAAGCTCATGTTTCAGATATAAATTAACAAATGGCCCGTTTCTATCGGCATAATTCTCGATTTTTTAACTTGGCAATACTGTTTAATTTCATTTTTTTATAACAGTAAAGTATTCGTATTAATAATTTTTATTAATGAAATTTAATAACAATTATTTAATAGAAAATTTGTCGTTGTAACGATAATGCAGATTATTGGAGAAATTAAATGCAGATGTCTGTAATCAATTTTGCTTCCTCATAGAGGAAGCTTTGTTTATGTTTTCTATACGATAAAACACAGTTCGAGCTCCTCCAGGAATTTTTTCACGCCATCTTGTTTTTATTATGACCGTCTGAAGTACGGACCGGCGATGTACGGGTCGTCAATGACAGTGCACTATAAAGCTTAAAATACCGTGTATAAATCTCGAGATTATCATTATTATTATTATTATTATTATATTATATAGTGAACATTTATTATACATAAGTAGAAAATTTATCTTCGTAACGACAATGCAGGTGTCTTTAATAAACGTTTATATTCTATTTTATATATCGAGTTCCTTCAGAATTTTTTTTTCACCTCGTCTCAACAAATCCCGTATACAAATTTCCAGATTATCATCATTATGATAATAATTTTTTACAGTCAATTAAAATCGAAAGGCCCGATTTTCCGTGTACAAGAACGTACAAAAATATGACTTTCTGGTTTTAGTCACGCAATGCGATAGCCCGTCATATCGGGCTGGTCCAAAGCCTGGGGCTCGTAGAAACTCCGGGAAGTGAGTGTGGGTCGCACAGGGGATGAGGGATAGGTATAGGGTAGCGAGCTTGCGTGCAGGTGCGTAGGGCCGGCCAGAAGCGCGAGCTTAATACCGTTCAACAGGTGAAGGGGATGGATGGAGCATTAGACGATGCTTCGCTTGGTCTCTACTGTACATATACCACCGGCACTCTTCACCCCCCCCCCCCCCCTCCATCCCTCATCGTACTAATACCCGTCCGCTAATCGAGCTAACAGCCTGACGCAATAATATCAACCCTACACCGCTTGTCGGATACCGCCTAAACGGTTTAAGCGCTATAATTGCCAGGTGAATGGCAGGCGATCGTTCTTCCATGCGTGGTAGTTTCTCATTCCTGCATATCCGTAAATTATATGTATATATATATATATATATTTACTTTAATTTAATTTATTGGACTGATTTCTCCTTCTTTTATCAATTTACCTTAAACCCAGTACGGAGCTCAGAATACAAAATTATTAAATATCTGAATAAAAATTGAATACAAAATAACATTAGATTCTAGACTTACATACCAATGTAACGTATATTAAGCAATCTATCATTTTAACGAGACTGGTCCTCCCTACACTTCTCTTCTATTTTCTCTTTAGCATAATATGATTTATTCATATTTTAGCCCTACGGAATTTGCCACCCTTTTAAAGGCCTCGAATGTAAAACCTGTGAAATTTAACATCGGGAATTCATTCCCAAGTCTGGTCATTCGCGTGATCGCTGAGATCCTAGCAACATTTGTGCGACACTGTCGCTCGTAAAATAACCGCGCGTATATATTAGGGTGTTTCACAAAAAGGACATTTTTTTAATTATTTTGCTCCCACTTTTTTAAAGTCTAGATTTCGATCTCAAATTGAACCTCGCGAAAGGTGGTCTCTAGCAAAAAATTCTAAGAGGTGCCGCATTCGACGTTTGTACCCAAAAATGCGGCACCTTTTAAACTTAATTGTCAACGACCGCCTTTCGCGAAATGTTTTTTTAGATCGAAATATATAATTCTACGGGGTGGGAGATTAACTTTTTGTAATTTTTTGTAGTGAACCCAAAATACATATTTTTAATAATTTTTTTATTTGTAGTCTTTTGTGTTTAATACAAAAAATGGCAAAACGTTAAGCTCCCACCCTATAGAACTATATATATTAATTGATAAAAAAATCCAGCGAAAGACGGTCGCTGACAATTAAGTTTGAGAGGTGCCGCATTTTTTGGGTTAACCGTCGAATGCGGCACCTCTTAGGATTTTTTGCTTGGTACCGCCTTTTGTGAGGTTCAATTTGAGATCGAAATCTGTACTTTAAACAGGTGGGAGAAAAATTTAAAAAACAATGCCTTTTTTTGAAACACCCTAGTATATATATGTATAGATGTATATATATATTTATATATGTGGATATATTTTCGTCGAGGCGTCGAATTAATAAAAACAGGACTCGAAACTTTTCGATTAAAAATAGAAACTCTCGAATCTTATCTCGGCGGATCAACGATTTATTCGTGTTAATGCCAGATTTGACTGTTACATCTCACCTTTCCTTCCTCCGAACGTAATCGTCGATCGAGACGTCGATAAGATAATTTTTTTTTATTTCAAGAGTCTCGATTCCGTCGACCAATTTTTTCAGAGTTAAATGTACATTACACTCGAGGACGTGATTTTTTTAAAAATATTTTTTGTATGATAACGATTTTTTTTATCGTGATGAAAATTTGATTTTTGGAAGATGTTTTTGCCACGCGCTATTTACGTAATAAATGAGAGGCTGAGAAAAATGTAATTACGAAAATCAATTAAAAAGACAGATACAAAAGGTGAGATATAATTCATTGAAATAAAATTTAATCGGTACAAGCGTATTAAAGTTTCATTAAAAGATGTCAAGTCTCAATAACAAAGTTCTCTAACATTCTCCAGTTTTACAAACAAAACTAAAAACCAAATTGTTAATTGCACGAGAAACAAGAGAACAATATTATAATATTCAACCCGATCAAACGAGTCTGTCGTTTACTTAACAAAATTATTTTCACGAAACTTTGTATTCCGATTTAACAAAATAATTTTTTACTCTGTATGACAAATCTCCATTACTATAATAATAATAATAATTTTTTTCACATATTTCACTTCGTCCTCCACGACTCTTTTTCGAAATTCAGAAAATGAGATTGCACTCATTTTTCCTCAATCTCTCCTCGAAAGCGTATCTCCCCCCCCCCGTCTCTCCCTCGTTGTCGCACGAAATCACGCTGGATTTACAGTTTATAGATTTACGATCCTCGTTCCCGATAGCGAGGGTAAGCGATACGCACACAGAAAACGTGCCCCAACGGTACGCTCGACGCCGGGATAATCTCGCCCGCGGAACTCCGTCAAAAAAAAAAAAAAAAAAAAAAAAATCGGCGTATACCTGCGGAAGAAGAAACACACGTTGCGCCTCGTACGATACCTCCGCGCACCGACACCTACGCGGGGAGCTGCATAAAGCTGCCGATGCCCCGATGCCAGCTGACAAACATACCATGTGGCCCATCGCGCACCGCGTTATCATCGTCGCGATTCTCCTCTCGCACCCGCGCGCGCGCGCGAGAACGCGGCTAGGCCTCTCTATAGGAAAATATATGATTTATTCCCCCGATAATCCGTCCAGAGATAGCTTTGCGGCACCGTTCCTCTGATGGGCTTCGCGCCGTGCGCGACACTCTCTCTCGTTGCAACGTTACCGCTATAATCTGAGCGTATAAACACGACCGCGGCCCGATGGCGGAGACGGAGACGGTCCTTCCGTCCTATCTTCACAGATTATCCGTCGGTTCTATTGCACGGATTACCGACTTTTTACATTCGGCTTTTTTTCACCTCTTCAATCTTCGCTCGATTTATTTTTTTTTTTTAGTTAATGTTTTTTATATTTTTTTTGGTCGACAGATAGGCGGCGAACGCGTGGGGCGTCGCGGAGATCTCATCTACAGTCCAGAGGTTGTGCACATTTTTCCTTCAACCGGAAAAAAAAATTTATTTGATGGCCAACGTTTATTTGATTTAAATAAAATGTTTGTTTGATTTAAATAAATAGTTATTTGATTAAAATATATATTTATTTGATTTAAATAAATTTTTATTCAAATTAAGTAAATAGTTACTTAAATGAAATAAATATTTATTTACATCAAATAAACGGTGGTCGTCGAATAAATTAATTTTCTGGGTGTTTCGTCTGTGTCGATTGCACCATTTTTTTTTAGGGAAAAAATGAATTAGACCGTAAAAAACGTTTGTACTTTTTAGAACAACTTATCATCCACAAAGGTCCACAATTTCTTATTCATTAATTTTCTAGTTTTGCAAACAAAAGTAAAAACTAAAATAGTCAATGGGACGGGAAACAAAAGGCCGGCTTCGTATGTTCAAATAAGTGACAAACGAGTTTGTCGGTTATTTGACAAAATTATTTTTACGAAATTTCGCATTCCGATTTTGCGAAATTATTTTTTTCTGCGTACAGCCTCGACTTGTGTTAATAGTCCGGGTAGGGTTGATAGATAGCGGAGAGGCTTCGTACCCTCCTTTCTAATAAAGACGCTCTTGTCGAGGGGTTGATCTCTCCTACGCAAGGTGAATACGAAATTCACGTTTTTTTTGGCATTTTTTTTGTGCTCTCCTCGAGCTTCGTGTCTCGCTGGTTGAGACGTAGGCGCTCCCTGCCTTTTGGCACGCAACGCGGCAGACAGCGAGACGGGATCGGCGCTGGCGACGAAGATGGAATGTTGAGGGTTTAAGAAATTTTTGTTTTTATGTTACAGAGGGATGCAACGTACGGCTGATGTTCCCGAGGCTCTGGGCGCCTTTCGGCAATGTCAACGAGATCACGAACCTTCCACCCCTTCGCAAGAACAACGCAGGTAGGATAATTGCATTTATTTACTTTTTTTTACACTAAACTGAAAAAACGGCGCATTTTCCGCTACGCACTGGCCGCCGTTTGTCAAAACGTCATGTCGGCCTTACTGCGGCCGGCGCGGGTAGCCGGAGCTAAGCCGACGGTTCTCCGAGCAATAATAAGCCCAAACTACGCGATTGATTGAGGGAGAAATTTTTTTTTTTTAATGCTCGGTAACGTCACTTCCGGTTTGAAAATCTCACTTCACTGGGACAAAGGATAGTATTTAGTACTATAACGAGTAGTTCCCAGGGGGAACGTCTGTATATTTATACAAACGTTTCTGATACAGTATAATTGTATATTGTAATATAGTATATTGAGTATAACATGCTCAATTGGTTAAGCTATAATTATGGTTGCAACCATGATTGTTTGTCATTGTCGTAACTATAAAATGTTGATGTTCCGCTTGGGAACTATTTTTTATGGTAAAAAGTCAGTATTGTTGCTGTTACTATGTATAACTATGTAATTTTATCCAAGCCGGATGTGACATCAAGCAGAAAAATTTAGAATATTTCTCTATTTTAGAAAATCTCACTTTCCGACCGGAAATAACGTCACACCGAAAATACATCACTTTTGATTTAAAAATCGCATTTTTTCGACCGCAAGTGACGTCATACCGGAAGTACGTCACTTTAGGTTTGAAAATCTAATTTTTCGACAGGAAGTGATCTCATACCGGAAATACATCACTTCCGGTTTGAAAATCTCATTATCCAAATATCCTCCAGGTCGATTTCACCCAACAGTTTATCAGTATTTCCAACTCGTCACACAACTTTTCCAAGTTAAATAACAACCCCACCGCGATGTCCCGCATAAAATTGAAGTCGATAATTTTCGCCGCTTCACGCGGCAGGTAACATCGTCAAAAAACAACCGGTAAAGTTACCGGTAAAAAGTAATCAATATCACTTCACCGGTGAATTCACGACACTTAGCATCCACGACGGCGATGCCCGCTTCCTATACGGACCCGGATGATGTTCTTTTTTCGGTCCCTCTCCCCCGCCCATTTTTCTCTCCTCAGCTTTATCAATCATTAAGCAAGTACGACCGGTCGTCTCCGATGATTGGTATAAATGGTAGCACGCGTCATATAGCGCGTCCGATGGCGTGTACTATATATGTTCTTTTCTCCATCCGCGTTTCTCTATCGGTCTTTAAAACCGAGAGGCCGCCGAGCATCGTCGTCTCGTTCTCTCGTTTCTCCGTCTCTCTTTACCTCCCCCGCGGTCGCTCGCCGTCACCCCAATTGGAGAAGATTAGAGGCGCAACACAGGGATTCGGTCGGTCGCGCGGTCCCTTTGTACTGTCGAGCGCGCGAGCGCGAGCTCTCTTATAGCCGCTCTTCTCTACGTCGTCGGCGGAGTTGTACCTACCCTGAATTAGTAACGTCTTGTCATGTTAAACGCTCCCACATACGAGGCGGCCCGATATACAGCCACCTCGCGCACGTGACCCTACATGTAGGTACATACACGCGTCCTCAACGTCGTGACCCCTGAAACGCCCTCCTCCACTTTTTTTTTTACGTTTATTTATTTTTTCCGCTCTTCTCGCCCTCAACTCTCTCGACACCGCGACGCGACATCATTGATTGGGGGACCAACGGGTTGGACTGATTCTACTCTCTAATTCAAACGGATTAGCACGGTAGAATTTCTTTTCTTACTGACAGAAGAGCGAATTAGCTCGAATTGTCTGCCGGTACACTTGGTTTAATCATTGGAATATATATATATATATATATGTATATGTGTGACATAGTTTACAAAATTTCGGGTATTTTTTGTCAGTAAAGTTTTGGTACAAAAAACATGTAGGATTTTTTATACGTAGAATAAAGCTACTTGGATAGTTCAGTAAACATTTTATGCGGGCCGACTAAGGGAGAACCGTAATATTTCAGCTTCAAAGTGGAGTAATGATACACAATGTTGAATAAGTAAACCCTGACATCTATAAATCTATAAATCTATAAATCTATAAATCTATAAATCTATAAATCTATAAATCTATAAATCTATAAATCTATAAATCTATAAATCTATAAATCTATAAATCTATAAATCTATAAATCTATAAATCTACAAATCTATAAATCTATAAATCTACAAATCTAAAAATCTACGAACAAATTTCCGCATATAATTCAACAATCGATACCGCAAAAAAAAAAATCTGACGGAACCGAGTGACCGTCCGAAGATGAAATTTCTAGGCTATCTTTTTCCCAGACGAAAAAAAATGTCATCCGCTTCCTAAACCCCGTTACGTAGGCCCGACGAGAAGATCCATCGAAAGGGAGGGAGGGGAGCAGCGAGGGAGAGAAACTCCAAGTGTATAACAGCGCTTTAATAGCGGCATCAGATCGCTACGCAGTAAACTGACTGACGGACGACAGAGGATTAAAGTTGGCCCGTTAACTCGATCTAATTGTTCCCCTACCCGTTTATGGCCTTCCTTTATTAATCTCCCGAGTCACCAACGCTCCTATCACCGTCCTCATTGTCCTCCTCGCAGACTCCTGTCGATGTTCTGTCTAAAAAAAATGTAAGAAAAAAAATAAAAATTGTTCTTCCCATCCCGGCGAGCTCGCGATGGTAATGCGAGATAAAGAGAGATCGGCGCTGGTCACACAAAAAAGTGCGAGAATCTCTGGCGAAATCCGGGGCGCGGAGAACCCGGACTAAGAAAGCTTCGGGTTCTCGCTGCGCCGGTACGGAGCCATCTGCCTGACTCTCGCACGACGTCGACGGGAACATGAGGCGAAAGCTTTTTCTTCCTTTCACCGCCTCTCGCCTCCCTTTTTACCGCATTCCAACGGCCTCTTCCAGACGTGGCATTTGCGTAAGCAGTTCTTCTCGCTTCCTATACCCGGCATCCACGCCGATCTACTACGTGTCCCATGCATTGCAGCATCTGCTGCACTCGTACTTCCGCTCGTCAACAACCCGCTCGCTCTCGGCTCGCGATGCCTCGACAATTTCGTTACGGTGCACTTAATCGCGAAGGCACCATTCGTACGATCCAACCTAGAGCCTCGATCGGCTCTGGGTTATTTTTTGCGCTTCCAAAAAATTGGCGCGTTTCAGATTTTTTCTTTCGCACAGAATAATCAAATTTTACGTGGTACAGATTTTTTGTTTGGACAGAGTAATCAAATTTATCGTCTTGCAGATTTTTCTCATACAGAATAATCGGTATTGAGTGTTACAGATTTTTTTTCCAGCACAGAATACAGTCAAGTTTTTTGCGACACGGATTTTTCTTCCATACAGAGTAATCAAATTTTTCGTGGTACCGATTTTTTTCGTACAGAATAATCAAATTTTTAGTGTTCCAATTTTCTTTTTTGTTTTCCGTACAGAATAACAAAAATTGTTGTGTTACATTGTTTTCGTATAGAATAAATCAAACTCACGATCAATTTAATTAAAAAAAAATTGATTTCCCGACCATCCAAATAATCTCCACAGTTTCACTTTGCAATTGTCACAGCACGAGGCTACCAGCGAGAATAACGAATAGCCATTTTCCTTCCGTCTCCGTGTCGAAGTAAGACTTAAAGTGTTCATTAAATCGGCGACATGCACGGCGCGAGCCCTTCATAAATTCACAAAAAAAATAATAACAATAATTTAAAATAATAAAAATCATATCCAATCGCAATAGGAAAGAGCCTCTGCGAGGGTAACCACAGAAGGTATCGGGGCACCCTCCGATATCTGCTGGTGGTGTCGCCTCGGTGGGCTTTAAACGCGATTAGCCACTCGGCGTTATAATGCACTGTGGCACGTGCGCCGGTCTCGCCCGCACGGATTATAAATATGATATACAATAACGCATTATACGAGTTTCGAAAGGGGGGGCAAGAAAGGGGGCTTTGAGTGAAAAGCGCTTCTCGATAATAAGGCCGGGCATTTTCGACGCCCGATCTTTCTCTGCATGTGCGGGGACCATATTCGTGCCTTCTTCGTATCGCTCACCCCCTCGCGCACTTGATCACCAGAAGCGAATTCCTAGTGCCCCTTCGGCGATCCTTCTTCCCACCCCAACCCCTGACCTATCCCCCCCCCCATTTGAAATAGCCGCGTGCGAGACATACTACAGTACACTCCCGATTTACCAATCGATTCCTGAGCTATACTCGAATCACGGACCCGCCACTTTGATATATCGAGCAACCCCCCAGCTCGCTCCGTCTCCCTAGCTCGCAATCGGCTCCCCATTAAAGGACTCTCTATCTCTTCGCCTTCTCCTCTATCCTTCGACGTTTCACGTTCCCTCGGTAGATCGTAATTTTCCTGGTATTTATTGCACCGTGAGACCATCCCGACCAGTCTTACTCATTTTCCCCTCCGGAGAACCACCGATCCGCGGAACGTGACTTCGTTCATATCGAAGCCTTCGAAAGGATATATTTACTGAAAAATAAATAAATTGATTCGAGGATTTTAACGATACGAATATATTGGAGGGGTTGCAACACCCTTTAAAGTTTGGAAGATCTGTCGGTATTCGAGAATTTTTTGTCGCTCATATGCTGCATATTTTTGATTACTATTGCTATTCTATAATGCCATTGTATCGCTAAATTGAAAAATATTTCTTGAAATATTTTAACGATACGGATATATTGAAGGGGTTGCAACACCCCCTAAAGTTTGGAAGATCTGTCGGTGTTCGAGAATTGTTTGTCACTCACATGCTGTATATTTTTTTTATTATTATTGCTATTCAATAATGCATCTCTGAATTGTAAAATATATCTTGAAATATTTGAATGTTACGAATATAATGAAGGGGTTGCAACACCCCTTAAAATTTGGAAGATCAGTCGGTATTGAAGCTTTTTTTTTCTGCTTACACGCTGTATATTTTTTATTACTATCGCTACTCAATAATATCAATTTATCCGATTGTATATTCACATAAAAAAAAATATTGAAAGACAATAAAATAAAATATATAAAATAAATATAGTAAACAGTTAATTAAAACAAACAAATAAATTAATTTTTCAGAACGTCTGTCCTTCGGAGTGGGTCGTCTCGTCGGTTCCCCATCGACGAGGAGTCCCTCGCCGTCGTCCCACTCTCTGTGTCCGGAGTCGCCGGCGACCTCGTTGGGCAACCGGGACGCGGAGATCGACGTGGACGTCGAGGAGGAGGTGGACGTCGACGTCGAGGAGGTCGGCGACGAGGACGAGCGCGAGGCGAGTACATCGAGTCCGCCGCGTTCGAATTCCACGCCCTCGCCGAATTCGATAACCCGTGGAACACCGCCGATCTTCCATCCGCCGACGAGAAGATCGGGCGACAGTTTCAGCGTCTCCGCGCTGCTCAGGCCCGATCCGCCGTCGGCCCATCACCATCAGCAGCAGCAGCAACACAACTCCTCGCCCCTGAGGGACGCGCCACCCAACTCGGCCCAACCCGGAGCCGCCCATCATTCGGCCTCATCCGCCATACTCTATCCGCCGTTGCATCTTCAAGGTGCAGCCGGCCTTCTGCCGCCCCATCCTCATCATCCCCTGACGTACCTGCATCCCCAGTTGCTCCCTCACCACCTCCTGCCGCCTCATCTCCATCCACTTCTCCGGGGTGTTCATCCCGGTCATCCGGGCCTTCACTCCGCTCACACGGCCCACGGTCTTCATCATCCCCATCCACTCGGCGATGTCTACAGCTGCGTCAAGTGCGACAAGATGTTCAGCACACCTCACGGCCTCGAGGTGAGTTCCGTCGTCCGAGGAATCTTGTCTAGGTCATTGCGAAGCGCAGCTGGGCAAAAGACTCGGAAACACTCAACATACAAAATACCATATGTATTTAAAATACATTTATGAGTACTTCGTTCGAATACTTTTTAAAATAGGGTAAAAGTGGAGAATATAGCCCGATCCATGGATCATTGATTTACGTGTTAATCAAGGTGGGCCATATTCACCACTTTTACCCTACCTTGTAAAAATCAATACGAATGGATGGATGGGATGGACGGACTGGATGGATTGACGGGATGGAAGGACGGGTTGAGTGGACCATCATCCAT
This sequence comes from Ichneumon xanthorius, assembly GCA_917499995.1. Classification (NCBI taxonomy): domain Eukaryota; kingdom Metazoa; phylum Arthropoda; class Insecta; order Hymenoptera; family Ichneumonidae; genus Ichneumon; species Ichneumon xanthorius. Next base: position 3,042,029 of record OU824204.1, on the reverse strand, counting down.
CCCGTCCATCCATCCATCCCGTCCATCCATCCATCCCGTCCATCCATCCATCCCGTCCATCCATCCATCCCGTCCATCCATCCATCCCGTCCATCCATCCATCCCGTCCATCCATCCATCCGTCCATACCTTCCGTCCATCCATCAAATAGGTATTTGAAATACATACAATACATCAAGTATTTAAAATGCTGCCCAGCTCTGTTGCGAATCGGGCAAAACGGAACCGTGTTCTCCATTCTTATTTGCGTTTCTCCGCGAAAAATTCATAAGGATAGTCCGTTTTGCCGTAGTGACGAAGTTTGAAATGTTGCAAGACTGCAACGACCTCTTCAGCTGAATTGTTTTGCACATGACCCATTAACGCGGTTAATTGGAACAAGCAGACAAAAATTCCCTAGCGACAGTTGCGACCATGCAACGCTTCGAACTTCATCACTATGTGTTGAAGAGCGGGGCAAAATGGAACCGTGTTCTCCATTCGGGATAAGACGATTTTTTTGCATTTCACCGCGAAAAATTGATCAGGACAGTGCGTTTCGCCATCGTGACGAAGTTTGAGATGTCGCAAGGCTGCGCCAACTTCTTCAGCAGCCTTGTCTTGCACATGTTCCATTAACGCGGTTAATTGGAACAAGTGGATAAAAATTCCATAGCAACGGCAGCAACCTTGCAACGCTTCGAACTTCGTCGCCATGTTTTCCCGCGCGGTTTCATTTCGCTCAGCCCGGTGATTACAAAGCTCGCACGGGAGAGCGGGGCAAAACGGAACCGTGTTCTCCATACGCGATGAGACTCATTGCGTTTCCCCGCAAAAAATGTGTCAGTCCGTTTTGGCTGCAATGATTTCTTCATCTGTCTTGTATTGCACATGGTTGTTGGAACAAGTGGATAAAAATTCCCTAGCAACAGTTTTGCACCCTCGTAACGATCCGAACTTCAACCCCGCGTTTTCGTCCCGCCCGGCTTTTTCCTCGAAGCTTCTCTTTACCTGCGCAGAAGCGAGACCGTTGTTGACGATAATGATGACGAACAAAAATTCATGTCGCAGGTACACGCGAGAAGATCGCACAACGGCAAGAGGCCGTTCGCCTGCGAACTCTGCAACAAAACCTTCGGTCACGAGATCAGTTTGACTCAGCACAGAGCGGTTCACTCCGCGGAGAAGGTCTTCGAGTGCAAACAGTGCGGCAAAGCCTTCAAGAGATCCAGCACGCTGAGCACTCATCTCCTAATACACTCGGACACGAGGCCCTATCCTTGCCAATTCTGCGGCAAGCGGTTTCACCAGAAGAGCGACATGAAGAAACACACGTACATACATACAGGTCAGTTTTTTTGAATTTATTATTTTTGCTTTTTAAGTAAATTTTGGTAATAAATGAATAACATAGACCGGGGCAACAATTATATCTGTGTTACAAGCATGTTTCTTTTATCCTAAATTTCTTCGACAATAAACTAAATTTATGTCTAGTCGTTGACAAAAACAGTGTTTAGCAAAAAAAAACCTAAATTTAGGATAAAAGAAACATATTTATAACACCTATAGAATTGTTACTTGTAGGAGAATGAACATCGTTCAGAAAAGGGTTTTCGAAAATAAGCCCGAAACGTGTTAAAATTAACAATGAGGTGTAGTAAAACACTTTCGTCCCCTCAGCTGCATTGCGGAATAGCTCGCCGTCGCCGAATAAGACATCGTATTTATGTTCATATAAATCGGCATCGTATTTATGTTCATATAAATCGGCATCGTATTTATGTTCATATAAATCGGCATCGTATTTATGTTCATATAAATATAAATCGGCCGCTCGTGTCTCAAAAAACTTGTTCGCAATATATTATTTCGGTCTTGAAGTGAGGTAAATTGAGCAGTTTGTTTGGAAATAACGTGAGAGAAGATCGATAGTTAATATTGGCCCGAGACTGCGCGATGTTCGGCGGCTCAATGCCCATCAGTTTTGATATAAAGAGCGATATTATATACGTATCCGCGGAAACATCCCCGCGAAAGGTAGAGAAGTCACGAGATCAATTAGCAGAAGTCCTCTTCGAGGCACAACTGCGACTGCAATATTGCAACAATAGTTTCTAGCACGAGATTGCAGCATAGCATTGAATGCTGGCAAAAACATAGACAAATGCGGACGCACATGCAGCAATTTTACCGGCATTACGTGTGGACCAGAGCTGGGCAAAATGCACTAAGTACTTGTATAGGTATTGAAGTATCAAGTACTGAATCAGTGCCCACTATTCAAAACTTCAAGAATTTAGTTCTGCCAGTACTCAATACGTCAGTACGCAAGAACTACCTAGCGCTGAGTACTTCGCGTACTTGATAGTTTAATACGTACTTCAAGTGCTTAGGGAATTGCCCAGCTCTGGTGCGGACATATGCTGCCAATTTGCTGGCGGGTTAGCAAAATGCTATCTCGGTATCTCCAAAAACGTGGTTACGAACTGCAGTTTCGGTCTCTAAGTGAGGAAAATTGAGCCGTTTGCTTAGACGTGAGAGATGATCGATAGTTAATGTTGGACCGAGAATGGGCGACGTTCGCCGGCTCGATGCCCGTCAGTCTTGATATAAAGAGCGAGATTATATATATATCCGCGAAAACAACCCCGCGTAAGGGAGAGAAGTCGCGGGATCAATTAGCAGAGGTCCGCTTCGAGGTACACTACGATAAATAATGCAGTAGACCGTCTGGACGTAGTCAGTGCGCCGGGCACGAGAATTCATCCGACCAGCATGAACACATGTGGTCGCGTGTGCCAGGCCGTCGTGCCACCGGCGGAAAATCTCCCGCTCGGTAAGGGCGGTCGGTCGAGGAGGGAGGTTGATTCCGCTGCTCTGTGCGACGAGCTCATCCCGCCACGGTAATAATCGTAATGCGCCCTTCGCCCTGCCTCGAACCGTACGGAGAAAACACCAGCGGGGGGTCTCTCGACTCTATTTGCTCTCTCGCGGGGACGATGATGCCACCGTGCCCCGCGCGACCGATACTAATCTTCAAATAGATTTTTACTACCCGACGAATTATACCGAGCCGCCCCTCGCAAGCCGTGGGAATAAAAACAGTGAAATCTCAATTTGTCCCTCATCGATAACACTCGCCGGCTCACTCGCTCGGCGATACGGATGTTTTACACGAGAACCAAGATGCAACTCAGACGATAAAAAAGTCCGAACGTTTGGTATATGGAACGTTGTTTGGTACACACTTTTGTACTCGAAGAACCGCGATTGTTCTGTTGTTGTTGTTTTTTTAAATTATTTTGCGAACGAACCGTTATATTTATTTTAAACAGTTCTAATTCAGAACAACAAAAAAATGGTAGAATTGTAGAAATAAAAAATATTAGAGAATTGGAAAAAAATGGTAGAATTGCAGAAATAAAAAAAATTGGAGATTTGGAAAGAACAAAAAAATTATAAAATTGGGAAAACCCGATGAATTGATAAACCTATCCGATTGATAAACGTCGAATGAACCCGTGGATCTCGTATGAGAAATCGGTTCGACATATCAGTCAGATTAGTGCTCTTAATGTTTTATCATTTTCATTTTGCCAACGAACCCTAATTTATATGAAAAAAAAATCGCATCAACAAAAAAAAACAAATAGAAAAATCATAGAAAAGAAAATAAAAAATGGCAATATCGCGCCTACCCTTAGAATCGATAAACCCATCCGCTAGCCAACCATCGCCCGAATCCGCTCGCCTCACATGAGAAATCGGTTCGACGTATCAGCGAGAGGACGGCAGCAGGTGAAGTCTCGGGTGGCGCGGTGTTTGTCTTCGATACGTTGTCCCAGGGCGCCGCGGCGGGGGTTGCCGAGGAGCGATAAGTGTACACACAAGGCTCGACGCGAGGCGCGGAGAGGAAAAATACGAAGGAGCTGAGGGTGGGACACTTGACACCCGGGTGTCCGGGGTTGATGGAGCAGGGGTCGAGAGCCGAAGAACGGGGGGGGGGGGAGGCTCGTCGCGCGGGTGGAAGTAGCGCGTATCTTCGGGGTCTCCGCCGAGACCGGAAGTCGGAGCGCGATGGAAGTTGCGAGGAGGGATGAAAGTCCGGAGAGGGTGGGAACTCACTATCCGGGTGGTGTATCGTCTCCATGGCAACGCTCTCTCCGCTCCCGATGTCTTATCAAATTATCACCTTGTCCTCCCCCTCCCCGCCTCGAAGGAGCTCGCTACATTCGGAGAGCCGACGGCTCGGCAGTCGGTTTCTTCTTCACCCCCCCCCCCCCTCCCCCTCCCCCTCCCCCCTCGAGCAGGCGATCTTTCTCTCGCGCCCCAATTCGCCCCTTCCGATTCGGCTGTCCTTCCTCGGCTCGGGACCGGCGGAGGGTCGACAAAAGAGGCATACAAAGCGAAACCGATGGTCACTTGGCTGCTCGGCCCGCTAACAACCTATGGGAGTTCTCTTATGTACGCGCTGGGAGATCCTCGGCGCAGCGCGCGCGCGCGCACATGAAGGGAACCCGCGTTGAGACTACGAAAGTCCCAGGAACATTTAATTCATTATTCAGCCAAGGGGGATGAAAAATTCAGTGGATCTACCCGGGCCCGATAGACCGGGAGAGAACGAAGAGGTAGACAATGAGTCGGGTCCGGCGAAGCTGCAGAGCGAGGAGCGATAGATAACAATTGTCGCCTCGACGACTTTACTCTTCGGGGGGTTGAAGGTTCGGGGGTTGTTTTTGGGGTTCTTGGGGTATCGCGAAGATATCGGGCTTCTGAGGATGGAAGAGTCGATGGTTGATCGCGAGCACTGGCGTTCCTGGCGTTCGGGTGGATAGTGAGAATATGTTATAGTGGTTTTTTGGATTTTTTGTCGGAGGTGGGAAAAAATTTTATAACTATTTTATAGGAATTATTAATTCGGGAGGGATTGACGGTGCACCGCGAAAAATGATGTGTTGAAAGACTGAGTGTGTTTCTGATATATTTAAGAAACGTTCCGTTGGAATATTTTGATGGAATATTTCAATATATTATTTTCATATATTTTCGAAATATTTCGGACGTTTTTCAAGATTGGAAATGTTTCTAAAACGATTTCAAAATTTTTCGTGCTATATGGGCAGTCGGCGATCACTTCCTCGCAAGTGAAGGCCCTATGAGAGTGATATTTATCGATTTTTTTTTGGCAGAAAAAATTTGATAACGTTTTATTCGAATTATTAATTCAGGAGGACAAACCGTGTACCCAACATACACCTAGAGAAATCATTTATTTGACGAGCCCCCCGCAAATAAATATTTATTTGGTTTAAATAAATATTTATTTGGTTTAAATAAATATTTATTTGGTTTAAATAAATATTTATTTCATCCAAATGAATATGTATTTAATAAAAATAAATATTTACTATTTATACATTTTTTTTCTGAGTGTGACCACAGTCTGCCCAGTCGGCAATCTCTTCCTCGCAAGTGAAGGCCCTACGAGAGTGATATTTATCGTTAAAAAAAAAAAAAAAATCGATGTTGTGCCAAAGTATTTTTTCATCCCTTCTTCGTTAACTCGAGGCGGCGCCAAATCTCACGGATCCCACGAGGAAGCGTTGCGTGCGTGCACGAAGGTCGGAGGACAGATAAAAAAAGGAAAAAAAAATGAGCGTCAGATAGAAGGAGAGAAATAAAATGAGCCGCGTCCCGGGGACTCCGGGCGAGCTTCTAATGATAATCAGACTGGGTTGGCTTGGTCGACTGGCGCGTACTCGAGCACACGGCGGGCCATGTGCAACCGAGGGTGCGGCACACCCGTAGGAGATTCCCCGGGGACCGGCGTGTGGCGTAACGTAAAATCATTATTAGGTGGGTAGGTGGGTTGCACCCTTCGTTGCACACCGGGACACGAGGGAGAGAATTCCTCGCTGTGTTGCGTTTCCACTTTCGCGCTTATATACATCTCGAATGAGAGCTCGGCTAATATTGTTCGTCCGCCGCTGTCCCCTGCGCCGGATGCGTGTGTTTATAGTCGTGAAGTCGCGAACGAAGAGACGAAGCACCGCGATTTTACGAAAGAGTCGATGCGTGAGGGGAAAAAAATGTCATTAAAAATAAAAAATAAAATAACCAATTGGATATTAATAATTATCGGCAAAAGAATGAAATTTTTTTTTATTGCAACACATTGAATTTGGTGTCTGGCTCCCGAGGAACTTTTTTCCCCCCTTCAATCGCAAAGGAGGATGAATAAGGATTCAATAGAATTATCTTCGACGTCTAATAACAAATTTGCTTTAGTCTGCGCGGCGTTTATGAAAGCGTTGATGTTTGAGAGAAAATACATTTTTTTATTAACAATTTTTTAAAACAACTGATGGGACATTAATAATTATCGGCAAGACAATAAAATATATGTTTCAAAATGTCAACAGATTGATATTGACGTCTCGCTCCTGAAGAATTTTTTCGATACTTCGATCGCAAAGGAAGAATCGAAGGCTTCAATCGAATTTTGAATACGACTTGAATCGAATTTTCTCTATTCGACACCGTTAAATACCGATAATACCGATTTAACTTTAGTCCGCAAGCGTTTATGAATGAGTCAATCTTTGAGAGAAAACATTTTTTTTTGTTAAACAAAAAAAAATAACAAATCGGACTTTAATAATTACCGCAAAAAAAACATTTTCTTTTGTTTTTAAAATTGCACCACATTAGTTAATTGAGGTCTAACTACAGAGAAAGTTTTTTCCCCATTTCGATAAAGGCTGACGAATAAGGGTTGAATCGAATTTTCTCCACTCGCCGCCGTCGCATAATACCGAATTTGCTTTAGTCTGTACGCGTCTAACGAGGCGTAAAGAGCTCGCTCCGCGAAGAGTAACCGCGCATGTATGTGCCCTATGCATATACATACACATATATATATAGCTATACTATATACACTGCGTGGAAGGGTAAGGGTGTTCCGCAAAGTTTAAACAGCTTAGAGGGATGTTGCGGCGGGCCGAGGCCGACATCGACGTCGTCGCTCGAGGGGGGCGGTTGGGGGGCGGTTGGGGGGCGGTTGGGGGGCGGTTGGGGGGCGGCAAGTCGGCCGGAAACCTCTAATAGCCCGAAGAGCAGCGCACACAGGCGACCGGGATCGCTCCGTGCAGGGAACACGCGCGACACGGGACACACAGCAAAAGCAGAGCTGCGGGCGCGCGAGGGTGAGGGAGGAAGTCCAAAGGCACTTCTTGGAGGACTCCCGGTGCTTTTGGCCTGGTCCTCGCGAGGATGATGGCTCCAACCACTCTCGGAGATCGTGACTCTCCCGACAAATAATTCAGCGATCGCATGCTCGACCATAAATTTAACCTACCGCGAAGGCACCCGCCAAAAAGGAGTGGAGATCATTTATTCAGGAATTCGAGAATATGCACGGTAAAAAATAAAACCATTCGTACGCTCGACAAACGCTCCTCGTCGACGAGGGTCGATCGAATAAATACAAAAGATTTTTTTTTCGCTTGAAATCGAAGAAAAACGTTTCTCAAAAAAAAGGCAAATTAACAGGGAAATAAATCTTGGACGTTTTTCGGGACAATAAAAATGCATTAATTTCGAAGATCCTTTACAAATCACATTTTTATGTTGTACCTCACGATAAAAATCCAATCGGGTGACGGGGGGGGATTCATTATTTATATTATTAAATTTATTCACTTAAAAAAAAGTACACTTTTGTCGGGACTGTATTTATTCGGTGACCGGTGGAGCCGGATCATCACTCGTCGCTCCTCCGTAGGGGCAACGCGCGCTAGGGTTGTTCACCGGTAGCTCGCGCGGTGAAGGGCTGCGGCCTGACAGGTCGCAAACATTGCCCGGACCCGGCTGCAAACCGCGCAAAGAACAGCTCGACTTTACTTTGGCGCGAACGTCGAGAGATGGCCGATGCGGACAGGTTGTGTTTATTGTGAAAACACCGGGGGTGGGACTGGGGGATGGATGAGAAACGCGTTCGATCGCACCAGAATGGGGAGTACGAGCGCGGTTTGCTGCACAATGAAACAGTCGAGTGGTCGCGAGACACACATATACACATACATATACATATACATATACATATACATATACATATACATATACATATACATATACATATACATATACATATACATATACATATACATATACATATACATATACATATACATATACATATACATATACATATACATATACATATACATATACATATACATATACATATACATATACATATACATACACGTTTGCGTTGATCGATAACAAAGTCGAACAACACGACTGGAGAGGACCAATTCGATGCTGGGCCACAATTCATCGAATTCTCGAGCACTTGCCCTGCACTTGCCGTCGCTACCAGCGACGAATTGAAGGTGGCGATCTGGGCCGAGGGGAAGGGCGATCGAACATCCCCAATTTCGTCAATTACTCTGATAAAGAAAAATATTATTGGAACTCTCAAACCGGTCGCGGAGAAAGGGCGACGAATAGTTTCGAGTGTTGTCTCAATGATTCCCCATTCGCTGGGCGTCGACGCTGCCTTCTCTGTTTTCATTTTGACAGACTGCTCGCCCTGTGGACCAGACACTTGTCGTTATGTCGCTCTTCGTGGCCTTTGCGAGTTCTGCCTGCAATTTTTTGAAAGGGTTTTTTTTTTAGAAGATCCAAACAACCGATTCGAATTCTTCGAACTTTGGATCTTGTTGATTTTTAGGCGGAGAGTGACTCGGTCGGTAACGAAAACTGTAATTCATTTTATGAAAAGGGCTTTTGACATTTTGCGCTCGGCGCAAGTTATTCCTTGCACATATTTTGAAATGGTATGTTTTGTTCATTATTGGAAAGAATTTAATACAATTTAATGTTAATACAATTTAATCGACTCTTGTACATTGTTCTCTGGGGTAAAATGGGACGTCCTCAAATTATTGAACAATTGTGTTTCAAAAAACCCGAATTTCCAATAATTTTAGGACGCCCATTTTGCCCCATCGATGCATCCCAATTTGTCTGTCCCGTTTTTCCCCACTGTCCCATTTTGCCCCGCTCTCCCCTACATTCTTCTCTCAATGCTCTCTTTAAAAAAAAAAAACAATGCATTACACTTTTTGTTACGGACCGAGCCGAGTCCAGGATAGATTTCACATCGCCTCAGAAATTCTCTCTCCAAGCCCCACAATAAAAAAAAAAAAAAATTCTCTAGACCCCGGATAACACCCTGGAAGCTTTTTCTTCTTCAAACTCGGCCTAACCGATGCGAGATACTCGAGCTTTTTATCTCGTTGATTTTAATGCAACAGCTACAACCATTTTTTTTCTCCGCTATAAAAGAACGGACAAACTTTTCCCGGAGACACCCGGAGAGCTCGGCGCTTATTTTTATGACGCGACATCGCGCACCTTCGGGACAACCGAGACCGTCGGCAGCCATATCTGCCTTAACCATGCAAATTTCATTGCCATATAACCTTCCCCGAGTCGACGTATCATAGTCCTCTCTCACGCCTGTCGAATGCCGTCTTTGCGCTATATATAGTCCAAAGACCGCATTACACATACACATATATAGATATATGTGATATAAGTGACATACACATATATACATGTATATGTATGTCATGTGTATACACATAACAGACACATATATCTATATATAGAGGTACTCAATGTTCGCCGAGTCACATGATTAAATTTCCCGCCATATCGACATGCCAGAAGCGCATGATGGCGAATCTTCCCCCTTAGAGCTCTCGCAATAGATTCGTGAAAGCAACTCTCGCTCCTAAACACCCCCATTTATTCTTCCCGATGATTCTTCTCGAGTCCATGTAACGTTAGATGCCTGCTAGTAATTTTTGCTATGTGGGAAGGGGACCTTACGGTAAGGGGGAGGGGGAGGGGGAGGGGAGGGGGAGGGGGAGGGGGGGGGGGGGTTAAAGTGATCTCGGTCTGGGCAGATCGGATTTGTCACGATTCCTAATGTGATCGACGCCGTAATAATTTAATAGCTATCCATGCCGGTTGATCGTCGCGGTACGGATAACTCAGGGGGGGGGGGAGAGAAAGATAACGGGAGAGATTATTAGCAGTGCGGATGGCGGAGAGGAAGGACGCTTTTCCCTGCGGTATAGAGAAGTACGCCGAACGCACTAAGGACCTAAACGACTTAGCCGAGAGGTATCCCGTTTCTCTGCTGATCCGAGCTTTCTTCCCCCTTCGTCTTCCTTCAACCACCCTCTCCTCCCCCCTCCCCTTCCCGGCCGACAAAATCATAATCGTCACTGGACGAACTTCTCGCTCAGACTCCTGCCGATAACTTCGAGGCGTTCGGTACACTGAGAGAAGAATCTAGTAAATATTACTATGTCGTTTGAAAGATATTACCATAGCACATAGTACATAGTACACAGTAAAAAATAATTTCGTAAAATCGGAAAGCGAAATTTTGTTAAAATAATTTTGTTAAAAAAGTGACAAACGAGTTTGTCAATTATTTGAATATGCGAACCTGTCCTTTTATTTCCTGTGTCATTGACAATTTTACTTTGTACTTTTGTTTGTAAAACAAGACAAATAAATCTATAAATCTATAAATCTATAAATCTATAAATCTTTAAATCTTTAAATCTTTAAATCTTTAAATCTTTAAATCTTTAAATCTTTAAATCTTTAAATCTTTAAATCTTTAAATCTTTAAACCTTTAAATCTTTAAATCTTTAAATCTTTAAATCTTTAAATCTATAAATCTATAAATCTATAAATCTACAAATCTACAAATCAACAAATCTATTAAAAAAAATCTAGACAAACTGAAACGGCGACATTGGACTCAATCCTTGTATTGCGTCTTGCGCGACGAGTTGCCTCAACCCTAATCTCGAAATCCCCACTCGATCCCTCAAAAAACAACCCCATCCGGTATTCACCCCCGATGCCTCAGATATCACCAACAGCAACTCTCGCGATAATCCTCGGCCCACAGTAACAGAAAAAAATCCCTCAACAATATCCATTTCCTACTCGATTTGAACGAGAAATTGCGCCATCGATAGTCATAGATTCGGAGTTGCGTATCAGTTCAGTGCAAAACATTTCCGCGGGCTCGGGATGAACGGCATCGGATCGCTGTGCGGGGGGTTGGTTTCCAAATGTGACGTGCTCTCTGCCTCCGGCCCGAATAGTACACCGCAAATTCCCTGAACCCCTCGAGCGCATTTCCGCGCGTCGTCGTTGCACACCTCCGTATTCGCTATCCGGGTAAAGCTGTGACGTGGGTGCGTAACGAGCAGCCAAACCGTACGAGCCTACTATTCGATTGGCATCGATGTACACACAGAGAGATACAGAACAGCCGCGTTCGGGGGTTGGCAGCGGCCGTGGGGGGGGGGGGGGGGGGAATGTGCGAATGTATTCTCGAGTCGATTGTACATAGCACACAGAATCATCTCTTTCGCGTTGTTACCGCTCGGTGTTGATCGAGGCGAGGGAAGTACATCGGTAGTAGTAACGGCCGGAAGTGGGCAGACGCGACGAGCGCGCACCGTGTAACCCTCGAGTCCGACACGGCTCTCTGTGCCGATGAATACCGAAGGTCGATCGAGGCCGCGCTGTCTCTCTCTCTCGCTCACGCGGGCGGATAGGCGTTACTGGCCATATATCGTTAAACCCCCGAGAGTCCCTGGGCAGCTGCGTTTCATCGCGAAACACAGGGCACGGCTATCCGTGTACCGGAAATAGTAAATACACCGGCCACGCGATGTCGAGCTCGAATCGGCGCGGTCCGCCGAGACTCGCACGGATAACACGCTCGCGGACATGGCGTATCCACTTTGCACGGTATAATACCCTACTGCACATAACAACTCCAGCTGATAGGCCGATCGACGAAGGGCCGCGCGTATGACCGGTGTTATGTAAAACCCTGCGGGCCTTTGGGAATATATATTTTTTTTTTTACTTTTTTTTATTTTAGAAGATACATATGAAAATCGTTCGAGTTGTTTTTTTTGTACGGTTTTTTTTATTATAGGAGGTACATGTAAAAATCGTTTCGAGAAATTTGTTAACATTTTTTTTTTTTTGGTTTTATATTTTTTATTTTGTTTTTGTTTCGTTGAAATAAATAAAATGGTTAATGTATGTTAGATTGGTATGTCAGTTTAGACATCTACTGTTACGATATAATTTTCGACTCGGAGCTCGGTATTGGATTAAATGGATTTCATGTAAATCGGTCGAAGAAGGAGAAATACGTCAAATAAAATAAATTAAATTTTTTTTTTATTATACATGATGCATATAAAAATCATTTAAAACATTTAAAAAATCATATAAGAATAATTTTCAGGAGATTACATTTTATTTTGTTTTTCATTTCTTTTTTATTATACAAGATTCATGTAAACATCGTTTCGAGGAATTTAAAAAAATATTTCTTCATTTTTCATTTTTTTTTTACATTACACATGATACATATAAAAATCATTTAAAACATAAAAAAATCATTTTCAGAAGATAAAAAAATATATATTGTTCGTTTTTCATTTCTTTTTTATTATACAAGATACACATAAAAATCGTTTCGGGGAGGAGAGTCCGGCGAGAGATCTGGTCCGTTCGCTGACGAGGCTCTCTGTTGCCGAAGCGAGGTTCTCCGGCTCTCGGGCCTGATTGATATCCTTCGGTAATCCTGGCACGGAGTTTCGAAGATGGAAGAAGAAAATCCTTGCTGTCCTCGGGGTGAAATATGAGATGTGGTTCTCGGGACCTTCTCCGCCCCACTTTTATCGTATAGGAGAGACCAGTTTCCTTTTTTTGCTTCATCTTCTTCTTCGGGTCGGAGCGGGGGGGGGGGGCGAGTCTCCTCTCGCGGGGATTTGGATTGGAGGGCATGGCGCGACCCCCGGAGGCCGGCGTGGAACGTGGTCGATGGAGAGACGAGAGGAAATCAATGCCTCGGGCAGAGTCCGGTTGCCTCGTACCTTCGACCTCTCTCCGCTTCGGAGCGAGCTCAACCCCCTCGACAGCCCAGGAAGCTTGTATATCCGTCTCTCCTCCGTGCCCCCTTTTTCTCCCCCTCGAAGCCTCCGCGCAGACGGAGAGAAACGGCCAGACTCCCGCGGATTCGACGATTCAACGTCGATCAAAACCTTCCGGCCGGAGCCGACTGGCGAAATCCTGCGGGATAAACTACGACCGATTTCTCTCCAGCCCCCCCTTCACTTCCGGTATTGAGTTTTCTTGGCCGCCAAGAAGAGGCCCGATTACCGGACGAGGAGAGCGGATTGCCGATCCGGCGTGTCACTCGATTAGCTCGTTATTAATTCAGCACTTGTTAATCATCTCTGAGCCGTCTTCAGCCGCGGAGTCTCCGGGCGAAGGTGGTTGGAAAATTGATGACGAAGAAGCTCCGGTTAAGTCGGCACTCGCGATCGTCCCGCGGATACATTAATCCCCGTGTAATCACGGTGAAAAGCGGGTTTGGAAAATTTGTCCCCGAAGGATCGTTCGGCCGGGGCGGAGGAGAGTTAAATTTTTCCCTCCGGGTCAACAAAAGGGACGACGCTGACGAGCCGCGAGCTTCGAGAGTCGTTTGGGAAAAGCGATCAAACTGCCGTGCTGGGGTTTTTTTTGTTCTTCTGCTTCTTGTTTAGTTCTTCTTCTCGGAAGTGGCGGAGACTCGGAAAATAGTTGATGGCGGAGTTGGTAACAGTAAGCGGAAAGGGGGATGTTCTTCTGCGCGGAAAGAAACGGAGAGGGTGAAGTTCGTTTCTAACGGGCGGTCGAGGGTGAGTCCGACGACGGAAACCCTACCGGAAGGGAGGATTTCTCTCTCGCGGATGTGGGAGATCGAGGGAGAAGGCCATAGTGCAAGGAGGGACCCTCAAGATTTCCCGGAGTTTAATATAGTTTTAGGGGCGGCGGCCGACAGCCCGGGGGTGTAATGGCGTCTTAAGTCTCAGCGGTTCTCAAACAGTCGCGGCGTTTCGTTCCTGAGATAAAAATCCTGCGGACTGTGCCGGTCTGAGAGTAGATCGCCGATACCAGAATTTGGGGAATAAAATGTGCGGATGTGGAGGAGGAATATGATTGATTCTCCGGAGGATGGTGGGGTGTTTTTCCATGTAAACAATAAATAAATGGGTGGGGAGTCAACATTTTGAACGATCGAAATGTAGGAGGATATTTGGAAATTTTTATCATGGCGAGTTAGCGTTAGAAATAGACCTTAAATGAATGATAAAAAATCTGAAAAAATTCTCGAGCGTAAATACCAACCTTTTGAATGCCTCATACATTTTTTGCAATGATTCATCGAGCCGCTTCAACAGCGTAGCACCTCAATGACGCCCTACTCACACAGTAAAAAATTATTTCGTAAAATCAGAATTCGAAATTTCGTAAAATCGGAATTCGAAATTTCATAAAATCGGAATTCGAAATTTCATAAAATCGGAATTCGAAATTTTGTAAAATCGGCATTCGAAATTTTGTAAAAATAATTTAGTTAAATAAGTGACAAACTCGTTTGTCACTTATCTAAATATACGAACCTGTCCTTTTATTTCCCGTGTCATTGACAATTTTAGTTTGTCCTTTTGTTCGTAAAACTAAAAAATTAACAAGTAAAAAATTGTGGACAATAAGTCGTTGTAAAAAGTACACATTTTTTTTTACTGTGCACATTCCCTCGCCCAAAAGGCTTAAAATTGTATTCCTGCGGCACAGTTTTTTTTTTTTTTTTGATCCACGATCAGGAGCATCAATTCACCTGGTCTCTGAACCGCATTGACGACCAGAACCTTGCCGCATTACGTAATTTTTCGCCGCAGCGACGAGAGCGTCCTGTCTCTCTACACATTCTTGCTTTCGCGTAATATAGGGAAGCGGCAGGGATATGAGGAAGAGCGTTCTCGTATGTATGTAAGAACGCGGGAACCTCGAGAGACTACGTGCATGGCATAGTGATGCGAATACGAGAGAGGAGAGTCGAAGGGGGACGGGGGAGAGCGCACCGGAGAGAAAGAGTACCGGCGAAGCGGGATCGGCTGAAGCGGAGAGGAAGCAGAGGACTGCGGGGATAAAGACGATAGGGGCAACCTCGGTGCGAGCTTCGGACGGTTCTTGATTTTTACGAGCCCGTAAATTCCTGAGAGCTCCCTTGCTCTCGGGCTTCCAGCACAGACGCGCGCAACCCCGTCGCTTACACGTACACATCGTCTCACGTACGAATGATTCTCCTTCGCGCACCCCGTGTCTGCCCTCTTACTTTCTTTTTCCACTCGCGGGCGCAAGCGCCTCGGATATTCAGTCTGGGATTCACCGGTCCCTGCGCTGCGGTGATGGTAATTCGATAAGGTGCCGAGCATTATGTATCCTCGCGGATTATCTTGATTCGGGGGTTTTATCGAAAGTTACTGTCGGACGAACAGTAATGTTGACTTTTATTCTGCACATTGTTTGACATTTTGCGGGTCTGATCTCTTAGCGAGGTTTCTACTCGGAGTTAAAGCGCCTGCGACATTCGGGCTGGATTTCATCGGCCCCTGTGCCGAGTTGTTACATACATACGAGTCACTAGTTTCCTACTTTACGCTAAAGCAAGGATGCGTAGAGATACCAGGCGAAACGATGTTCCTCATCATCGTTAAAAAAAAAAGAAAAATAATTTGTTACCCAAAAAAATAATTTGTTACCCAAAAAAATAATTTGTTACCCAAAAAAATAATTTGTTACCCAAAAAAATAATTTGTTACCCAAAAAAATAATTTGTTACCCAAAAAAATAATTTGTTACGCAAACAAATAATTTGTTTTGGGCGCCGGATCGATGGTCGCGATTGTGATGGTAATTCGATAAGGTGTCGAGCATTATGCGATCCTCATGGATCATTTTGATTTGGGGCTTGATCGAAATTTACTGTCGAACAAATACTAATGTTAATTTTTATTTTTATAACTATTTGACATTTTCCCAGTCTGCCCTTCAGTGTCGTTTCTACTCGAATCGAAAGCGCCTGAGACAGACCTTGAGTCTCGATTTCACCAATCCTTGCAATCCGAAAACGCTCCAATCAACATTTCCCACCCCAATATCATAATTCAATAATTCACCCCCAAACAACAAAAAACATAATATTTACCACAAAAATCCATACCAACTCCATAAAAAAAAAACTTTATCACACGAAATCGGGTTGCGTGCGATGAAGGCCCGGGAGGTAAACCGAAGCATTTTAGCGATCGGATCGATGGTAATCGCGACGGGTACACGCGGCTTTCCGTATCGTCCGGCCGTTGCGTCGGATGGCTCGTTCGGCATCGGTATACACAGCCTCAACGAGATTGAAGGTTCGGTTAACGAGTTGTTTATGGATCCGCCCGCTTCCACCTTTTGACCCTCTCGTACCTTCCCTCCTCTCGCGTCCCGTCGATGGACCTCGTGGACCTCGGGCTCTCCGTTCCTCGGCCTCCCCCCCCCCCCCGACGGTGCTTCCCACCCCCGCGCGACGCTCTATGGAGTCCATTAACTGGCACCGCTTGCAGGGCACCGCATAGTTCGCATAGTGAAATCTCCTCTCTCCCCCCTTTCCCCCCTCCGGAATTCTCTCTGCGTTCTCCGAACCATCGCGCGCACGGTGCACGCGGGGGTAGTTTGGGGAGCTCACCCCGCGGCGAACAGCCGGGATATATCCGCGGTCGCTATGGCAACGCGGGGGCTGGAGCCGCCCCCGGCCGCCAATCAGAGCTCGCGGCCGGGATGAGAGAAACGAGCGCAACCCCTCCTGTGCGCCACCCCCGAGCCGACCCGCTCTATCCGTCTTTATCCTCCCCCCTCCTCAGCCGCCGCCGAACCAACCCTCCCCGATGTACCACCCCCTCCCCCCTCCCCCTCCGCCACCCCCCTCCGCCCTCCGCCCCCTGCGTCTCCTCTCATCCTCGCTGAGATTCCCGCTTGGGAGGAAATCTTGACCGGGCGTGCCCCGCATCCCCGATACCACTACCACTGTCGCGGCTCTCTGCCACTGGGAGCGAGGCCGTTTCCCCCCTTTTTTCGCGAGTACACCACCGAGGCCTTCAGCGCTGGGATTCGATATATGGAGTACCGGGATTCTACGGGGAGAGCGCCGGAGACTCTTTCGAATTAACTTCGACTCTGGACTCTGGAGAAAGAGGGGGCGGTGAGGAGGGGGGGGGGGGGGGAGAGCTTTCTATACCGCTTCTGGTTGAAGAATCTCGATACCCGATATTTTCGCGAAGTAACGCGGATTTACAGATGTATGTACGTGCCGAAGTGCCTCGGAGAAAAGTGCAATTGAAATTTTATCCTTCGTGGAGTCTGAGAGACTTTGGGGGGTTTATCCTGTGGATGAAAAATTTAATCGCACGGAGACAGACGTGAAATTCTCGGACATTTTTTTCGTGTGTGATGTTTTGGATTTTGTATTTTTTTTTGTATTTTTGATGCGTTGATGGGAAAGTCTGGAAAGAACTTTTTTTCCCGCGGAGATGAAAAATAAAACCATCAGGGATTATTAATACCTAGTTATAATTATGCATTTATGTGATTATGTAAATAATTTTTTCCACTTTCTAAACTTTTCCATTTTAGTTATTTAGAGTAATATCCGCGGTGAAAAAAAAACTTCGACGATTCATAGTTACAGAACATCGAAAAATGGCGCACTCGAAGTAAAATCTGATTTTCGTTTTCTTGCCTCTTTTGCAGGTGAGAAACCGCACAAGTGTCAGGTATGCGGCAAAGCATTCTCGCAGAGCAGCAACCTCATAACTCACTCGAGAAAGCACACGGGTTTCAAGCCATTCGCTTGCGACCTGTGCGGTCGAGCTTTCCAGCGCAAGGTGGATCTGCGAAGGCACCGTGAGACGCAGCACGCGGAGATCGGCACGGGAACGCATCGACCCTCGATCGGTACGATCACGCCGAGCAACCTGTCGACCGCCAATCCGCCGCTGCTTCAGTAAGACTGTGATGGGAACGTTTTGCAATCGAAAAAAAAAAAAAAAAAAATTTATCGCGTAAACCAAAGACGAAATTTCGGTGACGAGAAGTTGGGCGTGAAGGACGACTGTTATTATTATTATATTATTATATTACGATTATTATTATTTTTCATTACTTTATCATCCGAGCACATTCTACTTTTAAAAACAGAGAGGAAAAAAAAATGAAGGAATAGCATTTGTCTTGTGTAGTTCTGCAATGGAAGGCCACTGAGGTAGAGATACTATTTATTTGCCGAGAGACGAAGAAAATAAATCGACGTGTTATGTATAATATTGCATATCTCGCGCGTCGATCGTTGATTAATCAATAAAAAAAAAAATGATTATCGAGGGCATGCCGTGTGTCGTGTGTACGCGTCGAAATTTGAAGACTTGTAAATATCGAAGATCCTTTTATCCCCGTATCGTTCACGATAGTCATTAAGCTTACATTATACGTGTATAAACATAAGTTAAAATCCCAGTACGGAAGATATATATTATAAATAGAAAAATGAGACGAGGGAGATAGTGGAAGAAATGAAAACTGACGAGGGGCCGCGGTGTTGCAATTTTAGGGTGTTTCGCAAATGATTAAAAAAATATATATATATAAAAAATGAAAATTAAAAAAAAAATTAACGATACGTTTCCTCCGAAAAAAACAAATACGAATAAAATAAAATCGTTGATATCTCGCTCTCTCGAACTTCTTATTGTTTCACCATTGATTATTATGTAATTATTGTAATTAGTCCTCGCTATTAATATTATTGTCATTATTATTAACAATAAACGCTGTTACCATTTGTAAAAAGATAATTTTTTTTCTGTGCGATCTCCGTGCGCGTGTGGTGGAGTGGGGGAAAAGAAGAAAAAAAAATGGAGAGGAATTCCCCGACCAACCGACGCTTTCCCGCATCCGCTTTTCCTCGTACTTTCGTAATGCATAATTTGCATGCACATAAATTTGGCTTTTGCGACCAAAGAGGCTATCTCTACGCGATGCTCACGACGGGAAAATTTGCATCGTACATCGCAACGGTTTTACATATTTTCGCGGATGAGCGAGAGAGAGAAAGTGAGTGAGGAGAGGAAGAGAAAGAGATAGCTTTACACCCAACCCCGGAGCTATTTCAATTTAAAAAGCCGCATAGCCAATTTTACATTTTACTCGAAAATAAGAATAACTCGGCTGCAAAGAAAACAACGGGAGAGCGAAAAAAGGAATTCTTTTCCCGACACTGTTTGAAGCATTAAACTGATTTACATAAGGTCTTTCAAGATCGGTATTTTTTTTCATACAGTGTTTATGTCGCAGTCGCCGAAGCAGCTGCAGCAATGATGAAGTGAAAATCTGCTGTGACGATCAACAGAATTCATAATGTTTGAGTTTCATCGCTCGTGAATTGCTGTGCTGAAAAGAAAAATTGCTTAAAAAATCGGTAATCAGCGGGAGGCTAAAAAATAATCGTTTTCTCAAAAAGACTTAAAAAAAACAAAAATTCATAAGCTATGGATTATTCACAGCTTAATAAATAATCCCTGGCGGCTTGATCTACTGAATAAAAAAACATGAACAAAATTGGAACATAGCGGAAAGATAATAAAAGAATCGTTTTCGCAGAAGACTTAAAAAAAAAAACAAAATTCATAAGCTATGGATAATTCATAGCTTAATGAATAATCCCTGGCGTCCGATCATTAGCGGCTGGATCTACTGTATAAAAAACGAATTAAAAAAATCGGTAAACGAGGATAAAATAAAAAAGAATCGGCTTC
Organism: Ichneumon xanthorius; assembly: GCA_917499995.1. Lineage (NCBI taxonomy): Eukaryota > Metazoa > Arthropoda > Insecta > Hymenoptera > Ichneumonidae > Ichneumon > Ichneumon xanthorius. The sequence goes on along the minus strand of OU824204.1, from coordinate 3,022,235 downwards.
TCAAAGCACTTAAAAAAAAAAAATTGCAAAGCTGTGGACAATTCACACTTCAATGGATAATCCCTAGCCTCTGACTTACAAGACCGAATCTATGCGATCTAAAAAAAAAAACCGTAATACAAAAACTATGGATAATTCAAATCTTAATAGATAATCTCTTGCGTCTGATCGCTCACGAATTGATCTACTGGATACAAAATTAATTTTAAAAAAATCGTACGATACAGCGAGCCGATAAAAAAGAATCATCTTCTCAAAAGCCTAAAAAAAAACAATAAAATTGCAAAGCTATGGACAATTCACACCTCAATACCTAATCCCTAGCCTCTGACCTCCAAACCATATCTACGCGCTCTAAAAAAAAAAAAAAAAATTCACTACCTCACCGCACACGCAAGCGACACTCGAATAAGTGTAACGCTCCGCTTAATTCGCGTCAGGGCATGCCAGCGACCCTCGCCGGCGGGGCGACAGTGCCGACTTCCAGCGTGGGGGCAGGCTCATCTTTATCACCGAGGACTCGACTGGGATTACTAATCCGAGGGCTCGAATGGTCGAGTAGCCGTTGCCAGTTAAGCAAACTGCCCTACCCTTAACGATCCAATATGTTTTCCTCTCCCCCAGTTTCTTCCCCCACGGTTGCTTCGCAAGTACTCTTCGCCAAGAGCCGTCACCGTCCCGGGTGCGGGCCCTCATTTTCGGCTCCCATTTCGAGATTTTTCCGACTCGCCTCTGGATAACCCTCGGCTCCCTTCGCCTAAAACCGGTACGCAAGGAGCACCAAAGTAGAAGAGGCAGCGACTGGTGCGGCGAGAGAACTCCACGCAAGAAGCCCGTACAGTCGGGAGTCTCTCCTCGAAAGCGCATAACGGGGCACTCCCCGTTCGCTGCACGACACCAATGACGCAGCCCACGGGGGCAGATTGGACAGTTATTGCATTCTGGGTAAGATTAATTGAGCTCGGGGCAGACACGGAGAGTGAGCGAGCCGGCGAGCCGGGGAAGAGAATTCACTCGCCAGCCGGCTCGCTCCTATCCGCGCTTATAATCGTGTGTCTCAGGCGATACCGGGAGGGACGAGGAGTCGGTGATTAACCGATTGGTCGCGTCGCCTGGTGCAGCTGGGAGAGAGACGGAGAGGAACGGGGGGGGGGGAGAGGAAACACGCACGCATGCCTGGAGACAGAGGGAGGCTGAGAATCAATCCCACACCAGCGATGTTCCAGCTCGCTAATGGGCATCGGAGTAATAGAGACTCTCGTTATTAAATACGCGACGATAGAGGGATGACGGGGCGGGGGTGGGGGGGATGGGTGGGAAAATGGATAATCGCTAAAGCTCGTCGAGTTAGTTTGCGTTGATGCATGGACCGCGGTGAAATACCAGCAATTCCTTTGATCGCGGGCGCGTTTCACTCGTTATTCATATTTTCTTCGATATTGGGAGAGGAGATGCGGGGACAAAGCTTCCTGTGGGACTAATAGCGCGGTATCGTTTTGTAATGTATTCTCTGTTGGGAGCTTCGCAATTACGGTGGGCGGAATGCATCGGCTCAAATCGTATAAAACCTTTGAATAATTACTTGGAGCGGGTCGACGATGTGCGATCGGTTATTAGCTGATTGAACGGAGGGCATGGATCGATCAATCTCTCGGCTAATGCGTCGCGGAATGGCAATCGAGAGCTTTCGATGCACGCGTTTTTATGACGATGTCGATATGTGCGTTGTCTGTGTGGAATGGGAGGTCAAATCTTGTGTAGGGTAAAAGTGGTGAATATGGCCCACCTCGATTAACACGTAAATCAATGATATATGGACCGGGCCATATTCCCCACTTTTACCCTATGCAAGTGAAAATCTTTGGGTCTTTTCATCTGACTGTCACTTACGTGGACTTACGGCCTATCAATGAAGAAGCTGTCGGAATAAGCTTTGGAAGAAGAATGGGTCATGATGGAACAATGTTACCTCTATGTAAATACTTGCCGGTTTTCGGGGCTCGGGCGCTTCGAGCGAATTCTTGAAAATTAGGATAAACCATAAACTTGATAAAATCAACACTGCGGGCGCGCAAGCCACAACAGTCTACTAGCAAATGAGAAACAACAAAAAATCAAACGGCAGATTTTTCATACCCCTCGCGATGGATCTCATCGTACGAGGACAATCAAGCTGAGTGTCCCAACTCGTGACGAAAATCTGAATTATTAATCGGATTTTTTAACATTTTTTTTCCATTCCTTAGGCATATCGAGGGATAGAAATTAGGACAGAGCGGAGAGTGTACGGAGTGGAAAGAAGTCGCGAGGGTACGACTCCGCCTTATGACTATTAAGGTATTCACGGCTCCTCGGAGGCCGACCCCCTTCTTTTTTGAAATATGGCAACCGACATCGTACGCTACAGCAGTTTCACCCTCTCCGGTATCGCATAAGCGCCGTACGCCCCGGCACGAGCACGAGAGCCCCTTATATCGCGGTTCCCATATTATTTACAACTCTCGTCCCATACGCCGTTTCGCAATAACCGCGAAGCCTCACGTGGTCGTCGGTGTGCTCTCGAAAACCCGGGAGCGAAACCGTTCGACCAGAGAACAATATGCTCGAATCGATCATGTTTCTGTGCTTAATCCGAGTCAAAGCTTTTTTTTTAGGTTGAAATTTTTTTTTTTTTGTTTCAAAACACCCGACCAATTCTCACTAAATTCAATCCACCCGTAAAAAAATCGACGTATGATTTTTCGACGATTTGGAACATTCTGAATATATTAGCATGAAAGTAGCAAATTTTTATTTTTTGTAGCAGTAGTAAAAGTGCATTTATTGACAATATTGAGTAGTTCATCCAATATTTAATACATCTCTCTATATAGTAATTACAACATTCACATAAACATTGTCAATGGGCCATCGATCGGAGTCCTTCAGTACAGGGTTTCCATAATCGGGTGGATTTATTAATTTTTTAAAATTATTATATTTATTGCTGTATTTTGTTATTTTGCAATTGTCATGTCCGGATTATGTACATCTAAAAGTATATAATTTATACTTATATTTATGTCTTCTGGGCACTCTGTATTGACCTTTAATTGAAACTGTTGGAAGATTGTGTGCACATGTGATTTGTATTTGCGTATTATCTGTTGTTGCGATTGCGTGCACAGTGGCTCAATGTTTAGTCGGTTAACAACGAATCATTTGGTGAGTTTCTCGAATCTATCTGCTATGGGTGTCTTTTATCCGAATTTTTCGTGTAAACAAAGATTCCCGAATGAGAAAAGAAAAACTGTAAATTTTTCTCACATAAAGTTCTACATTTAGGGGTGCAGCGATGCATGTGAACCGGAAACGTTTGAGATGCGACGAGAATGGTAAATCTCACTCCGTCCACGGAAGCGAGTTTGTTTGAAACTCGAAGGATTTACTCATCAGAGGCCTCCGCGTTGGGGGATGATAGCATGCGCGTAGAGCGGATGGACCAGCGAGGGAAGGCGGGGGGGGGGGGGGAGGATTAAAAAAACGTCAATTTTCAATTATCCGTCCGGGCGAAACTGAATTCGTTCTCGGCCACGCACATTTCCACCGGTAAAGCGAGCTAATGGAATTTTTTAGAAGGTAGATTATGCTTCACGCGTACGCGATAGAGCCAGGAGAGGGTTCAGGGTGAATTTGACGTTCAACCGGACGTTAGCTTGAACGCGACGATGAATTAACTCTTTCCGTCGCGCTTAACAATTTCCGACACCCGGCCGCTGCACGACCGGGGTGGAAAAGAGAAAAATTAACTTCCAGCCCGAATGTGACATTGAGAGAATAATTAACCGGTTGATTGTTTTCGCAGGTTCGTTGATCCGTTTCGAAAGTGGAGGAAAAAAAAAAGACGGACCGACTATTTGTCAAAGCCGTTGATAACGCTGAAGAGCCTTTTTTGCGGCGTGTTTCGTCGAGCGACGAGAACGAATATAGTCAACCGTGTTGCTGAGAGCTCGAACGAGAATGAAACAAATGGCATTCTTCGGGTGGAGAAGAATACGAGTACGAGGCACGCGCCAACGCGATTACTCAGTCGAGAGTCCTAACTGTCCTCGGTCTGGGGCTTCGACGTGCCCGTCTTCACCGCGAGTCAGCCACATCATCGGTCCGAGTTAATAAAATGGGGACGATTAATCGTTGTTCCCTTCCCAAAAATGCTTCCTCTCCATGCCTCGTCCACCACTTGGGTGTCCAATACTTATTTCTTCTCGAGTAGATATCGAATACCGCGGTCGGTATTAAAAACTGTAATCAACTTTTTTCAAGGGTGCCAAACGAATTCGGAGCAAAACTGATTCTTACATAATTCTGATATGAATTCTGTTTTCTTCTAATCGAATGTAATCACCACCAATGAGAAAACAATTAGCGATTTTTTACCGACTGAGTCCGGATTGAAGACTTACCGGAGAATTCATTGCCAGAATGCAATGTGAACAAAACTCAATAGGTAACAAAAACTGTAATCCGTGTTTCTCAAGCGTTTTGCCCACTTTGGGCTGAACACAAATAAGTAACATCTTCATTTAACAGTTGAGCAGACGCTGACGGTTTGATTTTTCCCAAAACAGTTGAGCATCCCTCAAAGAAATGCATTACAGTTTTTGTTACCGACCGAGAGCGGGTTGCGCGTGGAATGAAGGGGCTTTCGTTGCTTTAAGGAATAATAGAATCTGTGATAGGCTTGACTCTAATCTACGATAGATACGTAGGTAGGCGATGACGACGTTCCCAAGAGAAAGAAATTCATTACCTATGTTGAATAAATGATCAGCCGGATGGCTCGTGAATCGACGAAAGATCGGTTGAGTTAAGACTCGATTCCCCGGCGAAAGTGATTATTCGTCGTCGTGCCTGTTTCACTTGAAATCGACCCCAGAGGACCGAAAGAGCCTTGGCGGACCTATCTTCACGACAGTATATCTCCTTCGGTTGCATCATTGATGAACTCCCTCGGCGAGCTCGGCAACAGTCGGGCTCTCTCTCTTTCTCTCTTTCTTGAACGTTCTTACTCCCCTGGCTATCTTCCGGGCAATTCGTTGACCCTTCACCCCTATAAGTTCGATTGCTATGCGTGCCGAGTTCAAAGAGTCTCTCCTCTGTTTTTATAATTGATTATCTTAACGTTAAAAAGCTCAACGTCGGCTTTTCAGTACAATGGAAATTCGAGCTCCGGCAGTTATATACCCAGAAACGTCGTGGCAATTGAATTTCCAGGGTGACTTCGTTATTCGTCAAATGAAATTCGCTTCAATTTCACTATTTCCTTTATCCTAAGTAAGTTTCCAGCTATCTTTATTCCACCCCATCGTGTTTGGAGTCTCTTATTCACTGCTGTCGCAATAGTCGAGAGTACATTTTGCTAGTCATCGCCTGCGAGAAAAAGATACAAAAATATTAATACAGGTTACGAAAATATATATATTTTTTATATTAAAAAAATTGACCTCTTCCTCCAATTTTTGTGATATGGATTTGGGGATTTTTTTACGTGATTAGTATACCATAAAGGATTTTCAATAGTGCAGAATTTTCGATCCAATGTCTTATTACCAAGAAAAAAAATAAAACAGATTTTGGTGCCTAAAATCAATTAACGCCCTCTTAAATTACATAAAAAATACATACTTTCATGATGTTTTTTTCTACTGAACGGGATTCCAACTATTGACTCATCTGGCTATACCGAGTGAACGGATACATGCCCAATAGCGAAGAAGAAAAAGGAAGAGATGGAAGGGAACGAGGGTATTGGTTACGCCACGTAGCCTCGTAACTCAGTTTCAACGGTAGCTCTCGATCGACGTGTAGGAATACTTTATGCGAAACGTTTCGACGTCACCATCGCAAAAGTCCAAAAGCGAAAAAGGAAGGTAGCGGGCGGCGGACGAGCGGGAGACGGCGCAAATGCGGTTTAAGTATTCTACGCGTCAAGCGAATCGACTCCGGGCTCCCCGGCTGTGAAGGATGGCGAGGGCCGTGATGTCCCACGTCGAAAGGGTGGCTCGGGAAAGAGGATTGCCACCCAGGTCGTCAGATAATCGTGTGAGAGGACGAACTCTGTATAGATGATGCTGCTGCCATCAACTCTTGATCCTCGAGAGACTTCAATCGTCCCTCGAGAGTTTCATAGATCACCCTCAACGCAAACTCAACTCCAAGGTAGAAAACCGTCGTGGTTCTTACTGCTGATGCATCTTACTGACCGCCCGAATAACCAAAAAAGTCTGAGTATCCACATTCTATGAACGACTTAAACAAATGAAGCACTCATTTGACTGATGTTATTTTGCACCATGTCATTTTGACGTGTCACCGCATAATGTGAGACGCTCTTTGACTGGCAGAACACCAAATGCCCCGTGACTGTTTCGTACACGTCAAGTCTGAATGCTGCAGTTATTTTTTTTCTTCTCGTTGCCTATGAACATTCGATCCTCAACGTCGCATAATCGTCGAACCCCCAACCCTCCCGTTCCAAGCTCCCCTGTCCCACCGAGCTACCGCGTATCGGTATTCAAACGGTTCTAACTCGATATAAGCGACGATCCCCCGGGGGCGCGCTCGCTCCACGGATCCAAAGACGGCGACGACGATGCGGACGCAGACAGGGAAAGAGAGACTACGATGCTCCTCTACTTCTGGTCTTTCTCGTGGTGGTTACCGATCGTACCATCGCCATCTACTCTTCCACGGGCATCAACGGAATAAGAGTGTGTCCCCAGTTCGAATTGAATTTGCATCGAGTCCTCTCGGAGTGGTCGAGTCGGGACTCTCTCTCTCCTCTCCGTCGGCCATCGAACGTGCATCCGATACCCACGGGACTATCACGAGACGAGCGTATCAAACTCTCCACCATCTACCGCGCGTAGTACCTCCTCATCTTTCTATTTGGCATGAAGGTACACCGAGCTCTCCACCGCACACCCTCCAACTCCGTCGTGCATATTACGGAAAAACGCTTTTCCATGCTCTCCTTCCTATCGTACCAACGACAATATAGCTCCCTGGATACCCAGCGAGCATGACATTTTAGATGAGACGAACGTGCCCCGACCAACGGAATAAAATTTTCGAGTAGCGGAATATACGTTTATGCTATCCGGAGTTACCATCTACATTCGAACTCTGGATCAACTTCCGCGAGCTTTCGATAATTATATCTTTGCCTTGTTCCTTAAATCGCATTTTTCTGTCATTGGCTGCATTTGAGATACATTCCAGAGAAAAATAACAAGTTTTCTCTGTAACGTCAATTCCCGCTTCGAGATCTCAGTTTTCGACGGAAAGTATCGTTACACGGAAGAACGTCACTTCCGGTTTTAAAATCTCAATTTTCAACCGGAAGTGATGTCATATGGAAAAACGGGACTTCCGGTTTTAAAATCTCAATTTTCAACCGGAAGTGATGTCATATGGGAAAACGTTACTTCCGGTTTTTAAGTATTAGTTTGAGTTCTGAAGTGACGTAATTCGGGAAATCTTTACTTCCGGCTTAAAGATCTTATTTGCCGACCGAAAGTGACGACTTCCGGAGAAGACCCGATATGGCTTTTGGGTGTGCGGCAGCCAGTGTGAAGCCAGCGATGTGCCGTTTTTCCGGTTGTAACCGAATCCCACCTGAGAGCTGTCCACCTCACGACAGTATCGCTATCGTACGAGGCCTCGGGGAAACTAGAAAACCTCTGTCGATAAAACCGGTCATTCCAACTAAGTATTTATTTTCGTATTCTATACCACCAGCTGAACGGTTTCGATCCACCAACCAGTATACGGCCAGACGGTCACTTATCCAAGAATTGATCGCGAACGATTCTACTGGACTTTGGGGATAACCGAAGCCACACACGAACCACGCACCCACTGTCGGTATCGCCACTTGAGTTTAGAAATTAATGCGAAACACCATCTATGAGGAGTGTAGGAAAGTTCCGCTCAATCGGTAAAAAAAACCAATCGTCGACCTTATCCGGGTCTTTCTACTTTATCGACAGTCGTGTAGACTTATCCATTGATGCTTTAGATGCGGTTATTGAAGAGACATCGTTGGAAAACTTGTTTTGAAAAAGAGGTTCTTTCAATAAAGCTTGTTGCATGTGTTTCCCTCGTTTGCCCTCTGCTATAAGACTTTCATTTTTTTTAGTTTATTTTTTTATTTTGAACATACAAAAAAATGTTCGAGATTTTTATGTCAGCGTACTAGAGATTGTCGAAAACGTCGGAAAGGCTCATTTTCCGACCGGAAGTGACGTCAAAACGGAAGTAGGAAACGTGCCGAAAGTGACCCCACACGGAAATACGTCACTTCCGGTTTGAAAATGTCGAAGCGACGTTTTCTGAAGGCGGACCGATATGGAGTTTCCGCGAATTCCCGTTTGTCCAGTTGCAGCGCTATCTCACCTGGATGATGTTACCTCACGGTTGGGAAACTGGAAAACCTCCATCGATAAAGCCAGTAGATTCGATACCATCCACTGAAAGGATTCGATGCGCCAGCTAGTATACGGCTGGATGGCCATTTATTCCAGTACCGACCGCGAACGATTCTGCCGGACTCCGGGGATAACCGAAGTCGCATACGAACCACGCATCCACCGCTGTCGGTATCGTCATTGAGCTTAGAAGTGAATGCGAGACACCATCTATGAGGAGTTTCGAGAAGTTTTGCTCAATCGGTACACCGAAAAAATTTGTTGGTCATATCAAAATAAGCTGCAGTTGCGGGTGGCGAAATAAATATTTGGTCGATTGAAAGAAATATTTAGTTGATTGAACGAATATTTAGTTGTTTGACCGAATATTTAGTTGCTTCAACAAATAGTTACTTGGATTTAACAAACATTTTGTTCAGTCAACCAAATATTTCGGTGTAAAAAAAGAAACCATCCGTCGAGCCTATCCGGGAATTTCTGCTTTATCGACAGTCGGCTAGACTTATCCATTGATGGTTCAGATGCGGGTACGGTACGGACCTTGCTTCCTCGACTCTTTTGCAGGTGGCGCTGCAAGGAAATTCTCGTTTCACCCGCTCTTCGGGGTCGGGCCGCCCCCATCGATCCTGCGGCGCTGACCTCGAGCGGTCAGGGGGGTTGGAAAACCATTTCTCAAAGAGGTTTCTCTCGCTCTCCGCTCTCGACAGAATCCTGGGACGACGTCTTGATAACTGTAATTTAGTATTCAAGAGATTCCATTGTGGACGGTCCTTTGATGAATCGTTCGGTTAACCGGACGGAGAGGCAAATTCACCGGCCTCGGGTCAGAGGTCACCGAGGCGGAAGGACAAATACGACAGGGTTGAATGATTAACTATTAAAACGACAAATCAAATTTATTGAATCGCATTATTGGTAATCATATTCAAGTGTACGATGTCGTCATTCTTATTTTTTTTTCTTCCATTCTCTCTCGCTCTCTCTCTTTCTCTCTTGGTTTTTTTATTTTATTCACGACTGACGAAAAGGCAGGGTTTTCTTTCTTCTCGAACAACTTGTCCATCGTACGTGTGTGACTTTTATTTCCTTCTCTTTTTTTTCCTCATTAATATATATAAGATTAGATCTCTAAATTGATGCGCATTTACTTTCGTGGATGAGTAGGGCCGATCTCGATCGTAGTTCGAGGTTCAATGGTCGATTAGACTATACCCAATAGTCGCGTTTGGAAAAATCTGTACTCACTCCTTGTTTTTTTTCCTTATTGTTACTATTTTTATTATTATTATTATTATTATTATTATTATTATTATTATTACTTTGAAAATTACGCGGGATCGCAAGTGGTCGAGGTCAGATTTTTCGTCACGTACGACACAGATCGGTTAGAGCTCTTTATCTCTATCTAAGCTTAATAAACTTTATTTACGTTAGTCTGATTACAAACACGTCTTCTAGAGTCTTTGATGACAAGTTTTTATTGTTTTTTTTTCTTCCTCACAGAGGAAGGATTCGATTTCGTGAGAATCAGGATATTTTTAATGTTTACGACCTCAGTCATTGTCGTTTCAACTTTCGGTCGCCTGAAATATCGGAAATATCGGTCAATGCATGTTTTTTTTTCGTTTTGGCAAGCTTAGCAGCAATTTTTTTTGGGTACGTTACTCATGTTTGCTTGTTCTTATTTTTTCATTTTTGCATCGAACATCATTTTGACATTCAATCAACGCCACTCTTGGCAAACCCTCTAATATCATTCACGGACTTCGACTATCGAGACACAACTATCGTAACTCAGGCCTAAGTTCATTTATCGATAGATTGTTATCGTTATCACACGCTTTTTACGCACAATAATAATAATAATAATAATGACGATAATGCGAGATCATGTCTTAATCCCAACTCACGACTCGAATATGAAATTCAATCGAATTAGCTTTATAAAACACTTTGTTTAATAATAATAATAATCTTTTCGTTTTCATCTGGCAATGACGATTATCTCGCACGCAGATTTTTCTTTTTCTTTTCAACGAAAACGGTTTTTTGTCGTTGAGATTTTTTTTTAACAACAGCGTGAGTTAATTCTCGCACAGATTACGATATATAATAAGTTGTTTACTTTTTTTTTGTTCATTAATAAAATCCTGTAATAAATCCCATAACGTTATAGTATATTTAATATTCAATTATCTTCTTAATAGCGCATTATTTTTCTGCTTTTTTTTTCTTTCTTTTTTTTCATACATTTCGGCAATATTTCCGTAAACAACGGCTATACATAACGCACTGCCTTGGATGCATGAGCGTGTGTGCGGTGCGCGCAAGTCGTCATCACGGTATAACATACATATTTTATTTATATATATATATATATATATATCAATATCATATGTAGGTACAGTCAATCGTAATCGTTAATTTGGCGGAGTTTTTGGCACGATGTCTGTGATTTTTTTTTCTTCACACGTCGTCCACAGATTAATTCTGTCTTTCGTAGTAAAGAATACACACATTACATTACAATACTATGTACAAAATTCGCGGCGATGAGTTTTACCGTCCACGTACAGAGAATAGGGTGTTTCGTTTATCTATTTTTTTTTTCGTCAAACAAATCAAATTTCCTTTATACAACGAAATGATCAATAAACAAACATATATATATATACATACATATATATATATATAATCGAGTGTTTATTATGCGCAAGCGCGTACGTTTTTTTTGCTTTGGTAATGTCAATTACCATTTTTTTTTAAATTATTGATTATATCACCGGAGTTTCGTAATTTGGCAAGTGTTTTTTTTTCTTCTTATTTCTTCGCTTGTGTTTCGATTAATGCGTCAGGGATGCCTCAATCGAGAATTCCATTATGCAGAACATAAAACGAAGTGAATTCGTGCCCGATGAAATTTCGAGTCGAGGAACAAATTTTCAATCTCGTTTTATTTACCATCGAGCGCGGGCAAAGTTTTCATCATTCGGAGGGCGCGGGGGGGAGGGGCTGGGTCTGTGGAGATGGAAGAAAATCGTGAACACGCGGTGAAAGCTTTGTCTCTCCCTCTCTCTCGCGAGCTCGAAATCTCTCCCAGTCCTCCAACTCGTTCCGTAACTCCCTCAAACTCGACTTATTTATCTCTCGGCGAGAACGATATCCGTGAACGATTTCGCGAACGTTCATCTCGCTTCGCGAATTTTCCACCGGGTAAAATCAAACCACCCCCAATCGTGCTCGCGTCAGTCAACGTCACTTTCGTCGATCGCCCAATAAAACGAAACAGAATCAAAAAAAAAAAAAAAAATGTTAAAAAACAAAAAAAATCATTACAATACATAGGGATCGTTTTTATAGGCCTTGAGGTTTCTATCTCGAGTTGAAGCGGTTTTTTCCCTCTCGATCTCGCGGCAGCTTCGAGAACACGTGCTCACGCGTGCAAAACCGGGACCCTTCATCAACAACATCGAGCTCGTGCTCTCCAAGATCTCGGAGGGACGAGATAGTTAAAAAAAAAATCTCTGACTTATATTTTCGACCTCCCGTCCGAGAGCGATCGGTACGAACGGAAACGGTCTTTCCGGTCAGCGGGGATTCCTCGGAGTTCTGATTTGTTGTAATTCGTCGCGTGTCCAACCTCCGCGAATCGATCGATGCTGAGGGCTCTGATTTACAGTTGACACATTTACGATCGTCTCTATCGGTTGCCGGTTTTCTCGCTTGGTCGTCGATGTCTTTCGTCTCTTCCTTCCGGTTTCTCGCCTCTCTCACGCCCCTGTGTGGCCCGATGTCTCTCGCTGTCGCGTTTCCTGCCCGGGACATCGCGGACCGCCACCAGCGTCTCGATCGTCCTTTTGTTCCCGTCGGTGAAACGTCGCTCGGCGTCGGCACGTAGGTGGAGATGACGGTCGTCGGGGACGATCTTGCCACCCCTGTCGAAGCGCCGCCGCTGCCGGCGCAATCGTCGAGGAATACTCGGCCGATGTCGTCCCGACAGCGAAGTCCTTTCTCGTGCACGTTCCATCGCTCTTCTTCTCCCTCTTCCTCTCCTTCGCGTTCCTCGCCTCTCGCTCGTTCGCACCTTCTCCCGCTGAGTCTCGCACTGAGGAAGCACCCCGCTTCGCTACTGTATGGAGCACGTGAGTGGATGGGACAGAGCGTGGTCCAGGAGTATCGGTGTACCCGCCGCCAATTCCGATCTCGGGTCCCCGCAGTCGTCGTCGCAGTCGAAGTAGTTGCTCTGCAACACAGGAAAAGAAAGATTTTCAACTTTTGTTCATTGTTTTATTTTTATTCGGTTGGTCTGCAAAACTTGGTTATTCTGTGACCAAATTGAGAAAGTTTTATCAGGCATTGATACAACTTGTCTCAGATTGGCATGACATGGTGGCCTTTTACCCCGCAAAAATTCCCTGACTTTCCACTGACCAATTAAAAATTTTCCCTGACCAAACTTGTGAGGACTTATATTTAAAAAAATTAATTATGCAAATGAAAACGCCTAATTATTATATTAACATTTAATTATATTTTTTATTATTCAAAATGTTCCCGTTTTTTTGAGGATCCCTTTTATGTACTTCTTATTTATTTATAGAAGGTTCGGCGACAATTCACTTTTTCCCTGACCAATTTTGAAATTCCCTGATTCCCTGACTAAGACTTTTTTCCCTGACTTTTCCCGGTTTTCTCTGATCGCGGCCACCATGCATGAGTAGTGTTTAGTTGACAACTTTTTTTTTCTTCAATTTTTTTTAAATCCAGGCCCTGACACCAGCACTATTGAACCTCAGTAGAGAATAAAAAAACAGTTTTTTTTTTACCAGAGGTCGACGAACTTCCCTGTATTGAAAGCTGTAATAAATATTTATTTTAATTAAGTAAATAGTTACTTAAATGAAATAAATATCTATTTAAATCAAATAAATATTTGACTTAAACCAAATAAACAGTGGCCGTCAAATAAATGATTTTTCTGAGTGCATTACAATCCGCAGTGTCCGGGTGATACGACCGATCGCAAATATTCATTTACAGCCCTTCAATTAAATCACCCATCGAAAGTATCGAAAGCCCTGCGTGAATTGCTTCAGTCCGATGTTTCCAGAGTTGCTTACAACCAAAAAGCGAAGCTTTTTTTTAAACGTCAAACCTCAAATTTTCTTTGTTTAAGAAATCACTGCCACATCACTCCGACCCTGCGTGTTTCCGCGGTTAATCGAACCGTGTGTGTGTGGCGGGGGGTGTGGGGGGGGGGGGGGTGGAAAGGGTTCGCCCTAGGAATTCGAGTGTCTGTTGTGGGCGAGGGTCGAGGGCCAATCTAGTTGGGTTTCGTAGGGTCTGCCCCGAACAAGGATATCAAGCGGTCGAGTCGATGGAATCCTTTGAAAGACCATGGGACACAGAGTACCGGTATCCGATTAGAAATCCAACCGATTTGCCGCAGACCCAAACCGGACGGCTACTCTCCGGTTGAATGCCGTTAACTCTCGGCCCTTCGGCCCTCGCCCCTTCGCGCCCCCCTCGATCGTGCTCCTTTCGCACCGAGTGCGGTCATCGCAGTCCTCGAGGCTTTAATTGGACCCGACACACTCGTAATAGTCGTCGGGCGAATGTGACCATCGGCGGTCGTCGCGAACGTCGTCACGAGCAAACTTTCGAGTTTCACGTCCGTCCCGTTCGTTTCGGGCGAAATTCTCCGGGTCTGCGGGGCGTCCCGGAGCGCCGTCGGGAGGACTCTCGAGGAGACCCGAAGCCGTCGAGGGCTTTCCTCCCTCCTATCGCACAACGGCCATGTCCCGGCGTCGCTCCCGTCGCCGGTGCAGAGTAACGAGAGCGATGCGGTTTACCCGCGCGCCAATTCGATTACCGAGTTATCGACGCCAATCTATCGTGGACGAAGGGATAGAGGGAGAGGCAGAGCCAGAAGCTGCGCGCTTTTGTGTGCGGTGAGAGCGCGTCATTCCATCGTCCCACCATCTGGATGTATAACGCCCGACGGCCCGAGTAGATACAGGCCGTGTATGCTCAGACCCCCTGTTATTCCTCGTAACCGCGGGAGACGGAGAACGGCAACGGGATAAAAGTTTACACTGTCGACGGAGAGAGTGTAATGGCACTCTGCAATAGTGGATAACCCGGGAGTCCGGGCAATGAGGTTCGTCCAACGACATTTTTGGGCGATGATGCACTTTTGGGATTCAAGGGTTTCGTGGAGTGGACAAATCATTTGGAAATTTAATATACTAGGTCGTGAAATTTGCGAACATATCACACTGGGTCATGATATTTACGCATATTAATTGAATACTAATCCGGTTTTCTTTTTGTGAAATAAAAATAAACGTTAGTAAAATTATAAATCTTTTGCATGAAATTTACAAGTGTTCGTGAAAAATTATTAAACAATTTAGTGTAAAATTGTAACGCACGTGTGTTTGAAATTTCAGAGACAGCTTATGGAAAAAAGCTGCCAATACCGTTGATTAATTTTCAAACTACTTTTTTTATAGTGTACCTTCAACGTCTTTGATGTATGATTTTTTTTTGTATTTTTTTTTTGTAATAATTGAATTGAATATTTTTTTTTGTTAACTCTCGAAGAGACTTACCAACTTGCTTAGGACGTGCAAAGTAACGTCGAAATAACATTTCACGAATATGACATCGTAACGTTTGGCGTGTGTTATTTCTACCTACTTATTTGATGTATCTGATATTGTCTACTCATTATCTGCCTTATAACAAAATTTTATAAGATAGAAATAATACATAGTAATAATAATAAATGTGTATTATTCTGACGTTATTTTTAATAAATGCAAAATTATTTTAAAAACGTTACAATAAAAAAATTATAATAATAAATGTGTTATTCTGACGTTATTGCGATATAGTACCTTCGAAATATATAAAATGCAGCGATTTCTACATATAAATGGCGTTATGAATCTATGAATTACCTGACAATCGAGGCACCGGCAGCTGTCGGTGAGGGAACATGTGAGGCCAAGTATCTCGACCGCCTCCTTGTACAATTCGGCGCTGGATTTCCGTTGTCTAGGCGGCGGAGTCGGTATACCGAAGGTACTCGAGGCTCTCCTGCTGCTCTTCGCCCTCGACGAGGACTCTCGAGACAACGAGGTCGACGTCGATCCACCCCTCGTCGTTGGCCGGTTGTCACCCGTTACCAGGGCACGACCTGCCGGCGACGCGAATAGTTGCAGCATGTCCATGTCCTGGAAATATGCGGAAGAAAAAAAAGACGTCATAAAGAATAAGAACACGTCCACTTGTGTCTGACCTGTGGAGTCCGCATCCACTTACGCCGTCTGAACGAGCCACTACTGCTGAATTTACATCTTTCACAAATTTATAATACAGGACGGCAACAATTGTTCGCACAATGCGAGACAGTCCTGCGACGAATAATATTTAATATAATAATAATAAATGTGCAGAGAAGTCAAATTTCAATACTTGACGTGTGTAAAATATCCCCTATTTGATAAAATATTGAATCCATACGATACTTGTAAAATATTTGTATTCTAGTAAGACATTTCCGATTTGAATTATTGGACAAAGTTCGGAGCATATAATATAATAATATATAAGATAATGAAATAACCATAGGCGGGCGAAAAAGGATTTTGAACGCTTACAAAAAAATATTAATAATAATAAACGTGCAGGGAAGTCAAATTTCAATATTTGATATTTGTAAAATATTTGATATTTGTAAAATATTCGCTATTTTATCAAATACTTTGTCATCACGATACTTGTAAAATATTTTATTATTCCAGAAAGACGTTTCGAATTCGAATTATCGGGCAGCGTTCGGAGCATTTATTGATGTTTCTCTATATGTCGACATAACATTTTCGTCGATTTATGATAATTTTTCATAAATCCCAGAATTTCCATCCGAATCGAGAAAACTTTCGAATAACATTACTTCAACGATAAACGAAGAATTGCCCGACAAATGAAACGCTCAAATAAAATATTACCGCGAGCGATGCAAATTTATTGTTATGAAAATGATCTTTCGAGAAGCGGCCAGCGTATCTCATACCGGATGCAGTATCGCACTTCTTTGTTTCGGGATGTTATTTCGCATGTATTTCCGAGAGTGGAGACTCGAGAGTCCACTTTTAATCTGTATAACTATAGAGAGCTCGGCGGAAAGCTTGAGAATCTCTTCTCGCGAGTCCGAGACGTTTCAGCTGAAACACTCGTCGACGCGAAACGTATTATTCTCTTAACGAGCTGAGAGGCAACTCTGCGCGAGCTCTCTTTTAATTTCCTTTTTCACTCTCCTCCACCTGTCGTCTCGCTCTTTCGCGGGTTCTTTTTTTGTATTTTTTTTTTGCCGTGGTAGTTGCCGGTCTTGCAGTGCATTTACCCGTGCGCGGTGTGCAGGGAAGAACGAAGGACCGCTTTGAAGAAAATAAAACAGAAAAAAAAAAAATTCTCCCCGCTAACGAAGTCCTAGACCGAAAAGTCTACATTGGCAGAATCGAACTCGCTGCGCTGTAATTCTCGCGCTGAACCGCGGAGCTCCGACGGTTTTATCGGCGTACGTACACGAACGATCGAGGAAAATCCAATCGCTATAATAAAACAGCTAACGAGATTGGATTAACACTTTTAGGTGAAAAAATTCGCCGAGCTTCCGAATAACCGTCGTAAACTATTTTTACGATCCCTCGCGACGATCGGACCATATAAATTCCCCTTCCCGCCACTCGAGGAGCGGAATAAATTGACGAGTTCGCTGGCACTATCTTTTTTTAACTTCAATCTCCCGAGAGCGCGGCCGCGAAAGTACATGTAAAATTGACACTTCAGTCGATTAGACCGTTAAGTTCGCTTCATGAAATTTTCACCGTTCGTGTCGTGTTGTGTCGCACACTATTATCGTCCGTTAACGAATTAAATATACCTTTTGACGTTATGAAATTTCTGAAATATTTGGTGAATAACGGCTCTTAGATAGCGCCAATTATGCCAGTAAATCAGGAACCATTGTGCAAATTCAGTTTCCGTCTTCTTTTCGTATAAAACTGCCACATCAATTGATTAGACCATTAAATTATCAATTAGCTTCATGAATTTTTAATTCTCCGCGTCCCGTTGTGTCGCACACTATTATCATCCGTTTACGAATAAAAAATACGTCTGTCGCGACAAAATTTCAAAAATATACGGTGAACAATGGACCATAAATACCGCCGTTATCTGGCCGAGAAATCTTGACAAAGCGCACGATAGCGGAACTTCGCGAAAAAATAAAAAAATAAAAATGCAAAAACATAACATTCTTTATTCGGCAGTAAACACTGACAATGAAACGTTCTCACAGACTCCCGCAAAAAAATCCACCAAATCAGAAACCGTCGTCCAAATTTAATTCCCATCTAATTTTCCCCGCTCCCATTAAGGACCCTTTAGCGTCGCGACGACTTCATGAATCCCTTCGTATCCATTACCACCGACGTATTATTGATTTTAGCATCGATTGACCATTGTGAGATTTGATCGAGTTCCCTCCTGCCTCGTCCCGAATCAGTATCGGTACGACGTCGGTACACAAACGTTGTCAATTTCCCGTCGGGTTGCGGAGCTCGAGGGTGTCGCGGCCACGGAGGGGGTGGGGGGGGGGGGGGGGGGGGTGGGGTGTGGTGGTTGCCGGGTCGTCTAGTGAATTTCCTGTCAGCCGGAAATTGCATTTGGCTCGGTGTCGGGAGGCTCCGTGGAAGAAGGCGTGCGGACTGGGAAGTGAAAACGGGAAGGGGTTGCTACGGAGAACTCGCATTCGGAAACTGCCCCGATAATCATAAACACGCCGATATCGGTGGCGTCACGCGTCGGGTCCATCGGGGAATGCCGCGTCTCGATAGTGTGCCATTGGCTGCTCAGTTACGCGCCGTGACTACTGAACAATCTCGCAGCCGCGTCTGGCCGCTTCTTCCCCGGCGTTCCCGTTCCCCCGCGGTATTTCCGTGCCCGCATGGGCGCCGGAGGCCCGACAACCCCCACCCCCTCCGCCCCCCGCCCCCGAAACGGAACCATAAAGTAAGCAAATTTTCCGGACGGGACAAACGCTCGATGCAGTAATTTAACGAAGCGAGTATCGATTCTCGGAGCAATTAACCTAAACTCGCCCGGACTGGAGAGACCCAAGAGCCCCCCCCCCCCCTCCCCCACCCCCGGCCAACCCCAGCGGGCGGGAACACGGGAGAGAAAGTGGGATAAAGCTCCAACAGCTGCCGCTGCAGCACCGCTCTCGCATAACTATATAGACCACGCTCGAGTGTAGATATATAGGGGTAGGTGTATATATATATGTATATAGAAATTGGTGTAGTGATATAGGCGCTTGGATTGCACATTGGAGCACGAGTAATTCACGTTTCACGCCCGAACGGGGCACATATTTGGTGATCGAGGGTCGATCCTACCTGCTCGACCCAATTATCGTGTGGAGCGCGTTTCGTCACGCCGGTGTGTAGGCTAATTATATTAATTGAAGGACCTGGAGAGTAAGGGTATTTTTTTTTTTTTTTTTTTTGGTCTTCTGGTGATTTATAAGACTGAGGCGCGTTTGATATTGTCGAGGAAGGATCAATCGATACTCGTTAATCGAGGAAGAATCAATCTTTACTCCGAACCGTAAAGTAGACATTTTTTTATGACGAAGTTTCCGGTTGAGAACTGAGATTGTTGGAACGAGAATTACGGTGAGGAAGTTTATGACTGCAAGGATTAGAGTTCTGAGAGTGGGTCGGAGTTTCTGACTATATTGCGTCCGTGACAATTCAATAAGCGGTAAGCCGCACGACTGTGAAGCCACGCTTTAGGCAGTAGAAAAAGCCGAAGTGAATTTTGGGTCGGACGCGAAGATTTCGATTTGCTCGTGATGTTAATAATATTAATAATAACAAAAACCATTGAATCTATATTAAGAGCACTAAGAAAACAGAGTGATTGGATTAACCAAAAGTCGCGTTGACATACGCTCAAAGCTGTTATTCGTTTGGTACAAATAAAGCATTGTTATGTTAAACGATTATTTTCTTCGATTTATTCAAAATTTGTCGACTGAAACAAACATTTTTTGTTGTACCAGCAAAATACACCTTTGAACATGTCCGCGCATTTGCTTAATTCAACCATTTCTTTTCCTCGATGAGATTTCTGTCGGTTAAAAAAAAAATTACAATATTTTAATCTTAGCCATTCGGAATAAAAATTTAAATAATAACAAAAATAATTAAATCTATATTAGCAGATATCTATCGGTAAAAAGAAGTAAATATAGGGGAAACCGGTGTAAAACGGGGTCATAGGGCAAAATGGGGACATGAAACGTCACATCGACGTGGGGCAAAATGGGGTACCCAAAATTATCGAATAAATCGATACATGCCAACAAACGAGGGAAACCGGGCAAAATGGGGACATGAAATGTCATATCGACGTGGGGCAAAATAGAGTACTTAATAATGAAGCTAACAAAAGTTGCCGCGAGTCAATTCAGAGGCCGTTTTGCCCCAGACGGTTCTTTTTTTAAATATCCTTTCAAAACCTGTGCCAATACAATTTTTGTGTGAAAAACAATTTCATTGCTAAAACCCCCGTTTCATTGCTACAATACCCTTTTTGCCCCGGTCTACCCTTTACATAAGCATCTTGATTAAATTTAGTCGGACACTAACGCAATGTCATAAACACTCACCGGTAGGGATTCAGGTGTGTGGTCCAGGACGTATATGCTGTTCGTGTAGCCGTACAGCATGGTGTCGAGATCTGAAAGGGGCAAATGTATAAATACACAGGTGAATTCTCCAAGCTCATCAGACGCTCAAAGTTAAATGAGTTTTCCCAGTTTGTACAATTTCCGCGAAACCGCATGGCGGTTTTGCGATATTAGTGGTCTTCAACATCTCGCACGAGATAAAGCGGAGCCCGAGGCACCGCGGAATAAAGAGCCGCGGAGTGAGGGGGAGTCGTCGAAGACGTCTGACACATGAGAGGCGGGTATGAGAGATGCTTTCAATCGAGCAATATTTACTTCATCCCGTCTGTCTCGGAATAGAAATCGAGGGTGGGAGCTTCGAAAAGCGAGGGAGGCAAGTGGCGAGGGACGCGAGAGAGCCGCGGCATCTGCCACCCCTATCCGGCGCAGAAGGCGCCAACGCAAGATCGTAATTCCAAAGCCGCAATAACATTTCCAGTTTGGCACAGTATACGTTCTAGCACCCTCGTTTCTTCTTCCACCCTGGCTTGCGGGTACTCACACTCATCCCGCGTACCTACTGTTCCGCGCGAAATAATACCGTTAGTCTCCCACCCGCTATGATTCGAAGGATGGCAAAACGTTTCTCCACTTCTCCAATGCCGCACACTGTTCTGCATATTATGCACGCGAATCGCTTAAAGTGAGGGTTTTTTTTTGGTGACGTGCTCTCGATGGGTCTCGACGTGAGTCTCCACCTAAGTCTTCCCCTAAGTATTCTCCTAAGTCTTCTCCTAAGTCTTCCCCTAAGTCTTCCCCTAAGTCTTCCACTAAATCTTCCACTAAGTCTTCCCCTAAGTCTTACCCTAAGTCTTCCCCTAAGTCTTACCCTAAGTCTTCCCCTAAGTCTTCCTCTAAGTCTTCCCCTAAGTCTTCCCCTAAGTCTTCCTCTAAGTCCTCCCCTAAGTCTTCCCCCAAGTCTTCCCCCAAGTCTTCCCCTAAGTCTTCCCCTAAGTCTTCCCCTAAGTCTCCCCTTAAGGCTTCCCCTAAGTTTTCCCCTAAATCTTCTACTAAGTCTTCCACTAAGTCTTCCCCTAAGTCTTCCACTAACTCTCCGCCTAATTTCTGCTATTATAATTTATAAATTATAATAGCAATTATAATTTAATAACAAACTCTCCGCCTTTCTGCTATTATAATTTATAAATTATAATAGCAGTTATAATTTAACAAACTCTCCGCCTTTCCGCTATTACAATTTATAAATTATAATTATATATCGTCTAACCGGGCGATACTGGACTCCGACAATCGCATAAATTTTACCGAAGAGCCGACGATTCCAAACGCGCCACTGAAGAGCGACACATTTCCAGTGGTACTCGCTGTTACGCAGACTGCAAAGCGACGGTTGAAACGTCAAAGGATTACCGGCAAGGCTCAGGAAAAAATAATTTCTCAGCTTTATAACGCCGTAAAAAAGAAAACAAGGAACAGTTTTAAGACCCCTCGGGCTCGCTCCCTGTAAAGTGTCTCGCGCAAACTGTAATTGTAAATTACGAAGCTTAACAATAACCCTGCGATGTGTAGGTGCGCGGACGATAAATTGAAACATCGCGTTGAATTGCGTCGATAAATCGCGGCGTGTAGGATAGAGGAGGAGCCAATAGTGAATTGGAGCACAACGAAGGGGGGGGGGGGGGGGGGAAATAAAAAAAAGTAAAAAAAATGCGAAAGCCCGCTCGCTCGGTGCGGCGAAAGTCGGACGTGACGGATGTACGAGGCGAGGCTCTCTTTCGTGTAAACCGGAACGGGGGGGTTTGTAGATTGTCACGTGAGTGAACAACCGCTGTTCCGTCGATCGGGCGAGCAAGCGAGCACGCCCGCGCGGCGAGCTTTCCAATATTCATCGAAGTGGCCGCCGGATGTGCGAAGGAGTCGACAAAAGAGAGATCGCGAAGAGACGATTTTTTTTTTTTTTTTTTTTTTCCCTCCACGCGACGAGAGAGTGACGTTGTTACGGTCACGTCGTTACCGTCGATGCTCCCTCTCCGCCCTGTGGCGACGAGGTTTTCCTCACTCTACCGAAGAAAAAAACAAAAAAAAAAGAAAAAGGTTCTTTTTCTGCAGTGCGGCTCTCCCGTCGCCGGCAGCTCGGGCCTTTCCCACGCGCGCGTTTCATCGAGGTAAAATTAATTTTTACGAAAATGAAGAACGGAAAGAGAAGAGGACAAAAAAAATGAAAATGTAAAACCGACGCGCTCTTCCGGAGCGCGTGGGTGGATGCGGAAAAGTCACGCTACGGCAAACTCGACACTTTTTTTTCATTTTTTTTTTTTTTCTAACTTTTTATTCTCGATCTCTCGCTCCGGCTGGTCTTATTCCATCTGCGGCCGGTGCACTCCCCGCTCTACCAAACTCGATCGAACGTGACGCCGGTACACGCGCACTCGACGTTCGGCTTTTTTTATTTTCATTTTTTCGTTGATATCTTTAGCGGTAAATTTTTACTGTTTTTTTTTTGTGTTTTTAATTCCACATCGACCGAGAGATAAGCCTCGTCGCGCTGGAAATTTTTTCGGCGAGGTTCGCGAGGTTCGCTCTCGGAAACGAAATGAATAACATAGGGGAGACCGGGGCAAAATGGCACAGTGGAGCGAAGCGGGACTGTGAGGGCAAAACTCCATTTGCCAATAATTTTTGGATGGTCCATTTTGTCGTAACGACACATCCGTATTGTCAAACCCGTTTTGCCCCACGTACCACCATCGCCACCATCCAAAAGTCATTGGAAAATTGCGTTTTGTCTCCTTATCCGGTTTTGCCCCGCTGTGCCATTTTGCCCCGCTCTCCGCTAGCGGCAGTCGAGAGCGGGGCTCTGTTGACGCGGGACGGGTAAAATCGGCCAGAGGTGGCGGAATTTTGGTTGACGAGTAAATAAAGTGTGTCTCTCGAAATGCACCAGAGGGAAAATTGATTCGTCGCGCGAGGACGAAACGAAAAATTGGGCATTAAAATTAGAAAATGGCCCAAGTAATTCCGACGTACCGCGCGTTGAGAAAATCTGTTCCAGAGACAGAAGGGGAGTGGGGGGCAAAATGGACCAATGTGCTCTATTGCAGATAATACATTTTTTATGTCTCGCAAAAAATTGGCGTAAATGGTTGGTTTTCCTTGGGGTTCCGTTTTGCCCCGCTCTCCCCTGATCCCTCGAGCCGAGCCTATTTCTAATCTCATTCCGAGAATACAGGTCAAACGGCGCCCTATATAGCGGAGTAAGCCGCTCGTACACCCATCGCGAATGCAAAGAAGTGAGAAAAAGACGGTCGGAGCGCGAGGGGGAGCCGCGAGTCTCGAGATCGAAGAGCGAAAAACCAAGAGATGCTGGATTTACGTAATGGAAGCACGCGCTCGCGATATATATCCATAATCTATATAAGAGACGGAGCGAGGGGTTGAATACGCTTTGGATGAATATCCGTCTACTCGTTGGAAATGTAGAGAAATTTATGAGTCCCTGGGTCAGCTCTCTGAAGTTTCAACGTTTGAGAGAGATGCACGCCGTTCACATTCCACACAACATAACATCGTATATTCTGCGATACGCCAGCGGCAGCGACTGTCGAGTGCACACGGATTTTGAAATAATTAACAATATTTCTTGACACTGGTTGGATTTCGTAACACAAGGAGGGAAGCATATATCCCAGGAGTGTCGTTTTTAGTTGCATTTTAGGATTGTTAACCTGTGTAAGTTCTGTTTCAGTCCCTGTATCAGTTTCCATGTCACTCCCTGTGTCAGTCCCTATATCAGTCTCTGTGTCATCTCCCGTATCAGTCTCTGTGTCATCTCCCGTATCAGTCTCTGTGTCATCTCCCGTATCAGTCTCTGTGTCATCTCCCGTATCAGTCTCTGTGTCATCTCCCGTATCAGTCTCTGTGTCCATTTCTGTATCAGTATCTGTGTCAGTCTCCGCATCAGTCTCCGTATCAGTCTCCGTATCAGTCTCCGTATCAGTCTCCGCATCAGTCTCCGCATCAGTCTCCGCATCAGTCTCCGCATCAGTCTCCGCATCAGTCTCCGCATCAGTCTCCGCATCAGTCTCCGCATCAGTCTCCGCATCAGTCTCCGCATCAGTCTCCGCATCAGTCTCCGTATCAGTCTCCGCATCAGTCTCCGCATCAGTCTCCGCATCAGTCTCCGCATCAGTCTCCGCATCAGTCTCCGCATCAGTCTCCGTATCAGTCTCCGTATCAGTCTCCGTATCAGTCTCCGTGTCAGTCTCCGTGTCAGTCTCCGTGTCAGTCTCCGTATCAGTCTCCGTATCAGTCTCCGTATCAGTCTCCGTATCAGTCTCCGTATCAGTCTCCGTATCAGTCTCCGTATCAGTCTCCGTATCAGTCTCCGTATCAGTCTCCGTATCAGTCTCCGCATCAGTCTCCGCATCAGTCTCCGCATCAGTCTCCGCATCAGTCACTGTGGGATCCTGGGATGTTTGCCATACTTTGTCTAGGTTGTCACCCACAGAACCAGCGGTCGTCTAAGAACAACTGTTAAAGAATCCCAGTCTGCGTACTTGTCGCACAATGATCATAAAAATCCGCACATCATTCCTACATTGTTCTCTCCATTTGTCCTCATATGAGCCTTCCTGTCAGTAACATATGGTCATCGTTTCCCCGGAGGCTGTGACTTGCACAGTGCACACGAACCTTCAAATAATTAACAATATACCTCGCCACTCGCCGGATTCTGTAACGCGAACACAGGAGGATTCATCCCACGAGTATTGTAGGATTATCAAACCATTATCGAAGCAAACCTATCGCCCGTTCGGCCTGGAGCAACAGCAGGAGCAAGCTGCATCAACAGAGCGCAGTCAGATAAATTCATTCGTGTATCACTTCTGGCTGGAGAGGACGGGATAGAATCGGCTGAATGGAAACTGATCTCCTTTAATGGGATGTAATGTACACGGCGTAGGAGAGTACGTGAAACTGCACAGCAGTTGCTGCGCGGAATGACGAGGGGGGGCGAGGGGAGGAAAAAAGGTCAATCCCGAGGGCGAGGTAGCCGGGTCTGTGCTATATGCAACTGTAACTACTCGCTGCCGCTGGTAGAAACAGGAGCAATTGTAATTTCTCTCTCTCCCTCTCCCACTCTCGGACTGCACAGCAACAAGCAAAACATGGCTTAACGAGCGGAGCGTTTTGTTCGAGCAACGTTGCAGAGCGAGTTCGCTAACGTTCGCGCGATTAGCGCGCGGAGCTTTTGCTACGTCGAAGGGCGGAAATCGATGAGGAAACGAAGCGAATTTCCTGATTGGAATCGGCGGTTTGTTTTGCTCGACTTCTCTCGGTCGATCCACTGTAAACTAATGTTCTTCCTTGAGTTTTTCCAATTTTCTCTGTCGTTGTGCGCAATACGGAAGGGCTTGAGATACGACATTAAAAATATATAGGTAATCGATACATGAAATTACTAATAAAGCAATAAATTTCTACACACGATAGAAAAAAATGTACATTTAACATATATTGTTTGTTTATAACTCGCTTTTCACTGACAAGGTTTTGCATACGTGCGACACTTCTTCAAAGGATTCAAAATGCAGTAGTACCTTTTTTCCATTTTCGGACCCAGCGACAAAATCAACATTGCTCGAACTCTAAACATTTTTCATCTCCAACATCATCACGTTATTTTCGTAATTTTTATTTATTTTTACTATTTTCCCGATGGTCCGTGCAATCTCTTTGCTCTTCGAAAATTGAAACTTTCCGCCTCTATCTCACGGGCGGCTTCGCTCCCGTCCATAAATCGGAATCGACGCCCCAGCGGCTTCTCGCAGTTTCGGGCGATAGGAGAATTTTCCCGATTTTCCCAGGTCTCCGCCTCTCATCCGGCGAGCATCCTTTTCATTGCCATCGGTACGCTCGGCCTTCGCACTTTTTATTTTATCCCATTCTCCGACGAATCTTGCAACCTTGAATGGGCAAAAAAAAATAGAATGCTTCCCACCAAAGCGCTCAACCGCAAAGCCGCCGGTGAAGACCCAGAGTTGAAGAGAGAGTTATCGCGACGCGAGAGAAGATTCCAAGATGCGATGCAATTTACATGCAATCAAGCGCGGGAAACAGCCCGGGTGCGCCAGAAAGAGCGAGAGAATATCTCGTCGACGTCGTCGTCGTCGCCGACGTCGCCGTAGGAGGAGAAGCTTTGCGGGACTCGACGACAGTGCGGCTGTCAGCCAGGATTGCGAGGTACGCCTTGTAATTCCATATGCAAATCCCACGCGAGCTTCCCGAGCCGACATCAACGCCGCGGACAACCCTACGTGTCACAGGATCGAATCAATATTGCGATACACCTCACGAAGAACCCGGCCGCCTCGGAAGATCGCAATCAAAACTCGACATCGGGTATTACAAGCGGGATTCTGATTTTACTATTGACTTTTTTTTACATTAAAGGAACGAGGGCGCTTTGCCCGACGGAAAATGAAGCCACTTCAGGCGGTTAAGGAGGGTCGCGCGTTACAAAGTCATCAAGAAAAATATGCCAATTTTTTTTTTACGCATTGATATGAACGGTCTAAGTGTAACTGCAAAGTTTGAATGCGTTCGTCTTCACCGTTTTCGAGAAATTTTGTTTTTTAATTTGCACGATTTAACATTGATTCTTATGCAGATTGAAAATAAGCGATAAATTTTAATGTTTCTAGGGTAGTTCGTGTGGGAGTGATAACAAAATTGGCGGGAGTGATAACAAAAAAAACTAAACGACCTATGGATTTAAACCAAAGCTCATTTTTTTCAGTACTAAATTCGTAAATTATTATCCCAATTATTATGATGTATAATTATTTATCATAATAGAGGTTTCCTAGTTGAAATCTTTTATTTTTGCTAAACAAGTTTAATCACAAATAACAATTTTGGTGCAGTAAATTTTACCGGACATGCAATATTTACTTAATAAATCTACGATTCCGAGAGAACGACCTAGCCCGAAGAATTTTCACCGGGCCAATTTAACCGATTACGCATCGGATAATGCAAATCGCGTACTGAATGGTCCCCCTCTCTTCCCCCTTCCGTCCTTTAATCCCGTAGCGCGGAATCGTTATTCTCCCTCGAGAATAAAAAAATAAAAATAAAAATAAAAATAAAAAGTTGGAAAGCGTTTCCGATAGCCTCGGAACGGGGATTCCCCGCGCGTCTTTTTCCATTCTCTTCGCTGATATACTCCAGAAGCTTTATATTCATTCGATTGCGGAGCTCGGCCCGGCCGGTCGCTCCGAACTCGGTGGAAAATTATAAATTTATCTTGGTCCGTCGTGCGCGACAGAAGAGATTCAGTTTGCGAGAGAACGGGCAGGGGTGAGCGTGAATCAAGTCAGCCTCGTCCTCGCAAGGGGATATTCTCTCACGGTCGAGGATGGTTATAACGAAGCTTTCGCCGGTCGAGCATCCTGCAGGTTTATATATAGGGAGGGAGAGCTCCTCCACCTTCTCGGCTCCTCTACCTTCTTGATATTCTTTATTAATTCAATTGTAAACTCGGATCTCCTCGCCTCGGGGCGGGAACGGACCGAACCGTCTTCGTCGCTCCTCGGATTCTCCGTTGCCGGCTTTCTCGTATTTTTTTTTCTTCCTATTATTTATCTTATATCTCTTTAAACGCTTCGATCACGGGAAGTCCCAGAGACACACAATTACTTAAACGACAGACCTGCAATGACTTTTTATACTTTTCGATTCGTATTACGGCGCATCTGCTTTTCGCAACTTAGGGTGAGATTTTCGTACTCACTTCTTGCGTCTTCAAATTATGTAATTACATCATTTTATGAGGGAACGTTCAATTGAGCGTTCGAACAAAAAAAATGTATATTATGCTGAAAAAAAAATCGTATGAAATTTAATGTGCTGGTAATGGAAGTTTTTATGCGTAAACTGGTATATTTCATGTACAATTGTAACGATAAATTAACGTATAGAATATTAAAAACTTTAGGAATACTTTACTTTTAATAATTTAATGTGCATTTACGATAAAGTACTTTAAATCCAATAATTTACTTTACTTTTACTGTAAAAGTACTTTAAATTCAATAGTTGACTTTACTTTTACTGTAAACGTACTTCAAATCCAATCATTTACTTCAACTTCACTGTAAAAGTCCATTCATTTTTCATCGCAATTGTACATTAAATTTCATGTGCCAGTTTTTGCATACAAACTTCCAGTCCGGTGCATTAAATTTACAATTTTTTTTTTACAGTGAAATGAAGTGCGCGATTTTCACCAAGAGTGAAGTTTGCCACCTTATCCGTCCGAGCATTGGAGCCTTAAAACGGCTCAATCGCGCCTCAATTTTTCACCTCTCAGCCCCTCCGAATCGGAAAAAACACTAATTCCCAAAAAATCTTCGAGTAACTTACTTATTAATTTTTTTTCTACTTGTCATCTCCCCGCCCGACAACGTCGAAAATTGGTTCGCGAATGGCAAACAACGTTCTTCGGTGGTCGGGTCCTTTCTCGTTGTCGGGTTTATCGAGCGAGAGAAAACACGGGGGACGCCGAGGAATAACAATAAGTCGGGAGCAGCGGCGTAGCAGAGGTCGGTGTGTGTCCAGTAGTAACTTCCGCGACTAGTCAGACCACGAAGCTATGCGGCGGGGGGGGGGGGGGGGTGGTCGCAGCGCACACACATCCGATAACCAGGTTGCGATAGGTTAAAGGGTGAAATCAAGCGAGCTACCGTGCGAGACGTCAGTGGTTAGTGGCAAAGGGAAGGGGCGGGGGGGGGGGAGGGGAGGGGAGGGGTCTGGGACGAACAGCTTCGAGGTTCGGCTCGGTTTGAGGGCAAATACACTACCGGCGAGGGCCACTTCGCCGACGCTAAATAATTCATGGAGCAGCGCGCCGTACCGTGCTGAACAGCCCGCTCGGGAGAGGAAGAGGCAGACAGGGGTGGGGGGGAGGGGGGAGAACAGTGTCTATAAACCCTCTTCGATGCCTCTCCCGAGGCTTCCGTCCCAGTGGCCAATGGATCGTTCATCGAAACGCCTATTGATTGGTATTCGGTCTTATCCTCTGTGGGACTTGCAGTAATCTCTGTGCCGATACCCGAAGCGCCGGCAGCAAGAGTCAGCCTATAATAATCCTATCGATCCATATTACGATTGTAGCGAGATGATCATTTTGCTTCCTCGTAGAGGGAGCTTTGTTTATTTGACGATCGACTCCGAGCTCGTTATTACAATCTCACATACCTATAATAATAATAATAAATTTTGAATTTTTTGAAATTTAAAAAATTGACCATTTTCAGCATAGGGAATCCTATGTTAAATTTTGCGAAATCGCACTTTTTTCCAAAAATGTTGAGATATCGAATTAAAACCTCCACCATTGTTTTTAAGCGGTATATTTCCTAATGGATTACATTATCGAACAAATTATAAAAAATTTTTTTTCAAGAAATCCATTTTCGTCAAAAAAAAATGGTAAGGGTACCATCACTCAAATTGCTTTGAGTTTATGTTGTATCTTCATTCGCGATCCTTTCGAGTTATCGGTCAATGGTGATTGCTGGATATCAGCATCTGCGGTTCATATTTTTGTGTGGGTTGCATGCATAGCGCTCGAACGTTTAAAGATAATAATAATTTTACAATTACTCTAAAAATGCCAGTAATTTTTTTTCTGCTATTCATTTTTTGCCTTCCGTGTTTGTGCCAACGACACACAGGCATACGAATCACGAATACGTTTACCGATCTAACACACTGATTTTCACACGCGCACGTACTCGCAGTAGATACGGCCGATGCAGTTCAGACTCGACTGTATCTCATTGTCTTAACTCTTCGGAGCCGGTGCTGCTCCCGCAGTACCATAAAAAGTTTTCCCGCTTCGTCTTCTTTATACTCGAGCGCAGGGGTCGAAGTACCCTCTCTCTCTCTGTGTGTGTGCCTGTGTCTGTGTGTGTGTGTGTAAGATAGCGAACGGAAGAAGAGAAGGGTGGAAGCTGCGATGGAACTTTGGTAATTACAGTGAATTAAACTCTTTAAAATTTATAAGGCACGGTCGCCCCCCCCCTCCCCCCCCCCGGCTCTGAAGAGGGTTTCTCGGCCACCTAGCGTTTGACACGGTGCCGAGGAACTTGGAAGCGGATGCTAAGAGCCTCCGGGGCAAAAGTGAAACGAATGCAGAATAAGAGAGAAGAAGGGGTGAGAGCTTGTGCGGCCGCGAGAGATCGGCGAAAGTCCGTCCCTACTTGCGGATATTTGTTGCACCATTAACGCGGCGTGTCGTCGGTTGAGGCTGTTATCGCGAGTCTTTACAGCCGGTCCGGGGACGGGGAGGCGACGACCTCGTGCGTCGTTTAATCGACCTGGTTCCATCGAGATGATAAAACTATATAACACCGCAGCAAAGGGCACGGCGGAAGAACCAGAGGGGGTCGGTATCCAAGTGCCTCGGGCACTTCGGCTGAATTCAATTGAAGAGCTTCGGGCAATGCGGCGGAGATAGCGGATACGAATTTTCGATACCGCGACCGGGCGAGAAAGGGTTAATGGTTGTAACTTTTCACTTTGAAAATTTTACCCTCCGTGAATGAACGCGCGCGAAAGGCTCGAGAGAATTCATTTTAGTTTATTTCAATTACATTTTTTTTTTATTTCAATTGAAATGTATATTGCCGTTTGTTTTTTTTATTTTATTTTATTTTACCGTAATTTATTTTGATACTTAAATTTTATTTAAGTACTTTTTTTTTTAAATACGTACATTTTTCCGGCAGCCGTGCGGACTCCCCCAATTATCTCGTTACGGGAATAAGTTTCAATATTCTTGCGACGAAGCGGACGAGAGCTTCGGGCAATGCGGCGGACATAGCGGATACGAATTTTCGACACCGCGACCGGGCGAGAAAGGGTTAATGGTTGAGACTTTTCACTTTGAAAATTTTACCCGCCGTGAATGAACGCGCGCGAAAGGCTCGAGACAATTCATTTTATTTTAATTCAATTCTTTATTCCAATTTTTTAAATTTCAATTCAAATTTTTATTACAATTTTTTTTCTTTTATTTTACAGTAATTTTTTTGATTACTTAAATTTTATTCAAATATTTAATTTTTGTTTTAAATACCTAAATTTTTCCGGCACCCGTGCGGACTCACCCAATTATCTCGTTACAGGAATAAGTTTCAATATTCTTGCGACGGAGCGCGCGAGAGCTTTCCAGTTATCGCTCCCGAGCGTGTCCCGGTTGCATCGTTAAATCGCGCTGCGAGCTCAGCATATGTGGGGGAGGATACCCGGCTGGCTCCGGGGATACAGAAAAATATCTCTCGTTTTCTCTTCTGTTCACGTTCGAGCGAATTCCACTGTCGTTTGCGAAACGAAAAGTTTCGAGAATGGAATAGCGCCCGGAGAGAGAAATTTCATAGCCCGACCCGCGAGCCTGTTCCGCATCGGTGAACTTTCGCTGCGTGGGCTATACTCCCGAACGATCGGGGCACACTCGGTATGCGGGTGATATGAAAATTGTACGCCGCGTACGTACCGGGAGATGATGAAAAATTCGATAGGATTTTGTGAAAATTAAGGGGTACTGGCCGAACACTGGCCAGTGGACGAGTCGGACGGGCCAGGTTGATTTTAATTAATCCACCAGCGATGTCGATATGAGTCTTTACTTATCGTGATACGCACGCCAAACTGAATGGCTGCGTATAATTTCATCATTTTACCTGTTTTAGGAAAAATGTACGGATTTATGGATTTATCGATTTATAGATTTATTGCAAATTTGCGATTTTTTTTTTAACGCCGAAATAATACGGACATTGTACGTAACGGTAGATGATGAAAAATTCGATAGGATTTCGTGAAAATTAAGGGGGACTGGCCGAACACTGGCCAGTGGACGAGTCGGACGGGCCAGGTCGATTTTAATTAATCCAGCAGCGATGTCGATACGAGTCTTTACTTATCGCGATACTCACGCCAAACTGAATGGCTGCGTATAATTTCATCATTTTAGCTGGGTTAGGAAAAATTTCCGGATTTATTGATTTATGGATTTATCGATTTATAGATTTATTGCAAATTTGCGATTTTTTTTTTAAGGCTGAAATAATACGAACATTGATTCCCCGAGGACTCGTCGAGTATAATAGCGATGGTAATATTCGCGTGTATGGAAATTCGTGTAACGATCGGCAAACAGAACACTTGGGGGAAACAAGGGAACATTCATCTCCTGGCGTTTTCCGACGTTCTGACCGCCATGAGCGTGGCGTTATAGGAGAGTAGCCTGTACGCAATCGGACGGACGCAAATAGTCGTTAACCGCTCGGTAGCTCCCTCCGACTGTCCTCCCTCTGTATCTCTGCCTCTCTCTCCGGTGGGCACAAAATGATAATGCTCCGGCACGCTTGCGATAGCAGCCGGCACGCGGGTATAAATTAATACAATTTGTGAAGCTCAACTGTTACCGTTACCTGCGCCATTCGTACTTGCGCCGCAGCCCGCTCTAACAGCCCGGAGGTTCGAGATCCCTCGCGAATATTAAACCCGCGTTTTCATATTTATTGGCCTCACTGACCAATTGTAACGTGCGATCCGGCCGTTTTGACTCTGAAAATCGTTCGCGGGATGGAGTTTCTTTTTATAATTCGTTCGAGGATTTTTTTAAAAATTCTTTGTCCGAATATTTTTCTGAATTACTTCGAGAGGGGCAAAATGATCCCAATCGTCACAGGGATATTTGCTCCATCCGATCTTAAGGCCAAATTTAAATCCCTGAGTTCCGAAGCCGGAAATTTAATATTTGGTTCAAGTTCAAACTTTAATTCGGAATCTGTAATGTAGATATATATTATAGGTCTAAATATAGTTTCTATATTTACACCAACCCATAAAGTTCCAAGATCAACCACTTTTCACAGCGATTTCATATTTAATAAGGATATTTGAGCCAAAACGCGAAATCATGAAATATGCGTGCGTTTTTACCCTTTTACTGTGGTGTAAGTCCTTAAAGTGACGCGAAAGTCACGTGAACTTAACTTCGAACTGAAGTTTAATTTTGGGACTGAAAATTCGGCGATCGGCTGTCGTCGTCGGAGCGCCACGTGTGTTTGATATCGCGATTTTTGCGCCCTCGTCTCGGGCTCCGGATGATACGTGAAAAGAAAATTTATCATCGTTATTAAAGTATAAAATCGATAGGCTGTCGAGAGAGCCGGAGTTTCTCTTAACCCCGAGTCCTGCAGCTTCGACGGCGAGCCCGGAGTTTGCGAAGCTGCTTTCGCGACGGATGATTGCCCGCAGGACGGAATCGCATCGACGAAGGTTATTTCAAGCAGCACGACCGCCGATTACGTCGCGTTCACCGGCTTTGCCGATCTATACGTATCCGTAGTTAACGTCGTTGAGGTAACTTTATGGGCAAATGGGTAACTTTATATCTCCGCGATCTCAAGTCTCGAGTAAAAAATAAAAAATAAATAAATAAAAAAAATGAAATAAAAATAAAGTCTAGGTATATCGGCCGGGAAGACGACGGCGATGTATCGAGGAACGAGGGGGATCTATAAGTTATTACGGCGAGGTAATATAAGCGGAAAATTAGAAACTGCTCGGGGTTGGAGCTGACCTAAACGGTGTCAATTACCAACATCGGCTGCGGATCGTCTTCCCGGCAATCTGTATCCCGCATACACTTTGTAATTATCGCAAAATCAAGAAGCCGTTAGTTACGCGACTATCGAGCTCGCGAAACAGCCCCGGATACCATTTATTTCACACGAATTATGACAATTTCGGTGTACCGCTATTTAAGTTTTGAAAAAATTTTTAATATTATAAATTATTATTTTACATTGGTATTTTTGTAAAATGATTTTTTTTCAATACAAAGTTATTATTCGGTATGGCTCAGTCCAACACGACAGACTTGGTTTAATTTTGATACTTGATTTAAGATTTCGTCAATACTTAAAAAATACAAATTTAATACTTCCATTTTTGCACGGGACTACATTAACTGACGAACCAATGAAATCATTTTTACTACTTTTTCGACCGGAAGTGGCGTCGTAATGGCTCAAACGGGGGGCAAAAAAAAAATGTATCCTCGTTTCCCCTCCGATTAAATTTGCCGAATGAGACCCGAAATGAAATGAAATTAAATTCCATTCAGCGGAAACAAATTCACCCAGGTGGAATTAAATATTTACCATCGTCAATAACACTTTCCTTCGCTCCCTCAAAAAAAAAAAAAATAGAAATAAAAATGGCATACAAATATATATATATAAATTTCTCCCCCGTATCATCGTTATAATTACTAGAGGGTTGAAAAATGTGTTTCACTAATGAAAGGCTAATTCGTCCGGGATTTTGCGAAAGTTCTCTTAACCCGCATTCCGCCCGGCGTCAAAGTCCCGAGCTCCATTAGTCAGTGTCTCCGTTCGCTGTTGGCCGCTGCGGGAGGGACGGACGGTGGCGCAACTCTCTCGTTACCGGATATCGCAACCCGTCAAAACATCGGCGAGATAAAACGGGGTTGGGGCGGCGGAGGGAAAATTCTCGTCCCGTCGCGGCCGCCGTCCCGGTTCTCCCTCTCGGCTTCCCTCTGGGCGCGATAACGGGAAAGAGAGAGGAGCGACGAAGGGTGAACGGTGGGAACGACGCCGGATAGACGCGCCACGTCGGCGCCTCCGCTGTCGCCAATGCCAACCGGCTATGAGAGGAGAGCACTGAATCCCGTCGACTACCCCGACGACACAGAGCCAAAATTGCGTGATCGATGGACCCGCAAGCAAGCACTTCCGGGCTTCTCTTTTCTCTCGCTATTTCAGCCTCCCACTGATATCCTGCCACGGGGAAATACCCGGTTGACGAGGGACCACGAGGGGCTCGAAAATAGACCCAGACTGCTGTCGCCCACGAGCCGAGCGACTGCTCGGGATTTTCAGATTGTGCTGAGCTTTCGTGGCTTTCATATTTTTTTTCCGAAAGTCTGACGGACGTAGATTTTTTTTTTGTGATTCGAATTTGTCGGTAAAGCAGAGATGGGCAAAATACTCGAAAATACTCAAAATACGAAATACTATATGTATTTAAAATAGAAATCACTTTTTGTACTTAAAATACACTTATAAGTACTTCGTTTAAGTACTTTTTAAAATACCTCGTAAAAATCAATACGGATGGATGGATGGTTAAATGAACGGGATGGGCGAACCATCATCCATCCCGTCCATCCATCCATCCATCCCGTCCGACCTAACCGTAGAGCCCCAATATGGAGAAACGAAACGTCTTTTGTATGTTGTACTAAAAATACCAAAAAATATTTCAGTACTTAAAATACATACAATATATGAAGTATTTAAAATACCGCCCAGCTCTACGGTAAAGTTACCGATCGGGTTATCGGCTTTTCTATCAAACTATCTGCTGCCTCGCGTCGTAATTTTTTTTTTTTTAAAGCTATCGCGACCAAAAAAAAACCTTAAAAAACCTGTTTTTTCACCCTGCACGTTATGAAATTGTGTGAGATTGTTGAGTCGAGAGTAACGTCAAATGACCTACCCGTGGGTGTGCAAGGTGTCCTGGCAGCTTCCACGAGGTCCTCGCGGCTTCCGGGCGGTGCTTCGAGCATCGCGGCGCTAGACGAGAATGTCTTGACGCACAGCAGGCTGAGAGCTGCAACGAGAACAATAGCAAAAAATAACTCAGCGTCAATGAAATGAGTGACTTAAAAAAAAAATATGGTAGGTATTGCTCGGTGCGACTTTCGCACAGGAGCATCAGCGAAAGCAGCACCGGTAAGCAGCAGCGGCAGCACGTTTGAAGCCTCCGTTACGTTTTGCTCACCGTGGAGAAAAGCCCGGCGAAACTTTCTTGTGGAGTACTTTCTTCGCGAAGCATATCCGAGCGAGTCTCGACCTACTTCCGGTAGGTTGAACGGGTGGGCGGTCCTCGTAAACTTTTCTCTCTCAGGCGGGCCGGAGGCACCGGCGTGCATCCGATAATTTTCATCCTTATCTTTACGCGCCTCATCTCTTATTTTTCCTTATAAAACGTTGGCCCTTCCCACCCGCTCGCCCCTCGACGGGTCAGGCGGATACGGTATATAGTTCGGTGAGGCGCGAGCGTGCCGGGCGAGAGTAACGTGACCGTAGGGAGTGGTGTTTTTTTTTTTTTTTTGGGATCAACGTTTCGGAAGCTCGAAGCTCGTGAGCTTTATCCCTTGGCCCGATCTACGATCTTGTCGACCATTGGTCCCGGGTCAATTTTTTTTGTGGAGACCCGCGTGATTCTCTAGCGAAATTACAACTGTTTTTTTTCTTTTTTTTCAATCGTTTATTTCTCGCTCGAATCACTGGATAAAGATACTCGGGGACAGGGAAAAGTTTCCGGATGCCGATCTATAAATCTATAAATCTATAAATCTATAAATCTATAAATCTATAAATCTATAAATCTATAAATCTATAAATCTATAAATCTATAAATCTTTAAATCTTTAAATCTATAAATCTATAAATCTATAAATCTTTAAATCTTTAAATCTTTAAATCTTTAAATCTTTAAATCTATAAATCTATAAATCTATAAATCTATAAATCTGTAAATCTATAAATCTATAAATCTATAGTAACAAAATGAGGGCAGACTACTCTTGATATCACTGTTCAATCCATCGAAATCAATACTGGCTTGCATTACCAACCGGCCGGTATTCGTCCGGACTCCCTTACGATTTCCATTATGGCTCTAAAACGGCAAACTTTTCTCGTATAAACAGCGCGATATGCCTCGCCGGAGCAATCCACGCCCGAGTTATCTTGTCGCTTATTACGCAACTCCGCGCTTCTCCTGGGACGATCGTAAAGACCGCGTACTGGATACCGCGATGGTCTCCCTCGAGCCATATATTTTCCCAGATGTACCGTGCAAAAGACTGCTCACCATAAATTTACGGCAAAAAAACAAACTAAAAGGACGTCGCTTTGCCTAAAAAATGACAACATTATAAATACCCTCAAAACCACCAAAACTCGCACGTTCCGGGAAGATATTGCTCGGATCAAATGGAGCGATTCTCCGTCATCAATTCAAAGTTTCCGATCGATTTTGGTACCGTCGCAAAATATTTCCCGCCATAAATTTATGGCACAAACAAACTAAAAGGACGTCGACTTGCCTAAAAAATGACAACATTATAAAAACCCTCAAAAGCAGCAAAACTTGCACGATCCGAGAAGATATTGCTTGGATCAGATGGAGCGATTCTCCGTCATTAGTTCAAAGTTTTCGATCGATTTTGGCACCGTCGCAAAAGATTCCTCGCCATAAACTTACGGCAAAAACGAATTAAAAGGACGTCGGTTTGCCTAAAAAATGACAACATTATAAAAACCCTCAAAAGCACCAAAACTTGCACGATCCGGGAAGATATTGCTCGGATCAGATGGAGCGATTCTCCGTCATTAATTCAAAGTTTCCGATCAATTTTGGCACCGTCGCAAAACATTCCCCGCCATAAATTTACGGCAAAAACAAATTAACAGGACATCGGTTTGCCTAAAAAATGACAACCTTAGAAACACCCTCAAAACCACCAAAACTTGCACGATCCGGGAAGATATTGCTCCGATCAGATGGAGCGATTCTCCGTCATTAATTCAAAGTTTCCGATCGATTTTGGCTCCCGTCCCCGCGGCAATTTTCTTCGGGTCGCGGAAGATCGGTTATAGCTTGGCAAGCCGCGACGGATCCGTGCTCTATTAACCCGACCAGTTTGCCGCATAGGCTCGCGCACACCGGAGGGCTAAAAACTCGAAGCGGGGAGGGTGTTCCGGTGTTCGAAACAGAATGTGTACATTGCAAGCGTTGCACGCTCGG
Organism: Ichneumon xanthorius; assembly: GCA_917499995.1. Classification (NCBI taxonomy): domain Eukaryota; kingdom Metazoa; phylum Arthropoda; class Insecta; order Hymenoptera; family Ichneumonidae; genus Ichneumon; species Ichneumon xanthorius. The sequence continues at coordinate 2,984,075 of OU824204.1, read as the reverse complement.
TTTAACCCTGCGCGCTTAGTAACGGCGAGCCTCGATCGAACAGACAGCGAAACGGCTTTGGAATAATTATCGTTGCGCGCGAGTGGTTTGCACCGGCAAAGGGGGCGGAGAGGGGGGAGGGGGGAGGGGGAAGGGAGATCGCTCGATCCGCTGGACCGACCTTGTTTACCATTTTCGGGGAAAAGCGCCGCACGCGAACGTTACGCTATATCGAACGGTCTCGCTGGCAATCGCTTTCTCGCTCGATCTCTGAAAGGTACGGCGATGTGCTTTCGTAACCGGGAAATGGGAGGCACCGGCATACATATTTATGGGAGGCTGCGAGAGCGCATCCCTTTGGGGATTCGAACGGTGTACGTCCCAGAAGCGACGGACGGAACGGCAGGAGCGTCGAACACACTACCCGCGTCCTGGCCGCGACTGGTCTGACCCGTTACCCTCCCTTTCCACTTGAACTATATAATTCGCAGCCTCTTCGCCGCTCCGTCGCCGTCCATGGTAAACGCGCTGATTTTATTCGGTGGATCCTGCGATTCCTTCCACTCGTGCACCCCGACCGCTATACTGCGGTCGGAGAACGCTCGACACACATCTCATGTGCTTGAAACTTTGAAAATATATTTTCTTGTTAATTTTACTTTTTTTTTTATTATGTCTTCTTGGTAATCTATAATTTTTTTGCTTGTCCTTTGTCCACTTTTTTTCATGTTTATTTTCAAATTTATTTTTTACGTTTTTTCCAATTTGTTTTTTTAGTTTTTTTTCATGTAAACTTTTTAATTACTTTTTTACAATTTTTTAAACAAAAGTTAAAACTCGTGGAGCAGAAAACGTTTTAGTCCTCTGTGGACAGGATATGTTCGTTAAAAGCATAAACCCTGTATACCATGCATGTACAAACGAAGCTATAGAAGGACCCGAGGCTAGACGGAACACGGGGCAAGTTGGAACACCGATCTCGTTTAATGCGGTGGTTCATCTTGCCCCACGTTCCGACCAGCCCCGTTCTCCTTATCTCCCAACCGCTCTGTAAAAAAAAAAAAGCTGGCTGTATCAGCCGGCTTCCCGATGTCGTCCCGCTGCGGTATCCTCTGTGGCACGCGGGCCGGTGAGGGGTAAAACGGAACACCGGTATAAAACGGATCATTTTAACCAACATTTTCCGGGACACACCCAGAATAATATTTTATTAGACGATCGCCCCGCAAATAAATATTTATTTAATAAAAATAAATATTTATTTAATAAAAATAAATATGTATTTAATTAAAATAAATATTTATTTACTTTAAATAAATATTTAATTAATTTAAATAAATATTTATTTGCGTACCCGTCAAATAAATTATTTTTCTGGGTGCATAAAACAAAGTCTCGTCTCGAATCCAGGACACGGGTCCATTTTGCCCCGGTGTTCCATTTTGCCCCCCTCCGAGCGTATGTACTTTGTGCGTTGTTCTATTGTTTACCGTGGCATCTCTTTCCTCATCTAACAGCCCTCCTTGGCCCGGGGACGTGTTTTAATTAAATTTTCACGACCGCAGACTCCCGGAGAATGCGCTCACCGCTTCTCCGCGGTAATAATGTACAACAGTCTCTAACGCAATAGGTGTGTTATATAATCTTTTTTTTTAGGATTTACAGAGGCGCTTGTGCATCGAAGCCATACGCAACGCTGTAAAAAAAATTAGTTTGAAAAGTAATGAACTTTATTGTACGAGGAAAAAAATTGTTTGTACAAGATTACATTTATAAAATGGTTCAGAGCAGCTAAACTATTTTTCTCCGTGTGGAAGCTTTTTTACATAAACTGTTTCCGAAATATCAAACCCATGTGCGTTGCAATTTTACAGTCAATTTTTAATTTTTAATGAAACTGTTTGTAAATTTCAGGCAAAATATTTGTAATTCCAATATCTGGTATTTTTATTTTACAAAAAAAAGTACATTAATGTTCAATTAATGTAAGAAATGTGACCAAATCTCAAGTTCCAGTGCATTAAATTCACAATTAATTTTTACAGCGAAGATATGCTGAGGGAAAATTCCCGAACGCTCTTTCGGCTTCTCGGCAATGCGAGAATGATTCCAAGCTCCTCGCGCGACTCCAAGACCGGCGGAGTAACTGCATGATTAATTCGCGTGGAAAACGTTCCAACGGGTGCATTCCGTCTCGTCCTACGTTTGGATACTTGCGCAGACAGAAATATCTAATTACACACGAAGTGCACGGCGACCCGAGAGGAAGCTGTTTTCCACTAATGAGTTAATTAATTGATATCAGGTAAAATGTACGTCTCACAGAATTAATGAAATAGCCGTTGTAAATATTGTATTATATTCCTCACAATAAATCTGGGCCTCCGTGCGTTGTTATACAATTTTATGTAATTAATTAATGCGCGGCTTGTCTAATTAGCGAAACTTCCATACGGCTGGTTTTTAATTACTCGACGTACTCGTGCCGCTGAATAATACGTCGTGTTATTAAGCCGATTTATACTCTTTTGGTGCTTTTTTAATCCTTGAAAAAGCGTGTTCAAAAGCGGGCTCGATTTCAAGCTGAATATAACGAGTTTTATTTTTATTTTTCTGGGTTATGAAAAATTGGGTCGAAAATCCTTTGTGATCGATGTCCGTAACGGTGCTCTGATTTTCTGAAAAAATCAACAGTTCCGAGTATGAAAAATTGTCAGCGTAAAATCTTTTCTAAAGTCGAAAATGAAAAAAATGGTCATTTTGAAAAAAAAATGCATCTGCTAAAATTTTTTGTACTCGTACCTGAGTACTTTTCCACACATTTTTCATAACCGAGAAAAAAAATGAAACCTTTTTTTGTCAAATATCGATGAATGCCCTTTTACACGTATAAAAATTTCATAAAAATCTGACGGATGTTTTGTACTTTCTTCCAGGTCCGATATCGTGGATAACGAGGCTGTCGAGCGAGAAAAAAAGTTGTCCGATCCATCGAACGATTTGCACAATATCCGGGAAGGCATGACCAAAGCTCGTTTATAATTCTTCCCATGAAAAAAAAAAAAAAAAAAAAATCGAAAATTGAATAAATCGGCAGTGGGCCGCGTCATCGAAGAATCCGTCCGAATCCGGGAGTCGAAATTTGTGATGTATGCGCTCGACGTTGAAACGCTTGAGTAAAGAGTAATTTCACTGCTATCGACGACGAGAGAAACTAAAGTCGGAATCTAGAACGATTAATTGGGTTTTAATACTGGCATTAATAACTCGTTATCGTCCGGCCTCTTCAGCTTGCCGGGATTCTATCCTCTCCCTCTCTCCACTCTCGCTATTCCCTTATTACCACTCAACGTCGAGAGCAAAAAAGCTCTCCATTAATTAACTCGACCTGGAGTACACGAAGGCGATATCCGCTCGCGAAAATTTTGCTTTGTCAGGCACTTTTATTTTTTTGTCTTTTTCGTCCACGTAAAGGTAACTGTTTGGATAAACTTTTTTTATCGAGATTTTTGTACGACAGTAGCGTTTTGATTTTGGAGATCTTGCATTTTTTTTCAAAATCACCCCAAACTAGACCCCAAACTAGACAGTTTACTCGAGTTATCATCGAGATATCCATCCCAAATTCGACACTCTAATTGACTAAACAATATTTGTTAATAAATTTAGAAAAAAAATCATCTCGCGTTGTACAAAAACTTGAATTTTTTTCAATTTCACAAAAAAATAAATGACCAATATGACTCTCATGTCAACGAATCTTGCGGAATCGAGTTGAACTTTGATACAAATTTTCGAAAGCTCGAATGAAACACGAGTATTCAGTTTTACGAAAATCAGTGCATCGCTTCCTATTCATATCGTTAATCCGGCTTTAATATTTTGTAATATAATATAATATCTCAAATTATTATTTCGTCGTTAGACGAATGATATAGATAGCTCCATACGATACGATATGCAAATTTTTGCATATCGCTTTTCTTCCCCATATCTCTTCCCGATGTCATTGAACAATTATTCTCGGCTATTATTCGTCCCGCGACAATTCCGCTGTCGCGCTATCTGTCGCGTACAATTATTGTCCCGAGAGTAAGCCCAAGCGGGGGGAGGGGGGGGGGGGGGGTTGTGGCAGGAAGATAGAGACAAGGATCCGATGAAACTCTCGCCGCCCGTTTCTCCCTACCGAAGCGAAGCTCAACCAACAATGGATGATTTAATTTTCGTGTCCCGACCGAGTTTCTCAGAGCGCTTCTCGACTGTGCCATCCGTTCGGTCGGGCGTCTGGGGAAACCGAAGAGGAATTGTTTACTTTTACGTGGAGAACTTCCCGGTGGAGAATCGAGACGGATTCTTCGTGTCTTCAATCGCTCTGCGGTCTCTTTTTTTTTTTTTTTTTTTTTTTTTTTTTTGTCGAAGTCACCCACGCCCCTGCGATTGCGGAGAGTCGTGGAGGGAAAACACAAAGCACATCGAAGGGCCGATATACACTTCGACGGCGAGAAGCCCCTTCGAATCACCGCCCTTCTCTTGACGACCCCCTAAATCTTTACTCGGTCTCGTCCCATTTTTTGCTTCCTCATAGAGGAAGATATTTTTTCGCGAAAAACTAAAATTTCGCGTTTTTAATGTCAGCGTACTAGAAATTATCGAAAACGTCGAGAAATGTCATTTTTAGCGGGTGTCCGGACGTATGTATGTGTGTGTGCACTGAGAGAGAATCTAGCAAAAATGTCATTATATATTTTTTTGTAATCAACGGTGATGAATAGATTAAAAATTGCCTTAAGGAACGAAATCCGCAAATTTCAGTTTGCAGATTTCCTATAATAAACTCTGGCGTATATTTTGTAAATTTTTTAATGTTATGAGATGGAGACATTTATATATGTTACGAAAAAAGGTGCAAATTAATTTGCACATGATTTTTTAAAATACTTAACTGAAAAATGCAACTAAAAAAATTTGAAAAATTAAATTTTCATATCGCTTTCATATAATGAACCTTTATTTTTATTTTTTGTGAAAATTGTATTTTGATTATAACTTCCTCCATGAGGAAGCCACAATCAAACAACGAAATTTATCGTAGAGGAAGTTTGGCGCAAAACCCTAAAACATGAGCAAGTAATTGTGCAAATCACTGTGCACCCTTTTTTCCCCTTTGAAGTCTTTCGACTTCCAATTTTCCGCCCTTCCTCACGCACTCTCTCGCCAATTCTCACACCGCCCATAACATTTAACTCGTACTCGACGAAAACTCTTGTCTCATAGCCTCGAGAATAGGCGAGAAAAAAAAAAAAAAAAAAAAAACCAATACTCGAACACCCCTCAAAACAAGCTCCGGAACGATATAACTTTCGTCTCTCATCGCTTGCGAGGTGTGAGCAAAGGGCGCTCGCGATTTTCTTATTTCAACGTTTCACTTTCCACCGCGCCCGCAAGAATTTACAGGAGCGCGTATTGGAAAAATACTTCTCTCTCCTCATACTCCCGGTTCTTCTTTTATTTGCAATTTTTTTCTCATTTCTTTTTTATTCTCGTTTTGATTCACGACCCTCGGAATTTTCCATTAAAACGTCCTGCCTGTTGCACTTGCGCATCGAAGTCAAGCCTCTTCGCATTACTTCGTTTTTTTTTCTGTTCCTTCTCTCTCCGCCTTTTTGGCTCATCGCTTCGGTGCTCCCCTTTAACTTCGTTCCTTCGCCGAGCCGTGAGAAAGTTTCCCTCATCTGTGTCGGGAGCTCCGAGTGGCGAGCGGACAATTTTCCTTCGACTTTCATCGTCGTTTCCGCGTCCGAGGGGGGAATAAAATTCGGCAAGACGTAGCGAAACCGCAACACTTTGGCCTCGCCAACCGTCTCGACCCCGTACGCCGTTTGGAAGAGTAGGGGCAAAACGGGATAATGGGGCAAAATGGTATATTATAACTTTGTAAGCGAGTCCGTTCATTAATAATTAACAATTTTAAGTGCACTTAAAATTGTTGTTCAGAACTGTGAGGCGCCCCAAAAATAAAAATTAAGATAACATTTTACATTATGCATCTTATGTACTAGCGATAAATTTGTGCAATTTATAAGCGATCGATCTCTCTCACATTGTTCATTGGGCGATGGGTTTTCCTATCGTCCTTGTAATTGGCCCAGCCCGTTATTAAATAAATAAATAAATAAATAAATAAATAAATCAATAAATAAATCAATAAATAAATCAATAAATAAATCAATAAATAAATCAATAAATAAATCAATAAATAAATCAATAAATAAATCAATAAATAAATCAATAAATAAATCAATCAATAAATCAATCAATAAATCAATAAATAAATCAATAAATAAATCAATAAATAAATCAATAAATAAATCATGCTACAAGGGAGGAAAGTGCATCTTTTCACCGAATGTGAAGTTTGATGCCAGAGCGAAGCGAGGGCAGAAATTCACACGAGGGGACAAGGCACTTCCTCCCGAGTGGCATACGCTATTTTTTTTTCGGCGGATCGCAGTGAAACGCATAACTCCCGTCTTTTTGCCCTAGCGGGCGTCCGGAAAATGAGTTTTTGCCCCGCTGTCCCATTTTGCCCCACTCGCCTCTATCCGCTTCTCTGCTCGTGGAAGTCGATCCTCGTCACACCATTCTTTTCCATCGTCTCTTTCTGCTTCCACTCTTTCGCGACCGATCAAAGTCGCTTTGTCTTCAACCTCCTTCTTCTCTCCCTCCGGATCGCCCGCATTTGGACCGGCAAAGAATTCTCCCCGAAGTCCTAAGCTCAGCCTCCGCGTCCGAAGCGGCAATTTCTTTTTACCGCGAGATCTTTTGTCCCACAATGGCACACTTGAAAAATCGATTTTCCTTTCTCAACTCCTCGCCACGAAACCTGATTGATACATCGATTGAAGAACCGTCTCGAACGTTTCTTCGTACGGATTGTCAAAGTGAAATCCCGGAAACTGGAAGCTTTTTTTGGATTCGATAAAAAAAAAAATCTCCAATCTGCAAACAGGATTCAAAAAATCTGGTCCACATTGACTTGCGGTAGAACCGTTACCGAAATCACTCAATAATGTCTTTAGAATGGCAATTATACAGTGCTAATTATACTGTTTAGATCAAATCCCCGAGTATATACTGAATACATTTTTTTTTTAAATAAAAAATCTATAACTTATTTCTTTCTTTTTTGTAAAATAGTTTTTTCAGTCGAAATAAATAAATAAATAAATATATCTAAATCGAACATTTACAATCGTCCCGCTAGGCGGTCTATTGGTAGACACGCACAATACATCTACAAGTCTATGATTTATACATTACACAATATACATTACATTACGCTACATTACACTACACAATAAATCTACAAGTCCATCGCCAGATTTTTTGTTCCCGAAATGGGACACCCGATAAAATCGATTTTATTGATACACCGTCTCTAAGGTTCTTCGAACGGTTCCGAACCGTCAAACTGAAATCGCATAAACCGGAAGTTTTTTTGGATTCGAAGCAATAAAAAGCTCCAGTCTGCAAAACGGATTAAAAAAATTGAGTCTACCATTGACTTCGCGACCTGTTATCGAAATCTACATCGAACATCGGGTTATTGGTAAACAGCCACAATACATCTACAACGAGCCAATCGTAGACCAGATCTTCCATTACACGCGCGATGTCTGAAAAAAAAAACGAAACTTTTTCTACATCTACGTAAACATTGGACCGGCGGGAACTCGGCCGAAAATGACTTTTTTTCATGTTTTTTTTTATCGATCTTCTTTCCCTTCGACTCTTCGGCACCGACAGTGGTCCGACCTCGGAAAACTTTTATCGCCGAACTTCAACGGCGTGACCGTCGTGAGAAAAATTGTGACCAACCGCGAGAGACCTACTCATCTATATATATATATATATATATACTGTACATAAGGTACATAGACATATACTATACATATATAAAAAGTGTAGCGATGAAAACAGCCTCAGATACGACTGCGAGAGTTAATAAAAATTCCGGTGGGAATTCGCGTACTTCGCAAGAGGCAGAGTCACGGCTCCCTCTTTTCTGTCTCTCCACTCCAACCGGCGGAAGCTTTTCCACTCACCGAGAGAGACTTCCCGACAAACGTCATGCGCCGAAGCGCGGGAAGCTGCCGAGAGAATCCCGGGGAAACGCGCCGTACGTGGACTGCGAACTTAACCGGGGGGGGAAGGAGAACAGGAATTTCCCGGAGAGCCGAATGCGAGAACTCTGCCTCTCCAATCCCCCGTTCCTCCTTACGTGGCTCGGGGAGTCGGGAATTTATTTATCGGAATACCGCAGGGTTTGTTCGCGATGGAGAGTTGCAGAGGAGGGAGGACTTTTGGGACCAGCCTGGACAATGGACAATGGGGTATATAATGAACCGCCGGTTCTACCAGCAGTTTGACCACGAAATTGTCTCGTTGACTTAATGAACCGCGGCGGTCACAGTTGCCCGGTCAGGCTGGGGCTGAGGGACTTGGCAACAACCGAAAAATTGTCCAATTGCCAGAAGATCGGTTAAAAACCGAGATCCGGTGGGGATTTTGCTTTACTTCCCGATGAGTTTGATATTTGAATAAAACTAAATTATTCGTCTGAGAGATTTTTTTTTAAACTTAAAAATGAGTTTTTTAATTTTTTAATAACTTAAGTTATTAATTTTTTAATAACTTAAGTTATTAATTTTTTAATAACTTAAGTTATTAATTTTTTAATAACTTAAGTTATTAATTTTTTAATAACTTAAAGTTTTTTAATAACTTAAAAATGACTTGTTTCTTAAGATTTTCATCGTTTAAGTGAGCACCGAAAGTCTTTGGGTCAACAAAAATTTCTTTGACCCAAGCAAACGGACTTTATGAAGTCATAAAGACTTCATAAAAATGGCTTACCGATCACTTCGGCCTCGTGATTAGAGTACTAGCCTCGCACACCGAGTATCGGGAGGTTTCGGGTTTGAATCCCGGAGCCGTAGTCTAGCTGGCGAAAAAATATTGTGACGCGGCTGGCGTTTATCGTGCGACAGTTGACACATGTCAGTAAATGTCCAATATTTACAGCCAGCAATCGACGTGACGCAGATCCGGCGTCGTGAAGCAAACCAAGAAAACCGACTGTCACCGACATCCAAAAAGTACAGTTAACGCTCACTCATACTGAGTAACCCCCAAAGTGATACAAAAAAATTATATTGTCGAAAGGCTGCAAAAAGTTACTATGAACAGAAAGAAAAAAAAATCACTTCGAAGGAACTTTACAAATATAAACTCGAATATGATTTATATACCAATATAATTTATATTTTATATATTATTACACTAAACATAAGGATTATCACACTGACAACTTAAATCCTATCTGTACAGACATTTTTTTATCATTAATTTCGATAAGAAAAAAAAAAAACTTATTGGTAAGGTTAAGTGCGTAAAAAATTAAGATATTTTTTTATAAAAATAAATAATGTGTTCCGTAATTATTGCACTGAATATTTAATACAAATACTATAAATACTAATATCGCAATAACTTATGCAAAAAAAAAAAAAAAAAATCCGCCTACTAATATTTCATATCGGCGAACTCACCCCGCTTGACGTCTCTCCACGTGTTCGTGATTTCTACGAGTCTTCCCTCAGCCCGGGTCGGCTCTTCGCCGCTGATCTCTCTCACATCGTTGCCCGTCTTGAAGTCCTCGTTTCTGCGAACAAAATCCACAACCGCGCCGTTGATGTAACATTGTATAATACGACAATGATTTGACATTGAAATTTTCATCGGGCGGTATTGAAAAACGGATCGATGTGACTGAAACACTGTCGAGAGTGGTCGCGGCTGTTCGGGGCGTTCGGGAGAACACGCTTTTTTTTATGTCGGTCGCACGTACCGGCTCTGCGGACTCGGGGGAGGATTTCGCGCGGTCTGACGGAAAGTGTGCACGCGCGCCCGACTATTTGGCGCAATCTGGACGGCATATGCTATGTGCCACTGTGGAACAGCGAGAGGGACGGAGTTGTAGCTCTGCACATGTGTCAAATGCATAATGCATCTCGCGTGTACCGCGCCTGTTGGCCTATGGCTAGCTTGCACTGGCTTTGCCGCGTGGATAAACCTGCATACGACCTGCATATGTGCATCAACATGTGTGCCGCCCCCCCCCCCCCTCAGCCCCCCACCCGACCCCCCGGTTGGGCCGCTCTTACGCTCCGCAGTTTTGCTCTCGTAATCATGAACCGTAAATGTAAACTCTCGGCGGCTCTTGAAAAGCATGGAGCCAATTATGGTGAGTGAAAAATAACAATTTTCAGCCGACTCGAAAATTAGGAAGGGAGGAATGATTCGAGAGGCGGAGCGTGAAACGATTATGAGCGGACTACAATTACGACGATTTTTTTTGGTTATGATTTTTTATACCCTTGAAGCAGATTTTTTTTTATTTTTTTTTTACAAGTATGAAGTTTGAAATACATTTGTTGGTTATTGATGCAATTTTTTCGGAATCAGAAGAGGTGTGTCGGCTGTGATCCACCGTGCTGAAAAGGGTTAAATTGGCGAATCAATTAGTTAGGCCTTCGGCGCATGTCGAGAGATGGTTTTTGTTTGAAAAAAAAACAATCCGATACCTCTGACTAATTGCATTTATCGGTGGAAGCTTGCAACGTTGCAAGCTCGAGTGCTTCGTGTAGCTGCAATAATAAAATAAAATAAAAATTGTATTAAAAACAATTAAAGGGATTTTAAAGTGGCACATAGGCAAGCAGCCAATTATAGTGAGTGAAAAATAACGATTTTCAGCCGACTCGAAAATTACGGACGTGAAAAAATTATATACAGACTGCAATTGCGACAATTTTTCTGGACCACATGAACGTACATTATGATTTTTTTTACCCTTTTAAGCATACATTTTTTTTACAAGTATGAAGTTTGAAATCCATCGGATAGTTATTAATGCATTTTTTCGGAACTCAAAACGGCGTATCACCGGTGATATTTCTTGCTTCAAAGGGTCAACTTGTCATTGGCGAATAAATTAACAAGGCCTTGGTCTTCGTCTGGGGGAAAAAAATCCGAAACCTCCGACCAATCGCACTTACCGCTAGAAGCTTGCATTGCAAGCTCGAGTGCTTCGCGTGGCTGCAATAAAAAAATAAATAAAAGCTGTAATGAAAAAAAAAAAAAAATAAAAAAAATAAAGGGATTATAAACTCGCACATAGAGAAGAAGACGAGGAACTTTCGGCAGCTGCCGTATAAAGTGGATGTAGGGGAAGCTTACTGTAATGTCGGAGTGGCCATTTTGGCCGTAATGTTTCGTCGCGACAATGCGAGCACGGTTGAGTTACTTCGGTAAAGATGATAATACCGTCTCTAATTGCTCACCTTCCGTGGCTCCCGTTAATCCGTACTTCCGACGTATTAGCGGGAATTACATCGAGCGTGACTCCCACCGGTGAGATTATATCATCGCGTCAAAGCGTCTCGCCCGCCGCTCGTGGCTTGCATAAAAAGTTAACGCGCTTTTACTCTCTCCCGCTGTAAATGACGCCCTGCGAGGGCGATGTAAGCTCGCCCTGAACCGCGGTAAATTTTATCGCCCGGCCACAGCATCAAGTGCCACAACGAACGAAAGTTAAGTACATCCCCGTCCGGTTTCCCGTCGCCGCAGACGACCCGAAACGTCTAGGACGGATTCGTCCGCGCGCCCTTAAAATTAAATTGATCGTAAATTCATGGAATCTTTTATCTCGTAATGTGACAGCCTATTCGCCCTCCCTTGATCCGAGAGGACCATGGCAATGTGGCACGTTTGAGGGAGAAACGCGCGAGAGGGAAACGTCCCTCAAACGAGCCAAACGAGCGTGCCCGTGTTTAAAGAACCACGGGGATGCTCGTTTGACTTCACTTCCGTTAGGAGAGAGTCGGAGTATGTCGGTCAGTGGATTATACCGGACAGACTGACTGTTAAGAATTAAGCTGTGATGGGTCCATCTACCATTTTGGCTTTTTTTCACATGTGCCGTTTTGTCCATTGCGCAACTTTGTTTCATCTACCATTTTGTAGAGCGGCCATTTTTTTTCTGTCCACCGTTTTGGCAATCTGGCTATTCAGTCCATCTACCATTGTGTCCATTGGGCTATTTTTTCCACGTTTCATTTTGTCAGTTGGGCTATTTAAATTATTATTGTCCATTGGGATATTTATTTGTTCCATCTACCATTTTGTCCAGCAACTATTTTTTTCTATCTACTATTTTGTCAAAGGGCTACTTGTTCCATCTATCATTTTGTCCACGTACCATTTTGTCCATTGGGCTTATTTGTTCCGTCTACCGCTTTGTCTATTGGGCTATTTTTCCATCTACCATTTTGTCCATAGGGCAATTTTTTCATCTGCCATTTTGGCATTTTGTCCATTGGGCAATTTTTTCATCTGCCATTTTGGCATTTTGTCCATTGGGCAATTTTTTCATCTGCCATTTTCGCATTTTGTCCTTTGAGCTATCTTTTCGATCAACCATTTTATCTGTTGGGTAATTTTTTTCATCTACCATTTTGTCCATCGGCCAACTTCCCCATCCACCATTTCGGTCACTGTCCACTTTATCCATCTACCACTTTGTCAAACACCTATCTACTTACCGCGCAAAAAAAAAATCCGTTCATTCCGCAAATTTAGTTGAACCAACCCAGTCGTCCTTTCGATCAACCAAATATTTCACTCGCAACCCGTAACTGCATATCTAGTTGAATGTACCAGTTTTTTTTTCTGTCTCTGCGATCCACAGGAATTGGGTAATGGGATTTCATCCCGCGTAACTTGGGACTCGAAATGAGTGGTACATCGAGGAGATCGGAGGCGAATATTATGGAAAAAGAATCGCTATAACGATCGGCGTTAATAATGGAGGGCCACGATTGTCCCTTGGTCGGCTCGAGAACGAGCGGTCTATCCCGACGGAGCGGCAGGAACATCGAAGAATGGATGACTGATGAGGACAGGATATCCGGGGCGAGTGTCCTTTCGATATCCAATCGAGTGGGGTCTCGTTTATTTCCCAGCTGAGCAGAGAATACTCGACGGAACTCGCCGGTCTCGTTGGAAGAATCGCACTTCGTTCGCTCACTATCCACTTCTATGCGAAAGCCTCCGGGATATCCATTATAGTATCTTCGCTCGAAGCTTTTAGCCAGTTCCATCGCGCATTAAATCTCGATAAAAAAAAATGCCCGTCGGACAAAGGCTCGTCCATCTTTCACATTCCCGTTAATAACTCTCTTGACTCTTTTTCCAAATGACGAAGTACCTGCAAGATAACATTTTCCGATTCCGCGCCAGTTGGGCAGAGCCGGGCAGAACGGATTTCAGCGTCGTCCATTAGCGACGGGACGCTATACAGTAAAAAATTATTTCGTACAAACGGAATACGAAGTTTCGTAAAAATGATTTTGTTAAATAAGTGACAAACTCGTTTGTTCAGGCTTGAATATTACAAAACTGCCCCTTTATTTCTCGTGCAATTAAGAATTTTAGTTTGTACTTTTGTTTGTGAAACTATAAAATTAACAAATAAAAGATTGTGGACGTTTGTGGACAATAAGTTGTTGTAAAAAGCACAAACTTTTTTTACTGTGTATAATCAACTTTTTTCCAAAATAAAAAATGTTGACTCTAAAAATGTTCTGCAATTGTTTGATCAAGCTCAGTACGGGAAAAGCGCACCTGGACGACGTTAAATCAAGATTGGGTACTGCAAAAATGTTGCACAATCATATTACATCCGTCGTTGGTAGGAAACAGTATCGTTAGGGATTATGCGTTCTTTAGCCGTAGAAAAGCCCTTATTAGCGCGTCGCTAATAAGGGATGTTGCGATCAACTTTTAAAAAAAGTATCAACCCTAAAAATGTTTTGAAACTGTTTGATCAAGCTCGTTACGTAAAAAAGGGCACCCGGACGACGTTAATCCAAGGTTCGACATTGGAAAAAGTTGCACGATCATATTAGATCCGTCGATAGTAGCAAACAGTATCGTTAGGGATGTTGGGTTCTTTCACCGTCGAAAAGCCCTTATTAGCGACGGAAACTTGCGATCAACTTTAAAAAAAAAAAATAGTATCAACCCTAAAAATGTTCTGAAATTGTTTGATCAAGGTCATTACGTGAAAAGGGTACCTGGACGTTAATCCCAGGTTGGATATAAGAAAAACGTTGCACGATCATATTAGATCCGCCGTTGGTAGCAAACAGTATCGTTAGGGATGTTGGGTTCTTTCACCGTCGAAAAGCTCCTCCGGGTCCGTACGAACTTTCTCCGCTCCCTTCGTGTCTTTCCTCCTTTGGTCGGTCCCTCCAGCTCCGTCGGCCTCCCTTCGGCACTCTCGCGCTCCACGGCTGACTTAACGGCTCAATCTAATTACCCGGACTCGTTAACTCGTCGGCAACCTTGGGGTGGTCGTGCTCGCCGTTACGCCTCCTTTCAGGCCCGAGCGCGCCCGGACCTCACGCGAAACTTTTCGAATCCCCACGAACTCCACTCGCCGTTAAGAGAAATTCTCCCCCCCCCCCCCTCCCTCCCAACTATTCGCCGACCAATGGCGAATCATCGGTGAAAAATTCCAACGCCGACGCCTCTCCGGTTTCCGCTTTTGTCTCGAATTTATCTGCGAGGAGTGTCGGATTTCACAAATAGATTCGCCACCCATTTAGGGTGATCCGATGTGGCCAATGGTTGAGCGAAGCTGCACACCGAACTTGCCAACATTTGCATGCGGGTTTGGCGCAATCGTCGAGGGAGTCAAGATTTGGATGATAAGTAGGGTAAAAATGGTGAATATGGCTCACCTCGATTAACACGAAAATCAATGATATATGGACCGAGCCATATTCCCCACTTTTACCCTAATTGCCAATATTGGCAGGTAACATCGGGCACAACGTCGATAAAGAGGATCGGCCGATAATTGGTTCTCAATGTAGGGGCCTTTATAAGTTATTTATATAGGGGGCGAGAGTGGTTTTAACGTATACTTTTTTTTAAATATTGTAGAAGTTGAAATATCCCTTTTTTCTAGTTCGCATTCTATTTAGTATATTATACTCAATTCTATTTAGTATATTATACTCAATTCTATTTAGTATATTATCTGTTGTGAAAACTCTCAAAGCGACCATAGTTAATGTATATAGCCTATGCATTTATTGACTACCGATTACATAATCCAAAAATAATCCGCAACTTTTGCGAGACTTAACAACGTGTCATTTCGCATGCGCTTATATTGACGCTCCCGTACACTTTCGCTTGCGAGAAACAACTTCGCTTGTCGCCATCTAGCGGCGAAAGCCGCTGATTGATGGCCCAACGTTGGCGTCACAGCGGCAAACCGACGATCGACGAGTTGATATTCGGCCGAACATTGGGTTAAAATCGACAGATCAATCATTCGTTAGTTCATGCATCAACGGACCAACTGTTGGCAAATCGACATTCGGCTGAACATTGGCCTAAAATTGGCAAATCAACGACCAGTGAGTTCACGCTCAAGCCGATCATTGGCCCCAAATTGACGAACCAACGATTCGCGCGTCAAACGCGGTTGAACATCGGCCAACCCGAGTAGAAATTTCCGTGCGTTACATCGGGCCCTGATAGGGTCCTGATAAGGGCCTGATAAGGCCCTTATCAAGGAAAATTTCTACTCGGAAAACATTCAGGATTCGACAATTGCCACGGCAACGCTGAGCCAACCATCGGCAAAACCTACATTGGCAACCCCATAGCTCCCTCCCCCTCATCTTCACGGATCATTAGTCCTGTTTTTTTTTGGATTATCCTACAAATTAGAAACGCAGATCAACCCATCGTCGTCCCGACATCCGCACGAAGCAACCGTGAAACAGCCCGAGGCTCGTGTAATTCTATGAATATTATAATTCCGAGTGAACGGGGCGAATACCTTTGACCTTATCTTGCCAGGATAGTTACGTCGGCCCGGAGTCGGTCGGGAGCCGGAAGGGTGCGAGAGAGACGGACGAAGGATAGACGGAGTTGGTAGATTTATTCAAGAGCTCCTCGTTTTTTCGTTTCCATCCCCTGGAAGGAAAGTCCAATACCGGGCAGAGTTGGACGGTAAGGTTATTAGACTTTTTCCACTTCGGGCAGAGAGGAGCCGGCGGACCGAGTTATTTCGCGAAGCCTCGGACGATACGGTGCAGCCGAGACGGGGAGGGAGCGCGAGAGTCGTGCATATATAGTTTTGGCGGAGGGCGCGGGGCAGGACGGACCACTTTCGACAATCATTGGGCGAGGCGCAAACAAAGTCCGATCACGAAATGAGGGCATTGGTCCGTTTTGCCCCTCACCGGTTCGTGTGCAGCGAGAACTAAATGTGATTATATATAAGGCGAATCTCCTCATCCTTTGCGGGACGGAGTTGGATGGACCGGTCAAAAGTTAGCTGACCCAGATTTTCGGAGAGAAGAAGATGAGGTAATTGTTTTCGGAGCTTCGTCATGACACGCCGTCATGACACGCCGGGGGATGAGTTATATTCTGGTTTCGACGACGTCGTACATTCTCGGTTAATACTCGCGTCGAGAATAAAATTCAATTGATACGAGAATATCCGTGGTTAAATGTAAAAATAGTTTAATTAAATATCGGGTTAAAGTGGTGAATATTGTCCAGCTTGGTTAGCACCGTAAATCAATTATATATGGACCGGCGGAACATATTCATCACTTTTAGCCTATAAATACTTGGGGTCGAAATATTGGTTCTATATTGTGATCGGATATTTGAACATAGCGTAAACAATAAATCGTGACAATAAAAGGTAATCATAAAAATTTTAAAAATATTCATTGGTACTTAAGAATATCCGTGGTTAAATGTAAAAATAGTTCAATTGAATATCGGATAAAAGTGGCGAATATGGACTACCCCGATTAGCACGTAAATCAATTATACATGGATCGGGCCATATTCAGCATTTCCACTCTACAAATATTTGGGCTCAAAATATTACACAGTCTAAACAGTAAACAATAACAACAAAATTCATCTTATTTTCTCTTGTTTTATATCCCTTCAATTGCTGGATGGGAATATTACGCATGTATGCACACACTCGCATGTAATAATTCGTGTTTAAAGGGCTTGTCCCGTATAAAAAATAAATAAATAAATAAATAAAAGATTATAATAAGATTTAAAAAATATTCAATGTTACCTAAAAATTTCACAATTTCTCCACGGGCTAAATTCCAAAGCAATCTCATTTTTTTCATCTCACGAGCTTCGTCGATTTACCAATGCGCTCGAGAGATAAAGACAGCGACGTACCGAAGGTCTCGATATTATTTTTTTTAATAATACTGGATTACGAGACAAATTTTTATGAAGGTACAAAAGTTTCTAAAAGTTAAAAAAAAATATATATATGAAAGACGAAAAAAATCCTTAAATATCCGGGGACGAGAGTCGTCAGGAAAAAGTGGTACCTCGACGAACGATCCAATTTTCTCGCCGCGCCATCGAGGGAGCTCGTGGTTCCTGTCCGTGGCTGACCGCATGGTAGAAGCTCTCCTGCCCCAGCTTTCCCAGGGCTCGATTTAGGCCACGATCTACGTCCGTCGCTCCGATATCCGTGCACCGGGTCAAAACTACACAGCTGACTCTACATCGGGTCGAAGAAAGCCTCGCCGAGCTACGGCGAGCACAAGGAAGGGAGTCGATAGGAAGCCATGACCGTACGGTCAGCCGTCGTCCTCTCATCTCTTACCTACTTGCTGCGCCAGTCCAACTTTACCCGATCATTGCTTGATCCACTGTCGACCTCGATATCGCGACAAAGACGATACATCGTACGGTAATCTATCCATTACTCCGGGGATTAGCCGATACTCCATAGAATTCCGTTAAACGAAGTGATGTCCATACCGGAAGTTACGTATTTCCGGTATGACGTTACTTCCGGTCGAAAAAAGAAATGTTCAAACCGAAAGCGATGTATTTCGCTCACGACATTAATTCCCGCCGAAGAATAAGATTTTCACACCGGAAGTGAAGTATTTCCGGTATGACGTTACTTCCGGTCGAAAAAAGAAATGTTCAAACCGGAAGCGATGTATTTCGCTCACGACATTAATTCCTGTCGAAGAATAAGATTTTCACACCGGAAGTGACGTATTTCCGGTATTACGTTACTTCCGGTCGAAAAATGAAATGTTCAAACCGGAAGCGATGTATTTCGCTCACGACATTAATTCCCGTCGAAGAATAAGATTTTCACACCGGAAGTGACGTATTTCCGGTATGACGTTACTTCCGGTTGAAAAAAAGAGGTTTTCAAACTGGAAGTGATGCATTTCTGGCGTAACGTCAGTTCCCGTCGAAAAATGAGATTTTCAAACCGGAAGTGACCTATTCCCGGTAAGTATCCTGAAATCTAAATTTCCGGTTTGTAAATTCACTTGCAAACCTACTAGTATTTACTTATAAAGATAAATTGAAACTTAAATTCTTCCTAATTAAAATTGACGAAGAATTCCATTTCCTCGGACGCTTGCAAGCCCAAGAGTGAACCCACACTTCTCCCCATGCAGAAGACGCAACGTTTTCCCCTGTCGAGTGCAAAGTACCGATGTAAATACGCAGCCCCACCGGCGGCGTCGAGCTATGTACGCGCGTGTGTGTTCGGCTACTTAATTAGCATCAGTCGGCGGGGTTTATTCAAAGGTAATTACAACTCGCGCAGGTAGACACTCGACGAAGGTTGCTTTGGAGGTGGATTCTCTCTTGGCTGAGCAGGTGGTCTGACTCGTTTCTCCAACCCTCTCGCGGCCCTTTTACTCAATTAGTCTTCCGCTCTTCGCACATAACGCCCTCGCGCTCTCGTCAACTTCTCTCATCGTTTTCGCGGAGCCCTCTTATTAGGCTTTCCAGCTTTCCGAGAACTACATTAATTGTCCTTAGTGTTAATCAGCTATTCGAGCGTCTTTTCCAATCTCGGTTGAGAAACCAACTTTCACGCACGGACAATTCGACGCTAGGGGAGAGGAGCGAGCGATGTCGACCATCTAAGGGAAAACCTTAATATCATTAATATAAGTATTAATAACCTTAATGACCTTAATATAAGGTCATTAAGGTGAAGTTTCCCTGGGGCGTTTGAAATTCCCTGACATTTCCACGTTTTCCAGGTTTGCTCTGACGGTGACCATCCTGCAGATGGAAAAAATTGTCGGTCTCGTTCCTCCGACCCTCTCTCGGCCCTTTTACTCAATTAGCCTTCCGCTTTTCGCACATAACGCCCTCGCGCTCTCGTCAAGTTCTATCAGCGTTGTCCCGGCGTTATCAGCGGAGCCCTCTTACTAGGCTTTTCAGCTTGCCAAGATCTACATTAATTTTCCTTAGTGTTAATTAGCTGTCAGTGCGTCTTTCCCAATCTCAGTTGAAAAACCACCATTCGCGCACACAAAATTCATCACTAGGGAGGGGAAAATGTTAATATTTCAAGTACAAAACGAAGTTTCCCTGCCGCATTTTGAATTCCCTGACATTTCCACGTTTTCCAGGCCTTCCCTGACGGTGACCATCCTGCAGATGAAAAAAATAGTCGACCGACAAAATAGTAGGTAAAAAACGGTAGATGGACTTTTTTAGTTTCATCGTACAAAGGAAGTCAACGCTCATCTTGACATCACGACGTGATTATTTAATACCGACCTGGCTGGCATTACAAACCGGCCGGTATGAGCAGACCAGCCCCTTCAATTTTCAATTTATCTTCATTGCAAGCTTTCCAAGATCTACATTAATTTTCCTTAGTGTTAATCAGCTATTCAGCTATATGGTTGCAACCATGATTTTTTGTCTTTGTAATAACTATAAAATGTAGACGATCCCCTTGGGAACTATTTTTTATTGTAAAAAGTCAGTATTGTTGCTTTAACTGTGTAATTTTTTCTCAGTGTGGTAGGTAATAGTACATTTCGATACGAGTGCGAAATAATACATTACTCCACGAGGGCGAAAAACGTTTTTCTAACGAGTGTGAGTTTGCAGCGCGAGCCGAAGGCGAGGGCTGTAATCACACGAGTTAGAAAAAGTGTTTCGAATGATGTACGAAATTTTTCATCACAAGGTGCAAAAATGGTGGTTTTCGCATGAAAAGTCGCCATTTCCGCACCGAGTGATGAAAACCTTTTTCTGACGAGTGTGACTTTGCAGCACGAGCCGAAGGCGAGTGCTGCAATCATACGAGTTCGTTTTTCGCACGAGTATCGAACAAAATTTTATTTCACGAGGTGTGAAAATGGTGGTTTTCGCACGCAAAGTGTGCGAAAAAACCGCCATTTTCCCACCGAGTGACATAAAAAATTATAGATGGACTTGTTTAGTTTCATCGTAGAAGCGAAGTCAAGACTCGCTCACTTGACGTCACGACTCAATTATTTACAAACCGGCCCCGATGGTATTACCAACCGGCCGGTATGAGCCTACTATCCCCTTCAGTTTTCAATGTATCTTGATTGCAACATTGTCAATTAAGCCGAAAGTTTCACCCGCATCGGGCGGAACCGTACCGCGCGAGGGAGGTTGCCCAGTTGCGATCGAGAGTGACAAATTTTCGTCCATTCATCCGACTAAATGACGTTGACGTTGTCCGGCGAAGAGCCGTTAATCGCGTTTCGGCGAGGGCTTCGGTGTTCCCATCCGTTAAATGACAGGCCAGCCGTACGAAGCATCGATGCGCCGGTAAAATTGTCACTTTCACCTGCCGATGGAGGACCAACGCGCCTGCCACCGTACAGGATCGCTTTTTTTTGTAGATACTTTCAAAATGCTCTCACCTGCCCATTCTCGCTTACGGAAAAAATAGATAAATAAAAAAAACTTCTAAAATAAAAAATCTGATAAAAAGTTTTCACTGTCTAATGGCGCGAGCGATTTTTTTTTAGCTTAAGTTATCAAGGGAGATCACTTTTTTATGCGAATCTTTCGTGATACAAAATTTTTTAATTCGAAACTTTCGAGGATATAACATTTTTTATTCGAAACTTTCGTGATACAAAACCTTGAGATCCAAAATTTCGACAAAAGGCCGATGCTCGGTCGAGTCGAGGGAGCATCGACCTTCCGTCGGGGCGGCCCGGAGTATAATGGAATAGAATGTCGGGTATCTGTTACAGGACGAAGAAAGAGCGAGGGTAAAATAGAAACGGATCGAAGATTTATGAACAGGGAGCTTTTATACAGCAGGAAAGCCGAGGAGAGCTTCTTGTCCACGTCCTCCTTGTATCATAGGCGACCTCCTTTTGGACCCGTTTGATACAGCCTGGCAGGGTCGCGCGGTACACGGGATCATCGTCATTCTTCTTTCGTAATTTTATAGACGAGACGAACGGGAGGAGGAAGAGGAAGAAGAAGAAAAATAAGAAGCAGCAGGTGTGAGGAAATCGAGAAGCCTACTGGCAGCCTTATAAAAGCTGCGAAGGGGTGTCGCGCCTCAACGTAGTGCATTACACGGCTCGGTCTTTTCACACCTCCCAGCGGAGGCGACGACTGCGTTACTCGATGATATTTTTCTATACACGAGATTCTTCGAGCGAGAAGACCCGAAGGAAAACCGTGACGAGGCTCGGCAGTGAAATCAAGGATGTCACATTGCACGAAAGAATATCATTTATTTCACTTGGTGCGTAAAATGCGGTTTTCGCGGACAAAGTTCCGCGGGAACTTTGTCAATAATAAAACGCAGTCCATTACCATCCGCGGTTCCTCCGTCGCCGAACGACGGAAATGCCTGTTATCATTGTCAATAGACGCAGGGCAGACTCCAGGCGAACTATGGATGCGCCTCGATATTTTGCTCTTCCGCGGGAACTTTGTCAATAATAAAACGCAGTCCATTACCATCCGCGGTTCCTCCGTCGCCGAACGACGGAAATGCCTGTTATCATTGTCAATAGACGCAGGGCAGACTCCAGGCGAACTATGGATGCGCCTCGATATTTTGCTCTTCCGCGGGAACTTTGTCAATAATAAAACGCGCCCCATTAGCATCGGAGAGCCGGGTTGCCTTCCGGTCCAGGTGGAACCGTACCTGGAGGCTCGGGTGAACTTCGCATGGAGACACAGGGACAACAGCGGAGGTGGCGGTCCCCGCAGCGTCCGGCTAGCGTGTGCTGCACCGTTCGACTCTCCCGTCCCGGAAATCGATAGTCCAACTCTGCAGTGGCTCGACCGCGACTCTGGCTCACGCCACTTCCGGTTCGGGAATTTCGAAAAAAAAATAAATAAAAAACTTCGATGAAAGCGATTGATTTCGGGACGATGGAGTCGCAAAGGTTTTTGGTCGCTCGATTTTTTTTGAGCGGTCGGTCGGTGCGGCGGATGGCACTTCCGGTCTTTTGAGGGGCGGAAAAGAGCTATTCGCTTCCGGCCCGCGTGTATCGCTGGAAGCTCCGACTCTCGGACCGGAGGGACCGGCGGCGAGACGATGTGAATTAACAGAATGGTAGTTCGCAGGGGAATTCCCACGACGAGCTCTGTTGAATGTCACGAGACGGTACGAGGGTGGCCTCTCGTCTCAATGCCCGACCTCGCGGAGTCGGAACTAAAAGCCACCGCCGCGCGCGCCCTGGAGTCCTCGAGTGCATGCATAATTGGTCTGGCACGCGTATCCAACTGAGTTACAGGGCTGTGTGTGCACACCGCGCTGCAACTATGCACATCTGAACACACCGGCTAATATGCTATAGGGCGCACTCGATAATTTCAGGTGGAAAGCCTGAGCCGCGAGATAGCGCCTCTCGACGGGATTGGGATAATTAAAGATCGACAATGTTGCGATGCACGCTGCGCCAAGTGGAAGATATAAAAGACCGAAGATGAAGATGTGGAAATGTCGGTATTTTAATGTTTCGTAAAATTACGGTAAAAATACAGTATTTTTACAGTATTGTCATGTCATTTTTTGTCTCATTTTTGTGTTGTGACAATATGGGAAAGTTTCTCGTAAGTTGATTGTAAAAAGCGGTAAAAATTATCAATCTAGATGTAAAATTACCGCTGGAAGAACGGTAAACTTCACAGGTACAGTTTTGAAATTACCTGAATCAAAGTTTGTATCAAAGATGACCGTAACATTTTTCGAAAATTCACCGTGTGCTGGTGGGATTAAAAAAAACTATGAGAAAATACGGGTTTATTACCAATGTGGTAACTTGCAAAGCAGTCACTTAGCGTATTTTTGCGGTAAAATGACCTGTCACATTAACCGCTCAGATCTCTAGGAAAGGAACAATCAAGGCCTGGGAGCGGGATCCTAAAAATACTGGAGGAAATCTGATTGATTTCCCATACAATTCTTCCGCGAGTATTTCAGCATCCTGACTACTTTGTTTTACTTTTGTGGCTCCACCTTCGCCCAATGGACAGCCGCACGAGATTGAATCACCCCAGTAAAATCCCTAGGGTAAAAGTGGGGAATATGGACCGGTCCATATATCATTGATTTACGTGTTAATCGAGGTGGTCCATATTCACCTCTTTTACCCTAGTCCATATTTTCTCCACCTTCACTTTCGCCAAAAGCGAGTCGATCCACTGCATCTTGGAATCACAGAATCATCATCCTCTCATCTTCCTCCACTGTACACATAAATCTCGGAGTCCGAGTAACACGGACTCTATCGGACCACCTTTTTCCAGCCCGTAGTCTATCGCCCACCTTCACCCTACGTGCCTCACAACTCTGGAATTGACTCGAAGAGACTTTAACCTCCATGCCGACTGAACAATCTCCGTGCAGGCACGAGGACGATGAGTTTTCCGGCCTCGTCGTCGACGGCATCCGTCTTCTTAAGTAGCTTACGAGACCCGGGGATCGGGCAATTCACGCGGGCGTACGTGGGTACACCGTTGGTAGGGGCTCTTCGTAGGTTATAGCTTCGTCGTGCAGGAGTCGCGTGTGCGGCCATCCGGACGTCCTGACGCATTACACACCTACAGGACGAAACGGATCCGAGGCCGACACGACCGCTGGGGCCCGTTCGCTCGACGGTAACCCTGATGTATCGACGGATTAGGAACCATCCACCCCCGGTTCGCCGTCTACCGCGCTTCCGCTCACTCTCACTCTCGACCCCTGTACAGGGGCTTCGGATCTTCCTTCCGACATTCCGACGAATCCGACGCTGGGAATTACCCTCTCCCCCCCCCTCCCCCCTCCCCCGCCCGAATCCTTTCCTACTCAACGTAAAAGCCCCTATCGCTTACACCCACCTACCGACTACATCGTCCCGCGAGAGCGGGCATTTATGGGACACCCGAGGAAGCACCTCGATATCTCAGATGTGAAGCGAAGTTTCCATGAAAAAGTCTTTAATCCGTATGAACTCGGGGCTGTCGACGAGGGGTCGCGAGTCATCAACGGACTCTTTCGAATCTTGATAAGTCAACGGGTGTGCGATGCACGGGGGTCGGATAGCGATGATCTGTTAGGCTGAGCGACACGCTCCGTCATCGTTAAGGCGATATGAGGCAGAGGCAGTAGGTATGAAAAACTGTAATCTATAGTGTAAAAAAAATTCGGGTGGAAATTGATGTATCGGATTGGAAGTTTTATGCAAAAACTGGTATATTGAATTTCTTGTAAAATTGTGATGAAAAATTAGTGTTTGGTGTATTAAAGACATTGTAAATAGTTTATTTTCAACAATTAACTTTAATTTTATTATAAAAGTACTTTAATTTTACTAATTTACTTTAATTACAATGAAACAGTATATTAATTTTTAATCACGATTCTACATTAAATTTAACGCAGCAGTTTTTGCATAAAAACTTCGTGTCCGGTACATTAAATTTATAATATTTTTAACATTGTGCGTTCTTCGAGGGTCTTCGACGTTCTTTGCTAAACGAAAATTGTCAGCGTCTTCGTTTGACAGTTGCGCGAACGCTAATAATGTGGTTTTCCTCGGAAAAGTTTCGCGCGCTTGGAAAATATTGATTGCAGTTTTTGTTACCGGCTGAGTCTGGAACTGAGCGAAACGCTCCATCACCATTAAGGCTATATAAACCAGACTCGGTAGGTAACAAAAACTGTAATCTATTTCTTCCAAGGGTCTTCAAAATTTTTTGCCAAACGAAATTTATTAGCGTCTTCGTTTGGCACTTGAGCAGACGCTGATAATGCGGTTTTCCTCCCAAAAGTTGTGCATCCTCGAAAAATAGTGATTCCAGTTTTTGTTACCGACCGGGTCTGCAACTAAGCCGGTTAAAAAAAATACGAGAACTTTCGACACGGACGAGCCAGAAGTGGGTCAAATGGATTTTTCTTTTCTTCATCCATCGTGAATCCGCGGAGCTTTCCATTCAACGACTCGTAACACTTGCCGGCAATATTTTTCGACTATCTTCGTACCTTTGTTAAGCAAATGTGAGTTTGATGGCCTCGAGGGGAAAAAAATATCACGATTCCGAGCACTCGGGATACTTTTTCTAAGCAATATTTCACCTCCCGTATTTCTACCGTTTTCGAGCAATACGACGTGATATCTCGAGGGGGGGGAAAAAAAAAAAAATATATATATATATATATATATACACCTCTATACATATATATGTGTGAGTGCACAAACTTTGGAAGTAGAAGTGAAAAATGGGTCAGTGTCGAGACGCGAGGCTGGACGACGTTCGATTCTCGCGTAAAACACGAGAAATACGCGTATATCGCTCGAGGCGAATAGGGCAAGGGGGGGGGGGGGAGGGGGGTTGTAGAATCGGTTGAATAATAGCCGCGGTACGGAATACGAGAGTGCTGCCGCAGTGCATTGTCGTCGACACAATGAGCCTCTCGTTGAACATTCGCTATGTCGTGAATTCGCGGCTTCGTTCAGGACACTGTTGGATTCGATTCGTTTTAGTAGCGTGACATATATACACATATTTATAGTATTACAGTATGTAGGCGCGTATGATGAAGTGACAAGAAACATCGAACAGCGCCGGGAGTGACGCGATTTGATAAATAAACAAGGACATTTGTTTATGCTTGTAAATCGATGGATACTTCTCGGCATCAATGTCTATAAATGGTACGTAGTAAAATAGCCACCAACGTTTCTTGTCCACAAACGTCCACAATTACTTTCATGTTAATTTTAGAAATATTTTTTGCAAAAATGAAAAGAAACGAATTGTGAACGTTTGTGAACAAAAAAGTTTGGTAAATGTGCAAATCGTTTTTACTGTATAAATATACACATATGTATAGTATTAGTGTATGTATATGCATATGATGAAGTGACGAGGAACATCAAACAGCGCCGGGAGTGACGTGATTTGATAAATAAACAAAGACATTTGTGTATGCTTGTAAATCGATAAATGCTTTTCGGCATCAAAGTCTATAAAGATACGTAGGAAAATATGTTCCAACGTTTCTTGTCCACAAACGTTCACAATTCTTTTCATGTTAATTTTACAAAAAGAAATCTTGTCCATTTTACAAAAATGTCTGTTGATTTTACATTTTTTTCTTTTTTTTTGTAAAATTAACAAAAAAATAATTGTGGACGTTTGTGAACACAAGAGGTTTGTTAAGTAAACAAATTGTTTTTACTGTGTATTGGCGCTTGCCACGAGGGTATCGAGCGGGGAACCCTCGCGACTTGGATTATTTGTCGAGGAGCGATAGAGCCGCGGTGCCGGAAGTGACGCCAGCAGAGAAGATCCGAGGATACGGAAGGGTAGTTGGACAAATATTGCCACGAGTTAACACTCCTGGAAGTTTGATCCGGATCTCACACGCGCATCGGTGGTTTTCGTCGTCCTACAAGTTGAGGTACGGAAAAAAATTGATAAAATTTTAGATCCAGCGGTTACTTGCATTGGGATTACGGGATTGATTTCTTATTTCTACAGAGAAAAATTAATTGGTTTCTCCCCCTCCATCTCTCCCAAGTAACTGCGTGGTTAAATACGCTCCGGGCGATAGATTTGTTGAGGGCTAGATATTTAGTTGGCTGGGACAGAAATGTATTCGCTTCGACATCCAATTAATTGGTTGGACCAATAAATTAATTGTTTGGCATGAAATTAATTTTTTGGTAACTAATTAAATTCTTGGTAAACTATTAAATTTTTGATAAACAATTAAATTCTTCGTAACAAATCCATATTTTGGCAATCATTTAATTTCGTGGCAACCAATTAATTTCTTGGCAACTAATTAATTTCTTGTAATTTAACCATGCAATTTCTTGTGGCAACTAATTAATTTCTTGTCATTTAACCACGCAATTTCTGGCATCTAATTATTATTCTCCGTGTACAGCGCAAAAGTCTTCGAACAATTTTTCACTCCCTTCGTCTCGGGGTTAAGGAAAAAAAATTGTTAAAATCTTCAGAAAGACTACGAAAATATATTCCCCTTCGTTGTCCCCGAGCTTAGCGCGTCGGTTTATTTAGACCAACCGGCAACACACCCGACGGCGACGTGTTCAAAGTCGCAGCGTGTTTCACCTCCGCTCGCTTGGATCGTTCGCCCTTCCGCTCTTAACACTCGAGCAAACACAAAGGGAATCAGAGATAACGCGACATTGCGTTACATCCCTTCGGAGAGATACCAAGGAGAGCTTCCATCCACTTGCTTTTCCTCCCGGCCTGTTTCCGCCATACTCTCTCCCGCTCTCTTGGCTTACATAATTTCACGGCATCCTCGCTCGCGCGGGAATCCAGGAGCTTCTGGTAGTTACTGTGGTGCCGCGTACGAAGCTCACCTCAGACTGCGCCACCCAATGTAAACCAAAGCTCTATCCCCGCCATCGTGCCTCTGCAAACGCCGCGAGATGATAACAGTCACGATACCTGCGGGATATGTGCGGAGGAGATTCAAACGGCACACAACTCGTCATCCACACTCGGCCGGTTAGTCACGTTATCACCGGAGCGAAAACTTCCGTTGGTTTTGATTTAATTCGAAGGAACTCTCGAACGGAAGCTAGAATTCTTTTTTGTCAATGTGCAAATTTAACTTTTAGAGTCTTCTTCCGAATTTTTCTATGTCTTTCACAAAAACATGAAAAAAAAAAATTCTCTGAAAAAAAATAGGCCAAATCACTCATTTTTGCAATTTAGGGCATAAAAATTCTCGACAACCTTTTTCGATAGTCGTACAAATCGTTACAACCCAAAAAGACAGATAATAAGAAAAAGAGAATATAATAGAATATAACCGAATAAAAATACGCAGAAAAAGTATAGTAAAAAAATAAGATATATAAGCAAGCATAAGAATACACAAAAAATGTAATGAAAAACAGGAAAACGTAAAGTACGCGTAAAGAAAGATACGTGACCAAGAAAATATAAGAATACGCAAAAAGTATAATGAAAAATAAGAAAAAATAAGAACACGATACCTGCGGGATATGTGCGGCGGAGATTCAAACGGCACACAACTCGTTATCCGTACTCGGCCGGTTAGTCACGTTATCACCGAAGCGAAAACTTCCGTTGGTTTTGATTTAATTCAAAGGAACTCTCGAACGGAAGCTAGAATTCTTTTTTGTCAATGTGCAAATTTAACTGGTAGAGTCTACTTCCGAATTTTTCTATGTCTTTCATAAGTACATGAAAAAAAAAATTCTCTGTGAAAAAAAAATGGGTCAAATCACTCATTTTTGGAATTTCGGGCATAAAAATTCTCGACCATAAACCTGCGATGTTCAAATTTAGCGTGCACCTATGCTCGAGAATTAAGCCCGGTACCGTGGCGAGATTCATGAAGACCCCTACCATGGTCAACGAGAGCCGCTCTCCGCCGATATCGGGCACTAACCGTTAAATTGAGTAGTTAACCACACGTGTATAACGAGCTCCAAAATTTTCGCGACGCCTGATGCGCATTAGTCATAGACACACTCGACCGTGTTACAAGCGAGATTCTCGCATATGTACATCTCTAACACTCACAACTGTACCGGATAACCACTCTACCATATTAGAACTCTACCTAAATTTCTAGTAGAAAAAACGACTACAATCAAAATACAACTCTACCGGAATTACGATGAAATCTTGTATTCCGGTAGAGTTTTTTTTCAAGTCCGGTAAAGTTTTTTTTGCCCACTTTTTACATCTCTATCACTCACAATTCTACTAGATAACAACTCTACCAAAAAAGACAGTTCTAACAACTCTACCAGAAAACATCTCTACCATATTACAACTCTACCAAAAAAGACAGTTCTAACAACTCTACCAGAAAACATCTCTACCATATTACAACTCTGCCAAAATCTCCACCAGAAAGTCAAAAAACTCTACCAGAATTAAAATCAAACTCTACCGAAATTGAAATAAAACTCTACTGGAATATAAAGCTAAACGCTAGCCTTGTATTCTGGCAGAGTTTTAATTGAATTCCGGTAAACTTTTTTTACTTCCTGGTAGAGTTATAATTTTCTTCCAGAGTTATAAACCGGTAGAGATTTTGGTAGAGTCGTAATATGGTAGAGATGATTTCTGGTGGAGTAGTTTTCCGGTTGAGTTGTTTGGGCAGAAATGTTTCCTGGTAGAGTTGTTTTCCGGTTGAGTTGTTAGGGAAGACACGTTTTCTGGTAGAGATGTTACGTGGTACACTTGTGAAAGCCATAGACATAAATATGCCAGACAATCACTAATTAATCCTCGTCATCGACAACAATAATTCTCAGTTACCTTTCATTCAACCCACTTTCCCCTTTCGTCCCGAGTGACCCAACAATCCCAGCACACGAGTATCTCTCCAGATAAGCGACACAAAAGTTTCGAGTGTCCATTCGGTGAAGTCGCGGACGACAATCTTCCGAGAGAAAATTGCACCGCGATAAAATGGCGCTGGATAAAAACGCCAGAGGAAAAATAATTCTTTTAAAAGCCCTGTAACAAGTTACCGGCAGACCGGAGAGAAAGGTGTCCCGTTTTGTCTGAATAGGTTCGAGGCGCTTTAAACTCGCCGGGGTGTTTCTCGGTGTTTCGCGCAGAGACACGGACGACCGGTATTCTCGGGTTGCGCCTCTTGTTCGTTCGGTATCTCGCTCATACGTACACGATAATGCGGAACTGCACAATGTGACGTGTGCGGCGAGCATAAATCATGCCCGGGGAGGACGGGCGGGAGATTCCCCGCTCTCCATATACGCTGCTGCGTAGTTATTGTGATATCGTGAGCTGTATGCGAGATAGCGTAAAAGGGAGGTTGGTGGTTGATGCTCGTAGCCTGGTCGTGTACCGCGTACCGCTGCTACTGCCGGCGTTGCCGGTGGCTCTACCGATGCACGGGCGTGCAGGGACGCTCTGCCGAGGGGATTCGGATTGTCGGAACCGAGACGAGGAATCGGTGAGCGGGAGATTTATGCCTTGGACAGCCCGAGCTAATGCCACTCTTCACAAATCGCTTATCGTACATTCCACTCGTAATACTATTTCTCTTGAATCTCGAAAATATTATTCGAGACCGACTTTCTTTTTTATAATCTCTCTTTTTTTGTAATGCTCTGCTTGGTCGTAGAGCCGAAGCGTCGCATATTCAGTTCGATGTAGAAGGCTAACAATTTAAGCTGGTGAGGCTTGACTTCTAGTCGGCGAATTTGTGTAGGCTAATGAAACTTTATTTGGTAAGTAATTTTTTAGTGTGTAATCTAATTTTAATGTATATTCTGGCGAGAAAGCTTTGCAGACCTCATGCGTGTGAGAAAAAATAAATTATTACACTCGGTGCGAAAGTGGCTTTTTTATTACACAAATTTTACTTCACGCATCCAGAAGTAAAATTTGGTAGAATAGTCGTGGGATAAAACTTTTTCTGAACTCGATTGCAGCACTCGTCGGAAAAAGTTTTGTTGCACTAGTACCGTAAATTACTATTTTGCGACGCATGCATGAGAAGTGCCACTTTTCGTGCCTGCGAGGAGTGGTGAAAGTGGCGCTTTATAGCAAGACGTACTGTAATGGCTGTATAATGAAATGTTTGAAATGCATTTACCATACAATGCCGGATTGTATAGTGAATTATTATCATTACTGCTTCAACTATTATGCAGCAGTAATGATTATTATGCAGTAATAATAATTATTGTGCAGCAATAATGATTATCGTGCAGCAATAATGATTATTGTGCACCAATAATAATAATTGTGCAGCAATAATGATTATTGTGGAGTAATCATGATTATCGTACAGCAATAATGATTATTGTGGCGTAATAATGATTATTGTGGCGTAATAATGATTATTGTGGAGTAATAATAATTATCGCGCAGCAATAATGATTATTATGCAGTAATTAATTATTATTATACAATAGCGGATTATTGTACGGTAAATTACAATTATCACACAATAACGGAAGCACCGACGCTGCAGGTAGGAAGGTATCTGAGTGGTACAGTTTATCGTTTCATCCATATTGAGTTGAAATTTATTCGGAGAGTCAATGATCACCGGTGCGCGATGTACCGCTGCGAATCGGTTATGGCTTCCGATCTTCGTTCTTCCGCATCTCCTCGATGTTTGCTTCTTCCCTCCGAGCGTCATCAGCAAATACGGCTTCTGCATTTTCTCGCGATTTTCCGCTCTATCGCCTTTCCGCAGCATCGGCACCGTCGGCATGGAAGCGCAGCTTTATCTCGTTACTCTCGACGGTACCGAGGCCGCGATACACGAAGCGACGTCGATGCCGCTACGAGCTTTGAGCTTCACTTTGGACCCGACTCGCAGTTTCTCCGGGCAGCCGGCACAGTGATCCACGACGTTCCGGGGTGCTCGCACAATTTATCGCACAAAGAAGTTTATTGTGCTGCTCCAAGTAGAGAGCGAGAGAAATAAATGAGCGGTCGGTCCTCGAGAAACGATCAACTACATATCTGTAGTTTCATACTTTTATTTTATTTTTTTCCAACCACCTGCTTTTTTTGTTTGTGTTTTGCTGCGCTACAGCGAGCAACCCTTGGACGATCGATTCGTAATAAAAAAGCAAAAAAAAATCGCTGTTTGAAAATAAACAAAATCACTCATCTTTGCAATATCGGTTGTAAAAATTCCCGATAATCTTTTTTCTTTAGTCGTCGCTCCGAAACTGTATTTAATGTTTTTTTCCACGCTGATCACGAATCTATCACTCATTTTTTTTATAGATGAATATTTAGTACGAAACATTGCGTCTAAAATAAGGTACTAATTTTTCATGAAATTCAAAAAATTCAAATTTTGTTCGTTTTATTTTTTGCCTTATTCCAACGTACATACATACATACATCCACACGCACATCCGAACATTTTTCCAAATGTGATTTTTCAATATTTTCGAACATTCTGAACACGTCTTCATAAAAATAAATAAAAAAATGTTTTTTTACCAAATCCAAGCTTCCTCTCTGAGGAAGCAAAAAAATGACTTCATTTAATCGAATACAATAATATTAACCTTTTTTAAATTATTTACTAACAATAACTATTAACTCAAAGGTATAATTATTTATAACTTCGAGATAATATTTTTATGCAGTGTCGAAAGAGACGAATGGAGTCGAAACTTCGAGCTATGAGAAATATCCTGGCTCGAAAAAATGTTCCAATCACGAGGCCTTGGAATCGAACGTTCAAACGCAATAGCCGTCGCGCGGAGTGGATGCATAAGAGGGCTGCTGGGACGGCGGTTGAACAAAATTGCGGCGAAAGCCACGATTTCTCATGACCGTTGGCAACGAACCACGTTGATTGCGGCCCATCAATCTCTCTCTTTCTCTCCCTCTCTTTCTGTGCGCGATCCGAGGTCGTTTTAGCCGCAGGATATCGACGATGGAGAACGAAAAAGAGCCAGCAAGAGCAAGAACTGCAACGCCGCTGCAGATGCGAGCCGATGGGGCCGAAAAATAAAAACAAAACAAAAACATTGCCGTGAATTAAAAAATAACGCGATGCTCAAAGGTTTTTCCCATATCTCTCGGCCGCTCGTTCAGCGTTCCGAAATATAAGAAAAAAATTAATGAAAGATTCGGAGAGCAGCTGGGAGGGAGGGTCGAATTCCGGTCAGTGGATAATAAATTCAGATCAATTTTGTTTTTGTAAATTGTTAATAATAATTTAATTTTATATCGTAAATCGTCGGTATTTTCTTGTCGACTTTCCAACTTTGTGCCCATTAAAGATTTTTCATTGAAACTTCACTTCAGAGCTGAGATATTAAGGCGCTCCCCTAAGTGGCCGGAATTCGCCCGCTCTTCCCCCCGTCGTAATTTCCAATCAGCAAGATGATTTGTCACGACGATAGAAAAAAATTCTCGACGAACGTAAAGATTAATGAGGTGATGAAAAATTATGGTCATTTTAAATGTAATTTTAAATGTAATAAAACGAGGATTTTTCTCGCAGGATTATTATTATTATTATTATTATTATTATTATTATTATTATTATTATTGAGAAATGAAATTCGTACATTTCGATGGAGTTAAGCTCGTGGACTCGTGATTTCGGATCGTGGGAATTCGGGATGCGATGAGATAAAAAAGTGAAAGGTGACTTTAATTCTCTCGATTCCGGCTCTGTCGCGTTTCGTTCAAATCCACTTCGTTTTTTTCCCCTTGGGTCCGGCACCATCCCTAAAGCGCTCCACTCGACGAGTCAGCTTGCTAGCGCGTTGGCGCTTACGCGGCCCGCACCCGCGAGGTAATCGCACAGACACACACACACACACACACACAGACACGCACACAACCGTTTTCGAACGGTAGGGAAACGCGGGTAAATTTTATAGCGTTAAACTGGTCGCGAATCGTGCGGCCGCGGCGAGTTTCGCTCGATCGAATTTGAGAAGTTTTCACGCGCGGTTACCTCGCGCGGCTTGGCTCCGGCTGATGGTACAGGCTATTATACCGCATCGGCGAAGCTTGGCGGTGTAAAATGTGGTCAAGAGCCCTCAAAGTGCCGCAAACCTGAGAGAAATACCGCGGAATAATTAATCCGCGGTAAAAGCGAGGAGAAGCTCAAAGAAAATCTGCCCTTCAGGGTGGGCGCGGGGAGGGGGGGGGGGGGGGTATCGTTGGGGTGTAAAGTAATTTTTCTTTTCTTTTTCCTTTACTTTGCAATGTTGAAAAGTGAATAATTAGCAACTGGTAGACCCGCGGAGAAGATTTTTTTAAATACTGTCTTTTTTATTTCAAGGAAAAAATTCCATTTATTTCCGGTTAATATGACTAGGGTAAACGTGGTGAATATGGCCCACCTCGATTAACACGTAAATGAATGATATATGGACGGGCCATATTCCCCACTTTTACCCTATATTTGTCTAAAAAGAAAAATAGGCTTTGTAAATCCCGGTTCTTTCCGTTTTTCCCCCCCTTTCCCCCCCTTTAAAAAAAATCCGTGCCCAAATCCCCCCGTTTCCCCCCCTCCCCCCCTTTAAGAAAAAATCCGTGGCCAAAATAACTCGCATTTTCGATATGTATTGTTGTCGCTTAAGAAACGCTCCCCGATTGGCCGTCGTCCGAGCTTGAAGCTGGAGTCGTTCGATGACCAATTTCAGGCGAATGAAACAGACCATGCGTTTGACATTTGTTTGTGGTTAAAGTCGTTGTATTGACACTGCATTGGTTATTAATAGCCACGGGCATATCGTTTTTCGTAGAAAATAACATTGAATGTATAAAAGTGAAAAAATCCAAAATTAAATACACGCGTTCGATGCTAGCAACTATAAATCAATCGAATTAATTGAACTAACTTTTTTTTTCATTTTCGGTCAGTCTGTCAGTGCCGGTATCGCATTTGTCTATATAACCCGGCCCACCGTATCAGCCAGAAATATCCTAGAGAGTACCCGTATTTGGCCATACCACTCTTTATAGAGAGTGGTATGGCCAAATACCGGTCAAAATGTGGCTAAATGTGTGTGGTACGAATGTAGATTTTTTTACAAAAAAAAAAAAACTTTTACGTTTTTACGTAAAAAAGAAACTACTTTTTCCGCGGGATTTTTTTTCATTTTTCGATTAGTCTGTCAGTACCGGTATCGTATTTGTCGGACCATATTCGCCGGGTGTATCGAATCCGGTGTGCGCAATTCACAGTGCCGCGGGTCGGCGGTGCACTACGATGTGCCGTTGGAACCTTCTTTCCACGTTCGACCGGGGAGTTCGACTAAGGTTTATTACCGTGTGCGGGGCGCAAGCCTTTCAAGGCTTTTGTCGCCGATAAAGGTCGAGCTTACAATGGTGACCCGGCTCGCTTGCAGGGGCTATTTGTCAGCGAGGGCGTTCCACTTGCCTCCTTCACCGTTCCCAACCTACCGCGCCGCCGCAAACTCCCTCGTCCAAAAATCGTAAACCACCTGAGGTTCGCAAATATATCGCAATATATCGCGAAATATATAATGTCATAAGGCTGGTACACGAGCATAATTTATATGCGCTTCCGGTGTCATAGACCATCGATGTAATTGTAACCTTCCGCGAAAGCTGGAGAGTTCGACACCGAGAGAAATTTTATATTTCATTTTTTATATTGCCAAAAAAAAGGAAAAAAAAGTTGAAAATTGAAACTTTCATAGGGGATAGCGGGGCAAAATGGGACATTGGGGCAAAATTGGACAGCGGGGGCAAAACTCAATTTCCCTATAATTTTTGAATGACCTATTTTGTCCCAACGATACATCCGGATTTTCAACACCATTTTGCTCCACTTAAATAAAAAATAAATGGAAAATGAAGATAAAAAATACAGAGACCGAGAGTCGTCAAAAACGTAAACTTTCCGAGGTTCTCGCGACACGTAAAGTATATAATGCCTTAAGGCCATATAAGTTGCACGTGAGCATTATAGACCATCGATGTAATTATAAAGTTCCACGAAGCTGGGGAGTTCGACACTGTGGGACATTTTATGTTTTATTTTCCTCTTTTTATATTATTGAAAAACAAAAAAAAATTGAAGAGATAGAGACAACGAGAATACTAAAAACATCGTAAACCACCCGAGGTTCCCGCGATACGCACAATATATAATGTAATAAAGCCACATGGGCTGTAAATGAACATAGCTCATATGCCCTTCGGGCATTGTAGACCATCGATGTAATTATAACCTTCCACGAAGCTGGAATAGTTTCACACCGTGGGAAATTTTATGTGTTATTTTTCATTTTTTACAATGTTGAGAAAAAGCTAAAAAATAAATAAAAATGAAAAAATAGCGAGAACGAGGATCGTCAAAAAATCGGAATCCACCTGAGTTTCCCGCGGCAAGCAAAATATATGACACAATGAATAATGCCATAAGGCCATACAGGATGTGCATGAGTATAGCTTGTATGCCCCTCTGGCATTACAGAACATCGATGTAATTGTAAACGTCCACTAAGCTGGGGAGTTTCAAACGAATAAATTTTATGTTTTACTCGTCATTTTTTATATTTACAAAAAAAGCAAAAATAAATGAAATATGGAGAAAAAAAATAGAAAGGGTGAATAAAATGTTTCGTTCGTTTGTCGATAGAGATATTTTATACGTTTTAACAATTGTAGGAATTTGGCGATTCCCTTTATCAGAAACGAGAAATCTTTGGTGTTTTTTTTGTATCTTTTGTTACCATAAACATATCTTAATAATAAATAAATAATTGTAACCTCGCGAGTTAAAAACCGAATGAAATTTTATGTTTTATTTTTGATTTTTTACATTCCCGACAAAAGGAAGAAAAATAAAAGAAAATTTTTAAAAATGGACAAACGTGTAAACTCGTCTAAATTTGTAAAGTTTAGCGGAAACGGGTTCGGGATCTTTGGGTAAAGCACGAGGTGAGCGGTCTGTCCGGATTCATCCTCGGATGCCGAGAGAGCGTTCGGCTCGTACCTTTTTCCGAGGGATTTTTCGCAAACGACTCAAGCGAATTGCCGGGGCGGTTCTAGATATGTACGTAGCATTACCGTAGGACGAGCTCGCTGTGTCATAACGTCACAAGGGATGGAGAGAAAGCGAGAAGTGAGGAGGGGGAAAAAAAAAAAGAAAATGTCGGAAACGTGGAAGAGAAAGAGGTGTCTGCTGCATCGGGAATATACTATATACAATGGTCGCGTATATGGATGGATGTACATACCTGTATGTATAGCGAGAAGCTCGGGCGAAGTATGGTCGGAGGAATGCAAACGGGCGTTAGAGCGGAATCGCCACAAAATGGCTTCATTTTTCGCAAGGTAACGAGCCCCGAGGGATCGTGTGCTTGCAACCAAACGGTCGGGGCTCTCTATATGGATATGGAGAGGCAAACGCGAGAATAAGGAAAAGACGACTACGAGAGGCGGAAGAGGCTCATGGTTACGGGTAAAAATGCACACGCGACCGGCTTCGCAAGTATGTCGGTAAATTTTATCGACGACAAAAAAATGTATTTATAACGACCACGGAACTCCCATAAACGATGAATTTTGAATTTTGTTGGTTTCATTTATTATTCGTGACAAGTATTCGGAGAGACAATAATACTGGATATAAACCGGTGAAACTGGAAAAATCTTTCGTCGCACGGAGAAAAAATATTTTTTTTGGGACGACAAAAATTTTGTTACTATAACTCATTTACATGCTTAAATTGTAGACGTTTGTGGACAATAAGTTGTTGTAAAAAATATAAACTTTTTTTTACTGTGTGTAAATCGACGAAACCGGAGGAATCTTTCATCGGGTTTATGGGCAAGTATTTCAAAAATTTAAATGTTATTAGAAACAAAGCGTGATATTTTTAATGCGACATAAATTTTGCGGTATACAAAAATGTGTACCGATGATGTGCAAGAAAAAAAAAAAGAAAAAAAAATTAACGACCACATCTCCGCTTGATCGACGAACCGAAAAACCAATTATTATTTGCTGCGGAAATTCGAGACAAAACAACACGCGAGGCAATAAAACCGGAAAAAGCTTTCATCGTTTTGGTTGTAAGGGTATCGAAAATTTACAAAGTGTCGATGAAGCGTAATATTTTATATGCAACGCGAAATTTGCGGTGTGCATGAAAACGTTTGATGTACGATACAACGAGAGGGGAGGGGGTAGAAATGGGAAATTGACCGAGCGTACAAAATAGCGGAACGTAACGCAGTCTCTCCTCTTCGTGAAATTTATCATTGCGAGCCGGGCGGGCAGAGAAAATTCGTAAAAATTCATTCAGCGAATTCGGTCCGGCGGAAAAAGCGATGTACGAGCAGCATACGCGGGCGAGAACGCTCTCGCGAGTTCTACAGAGGTTTACGAGTACGGCTTAACGCTGATCCGGAGTCGCACGTTCCGAGCACCGAGTAAAATTTAATCGGCTGCCTCTCACTCTCGTTCGCTTTCTCGTCGAGTTCCCTGCGAGTACCGCACGATCGTACACGCGAAGCCAAATTAAATTCAAATGATGCGAGCCGTTTATCCCTCACCCCTCAAACCCCCCGGGCGGTTACAGCCGTGAGAGCGCGGCTGAGAGACATAATCGACGATCGTCGACAATTGAATTTTTTTCCGGAAGCCACCATTTATTTACGACACGCTCTATGTAGGATACGATATTTTTATTCGAAGTCTGACCGAAAACGGATTTTTTCACTTACAACGGGAAATAAAGCTAGAGAGGAAATAAAGCTAGAGAGCTCTATACGGAGAAGTGGGCGACTGCGAGGCACCAAAATGAAGTTTTTATTTTTTTAAGTTGTGAATGATAATCTCCTAGGTCCTAGCTAATACAAATTCCGGGACTTTGGATCGTAGGGTGACTAAGGTCGATATCTTTCTTAATATCTTTATTTATTTATTTATTTATTTATTTATTTATTTATTTATTTATTTATTTATTTATTTATTTATTTATATCTGCTCCTTATCTTGGCAAAGGAGACCTCGACCGTGAAAGAAATAGACGAAAAACTATAGACATAAGATTTTTTCCAAAAATTTGGATGTTTGGATGCTACAAAAAAAAAAAAAAAAAAAATCGTTCATCTGTCAGAAAAATAACTGCGGACGAACGTGCGAATCAAAGTTTCCTATGACCAGAAACATAGGGAAACGTTTGCCACCCTTGATTTCCCTCGCGTCATCGTGTATTCGATAGTCGATTTCGTCGGGTATTCGGAGGGTCCGAGGCAACGATGTGTAATTAAAATCAGCGGGCGAAGGTAGTAATTGCTCCAGGTGTGGTCCCCGAGCGATTGTGCGCCTGGATGTCGGTGGTGCGGCTGCCATTTGGGCGTATCCTGGCCTCTGGACCTCTGACCCGCAATTTCGAGCTCGGCCGGTTAACGCGTTGGTGAAACGACGAGATGACGGACTATTCAGCTGAACCGGGCGCGGAGGGAGGAGGGCGCGGTGCAGACGGAGAGAACAACATGACGGGAGTGAAAATGCAGCATCAACAGCGGCATAACGGCACGAAGGAGACCGAGGGGTGAGTCGTCTGGCGTTCAAGCCGCTCGGGGTACACAGTGTGTCAGGGTATTTCCGTCACTCGAGCCTTTGCCAAAGCAACGCGAGGCATTCGAGCAATCACAATCACGCCCGAGGCAAAATGTCGCTGGCGACAAGAAAACCGAAACCCTTGTCAATCTCACACCTGCCGACCCCGACTATTTATATCGATAACGTTGAATCAACACTGCCATCGGAAATCATGCAATACCGACGTGTTCCACCGCATTCCGCACCTCAACCTTGTCCCGGGAAATTCGCGCTTTTCATCAAAACACTCCGGTTGTTTTGGCCCGCCATTCGTTATTGGGCGCCAAATGACAACATTCGCAGACGATCGAGGCACTTTTTTGCAGAAGTGTAATGTATATTTCAGAGTTGGGGCAAAATACTGAAAATACAAAATGTTATATGTATTTTAAATAGAGAATACTTTTTGTACTTAAAATACATTGATAAGTGCTTCGTTTGATTACTTCCTAAAACACGTCGTAAAAATTTAATGAAATTTAATTTTTTTAAATTAAATGTCACTTTTGGCATTTTTTTTTCATACTTGACGTTAAATTTTTTTTTCATATTCGACATTTGTCATTATTTTCACCGCAAACTTTTTTTTTAGTTTGGCATCCCAATTTTTTAAAACGTGTAACACTTTTCTATGTTTGCCATTCGATATATCGGCCGCATTGCAAATTTAAGATCTTTTAAATATTTGAAACTTGGAGTTTACTTCACATTTGATATTCAGCATTCGGAATCTGAAATTTTCTTAAAATTCAAATGTGGAGGTGGCTCTAAAAATATTTTGTATTTTATACTTAATCAACGCAACAAGTACTTTAAATACCAGAGAAGTATTTGAGTATTTAAAATACCTAAAGTATTTTAGGTATTTAAAAAACTGCCCAGATTTGGTATATTTCAGTAAAAAATTTCGAAACAAATGTTGACATACAATTCTTTGGTATATTTAACGAATATCTATATTTTTATGTCGGTAATTAAGGTAAGTGTAATTTCTTTGAGCGCAGCATTTTTTTTATATCATCTATAATTAACCTGACCCTTCGACGCTCACTGTGACGAGAGTTTACTTCATCTAATTGTACAAACGTTCAGCAGAAAAATAAAATTAATTTTAATTTTTTATGAATGGATATAAAAATAATTGCAATGAAATGTGAATCGTCCAATTACTTGTTAGAAGGTTGAAAAAATAATGCTCCAGCGCCGAAGGCTATACGGTAAATTAGTTCAAGTATCCGCGTCGCAAGATCAAAGGGTAATAATATCCGGCGTATTTGCAGATGGCATGCAAGGCATCCGCCAGTGTAACGGCATGGTAATAAAAGGAAAGACAAATTTTTCCCTTTGCACAAATTGCTCACTTTTTTCTCGCTCCACCTCTGCTGCTCGTCCCGGCAGAGCTAATGTTCTTCGTCTCTGCGAATGGTATTTCCACGGGTCTCGTCGCTTTTGCTTCCGGGAAGCCTGCAAATGAACATAAATTCCGCTACATTAATAATATTTTGCGCTCGAAGATAAAAAAACGCGAATGAAATATTAAACGTTAAATTAAGTGCATCGGCGTTCAGCCGTGAACGGCGTACATTTTTTTCCACTTTCTCGTCACACATAAACTATGTAGGAATTGAGAGTATTGTATAAAAAAAAAAAAACAATACATAAAAAATTGGCTACCAGCGGAAAATTTAAACAGAGGGAAAGCCGTTTGGCTCTGATGAAAAAGCTTCATAAATTTAAGTTCCAATAAGCCAGAGTAAGGTCTACAAAATATTAAACGTTAAATTAACCGTTGCTCAATGTATCGTCGTTCCGTCGTGAAGAGCGAACAATTTTTCCTCACTTTCTCGTCACACATAAACTATGTAAGAATTGAGAGTATCGTAAAAAAAAAAAAAAAAATACATAAAAAAATGGTCTCTCAGCGGGAAATTTGAACAGAGGAAGAGCTGTTTGGCTAGATGAAAAAGCTTCGTGGATTCAACTTCCAATAAGCCAGAGTAAGGTCTTATTAGAGGTACTGCGTTTCGTCTTTCTCCAGCAAAACCATTCAATTTAACGCGAGAGGGATTCGCGTCGGTTCCCTCGTGGCGCGGCATCATCGGTTTGGTAGAAACAGCGAGCGAGAGACCCGACGACGAGCGGCGCGCGTTGGCGAGCGAGGAACGGAGAAAAGCATTTTGGGAGACGGAAAATCCGGCTTCTTCGGCAAATGAGCGAGAGGGAGAGAGAAAATTCGTGCGGATTTGTCGGATTTTCGCGTCGTAGAGTCACCGAGTGAAAATATACTGAAAATATATGTTTTCACCGGTGGAAAAGCAATTTTCCCGACAGCGCTGAATACGTTTGCCCTGCCAGCGAGAGGGTTGCTCACGCGAAAGAGAGTTCCTCTTCTCTTTCTCTGTGTACTGTTCAGTCCCCCCTCTTCCCCCCACCCCCACCCCCTCTTCCCCCCACCACCACCCCCTCCACCCCCTCCACCCCTGCCCAATGCCACCCCACCGGCGTAACTATTCTTGAAGAAAGACGAAGAGTGTACCGTGAAAAGTGAAAGAAGCTCTCCGAGCGAGCAAGGAAATGGAAGAATAAGAAGAGACATTCCTCAGCGTGCTGCGAGGCAGCCAACACTTTGTGCGCTGCTGTAATAAATTTTCCAGGGCCCGGGAGTTCAACGAGAGTGGATCGGCGGCGCAATTGTTTCCTGAGCTACGGATGTCTCATTCACCTTTCATCAAAAGATCCAATTGCCTATTGACGTCTGAATTTTCCCCGGTAAACGTCGGCGGGCTCCTGGAGATCAGGCAATCGTGGGGATTTTCGTTCGACTGGGAGCGCGCTGCGCACTGGAAATTCAAGGCTTTTTTATTTTTATCGTTTTTAATACTTTTTTTTAATTGGGTTTTTTTTGTTGTTTGACTACGGGGACTCCGAATAGCACTGGGAATCCGAGGGTTTTTTATTTTTATTGTTTTTAATACATTTATTTTGATTTGATTTTTTTTTATCGTTATTTATTCGGCTACGGCGATTCGGAGTCGGGGTAGTCGAATAAACTAAATAATTCAGTTTCATCAACGTCGGCAGCTCATCTCCAAGAACTTTGATCGTTTAATTGTTTTTAATTTTATATATATATATATATATGTTTTTGTAATACACAATGAGCAAAGAGTTTAAAATCGAGAGGAGTTACCCGGAGGATTTCGATGTCGGTGAGGTTTATACTGTCGTAGGATTCCTCGAGGTCTCGGAGCAGGGAACTCGCGTCGTACTCGTCAACGTCGTTCATCGACACCTCGGAGAACGCTGATTTTTTGGCACCTTTGTCGAATTTTTCCTCACTAAATTCCGTGAACATGAATGTCGGCTCGTCCACAACCACGTAGATCCTGAGTGATTGTCATTTGACGGGAAGATATCATTTTTTTATCGTAAGAAGAAAGCGAGTGTCGCCTACTTTCCAACCGTCATTGGGAATCCACTTTTTCGTACAAGTATTACATACTACTTTTTGTAACAAATGCACAAAAACTGCCCTTTTTTGTACTTTTAGCGTGTCGAAAGTGTACGAAAAAGTAATTAGAGTGTTAAAAAAACCTGCGAAAAAGTAACTAGAGTATTAAAAAAATCTGCAAAAAAGTAGCTGGAGTGTTAAACAAGCGTGCGAAAAAGTGGCCGGAGTGTTAAAGAAACGTGCGAAACAGTGGCCGGAGTATTAAAGAAGCGTGCGAGAAAGGAACTAGTGGAATCAGCGCATGCGCCGTATTTTTCACGCATGTCTTACTAAAAACGCGACCTTTTCATCACGCTTTTTGACATAAAAGAAAGAAAAAAAACATGTTTTTCTCTTTCTTTTATGCCAACACTGGATTGACTGTCTGCTAACGGATCACCCGACGGGGTTCCACGCTTAATTGCGATAATGAAACAGCCATCGCAACTATCGGCGTTGGCACAGCTCATCACTGCAGTTTGCGTCCCATTGCGATCGCCTGTTAATTTCGGTGTTTGACTCCGATTCTCTCCCCGATTGTTTATCCATCGTAAATGAACTGCGATGAAAGCTGATGAAAAGCGCCTCACCGTGGTTTACACATCATATTGAGTGCACCCTTTAGTCCTATGTAACCGGAGATTGGCAGATAATCTAGTTCGGTGACGCGCCAGTAAATGCGATGCGGTTCGCCACAGCAGAGTGCCCGTACCTGTGTGCGCGCGACGGTGAACGTTTAAAACGCGAAAGTGGTCTAAAAGCCCTTTTCCATTACCAAAACCAGATGGGGGGGCGGAGTGAAAATTTCGCCAACTACCGTTAGACTCGAAATAGAGTAACAGAATTTTATATACGTCAGTCCCGAGCTCGTGCGAACTGGCGAAGGATTTGTTCGTCAGAGTTACGATCGCTTTTTCGATGGACAAACTTGGATTTCCAACGATCCTCACGTCGACCTCAACTCCGGAATGGTCCAACATTTCGCGGATTTCGCGATCTCCCGAACATGTTTTCCACCAGCGACGAAGGTAAACTCTGTTTCCGATAGCTTTGCCCCCCCCCCTCACTCCCCCCTCCCCCTCCCACCCGTCTCCACGTAGCGGTCAGAGCAGGACAATTTCAGGGTTCACGGAACAGGCGCAACATTGCACGGCGGAATAGAAACGTCAAAAAGTTTTAACACCGCGGAAATTGGCGCATCGATATGCAGATACATTCTCGATGTTCGTTGCCATCCGTGTTGAGGCGCGTTCGGAATAAGACCCGAGGTGTCGGGTGCGGATAGTTTTGTTTTGTTTTTTGCGCCATGCACTTTCGTTCTATCTCCATCAGCTTTCAGCTGCGAACGAAGCAGCGCGGCGTCGAGTTTCATGAGAGAGAGACATTTTGCCTGGAGAACTTTGAAGCTTCGGGTTTACAAAAAGGAATCTCGACGAGGTAATAATCCAACGCCGGATACCGTGGAAACAAGATTCCTGGAATTTTGTTGAATTCCAAGACGATGCACC
This sequence comes from Ichneumon xanthorius, assembly GCA_917499995.1. Classification (NCBI taxonomy): domain Eukaryota; kingdom Metazoa; phylum Arthropoda; class Insecta; order Hymenoptera; family Ichneumonidae; genus Ichneumon; species Ichneumon xanthorius. Next base: position 2,939,542 of record OU824204.1, on the reverse strand, counting down.
TAGAGGGGAACTCATTTAGAGCGAATCGGACGAGTTTTTGATGAGAGCGGAGAAGAAAAACTGAGTAGAGTGGAAGTAGTGTTTGAGGGCCATCGCGATTGGCACGTAAATCAATGATGCGCGGACCGGGCCATTTTGACCACCTGCAAAATGAATCTTAGCTTCTGGACGGATGCGACATTGTAACAAAATTCTCAATCGTCCGATTACAAGAATTTCCGTTCCAAACTCCTGCGATGATGTCAACTTTTCACTCGAGCAACAATTTTTGTTCACCGAATCTGATCCCGCTCTTCTGCGGTAGGAATTCTCTAAAATGAAATTTTGTCCACTCGAGTCGTTTCCGTGTTCGTCATATTTATTCCATCTCAACGATTCGCTCGTTAAAGGCCACTTGGTGGCACCTGAATCGAGTGTCCCTCGATGAATCCTTAAAACAAAACGTTCATCTCATCGTTCCTCCCAGGACACCTTGGAATCTCTTCCCAATCTTCCCAATTTCTTTCTCGCTGCGTCTCCCTCTTTTGCACAACCGACCAGAAGAGCACGAAGGAGAATAGCAGGCGAATGGTGAATGAAAGTGAAGTATCACGGATCCCCACCGGAGGTAAAGACGGAACAAAACCAAGAAAAAAAGGAAAGTCGCAAAGGCTGTATACTCTTGGACTCATCGGGATTATTCGCTGAATCTTGGTCCGCCTCGTCTCTGCCGTCATCCCCGTGGGCACTCGGCCTGGAGGTACTCAAAGAGCGTCTTGGCGAAAGCGCCCCGACGGCCCCGGTGCTCGGGCAAAGATCCGCCCGGAGTGGCGGATGTCCCGATGAATACCGAGACTTTGCGTCTGATGCTGAGACCCTCTCGTCGCAGTGGTGGTGCAAGACCATTCCGTACCGACTACAACGAAACGCTGGTGGTAGTGGCAGCAGATAGAGCGCGAGAGTTGCCTCTTTGCGAAGTGTCTCGAGCGAGGCATACATATTCCAGTGGCGTTCGCCGGAGGCTTGATCCAGGGTGGAGAACCCAACCGAGACGTAGCGAGCTCGGAACCGAAAGCGGGCCGTCTTTGTAATGGAAATTCGCCCTGGCGTTGCGATATCTACCGGTGGATTCCTACCAATTCGTGCCGTACCAACTGGTTTCCCCGTGCCTCCAGTCTCCGCCATTCACACCGATCGCCTCCATCGATCACTCTCGGACTCTCCGGAACTTCCGGTCAGAAGGAGTTCTCCGTCGAGTGAAGGATTCTCTGGCGACCGCGTCTGGGTTGAACATCTCTGACCGAAGAATGACCCGGCAATCCGGAACCCGCGCGCCCAGACCATCGGAGTGTCTCCTCGGTACTTTCGTGAGGGAATGGCCGGATGCGCCCGAGGACCAAGAGAACATCGCCAAGGGAGGGAACGGGGGGGACGCGAAGATGGGAGACGTTTCTCCTTCGCCATCGCCGTATTCGCCTAGCCGCAAGCTAGGCGTGAATACAGTCTGATTGCTCTTTGATATGCAGGTATACCAAATCGTACACCAAATACGGAGTCGTATCCAAGATTAAAGCAGCCGGGAGAGTGAGGAAAGGACTACGTGCATGCGAGCATCGCGTCCAGGAATACGGGATGCTTGAGCATTGCGTATAGGGGAGAGCGGGGCAAAATGGGGCAACGGGGCAAAACGGGGTTTTTGGGAAAAACTAAATTTTCCAATCGTTTTTGGATCGGACAAGGTGGCAAAACTGGGCAGAAAAGCCTGATGTATCCGATAGGGCGAATTCGGGCATCCAAAAATTATTGGAAAATGACGTTTTGCCCAAAAACCCCGTTTTGCCCCGTTGCCCCATTTTGCCCCGCTCTACCGTACAGCGGCTACGGGAGCTCCGGGCATCGGTAACGTCAGTCAGTGGATTCCTGGCGGACGTAAATAAAGGCCCACGCAAATAGAGGAAATAAAGGGAATATCTTTGAATGGAATACCGGGGCAAGAGTCGGAGATGATACGGTGGGAAATAAGAAGAAGCGGAGAAGATACGCCGGAGAGAATCCGAGAGGAACACGAGAATCAAGATTGGCCGTTCCTCTTCATCTTCTCCGTAGCTTCTTTCTGGCGTCCGGTTGAAATTTACGATGCCCCGTAGATCCCGCTGCTTCGGGAGTTCCGTCATTCCTTTTTATTTTCATCTCCCTCGTGGCCTTTCGACTTCGACTCTCTCATCGTTCCCTCATCTTTTTCATATTCATTTCGCGTCGAAGAAAACCAGAGCAGATTTGCCAATTTATTCGACGCTGGGTAGCGTACAGGGGCTTCGGTGGGATGACGGCCGTGATTGGCTTGATCGATGCTTGTCGTGGGACTTGGATCAGGGGAGAGTTGGCGAATGCCGGTCACTTGAGGGAAAACCTTAGTATGATAAGTGTAAAGTGCAGATCTGAAAAATCTTCAACAGGTACGAACTTCGGAATGGACGGCAAATACTAGCGTTTGCTGGTACGAAATTATTGATAACAATGATAACTAACTGTTATCAACATTTGACAAAAAGAACAGCCGTCCATAAAAATAAAAAATAAATACTAGGGTAAAAGTGGTGAATATGGCCCACCTCGATTAACACGTAAATCAATGATATATGGACCGGTCCATATTCCCCACTTTTACCCTATAATAAGGAATCATCTACCCAAAAAATGTCAGAGAATTCATTTGAATCTAAATCAGATAGCGACCGCTGCTTTCCGGTTGTCAATTGGGTTGCCTTTCCGCCCGCAGTTGTCTTGGCGTAGAGCTCCACGGTAATTTTGCGATTCGGATTTTGCTTGTATCGGAAAAAACGACCAGACCTGCAAATCGCTCTAGGAACTGTTCTAGACTAGATCGTTTTGTTTCGAGGAACGCAACAAGATAAGTCAAGTGTCATTTTGATGCCACTGCCAGGTTCCTTGACGATCAGCCTGGCTATTACTGGCCGGAATTCGGCCGCTCTGCTCACGTATCCTGCTCGGAGTCAATTGAAGATCCGGCTGACCTGGTCGACGACCGAATCCTCCATCTACGCTCCTCGTTGCAGTGATTTCTGCGACGTGATGTGGTTGAGGCCGATGCCGGCCTCAACCGAGTCTCGCCGGGGGAGGATAGAACCTTAATTGCGACCGTGGCAAACATTTGCATTTCAAGTGGCCTTTGCTTGCCTGCATAATGTTTGACGCAGGGAGAAGCGCGCCCTCCTAGGCTCTAACCTACTGTACTTATATACATCGCAGTACGACGAGCAAGTACTGTATAGCACTCGGGAATTTGGCGTGGGGCGTTGAGCGGGGGTTTGGTGGGAGGGAAAGCTGTTGGTAGCGTATATGTATTAACTTGTGCTCGGCAGAACACACGTGCCGGACGCTCTAACCTACTGCATATGCTAAACTACCGACTGCACTATATACAAAGGGAGTTTCAATTGTATGCACTCGGAATATGCTTGCGCACCTCCGCGCATGCGCAGCGTGCTTCAACGCGGGTTGCGTGAACATAAATATTCAGGATTTTCGGTTTTAACGGATCATCCCCGAGGCGATGGTAATTTTTTTACCACGGTTCTGACAATGTTCGAACCAATGGTTGGGAGGCTTCGCAGGATTTTAATTATCTTGGAAAAAATAAATTCTGCAGGATCGCTCTAGCTACAAATTGGCGCTTCATTGGGAATTACTGTCTCGAGGCGATGCTAATTTTTTTTTTTACACACTTTTGACAATATGCGAACCAAGCATTTTTGAAGTTTGGGACGATTTTGGTAGTCGTCCGAAACTTCAAAAACGGTTGGTTCGAATATTGTCAAAAGTGCTGCAAAAAAAAATTAGCTACTAATAAGTCATTTACTAATTAATTAATTAATCAAATTGAATCTATTAATTTAATAATTCATAATACTAATAATTTTTCAACTAATAATCATTAGTTGAAACAAAATCTGCAGAGTTATTCTAGCTACAAATTTTCACTTCATTGAGTTATCTCGAGTGAATAAAAAAAAAATCTCACGAATCTAAAACAACTTCGGAGCGTTAACATTGCGATAAGGACCCGACAAGCTTTCGCCAGCCGCACCTTATTAGCCCTCCGACACAACGCTCTAAAATGTTCACTACGACAAAAAACCTTAAGCAAAATGCATTACCGAAATGTAGGATCTCGTAGAGAAACTTTCCGGCTTCCGCAAAATGCCAACATCACTTAAACAACGAAAAAATTCTCCGCCTAACGAAGAAGCCGGCCCTAGGGCGAGAGTCGGAGTGAATTCTCCGGCACGTACGGTCGCAGAGTGCGCAGAAGTAAAAAATAAATAAAAATTTTTAAAAAGAGAAAAAATCCCTTACTACATGTATACGATGGACCGTCGAGTATCGCGAAAGAGAGTTCACTTGAAGCTCGAATATAGTGGAGTTAAAAGTACGGGGCATAATAGCATACACACTCGCAACACGCACGGTACTCGAATGCTCGCGCGAGCTATGCATCTGTGCATCCTCCACTCAGGACACACATATACACATATACACATATACACATATACACATATACACATATACACATATACACATATACACATATACACATCTACACATATACACATATACACATATACACATATGCACATATGCACATATGCACATATACAAACATCCATATATGAGGCGCGGGAAGTGCGCGACAGCGTACGACAGCGCGAGTTGGAACACCGGGATGCTGCGTTGCGTTTTCACCCCATATATATATATATACACACGTGTATACGTACATACGTATGTATAATTTACCAGAGTTGAAGCAAGTACCACGAGCTAGTGGGTACTCTCGGTTCCACCATCACGTTCAACCCTTCATCATATCGCGATATACTGTGCCGGGGATGTACCGTAGGACGTCGCCGTGCGCTTCCACCGAGCCGCGGTGGCAGCTTCTACGCTTCTGGCTGCCGGTGCGACGAGCCACTTCCTCCACCCCGGAAACAACCCGGAGGACGTAACGTCGGGCTTTCGAGCCCGAACCTCCCCCCTCGGTCTCTCCGCACTCGGCGGCCTCGGGGAGAGATATGCAAAACGACACGATGACGTTTCTATACCCTCTCTCTTATTTCTACCGTCTATCGTATTTCCGCCCTCGAGCCCGAAACACCGTTTATCGAGGCGTCCTCTCCAACCGTCCCGGACAGCTGCAGACAGCCGTCCCAACGGTGTCGGGCGGATATAAATTTCGTTGACGCAATGTGACGAAGAGACGCGTGCACATTTTTGGCTAACTGTTTTTTTTTCTTTTTATGTGAAAATATTTTCGGCTGTCTGAAAGTGTCCTCGAGAAGGGTTAAGGTGTCTTGGGAATTAAGGAATTCACGGTAAAAAAAAAACGGTTCGCGTACCGTGCGCTTCGTTAATGCCAGGACGATCTTAATGTCATATGGGAAATGTGTCACTTCCGATTTGAAAATCTCATTTTTTGTGTCACTTTCTATTTAAAAATATCATTGTATTGACCGGAAATGACGTCATACCGGAAATGTGTTACTTACGGTTTGAAAATCTAATTTCTTGACCGGAAGTGACGTAATACCGAAAGCACGTCACTATGGTTTGAAAATCTAGATTTTCGACCGGACATGCATCACTTCCGGATTGAAAATGTAATTTCGCCAACCGGAAGTGACGCCATGCCGGAAATGCGTGACTGAAATGTCATGAAAATTTAAATGTAAATATCCCGCTCGACCAGCAAGCCACTAGAGATATTTTAACACGAGATTCCACGGTGAGTACACGCGGTTGAATTTTCGAGAGTTTTTTTTTTTAACAGTAATCGCGACGCTTGTTAACGGGTACTGTTCAGGACAATCATCCGACGAGGGGTCGGTTTATGTGTCGGATAGAATGTGGACATTATGTATCCGACTAGACAGCGGAGTAGATGTTTGAACAGGCTTATGGCTTCGTGGGATCCCTCTGAGTGGCTCGTAGTTTGGTTTACCGTGCACAGCGGACGTTTAACCCGATACTGGCATTTCGGATTTCGGAGACAAGCCCACTACCGACAGACCCAACGATGGGTGTTTGCTGTTCTGGTATTAACGGTCCTCGATGGGCTCAATGGTGTACATGTAATTTTCGATCATACACATTTCAATAATTTAATCGAACATGTACTGTGTCACAACTATATCGCAGTATATTGATTCGATATCGAACCTATCGAAGCCATTATTAATTTTTACTTAACGGGGTCAATTTTTTTTACAATCTCAATGGCAATCCGTCATCGACAATAACTTGTTCACATCGAAGTATCGTAAAATATTTTAAAAAATATATAATATTTAAAAAAATGTTGTCGACTAATTTTCGATGTGTACAATTTCATATCGTCGTGAGTATTGATTATCGATAATACAAATTTTTATAATTTAATCAGACATTTACTTTTTTTTCAACTATACCGCGGTATATTGAATCGATATCGAAACTGTCGAAGTCGATATTAATTTCTATTATGCAGTAAAAAAAAAACCTTATAATTTCAATGCCAATCCATCATCTCGAATAACTTATTCGCATCGTATTATTGACAAATAATAATAAATATTTAAAAATAATATTTTTATTCAGTTTGTTTTCCATTGTAATTTGCATTGTTCCAACGGGTTGGCAGATCGATAACTGCGCCGGAAAAAGCGGATAGATCCGGTATCGCGAAAACGAATTTGAGAAAATGTTGTCGATTAATTTTCGTTGTGTGCGATTTCATATCGAGGCGGACATTGATTTTGCATCGCGCCGGGAAGAGTGCCGGAATAACAACGATGATACATTGTTCGTTATAAGAACAATGCGCAATCTAGTGCCACGTATCGTCGAGTTATCGGTGAAACTTCAATTTTGCACAATACTCCGCTCGAGCGAGTCCGCGAGCGCGGGCGCACCGCTCGTATCTAATAATAATTGTAAGTCAAAACTGGAACGCGGTGTAGGTGGGCGTACGTGACGGTAATAAACTACGATTAAAGTTCGTCCGTGTTTAACTCACACTCGACACGATGAATGGCGTTATCGGTCGTTCCATTCGTGAATGCGCTGTGATTGTCCTACGAGCTTTCGCTCTCCTGCAGCCGACGAGCTATCGCACCACTCCCAGATATGCGCGCTTCGCTCCAATTGACTTTCACACGATGGAGAGCGCGTTACTTCGCAATGAAATTATAGAATAACAACGGCAACAGTGATAATATTAATAATAACAATAATTATTATTCTACATGCACAGTAAAAAAGGTTTGTATTTTTTTACAACAACTTATTGTTCGTAAACGTCGACAATTTTTTGTTCATTTTTCTCGAGTTTTACAAACAAGAGTGCAAACTAAAAATGTTAATGAGAGGGGGAATAAAAGGATATTGTATATTCAAACCTGATCACACGATCTTGTCACTTATCTAAGAAAATTATTTTTATGAAAATTATTACTGATTTTAAAATGGCGGTTTTTGCGAAAACGCCCATTTTCACACCTTGTGAAATAAAATTTTGTCGGATACTCGTGCAAAAAGGTTTTCTGAATTTTTTATAATAACCCTGAATTATTTTTTCGCACTCGTATCGAAATGTACTATTTTTACTGTGCAGCTGAGTCTCACAACAACCTGCTAGCGTTATTGAAATTATACATTATAAATTATTGTAAGAGATGCTGTAGCGTCCCGTCGCTGCGACGATAACTCCGCGAGACATTCGAAAGTTGGGTGATAAACGGTGGGCTAAAATTTGACGCAATTTCATCGCCGAGCTCGATGTTCTTCGTCTAGTGAATCAACGACCAGCGGCATCGAGGCTCGTCGTGCCTCGGCATTCCGCAACCCGTGCTAGCCCCGGCGTAAAATTTTATCCCGAGCACCTCCGGATAAATCAAAACTTTACGACGTTTGTAACAAGCCGACAGCTTTTCTCGAGGTAACGGCGAATAGCCAGGGTAGAGACTTTTATATATATCTATATATACATATATATATCTGTATAATATCCATTACATTTCATGTATTTTTCTGATATTAAAAGTTAATGAATCTGGGGAAAAACGAGGGTCGTAGACACTCAAACGAGACGTACGCGTACGTACTTTTACCACGTGCTACAGACCGTATAGACATGTAGATGTATATACATACGTACATATGGGGCATTCCGTACCATTTCGACCCGGGTCTAACCCTTCACATCTTGGATTGGGCCCGCGATTTTTTTATATCAGTGAACTAACTCTCAGAAACACTCAGATTTTTTTATTTTTTTTTAACTTGAGGAAAAAAAATAAATAAAAACGCTTCGGAAAATTCTGAAAGAAATTCCGAAAATGCAGTGTCGCATATACAAATGGTCAAGCGGTAACGCATTATCAACTATTTGTTCTTCCAAGTTTCTTCACTCATTTTTTAAAAATTAGAAAACAAAATCGATCGCGACGCCATCCAACTCCAGCTCAAATCTTAAAATTGGTCACGCATGACATAAGATTTTTCAGAATTTTTCAGATTTGAATAATAAATAATTATAATTTTTTTTTTATCTGAGTGCTTTTGAGACTTAGTTCAGTCATATAAAAAACGGCGGGCCTAATGCGAGATGTGACGGGTCAGACCCAGGTCGAAATGGTAGGGAATGTCCCATATACATATCGGGAGGTAAGTATGGGTTATACGAGCCGTAACACGGCGCTCGAATTGGCGGAACTCTAAGGGTGGAAGTGAGCGGGAGAGGGCCAGTAGGAGCTCGGGGCTATAACCGAGGTAAGGCGATATCGACTTTCCGTCCCAGCGCCGCCACCATCCGTAAGCGAGACTCCCGGTGAGAGAGCGCGCTACCGAGTTTAACGCCAGGTTATACGGAGCAGCATCCGATACGCGTTAAGAATGTACGGGAGAGGCTTTGCTCTCTATCCCGTTCTCTATCTACCCTCCCGGTGCTGTTCCTGTTCCGCTTTCGCCGTCACGAAAATATAGATCAGTTTCCGTGATCACGTCGGCGGGGCCAGAGATGCACACTCGGGAGATTGCTTCCGACGCGAAACACCGGGGCGAAACGTCGGCCCGAAATCCACTCGCGGGCTGCATCGGTCCGTTCCAAATTCGAACAGGTTCGCCTCCACCGTCGGTAGTTACCTCCGTGTAATACCGTGTAACGAGGGTCGGTATCATACACGCCGACTTGGGTTAATTTCGCGCGAGAGCTGCCGACGAGACTTCCAAGGGAATTTCTCAATGGGGTAGACTCTTCGGCGGATCTTATGGAATTGCCAAAATTGGGCCGATGGGATTTCCATTCTCACAATTTTCGTACTAGTTTTTTATTTTTTTTTTTTAGGATGACATTTGTTCGTAATTGTATTTTTGTAATTGTCATACTTGTATTTATTTTTTATTGTCGGGAAAATAATAAAATTGAACCGTAAGCGAGAGGACGGCTGACCAGTATATTGCCGTTCGGTTGGCTAATTAAAAAAAAAATTACTGCGGTAGGTCAATTAAAAAAAAACTACGTTGAAAAAAAGTCTATGGTATAAAATTAGTACATTACGATATTAGTGCGGAAAAACTTTTTCTGACGAGTGTGCCTTTGCAGCACGAGCCCTTTTTGGAACCTTTTCGAACGAGCAACGTATAAAATATTATTTCGCAAGGTGTCATAATGTTGGTTTTACGCACGCGAAGCACGCGTGCGTAAAGCTGCCATTTTTCGCACCGAGTTAAATAAACACAACTGTCGGTGTTTTTACCATGAATTTTTGTTCAGGGATTTTATAAATCAATTAGTGACAATGAAAAAATTCCGCAGAACTATATAATAATAAAGCCTGTGACTACGAGGGAAATATCGTCGGTGATTACTTCGGTGTAATACCGTGTAACGAGGGTCGGAATCTTACACGCCGACTTGGGTTAATTGACGCGAGAGCTTCCGACGAGACTTCCAAGCGAATTTCTTAATGGTGTTCATTGAGAAATCGGCGGATCTTATGGAAATACGAAACCGGGCCAACGGGATTTCCATACTTCAAACAATTTCAGTAATGGATTTTTTTTTGTAGCATCACGTTTGTATTTTTAATTTTATTTTTGTATTTATCGTGTTTGTATTTTCTTTTCGTCGTGTATTAAATTGCCACGTGATTAGCGAAAAAACGGCTTAACAGTATGTTACCGTTTCGCGGTAACGGAACTGAAAAAAAATGTGCCTATTGAGAAAAACCGGTGGGAAAAAAATCTACGATAAAAATACAATTATCGGTGTTTTTTGTCACGGACTTCCTTTCAGGGATTTTATTAATTAATGATAAAGAATATTAAATTAATTAATGACAAAGAAAAAATTTCGCCCAAATACAATGACAAACCCTGTTAATTACCAGGGAAATATCGTCTTTCTTTCCGGCGAACCTTAGAGAGCGTTAATTATCCGCGAAAGGGTTTTAATTGTATAAAAGGATTAAACCAAGCCTCACCCCTTAAGGGGTTAAATTCGGAGAGTGCAGAATTTCGCGTCAGCAGTGCCACGTGAAAATTTATCAGAGAAGGGAAAGAGAGAGAGAGAGACGTGAGAGGGCGAGTCGGAGAATCGCACGAACGTGTTTGATATACGTCGCTGACCCAGTTACCGCTTGCTCCGTCACACCGGCTGCTGGCTCTGCTAGACCGATGTGAAAATAAGTAAGAAAGAAATTTGCGATAATTCGTTGCGGCGAAGTGGAGCCCGAGATCGCGTGGTCCAGCTGAGATGATAGAATTTCGAGGTAAAAAAGGGGTGAAAAAAGGTTCTCATACGCGTCGGAAAAAAACTGGCGAGTCACGCGCTTACCTCCTATATATATCGGGCATTCCACGTCAAGTCGAACTCCCCGAAACCGTGACTCTCCTAGATCAAACTGAAAGTTCGTAATATTGTAGTATTATATAGTGTGAATATCTGAAATTTTTTTCAAATTTTTATCGGCTCCGGTTTTCAAGTTTGCAGATGGGCCGGTTGATATTAAAAATTATTATATCTCTGAAACTTTTGGTCGTAGAAACAAAGGTCTCGTATAAAAAAGATGCTGTTTTTGATGAACTATCTTTGTAATTTTTTTCAAAATTTTTCAAGCAGCAGAAATTAACATCAGTACTCACACTATGCGATACGAACTTTCAGCTTGTTCTAAGTGAGTCAGGGTTTTGGGTCGTTCCACTTGACGTACAATTTCCCATATATAGATGTATATCGCACATATATATATATATATATATATGCGATATACATCTATATATAGAGTCGATGAGAAGTAGGATGCGAGCAGGAAGGAAAGGAGGCATAAGAAAAAACGAGGCATTGAGAAATTGGAGGAGAGCAGAGCGGTGCTATACTCTTCCGCTTCTTCGAATATGCGACCTGATGCTTTTCCAATAACGACACTCCACTCTCTCTCTTATTTTTACTCGCGTTCCATAAGTGTGCCATATCTTTTCTTCGAACCAGTGCTCCAAGCTCCACTTCTAAATCGCCCAAGCTCGCGGGTCCCGAGCTGCATGAAAGGTGAGAAAAAAAAAATCGAAGATTAAAAAAAGCTTTCGTCTGGATCGGCGGCGCGTCAACACAAGGCTACGGAAAAACAACAAACGTAAAAATATGGAATCCCTCTAATATGTCGACTGAATTGTTATGTGGATAACAATAACAAATCATATTACCCTAACATTATTATTTCCTGCTATTTTCTTTTGCTTGCTTGCAAGGTAAACGTCCCAGTGACCGAACACGTCCCAGTGGCCGCGCAAAGCATGCGTGCAAGAGACGCGCAAATACGATTTTTCATGCATGTACGGGAACTGGGACTTCGCCCTTAGGTGTGCGGCCACTGGTACTTTCACCTTACTTCACGCTTTCTGTTAATCTTATTATTTTCAATTATTTTCTCTTGCTTATATGTCATTCATGCTCTCTGTTAACCTTCGACGCCGCTGCTTTATCTCCTTTATCTCTGCCACTATTCTCTGTACTCTCGCATTTCTCTGTATTTTCTCGCCTATTGTATGCTTTCGGTCCTGACGGGAATTGAAACTCCCAGGATCCAATAAATAAAATAATAACAATGATAACATATAAAAATAACACACAAAAATAACGTTACGGAAAAATACGACGCAAAAATAACGTTACGGGAATATAAGACAAAAATGACATTACGGAAAAATACGACGCAAGAATAACGTTACGGGAAAATAAAACAAAAATAACATCAAAGAAAAATACGACGCAAAAATAACGTTACGGGAATATAACACGCAAAAATAAAACGCAAAAAAAGCATTTAGATATCATTTTATTTCTCGTATCATTTTTTTATGAGAAGGACGCGACACCTTTTTTTACCGAACACAATTTTTTACCCTGTGTATTTACATTGCACGGTAGCTAGCGTTATTTCGGCGTATTATTTTCATGTTGTGCTTTTTAAAAGCTCGACCCTCGGTGGATATACACGGGTAGTGTAAATAGAAACCCTGTGTTTGACGGAGTGGATCGCGTGCGTTTATTTAGCTTCGAAGCATTGATTTTTCGCCAATCAAGAGCTTTGCCGTGGAAAGCTCGACGGGCATCGGCGGCGAGGGTCGAGGATGAACGTTCGGAAAAGCTCGTCTTGCGCTTACAGGGCGTAACCACTGGGGCGAGTAATTCCTTGGAATCAGAGCCCAGTCGCTCGGAAGGAACCCAAGCCCCCCCCTCCCGCCGGTCTTCATCCTTCTCACTTTTCGCCGATCTTTTCTACTGCAGCGCTCCTAGGTGTGTGCACATATATCTTCCCCGCAACGAAAACATCGCGGTCCCTCGTACGGAAACATTGGGAACGAGCTAGCACAACGTGGTTCCTCTTCCTCTCTCTGTGTTCCGAGTATCCTCGGAAATGCTTGTACTTCGACCCACTTTTTTTCTCTTCTCTCAAAGATGTTTTTCTTTTATCTGCGAGAGGAAAAAAGGCGGTGCGCATTTCACGTCACATTAGAGGCATCAGTGTACCTTTTCTTTCGCAGGACAGCCTGAAGTCTCTGTTGTGTTTAAATTTACGTATCGTATATCGAATCAGAAGCCACCTTTCACGCCTATTTTATGGGGTGTTTTTTTCTGTTGAGACTTCTTTTAGCTATAATCAGCATGTGGGTGCTTGGTAAAAATTTTGCTTCCTCATGGAGGAAGTTTTGTTTTGGTAAAAAAAAACCGATGTTTTTTTTTAGTTACTTTTTCGAACGGCAATGTGGTAAATGAGAAATCATCGCTTACAGAGAACGGCGGCTTTGTTGATAGCTTTGAGTTTAAGTTCGAGTGCGAATACGCTTCATCGAAGCTCGGAACTCGGGTACTCGTGCCATGTGCCAATAGACGGAAATCCTAATCGTTATACAAACCAGCTGGTTGAATGGAAGCTGAAGTTCGCAGAACTCGGTCGAAGGGAAGTATCGTTCGTGAGTCAATGGAATTGTCTCTGCAGCTACACGGGTGAAAATTTGTGAAGGTTGGGAAGGGTGATATTTTTTTTGCTACATTTCGTTACTATTTCAAACCGTGATTTGGTAAATTGGGAATCATCGATTACGGTAAACGGATTGTTGATTGCTTTAAGTTCGTTGCCGATAGGGTTGTCAATGGGGTTGCCGATAGGGTTGTCAATGGGATTGCCGATACGGTTGTCAACGGGGTTGCCGATACGGTTGTCAATGGGGTTGCCGATAGGGTTGTCAATGGGGTTGCCGATAGGGTTGTCAATGGGGTTGCCGATAGGGTTGTTAATGGGGTTGCCGATAGGATTGTCAATGGGGTTGCCGATAGGGTTGTCAATGGGGTTGCCGATAGGGTTGTCAATGGGATTGCCGATAGGGTTGTCAATGGGATTGCCGATAGGGTTGTCAATGGGGTTGCCGATACGGTTGTCAATGGGGTCGTCGATAGGGTCGTCGATAGGGTCGTCGATAGGGTCGTCGATAGGGTCGTCGATAGGGTCGCCGATAGGGTCGTCGATAGGGTCGCCGATAGGGTCGTCGATAGGGTCTTCGATAGGGTTGTCGATAGGGTCGTCGATAGGGTTGTTGGTAGCGTTTAAGTACGAATACGAATACGCCTCATTGAAACTCGGGTATTTGTGCCATGTGCCAATGGACGGATATTCCAACCATTATTCCAGCAGCTGGTTGAATGGAAGCTGAAGATTGTAGAACTCTGTCGAAGGGAAGTATCTCTGGGAATTGTCTCTGCAGCTACACCGGTGAAAATTGGTGAAGGTATGGGAAGGGTGGCGGGGGCGAAAAGGTGACTCGGGATCGTGTACAGCATTGGCTTCGCCTCTTCTCCAGCGAACTCGAGATAATTCAATATACAGTCGGCAAACCGCTCGGCTGTTGGCGTGTGTACACCACGGGGAGGTATGAAGTCGATTGGGCAAAGTGGGCAAATATCGGCCGGTGGGCAATACCCGTCCGGGTGATTTTACAGAATTGAGCAGTGATGTCGAGATCAGTCTTGGCTTATCTTGCTACCCACGTCGGTACAAAACGATTCAGTATAATTTCATCGTTTCAGCTGGTCTGGAAAGCTTTTTATTTATTTTACAAGAATTCTTCAACTGCGATTACGAAAGTTCTAGGAAGAGTTCTGTTTATTGAATATTAGTATTTTTTATTTATATTTTACTTTGAAAAAATTATACTCCTGCAACTTTTCCTCCCCTAAAATCGACTATCCCGCCCCTTGAAAAATGACAAGAAGGATTGCCAATAAATATTATAGCGTGAAACGCCAGTCTTCTCTAATAGATGTCCCAAAGTTTCAATCACTTTAAGATCTCTTTCTTTTATCACGCCACCCGAAGACTCAAACATCCATCACACACTACACCGGTTTAATTAAAACATCTATTTGATTTAAATAAATATTTATTTAAATCAAATAAATATTTTACTTAAACCAAATGAACCGTGGCCGTCAAATAAATTATTTTTCTAATATATCAACACCAAAACAGAATGTTCAACGAAGAAGTATAAAAATGTGCACACCGTTTCAACGCAAATAATAGCAGAAAAATATATTAATGTATGAATGTAAAAAAAATAAAAAATAAAAAATTGTACCGATCGTCAACGCATCGTATGTATTGTTAATAAATACACACTGACTACTACTACTTATTTTTCTGTGTGTAAATACACACTTGCCGCTACTATCAAAAATTTCGCCCTAGTGGCCGACATTCGCTTCCACACGTGTCTCCACACGACCGGAGCGAAACGTCCCGTGCAGTGTCCCAGCCTCGCGAGTCGCTCCGTAGCTGCGAGCAATACGCCCACGCCACGTTACTTCGGTTACAGTCCGAAAGGAACACCGTGAGACAGAGCTGGAAGCGTCGCAGCGAGAGCTCGCCCGGCGGCGAAACTTTCCGGATGTTCCGGAAGTTCGGACGACGCTGGGCCCCGCTCGGAAGCTATCGGGGCAAGGCTGTAACGGAACGAAAAGCGAGCCTCGGGGAGGGCGGAGAGAGGCTTCTCTGAAAATTAATTAGCGTAAAATAATCAGCGCAAGCATGCCGCCCCTTTCTGTCTCGCTACGCCGCCACATCGGAATTGACTCGCTCGAACGACTTACCAAGGCCTGACACACGGAACTCTCACTCGAAAGACAGGGTTACAACGGGCTTCGTATTCCCTCGGGATAATTAATTAAGGGTTACGTAATTGGACTGCGATATATAATCCGCGAGCGAGGCAGTTTTGTCGAGGGATGAAGGGGGCGAGTGGGGGAGGGGGGAGTGGGGAGGGGAAGGATGGGGGCAGAGCTTTTCTCATTCAACGACGGGCCTTTTATTTTATTTTTTCTTATTTTTTTTAAATTTTTTTATTTTATTTTAGTTTTAATTTTTCATTTCACCGAGAGTGGAGCGCAAGAGCCAAGAGCCGAGCCTATCATTTGAATAATGTAGGGAAAAGTTTAATTGGCCGTGCGCGGCTTATACACTCGTTCCCATTTTCTCGGGATCCCGCGGTCGCGGTTTACCTGCTCGCGAAAATGGGAAGGAAGTTTTGTTGGATGAGAGAAAAAAAAAAAAAAGAATTCTTTATACCCGTCGGACTCGCGCGGTCGCGGCTCAGAGGCAAAGTTTCCGGCGAATGCGAATGCGACACCGAGCTTCATTCGGGGTTCATTAGTTTTATTGCTGAATAAAAAAAGGGGAATGGAAAAGAAAACGAGAATCATTTCGCGAGGAAATCGTGGTGCAGTGGTTTTTTTTTTTTTCTCTCTCTGCTGCAAACATTTTCGCGGAAATCGTTGTTGTTGAGGACGATATGAACAATATTTTTAGCACGGACCGACGGGGGAAAAATACCGCTATCTCCGCCGTTCGGAACCGGAAGCAACGATGCGGCGCTCTAAAAAAAAAACATTTATGTTTCTAAAAAAAAAAAAAATGCACGCACCGCCGAAGAAAATCCAAACGTTATCTCGTTGGCAAATACGCACACAGCCTGGACGATACACATTTTTGCACGGACTATTTTTCACCACGAGTTTGCCGCCGAACTACTCGCCAAATTGCCTCTGATGTTCAAAAGGCTTTTTTTCTATTCGCTCCATCTCGCCTTCCTTTCTCTTCGGTATGTTTCATTCTCACGTTGTACTGCAAACATTTTTGCGAAAATCGTTGTCGATCAATGCGAAATGAACAATACTTTTATCGCGTACCGACGGAGTACAAATATCGCTATCTCCGCCGCTCAAAAAAAAAAAAATCCAAATCTAATTCGAAAAAATCTAATTCTAAAAAAAATCCAATTCTAAAAAAAATCTTATTTAAAAAAAAAAACATGTTCCATAAAAAAAAAAAAATTCCGACTCCGTCGAAGAAAATCCAAGCACTATCTCGTTGGCAAACACGCACGCAGCCTGAACGAAACACATTTTTCCACGGGCAATTTTTCGCCGCGAGTTTGACGCCGAACTGCTCGCCAAATTGCCTCTGATATTCAAAAGGCTTTTTTCTTTTCGCTTCGTCTCGCCTTCCTTTCTCTCCATTATCCTCCATTCTCTCTTTGTATCTCTTCGCATTTCAGCGTCCCTCTCGCCGGTGCTCTCTCCCGACCTTTCCGCGCTTTCCGGCCCGGCGACCTCCCCGCGCGCCATTCTCTAACCCGTTATTGCCCCGAGTCCGTCGGTCCGTCTCGCCGGGACTCCGCGCGATATTTTTCTAGTTTAATGTTCCTCTTTTGTTTCCTCCTCATTCTCTTTGCTTTCTCGCTTCCCGCTCGGCGGCGTCGACTCCTCCCCGGCACCGACGAGCCTTTCACGAGGCAATTTGACGCGAGTTTGTCCTCGAGAGTCCCGACGAGAGACGGGAGGAACGCGCGTGCGCGCGCTCATGTTTTCCCAGCTAAAGTAGTAACGGAAAGGAAGAGGTCGGGCAGGTAAAAAAAAAGGTGCACAGCGTAAGCCGGCAGATAAGCGAGAACGGAAGTTGCAGGAAGGCACCGAAATGAGCCGCTTCACATCGTGGCCAAACACTTCGGAAGCGGAGGTTGGGCGAGAAATTCTCATCCCCGGGTTCTTCGGGCCGAGTGCGCGCCCAGAAAAAAAAAAATTTGACGGCCACCGTTTATTAAGATTAAGCAAAATATTTATTTGATTTAAATAAATATCTATTTCATTTAAGTAACTATTTACTTAATTGAAATAAATATTTCAATTAAGTAAATCTAGCATTTTTTGTCAGCTCAATCTAGAGTTGACAAAAAATGTTATTAATTAAAAAATTAACGGTATTAATTAAAAAATAAAATAGTATAAATTCGTGGGAGGAACGCGCGCATGTTTTTCGGAGTAACGGAAAGGAACAGGTCGGAAATGTGAAAAAAGGTGCATAGGGTAAGCCGGGAGAGAAGCGAGAACGGAAGTAGCAGGAAGGTACCGAAATGAGCCGCTTCACATCGTGGCCAAACCCTTCGGAAGCGGAGGTTGGGTGAGAAATTCTCATCCTCGGGTTCTTCGGGTCGAGTGCGAGCTTCCGTTTTAACCCCACACTAGCGCGCCTCCTTCTGCTACTTCCTCGCTTTCGAAACTCTCCGGGCTAACTCTCTCCGTCCCTCTGTCTCTCCCTCTCGCGACACAATGCCCGGGGAGAAACGTGACGTCGTTCGGCTAAAGACGCACGTGACTTTCGTGCCCGATGACGTTAACGTCGATTTCGAATAACAGTTGTTATTGTAATTTAAATGATTTATCGGTAAATGAGAAAATTAGACAAGCGGAAATAAAATATATACGAATTGCATATACTCGAAATATATATGTATGTTTAATTTTTAGTTGAAAAAAAGTCTAACACGTGCATGAAAAGCCGTGCTTTTTCATGGCAGTTTTTCAGGCCAAAAGTTGCTAATTTCAAAGCAGTAAAGGGAGGAAAAGTCCCTAGGGAGGAAAAGTTATGACCTCACTTTTCAATGTTCGTCCCGCAAAGCTGCCATTCAAAGCACCGCTATTCATGCACTCGTTGCAAAAAGTATGATGTGGAACGAGGGCGGAATTGGCAATTGCGACTCATGTAATTGCCGCCCTTTGCTCGGACAGCAAACCTCGCGCTCGTCGCAATCGTCAACTTTCGGGCATTGTTGCACAATATACTATATTAATTACAAAATTAACGACCAAAATAAAATAATATCAATCAGTGGCTGAGAAATATTTGTATTTATATGTTTAATACATTGTTGAGAAAAAAGTGAATTAATTGTAAAATAAATAACGAAAATAATTTTATTTTTGGTCGTTAATTTTAAGTCTAATTAATTTTTTTGTTTGGAAGCTATTTAGCTTCCGCTTTAACCGCACACTACCGTGTCACTCTCCTCCCGTTACTTCCTCGCTTTCGAAACTCACCCGGCTAACTCTCTCCGTCTCTCTGTCTCTCGCTTTCGCGACACAATGCCCGGAGAGAAACGTGACGCCATTCGGGAAAAGGCGTACGTGACTTTCGTGCCTGACGACATTAACGTTGATTTCGTACAACAGTTGTTATTATAATTTAATTTATGCATCGGTAACCGGGAAGATTATCCAGGCGGAAATAAAATATATTAGAAAAATATACCCAAAACATATTTATATATTTAAACAAAAATTTACAAAAAAAAATTATTAATTATAAAATTAACGAACAAAATAAAGTAATATAAATCCGTCGCTGGGAAATCTTTGTCAAGCTTATATTAAAAATATGTCACTTCCGGTTTGAAAATTTTCATCGTTTTTGAGTGGAAAAAAGTGTTCCGCGTATTTCGTGTCTCAAAGGGTTAAGTGATAACGATAACGAATTGAGCTCGCTCGGAGCAATGCGATATTGCCTCTCGGCTACAAATGGGCGGAGGAGTATGAAAGCGGATGACAGATGGTTGACCGTTAAGGTTATCCACGAGCGTTGCATACACACGAGCCGAATAGATAACGTTCTGAAACTTACGCCCGAAGTAAAACGGGGAGGTAAAAGTGAGAAGATTGGTCGAACGCGTTATTCAACCACCCTCGGAAATACACGTTTCAATTACTGTCACGGTATCTAAGCGAGCGGCGGAATGGACTTAGGGGCGAGCGGGGCAAAACGGACTATTTTTATGATTTTTTTTCCCCCGGGGCATAAAAAAGAAAGTTTTATCTCGAGTGAAGGACAAGAGTTCATTTTGGCACGGAGTTTCGTTTTGCCCCGACCTCCCCCTCGAAGTTCGCCCGGAATAGATTGAAGCAATTTTTCGTCGAAGCTTCTCTCGTCCAAGAGTCTCTAATAGGTCCCCGAGGCTTCCGGAACATCGAAACTTTTCGCGAATTTTTTCCGGTTCTCGAAGTCCGAGAAAACCGTGATAGTCGGTCGAACGCGCGATGGTCTCGAGGAGAACGCCAATTTTCTCGATCCATTGCAGCAACAAGACAAAAAGCGGATAAATTCTTTTCGAACGAATCTCGGAGACTGCGGAGAGAAATTACGAACATTCTCGGCATTTCGACAGATGGCCTAGTGGAAATTTAGAAGAGTTACCTTGGGGCCACCCTCAGGGCCTCGCCAGGATCTTGCCAGAGCCGTTGCCGAGATGTTGTCGGAGCCTCGCCAGGGTCTCGCCAGAACTTTATCAGAGTCTCGGCAGGGTTTTGCCGTAGCCTCGCCAATACCGCGCCAGGACCTTGCCAGAGTCTCACCAAGAACTCGCCAGGACTTTGCCAGAGGCTGGTCAGAACTGCGCCAGAACTTTGCCAGGACCTTGCCTGAACCTTGCCAGGACCCTGCCAGAGTCTTACCAGGACCTTGCCAGAGGCTGACTAGAACCGCGCCAGAACCTCGCCAGAACCTCGCCAGAACCTCGTTAGGACCATGCCAGAGTCTCGCCAGGAACTCGCCAGAGTCTGGCCAAGGTCTTGTCCGGGTCTTGTTAGACTTTCTCCAGAGCGTTACATCAGGACTTGATGTAACACTCCAAAAAATCTACCAGGCTACGCAGTAGTAAAAGCTCAGTTCTGACGAATTCTGAACAGTTACACCTAACAGGGGATAATATACCCGCGCAATTTATCGGAAAGCGTAAAAAGGAGAAAGAGTTCGAGTTTCGCCGGAGTGGTTGTAACAGTAGGAGAGAGAGATATGTACGTTGACGTATATACATTTTTTTTCGTCGCTCGGCTCTCCCTCGGGCGATACTGGATGAGATAGCATTTTTCGTTACCGCCTGGGCGCTTTTTTCCCTTGGGCAACCCCCGACCGGCACGGCGCTATTTTTCGTCGAGCCACTCCGCTACCACTGCCATACATATCCAGGTAAAAGGCATCCTCTATATATTCCGAGAATCCCACTTTTTTTTGGAAAGGAGCGTCGACGGCCGTGCAGTATGTTTTTTTTCGAGACATTTTCCCCGCACTTTATCGATTCGGGGCGAAACGTACGGTCATCCAGCCGGAGTACAGATGCGTCCGCACAACTCCGGCTGTTATCACTAGGGGGGCCAAATGGACCATTTTTTACCATTTTTCCGTGGGACGTAAGAAGAGTGGCGTCGCGAATGGAGGACAGGGGTTCGTTTTGCCCCGCTCATCGCTACACCCGGAAAAAAGTTTATTCCAATCAAAGAAAATTTATTAAGGACGAAGAAAAAGATTTATTTGCTTCGTAACCTAATAGAGCGTTTATTGATTTATAATATATTTATTTGTTTCATAGTATTATTCTTATTATTTAATCATGTTTATTTGGACCTTTGAAAATCACGAACATCGACATTTTTTCAAAAGTGGCTTAAAAAAGTGAAAAATCGTTGTTCAATCGATTTTTTTTTTGTTTCAAGGCTATATTCCACGTATTTTTTCCCGCTGATCACGAATATAACAATTATTTTACTCCCAACTCAATATTTTCCATTTAAATCTCAAAAATACGATTTTTCGGGCATAAAAAACGTCTATTTATTGGCTTTTTCGTCTGCTTAACTGTCCATTCATTGGCCGGTTTACCCTATATTATTTCTTTAGGGCGAATAAATATTTAAGTACAAATCTTCGAATACATTTTTTTGCTTACACTAAAGAATAGCCATTATTTGAATCTAATAAGGATTTCGTTAAGGCAAGTAAACATTTATTTTATCTTAATAAACGTCATCTCAATATCGAAACTTATTTGATTTTAATAAATCTTTTTTCTGGGTAGCAGAGCTTTTTTCAGATAGCTTTACGCCGCCGCGCAGTGGAAAAAATATCATGTCTGCTCACCTTACCGTAATCAAAAATGTCCCTTTTATCTCGACCGCTGCCCGCTCGGGCTGTTCCCTCGACGTGACATACGTTATCGCGAATTAATTTTCACGCAAGTTCGCTCAACGCTCGCGAGCTCTCGGGTGAATACTGGGAGAGATATACGGAATGACCGTGAAGCTTTCCGAGTGCACTCGCTGCGAATACTGTCCATCCAGTGATTTATTAATCCTACTAGCAGGAGATTGCGCAACGTCGCGTCGCGGATTATTCGTGCAAAAAATCGGACCGGTAAAACTGAACGCTGGTACGGGTTTAATTTTTTTCTTCTCATTTTCCATTATTCGAATCCGAAAAAGAGCTGCCTGAAAATTCCGATAATTTAACAGATATAATCCTTCATGTCCGACGGACTTTATTTATCAATGTTGCGAAGAATTGATTCGAGCTGAAAAAATTTTGTGTTGGACATTGACATGTTTGGCAAAAGATTCAATTTTGTCCAGGAATAATGCTGAAATATGCACTGTAAAAAAAATCGTATGCAATTTGATGTTCTAATACTAGAAGTTTTGTGCATAAACTGTTATATTAAATTTCATAATTCGTAATCATTTGATTTTATAATTTCATTAAATCTAATATAAAAGTACTTTCATTCCAATTATTTACTTTAATTTCACTCAAAAATTCCATTAATTTTTCATTACAATTGTACATCGGATTTAATGTACGAGTTTTTGCATAAAAACTTCCGGCTCGGTTATTAATTCGCAATTTTTTTTAACAGTGTTGTTTTTTCATCTAAATTTCGGCAAATGAAAATGTACGATCGCGCTCGGTTCTTCGCAAGGTTAAAAATAACTTGAAATGTACATAATCACCCTCGCAGCTCGAACTTTTCGACAAGAGTCACGAGCTATTAAATCATCATTTATAATTTCTTAACTACGAACTCCCGGTGGGATAAATGTGGCTCGGGGAGGCCTTCGGGCGTGAATAAAATTTCGCATTCTTGCTGAAAAGTTTCATCCCGATGTGGAGAGGCGAAGAAGAAAACGAGGGAAAAAAGTAGTGAGAAGGGAGGTAAACTGACGGTGGGCGGTGAGCTCAGGCCTGTGTCGCACCGGTGCGCGTGAGCGAGCTGAGGTGTGCGCGAGGCCAAGTTTTGCCTACTTTAAACTTTGTCCCCAGCTTCCGGTCCTGGTGCGTTTCCGAGACGAACGTGGATGAGTTCACGCTGCAAATATATATATATTTATATATATATGTATGCATATATATATATATATATATGCTGTTGCATATAATGCAGAAGCGACATAAGAGAGAAAGTTGACGCCCCCGAGGCTCTTAATCTTTGCTATGTCGCTTACGTCCAGATCTATCCTCTCTCAACTATATCCTCATTTTACGTTCGCCCATCGCAGGGCACAGTGGGCGAATACAGGTCAAACTGATTTTAAAGGATCACGCAAAGTAACGTTGAGATTAATTTTGACTGATCTTTTTTACGTACGAAAAAAAGCGATTGAGTTCTATTTTATTGTTTCAGCTAGTAACAAAATGTATAGATTTATAGATTTATAAAATTATTACTTATATTATTTGTATTTATATATAAATCGATATTATTCATTATATAGCCATTAATAACGAAAAGAGAAAATAGCTGGTATATGTTGCATATGCTGAGACTAGTATATGCTACGAAATAGTGTGTTTAGAGTGGCTGAGACTTATGAAGCTCTTGTATTTTTAGAATAAACGGGAAGATCAAGATTAGCCACTTCCTGAATTATGAGATTGATCCACCGAAAAGTTGCGCGTGTACTGCATTATCATTCCCCAGTTTCGCGATTCTTGGCAGCCAACTCTTGTACGCATAGTTCACACGATAGAAGGGGACCACCAAAATCAGATTAATCAGTTTTCCTCATCAAACGGAAAACCGCATATCTGATATCTTTAAAAGAAGCACTCATACAATTATGTTAGAACTTAACTTACAGGAAGTTCATCAGTAATGAAAAATAATTCATTAATAACGAAAAAAAAATCATTAATAACGAAAAAGAAATCATTAATAACGAAAAGAGAAATCATTAATAACGAAAAGAGAAACCATAGCTGGTATATGTCGTATGCTGAGACTAGCATATGCTACGGATGGGGTGTTTAGAGTGGCTGAGACTTACGAAGCTCCTGTATTTTTAGAACAAGCGCGAAGATCACGATCAGCCACTTCCTGAATTACGAGATTGATCCACCGAAAAGTTGCGCGTGTACTTCATTATCATTCCCTAGTCTCGCCATTCTTGGAAGCCAACTCTTGTACGCATAGCTCACACGATACAAGGGGACCACAGAAGTCGAATCGGTCTGTCCTCCTGATAAAACGGCAATCTGCATATCCGATTTCTCCGGTACAGGCGCCCATAAAATCATGGTAGAACTTCACTTACAGGTAAGTCCGCTTAAGCACCAACTACCGAAGGCTCCTCGTCGAAACTTCATTTTACACCCAAGATATTAAGGCTCTTCCTTCGGCGGCCGGCATTCGCCCACTCTAAGCCGCATACTTCCTCGCTACTCAAAATTTATGCTGAGACGGCCGGTACAATTTCCCAGCGTCAGCACTAGCAACATCGAGAAGCCGAGATGGCGATGTATACATCGCGTGTTCTACGGAACCTTCGTTTAATCGAGTTTACCGTACCGATGCTCAGCAGCAGCGGCGCTGTTCGGCTTTACAACGGAAACCGATGTAAATTTCTCGACCACGAAACTTCATCGTAATTAATAATTGATGGACGGCATGTGCACGCTGCTTAATTTGCAAGCAAACTGCGAACAACGCACTAACCAAACTGATATTACTCGAGATTTAGACCGTTACCATAAACCTGACCAGGATGGTCAGGTTTATGGTGTGCTGGACTGAAATTGGTCCGACGAGCAGACGAATGACATTTTGCATTTCTCTTTTCACAGTTCTATGGTTTTATTGACGATCGCTGCACTGAAGAAAAAAAGATCGATTATTCAAGTAAAATTCGCTTGCGGGCTGCCAAAGAAAAAAATTCTTATTTCAATTCTTACGATTGCATACGGGATTGAAATGATAACGTGTCACTTTGGCAGTCTTGCCGTTGTTGTTTCAATGTCATATGGAATTGTAGGGATTGAAATAAATTTTTTTTTCTTTGGCAGCCCGCAAGCAAATTTTTTCTTCGGTCTGTCCGCGATTCCAGGCGCGTTTATTCAAGCCTGTTGGTCGCGGGTTAATTTTTACTTATCGAGGATAGTAAGTGGTTTAAATACTCACATAGTTTTATTTGCGCACGATATTTAAATGTCGGTGCAGCTAGTTTTACATATAACACACTTGTAACTTGAATTGCACTACCTTGAGACTTCAATTTGTTGTCAAAGACGCGGTCTTGACTGAAGAGCCGTACGCGCTACGAAGTCCGACTTCCAATAAAACTTGCGACGAGTGGCGCGTATAGTCGCGTAGCCCGACCATGTCCGTACAACGGTTCGATGCTAACTGAACTGCTTTGACTAGCTTTGCTCATCCTTACATACTAGATTTTCCCCCAATAGTGGAAGGGGTTGTTACCGACGAGAAGGGGAAACCGGCGGAAAATTCCCTTGTTTACCCCGGCACGATATTCCCCCCTTCTCACGTCGAATGTAGTTGTTGACGGCTGGTCACCCATGTCGACTAATCGATTTGTAAGATAGAAAATATATATGTTTATAAGATATAAAATATATATGCTTGTAAGATAGAAAATATATATGTTTATAAGATAGAAAATATATATATTTGTAAGATGGAAAATAAATATAAAAGTATAAAACCGTATTGACAAATATTTTCTAGAATAATAATCTATTCAAGATATCTAAATCCGTTACAGTGAGAACCTAGCATTTTTTCGCCGGAGGTAAAATGGCGTTACCATAAACTCGACGAACCGGATACTGGGGTTGGCACGAGCAGACTAACGACATTTCACCATTTTTTTTTTAGATAATTTTATTTTTATATATATTTTTTTTGCGTTTTAACGTCGGAGACAATTTTTGTAATTAACCCTCTTGTAGGGGTTGAGCACCTTGCATTTTTCGAGTTCTACCGTGCAATTAAGAATTAGCACTTCAGACACGTGTGTGTGAATATCTCGAGGGTCCTACGGGTAGCGAAAAGCCTCGGTTGGCGAGAAGAACTCCAGCTTTTTTTTTTGGGACACAAAGCACGAAAAAGAGACGTGGAATTCTACTTTTCATCATAATGAGGGCGTCTAACGAGAACTCGTGCCTTTTTTTTCGTGCGACGAATCTTTCGACACGACACTTAGTTCCGGAGGAATTCTCGACCCTCCCGACTAATCCGCCTCGTTCAATCGTTCAAACCTCCCCCGCGTTCGCCGTTTCATTCGCGGGAACTTCCTTAATAACGAAACCCCGCCATAGTCGATTCTAGCCAAGGACATCTGGAGGGCGAAAAGCTCGAAAGGCGCGGAACGACGCTTTAAAGGAAACCCTATGATCTTTGCTCGGCTCTTCTTTTTTTACTTTTTTTTTTCTCCCGAAGGTCTCTCAGGCAGCCCTCGGTAGTCCTCTGTGAGAACGTCCTACGCGTCATTATCCCTGCTCGTTGGACACGCTGCCATCGCGCACCGTGTGACTCGAACACGACTTATAAAAAAAAACGAGGGATTGCGAAGGGCGCCTCAACTTTTTTTTTGGTTTTTTTTTCTCGGGTGCAAAGCCTAAGAGTTACTTCGGTAATGGTATATAAAAATGGTATTACTTGGGTAATGGTATGTAAAAACTGTACGAGGGATTCATCATCGAAAAGGAATGCCGAAACTCGTTCATATGTTGTTGAAAAATAGTCTATTAAATATTTTTTAAGATTTTTTAAAATCTTTGATAGACGAAACTTCAAAGAATTAAAACTTACGAAAATGAACGTACAAGTGAATATATAAGTTTATTAAATTGCTGACTTACATAAGTGTCATTTTATTCATGTGCTGAAGACAATTTAACGAGTTAACTGATCCTTATTCCGGTTGGACAGTCTTCCACAATTTTGCTACTCTAGATTTTGACAAAGGTAACACACAGTTAACAAACAAATTAGTTCTACGTATAACGGTGACTTCCGAGCGCTGTCACACCCGATAGCGAAGTGACGATCGATTGTCGATCTCCGTGTGGCTGGAATATTCGTTGGTGCAGGGCCTACGTTAGCGATGTCGGCCCGCGCGACGTATTCGTCGATTCATGAATAATAACTCATGAATAATAATAAACAGTTACGATACAATATTGGCAATTTACATACATGACGAGAATTGCGATATAATTATTATGATTTGACGATATGGTATTTTCTCGATAGCGCCCGAAATGAGTATCCGTTTTTAATTTTCTCGATACGATGTTAAATGTCCAAACCGTGCCGACCATATACAAAAAAAAAAAAATTATTGATAGACGATATGTGATAATTCTAATAAGCGGAGTCATCAAAAATTTATTGTCGACGCTCTCGAAACATTTTTTTAAATCTAATAACGAACGTATGATTATGATTCTTTTTTCATTTTACAATTTATTTTTCGTCATCGTACGGTACTTAAATAAAAAGAAATGGTAAAATCAGTGAGATAAAAAAATGGTGAAAGTTGGTGAACAAGATGCGTTTGTTAAATATCCAAACCATTTTGTACCATACAAAAAAAAATCGCTAGACGATGTGTGATAATTCTTATGACACATCGCTTAACATAACTTATTCTTGATGTCTCCGCTTATAAGCTTATAAGCGGATATAACGGGAAAAATGTGTAAATCAAAAATTTATTGTCGACGCTCTCGATTTTTTTTTTATTGTCTAATTACGAACGTACGATAATGATTCAGCATCGCGGAATCGGCTCGTGACCGCGGTATCTCAATGACGACGCGAAATGATCATCGAATCCCCGTGGAGATCCTCGGGAGAAATTGTCGGCTGCTCGTTAGCTCGATGCACGTCAGCATCATCGACTCGGTTCCCTAATTGCGTACGGTCATTAGCGGCAATCATCATTAATTCAGCGAGTTCCTGCTCCGCTCTCTGCCCCGTCCTATCGATACGAGGAGAGCGCGAGCGCTCGGTCTCGCTCTCGCGACCGCGTCACGAGGAAACTCGACCGTATTGCTGAGGGTTCGTATAACGGAGGGTACAGCATACAGCATATATACATCGAGCTAAACCGCGGGTCTCGAAGTAATTTTCTATTTGCCAACTTCGAGATTGCCCCCTGCGTCTCGCGCTTCTCGATTCCGTCTCTGTCTATCTCTCACTTTCCCGTCCTCGGTCCACTTTCCACTTCCGTGTACTTGCGACCGCGAGGGCGCTCGCTCCTCTCAGATATCCTCGAGCTGCCTGCCCTTCGCTTTCTCCACTCGAACGAAGTTATTAATTTTTATCCACGAGTTTCGAGAGAGAGAGAGATTTTCAAACTATTCGAGAAATCTCGGAATCGCCGTCGTAAACATACTCTCGAGCACGCCCTCGAGAACTATAATGAGTACCCTCAAATTTTAGATTAAAAATCATTCGTCAAGATTCATTTAGTTTCTCGTTGTAATAGGAGGCGTGTAATTAAAGTGTGGCGATTAAAAAAACGAAGAATCGACTGCCAGGGTACGAGCTAGAAATATATTTTGCGTGCGTAAAATTGCAATTTTACGCACGCTTCGCGTAAAACCTCTTAGATATTCAGGAGCTCCCTGCCCTTCACTTTTCCACTCGAACCAAGTTATTAATTTTTATCCACGAGTTTCAAGAGAGAGAGATTTTCAAACTATTCGAGAAATCTCGGAATCGCCGACGTAAACATACTCTCGAGCACGCCCTCGAGAACTATAATGAGTACCCTCAAATTTTAGATTAAAAATCATTCGTCAAGATTCATTTAGTTTCTCGTTATAATAGGAGGGGTGTAATTAAAGTGTGGCGATTAAAAAAAGAGGAATCGACTCACAGGGTACGAGCTAGAAACATATTTTAGTTCACTGGGTGCGAAAAATGCAGTTTTACGCACGGTTCACGTAAAACCTCTCAGATACTCTCGAGCTGCCTGCTCTTCGCTTTCTCCACTCGAACCAAGTTATTAATTTTTATCCACGAGCTTCGAGGCAGCGAAACATTTTCAAACAACTCGAGAAATCTCGGTCGTACTTTCGAGCAACCCCTCGATAACTTATAATGACTATCCTCGAATTATAGATCAAAAAAAGAATTCGTCAAGATTAATTTACTTTCTCATTATAATACGATGTAAGTAATAAAAATATCGCAACAAAAAAAATAATCGCCTGTCAGCAACATACAACCTAGAAACATATTTTCTCTACCGTAGGACATAAAAATATTGAGCAAAAAAAAATACAAAAATAATTTCACAGGATACATTTTTTTTTCGATACCCGCATCAATTTTTTTTATTTTGCAATCTCTTTTATATTTAATCGGAGGGTCGGAGAATCACGTACTCATGGTGGAAGGGATAATCGAGTGCCCTGACCGTTTTCCATACCTCCATACGTGGTCTCGGCACATATTGAATAATTAATTGCGCCGCTACGCATTCTCGCGCTGTTCCGTCCGCTACATTCCCGAAAATTCGCGGCGATGTATCGGGACACAGGATCGATTACACTATCGCGTAACCTGTCCGCCGAATGAATATTCGATCGTATCCACCATGGTCGAGATGTGAATTCTTCATCGAGCAAATTCCCCACGGGCGAACAATGTCCCGATCGAGAATCGTCGTAAATGCGTATATCGCGCGTTGCCCCTCCGGCTCGAATTCCAATCTCGAATTTCACTCGGAAGCTCGATTCCCGCGTATTTTCGCGAAAGAATTAATGAACTCTCCAATATAACCCCCACCCCTCACCCCCTGTTGAATATACCCCTGTTGAATTTTACAGAGTGTATCCGGACGATTTTAATTCCTGACCTCTCCGGCGCTCGTTGCCCGAGGGATCTATCGAGGGAGGCAATAAAAAGTAATTGGTCGATAGTAGAGGGTCGCGCGGGGCGCTGCGATGAATCGTATCGCAAAACGTGTTGTTGGGGTGCGGAATTTGCGCAGCGAAGTAAAATGTTTACCGGGCTTCCGGGTATAGGCATCAAACTGCGAGACGTACATGTGCTCCGCGTAGAGTCTGAGATTTACCCTAGATGCGAGACCCCCGGGGAGTCTCCGGGAAAAATATGATGTATTTAATGTATTTAATGTACTTAATGTATTTAATGTATTTAATGTATTTAATGTATTTTATGTATTTTATGTATTTTGTGTATTTTATGTATTTTGTGTATTTTATGTATTTTATGTATTTTATGTATTTTATGTATTTTATATATTTTATGTTTGCAGTGAGTTTATTGACAGTGCATAACATGGAACAGTTTTTAATACATAACAGACTTCAACCACATATATGCTGCCAATTGGCCATCGACCAAAGTCCTTCAGCCATCTGTAAATTGTTTAATTTATGTAAATTAATTTCTGAACTCTCCCGCCCTCGTTGCGATGAATCGTATCGCAAAATGTGTCGTTCGGGTGCGGAGTTTGGACAGCGAAGTAAAATGTTCACGGGGCTTCGTGTGTAGGAATAAAACTACGAGGAGCCGCTGGGCTCCGCGACGCCTCGGAGGATCACCGTGGATGCGAGATTCCCGGAGACTCTCGGGGAAAAATGTTATGTAGAATAAAGTCTCGAGTCGATGCGGAAAAGCAGTAAACCACGCCGTGTGAGTCCGGGTGTGTTACGTATTGAATCGGACGGTGTTATAGCGTGAGAGGTTGCTTTGGATAAGAGATAAAACAACCGTTGGCTGCCTGCGCCATCGCCGGGGATATTGCGACTCGAGAACTAGTGGAAAAATTGTTTATAGTCGGACATTCGCTCGAATGGCGAAGGCATATTTTTTTTAGGAGAATTCAACATGAAATGTTGACGTTGGATGTGTTTTCAATTTAATAACAAGCGAACGATGGATCGTTAGTCGTTTTTGGAACGAGAATACTGATTTACCGTTATCGGGAAATAAATAAACTGCGAGAGACTGCACTGCGCCTCGAGGGCAAGTAGAAAAATCGTTTTTAGTCAGACGCACTTCTAGAACTCGGGAATCCATATTTTTAGGAGCATAAAAAAATAATTGCCATACACAAATAATATTCGATTTAACAATGTCTCACGATTCGACTCTTATCAGCGGAAATACATATTTACTATTAAAAAATAAATGGTTTCTCGTCGGAAGTTAAATAACTTGCCGCTGACCAAGCGAGACGTCTATGTGCAAAAGTAAAACAAAGAAATGTGGGAGTTGGATGTGTTTCAATTTACTACCAAGCGAACGATGGATCGTTAGTCGTTGTTGGAGAGAAAATACTGATTTACCGTTATCGGGAAATAAATAAACTACGAGAGACTGCACTGTGCCTCGAGAGCAAGTAGAAAAATCGTTTTTAGTCAGACGCACTTCCAGAACTCGATAGTCAATAATTGTTACCAGCAAAAAAAAATAATTACAAGAGAAAAATATTATTTGATATAACAATCTTTCGCGAATCGACTCTTATCAGCGGAAATATTTACGATTAAAAAATAAATGGTTTCGTGTCGGAACTTAAATAACTTGTTGCCGACCAAGCGAGCCGTCTATGTGCAAAAGTAAAACAGCGTTCTTCATAAATGCGACTTACTGTGTAGTCTCGTTAAGGCTTTAAAAAGAAATGTGGGAGTTGGGTGTTTTTCGATTTAATACCAAGTGAACGATGGATCGTTAGTCGTTGTTGGAGAGAAAATACTGATTTACCGTTATCGGGAAAAAAATAAACTGCGAAAGACTGCACCGTGCCTCGAGAGCAAGTAGAAAAATTGTCTTTAGTCGGACGCACTTCCACAACTCAGGAATCCATATATCTACGAGCATGAAAAAAATAATTACAATGGGCAAATATTATTCCACTTAACAATGTTTCACGAATCGATTTTTTTTTAAATGGTTTCTCGTCGGAAACGAAATAATCCACCGCGAATCAAGCGAGCATCCGAAACACCGACATCAAAAGTAAAACAGCGTTCTCCACAAACGCGACTTACTGTCCACTCTCGTTAGCGCACAGCCCGCCGAGCCACAGGTGAACTTTCGACCGTGCTTGACCCGCCTCAAATTTATTAAATATTAAATATCAATTCACCGAATTTAATTCCAGTTGATAAGCGACGATCCGGCAACGATGCATATACAGCTATCGTCGCGCGGAGATTATTGTTATCCGAAATGGAAAACCACCAGCCGAAAACTCGTGTATCGGCTAAAACCGAGTTTATGCGATACTCTGTATGAACTTTCGTCTCTATAGCGTATTAATGACCGGGGTTGTTCGAGCAAAATGCGCGCCGAGCGAACAGCGGGACGGTCCAGTTTCAATTATTAAATTCGCGACTCTCGGGCTCGTTTACTCGTCGCCGTTCGGTGGGATGGCGGATGGTCGAGGGGGGAGGGGGAATGCTCCAGAGGGCCACAATTGCATTCCCGTGGGTGACTGATGGAGGACTAAGTACGACATCGTGGATTCCTACCTTTCCGATTAGATTCTGGCTCATCCCTTAGCTCTGTACCTATAACTGTGTAGGAGAGAGCGGGGCAAAACGGGACGGTGGGGCAAGACGGTCCCGACAGTCGGGACGCATCGATGGATTTATATGAGACGTCCCAAAATTGTGGAAAATTGCGTTCATAAAAAACGTTTTTAAAAACGTCATTTCCGAGGGGCAGTTTTAGAGCCGGGCTGACGTTGGACCAACTATGACACTATGTTTGCCCATCAATGCATCCCGACTGTCGGTCCCGTTTTGTCCCACTGTACCGTTTTGTTAATTATCGAGCCCAACGTTGAAGTGGTTCTCAATCGACAGTTTAGCCAATGCTGGGCACTCGTCCAGATCCGATCATCGGCTGTCAACCTGCTGTCGACTAAAAGCTAATCGTCGGCCTTCCGCACCTGGGTTGCTGATAATTTTGGGATGCCACGTTTTGCCCCATCAATGCATCCCGACTGTCGGTCCCGTTTTGCCCCGCTCTCCCCTAGGTACGGAGCTAAGGGATGAGCATTGTGCACGCCGTCTTTGGCATCAAGCCTGGATTAATCGTAATTCGAGCTTGATCCCTCTTCCCGTGCACTTCACCTGGTCGCGCGATCCGGGCCGGGATGGGTTTGTTGTCTGACGGCATAACGTTCCGAGCGAACGAGATACGTCGCCGAGTCGACGAGACGGCTGCACCGACGGATAATAATAATCCTTCGCCCGGAGTCGAAGGAATCGTCTCTTGTTAGAGAAAACAATGTCACTCCGTGGGCAGCAGTTCCGCCGTTATAGGATAGCTCGTTAAAATTAGTTGAAACTCGGATAGAGAGATCGAGGGAAGAGGAGACGTTTCGGCTTAAGTCAGCGTTACGAAGAACCCTTTGTCAACAGATTTTAATGCCCCAATCGCACTACGGACAGGCGGCAATTCGAAGGGGGTTGCAATTGCGTAAAGTCGGGAGGAAAATCTTCGGATTTTTTTTTTTAATCGGTGGTAAGGCTCGCGATTTTTATTTCATTTCGGATTTATTAAAATAATGATAATGATACATAATAATAAAAAATCCACGTAAACAAGTCGCGAGAATCGTTGAACAGTCAAATGCTTTTTTTGGGAATTTTAAAAAAATTGGTCGCCAAGTTCGAGATTTTCATTTCTTCGAATAGATCAAATTTACGATAATATGTAATAGTAAAAAAAATCTAAGTAACAATTCGCGAGAATCGTTGAGCATTCAAGAGCTATTTTCGTTTTTTTTTTCAAAATCGGTAGCGAAACTCCCGATTTTCATATCTTCGAATAAATAAAAATAATTCTAACAAAATGCAATAACAAATAAATTCAAGTAAACAATTCTCGCGAATCACTGAACACTCAAAGACGATTTCTGGAGCATCGAGAAGAATTGCCATGACGCACTCTATCGTAAATCGGCCACTAATAGGAGAATGTGTCTCACAACAACGATGCGGATGCTCGCAATCGATTCTGTTCTGGTCCATCGAAGAAAGAAACGGCCCTTCAAAGTTTCTCGATAATTTTTACTCAGACCTTCCCGCCCTTCTTTTTTATTATAACCACCAGTCCGAAGTTTGCAGATCCACTTAGCCAAGTCTTAATTTCATCTCGAACGAGTATAAGTTAGTTTTCTTCTTCTTTTTTTATTTCTCCCAACATCCCGAGAGGTCAGGCGCAATATACGACGGTCAAGTAATCCCCCAGTCGCGTCGACTTGACGCGTATAAAAATGTACTCGAATCTTGGACGAGTGTTGAGGAAACGGGTACGAATAAAAGAGGGCGAACGACAACGTGAGTTAGCGTTTCCCAACCAATCCCAATAAGTCCCGAGGCTGAAATAGCTCGAGGAATCGAAGAAAGTGTGTGTGTGTGCACGCGCGTGTATGTGTGTAAGTGTGCGCCCGCCCGCGAATGTGTGTGTGCGCGCGCGTGTATGTGTGTACGTGTGTGTGCGCGCATCCATGTGTGTATGTGTGTGAGCGCGCGTGTATGTGTGTGTGCGCGCGTGTGTATGTGTGTATGTGTGTGTGTTTGTGTGAGTGCGTGTGTGTGTGTTTTTGTGTGTGCGCGTGTGTGTGTTTTTGTGTGTCCTCGTGGCATTCGCGATAGCTCTTTCCCTCTCGGTCTTTCGCATTCTCCACATCGACACCCGAAGGATCTAAAATAAAACGGAGTTTCAGGAAGTTCGACTCTACCCATAAAAGCTTCCGGTCGAACTCTCTCTCAGTTTCTCTCTCGCAGCGGACGCTCGAGGGAGCGTCGTCGCCCGCTGCGCTGCGCGCAAATCCCTCCATCCAGGCCGCACGTATGTGATGTCCGACAACTTTGCACTCAACCTTGCACTTTATACTCGATCCTCCTTGCGCGTCTGCCATATCTCAACGATATATAGACCGTTCCATACTCTCGAGAGCTCTCGCATCAAGTTTTCCTCTTTATGTAAAAAAAAAAAAAAAACACTCGACAGGGTTGTCGCATGTGCGTTAAGCCTCTCCGAACCCGAGCTTACCGTGTCACTGGACCGATCGATATTCAACCTATCGGAGAAGGTCGTTTCTCAATGAATAAAAAATTCTCTGTACGAGCCTCTCAAAGCTAATTCGATACTGTAGGGTATATCAGGGTGATATGCCCAGTCGTTATATCTTCGTACAAGGTGAACCAATCGCCCGGCCGCTCTTTCCAGGGCTCACCAAGTTTGCTCGTGACGGCCGATGAGAACGGTGGAAAGAAAATTCCCCCGCTTTCAGTCACCGAATAATTATTTTTTCGATGGCAAATTTTTTATGGAGAATTATTTTTATGTGTTGTTTTTTTTTGGGGTATTGTCGAACATTTGTCGATGCAAGCTAATGTACACTGTCAAAACACTTTGATTGAAAATTAATTAACGGTATTGGAAGCTCTTTCATGCAAACTGTCTTTCAAATTTCAAGCACATGTGCGTTGCAATTTTACAGCAGGATTTTTATTTTTTATGCAATTTTTTGTCGATTTCAGGGGAGAGATTTGTAATTTTTATATTTGGTGTTTTTATTTTGGGAAAAAGTACAATAATTAATACATTACCGTACTTAAAGCTTTGTCGCTTTAAGGGGGCATTTTTTTTCTTTTTTTTTTCGTGAAAAAAATGGATTTCTGATCGACCGATGAATTTTATTGCAAAAAAAAAGTGGTCACATCGCTCGGTACTACCATAATTAGAACAAAAAAAAACCCTAATTCCTTCGGATGTAAAAAATTATTTACGAGGCGCTTCCGAATCGTGCGAGTAAAAATGAGTCTCCACGCTCTGGAATGATATTTTTCCGATGGAGAATAGCCAGCTGGGCGCCGTTGGAGTAATTCCATAAGCGAGCCGCGTTCGTTCTCCGGCAAACGTGACCATCCATTGCCCGTTGCTGGCTGGCCCGGCCCGCGCGCACACACACACGCACACATCCACGCGAAGTTACTTTTAATTCGGCAAACCGTGTGGCTTTTCTCGTGGACGGAGTGTGTGCCCACGGGCGCGCTATCATTACTTTTCTCCGTTCGTACCGGCGTGAGCCAACAGCCCGGTGCCAAGGGATCCGCGCTACGGCAGCGCGGGGTTGGTCCAATTAATCACGGCAATTAATCACTTTATATCTTCCCGACCGGTCCGGCCCGTGAGAGCCGCAGTCAACTCGGCCGCCCTTTAGCTCCCGAGAGCGAAAACCTCTTCCCTCTTCCGTGCGCGCAAATCCCGTCACGCTTCTATCACTCACGCGCAAAGTAAATTAGGTGCTGATTGATTTGCAGATCCGGAAACTGACCTTTCGGCATTGCTCGAGGAATTTTCAGTTACCGTTTACAGTTTCAGTCTCAGTTTCCGTCGGAATCTGTTTGATTCGTAAAATGTGCGTTACGTGGAGAACGCACTTTTTGCGGTACCGAAAAGTGGTATTTGTTGAGGATGGATCGAAAATACATTTCCTAACAAAAGTTTAATTCGATAAAAAATTCAGTACCTGGCTGTATGCGAAAAATCCGAAAGAAATCGGCCGTGTTAATTATGTAAAGACCTTTGATTTTGCATAATAATAATGCGAAAAAGTTAGAAAATATTTTAAAAGCACATCGTTTAAAAAAAAAATCAGTTTTTTTTATTTTCTCGTTTTAAATGAATTCCTTGGTGGTTTAGAATTCATATGAAGTTTTTCAGAATTTTCTTACATTCAGCATTTTGTGCGAAAATTTGGAACAATTCAGCTTCTAGAAGATCAATTTTGTTTCACACTACAAGATGAAATTTTTTTCACACTTTTTCAACCTTTCTATGTCACGGTAACATTTAATTTTCTCGTAGCTCTTAAATTTACGTAACATCACGCCAAAAGTGAAACGAGTTGCATTTTTGTAATCATCGGTGAAAAAAAGATTAAAAAAAAATTGCCTCAAAAACCCGAAATCCTCAAATGGCGCTTTGCGATTTCCCGTAATAAATTTAGCGTCAAATTTTCACGTTTCTAATTTCACGAGATCTAGAAATTTGTTTCATGTTACGAAAAAAGGGTGCAAAGTAATTTGCACAAGGCTCCTCATTTATTACAATTCCGCGCATGGCTTGCGCTGAAGGCAAAATCGATGAGCGAACTTTCTCACGGAGACAAAGCTAAGCGCCAAACTGTAACAAATGAGGAAGCCATGTGCAAATTACTTTGCACCGTGTTTTTTTATTTTTTATTTTTCTAATTGCAACGGAGTAAGTAAGCACGTGAAAAAAAAATAGTGCGCACAAGCAACGTTAAAAGTATAATACGTACGACTCCAGGGGCCAAAACATTGGTGTCCGACTCTCATAGCACTTTCCGGGTTCTCGAGGGTGCCGTTCGCTTACCGTCTGTTCAGTCCTCGTGAAACACGCGCACACACGCGGACCTCGGCGAGACGGAGCGAACGAAACACGACGGAACGGTACTAACGGTTCTCGTTTGTCCCGTAGACGGGAAGCCGGAAACTTCACCCCTTTCCCTGTTACACAGCGCCCCCTCCACCCCGCCTTACACACAACCCCTCGAGACGAGAACGACTCACCATCGGCGACTGCAACTTTCACAGTGCTGTAAATATTTCGTTGCCGGCCGCACGTCAAGCCGCCCTCGTCGGCCGACCCGAGGAAGCTTTTACCCTCGCAAGCCCAGCGCGTTGCCCCTTTGGGCCACCGCGAAAAAAAAACCACTCCCGAGGGCCACCGAGATGAAGACGCCGGATGCCGATCACTTATTCATTAAAAAGCAAAAAAGGGAAGAAGAAAAGTTTGCAATTATTTGTTTCTTTTTCTTTGCAGCCCTCGAATCGACCCTTCGAAGCCCAACTTGACGTCGCTGCTTTGTTAAATTAAGGTATTTGTCGAGGCCTGAACGAATCGTTGTTGATAGTTCTCGTTATAATCGTGTAATTATGTGCCCTACAATTATTTCCGTAAACGATAAAAAAATAATTATAAAATAATATTTTTTCAAAATTCCCTTTCGAAAGACTTTCGATTCCCTTTTGTTGAGGTGCATCGTTAACAATTGTTTCCGCCCCACTTCCGAGGACCCTAGAGGTGAAAACGCCGGAGGCCGATAACTTATCCATCGAAACTCAAAAGAAAAAGGAAGAAGAAAAGTTTTGTATTATTTGTTTGTTTTTCTTTACCACCCCCAAATCGACCCTTCGAAGCCCAGCTTGACTCCGCTGCTCTATTAAGTTAAGATATTTTTATAACAGTTCGACTAATCGTCATCGATAATTCTCGTTATCATGTTGTAATTACCCAGCCAGCGATTATTCAGCTAAAAAATAAAAAATAAAAAAATGCATTCGTTTCAAAGAGTTGCATTTTCACGTTTCACAGCCTCGACCCTTGGATTCCCTTTTGTCGATCCTGCGTCGATAAAAATTGTTTCCACCCCGCGCCCGGTGAGAAAATATTTTAATATTTTTTGCGATACAGGTGAGAGCGAGCTCGCTGAGCCGTTCGACGCCGACGTTATTCGCGTCTCTCCGCTTCCCAGAATTTCCAATCTCGAGAATGCCCGGAGCTCTCCCTCCACGATGTGAGGAGTAAAAGGAAGGATCAGCGACGCGGATGTTAGTGGGGACGTATGAAAGAGACGAGAGAATATATGTCGGGTGGAGAGAAGTAGAAGAATGAGTAACGCGGAGCGTTCTCCGGGGACAGTCGCGAACCATCGAATAATACCGAAGTCCCTTGGGACTGATAGGGGGGATTTTTCTATCTTCAATTACCAGCTTATCCCGCGCCGCAGTCAAGATATATCGACCCGTTAGTCGCCTCTCCATCCTCGGAGCTCTCGAACGAAAATGCGCAATAAGAGGGTTGAAAAATATTTCTTACCCCCCACCCCCACCTTGACCCGCGGTGGACAACCCTCCGCGTCGTGTACCACATTCGAACCACAAACCATTCGACCGTTATTGCCGCTTTATCCTCTTTATGGAATTCGAGCGTTCCTCTCGTCGAGCTTTTTCTATATTCGGCACCACTTCGGAGTTCCGGACAAATATCATTTTTATTTTTATTTCACGGCTCTCCGGCGGGCAATGAAAATAAATATATATATATATATATATATATATATTATATATATTATATATTACATATATAATATATATGTATATGAATATAACTCGGGGGCGCGATGGTCCTGGAACGATGTGCAATAATTTCGACCCGATGGTATTATCGAATTGTTGCATAAAAAAAATATATGAAAAAAAATTCATGGAGCCTTCGATCAGACAGGGAAGTCAATTACTAGTGTGCGTAGCGGCAGCGTCAGCGCTTTGCCGGGTGTGGAATGTTTTGGGAGGAGGGGGTGGCAAAATGGACCGGCCGAGCGTTCAGGGAATTGTATGGATTTTTTTTTACGGTAAATGAAATGCTCCGGACCACCGGATCAGATGTATTTTTTCGCGTTGAGCACTAGTCCGCTATCAATTTTGGCCCAAAGCCAAACCAGACATGGTTAATTACCAAAAACATTTTTTTTTCTTTCCCATTTACGGCTCCCAGTTTCGGCCCCGTGCGCTGGACAATCCCATCGCGAACGATGCATTAACAATATCCTTTTCCATTTTCAAGCAAGTAAATATTTAAATATTAAATATTCAATAATAAATATTAGATATTAAATAATAGGGGAGAGCGGGACAAAATGGGTCTTTCAAAAATTATTGAAAAATTGAGTTTTGCCCCCACTAACCCGTTTTCCCCACTCTCCCCTACATATTAAATATTTAATAATAGATAATAAATATTAAATAAATACATACATTGTAAATATCAAATATTCTTTTCTCCACATTTTTTCCATCTGGCGTATGCGATATGTTTCCCGTTAAAAAAAAAAAAACAGATAATAAACCGAGACCATAAACGAGGAATTGTGGCGTGAAAAGTTTTTTTCCCCGAGCAGCGCGAACATTCCCTATATATTCTCCTTAACCGATCGGCCGCCTCGTCTTTCTCTCTCACCCTCGGCCGCAAACTGGCTGAATCCAACGGTCGCAAGTACGAAACTTTCAGTTTCAAACTTCGGTTGGCTCTGAATTTCCAAACCAACCCCCCCCCCCCCTTCCGCCACCGCCACCCGTCTTTGCCGCGTGCCGTTACTACTTGGCTTGCAGCGTCATGATGTACGAGCAGACAGAGCCGAGGGTTCCAAGTCCTTGACGAAGTGTACGAACACCGGTGGAATGTACGATGGAGCTTTCTCACTCCCGACCCGGTGGGTCGAAGCTATTGTGTATCCGCGCTATATAGTTTTGCGAGAAGCGTTCTCCATCTCGCGGAACGGCGCGACGGCCGGGAGGAGATTCTGTGTACCGCATAATACAGAGAGGCCAATAAGCGGGAGTTGTGATAAGCGTCGATGTTACCGCGCACTTGTGCACATCCATAAGGGCCGCGATGAGCGGTGGAGCGTGGAATTACAGATATCGGTCTCCACTCGAAGTCACCCTTTATCAATGTCAAGTTACACCCTCGAGATGGAGCGACGCAAAACGAGAAGACAAGTTTGACGCGGTGCAGCAACAGCAGCGACGGCGTGACCCATCGGTGCTGTTTGTGGAATCGAGCATGACTCTGTTCGGGGCGGGGGTGGGGGGGGGGGGCGTAGTGGGAAAAGTTGACGAGCAGCTGAGGAAGTGGATATTGGGAAAAAATTGGTAGTAAAGAATTTATAATAATAATAAGGGAGTGAAAAAGTTGCTCGAAAATTCATGAACGGTATTGGTTTTTTACATAAACTGTTTCTGAAATTACACATGTGCGTTGTAATTTGACAGCAAGTTTTTTATTTTTTAGGCAATTTTTGAAAATTTGGGGCAAAAGATTTGTAATTTTAATATCTGGTATTTTTATTTTAGAAAAAAGTAGATTTATGTTCAATTAACGTAAGTAACGTAATGAAATTTCATGTTCCGGTGCATTAAATGTAGAATTTATTTTTACAGTGCATTAATCGCGATACCAAACAATAGTGATATCAGTTGTAAATATAGTAAAATTGATTCTCGAAGAACAATTAAAATTTAGTGTATTCTCACCAGAATTTTCGGATGTGAGATGAGAGCTAGCGGATCGAAGTGGACGCCACCATGTATTGAAACGTTTCGATATTCTTTTTAGATCGTCTTCTTCCACGCAGTAAAAAATAATTTCGTAAAATCGGAGTGCGAAATTTTGTGAAAAATAATTTTGTTAAATAAGTGACAAAGTCGATTGTTCATTTTTAATTCGTTTCTAATTCATCAAAGTCGATTTTTAATTTTAGTTTGTACCAAAATTTGTACTTATTTTGGCCTGCGTTGTGCCGATACTGGCGCACAGTTACATGAAATAATTTTTCCCGCGATATATATTGTTAACTTGGAAATATAGCGAAGGGACGCGCAGTCGCATATACCCCATCTGCCGTCTGTCGCCGTACACGTAGGCAAAGTTGTCCAATAGTTTATTCACCGTCTTGGCTTGCACGCAACGGTTTGCGTGCACGCATAAGGAGATTCTACAAACGCCTAATTCGCCATCGCTCTCGTCATGATATTACGTAGCTAAGTGTTCCTGAGTACCACATTAGAGACGTCTTTCTGTTTCGTCTGGTTCGAAAACATCGCGTGACATTTACGAATGCAGAAGAAGAAAATACAATGCCAACGATGGAACAAACGAACGATACATTAAGGATATCCGTACCAAAAGTCGTGTCTGTTCGATCTTGATCAAACTTATGCGATCTACAGAAAAAAGTCGCAATGTAGCGTTTATCTCCGACAATTTTTGTTCAATTGATATAAAAAAATAACCGATCGATGAGCATACTTTAACTACAGACAGTGTCAAAATTTGAAAAAGATTTATGGTCTCGTTTTCAACTGCCGTTAAAAAAACGAAGCGTCCATCTCTTTCCAGTACACTTGCTGTGTATCACCTTTCTCTCTCGCACAGTGACTACCGCCGTGACTGATATCCTTAATGCATTACCCACACATCTCCGAAGAGCGATATTAAATAATCATAATGGCATCATCGGGTGATGATATTCTACCTGTATACGCGTTTTTAGCCGGACAGCTAAAAAATTGCGAGCGCTACAGTGCGTATAGACATTTAAAAACAACTGAACATTTTTGGACGAAATTTTGCAGAAACATTGACTATTAACCACACATGCTGTCTGCAAAATTTCAGCCTGATCGGTCGAGGCGTTCTCGAGTATAGCCGTTTGAATTTTTCACGTTCGATTCACACACACGCAGCCGGACATTTTTTCTAAATGTGATATTTCGATGTTTTGGAACATTCTGAACACGTTTTCATTAAAATCTCGAAAACTTTTTTTTTCACCATCACAAAGCTTCCTCTATGAGGAAGCAAAATGTTCCAACTCTTCTTACACCCTTTCGGCTTTGAAGTGTCAACTATAATTTTTTTGAAATAGCGATCCGGACGATCAAGTCCAGCTCGCAGCGCGTGCAAGCAACTACGGGATTCAGTGGTGTTGGGCCGATTTGCATATCTAATGACCAATGATAAAGGATTGTGTCAAAATGACGCCACGGCTTGGATCGTCTTGACGATCCAAGCCGTAGCCAACCCTTTATCATTGGTCATTCGATATGCAAATTGACCCAACACCACTGGACCCCGTATTTGCTTGCACGCGATGGTTAATATGCACATACAAAGCAGAAACTGTATGAACCCCATAATTATTCAATTTTCAACGTCGATTATTAAACATGTATCATATCTATCATTATATTATCATACGATGGTTGGCTTGTCGTAGACATGCTTCAGTCTCGTCCAGTAAAGAAGACCTGGCGCCAAAGGCTACCGCGTCTTTCATAATGCGTACAAGGAATAAAAGTAAAATGAATAGTGCAACGAATCACTTTTTGAAATTTGAGGACATCTTTGACGAGCGTTACTACATTATTAATAAACGAATACTCTGTTATATCGGTCAGTGGCCTTATCAACCCGTTTTTGAACGAAGCATTCGGTCCACATTTATAGTAATCTTTGCACTCAGTCTTATGGTGCCTCAGGTAGGTCCTGTCACGGCTTTAAATGTAAATCAAACTGGAACGTAATTTGCACATGGCTTTCTCATTCTTTACGATCTTGCGCATAATTTTCTCTATGAGAATGTTCGCTGATCGTTTTTTGACTTCTTCGTAGAGGAAGCTATGGAGAAAATTTTAAAAAATAAGGAAACCAGGTGCAAATTACTTAGCACCTTCTTTCGTGACATTAAAACAATTCTACATCTCATAAAATTGAAACGGTCAAAAGTTATCGTAAAATTTATCGTAGAAAATGGCTAATTGAAATTTGCGTAATCGGTAGTTTTGAGGCCGTCTTACGTATTTTTCCTCAGTGATGACGAATCTCCAAACTATCTTACTCCTAGAATCATATTTGATGCATACACTCGTGTCAGATTTATATCTGACACGTACAAATCTTTTTTACTGTTTACCTTCATGTTAATATTTATCATATGTACCTCGATTTTTTGTGATTCCGTAAATTTCCATTATATTTAGACATTGCAATTGATACAGTCATGGGGTCACGCTGCTAGCTTCATCGAGTGTTTTTCACCACTAGTAACGAATTTTGGGTGCGACATTAAGCTTTTAAATTTTGTCGTTCATAGTCAGAAGGTGAGGAAATACAAAACATATTGAATTGAATAAACATGTATCGTCGATAAAATAAGCCTGAAATTTGAGGTATCAGTATATAAAAATACAGTATTATATATAGCGACTCATGAATGTTAAAGGTACGATGGCTTCTCGATGAGGTACGAGATGACTGGGAATGCACCCGACACTTGCCGGAACTCAAAATTCTTCATGAACATG
Source organism: Ichneumon xanthorius (assembly GCA_917499995.1). Lineage (NCBI taxonomy): Eukaryota > Metazoa > Arthropoda > Insecta > Hymenoptera > Ichneumonidae > Ichneumon > Ichneumon xanthorius. The sequence goes on along the minus strand of OU824204.1, from coordinate 2,895,602 downwards.
GTCGGAAAGGAATGCGTTTCACAATAGCGTATCTAAGTTGGTCGATCACTGATATGGACGAGTGTTTTTTAAACGATACATTATATTTCAAATATCGATATTTAGCAGTGTTCTATACGACTATAGCAGCTTGGACATCAGTGCCACTTATACCAATTGTCATGGATATGGTCGCACCGCTCAACGAATCGAGACCCCATATTCAATATTTTGCGACCGATTACCGTGTCGATCCGGACAAGTATTTCTATCCGATTTTCTTGCACTCATTCGCAGTCACTGCTGTAGGCTTGCTAATCTTTGTGGCCGTTGATACGTTCTTCATGATGATTTCACAACATGCTTGCGCAATGTTGAACATACTTAGGTTATACAACCAATAATATTCCAAAAATAACTATAGCATAGAAAAACTCCATGCGTTCCTTCTCGTAACGCTTTGCTGACAACGGTATGAAAATTCAACACCGTGAGAGATGATACTCAAATTGGGCGTTTACTCTATATTTTGAAACTTTGGAACTCTCATGCAATTTCTCGTTTCACGGTGGAAACGATAAGGACTATCGTTTACTGTTTAAGTACTATCGCACTTTTCAGGTAACTTGGACAGGGCGTTTAAGTTACCTAAACAGTGTAGAGCAATAAAATTTACAACGACATATTCTATATTCTATATATAGAATATAGAATATATTTATTATATATATTGAATAGAATCGAACAAATTGAAGTCGATTTGGAGATGAAATATTTTAATAGTAATTGGGTATCCAATGTCGATGGTATTTTCATGTAGATATCGTTTGGAGAATATAACTCAGGTGTATAACGAAGTCACTGTCCGGATCGATACTAATATCCGAGAAGACTTTTATTACCAACAAATAGTTGCTTGCATAATGAAACACCAGCGTGCCATAGAGTAAGTAAACTAACGATTAATCATATCCGATACACAGAGAAAAATATAGGAATCGTTTCCATTGATTTGTATAGTCGACGGGCAGGTCGAATTTGGGATTCTTTCCCATACCTTTGCAGGGCGTTAACGAAGTACTCAAGGCTGCCTACTTGTTCGACGTTTCTCTCGGTCCTACTATCAAAAACTATCTATATAGACCTTCCCCCTGGGAACTATTGGTATAATAGAAAATACTATCCTTTTTCTCAGTGTGTGAAGCGCTCATAACTGTTACGTGTGATGATTCGATTTTCAAAAAGATTTCTGTATTTTTTTTTCTTGATGAAGGTACATAGGTGTCATACAGGCCTCGTGTCAGTGGTATCTTCTTTTACTTGTCGGTTTGAATATGCTTTCCATCAGCTGCACGTGTTCGCAGGTAGATCGTCGCAGCGTATTGCATCACTTTTTTTGTATAATTTCGACCCTTCTGTGCGTAGACAGTTGCAAAGGGCACTAGCACCGCGGACATCTTAAGATTTACCTTCTTCACCGTCGCTCAAGTGTTTCATCTTTTCTGTAACACCATGCCCGGACAATGGATAATGGAGACCAGTTCTCTCCTTCCATTCTCGGCGTATGTAGAGATAAAAAAGTCGTGCAAGCATCGTCTTTATTAGATTAAATTTGTCATGTCACAGATATAGTTGTAATTGGCACTTAATGTCACCGAAGTCGCGAAAATTGATTGTCCTCTTCATAAGACGGAGTGTCGAACCGTGTTTGATCACCGCTGGAAAGATGTACGTCATGTCAATGGAGAACTTTTGCAGCGTAAGTTAGACAAGGTTCATCATTTTTTATCATTCAATTAATGATGGATAAATGTCTTAATTAATTGTTCATTTTTTAAGGTACTACAAACGTCGATGTCCTATATGACGTTACTCTCTTCAACGCAGTGATATGCTTACCTGGTTTGAACGTTACTGTTTCAATCTCGGCGCATTAAAATTTGCTATGTTGCAGTTACTGTATTTTTTAAAATTTTATTGGCTCATAAATTGTATTGAATGAAGTTAATATAAATAATGTTGGTATCATAGGATTTAAATCTTTGATCTCAATCACGGTATTTTTATTATTCAGTCTATGTTAATGTACAAATTAACGTCATACTTTTCATATGCGCGATCAGAACGAATTTTTTTTTTCTTGGTCTCGGACCTCGAGGATGTTGTGGCCAATTCTTTATGCGATTGGAAAGGACCCTGAGGATAGGATAGGTAGAGCCTTTATAGTGGTTAGAGACCGCTTCGCTTGTGCGAGAGCTCCGCCGAATCGCCATCTCGCGGCCAAACGCGACAATCTACCTGGGGTAAAGGCGTTCTGTTACCGTATATAGCAATAATGACGCATGTCGATGGTCTGACAATAGGAGGCTATGCGTATGTACAGCCTATATGAACATAGGGTATGTCTATTTACAGCCTATACAGACATAGACTAAGCCTATTTACAGGCTACATGGACATAGACTATGCCTATTTACAGCCTATATGGCCCCATCGTGTTGCTGCTTATCTGACATCTCCAGTTACTTTCGAACAGTCATGAAAAATGAAGTCTAGATGACTCATAATTGAAACAATACTTCTACAAAGTCTATCGGCTTGTGTGGTAATGAATACTATAATCTCAATAAATGGATGCTTTCCATATTCGGGCAGCCCCCCTGTCAACCTTCTGTAAAATGAAAAAGGGTTTATTTTCCACTAGTATATATAGCTTCAATGTGCGATCATTCTGAAGTGCGGTATCCTGTGTTTTTAATACGGGTGATGGTTTTTACATGGAGCCGATTGGATACCTTTACCGAGTGTTTTTCCCCTTTGCAGCAAAGATTTGTACGTCGGTGGTACTTGATGTTTCAAAAATTGAAAAATTGTTCGTTGTCCTCGTACAGTGGTGCGTCCGGCCCTGCACCATCACGACCGGCCAGACACATGTCATATCAATGGAGAACTTTTGCAGCATTAGTCAAACAATTTTTATTAATCTCTATATTCTACAATGGACATTAACGATTTTTCTGAAATTGTTGGTTTATCCAACGAACTTCAAACTTCGATGTCATATTTCACGTTGTTCACACCTCAATGCTATGATCATGTATGCTATGCGTGAAAGAGACCCGACTAACAATATATTTAAACAATATGAATCCACTATTTGAGAACAAACGTCTACTTTCGGGCCGACTAATCTTTCAACTTGAATCTTGACTATCTTCATTAAATTCACTTTGCGAATTAATTGTGTTATTAAAACTACCAAACTTAATTTACTAATTCAAATATTCTGTATGGCTCAGTTAGCCAGAGTAAGCACTTCTCACGAATTCACTTTGCTCCGACTCTTGTTCAAACTCTTCTTATACCCATTTGGCTTTGAGGTGTTAGCTGTAATATTTTCGCCGCTGCGACCCGGACATACAACGATCCGAGCCCAAGCGTCATCCTGACTCAACCCTGTATTATCGGTTATTAGATATGCAAATTCGTCCGACACAACTATAGCCCGTATTTTCTTCCACGCGATGGCTAATATGCACGTACAATTCAGAAACTGAATGAAACCCAACATCATTCAATTTTCATCATCGATTATTAGCTATAATTTTTTTGCCGTTGCGACCCGGACGTAAGACGATCCAAGCCCTAGTCTCAGTCTGACACAACCCTTTATAATTAGTCATTAGATATGCAAATTGGTCCAACACAATCGAACCCCATATTTGCTTGCACGTGACGGTTAATATGCACGTACAATGCGGAAAATGCATCCCCATCTTTATTCAATTTTCATCGTCGATTATTTATTAAACGCGTATCGTATCTATCATTATATTATCACACGATGGCAGGCTTTTCACGGACATGCTTCAGTCTCTTCCGGTAAAGAAGACTTAGCGTCGCAACGCCATCACATCGTTGATAATGCGTAACATGTCGCAGTCAAGGAATGAAAGTAAATTGAACGGTAGAACGAATCATTTTTCGAATTTTGTGGACATCTTTAATGGGCGTTACTACACTATTAATAAACGAATACTCTGTTATATCGGTCTGTGGCCTTATCAAACCGTTTGTGAACGAAGCATTAGGTCCACATGTCTAGTAATCCTTGCTCTCACTCTTTTGGTACCTCAGGTAGGTCTTGTCACGGCGTCAAATGTAAAGAAGCTGGAACATAATTTGCACGTGACTTCCTCACTTCTTACAATTTTGCGCACAGCATAAGAAAGTTTGCTGATCGGTTTTGGCTTCCTCGTAGAGGAAGCTATGGACAAAATTATAATAAATAAGGAAGCCAGATGCAAATTACTTTGCAGCTTTTTTCTCAACATTAAAAAAATTCTAAATCTCATAAAATTGAAACGATTAAACGTTACCGCAAAATGTATCTTAAAAAATCGCTAACTGAAATTTGCATAATTCGTGGATTTGAGGCCGTCTTATGTATTTTTCCCACTGATGAAAAATGTCCAAATTATTTTACTCCTAGATTATGTTTGATGCATACACTCGCTTCGGACATTAAATTAAAAACATGAAAATAAAAATTTTCACATCGCTTTCTCATAAAAGTTGAAAATAAAAATGTTCAACTTTTATGGGAAAGCGATATGAAAATTTCAATTTTTAACTTTTCAACGTCATCGTAATGTTAGACTTTTATGCAAAACGGACGATCGATTCAGGTTCAACGAGTAAAAATACACCATCGTCACGCTTCACTTTGTCGGATCTGCAATCGGCGCGAACAAATATATAGAATTATGTGCTCCTGAATATTTGTTGGCACTTTAAATTTTTACTCAAGAAATCCAAATGATACCTCCTTTATCTAGCTTTTTCAACCCCGTCATATCCATCGTCTTGTGTATTTCTTACCGTAGAACACGACAAGCACCTGGGTTTCAATCACGTTTCTCGACGTTTTAAACTATTTTAAGTATTCATCGTATGTACCACGATTTTTGTGATTACGTAAATATCCATTATATTTAGACTCTGCAATTGATACAGTCATGGGGTACCGCTGCTAGCTTCATCGAGTGTTTTTCACCTTTTGTAACGAACTTTGGGTCCATCGTTAAGCTTTTTTATTTTACCGTTCATACCCAGAAGGTGAGGAAATTGAAAATGTATTGTCGATGAAGTTGGTCTCATATTCGAGGCATCAGTATATAAAAATGTGGTATTATATCTAGTGACTCATGAATGTTAAAGGTAAGACGACTTCTCGATGAGTTACGCAAAGACTGGGAATGCACACGACACTTGCCGGAATTAAAAATTCTTCATAAACATGGCCGGAAAGGAATGCGTTTCACAATAGCGTATCTAAGTTAGTCGATCACTGACATCCACGAGTGTGTTTTAAACAATACATTATATTTCAAACATCAATATTTAGTAGTGTTCTATACGACTATAGCGGCTTGGACGTCAGTGCCGCTTATACCAATTGTCATGGATATGGTCGCACCGCTCAACGAATCGAGACCCCATATTCAATATTACGCGACTGATTACCGTGTCGATCAAGAAAAGTATTTCTATCCGATTTTCTTACACTCATTCATAGTCACTGCCGTTGGTATGCCAGTCTTTGTTGCCGTTGATACGTTCTTCATGATGATTTCACAACATGTTTGCGCAATATTGAACATACTCAGGTTATACAGCCAACAATATTTCAATAATAGTAAACTATAGAATAGAAAAACTTGATGTGTTCCTTCTCGTAACGATTTACTGGCGACAATATGAAAATTCACCACAGTGGGCGTAATACCTAAATTGGGCGTTTATTATCGATTTTAGAACTTTGGAACGCCTCATGTAATTTTTTGTTTTACTGTGGAAACGATAACCCTGTCCAAATTACCTAATCAGTATGGAGGACTAAAATTTATTATGACTATTTAATGAATATACATGTGTAATTTATGCATCCAAATTTACAGCCCATTGAAACGATACCTTGTTGCCAAATATTGTTTTTATACATTCATGATGAATAGAATGGAACAAATTGAAGTAGATTCGTAGCTGAAATATTTTCATATTAATCGTGTATCCAATGTCGATGGTATTTCCCTGTAGATATCGTTTGGAGAATATGGTTCAAGTGGATAACGAAGTCAGCGTCCGACTCGATACTAATGTCCGAGAAGATTGTTATTACCAACAAATAGTTGCTTGCGTAATGCAACACAAGCGTGCCATAGGGTAAGTAAACTAACGATTAATCATATCCGATACACTGAGAAAAATATAGGAATAGCTTCCACAGATTTATATAGTAACCGACGGACAGGGAATAATTTGGGACTAGAACTGAAGGGCGGCTAAGAATATCTTGGGGAAGTATGCAAGACTGTCCACTTGTTCGACGTTTGCTATACGAATTTGCAGATCATTCCGACTTATTTATCTCGGTGTAAAGTGGAATCCTCTCACGCCCCAACGCTTAGAGTTGAAGAACCTGCCACAAGTGTCTATTCTCACATCCCTTCAATATTGCCTGCCTCATTTCCTCATACATACTTCAATGATAAGACGTAGGGTAAACCGGCCAATGTATGGACAGTTAAGCAGACAAAAAAGGCAATGAATAGACGTTTTTTATGCACGTGCTCTTATGGAAAGTGTCCATTCATTGGCCCTGTACATTCATTGGCTGGTTTACCCTATACCAATGGTCGGAAACTAAAAAGGTAATATGCCACCCGGAAGGGGTGTTCCGTACACTTGTGGGAGGTCGGTCAAACATGTGAAGCTCTCATTCCTGTTACCTGTGAGGATTCGATTTTTAAAGATATTCTGCATTTTTTGTGAAGGTACATAGGTGTTATGCAGAGCACGTGCCACTCGTATCTTCTTCTTCTTGTCGGCTTCAATATGCTTTGCATCAGCTGCACGTGTTCTCAGGTAGATAGTCGCAGCGTATTGCATCACATTTTTGGTATAATTTCGACTCTCCTTTGAGTAGATCGTTGCAAAGGGCACTAGCACTAAAGACGTCTTAAGATTTACATTCTTCACCGTCGCTCAAGTGCTTCATCTTTTCTGTAACTCGTTGCCCGGACATTGGATAATGGAGACCAGCTCTCTCATTCCAATTTCGGCGTATGTACACCGCAGCAAAATTAGATACTACAGAGAGATAAAAAAAAGCCGTGCAAGCATCCGTCTTTATGAACCTAAATTTGTCATCTCACACAGATACAGTTGTAATTGGTACTTAATGTGTCCGAGGTCGCGAGAATTGATTGTATTCTTCATAAGACGGACCATTGAACCGTGTTCAATAACCGCTGGAAAGATATACGTCATGTCAATGGAGAACTTTCGTTGTGTAAGTTGGGTAACGTTTCAATTAACAATGGATAAATATCTTAATGCATTGTTCGTTTATTTAAGGTACTCCAAACTTCGATGTCCTATATGACCTTACTCACTTCAACGCAGTGATATGCTTATATGGTTTGATTAATAGTGTTTGAACTTCGGCGCATTAAAGATCTACTATATTGCACTTACTATAATAAACAAATTTTAGTGACTCATAAATTGCATTAGATCATCTCATGAGTTTTTCAAAAGATTCCATGTAGAATAAGGTTAGTAAAATGCTATAGAGAGGAAAAAAAATCTATGAAGAAAATATCACCAGACACATGTCATATCAATGGAGAACTTTTGCAGCATGAGTCAAACAATTTTTATTAATCTCTATATTCTACAATGAACATTAACGATTTTTGTGAAATTGTTGGTTTATCCAACGAACTTCAAACTTCGATGTCCTGTTTCACGGTGTTCACCTCAATGCTATGATCATGTATGCTCTGCGTGAAAGAGACCCGACTAACAATACGAATCCACTATTTGAGAAGAATCGTGTACTTTCAAGCCGGCTAATCTTTCAACTTGAATCTTGACTATCTTCATTAAATTCACTTTGTGAATTAATTGTGTTATTAACACTAACAAACCTTAATTTACTAATTCAAATATTCTGTATGGCCCAGTTAGCCAGAGTAAGCACTTCTCACTAATTCACTTTGCTCTGACTCTTGTTCAAACTCTTCTTATACCCGTTTGGCTTTGAGGTGTTAGCTATAATATTTTCGCCGCTGCGACCCGGACATACAACGATCCGAGCCCTAGCGTCATCCTGACTCAACCCTGTATTATCGGTTATTAGATATGCAAATTCGTCCGACACAACTGTAGCCCGTATTTCCTTCCACGCGATGGCTAATATGCACGTACAATTCAGAAACTGAATGAAACCCAACATCATTCAATTTTCATCATCGATTATTAGCTATAATTTTTTTACCCTTGCGACCCGGACGTAAGACGATCCAAGCCCTAGCCTCAGTCTGACACAACCCTTTATAATTAGTCATTAGATATGCAAATTGGTCCAACACAATCGAACCCCATATTTGCTTGCACGTGACGGTTAATATGCACGTACAATGCGGAAAATGCATCCCCATCTTTATTCAATTTTCATCGTCGATTATTTATTAAACACGCATCGTATCTATCATTATATTATCACACGATGGCAGGCTTATCGCAGACAAGTTCAGTCTCGTCCGGTAAAGAAGACTTAGCGCCGCAACGCCATCCCATCCTTGACAATGCGTAACATGTTGCAGTCAAGGAATGAAAGTAAAGTGAACGGTACAACGAATCATTTTTCGAATTCTGTGGATATCTTTAATAGCCGTTACTACACTATTAATAAACGAATACTCTGTTATATCGGTCAGTGGCCTTATCAAACCGTTTGTGAACGAAGCATTAGGTCCACATGTCTAGTAATCCTTCCTCTCACTCTTTTGGTGCCTCAGGTAGGTCTTGTCACGGCGTCAAATGTAAAGAATCTGGAACATAATTTGCACGTGACTTCCTCACTTCTTACAATTTTGCGCACCGCATAAGAAAGTTGGCTGATCGATTTTGGCTTCCTCGTAGAGGAAGCTATAGACAAAATTATAATAAATAAGGAAGCCAGATGCAAATTACATTGCAGCTTTTTTCTCAACATAAAAAAATTCTAAATCTCATAAAATTGAAACGGTTAAACGTTACCGTAAAAAATCGCTAACTGAAATTTGCATAATTCGTGGATTTGAGGCCGTCTTATGTATTTTCCCCACTGATGAAAGATCTCCAAATTAGTTTTCTCCTAGATTACGTTTGATGCATATTCTCGCGTCGGACATTAAATACAAACATGAAAATAAAAATTTTCACATCGTTTTCTCATAAGATTTGAAAATTTCAATTTGTAACTTTTTGAACGTTAACGTAATGTTACACTTTTATGTAAAACGGCCGATCGATTCCTTTTCAGCGAGTAAAAATACACCATCGTCACGCTTCACTTTGTCGGATCTGCGATCGGCGCGAACAAATACATAGAATTATGCGCTCCTGAATATTTTTTGGCACTTTATATTTTTACTCCAGAAATCCAAATAGTACCTCCTTTATCTAGCTTTTTCAACCCCGTCATATCCATCATCTTGTGTATTTCTTACCGTAGAACACGACAATCACCTGGGTTTCAATCACATTTCTCGCCGTTTTAAACTATTTTAAGTATTCAACGTATGTACCACGATTTTTTGTGATTACGTAAATATCCTTTATATTTAGACTCTGCAATTGATACAGTCATGGGGTACCGCTGCTAGCTTCATCGAGTGTTTTTCACCTCTTGTAACGAACTTTGGGTCCCTCGTTAAGCTTTTCAATTTTATCGTTCATACCCAGAAGGTGAGGAAATTGAAAACGTATTTTCGATAAAGTTGGTCTCATATTCGAGGCATCAGTATATAAAAACGCGGTATTCTATCTAGTGACTCATGAATGTTAAAGGTAAGACGGCTTCTCGATGAGTTACGCGAAGACTGGAAATGCACACGATACTTGCCGGAATTAAAAATTCTTCATAAACATGGCCGGAAAGGAATGCGTTTCACAATAGCGTATCTAAGTTAGTCGATCACTGACATGGACGAGTGTGTTTTAAACGATACATAATATCTCAAACATCAATATTTAGTAGTGTTCTATACGACTATAGCGGCTTGGACATCAGTGCCACTTATACCGATTGTCATGGATATAGTCGCACCGCTCAACGAATCGAGACCCCATATTCAATATTACGCGACTGATTACTGTGTCGATCCAGAAAAGTATTTCTATCCGATTTTCTTACACTCATTCACAGTCACTGCCATCGGTATGCCAGTCTTTGTTGCCGTTGATACGTTCTTCATGATGATTTCACAACATGCTTGCGCAATATTGAACATACTCAGGTTATACAGCCAACAATATTTCAAAAATAGTAAACTATACAATTGAAAAACTTGATGTGTTCCTTCTCGTAACGATTTACCGGCGACATTATGAAAATTCAAGACAGTGGGCGTAATACTTAAATTGGGCGTTTATTATTGATTTTAGAACTTTGGGACTCTCATGTAATTTTTTGTTTTGCGGTGGAAACGATAACCCTGTCCAACTTACCTAATCAGTGTGGAGGACTAAAATTGGTAGCGACATGTCCTATTTAATGAATATAAATGTGTAATTTATGCATCCAAATTTAAAGCCCATTAAAACCCTACCTTGTTGCCAAATATTGTTTTTATACATTTATGATGAATACAATGGAACAAATTGAAGTCGATTCCGAGCTGAAATATTTTCATATTAATAGGGTATCCAATGTCGATGGTATTTCCCCGTAGATATCGTTTGGAGAATATGGTTCAAGTGGATAACAAAGTCAGCGTCCGACTCGATACTAATGTCCGAGATGATTGTTATTACCAACAAATAGTTGCTTGCGTAATGCAACACAAGCGTGCCGTAGCGTAAGTAAACTAACGATTAATCATATCCGATACACTGAGAAAAATATAGGAATAGCTTCCGCACATTTATATAGTAAGCGACGGATTTGGGACGAATTTGGGACTAAAACTGAAGGGCGGCTAAGAATATCTTGGCGAAGTATCCGAGACTGTCCACTTGTTCGACGTTTGCTATACGAATTTGGAGATCATTCCGACTTGTTTATCTCAGTGTAAAGTGGAATCCCCTCACGCTCCAACGTTTAGAGTCGAAGAACCTCCTCAAGTGTCTATTCTCACATCCCTTCACTATTGCCTGCCTCATTTCTTCATACATACTTCAATGATAAGACGATTCAAGTATATTGTGCAACAAGGGTCGCAATCGCCAATTCGACCCTCAGTACACATAATCTTTTTTGTTACAAGTGCATGAATCTGCGGCACTTGGAATGGCCGTCGCGTGAGACGAATACTGAAAAGTGAGCTTGTGTCTCCAGGATGAAAACGTCGAAAGTAAACTCCCAAGGCCCGAAAACGTCGAATGTAAACTCCCAAGGGAAGAAAACGTCGAAAGTAAACTCCCAAAGAACGAAAGTGAACGAAATGCGAACTGCGCACGCGTGACTCCGTCATTTCACCACAAGTTCACAACTGGCATGCAATAGGCCACTTTCGGCTCGCAAAACTGCCGTGTAAAGTGCCGCGATTCATGCACGTGTGACAAAAAGGTAATATGCCATCTCGAAGGGGTGTTCCGTACACATGTGGGAGGTCGGTCAAACATGTGAAGCTCTCATTCCTGTTACCTGTGAGGATTCGATTTTTAAAGATATTCTGCATTTTTTTTTTTTTTATGAAGGTACATAGATGTTATGCAGAGCACGTGCCAGTCGTATCTTCTTTTACTTGTCGGCTTGAATATGCTTTCCATCAGCTGCACCTGTTCTCGGGTAGATATTCGCAGCGTGTTGCATCATTTTTTTTTGGTATAATTTCGACTCTCCTTTGAGCAGATCGTTGCAAAGGGCACTAGCACCGAAGACGTCTTAAGATTTGCATTCTTCACCGTCGCTCAAGTGCTTCATCTTTTCTATAACTCGTTGCCCGGACAATGGCTAATGGAGACCAGCTCTCTGATTCCAATCTCGGCGTATGTACACCGCAGCAAAATAATACTACAGAGAGATAAAAAAAAGCCATGCAAGCATCCGTCTTTATTAAACTAAATTTGTCATCTCACACAGATATTATTGTAATTGGTACTTAATGTATCCGAGGTCGCGAGCATTGATTGTACTCTTCATGAGACGGACTATTCAACCGTGTTCAATAACCGCTGGAAAGATATACGTCATGTCAATGGAGAACTTTCGTTGCGTAAGTTAGGCAGCGTTTCAATTAACGATGGACAAATGTCTTAATGAATTGTTCGTTTATTTAAGGTACTCCAAACTTCGATGTCCTATATGACCTTACTCACCTCAACGCAGTGATATGCTTATATGGTTTGATTAATACTGTTTGAACTTCGGCGCATTAAAATTCTACTATGTTGCACTTACTATATTAAAAAAATTTTGTTGACTCATAAATTGCATTAGATCATCTCATGAGTTTTTCAAAAGATTCCATGTAGAATAAGGTTAGTGAAATGCTATAGAGAGGAAAAAAAATCAATGAAGAATATATCACGAAAGCTCGACCGGCCGGTAATTATTATGTCCTGAACGCAACCGGAGTCCTCGGAGATTGCTTTTTTCTCTACACTTCCAAAACATTTTGATTAAATTTTTTTTGACAAGACAAACGAAGCGATATGAAAATTTCAACTTTCAATTTTTTCTTAATTTATTTATCGATATGCTTAACAATACCAAATTTTGAACATTCCAGGATGGGCGCTTATCCGAGAACTTATACATGATAGCGTCTCACTTAAAGATCTTATTTTTGTAAATACTTGACGTAGAGACGCTACCGCGTCTCTTGATATCATTCAGCCGAAGTCGTTGCCGGTCTCATTGCATTGATAACAAGACGGTAAAGTATGACATTGAAGTTTTCAGCGCCATATTAACAAAAGATAAAACAAGATAAGATTTTTTTGTTGATTTTTTCCATTCGGCAAAAAAATTTCTCATTATTTTGCAATTGTTCTCACCACTCCGAAACTTTCTATCGACCAGACGAAAATCTTGCCGGCTGTGAGTTTGCACGGCTCGATGCTTCGTATCATTATCATTACGAGGAGCTTTCTTCGCGAGGAGCGAGGACGCGTGTGTGGACGCGTAACGCACGTGTTTATCAGACCCTCGAGAACTGTTATAGTTTATACGCAAGTAAATAAGAAATTACAAAATTAAAAAATGGCTGACTGGCTTAAGTTGCGCAGTCACACTCGGTGAATTGAGGCAATCGAAATAATTGTGTATTACGTTTGCTGATAACAATATTTTAACAACAGTTTGATTCTCGAGAGTTTCACTGTCTCAGCGGACTTTACCGCATTCTCAATCGGCGTCATCGTTTTCGGCAGAAAAAATCTTTTTTCCCATAATGATATAAAAATGTATGTGTGTATGTATTTTCGAACAAACATTGTCGACTTGCTGATATTCCTGACGTATCCGGTATTTCACTACTTACTTCCCACAAGTAAATAGCCCTAACTGTGAGGTTAGGGAGATTGACTCACCTGCGGGACAAGTATGCTTCCGATGAGGAGCATCGTTATTGATGTATAAAAGTGGCGTTCACTTGGTGTCTGCAGAGGCCACTGGCCAAGGTAATACAGAAATCGCTTATTTAGTCGGTGGTAAGAAGATTGAAAAAAATCCATTGCCGTGGAGGATTACCGCTGTTGAGCAGCAAAGGCGCTACTTGTTGTTTTTTTCGATTGTTTTGATAAACATATTTTTTGAAGAATTTTTTGTATGTACTGCTACTTGGCTACTTTGATTTGATTTTTTTCGATCGATAATTATGCCGATTCAACAGGAAGCTTTGAAGTACCCGTTGTAGGCAAAGTACAGGTATTGGCCATCAATGGGCAGCCCTCATGCATGACACTCGATCTTCCCCTATGAACGCCTCATTAAGGATTCTCTCAGTTGGCGGACACTTTGTAGCTGCTTTCTGTTGAATGCGGGGAAGCCGCATTATCGACCCAATATTACTTCTCAGTTGACGGTGGACTGAGTAGCACCCACTCGAAAAAGGATTGGATAATTTACCTTTGCTACAATGTTTTATTTCAAAGTCGGTACAACCAAGAGCCTCGGACGAAGTGACGGCGATGACATTTGTGAATGTGGTAAATTTCGTGTATGCGGCAGAATTCGTGAATGTGGTAAAATTCGTGAGTTCGTTAAAAGTCCTGAATTCGGTACAATTCGTGAACTCGGTAAAATTCGCGAACGCGTTAAAATTCGTGAATTAGGTAAAATTCAGATTGTCCAAATTCAGATCAGTCAGACAATCCTCAACTCTATATTCATTATAGATCGAACTAGACAGGTGTTTTCAAATCTGTTTATGTTCGTTTTTCATCTTCAACTGTACTAATGGTCAAAGATAATAGAAGACGATGTATGTGATTGTCACTGTATTTTTATTTATTGGTATTTGAAAAAGAAAACAAAAAAGAATCGATTATTGAAAATTCTACCCAACAATTTTTCCTTTATTTTCCCCACATTGTTTTTGTCCGAGTGTCAAGTATCGATGGAACCGCTTCCGTTAGATCCCACAGAAACTTCAGTCTGAAAACTATTCAATGGTGTGAGTCGGTAAGTAATCATCATTGCTAATCTTACACTCACGAACACTAATTCCTAGACACAAACGTGCAGAAACGTCACCAAACAATTGTGAAATTAATTAACGACAACATAACAAGTTTAAATAGTTTCTCAACTACTTTTTTCATTGATTATTTGTTTTTCTTAATCTATTTATCATGATTGACAAAACTAAATTTTCAACATTCCTGTCCGGACGCCTATCCGAGAACTGAATATGGTGGCGTCTCGCTTAAAAATCTTTATGTTTTAAGAACTTGGCGTCGAGACGCTACCACATATCTTGATATCATTCCGGTGCCGGTCTCATTGTATCGACAACAAGACGGTAAAGTATGACATCGAAGTTTTCAGTGCCTTATTAATAAAAGATAAATTAAGATAAGATTTTTTTTTGTTTTTTCATTTGGCAAATATTTTTTTATTACTTCGCAATAATTCTCACCATTCCGAAGCTTTCTATCGACCAGACGAAAATCTTGCCGGCCGTGAGCTTGCAAGGCTCGGCGCTTCGTATCATTATCATTACGAGGAGCTTTCTTTCGCGAGACGTCATGTCGTACCAGTCGACGTTGTAACTGAGAAAAAAATGATAGTTATAAAAAAAAAATCCACGTTATTTTGCCATGGTTGCACAAGTCGATGTCGTGTACACTGACGCATTCAGAAAAATATTTTGGCTGTGTTTAATCAACTCTTGTCCCAGCCAGCACGGATGAAACAAAGCGAATGTAACGGAGATCACGAAAGCCGCGGCTCTGAGCGCCTCGGCTGGTCGATCATAATTCGTCACTATCTAGCAACAACCGATAGAGAAATAATAGTATTGCATGAGCGTAGGAAATTCGTCACTCGACGTGGACGATCGGTTGAACCCACCGTATATCCGGTCAACGTAATAACCAGCGTATTTACCGCAATTATAAACACTTGACTGACGTAGCACGAGGATTCGATGAGTTCGGCGTACCTTCGTAGCCGAAAGACCAAAAACACGATTATCGACGATGCATGTGTGTCAATAAAAATTTAGAAATCGATCGATTTACCCGAGAGCTTCTTTGTGAATTTTTATACAGTCGACGATCTTATGGTAAGTTTCGTCGTCGCGTTTCTTCGTCTCTGATTTATCATCGTCGAAAACGACACCTCCGAGGTTTTCCAAACGTGCTCTGAAGTTAAATATTCGATCGAATTCACTCGACAGCAACGAGTCTTTTCGATTCCTTGATTTAGCTAGAAATCTCTCACCCTAATGTTGCAAAAATGCCACACGCGTGAATAACGTAAACTCCGAACATAGATTCGTTCGCGGCAACAACGGCAATGGTGAAGGGCATCGCGATCCAGGCGTGAAGCGTTATGTAAACGTAGTTCTCGTCAAGATCGACGAAATATTCAGTTTCGTACAGGAGTATCCGATCGCGCGATCGATTAAGGGGCGAAACGGCATCCAATATTATCGGTACGATTGGTAGCGAGAGATACAGCGTCAAAGCACAGAATAAGTACCCTGTAAAAGAAAAAATGTGCACAGTAATTTGCACGTGGCTTCCTAATTTTTTACCGTTCGACGCATAGCGGTCCCTTCGGGCAAGTTCGTCAAAATTAAGTTCGTCAAGTTAATGGTCAAAATTTATTTCGCGTAATTCGTAAATTCGAATTTTCGTAACTCGTCATTTCAAGAACATTTCAAGTGTATTTTTTTTATTCGACGATTATAAATTTGCAGCTAATTTTAATAATAGCTCGATATTCCGTGCACGAACTCGGATCGGACGTGAAATACACTATTTCCAAAACACAAAAAAATTATAAATTTGACAATGATATCAAATTTTTACGGAAATAATTTTAATGATTTTTTAATTATTATTTTTTTTTTATTTATTATTTTTTATTAATTAAAAAAAAATGATGAAGAAGCAGGAAAAGGCATAATTAAGGCAGTTGACTGACTGCCAATTGTTACGATTCTTACCGATGTAAATAATGGACATTTGTTTTCCCAATTCGGCATAACGCCTAAGGATGGTTCTATCGAGATTCGCGCTGCTCCTGTCCCAGTCGTCTTTTATCCGATTTGTTAATGTACTCATCTAAAATTTTCATCGTTAACCATACACGTGTACATACAACGATACAAGCGGATTAATCACGTACCTGCTCCGCGTTGATCCTGCAGTTGAGGAATCTGGTGGCGCATCTGGCGTGAATGCCCAATGCCGGAAGGCACCGTATCATATCGTCCAGATTCCCCAGACACTCGACGAATTTAATCAACTATTATAGTTAACTAGCTGGTCGTTGTGTTAACTAGCAGGTCGCTTCTTATACGTATATAAACAATGGGCGAACGAAAACTTACAAGTTTACATCCGCCGAATACATTTGCACTCGATTGCCGTGATAATTATTTATTTTTGTCGCCGTGATTTTATATTTAAAAAACATTTGCACTCGATTGCCGTGATATTTATTTATTTTTGTCGCCGTGATTTTATATTTTTAAAATTAGATAGACGTTCAAAAACGCACCCGGCAATTTGGAGGGATTTAATTCTTTATCATTACAAAAATTTAGAAAAAAATTTACATTTTTGAAATTTTCATAGGATTTGATTTTCACGGGAAATGAGCATGAACGCATCACACCAGTCTTGACCAGACCTTCGAGAACGAACATCGTCCATACACAAGAAAATAAAATAATTTTCTTTTTATGTTACTTTTATGTTTCTTTTATCGCACTCGGTGAGTCGAGGTCCTCAAAACAGTTTGGCGCGCATGCTGATAACAATATGTTTGCAAATCCTTATTTCGAACATTGGCACGTTCGTTTGATTCTCAAGAGTTTCACAATCACAGCGGACTTTACCACAGTCTCAATCGGCACAATCGTTTTCGGCAGAAAAAGAACTCTTTTCTCATAATAATAAATCTTTTTTTAAATGTAAATATAAAAAATAAAAAATTATCCGCTTGCTGATATTTCTGACGTATATGGGAATACTTCGCTACTTACTTCCCACAAGTAAATAGTCTTCACCGACCGTAAGGTGTAAGTCGACTCACCTGCGGGACAAAAATGCTTCCAACGAAGAGCATCGTCGCTGATGCATAAAAACGTTGTTCGCTCGGTGTCTGCAGAGGCCACTGTCCAATATAGTGCAGAAATCGCTCGTTTATACGATAGTACGAAGATTGAAAAAAATCCATCGCCGTAGAGGATTTCCGCTGGTCAGCGGCAAAAATGATCCTTTGTTTCGCGAACGACCAGTTTGATAATGGAACGAGACGTTTGAAGAGTTGTAACCCGAACGACATCAAACGATTTCTTGGATTGGCGATAATTACGTCACTTCAAAAGAAACTTTTGAAATACGCGTTGCCCGAAAAATACAGGTATCGATCATCCGTGGACATCCCTCGCGCATGACACTCGTTCTTCTCCTATGAACGCTTCATTAAGAATTCTCTCAGTTGGCAAAGACTTTGCAGCCGCTTTCTGTTGAGTTCGAGAAAGCTGCAGTATTGATCGCATATTACTTCTCAGTTGAACGTAGACTGAGTAATACCGATTCGAAAAAAGCCTGGATAGTTTAGCTTTGCTTCAATGTGTTATTTCAACGTCAGTACAGCCGAGACCCTCGAACGAAGTGACAGTATTGACATTTATGAATGCAGTAGAATTTGTGAATTCGGTAAAATTTGTGAATTCGGTAAAATTTGTGAATTCGGTAAAATTTGTGAATTCGGTAAAATTTGTGAATTCGGTAAAATTTGTGAATTCGGCAAGCCGTCATTATTACCAACCTTATACCCGTGGACACTACGACCGTGGAACCCAGAGAGATAAACGTGCACAAACGTCACCACACAATTGTGAAATGAATTAAAAACAAAATGACACGTTTAAAAAATGACTGCACTACTTTTTCATTCATTATTTGCTTTTCATCCCCTATTTATCGATATGCTTAACAAAACGAAATTGTCAAATTCCCGTCCGGGCGCTTATCCAAGAACTATATATGTTGATGTCTCGCTTAAAAATCTTTTTGTTTTAACTACTTGGCGTCCTACGCGTCCGGTCAAAAAGTTTGAAGATGAAGAACTACTTTCCATGGAGACGCGACCACGTTTCTCGATGTCATTCAGCCGAAGTCGGTGCCGGTCTCATTGTATCGGCGACAAGACGGTCAAGTACGACATCGAAGTTTTCAGTGCCTTATTAACAAAAGATAAATAACGATAAGATTTTTTAGTTTTTTCATTTGGCACACATTTTTCTATTATATTTGAAAATATTCCCACCAGCTCGGTAAGATCGTCGACGCGTCCCGTGGCTTTCGCACTGGTCGGGAATAATCCTGGCTCGGTTCGATTTACGACGTTAATAAGCGTAGGGCCCGCGATCAGCCGCTCTCGTTCGTCTCAAAGTGTGATTTCCCATTTCCCGCAGGGCATCAGACCAGCGCGAACGCGCCAGAGAGATCGGGGATTGGAAAGCTCTGAGAGATCGTGATTACCGATTCCTCGCTCCTAACTCACCGGCGATGATCCGTTCAGAATCCCGCGCCATCTGATTAATACTGACCTACGACTCGCGGCCTCCGGTTGCGGGGTTGGCGGAGATCGCGCCCGAACCGAACAAGAACACGATCCCTTTGAGAAGTTCTAATCTCGGCGAGACTCGAAGGGTGAGAGACGGAGCGTTCCCGCCAGACGATCGATCCAATATCCACAAGGGAAGAGAGCCGCTTCATTTTCGCCGATCGCCTCGGGCACATTCTCGCGAGTCACCGGTCCACAATAAAGTCTACCGATTCCGAGATTAAATCGACATTCCGAGAGATTCGCACGAAATTACATTCACCCATATATTTAAAAAAACGCCCTGGAAGCAAGATTTTTAAAAAACCTTACCGATGGTCGGTAATACAGTTTGGAGAGCAAAAGGTCAAAATCTGCTCAGTTCAGCCGATACCGCTAAATTATTTGATTAAAGGTTAACACAGCCGTAAGTGGGTTTCTCGAGAAAAATTCTGAGCTTTTTTTACCTCCCTCACGGCTATTCCCCCCCCCCCCCCGGATTCAATGGTACCGAATGCGATCGTGCAACTTAAGGCACAAGGAAAACCGGCAACATGCAAAAAATATATATGGGAAACCGGGGCAAAACGGGGACGCTAAGCAATAAAACCTGCTAAAACGATACCGAAAGCATAGATCCATTGTTTTTCACACCAAAATTGTATTGGCACTGGGTTTGAAAGGATATAAAAAAAACCATCTGGGGCAAAACGGGGTACATGTCTCCATTTTGCCCCATGTCCCCGTTTTGCCCCGGCTTCCCCTATATATATATTACTTACTTGCATATTAACGATATTCGTTCTCCAGGGTCTGCCCAAGACCCTCGAGGTATCAAGCCTCACGCTGATCTCCCACGAAACTAAATTCGCCAATGTAAAAAAAAAAATCGGCCTCGACTAAAAAAAACTTACCGACAGTCGGTAACACAGTTCGGAGAGCAAAAGGTCTGCTCAGTTCAGCCGATACCGCTAAATTATTTGATTAAAGGTTAACACAGCCGTGAGTGGGTTGCTCGACTGAAAGCTCCGAGTTTTTTTTTACCTCCCTCACGGCTATTCCCCCCCCCCCCCCCGGTTTCAATGGTACCGGCCTCGAGGCCGGTCACCACCCTCTCATCCCCACCTCTCGCGGCCCTCTTCTCTTTCTCCTCTCCCTCTTTCTCTCCCGCCAGCATCCTTAACGATTTTCTGTCGTCGCACACGTCTCCACGTGTCCATCTATACGTGTGTATGTGTATATGTGTTTCTGTGTGTGCCCGGAGTGCGGGGCACAGCCCTGAGCGAGCGAAGCCCACAACCGTTGCTCCCGGTATTTGAATTTATCGGGCGATATCGGAAACTACTTTGCCGGCCCGACAATGGAGGTTATTGTGGCCGGGGCTTCCCCCGGCTACCGCGGTCTATGCCGATGGGCGGGGGGAGGGGGGGGGGGAGCCAATGTGAGCCAGTACACGAATGCATACTCGGTAAACGTTAATATCGAAGAAGAAGAAAAAAGGTTTCCGCCGGAGTGGAGAGAGAGAGAGAGCTTTCAGCCGGAGGTTGCTCCAGGCAGCGACACACCGGCATCCTCCTCCGCCCTCCTCCACCTCCGGCCCGATGCGCTTTTATACTCCGCTGCTCTATTTTTACATCCATGCTCGCCGCGGCGCTCGTCACCGCGAAATCGTACCAGAGAGCGTCCCTACAGGAGTTTAAACCCTCGAACTCGCTTGTGGTACGAAATGGGTTGTTCTTTTTTTTTTTTGCAATTATCATAGAGAGTTATGTATCGGCTGTCGGTAACGACGATACCGATCTCTTTATGGTGACGGGAGGGAATTAAATAAAAATTGGCGAGCGACGACGTTTAGGGGGGCGAACCGTGGCCGAGAAAACCCAAGCTTATTTCGTATCCACTACTGTACGTAGCCAATACTGTAATTTCGTATCCACTACTATACGTAGCCAATACTGTAATTTCGTATCCACTACTGTATCGTATCGGCGAATCGATATTGGACCACGGATTCGTTTTTTACACTGTACAAAAAATTGTGCGACATTTAATGCCGCGTACTGCGAGTTTTTAATGAAAAAAACTGGTAGATCAAATTTCATGGGGAATCGTGATAAAAAATTAGTATTCAGATGTTTTAAAAACATTGGGTATACTTTATTTTTGATAATTTACTTTAGGAATGCCAGGGACTTTAGGAATGCCAACCGGTGATGCACAATTTTATTTCGTATCCACCTCAAATATCGTATCGGTGAAACCCTATTGCTCTACGGCTTCGTTTTCTATATACGGAGCTCCCGATTTTCGGTACTCGGCGAGGAAATTCATTGCTTTAATTATAACGGCGTTTGGTCCAGGTACCATTTATTATACACTGTTATGTATCAGCTGATAATGACGATACCGATCTCTATTTTTTGACGGAAAGGAATTTTTTTTTAATTAAAAAAATGGTCAACCGAACACATTTAGAAGTGCCAACCGGTGATGCCAAAGTTTGTTTCGTATCCACCTCCAACATCACATCGGTGAAACCCTATTGCTCTACGGCTGCGTTTTCAATATACGGAGCTCTCAATTTTCGGTAGCCCGGTAGATTCATTGTTCTAATTACAACGGCGTTTGGCCCGGGTACCATTTATCATGCACAGTTATTTATCAGCTTTCGGTAATGACGATACCAATCTCTCTTTCTTGACGGGAAGGAATTTAAAAAAAAAAATGGTCAACCTGCCACATTTAAGAGTGCCAACCGGTGATGCCAAAGTTTATTTCGTATCCACCTCCAACATCACATCGGTGAAACCCTATCGCTCTACGGCTGCGTTTTCAATATACGGAGCTCTCAATTTTCGGTAGCCCGGTAGATTCATTGTTCTAATTACAACGGCGTTTGGCCCGGGTACCGTTCGTTACCCGCCGGTACCGGAGTACCGACGCGTCCGTTGCACGCGGAGAATATTAATTGAATTTAAAGATTAAATCGAGACCGGTGCGCAGGATATTAATTGACAAAGCTCCCTTCCCGGTGTACCGAAACCTCCACCTCTCGCTCTCCTCCGGCTCCGAGCGCGGAGAACGCGCTTCCCGTGCGGTCACGAATTTTCATCCGGCATCGGGGGGGCTCCGGCTCGTTCGCCACGAGCTCTCTACAACCTGTTACTTCGTTACTCGACGGTGCGCACACAGAGGGCTCTTTGATCTTCCGGCTATCTCGCGCCGGACCTGCAGACATCATCGCGGACGAGTCGGCAATGCGATCTTCCGCGAGGCCACCGACGGGCCGCTTTAAAGCGCCAAAATTGTTTTGGTTTTCATGCTCGTCAAAGCTCACCGTCGCCCTTGGTTACACCCGGCCAGATGAAAGAGGACGAGGAAGATCGTCAGTCGCGGTTAGAAACGACGGCGCGAAACTCGCCCTGGGGAAAACGCGAGGTTGGGCAAGGATGAGCGATGAGACGGGACGAAGTTTCGTCAAGGATCGCGCGGATGTCTCCGTCCGGTCGGGGATAATTGGCCGAAGTTGGGCCGAGCTTTTTGCTTCAGACGTCTGTTACCACTTTGTTTTTACTTTCTCATCCATCATGGATGAAGTATGTAAGGAGGGAAGGTATTGTTGAAGAAATACAAAAAATTGAAAAATAGGACGAGCAGATTAAGGCCCGGAAAGACCCTGGTTTTACGTCGCCTGGAATGCAATAAAAGCATTTTTTTTTATCACTTCTGTCTGACCCGGCTCGGTCCGGTCGCGGATGGTCGGGCGAAGTTGAGGCGACGCTTTTTGCTTTTGAACTCTGCTAATACTTTGTTTTTTACCTTCTCGTCCATCGTGGATCAAGGATGTAGGGACAAAAGGTATTGGAGTGCAAAAAAAATATTGAAAAATACACGGAGAAAAAAAATTGTTGGGACAACAAGAATTTTGTTACCATAACTGATTTACCTGGTAAACATAGGGACAACAAAATATTTTGCTGTGGCAGCAAATATTTTGCTGTGGCAGCAAATATTTTGCTGTGGCAGCAAATATTTTGCTGTGGCAACAAATATTTTTCTGTAGCAGCCAAATATCTTTAATTGTCATTTGTCAATTGTTAATAAGTCCGTTGTTAATTGATGGTGTTTAATTTTTTTTTAACTTCATAACACCTTGTACTATCTGTGTGTAAAAACCCGACCTCGACATGCGTAAAAAAATGTTGAAAGTTGACCTGATTTTCAGACCAAATCCTATATGACTTAATCAAGGAGGCAAAAGAAAATTCACGATGTTACTTATCAGTAAAAAAAAAAAAATAACAGTCCATAAGTTAAATCCGATCCTTCAGCTCGCCTCCGCGATTCCCCATACGTGTGAAAGTTTCCGCAGCAAAGGCGCGAACAATCCGAATCCTCGGCCTAAGCCGGTCGAAATCCCGAATTTAACATAAACGGGATCTTCGAAAGTACCTCAAAGCCCTCTCTTTCTTCACTTTTTTTACCGCGCTTCAAATTGTCATGTAACTTTCAATTCCCAAGCCCGCCTCTCGCGTCATCGACGAATTCCTGCATCGCCGCAAAGCCTCGGGATTCCACTCAGCCAGTCACGAATAATTCGTCACCGCCGGAAGATTCTGGCGGTCTTCGGAAAGAGACGAGGAGAAGGAGAAGAAAAAAAAGCCGCAGTGATGGATCGTCCCCGTCGGGAAGGAGGGTAGCTAAATTATTAACCAAATATAGGCGGAGAGCATCAAGAGGCTCAATCTTCCGGTGGGAAAGTGAGGAAAGTGCAGTTTTTCGTCGAGTTTTTTTTTTTTTTCTTTATCGCATCGATCGCGGAAGGCCCGTCACGCGGTCAGACTCACGGCACTGTGTGTGCGCCGTAAGTGCTCTTCCCACTTGGGAATGAGTAGAAAGGACCGGGAGAGCCTGCAGGGATGCAGAGTGGAGCGAGGGCTCTCGGTATAGTTGGGGAAGGAAATTTACGCACGGAAAAGCCCCACTAAAAGTGGTTTATGAGAATTGCAGGGGCGTTCGTATCCCCCCTCCCCCCTCCCCCCTCCTCTTCACTCTTCGAATGTGTTACCACAGACGAGCGAGAAAGATGTTATGAGGACGAGAGCGGTAGAAGAGCTCGTTGAACAAACTGCCGAGACGTTGGCCTCTCGACAGAGCATGGTCAGCTCACGGTTTTCATTAAACACCTAGGCAAAAAAAAAAAGTTGGTACGGCAACAAATTTCGCAAATGCCTTGCCAAGACTGTTTACTCGGGTAAAAAATGTTTTATGCAGATTAGCCTCGTGGAATGAAAATTTATATTAGGGTGTTTCTCAAAAAAGACATTTTTCAACTTTTCTTCCACCGTTTTGAAGTATAGAATTTGATTTAAAAAAGTGGAACTCAGGAAAGCCGTTCCCCAACTATAACCCGTTGATAACTAAATAAGTGAATAAATACATAAATAAGCAAATATTTTTTGTGGTGCAAATCGATTTACACACAGAAAAATAATTTATTTGACGGCCTCCGTTTATTTGGTTCAAGTAAAATAGTTATTTGATTTAAATAAATATTTATTTCATTTAAGTAAGTATTTACTTAATTAAAATAAATATTTATTTTAATCAATAAAATATTTAGCTTGAACCAAATAAACGGCGGCCGTCAAAAATTTTTTTTTTGTGTTTCGAGAAGCACATGTAGATTGGTCCGGTAGTTCGCCAATATTTTCGTTGCCCACGAGCCAACCAACCAACAAATTCCCTTCGTCCATGTACGATACACGTCATAATTTCATGTGCCAGAAATCCTGGAAAGCAACAATCCGAACATCGAACGAAAAGTTGGAAAAAAGGGACATTTATTTCTCCCTCGGCAGGCTCGAATCAATCGCCGTGGCGAAACTTTGTCCGGACATATCCTCGTTCCATCTGTAACAGCCCTTCCCACAAAATGGAAAATAAACAACAACAAAAAATGCAAGGATCATTCTTCATTAACATTGACACACGCAAGCAAGTATAAACCTTGTGCGATAATTCCTCCATCGCTCATCTATCCGTGCAAAAAAAAAAAAAAAACCTTCAAAGTCCGCTGCCTGCGATATAAAGCATAATCGCCAACTTCCAACTGCTCAATTTTTTTTATGCCCCTCGCCCCTCGATCGCCGACAATTTATAAAGTTTCATCTTGCCTTTTCGACGAGAGGGCGAACAGGACGTCGAATTAAAAGCCCGTTGATACTCCAAAGCGGTTAAGCGGTCTCTAGATTTTTTGTGTTTTTTTTCAACGAGAGCCTGACGAGGGTTCGTTTCACCCGCGCGCGGTAGTTTGAAATTAATTAAAAAGAAATCGTCGCGACGTTATTCTGTCGTCGGTTCGAGGGATTCCAAAGTAGCGATGGTAAACTGGCCGAGACAGCCGAGAGTCGGATCTCTAACCGCAAGACTTCCGGAACGTCCCTGACGAATGACATTACAGGAGAGAACCGTGGTGGATTAAATAATACCACAGTTCTGGCTTATAATCGCCTCCTCATCTCTTTTGTCCACCCCTCCCCTCGCCCCTCGCCCCCCCCCCCCTCCGCCGCACTCCCTCCTACGCGTTGCTCCCTCCCCGTCGTTCCGCATGCTTCTTCCCTTTGAAACGTTCTAGTTGTCTCGTATTCATTTTCTGATGTTCCTTACGTAAGAAACGTGCGGAAAATAAGCAGTGGTTCATGAAAAAAAAATGTATATGCATCGATCGAAATTCTTAAAAACATTTGTTCGAAACTTTTTTTTGGCAATTTGTTGAGAAAATTCATTCTTTTTTGTCAATTTTTTGAAGATTTTTGATCCAATTAATTTTTTCAATGATTTTTGGTGAATTTTTTTCTCGTTTAATTTTAATAAAATTTCGGGAGGGTGAAAGTGACGACAAATGAGTCGACATTTGTTTTAAAGTACAAATCTTTGAATACATTTTTTTACTTACACTAGAGAATAGCCGTTATTCGAATCTAATAAGGATTTTGTTAAAGCAAGTAAACATTTATTAAGATAAAATAAATGTTTGTAATAAATCTTTATTTGATTTTAATAAATCTTTTTTCTGAGTGCAGAGGGAGTGCGCGATTTCCAACCGCGAGACTTCCGGGACGTCCCTGACGGATGACATTAGCGGCCAGAACCGTGGTGGATTAAATAATGCCACAGTTCTGGCTTATAATCAGGTCCTCATCTCTTTTATCCGCCCCCCCCCCCCCTCTTGCCCGCTCCCTCCTCGACGTTCTGCGTGCTTCGGCCCTTTGAAACGTTCCGGTTCTTCCTCCACGGAAAGCCTCCACGCTTCCCTCTGTCCGGGGGTGACTCTCGAGTGTTACGTTTTACCGCGACTCCCACGAACGTTTTTCATCGTGAAGAGGGTCATTAACGCCGACTCGCTGACTCCTCCACGAGCCCGGGTTACAATGGCAAACGACGTGACACTCGTAAGCATGAGAGATTAATTTAATTTCGTTCTGACCGAAAGTGACTTCGCGAAAAAAAAACCACACTCGCACGCACGGATAATTGGGTAATTGGACGGTGTAGCGTGCAGGTGTTATTTTTATTTGTCTGCTTATGCGTGACACTTTATTTTTGTGGATAAACTTTTTTTTTAGGAAATGCGGAAAATTTATGTTTTTTTAGATCGCTTATTTATGTAATTTGTTTATTTTTAGGAAGTTTCCATGAGAAATAATTTCCTGCAATTATTTCGCTTCATCGTCGAGAAAGCTCTGTGCGTGAAACTAAACAATGAGCAAACATACACGCGCCTACACAATTTTTTTCTTCCAAATATGATTTTTCAATGTTTCAAAAAATTCCGAGCGTGTTTGCACGAAACCCAAAAAAGAACAAAAAATTCCATGAAAACAAAGCTTCCTCGATGAGGCAAAACGACGGCTCGCAAAAAAAAAAAAAAAAAAAAAAGTACGAAAAACTAGTCGACATCCATTCATTCGAAGCGCGAGAGGCAGTGAATTATTTCAGAGAAGAAAGTAAACAAAAAAAGAGGAACAGAAAAAAAAGGAACAAAAGGAGAGCGTGTTAACTTCTCTTCTCCGTTCGCGCTCGATCCGCTGTTCTTTCTGGGACGCAGAGGACTCTTTGAACAATGGCATAGTAACGAGAGTTTCGCAGTACAAAGCTGTGTTCTCTTTTAAGCCGAAAAGACCTTTTAATATCAGCGAATCCACCGAGAGCGCAGCGGGGCTCGCCGGTTCTGCGAGGTTGCAAGTGAGAGAACGAAATGTTTTCTACTCTATGCTCCAAGAACAATCGACGCGTCACTCATAATACGCTATATATATACACATATATATATTCATACATTTATAGCCGGAAACTTCGAAGTGTTTCACGAGCGAACTATCAGTCTCTCGAGATAACGAACTTCGCGGAAGCGAGGCGAGGGTGTAATATACACCGAGAAAGTAATGGAGAATTAAAAAAAAAAAAAAAAAGGAATCCATTCTCCCGTGTTGAATTTAGTTTGGAATTGTATGTAGTTTTAATTAACGAGTGAGCTCCAGTGGCAGTCGGGTGTATAGTTTGGGAACGTAGAAAGGCCGTTGGAGCTTGAGAAAATATTATACTTCAGGTGCAGTACGATGGAAGTGAATCGGAGCCGAGGGTAGCGGATAAAGTAGAAACGGCAGTGGATGGTCAGACAAGTTCGCGGAGAGCGCTGCGGGAGCACTTTGTGCCTCGGGCTAACTGTTGGCCGGTGGAACAGGGAGAAAACGGTACAGGGAGCACACAATACAGGAGCAGCTACGAGCAGCCAGGGGAATGGTGAACGAGAGGGTGGCGGGGGGGGGGGGGGGAGTGCAGCGGCGGAGCGGGCCAGTAGTTACGATACGTTTCTGTTCAGACACAAGACGAAGTGGCGGCAAACGCCCCCCCACCTCCCCCCACCCCTCGATCTCTCGAGTCTCTACCAGTGCGACTCTGGGATTTATAAACTCTCTATTCGACCACTTCACTCCACCGAGGGGCGAATAATATTCTCACTCCTAAATTGCTGCATAATTTTTTTTTTATGTTTTAGAGTATATGTTAGTAAAATGTAATTTTTTTTATATCGGCGAACCGTGGTTCTCTGTCGATTTGGAAACCTTCTTCGACCACTTCACTCCCCCGACGAGCGAATGACAATCTCAGTCGTAAATTACTGCTCATTTTTTTTTATGCTTTGTAAATATAATTATTTTTAAAAAAATCTTTTTTAAAAATATTTTTATACGTAAGTATCGGTGAAGCGCCATCCCCTCTCGATTTATAAACTCTTTATTTTTCTACTTTACCCCCCCCCCGACGATCAAACGGTACTTTCACTCGTACATTGCTGGACAAAAGTTTTAATTATTTATTTTATTGTATTGTCCTATATTTTATTTTATTTTATTTTATTTTAATATATTTATTTTATCATTTTTAATAGATGCACGCAAGTGGCTGCGAATCGTCGCTCCCTCTTGATTTCTCGAGTCTCTACCAGTGGGTCTCAAGATTTATAACCTCTCCATTCGGCCACTTCGCGCCTCCGACGACAGAATGATATTCTCACTCGTAAATTACTGTCCAAAAGTATTGTTAATTTTTTTATGTTTCATAAATATAATTGGTAAAAAATACTCCTAAATATAATTATTGGAAAAAAATATTCTGTTTTTATTTTCTCGATTTTTACTCCCAAACGGCGTCGAACCGTCACCCCCCTCGATCTCTCGAGTCTCTGCCAGTGGGACTCTGGGATTTATAAACTCTCCACTCGCCCACTTCACTCCCTCGACGACCGACATTCTCACTCGTAAATTACTGTATAAAAGTGCTGGATTTATTTATTTTTACTTTTTTTCATATTTTGGTCGACGGGTCTGGAGTACCAGATGGCAATAAAATATAATTAGGAATACACGTTCGCGCGGACGCGAGTGGCACGATGTTCAACGAGAAAATATCGGTTTCGGATAAATCGTGACAATTTTACGAGCATCGTTGTTTCTGTAACCCGTGAGCCTTTACAGCCTTTGCAGTTTTGTTTCCAGTTGACGAACACAATATTCGATGGGGGATTTCTACTGTGACGATAATTCTCGCGATATCCGCGCGAGAGAGCTCTCAATCGGCAATAAATTTAACGCGAAGAGATTGCGTAAAAAAGAAAAAAATTACTGCGTTGTTAAATCGACCCTTTCATAGTAACAATATTCACGTTAATTCACGTTAATTAAATTTAAGATAAAATTTAAAAAAAGGGAGTCGCCAAAAATGAAGAAGAAGCTAATAATGAGTAAGCCGTTCAATGTTCGCGGTAACGAAGTTTTCCGCTCGAGGCGGTAATTTTATAGCCTGGCGAATTGCAAATTTAATGACATGACCTTTTTTTGCAGGGTAAAAGTGGCGAATACGGCACATCCGCATTAGCGACCCGATGGTTACATGGACCGGGCCATATTTGCCAATTTTGTCCTAATTGGCCGCTTTCGAATTTTATGTAATTACGGAGTATCGGAAATTGATCGAAGAAGAAGAGCGTGGGTTGAGATGTCGTCAGTGCAGCGTCGGTGCGCCGCGACAGCTTTTCTCGGTTTCTCGCCGTATCGTAAAATACGAATATTAATATGTATCGTAAAACGTTACGATATGAAAATTTCAATTTTCAACTCTTTGCAATTATATTTTTGAGTTAAGTATAGAAACATATGCAAATTACATCGCGCCGTTTCCTTTACATAAAAAATCTTTACATCTGATAAAATGAAAACTGTCAAAATTTACACCACAATTTATTACAGGAAATCGCAAACTGAAATTTGCGGATTTCGTTGTCTTCAGACAATTTTTATCTATTCTTCACTCATTCTTATTTTACACTCTCATTTTACCCTCCGCGTGACATCTGATTCAGAAAATCGTGTCAGGCGTAAAATACAAAATTGTCAAAATCCCATAAAAATTAAAAGGTAGATAAATTTTTTGCCAAATTTAATACGAAACATTGTACAGTATATCAGTCCATAGTGTCGGAATTTTGTTATAATTGGCCGCTTTCGTATTTTATCTAATCAGGAAATATCGGAAATTGATCGAGGAAAAAAAGCGTAGGTGGAGATTGTCGTCAGTGCGACGCGACAGCTTTTCTGTTTCTCGCCGTATCGTAAAACGAATTTACAAGCGCATGTGTGTCGTATCGTGGGTAGCACCGGAGGCTAAACGTGAATGGTTCGAGGTCTCTGTGCAACGCTTTTCGCCCCGTCTGGGGATGGAGCATCGCACCGGTTACTTCGGCCTATTTGCGCGAATCGATGCCCGGCCTCCCACGAGGCTTTTGACGAAGATGCGCGCACCCCGGCCCTCCCGGCGTGTACATGTTTCCCGCTCACCTCGTTACCTCGATGCACCATCCATTTCGCACAGGTTAGTTATGCACCGGGAGAGCCAACAACGAACCGTGGCTATCCTGGCTGCCGGCATGCGGGACGAGCCCGAAAGCAACCGAGCCTGATGGGCTTCGTGTGAATTCAACATTGCGGATCATTACCCATTAGATTTCAGAGCCCGTCTAACAAAGCTCCCGTGCCGATTCGGAGCTATTTGTTACCGGCCGATGGTGGTGCGGGATTTGATTCACCAACTATCCTGAATCAGCCTCTTCGACTGCTATCGCCGAGTTTCGGATACTGAATTTTTATTTAATTTACGGTTTTGGGGTTGAAGGTAAAGTTTGTTTCGGTATCCGGGGCATTCTTTGTCAAACGAGCCACATTTTTAAAGTACCAATCGAAGGAACTCTCTGTGAATTATTTTAGATTTTTTAATTTATCCATTTTGGATTTTTCTTTCGCATCCATATGAACCGTATACCGGTGGGAAAAGGACATAATTAAGAGGTTTCTTTTTTCGTTGATTGAGGGGGAAATAAAATGAATATGGTTGAAGGACTGCGGTCGATGGCCAATTGGCAATATACAATAATAGGTGTAAAGAGAAAAGTCTATTAGGTACAAAAAAAAATTTGTTACATGTTATGTATTGTCAATAACGTAACAGTAGTATTCAATATTGCGGATCATTTATTTCACTTAAGGCACTATTCCCTTAATTTAAATAAATATCTATGTAAATCAAATCAATATTTTACTTAAACCAAATAAACGGTGGACGTCAAATAAATTTTTTTCTGGATGCACTCGAACTCTCTGTGAATTGTTTTAGATTTTTTTAAATATCCATTTTGGATGTGGATAATTTTTTTTCGAATCCATATTAACCATATCCCAGTGAGAAAAAGTGCACAAATAAGGTGTTTCTTTTTTCATTGATTGAGGGGGAAATAAAATTAATATCATATTTATTCCAAAGGTTTAGCGACTTAGCTTCTTCAATTATATATATTTTTTTATTTCGCTTCATATAATCGTCCCGAAATGAAAAAAATTATTGATACAGTAGCCGATCAGCGCCGATTTAATTATTGACGAAAAACGATTTTCCGGCGGGTTCGGAAATCAGGTCAGCAAGCCTAATCGTTTGTTTCCGGGGTCTCCGCACACATCGCACCGTCGACGATCCGCTATATTACTCAGCTGTGTGCTAAGCTACGGAATAATTTACACGAGTCTTAGGGGCTGTAAACGTTCCGTAAGCCTATCGGGGGTCGAAATTACCGTGTACACGGTAACAGCGATACGGCGAGACGTAGCGGCTCGGGAAACGGCTGCGCTCGCTGTACGGCGAAAGCAGGAAGGTGCAGGAGAGAACCGGAGGCTGAACTGGAAGGTACGACGCGGTTGAGGAGATGTTCGAGTTAAAGCGGGACAGGACGAAGCCGAAAGGGATAACGTACGTCCTTCCGCCGTTGGGTTAAAACGATTACCGTAAATTATTTAATGTTCATCGTCGCACTGCCGTCTCCCTCTTCGGCCCCCTTCACGCTATTGCTCTTCCGGTTCCGTCAGTCCGCCGTTGATGAAAGGACGAGAGACGCGACTCTCACGAGTCGGCACAATGCGCACGGCTAAAAAGGTTCGCACGTATAACGAGCATTTCTCGCCCACGAATTTTGTGGACGAGAATTTTAGATTTTTTATTTTATTTTTTACTTCCTTCTAGAGGGAGCTTTGTTTTAGGGCATTTTTTTTTCTCGAGATTCTCATGCAAAGGTCTTCTTCATTTATTACAATTTTGGTCATAGGTTTTTTTTTTTTAATTAAAAGTACGATTCGTTGGCAAAAAGGAAAGTAGGAATTGTAAAACAAACAGCAGAAAAAGCCAATGTTACTATTTTTTGTTTTTATTTATTTATTTCAATAGAAACGGGCTAAGCCCAATTAGAAGTCGATGGAATTCCCATCAATTGATTGAATACAGTGCGATCAATTGATTGAATGCAGGGTAACCAGAGCAAAAAATTAATTCCGATAGAGACTTAAATCATAAGAGGGATTTTTGTTAATGAAAGCATTTTTTTAAAAGAAAAAAGTTTCCACAAGAACATTGTCGGCGATCCACAAAAAAGGTTCACCCCTTTTTTTTCTCATCAATTCTACAATGTCTTGTGTTGTCACCGAACCGCACTCTTAACCGAAACAAATTTGTTTAATTGACAAGAAAAAAACTGGTATTAAAAAAAAATGTTTTCTCGTTAATTTAATCGCGAAAAAAGTGGTGGTTTTTTGTGGATGGGAAACATTTATTGCATGTAGAAACCCATCCATTATTGTGTATCAACGCGGTCAATACAATATCTATTGCGCGTACGAGACCGCGTGTAATTTCGTGGGGGCCAAACTCCGGTCGGAAGATTGAAAACGGCGCCGATTATTAATCAATCGGACAGTTTGATTACGATGTATCCGGACGGGAACGGTCGGCGTTGCATCGAATTGCAATAAACAATTGATTACCTCTATTTGCGACGAAAATACGTGCGGTGAAACCGAGCGAATGTTTGCGTGTCGATTAATTACATGAATTATCGATTTAACGTTCGTCGTTTACACAACGAAGTGCCCGTATATAGCGCGCATGGATTTCCGTCGCTTCTCGTCGCGACCGACTAGCTTATTAGAAAGAAAAAAATATATAAAAAAATTGAGAGCGATTCGGCGTGAAATCACTTGAAATCACTCGAGAGAACGGCTGCGGTTGAATCACTCTCGCTCTCCCTCTATCTCTTGGCTCCGTCGCGGTGAAGAGCCAAGCTGCCCGTCCGTGAATCCCGAGAGATTTCGCTTCCAACTCTTCCTATACTATACATATATATAGATATATAGATATATATTCCATATATATCTCACTTTTCTCTCGCGCACCTCCAGCCCGAAGCCCCATTCGTCGAGGAGGCGAAGCGCGTGGAATTAGTACACCCACTCGGAGAGACTATTACCTATCCGCTCACCTCGAAGAAAGTAATGTATACGGCGGAATCGATAGTCGAGACATACGCGTAGAAATTTCAGAAAAAAAAAATTAAAAAATTGATGAAGGACATTTCGATTAATACGCTGAGTCAGTGACAATTTTTTTCTTTTTTTTCTTAATCACGGATTTAGAATTTAGGAGTTCCATTTCTCATTATTCGATTGTAGGTATACATTTTATTTGTCCGACATGCGAAGGAGGAAAGAAATGCTCTTTTGTATTATTTGATTCGTTATAGTTGGGCGAAATTCAAATTTTTATTTAAGAAATTTCAGAGAAGAAATAAGAAAGATTGGTGACAGAAATTTCGATTAATACAAGTCAGTCAGTGACATTTTTTTCTTTTTTTCTTAATGATGGATCGGAAATCTGTAACCGCTACGAATTTGAAAAGTTCCATTCTTTATTGTTCGGCTGCAGGTATACATTTTATTTATCCGAAAGAATAATTTTTCCTCAGTATTATTTGCTTCTTCATAATTGAGTAAAATTCAATTTAAAAAATGTAAACCCTAGATTTTCAGTAGAAAAAGCATTATTAAGGCGCAAATTAATTGGCGCCTTTTTATTAGTTCCGTGTGCATGGGACGAAAGGTTTGAGAATAATGGGGTGTCGTTAATTGCATCCAGGTCGTTGTAGCTTAGCTACGAAAATAAATTTTTAATCCATTCGGTCGCACGCTACGCTACGAACTATATGTATATGTGTTTGTATTGTGCGCGCGTTCCACATTGTGCGGTCGTCGGAGCTTAATTAACTCGTTAACATGGTCAATACAATGGATTTCCGTAAACCAAGAGCGAGCGGGTAGAAGGGCTGTGTGTATCCTCGGGGCCGCCTCAATATAGGGATCACAGAGGGATCAAACACAGTAGCGGAGGCCGAGGGAAACCCTGAGAGAAACACGAAATTGGCGCACCTCATCACAGCTCGCAGTGTGGACCGGGCTTTATTGTTTCCAACCAGCCATTCAAAATTCCCTTTCATTAAAACCACGAGAGTTTTATATTTATGCAAAAAAATATACAGTCATTGAATTCCAGTTTTTTACGTTCGTAAAAAAATAATTTGGGCGGTACGAACGTTAAAACATAAATAAATTCATTACTTCACTGTAGAAAATCATCGAATCTATTTATTATTTTTTTTTAATAAAATTTTTACTGTTACCGAAATATTACAGTGTCGAAAATACAGGAAAATGCTGACAATTATTGTTTCCAAGTAGCGTTTGAAAAAAATTACCCAAAATCACTGGAGATGCTTCGAGCGACAAAATTTCATGTGGAAATAAAATGTTAAGATATTTCCAGATTTGTACTGTCAAAAAAATCTTCCTGACAGAGTTGTATTTTCAAACCTTAACAAACGAGTCTGTCACTTATTTAACAAAATTATTTTTACGAAACTTCGTATTCCGATTTTACGAAATGATTTTTTACCGTGCGGTTAATCGAACGGCGATATTTTTTTCCTCAAGTAGTAAAATCCGTGTGTGATCAGCCCGAACGATTTCGGGATTATCGAGTGCCCCGCGCCCTCCTCGAGCCCTCATCGGGATTATATCGCCATTTCCATACCCCCACCCCTACCCCCCCCCCCCCCACAATATCCATAAAGCCTTCCGGAAACGGAAAATTTAACGTGTTATCGTACACACGCCGGAGCGCCATATAGTTCCGGAAAATTTTTATCGAGCAAGCTTTTTTTCGACGTGAAAGTAAATGCGTTTTGCAGTTATAGTCCTCCAGGCACAGACAGATAGATGGATATAGATAGAGAGAGAGCCGAGCTGTGCGCGGACTAAAGCTCGGCATTGTTTACGTTCGAGTACGCAAAACTAGCGTCGGCTCAGCCGAGTTGATGAATAGGCGGACAATTTTTTTCCGTTTTGCTTTTTTTGTCTATTTTTTATTTATTTTAATTTTTTTTTTTTATTGAAGCTCCCACGCAAGCTTCGCCCGTAAAGCGCGAACAGGAGATGCGAATAGAGTTGTTGGGGCGCTTTATGGGATTTACTATATTCGTACGATTTGGCGGTAAATTTAGCGTGGAATCCGTTGGAATATGTAAACCCCGAAGCTTGAAGCACGGTTAGAAGCTTCGGAGGACGTTCCCTCGGTTCCTCAAACTATATCGGGCCGGTTCGGGCCTGGATGAAGCGGGGCGTCGAGGCAAGCATCGAGCACGGTGTGCTCAAGCGACGGGGAGAAGAGCTCCGCAGCTCCGAAGATCCTCTCAGCCGCGAGAGATTATGCTAATGCAAGATTACTTCGCGTTTAGTTCGAAAACCTCCCCCACCCTCCCCCCGGCCCCCCCGCCTATGTGTACGTGTGTGCATGTGCGAGACTTTGCCCGTGGGCGTGATTGGTCGATCCGAACTTTCCTTTCGTCGATACTTAAGATCCTCTTCGGTTCAGGAGGCTACGTGGTAAGAAATAACTTTGCAAAATTGGGGCGCTATAGGGAGGAACAAAATTTGCTGAAACAGCAAGAATATTTTTTTTTTACCATTATTAATTTACCTGCTTAATGTAGGGGAGGAAAGGAGGTTTCTGCAGCAGCAGTTTGTTTGTCGCGGGAGAAAATTTTGTGCTGCAGCCAATTTTTCTTCTTTTGCTGCTCTCTGAGGTTAATCAACGTCTCTAAGTTTAATGCACTCCGTGACCGCGAAGATTGGCTTATACTGCGTTGTTATGAATGAATTGATATAATTACGATTAATTAATTATGTTATTATTCTTTATTGTTAATAATTACTATTATTGTTTACTGATAATATTAATCAGTGTTACATACATTAATTATTTCATCCTTTTTGAAGTTACGTTTTATTAACCATTTTTTTTTGTACCTTTTTTAAAGATTTTTTTTTGTCTTTTTCATTGTTATTCATGTTGGATTAACAAAATAATTTCCTGTACGTCGGTGCACCTTTGTAAAATCTTGTCAACATGTCTTTAAATTTCAAACTTCGTTAAGTTTCCATCTATATGAAGATTGGGTTAATGGCGACTTCTACGTCCTGATTGCACGTCGAAAGGGTTAATTACATTGTCCAATTATATATCTCGAACCAGAAAGACAATCGCACTGGTCGAAGAAATTACATTTCGCATTCATATAGTATTAGGAGTAAGGATTGTAGAATAATAAATATAAACGAATGGAATATCCGTCTGACGGTCCTGAATTCATTCTCGAC
Organism: Ichneumon xanthorius; assembly: GCA_917499995.1. NCBI lineage: Eukaryota > Metazoa > Arthropoda > Insecta > Hymenoptera > Ichneumonidae > Ichneumon > Ichneumon xanthorius. Next base: position 2,858,690 of record OU824204.1, on the reverse strand, counting down.
CGCCTTCATTTCAATTTGCATGGCGAATCTAAATGAAAAAAAAAATCTATACCTGCGCCCTTGAAGTCGCTCGAAGCGAAGCGAGAACGTGGATTAAAAGAGTCGAAGAGCCGCGAACCCAAAAAATCAAAATATATAATCATATAGTTGTAAAATAATATATATAGAAATATATAAGTATGTAATATATAGTAATAATTAAATAAAAATAAAAACCAAAGCAGCTCGAAAATCTGTGGAAAAATCCGATTTTATATACGAAAACGTACAGCGCGCGATCAATTTTCGGCCTGTGGAGATCAAACTACGAGAGTATGTGTGTGTATGTGTGCTTGTTATAAATTCCGTGGGTGTAATAGTCTTCATTCGGCTTCACCGAAACCGGCGAGTTCGTCGGCGGGGTTTTCAGTGTAAATTAAGGGATTTTAGGGATGATGCTGGTTATTCGAAAGCCGAGCGCGGAGTGCGAAAACCAGCGAGAGGCTTCGGCAAACGGATTGGCCTGTTGTAGCAGTGATATTAAATCACCAACTCACTGTGGAAGCTCGGTACGATCTTCCAACCGCTAATCAAATTCGAACTTAATAACGTATCGTAAATTACGTTCCTACGCAAATTTTGAACTTTTAAGAAATCTTGTTTGCTCCCAGTCTGCATAATTATTTTGTTTTCTTCACAGGGTTAAGGCACCGTTTTTTGGCACCAATTGTCACTGTACTATATTATTATAAATAATAATATAGTCACTATCTAATCTTCTTGCATTTCCAATCCCTTTTTTTCTAAAACAAAAACAAGAAAATACACATTTTCTAAGAAAAAATTAATTAATTAATTAACGATGTAAGATTTAAGTTAAATCTTAAACTTATTTATTTAACTACTTTTTCTTACAAAATGCTTGTTTTGTTTTCTTTTTATAGAGAAAAAAAGAGATTGGAAAATCAAGAAGTGAGACTTCGTAATCGGGGATTGCCGTGGCAGCGCGTGTCTCAGCAGAAAGCTCGTTACAGTCCGCGGAACAAAGCTCGGGAAGGTGCAAGGGAAGAGGAGGAGGAGGCGCACAGTCAAGGAGAAAAAGAGCGAGAGAAGCGCAGGGGTTGAGTCTTTTTCCGGGTGGAAAAAAAACGGTGTGGCACTTCGCATTATCTAACCCTCTCCTCCCTCGCGACCCAGGTCCAACCCTCTCTTACGGGGGCACTCGACGCTAAAAGGGGTAAACACGCGCGTACCGCGCTCACGCTCCGTCGAGCAAACGGCCTGTGCAACCCCTGCGCTCTCTCACTCTCCCTGCGTGTGCACGTTGCTCGACGCAGCGCGAAAACTCGTTTCATTTTTTGCTCCATATTTTTATTTTCCCTCCACCTCTCCTCTTTCTCTCACCGCTACGCTGTTGTTGGCTTACAGAGTATAACGTAATTTAAAGAAAACAGAAAGTAAAACAGAGTTTCGAAAAGCGTTGCTTCCGCAAGGTTGCGACGCGTCAAGGATGAGCCGTTAAATTTAAACGAGTGAAATTCTTTTTTTTAAAGCCGCGCTATTTTGTTACATCGAATAATAAAAAAATTTAAAAATTGAAATCTTTAACCAACGTGCAAACTAAATTTCATCCTCGCCACACGGCTTTTCGAAACTCCCGCAAAAACTTCAATCTCGAATTCTTCAAGGTTCTTTTAAATCTGCGATATTTTGTTGCATCGAATAATAAAAAAAAACCTAAGCCAACTTGCTAAACTAAATTTCATCCTCGCCACACGGCTATTCGAAACTCCCGTAAAAACTTCAATCTCGAATTCTTCGCGGTGCTTTTAAAGCCGCGATATTTTGTTACATCGAATAATAATACTTTTCTTACATCAAAAAAAAAAAACAACCCGAAACCTTCCCACACAGCTATTCGAAACTCCCGTAAAAACTTCAATCTCGAATTCTTCGAGGCGCTTCCAGAACCGCGATATTTTCTTACATCTAATAATAATACACTTTCGTCTAAACATAAAAAAAAAATCCAAACCCAACGCGCCAAACAAAATTTCCTCCTTCCCTCCGAGCAATTCGGAAACTCCCGTAAAAACTTGAATCCCAAAAATTCTCCGAGGTTCGTTAAATATCCACACCTCGAAAGACATCTTAAAGTCCGTAAAGCTCTGTGAGAGGGACGGGCCCTCCGGTTTGTAAACAGCCGCGCGTTATCTTTGTGACCCGTCGATGCGAGGTAAGCCTCGGCGAGGCTGGAGGGAAAGTTGCCCGGGGTTGCCTCTGCGCGAAGATAGGTAAATGCACCTTGTCGCAGTATATTCCGTGAATAACGACCGCGACTAACAAGTAAACGCGGGCGGACGAGGATAGTAAAGAGAATATGCATATACCCGTTAGCTCTCCTCGCAGCCTTCGTCTCCTATCCTCGAGGAATGCCTTACCACCGGTATGGGCATATAACATCGGGCAACCCCGGTGTGTCTCACCGTCCTCCGCGATTCTCCACTCCGTCGTGTCCCCGGCGCCGCGCGGCGCACCCCGAGACCCGGAGGAAAGCCTCTTTGCAACGTACGCACGAAGAGCTTATTCCGGAGCAGCTTACCTTATCCATACTAACAACTGGGACGCCGGTGAGGAGAAAGTTGAACCAGAAGAGGGCCCCGTGCGAGACACTCTCGGGCTATCCGACATTCAATTCCGTCTGGCTGATGCCCTACCCCGAACCTTCCATCGAGAAAGATATGGGGGCATGGGGCGAGGTGAAGGCGCGGGGCAAGATGGACCAGCCCCGAGATAGGCGAGAGTGGGGCAAGATGGAAGCCGAAATAAATTGAAATTTCGAAGACGTTCATTTTTAACCTCCGTTTTGACGGTCCGTGGTGAGGGAGACCGGAACGGATTGGAATGGAAGACCGCTCTACTCGAACGGTGTGTTATGGCCTCGTATCGTTTTTTCTATACTTGGAGAGAATAGTGTTATAACATAACATGTAATTTGTGCATTTTTCGGAATAAGAAATTTATCAATTTTCACTACTATTGCGTGAATGTCCTTTTTGCCCCCCTTAAAATAAAATTGAAAAATTGCTAAGAAAACCATTAAGACACGGACCAGAGCTGGGCACTACTAGAAGTATCGGGTACGTTTATGGTACTTCAAGTACTTTTGAGTACTGGAAATACTTGAAGTACTCAAAAGCTATTTTGCCTACTTCAAGTACTTTTTGAGTACTTGAAGTACTCAATATAGAGAAATACTTCAAGTACCTGTGATACTTTGTACTTTGTACTTGACGTATTTTTTGGTATTTTGCCTAGCTCTGATTTTACACAGACTTTAGGTCTTGAATCTTTCATAATACAAATCTATTGATTTTTAACACAATTGCTGCAAAGACCATTGTGCCCCACTTTTCTTTTATTTGAATTTTGTCCCCACCCACGAAACACCTGTAGCATTTGTTATTATAATTATCATCATACGTTTGTATAAACCGATGGGACTCTCTGATGTTCTTGGCCCGTTTTGCCCCGTCCTCCCCTATACACATTTCTCCCGTATCCGTATCCGAGGCTTATTCTCCCTTGGCCGTCATCCTCTCGCCCGGCCCACGCGACGAAAGTCTTTCAGACGTTCTTTTCACCCTTACCGGTTTTAGTGCAGAGGGAGGGTTGGACCGTCGGGCCGGAAGTCACCGGCCTCACCCGACGATATGGACGATTATCTTTTTTTGTTGTTATTGTCCCTCGTACGAGCTCACTTATCCCTTCGCGAATGCTCGTCTTTGCCTCCCAATTTCCTCTCGCCCGCGATGCCCCGTCGAGTTATGATTATTTCTCTCACGCCCGACGAAAATTTATGGGGGTTTAATGGGACAGGGTTTTAGCGGGCGTCGTGACGTCCGACCATCGCCGGCCCGTCTCGCATAGAGGGCTCTGTTGTGATTCAACGATCTCGGGTTTGAGATTTACCGAATGATTTACTTTTGTCCGGAAGCTCTCCGGATCGGACACTGAAAGACGCTAAGCTTCGGGGATAGTGGAAGGTTTATTTTTGTCGGAGTTCGGGTTACGCCGGTATCAACCGAGTCTAACATCGGCGAAAAATACTTATATTCGCACCGCCTCGAAGCTCCCTCAGCGGATGATCGATTGCATGGCGAATCTGGTGGAACTCATCGCTTAACTATAATTGTTTTTCCTGACTTCGCTAAATGACAACATTTCTTGCCTGCAAGGCGGACGGAAAATCGACTGTTATTGACCAATGATCATTATTAAACTGTGCGCATGCGCAACATGGTTTTATTACTTCCTAGTCAACAATTGAGCTCATTACTCGTATTAGAACCCTTTTACAATGAGAGGAAGAAATTGTTGGATTAACCAAGGTTCAAAGGTGTTATTTGGTTGGTACAATAAAAAATTTAATTTGCCTCTATCGAAGCAAATTGTCGTTCATCAAAACAATGCTCTGGTTGTACTAACGGAATAATAGCTTCGAGCGTATGTCACCGCGATTTTTGGTTAACCCAACAATTTTTTTTTTTCTCAGTGTACTCCCAAGGGAGTCATGAACATTGCCGAATATGACAATTTTCGCGACGCAAGAAATATGATTATTTTAACGAATTCAAAAAAAAGTATCATGTGTTACATCGTAAAAAAAATGTATGGAAATTAATGAACGGTATTAGAAACTTTTTTACACAAACTGTTTCTGAAATTTCAAACGCATGTGCGTTGCAATTTTACAGGTAATTTTTAATTTTTAATTAACATTTGTGTAAGTTTCCGGCAAAAGATTTATAATTTTAATATCTGGTATTTTTATTTTGCATAAAAGTACAGTAAAGCTCAATTAATGTAAGTAATGTAAGCAACTTCGAAGTTGGACCAAGCTCGCATGCCAATGTTGGGAACGTTCGCCCAATCATTGGCCACATCCGATCGCCCTACATGGGAAACTTCTCACTCGGCTGAAATCGCGCACATCCCTCCCTTGCGGCATGATATACAATTTTTTTTATTTCGCACCATGACAGCCAGCGAAACTCACCGAAACGAGCACGTGGTATAAATATTGTAGGGCGAGCTATATATATAAAACTTTCCACGCACGAGTCCGCGTTAAAGTTTCATTATGTGCGTGTATAGAGGGCGAACGAATTTTCTCGGAAGATTCATTAGTCGGCTATTGCGACGAGGGTTCCCCCGATGCTGCGGTGGGAAAACACGTTACCCCGAGAAACAGAGCGAGGACGGGGCATCTCTTCCTGACGTGTAAATAAAGACCGAGAGGGAGAGGCCACATCACCACCCACTCCCTTTTCGCGTAGATTGCGTTCGTTCGTGCCAATGCCTTGACGTTCGTAGAGAATCACCCGGGACCTCCGTCATTGCCGAGCGAAATGAAAAAAGTTCATCGTCGTAAAGACATTAGGAAAACACTCCGATGCCGGCGCGACAAATTTCAATAAAATAATAATAATGAACTGACCGAATTAAATATAACCGAGATATTGTATAGATATTCTAAAAAAAATTTCTTCAAGAAATCCATTTTCGTCAAAAAATGGTAAGGTACCCCCTTCTCATTTTTCCACTTTCAAAATGGCAATTTTTTTTTTTTTTCGAGATATCGAAATTGTCGACAATAAATAACATAAATAAGCGAAGCTAAAATAAAACCCTAATAATAATAATAATCGAACAAAAATAAACTAATATAGTTAACTTTTATTACAAGAATTATATTCCCGCTAATAAAATCCTAATATAAAAAAAGAATTACCCCATAAATCTGAGTGAAGAAAAGCAAAAACCCTGTGCGTCGATTAATGAATAGGAACACAGACATCGACTTCATATTAATATTCTCCGTACCCCATTATTTTTATTCTACTCCGAATAATAAAAATTTGTGGAGATGGGAAATGCCCAGTCATGACAAATCGTGGAAGATTTGATATTCCGGTGGGTTGTTGGAGTTCGCTGGGTTACGAAGTGGTTCATACTACCGCACCCCCCCTTCCCGCGCCGAAGTGCGTGTTTACTTTTTAAAATGAAATTGCCCTGAAGCCAACAAACGCGAACGTTGTGTGCTTAAGGTTTTGCAGGAAGGAGTGGAGGGGCGGGGAGGGCTGAGTGGCCCGCGTTTGGACGTAGGGCGAGAAATATGAGTGGGAGACGCTCTTCATGGACGGCCGGTTAAAAGGGTCTCTTGTAAATCACGAGTCGTTCAACGCCCCATAAAAAACGAGTAGAAATATATCTCGAGAAAAGTAGACGTGGAAGCACCAGAGGAGGGGGTTGGGGCAGGGGATGGGGGGGGGGGGGGGTGGGGTAGAAAAATAAAAAGCTCTCGAAGCAAACGGCGACGACTACGGGACGAGGAGAACTCGTGTTCGAGGGTATCCTCTCGAGCGCACCGCAAGAGAAATCGAATTTTTCCTCTAAGCTCTCGCTAAAGAAGCGTTTCCCCAAATGCCGGCCGCACCGGTCACCGGTGTCGCACAGTGCACAATGTGACACATAAAAAAAACATGTAAAGAAAGATAAAAAATATTAATAATTTTTTTTTTATTGAAAAAAGACACATAATCGTAAAAATTCCTGAACGAAAAAAGTACAACGACGGTGAAGTGTTTTACAATCGAGTTTTATAGTTTCGGAGCGGCGATTCGGTTGCGCAGTTACGCACGGTGAAACGCTGATCGGTGGATCGTTGCGGCTCCCACGGGTGGACAATTTTTCCAGTTCGAGTCACAACGGCCGCTGTGCGTTTTCATAAATTTTATATTTGATTGTGAATTCGACAAATTTAATCGAACGCAATAAAATTGATGTCATCGCGAGGTCACCGGGGGGAACCCGACTTTCAGTTTTTATCGCGTATTTTCATTGTCTGTATTATCGTGAGCTTTGAGGAGGTTGGAGCGCTTCGCGCTAGTCAAACGGGTGCGAAATTTGTTGAGTCTTTTGTACAAACTTTTACGCATCCATTGATTGTAGCGAAACTGAACGAATACCTTTTCGAATTAAAAATAGCACAAACGAGGTAATATTTTTGCAAATCCATTGCAATTAATGTTTTTCTAGGTTGGGGACATCCGCTGTAATACAAATAACCATCCACTGTTATCAATGGATGCGCGACTGTTTGTATATTTTAAATGTAGCGCTCATTCGACTAGTGTGAAGCGCTCCAACCTCCGCAATGAATTTTATTTTCGCTTATGGAACATGTCCAAACGTAAACGTCAACGTAAAAATCCCTGAAAGAAAAAAATACCACGACGATGATAATAGTACATTACGATACTAGTGCGAAAAAACCTCTGACGAGTGTGAGTTTGCAGCACGAGCCGAAGGCTAGTGTTGCCTTTTACGCACGTAAGTAAAATAAGTGCGTAAAACTGCAATTTTCGCACCGAGTGAAATAAAGTCTTTTACCATCGGGCTTTATAGTTTCAGCGCGGCTATTTCGATTGTGCAGTTGCGCACGGAGAAACGTTGATCGGTGGATCGTTTCGGTTCCCTCCGTTGGGCAATTTTTCCAGTTCGAGTCTCAACCGCCGCTGTGCATTTCCATAAATTTTATATTTGATTATAAATTCGACAAATTTAAGCGAACACAACGAAATTCGTGTCCGTTTTTATCGTGTATTTCCATTGTCTGCATTATCGTTTGCTATAACAGAATTTATTTTATATGAAACATGTAAATTCGTCGCATCGATTGATCGAACGAATTATTTAGCGTAGTATCGGAAAATGGCGCTTGCATTAAACATTTCCGATGTGTCCGAATATTTTGATTTATTCTTTAAAAATTATAAATTGAAAACTCACACTTGTGTGTGTCTACGATTTATTTGGATGCGAGAAGAACGTGCGTTCTCGCGTATATAATGGAAAATTGTGTGGGCACGAGACGAGAACTCTGGAATCGACGACACAGCCGAGTGAGTGAGTGAAGAGTAAGCCCCTCTACGCATATGGATTCCGACCCTCCATGAATCCGATTTGCATGTATACGCCATCGAAATTCACGAGGTAAACAGACCGAAAATAAGTTTTGAGGCCCGAAGACAAATAAAAACTAAATTTATTCAATATCACTCAGAGTTATCTTTCCTTTTCAGCCTGCTCACATTTATCTTGGCCCTACAAGGTACGCCATCGTGGCTGACTTCAGACCGGGGAATCGCGGTATTCAACTGTGAATACCGCGCGAATACCGCGCAAGTACCGCGCGAATACCGAATACTATGTAAAAACAGCACAAATACTACCCAAATAATGTGTAAATGCCGCTAGAATTCTACCCGAATAGCGAGCAAATACTACATAAGTACCGCGCAAATACTGCGAGAATATTGAGTAAATACTCCCCGAATACTGCGCAAGTAACGCGCGCATATTCCGAGTAAATACACGAATAACCGCGCGAACACTCGAACGAACATTCCACGAGTACCGCCTGAGTACCGTCTTCATCTATGACAAACATCACCTAATTCGGTACTCACCGAAAAGTAAACAATGGCAGTTAAGCAGACAAAACATCCGTATCGCGCCAATTATCGACGTTAACTAAAATCTTCCACCTGAGCTTTCCCACCAAGCGTATTTTTTATTTATGTTTTATCCTCGTTATTTTCATCATCCCGAGGGAATTATTATGCCGCGCGCGCATTCCATTGCAACGCTCTTTTCGAATTACCATGGCTGTAAGCTCGAGAGAATAATTCTCAAAAAAAAAATTACTTCTGGAATTTAAGAGTGCCTCGAAGGATCATCGTTCGAATACCGCAAACTCCCCCACAGTTACTTCGCAACCGCCTCGGGAATAATTCCATCGGAACTTTGGTTCTCGCTTTTTTTTTTTTCTTTTTCGCTTCGCAAAACGCACCGATGTATTATTCCGCGGAAAAAAAAGAAATCTTCTCTGTCTCACATATCCATTGTGGCCGCTCGGTGTATCGTTGGACATTACCGTTGCGCCTCGGACGTTAAAGCCGGTGGTCCAGTTTCAACGTTTTTATGACAGAAACTTATGCCGGTGTGCGGGGGTGTTCGTAGTATGCGGGATCGTCACTGCTTTGCGCGACACACGTGTCTATACGGAACGTCACGCGCGAGATAGCCCGGACGAACGACTCTCCGCTGCAGTCATCCCATGTGACGCTTTTTGCGGTTTTCATTTATACGATTTCTGTTTATTTTTTTTCCCCTCCTCCCGTATGCGTCTATTTTTATTTTATGTATATTTTTTTAACCCACACAAACCCCCTTATTTTTGTTCCCTTTTTCCTTCGCGCTTCGCTCCGCGAATCCGTCTTCCGCCTCGCGCTGGAGAAGCGTGTAAACCGCGCTAACGCGACTAATGAACTGTTTCACCGGTACTCGAAGCCCCGAGGCGCACGAATTAACGCTCCAGACTCCAGTATTTTTTTTTCACCCGTCCCGACCTTCCGAGCTCCGAAATAAAAAAAATGCGTATTTTTCGTGCCTATTTTCCATCAAAATAATCCCAAAATTTCTCGACCTCGATACCGTCGAGCCGACCGGGCGATCGGGCCGAGCGACAGGTGTTTCCATTTCCAATTCATCCTTCCCCTCGTCAATATTTACCCGATTAAAAAAAAAACATCATTAAAAAAAAAAAATCATTTTGCCCAAAACCAAAAATACATATTTAGATCCCGATGAATTTTCTCTACTCACATGCGACAGTGACGAGGCAGTTTCGTAGGAGCGAAGGATCCGTCTGCCCTCTCGTCGCGGAACTCTCCTCCGGGCTGGCCGAGGCAGACCGGAAGTGCGGGCCGCAGCGAAGAACTTGCGGTACTCAGGGTCGCGCTACCGGAAGTGGCGACCAACCGGTCGTCGTCGTTCGCCGAGCGAGAGTCGCGACTTTAGCGCACCGATTCGATTGCCGCACGGCGATTGCCGAGGCGGATGAGATTTGGTGACCGAAACAAGCCACCCTCTCCGTCAGAGGGTGCGCGGACGACTGAGCCTCGGAAGGGTTGCATGGGTGGGTGTAGCTCACCCCGTGGCCGTGGCGGTGGCGCGCGGCACTGTAGCAGCGGCGGCGGCGGCGGCCGCGACGGCAGCGACGCCGGGGGCGGGAGAAGGACGACGGCATCCGGCGTGGCGTTTGCGAGAGGCTGAGGGTGAGTCCAGGTCGCGCTCGACCGTCGGAACTCGCGGGTTGGAGTAAGCGCGATAAAAAGTCCTCGGCGATGGAGGCTCGCCGAGGATGGAGGGAGAGGGTCGAGGGGCGAGAAGACGGCGGGCCGCGAGAGCAGCGTCGGCCGCGAAGCCTTGAGGTACGACGGCGACGGAGAGACAAAGTGAGTGGACGGGCGAACGGAAAAAAAGAGGGTGGAGGAGGAGCGGCGAGAGGGTGAGAGAGGGTGGTTGGAGAAGAAAAAAAAAACGTGTCGGAGAGCCAATGTTCGGGTGCGAGGCTTAGCGAAGGAGAACCGAGGTTAGGTTGGAGTAAAGTCTCGATGAAGGGTTTTGTTGGATAAATAAAAATAGGCGGAGACGTCGTGATAAGTCGTCGATGGGAATATCGGGGACGTGGGGCGATACCGAAAGAAACGGGATCACTCTC